>OY998268.1:34479248-35890248 GCA_963922045.1 Persicaria maculosa | reverse complement strand
AATTCTTGACGAGTCTCATGAACGTGTATATTCCACCAAGGTTTTATATTCCACCCGTTACTATTTTTAACTAGGCTTATTACCCGTGCTCTTTGCGGTTTCTTAATAAATTATATATTATTTTATTATATATTTATTATAAATAAGTATGAAATTATAAAAAAAAAAAGATATATATAGTTTTAAACCTTTTAAAAAATATATGTTAAAAAAGAAAGTAATATGTTTTTAATTAAAGGAGGGAGTATTATTAGACTGTTCGAATTGTTATCCCGCAATATTATATTTTAACTTCAAATTAATGTTAAAAATAAATTTTTTCAAATTATATTAATGATAATTCCTACACATTTATTTTTAAAAAATTGTTAAAAAAATCATAATAATAAATTTTTAAAATAATTATGATTTGAAAGTTAGGATAGATGTAATCTTCAATGTTTTAATGTTAATTATTTCTAAAATTTGTTTCTTTATGATTTTTTTAATATTAATATTAAAAATGTTAGGTTGTATAACCAATTAAGATATGAAATTGAATATTTATGTTAAAAGTTACTTATTATCAGCAATGGTAGAGTCGTAGGATTACATGTGGATAAATAAATGAGATTATTGGCTGGCATAACTTAAATATACTAAAAATTTATTTTTTTATTAAAATAATTAAAGAGAGATTTATTTTTCAAAAAAATAAAAAAATGCAAGAAGTAAAAAAGAGAAATATAATTTTTATTATAAAGATTTCCCATTTTTTTCATGTGATGTTGAGTTTACTTTGATCAACTCAAATCTCCATTGGTTATTTGATAATTTTGATGCGAATAAATCGATTGAATAGTGGTAGAAATTCATCGGCCGAGCTGCAATTATACAATTATAAATTATTTAAAAATAATATAATTAGCAAATAGAAAATTTTCTATTGTCTTTTACTATATTTAACTATTGTTTTCTATGGTATTTAATTAAAAGTTATTAGAAATTTCTATTTTTTTTATAATATTAATTAATAAACATAATCAGTTGTAGATACAATTGTTTAAATTTTAAGAATGATTATTTATAAGATTTTTTTAGTTTATCAAAATTTATTAGATTTATTCAAATAAGTCACAAAAGGTAAATTTTTTGCTCTGATTAATATATGATATTAATATTACTATTAAAAGTAATATATATATATATATATATTTATATATTTTGATATTGATTGATATACCTATATTGATTGAGGATATTGATTTGAATATAATGGGAAAATATCATTCTGAAGTCTTCGTTTCTAAATATAGGCAGTTTTAAAAGTAAAATAAAATTTGAAAAAAAAAAAGAGAGAGACTAGTTGAGATAGTGTCATTGGGTTTCTCATTGACTCTAAAACAAATTCTCTTCTCTGCTGTGCTGTGCATATTTTGATGATTTCACCATTTTGTTATTGAACTTAGAGAGTTCAGATAATTCTCTGAAGTGAGAAACTCATTGACCATGGTGATACTACTTGTGGATCTCTCTTATCTTTTAATTTGAAAGGGGTTTATTTTGAATGTGCACATGTACATCCATGATCAATGGGATTGTTTATCTGCCATTTTGGGTTTATGACCGTACTTTGGAAGGACTAATAGCTATTGGCACAAAGTCTAGTATGTGAGCTGTTTCACTTCCACTTCTTATTAACAAAGCTGTTTTGCTATGGTTTGCAGGAAGGTGTCCAGCAACTCGTCTTGGGGTTGTACATCATTAGGGGGGATAACATGTATGTAACCCTCTCTAAGATGTGCGTATATTTCACATGGATATGAGCACCTTATATAGTAGCTCACTTTGTAATATTGATATACTTTATACAGAAGCGTTATTGGCGAGTTAGATGAAGAGTTGGATGCAAATCTCGACTTATCAAAGCTTAGAGCCCATCCCCTGAAGGCTGTTATTCATTGATCACATATACAGTATGTTACTACAACTTGCCTTTGCAAAACGTACCTAGTGAATGGATTTCAGGTTTAAGAATGCTAACAAGAACTAGTTACAGGGCTTGATAGTGTTGCTCCGTTGGAGCTTGCTTTTGCATACACCCTGCTTAGATACCTTGTGCTTTTGCCAGCTTTATAAGTTTGATATAAAGCTGTATATTTTCCAATTTCTTTGGATGAGTTAGTCTTGCTCATTGCTCTTAGTATCATTTGCGTAACACAACTGGAAGCTCTCTAGTTGTCCAAGGCTGCTGGGCCATATTCACAAAGTTTGTTTTCAGCTAGTCAATCGACCTAACGAGCTAATTCAAAGAAGAAGAAATAAAAAAAGTTATTGGTTAACAAGATCAAACTGATGATTCGTAAATAACGCTTGCATATTCAAACAAAGATTTTACTTGAACATCCTCGTTACACAGGTTGCTATGAGTTATTGGTTAAACAAGGTCATAGAGCCGAGCAAAATCTCATTAAAGAAATGAGATTTGTCTTTAAAATGAATCTCGTGAAAGAAATGAGAATTGTTTGTAAAAGGACATGGGATTGGACTATAGCACCACCCACCACTTAATATTGATTTTGCACTGCTGTTATGGTACCATTAGTTGCAGCTTACACGAGAATTGTTAGGGAAATTTTGAGCATCATACTATAATCCTTACCTCCTATGAAAAGGCGAAGTTATATTTCTCGCCAAACAGAATGGAAGACAATTTGCATTCATACACAGTAAGTACATTGTATGGTGAACTATTACAGAAGATGAGAAATGTGCTTGTCTGGGATAAAAGGAGAAAGTTCTACTATTGAACGCGAAACAGAGCAGATATGGATGGTTTTCCACCTTATTTTATGTGGCTGTGAAAGTTTAGGATGTACAATCTTTTCACTTCTTCCATGTGACTTGCTTAACCAACTTGATCTTCCCTGCAGACAAGGAGACACGAGCAGATGAGTGGCTGGGACAAAGGCGAGTAACCTCCAACTTCTTCATTTATTCCCATCGCTGTCATCTTATCTGTTATCTACTAGTATCATTTTCAGTTTAGATCTTCTATTGGAGATCAGGCCATTACTTTGTGACCCACCATCCTCAATTGACAGTATGTAAATCTGGCTGTCCAGCTCTTGATTGATCCTGATCACAAACAGAACATGTGCATTGTCTTTGATAGATACTTCCATGACTAATGCTGCCCTTTTTCAAGATTTAGATCATTGACCTCTTTTCACGTATTAAGAACCATTTCAATCTAAGAGCTTAATCTATTAGCATACTAGTGCTACCCAGTATAACCCTGCTTAATCGCGGTATATACTGGGTTGTTTTTTTTTTAATACCCATCAATGGTTTCTAGAGTCTAATATAGGGAATTGAACTGCAAAGAGGACAAGTAACTTACAGAATAGAAAAGAGCATGCTACGTCCGTTGTACGTCCTTGTAGATCATCCCTTTACGTAGTCTACCGTGTTGTGTTTCCTTTCATTCGTCCCCGAGAAGAAGCATCTATGTACCCAGCTTTTCTTCTGTTTTATCGGGTGTGTATGCGTGTCCTTATTTGCAACAAGATCAGCCATGTACTGAACAGCAGCCTGTGAAAGCAAATGGGTGTTAATATAAAGATGGAACAGATGATTCTCGCAAATCAGAACAGCGAATGTATTGCATACCTGAGCACCCTTTTCGGCTACATGGCGTGGAGGTACCTCCAATGGATTTTCCTCCGAGTGGAGAGCACGCAGTCGTGTCAACAACCTGAAAGACTCGGGAAGAACCCGTATTTGGTTATTGCTCATATCCAACACTTCAAGCATCTCAAGGTTTCCTATAGACCTCGGAAGGGACCTCATATCAGCAAAATTGTTGCCAATGTTCAGCTTGACGAGTGAGGTAGCAAAGCATAAGCTCTCCGGCACCTGCTCAAGCTCATTGAAACTTGCATCAATCTCTCGAAGTTTTGATAAAGATGACATAGTTGAAGGCAACTGTCTGATATTATTGTAGCGGACGGATAGAATTTCCAGGGACGAAATCTTCCCCACGGCTTCAGGAAGTGCTTTCAGCCGATTGTAGTCTGCACGGAGCTCCTGAAGCAACGAGCATTGACCGATTGTATGTGAGAGCTCTTCTATATTGTTGGTCTCAACATTCAGTTTCTTCAGGCGCACCAGGGACCCGATTGTATCAGGCAGCGAAGATAACCTATTTGAGCTCACATCAAGCTCCTCGAGATGGACCAGTCTAGCCAGAGCCGGAGGAAGTGATGAAATCTGATTCCCCCTTAGGTCCAGGAACACCAGATTCAAAAGATTTCCAATCACCTCCGGCAATTCAGAGATTCGGTTTGAATGCAAATCCAACCTTGTCAGGGCGGAAAGACCTCCAATGGTGGCGGGCAACGCCATGATCCGATTCTCCGATAAATCTATAGTTATTAAACTTGATAGCTTTCCGATTGAATCAGGCAACCATTCTATTTGATCCAACAACTTGTTCTGGAGATTCAGATCTTTGGTCCCCTTCTTTGAAGAGACTTCAATCAAGCTAGCTAGCTTTATTAAACTCAATTTCTCACCTTCTTTACCTGCAAAATGAAACCAAATAGATTCAGGGAACAACGATTTCCACAAGAACAGATGCATAATATAACACTAATGGAGAATGTGTCACCTGAGTTGGATGTCGGCCTCAACGTTGAATCTAGTATTTGAGGAGCAGAAGCAGCACCAGTTCCTATCCCATCGGCATAGAATGTAGCTTTTGCCTTCTTTAGGAAACTGTCGTCTTTCGACACCACCTTCTCCGAGTTCAAACTCGTCGAATTCAAATACATGGATTTGAAACCACTAGCAGTGGTGGCAGTGCTCGAGCTCGTAGTCGTGCTAGAAACGCTTGATGACTTGTCCGAGAGCAATGTGGACGAATGCGAAGAAGACGATGACGAGGACACGCACTCGGAAGCTCTCTGGATCATCTCATCGAACGCGGAATGGAGGTGCTCGAGATCAAGAAGCCTCGCTGCCTCCCTCTTCTGCTCGTTGCTCTGGAAATGCACCGAGGTTCTTTGTATCTCCTTAAGGATGAAGAAGAGCTCTTCATTAACCTCGGCTCCTTTTGTCTGCTTACCAATGGCGTCCAATCTCAGCTGATCCTCTTTCTCGACGCTCCGTATCAGAGTCTTCGCTGCTTCCACTTCCTCGATTTCCGGCCGAAGCGGCAGAGATCGGGATATTCTCATGATCTCCGCCACCGCCTCATCCACCGTCTTCACTGCCATCTCCATCTTTCCTCCGTACCTCTCAATAATCAGAACTGCTACTGTTGATCTAGAAATCAATTCCGACATCACGCAGCATACATTCGCCTACGATAATCAATCGAAGCTCATCACATCACTATTGATCAGATCATTGATCAAAGAGGGTTACGAATTGCAGCAAATACGATTTTGCTAATCCGAGAGAGATAGAACTGCCAACATTGACGAAGATAAAAAGCAACAAGCGAGGACATCAACGGCCAAATTCTAGAAAAATCGGACGAAAACGAACAACGAAATTAAAAAGTGTAGACGGCAGAAAGTAAATCAGGAATATAAAAATGAAGCTTCACTGGCAACAACTGGATTGAATGTTTGAATCGGTCTATTAAAGTAGAATGAGGGAAAAGAAACGGATCGAAAACGAATAGCAATTTGGTGCCAACGCCGTGAAAATGGAAATGATCGGCAGATTTGATTATCGGGAAGGTAGAGGATTCGAACAGAGTCGGTGTTTGGCCGTTGAGAATGTAACTGGCTTATATATTTTTTATTTATATACTACTTTTTTAGCATGTTTTTTTAAATAAAAATACTGTCTTTGTCTCAAAATATGACTTTTTTGCATTTTTTTTTTAAAAGTTACAAAACTCTATAAAATATTAAATTTTAAATAATGTTATATTTATTACTGGTATTAAGTAGTATAACATTATTTTTAAAAATTAATAAAAAAAAATATTTGATAGAATTTTTAACAGGGTTGTTAAATTCACCCCTAATTTTTGATAGATACACCTCTAACCACGGTATGAAGTCACGGTGGGTTAACTGCGGATTAGGGACCCACCGTTGTATGCTGCGGTGGGGTGTCGTATACCGAGGATACCCATCGCAGTATTGTGCGTTGGGTACCCCGTTCCGTTCGTACCCCACCGTGACTAGTGGCGGTGGCCCCACCGCACCAAGTCACGGTGGATTTGTAATGCTTGTATGGGAGGACCGGACCACACCGACCCGGACCCGGTGGGTTGTAATGAAGATTAAGTCACGTAAAATTATGCCGTTGTTAGTGGTGAACATAGTAAAAATGAGCGGAAACAAGGGCAAAAAAACATAACAATAATAGGAAAACCACATGAGGTAAATAAATTCCCGGACCGTACCAGGAAAATTACGATGAAACGAGTACGTGATGGTCAAACATAAACATTGTGGTGGTAAAATATGGGGCAGGAATCCATGAATAAAACGTACAAAGGTGCAAATGAAAGATGCTTAAGAAAATGCTAATAGAAAATGCTAATAGCGCAACTGACGACCACCATCCCGCCGACGGTAAGCTCTGTATCATACAATCCTTATCACGAACTAGTCGTCCCACCCATTGATTGTTGGATGGTGGTGCTGCGTGATGTACATATTTGTACCTCTTTTTATTGCATCTTTTGACTTCATATTTCATTCGATTTCCAAAGAAAAGGTTCAAAATAATTTGTACCTTTTTTTATTGCATCTTTTGACTTCATATTTCATTCGATTTCCAAAGAAAAGGTTCAAAACTATATAAACTTGTGTAAGAATGAGCTAACGTGCAAGAAATAGAGTCTGGACAAGTTTTGATCTAACTATGTAGGAATTAGAGCGAAATCGGAGCCAAAACGGAGAAGCCAAGGAAAGCTGAGAAGAGGTCAAAATCGACCCACATGGTCGATATCGACTACAGAACATTGACACAGAACTGAGTGTCGAGACAGACAACAACACAGCAGAATAAAGCACTCGATATCGATCTCCATACATCGATATCGACCTGAACCCATGAATTGAGAGAAGCTGAGCTTGTCGAGCAGAAACAGAGAGGTCGAAATCGACCTTCCTGGTCGATATCGACCATACTTCGAGACACGGATTGACAATTCTATCTTCAAGGAGCACGGAATATCTTGTAACTTTAGATAGATTGCAGCTGAGATTTACTTATTTTTACCTTAGAGATTTACTTAGTTGTTTTAGAGTTTTATCAAAATAAAAGACTTATCCTAATTGTTTGGATAGAGTTCATAGTTTAGATAGAAGTTACAATCCTTGGATAGCGAGGATTAGTAGCCTATAAATAAAGCCCTAGGGGGCTGGCATTTAATCATCCATCAACACACATTCAGTTTACATTCAATAGAGATAGAGTTAGGAAGAAGCTTTAGGGTTTGGCGTTTGCGAGAGCCGACGTTGAGTTGTAAAGTTTCGAAGTTTTTAATGCAAGTTATTTCTTTTCAATCCATGATGTTTCCTGCGATGAGGTGCGAGTAGTCTCCCAAAGCTTCTAGGGTCGGGGTGAGCCCGACGTTAGCCATGCATGCTTGAGGTAAGTGTTAGATGTTGATATCGTTGTGTCTATATCATCTCCTGCGATTCTATATTTAGTCCTAATCGAAAGAAAAGGGATTCATGCTAACAATTTGAGTTATAAACATAAAATTGGTAGAGACAATTAGGTTTATTTGCAAGAGTAATCCTAACAGTTGGTGTACAGCGAAAGCTTGTCCCTCGGGTGAAATAGTGCAATTGTCCGTCTTATTTGCCTTATCGCATGCATTGGTTAACGTTATGGTAAACCCTAATCCTAGGAGTTGCTTTTTATATAGTTTATTCATCAAAACACCTGTCTTTATTCTGTTCATCGCTCCTCATTCATCCTTAAGTCTTCGGCCTTTCTTTGCCGACAAAAAGCTAACAACTTTGCAGGAGAAAACATCGATATCGACCCCAGACGTCGATATCGACCACTGAGTTTCGTCGACAGTTTTCTAAGTCGACGACGATCATCCCTGCAAGAGTCCTGAGATCGATATTGACCCCCCAACCTCGATATCGATCACCCCTGTGTCGATTGGCAGTCTGCTGACCCAGTCGATTTCGCTGACTGACATCGATATCGACCTACCTAGTCGGACTGCTTGTTTTTGTCTCTGCATGTCTTCTGTTGCAGAAAGGAATCGACAACCAAGGTCGACATCGAGCACCAAGGTCGAGATCGAGGCTTCTGGTCGACCAAAGACATGAGCTTTCCAACGCTACTAGGATCCCGCTGACACGCTTCCTCGTGGATCGATCCTAACTACCCTTCCACTACAACGGGAGGAAGTTTTGTAATTATTTACGTAGGCTAGGAATCGGATTGCATTTATATTTCATATATTTGTATTTAAAAACTCGATTTCCTTTTACCTAACACTGCGTCCATGTAGTGTATACCAGCGGTAAAGGCGATCCAGGCAACAACCAAATATGCGGACAACATATGAATATCGTCAGTAGAAGGGAACAATGAAAGTTTACAAATGGAATGTATATGAAATACAAAACATACTGGTACAAAGTGGTTTGATGGCTCCCTTGATGAAATTCATATATCTAATATGTATTATGCAGGTTGATGAAAGACAAACTGGGTATATTATTTATCAGTATTTATTCCTATTTGATATTAGATTCAAAGTCTTGTTTAAATCTAATTTATTCGATTAAGTTATATATATATACATATGTTGCTATTTTTCTAGACTAATCTGTGCAGGTATTAAAAGATAAAAACATATCGTTATAGCACTGAGACTTCAGATCTTAGCATCACCGAGAATCCTGCAAACAAAACATAATCAGTTACAAGTATATCGCATCTGGAAGATCAAATCAATATCTGGAATTATCTGAAGTTCAAACGGCAATTCAAATTCAAAAAGAAGTTCCAACAACTGCAATATCTTAGGAACTACGATCAGCGAAAAAAGAAGAAGAAAAGTTGGGCTATAAATTCAGAGAGCACAATGGTCATCGACACACATCTCTCAAGCTCTCAAGTGCAAGCAAAGCTTTTACTTCTGCTCATCATCGTCCCCTGCTGGTCATCTTTCTTTCTTGCTCTATTTGTAATTGTTTTATGTTTTGATAGACAAGAAAGTATTGAGCGTTATAGGATAAGTTAATCCTTGTTATACTAAGAGTATCATATACTCAAACGTATCACACTCAGGTGTGAACAAGGGGACTTTTATTTCTCTGTATCTTGGGTATCTAGATAGAAGCGGGTAAGGCTTCAAGAGATAGAAGACGGGAAGGATTTCTAGGTTGTATCTAGGACTCATAAGGAAAAGAGAAATAAGATTTGTTGAAATCCTACGGGTTGGATAACCCTAGGCGGAGACGTAGGCTGGTTTAGAGCCGAACTTCGTTATCAATTCCTGTGTTCATTTATTTTATTTCCGCACTTATCTTTAACTTCTTAAATTTACAGCTCAACAGGTTTTTGTTCAATCTCAACACTCTTGAAGTTCAGTTCAAACCCCTTGAGATTCGGTTCAAGGCCCTTGAAGTTGTGATTACATAAAGTTTGCGAGAAACTTCCATACTCTATAGTCTATTCACTCCCCCCCCCTCTAGGGTATTTATATTATTTTCATTCATATTACCTACTCGGTTCTTCAATTGGTATCAGAGCTTACTCACATTTATTTTATTTAACCATATGTGAGATCGATCATGAATACTGTAGGTGATGGAGGTTTCGCTCAAGGACGATCGGCCAACAGACCACCTCTCTTCTGTGGTGACAACTTTGTGCACTGGAGGTCCTTAATGCAGATGTTCATCATAGACCAAGATATGGAACTATGGGAGCTTGTCAAGAAAGGTCCTCATGTGCCAAAGAAATCCAACGCTGTAGGAGTTGAAGTACCCAAGGATGAAAGCGAATACAACCAAACAGATTTGGAAAATGTGGCCAAGAACTACAAGGCCATAAATCTGTTATACTGTCGTTTAAATGCTGAAGAATTTAACCGTGTTTCATCTTGTATGAGTGCCAAAGAAATTTGGGATAAATTGGTCGTAAATTATGAAGGTACAAGCCAAGTCAAGGAGACTAAGATTAGTATCTTCTTGCGGCAATATGAACTATTCAAGATGCTGCCCACTGAGACGGTGAAAGAAATGTTCACAAGGTTTACACAAATTGTGAATAACCTGGACTCTCTCGACAAGATCTTCTCCAACGAAGAAAAGGTCAAAAAAATCTTGAGGATCTTACCAAAGGCAAAATGGGGTCCAAAGGTAACTGCAATAAAGGAAGCACAGAACCTATCAATCTTACCCTTGGATGTAAGATGATTCTTGGTGAGGAAGATGGGGAAGTCGCCTCAAGTGTGAAGAATTTGGCCCTAAAAGCCCAGAAGGAGGAAGCATCCTCGGACGATGATGAAAGTGAAGATGAAGAGGATCCCTTTGCACTTATCACGAGAGGACTAGCACGAATACTCAAGATGAAAAAGCAATTTGCAAACCGGGACTACAACAGCTCGTCCAAGTACAAAGGTAAGCCTTATAATTCGAATAAAAAGACTAAACCTATGGCTTGCTATGAATGTGGTGATACAGAACACTTAGTCAAGGATTGTCCACAAAAGAAGAAGAACAAATACTGAAAGGGCAACCGAAAGAAGAAAGCTATGGTTGCAGCATGGAGTGATTCTGATTCATTTGACGATTCAGAATCTGAGAGTGAGCAAGCTAATCTGTGCTTAATGGCTGATTAAGAAGAGCCACCCAAGAAACATCTTAGAACTATGGTGAGAAATCTAATCTCTAGCCCTAGTGAGGTATTGCCTGAATTTCTGCAAAATATGATTGTGAATGAGGAGAACTTTATAAATGAGACAAACATCTTGAAAGAAAGTTGTTGGAACAGGAAAAGTGCATGAGTGAAGTGTCGCTGGAATTGAAAAATCTCAAAGCCTCACAGTCAGCCCTTGACATTAAAGTCAAGGCCTTGGAGACAGAAAACTCTGTCTTAAAGCAAGATCTTTCTTCTCTAAGTCTATAAAACAAGGATTTGGAGAAAGAAAAGATTTCGTTGACTGAGAAGTGTAGAGACCAGCAGACATCTCTTGTTCGCTTTACTCATTCCAAGGCCAATCTTGATAGGATGCTAGGTGAGCATCAATCATCCCTCAACAAAAGTGGTATCGAATTCAACAAAAAATTTCCAAAGAAAGCCCCTACCACTTTTGTAAAAGCCAAAGGGAATTGGCGCATACCTACATGTTTCTTTTGTTGCAAGAAGGGTTATGTCAAGACTACTTGTCCTTATCATAGAAATGATCCTTATATAATTCGTAACACCTTTCCTTTATGTCTAAGAGAATAGGTAAAGCAAATTTGGGTTCCTAAAGGGACTAGACCACCTAACATGGTCCATCCTGATTATGATTCCAAATTTGTGATTGGGTCTAGCCGAAAATGTTGAATTTGGTTGTTTTGCAGGATATCACCAAGACCAAGGAGCATAAATGGATACTTGATAGTGGTTGCTCAAGGCACATGAGTGGAAAGAGTTCATTATTTTCTGATTTGAAGAAGCAATCTACTGGAACGATTACTCTTAGTGATAAAGGGAAGTGTAATATCATTGGTATAGGTAAAATCGGTAAGGATCCCTCAAATTATATTGATGATGTCTATCTTGTGGAAGGATTGAAATATAACCTTCTTAGCATTTCTCAATTATGTGATAAAGGTAATGTCGTTCAATTTGATTCTGAGAAAAGTTTGGTAAAAAATAAGAAGTCTGGAGATATTATTCTCACAGCCCCTCGTTGTAACAATGTTTATTCTATGAGTACTAACCAAGTTGCAGAGACAAGCTTAAAGTGCCTCAAGGCCTTGACAGAAGATCCAAGACTTTGGCATCAAAGACTTGGACACGTTAGCATGCATACTATGAACAAACTTCGTTCAAGGGACTTGGTTCGTGGTCTTCCCGATCTAAATTTCAAGGTAGATGAGTTATGCAATGCATGCTCACGAGGTAAGCAAACTCGAGGGCCCTTTAAACCCAAAAAGATAGTAAGCACTTCTCGCCCTATTGAACTTTTATATATGGACTTGTGTGGACCTATGCATGTCAAGTCTCCCAAAGGAAAACAATATATTCTTGTCATTGTTGATGATTATTCACGTTTTAAATGGGTTTTCTTTTTAAGAGAAAAATCTAAAGCCTTGTTTGAGTTTTCAAAATTGTGTAAGGAGTTGCAAACCTTGAAAAACATGCCTATTATTTCTATTAGAAGCGATCATGGGCGTGAATTTGATCAACTCAAATTTGATTTATTTTGTGCAAAATATGGGATTTCACATAATTTTTCAGCTCCTAGAACACCTCAACAAAATGGGGTTGAGGAACGAAAGAACTGCATCTTGGAGGATATGTCTAGGACCATGCTTTTAGAAAATGATTTGCCAAAATACTTTTGGGCCGAGGGTGTTAATACAACAAATTAGATTTTAAATCGTTGTTTGATCCTTCCTATTTTAAAGAAAACTCCTTATGAGCTTTTCAATGAAAGAAAACCAAGTGTTTTGTATTTTAAACCCTTTGGTTGCAAGTGTTTTGTTCACAACAATGGCAAGGATAACCTTGGGAAATTTGACGCACGTAGCGATGAAGGTATCTTTCTTGGTTATTCTCTTAACAGCAAAGCTTATAGAGTTTATAATAAACGCACTAGAGTTGTTGAGGAAAGCATTCATGTGATGTTTGATGAAAGCAATAATGGTGCGTTAAGTGATAGCTTTGCAAATCTTAATCTGAATCAACATGAGGATCAAGGTTCTGATGGAGAAGAAGAAAAAGAAAAAAAACTCGACGTTGAAACATGCAGGAGCAAATTCATGATACGTCTGAGCAACCTCAAAACCTTGATCTACAGGTTCAAGACCTTGAACAAAGGTTTCAAAGCCTTGATCTGAGTGATTCCGAGGCAGAACCAAGCATTGAGCCACAAAGTCATGGAGAAGCATCAACATCCCAAGAGCCTAGAAGAAAAAAGTTTCAACAATCTTCATCTCATCCACCTGAGAATATCATCTCTAATCCTACATCCGGTATCCAAACAAGATCTCAAATTAGAAACTTGTGTGCTTTTTATGCGTTTGTGTCTCTTGTAGAACCAAATAATCTTATGGAAGCACTTTAAGACCCGAATTGGATTGTGGCTATGCAAAGTGAGCTCAATGAATCTAAAAGAAACAAAGTATGGACACTCACTCCAAGACCCAAGCATCAATCGGTTATTGGCACTAGATGGGTCTTTCGAAACATGTTGGATGAGAATGGTAAGATTGTTCGCAACAAAGCTAGACTTGTAGCTCAAGGCTACAAACAAGAAGAAGGTATTGAATACGAGGAGACTTTTGCTCCCGTAGCAAGGTTAGAGGTTATTCGTATGTTGCTTGCTTTTGCATCTTATATGGGTATTAAACTTTTTCAAATGGATGTTAAATGTGCTTTTCCAAATGGGATTTTAGAAGAGGAAGTGTATGTTTCACAACCTCCTGGTTAGGGGTGTTATTCGAGCTGAACGAGCCGAGTTTGGCATGTTCAAGCTTGGTTCATTTGTTAAACGAGCTCGAGCCGAGCCTAATTTTTAAACGAGTTTTTTTTTCAAGCTTGGCTTGTTTTAGTAATTGAATGAGCTTGAGCCGAGGTTTTTTCGAGCTTTAAGTAGTTTTACTTGGTCATAACATATTAACTTAAAGGAATTTTAGAAATTCCATAAAATTCGAGCTATTCGAGCCTAAATCGAATGAGCCGAGCTTTCAACCGAGCTTAAAATCATATTTAGACTCGGCTTGTTTAGGTAGGTGAAGGAGCTCGAGTCGAGCTTTTTTTTAGCCGATCTTGAGCCGAGCTCGAGCTGTTCAGCTCATATAACAGCCCTACTTCTGGTTTTGAAAGTGAGGAATTTCCAAATCATGTTTTTAAATTGGACAATGCACTCTATGGTCTCAAACAAGCTCCTATGGCTTAATATGAGAGTTGTGCAAAAATCTTCTTCAAAATGGATTTAAACGTGGTTTGATTGACAAACTTTATTTATTAAGACTCGTGGTAATGATTTATTGTTCGTACAAATCTATGTTGATGATATATTATTTGGTGCTACTAACAATTCCCTTTGCAAGGAATTTTCAGATATTATGTGCAAGGAATTTGAGATGAGTCTTATGGGAGAGTTAACATTCTTCCTTGGACTTCAAGTACATCAAGCAAAGAAGGGCATCTTTCTAAATCAAGGCAAGTATACTCGAGATATACTCAAAAATACAAGATGGATCAGTCCAAGGTTGCCAAGACTTCCATGAGCTCAATTCTCTCTCTCGATCAAGACAAAAATGGTAAGATTGTGAACCAAAAGGAGTATCGAGGTATGATTGGTTCACTCCTCTATCTCACTGCTAGTAGACCCGATATTATGTTTAGTGTATGTATGTGTGCAAGGTTCCAAGTTGATCCAAAAGAGTCACATCTTATTGCGGTTAAAAGGATTTTTCATTACTTGAATGGAACTCAAGACCTTGGTCTTTGGTACCCTAGGCAAAGCAACTTTCACCTTGTTGCTATTCAGATGCAGATTTTACAGGTTATAAAGTCGATAGAAAGAGTACTTCAGGATGATCTTGGTTATAAACTCTTAGGATCTTCTCTCATAAGTTGGCATTCCAAGAAACAAAATTTTGTCGCACTCTCAACTACAGAAGCAGAATACATAGCTGCTGGAGCTTGTTGTTCTCAAGTGCTATGGATAGTTCAACAAATGCGTGATCTTGGTTTTGACCTAAAAGGTATTCCCATCAAGTGCGACAATACTAGTGTTATATCTATTACTAAAAATCATGTGCAACACTCTAGAACCAAGCACATCGATGTGAGACATCATTTTATTCGAGATCATGTGGAGAAAGGTGATGTTTCTATATCCTTTGTTTCAACTGAGTTATAGTTGGTCGACATTTCTACTAAACCTCTCCCTGAGGAACGGTTTAATTTTATTCGTCTAGAACTTGGTATGCTTAATATAGATGCATTGATGTAGGGGGAGTAATAATCTGTCAACATGTCAAAGTCTTGAAATTTTATTCAAAGCCCTTGAATGTGTAAGCAGTACATCAACATTTTTGGATCACATACGGTGGCTATTATTTTATTAAATATTAGTCACTTAATTTTCTTTATTGATTTTCTGGGTTGAAATATCTTTACAAATTTTTTTTAACAAAATTTCAAGGGTCAAGAAAGATTCTATCGGATTTCAAATTTTTCTGTTTTTAATTTAATTTTCCTGTTAGGTACAGTGTATGTACCTGTTTGTTACAAATGGGTTTCGTTCCGTTTTGCAAGGGATAATGATTAATTTTTCGGATTTCCAAGGAAAACCCTTTGCCTCCCTCTCCTTTATTCACTACACCCATCACATATTCGGCACACTACTCACTGCTCTCACTCCATCTTCTCTGCTTCTCTTCACCCTTCTCCCATGGCGCCAGAGAAATCCACACCAAGCTCTGCAAGTAAGGAAAAGCGGCCAATGTCAAAGAAAAGAAAAGAGATTGAGGATGAGGACTCCATCAACAACCACTCCAGTTCATCAGACGAAGCCCCTCCTCCTCCTGCTCCGGTGGCCTCATTCGTTCCTGTGCCAAGTCTTTCGGCCTCCTGGTTCCGAAACTTTGAAACGACGGGTAAGTGGCTCGATTCCTTTAGTGCACGGAAGCTTTGTCTTTTTGATTCAGTTGATCCGACCTTTCTAGAAACCCTAAACCTTTCTTGTATCACTTTGCTCAAAGGCACGACTCTCTGACCTATCTTGAACCTTGGTGATGTCTTCTTCCCTCGACTCACTCGTCTGTTCTTTGTTAATATGATTTTCAAAAGAGATCGGGGCAACTTGACTCTTGAAACCACCGTCTATAACACCAAAATCTCCTTGACCCCCTCTGTTATTGCTAAGATTTTTGGTCTCCCCCAAGACACATCAACCGATGGTCATCCCTCCCGGTCTTAGTGTGTTTCATGGGCGAAAGATCAATTCTTTCTCCCTGCTTCGTTGTCCTCTAGTACCGCTCGTCAGTTAACCCATACCGTTCTCAAGCTTGAACCCAAAATCATCTTCACTATCCTTGCCCGATGTGTCATTCCCAGATCACACTCACGAGAACTCTTAACTGATCAACTTTTTGAGCTTCTGTATCTTATCATGAGTGGTTACGCCATTGATGTTCCCAATCTGATTCTCAATCACATGGTTCACACCATCTCCTCTGCCCGGGTCATCCCTTTGCGTTACGGCAACCTTCTCCCTCACATCTTCCGTTATTTTCGCATAGACACATCTCTTGAGGAAAAATCGATTCACAACAGCAAAGTAGATGTGCACTGCTTTCAGCGCTTAGGAATTTTCAGAGTCGTCGATGGCCCATGGAAATTGAATTCTGATCTTACCCCTGAGGAGTTGGCTGAGGTCCCGGGCGTGCAACTAAACTCTGTGCCCTCCTCCTCTGTCTCTGAGTCTCGCTTGGAGGATTTGGAATGGGGTCTCGATGCTCTGCGCAAGGACGTTATCGATTTTCAGATGGAGATGACAGATAAGCTGGATCAGACTCATGAATTGCTTGCTATGGTGAATGCAAAGATTAACAACATGTTCTACCTCAATACCATGATGTTCACTTATGCCGGCAACATTCTTCCTCTGGCTGATGACGCTGCGGAATATTGCAAAGCCAAGGCACCAAACGTCATCCTCAACTATGAGCAGTCTGTGCGCAATCGTCCCATCCTGCACCCTATTCTTTCGGAGCCTTCCATCATCACTATTGAAGCCTATGGTGTCATCAAGCGCTATAGGAAGGAGGCTGAGCAACGTCGTATTGATGAGACGGTCCGTGAGCAGAAGCTAAATCAGGCTTACAGGCGCTGGCAACGCAAAGCAGAGAAGGACGTCCAGGCCAAGCAGCGAGAGAATGATGGTGGGGATCAAGGCTATGGGAAGTGGCGAGATGAGTGAACTCAAGACCCTTGATCTATATTTTTCTATCATATTTTGAACTTGGTTTTTAACCTGTTTGTTTAACTTTGGATGTGTTTTGAACTTGGTTTTGAACTTGGTTGTTCTCCCTTGTCGAAAGACAAAAAGGGGGAGAATGGTCCTTGGTTTCTGTTGGTGGTTTGTGGATTCTGTGTTGGTATTTTGCTAGCTGGTTTTTTAAACTATTTTATGATCCAACATGCTCTGTTATACTTTTGCTGCTTTATATCTAACTTGCAGGTCTGTCTTATTCCAATGAGTTTTGTCTTTCATCAAGGGGGAGATTGATGGCTCCCTTGATGAAATTCATATGTATCTAATATGTATTATGCAAGTTGATGAAAGACAAATTGGATATATTATTTATTAGTATTTATTCCTATTTGATATTAGATTTAAAGTCTTGTTTAAATCTAATTTATTCGATTAAGTTGTATATATATACATATGTTGCTGTTTTTCTAGACTAATTTGTGCAGGTATTAAAAGATAAAAACATATCTTTACAGCACTAAGACTTCAAATCTTAGCAGCACCGAGAATCCTGCAAGCAAAACAGAATTAGTTACAAGTATATCGCATCTGGAAGATCAAATCAATATCTGGAATTATCTGAAGTTCAAACGGCAGTTCAAATTCAAAAAGAAGTTCCAACAACTGCGATATCTCAGGAACTATGATCAGCGACAGAAGAAGAAGAAAAGCTGGGCTATAAATTCAGAGAGCACAATGGTCAACGACACACATCTCTCAAGCTCTCAAGTGCAAGCAAAGCTCTTACTTCTGCTCATCATTGTCACCTGCTGGTCATCTTTCTTTCTTGCTCTATTTGTAATTGTTTTATGTTTTAAGAGACAAGAAAGAATTGAGTGTTGTAGGATAAGTTAATCCATGTTATACTAAGAATATCATATACTCAAACGTATCACACTCAGGTGTGAACAAGGGGACTTTTATTTCTCTGTATCTTGGGTATCTAGATAGAAGCGGGTAAGGCTTCAAGAGATAGAAGACGGGAAGGTTTTCTAGGTTGTATCTAGGACTCATAAGGATAAGAGAAATAAGAGTTGTTGAAATCCTACAGGTTGAATAACCCTAGGCGGAGATGTAGGCTGGTTCAGAGCCGAACTTCGTTATCTATTCTTGTGTTCATTTATTTTATTTCCGCACTTATCTTTAACTTCTTAAATTTACAGCTCAGCAGGTTTCTGTTCAATCTCAAGACTTGAAGTTCAGGTCAAAGCCCTTGAGATTCAGTTCAAGGCCTTTGAAGTTGTGATTACAGAAAGTTTGTGAGAAACTTCCATACTCTATTCAACCCCCCTCCCCCCTTATAGAGTATTTATATTATTATCATTCATATTACCTACTCGGTTCTTCATGGTTGTTGTTACCACAGGAGCACCTCGGCATTCATCCACCATAGGAGCACCTCGGGCCGAACTCTGTTGTTCGACTTCTCAATGCACAATGTCGCAGACACTATAACCCCATTATTGCAGCCCCAATGCACTCACAATCACGCTCTAGGGGGACAACACCACAGACTCTCTGCCTCATTGACTCTATGGTCATGAGGAGTGCAGTAACAGTCAGGCCTCCATGCTCCCTAAAACTCCTCTGCTGAACGTCCGTAAACAAGTACATTCCTTCGACCACCATCTTCTCCTCTTGGTCCGGCATAACGTAGACACACTCCGACCCGTCCATGCCCAACCCAAGTATGAAGTACACATCATGAAGGGTGATGGTCATCTCTCCCCACGGAAAGTAGAAGTTGTTTGTCTCCAGGTGCCAGTGCTCAATGAATGCAGTATGCATTCCCATGAGAAGTCTCGCAACGGCCATAACCCACTGTCCCACACTACAATAAACCATGTATCTTCCCCATCGGCCTCCACCACAGACTCAATGTGCGACGAGTAATCTCTCAATAATGATGTGGTTGCAGGCCCCCGCCGAATGTGAGGGCAGCTGCGCCTGATCCGCTCCCCTACTCCTCCTGGGCTGCGCCCACCTCCCCTTCATGCACTGGGGCAGGCTCCTCATCTTTATCTCCACGTAGCTCCTGATCTTGCTCTTCGGCAGTTTCCGCTTGCTCTCCTCCTAACTGCTGCTCTCCACCCATCTTATATGGTTCGTACCTCAAGGATTCTCCGCCTCCAGCACCACCAGCTCCTTTAGCTGTCACAACTTCAGACTGAGTCCCCAATGAAACCGCCGCTTGGTTGACGTCAGGTAATGATGTCCACCGATCAAACATCAAGTCGTCGATGTTGAATGTTGGGTCGATCACCCCACCATGACTAGCCCCGGCACCTCCCTCCCCAGCATGGCTACTTCCAACCCCCCATCTCCGAATAGCGGTGCCGTATCATCATACGAGTTGAGCTAATCGCTCCCGAACACACTGTCGAAGTATGTGTCGTACACCGGACTCTGAGTCTCAGACCCATCATCCACATGCTCTATTGGTTCTTCAGTATGACCCTTCATCGGCTCCTCCACCATCGCCTCAATGATGGGCTCCATTGTAGCCTCCGCAGACGCCTCAAAAGTATGTGGTTGTACGTCACCTTGGTCGACAACTAACCGACTAGAAGACCCAGCACCTCCATCATCTCTTACCAAACTATCCCTACCAGGAGTATCTACATCCTGTATACGGAAATGAATAGACTCAATCTGGGCATGCGATTCACGCAAGGCCTGTCTTCGCTTTTCAGTAGTGCTACGTGTGGTCCGTGATACCACCCTTTAAGCTAATCCTCGCGATCTGGTATGTATACGATTCAAACAAAATTCTAATTTCTATCGATTAAACGGATTAATATCTATTCTACACACATAATATCATTTTATTTTGTTCAAGTTCTATTCTACGCGCACATTAACAAACGACGAAATATATTTTATAATTTTCTTTCTCTCAACAATAAAATTCTGAATATTGTAGCTACTTCTACTCTATGCTCATTCCTTTTCTAGTTCACTACAAGTACATAATGCATATTATAACACATTCCTAAAAATATTAATTTATTCGATTATATTATTCTCATAAGAAATACAGAAACCTCTCTAATAATTTGAACAGACCTCCCGTATACAGAAACCTCTCTAATAATTCTCATAAGAAATGTTGACTACAATTCAAAAGTCTAATAATATATTAGCACTAACTTCTGATTTCAAAAAAAACATACTTGATTTCAATATTCGTATTATTGTTACCTGTAATGGATCTCGCACTCCACAGCCACGACCATCACCCCGACCTCGACCTCCACCACTGCTACTCACACTCACCATTTTTTTGTAGATATTACAATACCAACAAACCATACCAACACAAAATTGGGAGAAAGAGGGAGAAAGACTGACACGAAATACGGCCAAAGGGACGAGAAAAGAAGGCACAAAATGCAGCCAAAGGGACGAGAAAAGAAGGTACTAAAGTCGGAAAACCGAAAACAGAAATTGAAACTTGTGCCGTTATAGGGGGCCCTCGCGGCTATTTATGGTCCCCAATACTCACCGTAGGGGAATACGGTGGGTACCGAACAATCTCATAGTGGTCAGGTACCCACCGCATCCATATGCGGTGGACACATTTGAAATTCAAAACCCCACCGCATGTTCATGCGGTAGGTGAAGGTGTACCGACCCCCGTTATATCCACCCACAATAGTAAACCCACAATAGTAACATGCGGTGGCCTTGTATACGATTTCTCAGGCCACCGCTGTATCCTGCGGTGGCCTTTGGGATACGCAATTAAACCCACCGTCATTAGCTATGGTGTTTAGCAGTGGAAATAGCAAAAATTAGCGGTGTAGATATCCGTCCTGGTTTTTAACTCTTACAAAACGTGCAATAAAGTCAAAAGACCTATATTTTGAGAAAAATATAGTATTAACTTTTTTATTAATTTTTATAAATAATGTTATACTTTTTATTAATAAGTATAATATTAGTAATAAGTATATTTTGATACGGATGCAGTAATAATATTATACTTATTGCAGACAGACTAACCCAATTGGGACACATAACTCCTAACGATAACCTGGATACAGATATAGAACTACAAGCTCTCATCCTTTTACACTAACCTGGATACAAATATAGAACTACAAGTTCTCATCCAAAATGATGCTCTAGTGACACGGTATACGACCTCGTGTTCGGACACATACCGGCGGATGCTCGATGTAAAGGTAGGAGATGCTTCAGTGGCGTTTTGTTGGGAGTTAAGGTGATGATCATTCGGATGTTCAGGCATATCGACCCGGTTAAGTTCGGAGAGCTTGTCGCTAGTCGAGAATTTTACGATGATGAGGGGTATGTTGACCATCCCGCTACACAATTGGTTGGGGGTTGAAGTTGCTCTCCTAATGAGCCTAAAGCAGGGCGAAACCATTAGTGTCGTTCGCATAAGTCTGGCCCCCTTGGGGATAGGGGCGCCGCATGAGCTTTGTGCGTGCTGGCCCGTGACACTAGGCTAGACTACAGTCTAGCTTGACCTAATTTCTTTCCTTTATACTCCCTCCATCCTAAAATATAAGTCGTTTGACTTTCTGACACATTTTTTAAGGAGCTAAAAACGATATAAAATATTAACTTTTTATTAAAATTTTAAAATAATATTATACTTAATATTTATAAGTATAATATTATTTTTAAAAAATAATCAAAAAAGTTAATATTTTATATAGTTTTTAACTACTTAAAAAACGTGTTAAAAAGTCAAACAATGATGTAGTATTAAAAAAAGACTTATATTTTAAAACGGAGGGAGTATAAAAAAGTATAATATTATTTTTTAAAAATTAATAAAAAAAATTTGATATTTTATATAGTTTTTAGCTCCTTAAAAAGCGTGTCAAAAAGTCAAACAATGATGTAATATTAAAAAAAAGAATATTATGTCCTTGATGAAGTGGGTCAATAATAAAGGGTGATAATATTTGCACCGATAAAATGTACTATGTGCACCACACTCGCGCCTCTTGAGTCACACCCCTACCCCTCTTGAGTCACAGACGTGTGACTCAAGAGGCACAGGGTATTTTATATAAATACTCTGCATCTCTTGAGTCATACGTCTGTGACTCAAGAGGGGCAGGGTGTATTTTTTAAAAAATAAAAAAAAGGATATGTGGTGTATATAGTAAAATTTTATTGTGTAAAAATCACACCCGATAATAAAAAGCGAGGGGGTAATGGGAGGTCCGAGTTCGATCTTGGCTCCGCCCTTTCTCTTGGGTTTAATCAATCGGCTTGGGTTACCCAAAAGAATATTATTGAAATGAAAAATGATTCGATATAGTGTAAGTTTTTAGTATAAAATTAAATTTCGATGGATCGATGTTCGGATCTGTTATTAGATTCATCATCAGATATCATAAAAGAGAAATCATCCTAATCGAGTATGAGAAGGTGAGAAAAATATATCTCTAAAATACGTAATTGTTGCAAAGAATCTTAAACTAAACCAAATTGAAACTAAGGGTGATAACCTCACTGTAATTAACTCACTCAAGGATATTTGGAAGTGCCTCTGAATAATTGAGTTGCTTATTTTGGACTCCCTTTCCACCTAGTATCATTTCAGACAATACTTATCAATCACGTCTTTCGTGAGGGTAATCTAGAGGCAGATAGCTTCATTTGTAAGGATACTCTCAATTCATGTGGAATTCATAATTAACGCCACTCGAATTTGTTCTTATTTAAAAAACAAAATAGTATAACTCACTAATTCCAATGTTTGTACTGGAAACCCAGACATTTATATATTCGCATAAATTTCAACTAGTACCATCCTCGTATTATGACGTATTTATTTAAAAGAAATAAAAATAAAAGTATATTATGATAGTTGAATTATACATTTTATGCCTATATTGTTAAACCCTGATTGATGAAAAAAATATTAGTTAAAGCCTACTCGATATAAATTAATAATGTAAAATCATAAATTATAAATTAAAAAGAAGATAACACAATTGTTATTTAAGACATACCCAATACAAATTTGTTCAAGTACATGAATGAAATGAGACTTAATAATAAGTAGAATATAATTGAACTTTAGAAGTATTGGCAAAGACAATAGTAATATTTTATAATAGCGAAAATCAAACATGATACTCCCTTTGTCTAAAATTATGTGAAAAGTGAGCCAAAAAGGATTGCCCACAAAGACTTGACTTGCTCAAAAAGGGATTGTCATCCATCTCGCATGTGTTCTGTAAGGAAACCCATGCGAAAAAAAATTTCATCTTTAAACATAATGTAATCTTACTAGACAAATTCTAAATAATAGATTCAACATTACAAAGGTATTTTGAAACTGTAGAGCACATGACAAAAATGTGGTTGACCTTTTAAGTGATTTGGGAGCAAAACTAAAAAAAGGACAGATCATTTTTGGCAATGGCATGGAAAAGTATCTAGTTCCCCATAAACAAAATTACCTTTCAATAGGGACAACTCATGCTCTTTCATAATATTGACAAATTCATAAAAACCCAACTCGCGAACTGGAAAACTATCAAGAAATTTCAAGAAGATAAGGATGCCCCAACTAAATTGCCCCGCTACAAGATAATGTCATAAAAGCCTTTACGTCATAAAATCGCAAAACCCAAGAGTGAGGTTTATTTTTAACCAAAAAAATTTTGGCTGAAAAGGAAGACCCCTACAGGCCAAGGGCATCCAGACGGATGAAATTTGAGAGAACCAAATCATCAGGAAATGACGGACCAATAAATTCAAGATCAAGGTGCGAGAGACGATCAACGACTCGATTTGCTTTTCTATAGATGTGACCGAGCTGAATAGAAGCAAAACAATCCAAGTGGAGAAGGATATTAAAAATAAGCATTTCAATCTCCCCAGGGATGGTCCATAATCCTTTAAGACGATTAATAATGGTAAAATTGTCTTCTTCGATAAGGATATGATTTATATAGAGGCCAGATGCTGCCTGAACACCTTTCTAGAGAGCAAAGCATTCAGCTCCAATGACCTAAGATAGGGAGGAATGGTCAGCCCCTGAAAAGATGGGGGAGCCCTCCTGATCTCTAATGATGAAGCTGAAGCTTCCAGAATTGCAGGAAGAGAGACCCTCGCCAAAATTTAGTTTGTGATATGATTGTTTTGGGGTTTTGACCAACGAGTTTTACTTCTGGTTTTGGTTTGGTTGTTATTTTTAGGGCAGATGGTACATCATCTTGCAAAGATGATGCATTTATCCAGTTGTAAATCCGATCATTTGTGAAAGAGGCAATCGTTCTAGGATCAGGTTTGATTTGATAAAAAAAAAGTTCTTGTTTCGGAAACACTCCACCAAATTGTAGCCAGCTTAGAGAAACCCCGATTTCCTATGTCATCCTTTATTATGTTTAAGATATCGCATAGATGCTGAGATTAGGATTGATGTCGTTGTAATTTAATTGCTAGGGTTGGGTCCATAAGTCGTATAGTTGCACATGTAATAGGACAATCTAGTAGAAGATGTGACATATCTTCAAAGCTGGAGCCACAAAGATGACAGTTAGTAGGGAAACCCACACCTCGACTAGCTAATTTTGAGATGCACCAAAGAAATTCTTTAATTTTGGGAAAGGTATCCAATTGTCAAATCCAGTTTAGGTCCTGACGACGTCTCCATTAAAAATCCCGGTTTTAATGGGACCCAGGCGAACCTGGAGACGACCCTAGCGATTAACACGGACTTACTTGACCTGCGCATGACATGTATACCCGGCCCAACCTGAGTCGTGATAATGCGATAAGGATGTGCCCCTCCCCTGTTTACCTTGGGGGACACCGCCTTAGATCTGCAGGACTAAAGGAATGTACTTGTGACGCGAATGGAGATTGAGTTAACAAATAGCCGCACATAGAGTTTACCTACTTCCCATAAGGACCTTTTGAAATCCTCTCAGTTTCGAACGCTGAAGTGATTTGTGATCCTCCCGCGGAGCTCTTCGGGTTTTCGGTCGTGCAATAGAACAATGAGACTGAAAGTACCCGGTCTTGGCATTTTTTTTTTTTTGCATTTGAATCCAATGACATTTTTGTCTCTTATAGCTTCCATGTGTAGATTTCTAGCAAAAATTTATGCACTTAGAATGAACAAGAAGGAATATAGTGGACCCCCTTAACAAAGTCCCCGTTTTAGTTTAAATATGTCAGATGGTTCACTGTTTATTAAGACTGAGTAAGAAGCTATTATAATGTACTCTTTGATCCACCAGAACCTATCATGGAATCTGAATTTTTGTAGGATTTGTAGCAGGAATTGTCATTCCACTCCATTGTATGCCTTCTCCCTATCTAATTTTATGGCTAACCATCCATCTTTTCCATTCCCTGTTCTGAATGAATGAATAATCTCATGTGTGATGAGGACGTTGTCTTGTATAGTCCTGTCTAAAGCAAATGCACCTTGGAGAGGATGAATTAAATTACCGACCACTTTTTTCATTCTTTCTATTAATATTTTGGAGGTAATTTTATAAACTGTTGAGCATAAGCTAATTAGTCTGAAGTGGTTCGTCGTTGATGGATTTTCACATTTTGGTAGTAGAGTAATAAATGTGTGATTAATTTGTTTTAGCATCCTCCCTGAGTTGAAAAAACTTTTTATTGCTTTAATTATTGAAGGTCTAACAATGTTCCAATATTTCATATAGAATTATGTCGTCATTCCATCTGACTGAGGTGATTTTGTTATTTCCTAGGCTAAACTATATTCTTAATTTCTCCATTAGAAACTGGCTTAATCAAATGATTATTTTCATCGCTAGTTATGTCGGTGTGATTAATTGTAAGTATTGATCCATTTGGTTTTCCTAGGTTGGCCCTAGGAACGGACCTAGGGGTGGGATGACGTTTGTTGTAGCCCACCCCATTTAAAAAGAAAAATATATGGGGTATTACATATATAAGATGATGGCACAGTTGGCAATGAACCATGAGACTATGAATGTTAACGTATCACCTAAAATATGATGAATTTGTATTATTTTGGCAAATTTAGCTCACCTGGAATTTCATTTCTGGTTCCGTGTCCAGTCGGACCTTTCACAAACCTATGACTAAATGCGTTGAATCTGGATGGTAACTCTATCCCCGAAGATGTGGTAGCTAAGCTCATCATCACCCATGTGTTTCGGTTACTACATGATTGTTTTCCTTTTCACACCGTGGAAAGGATCTAGAGGCTTGTTGGCGTTTGATCTCTTTGTCGGGTGTTGGTGTGTGGCATGAGGCCTGCATATTTGCATGTGCACACCTTTTCTTTAGGCTTAGTATGTGTCTGTGGTGCTTGCGTGCTCTTGTGAACATACTTCCCTTTTGGTTTTGGTATGGTATGATGCCTAAGGATTGTGTGTCATGAAACATACCCCTTTGTGTGTATTTTTTTGGCATTTTATATGTGTCAAAATGACTTGTATGTCGGCTTGAAAATACCCTTACTGGTTTTCCTTGGTCTTGTCCGTTGGGAGCCTTGCACGTGTGCGGGCTACAGTGGACTTGACTTGTGACATTGACCCTTTGGACTAGAGCTGTTAATTCGGTCGTTCGGGTCGGGTTCGGGTCAGGCTTGCTCGGGTCGGGTCACTGATGGGTTGGGTTAGTTCGGGTAAAATTTATGGTCGGGTACTGGCCGGGTCGGGTTCGGGTCGGGTTCGGTCATAATAAATTTTAGATTGGTCGGATTTCGGGTTAAATCGGGTCATGCCCATTCGTGTTCGGGTCAAAGCGGGTCGGACTCGTTTGGGTTTCGAGTCAAGAGGCGGGTCGGTCTCATTTGAGTTTCGAATCAAAGTGGGTATATCCGTATAGTTGTTTGAGTTTTTGGTCGAATCATATTCGACCCGTTTGGATAATTAGGTTGATTCTGACTCGGTCGAATACTTAAATATGTAATTTACTTAAAATAAATGATTTTGACTCGGTTGAATACTTGAATATGTAATTTTGACTCGGTTGAATACACTCATTGTCATTGACTCATCGGTTGTCAACCGATTTTCAAAAAAGTCATAATCGGAAATTCGGTATTCGATAACATTGTCCTTTTTTAAATATTTAAACCAATTGATCGGTGCTATAATTAAATCAAATTAATTGTACATGTAGGATTTAACCTTATTTTAACTAGCAAGTTGCAAATATAATAATATAGATAAAAAATAAAATAACAACTACAAAATTATTGATTTGGATATAAATAATTCTTTCCGCAAAAAAATAATCATGTATCATAATTCATACACATTATGGAATATGGACAAATAGTTATAGAATAACCATAATTATGAAATTTAATAGAATTATTATACTTATATTTATAAAAAGAAATCCATTTATAAAAACCGAAAACTACTAGAATTAATAGAATTATTAACACTAATAGTCTAATATAATTTTTAGGTGAAAAAACCCTTAAAGAGTTAGCTTTATGAAAATTAATAGAATTATTAACACTTAGTTATGAAAACTAATAGAATTATTATACTTATACGGTTATACCTATAAAAAGAAACACGTTTAAAAAAAACCAAAATTATAAATAAAACTTATAAATACTTCATCTTCGATGGATTCGAATATTCGATGTATTTAAAGTCTTAACTCTTGAGATTTGAAATTTGAGATTGGGACTGAGATTTAGATCGAGATTGAGATTTAAGATTGGGACAAATATGGACATATGATATTTGAGATTTGAGGTTGAGGTTAAGATATATAAAGATTTGAGATTTGAGATCAAGTTAAGACTGAGGTTCGAGATTGAGTTCAAGATCGATATTTGATATTGAGATTAAGATTAAGATGAAGATTGAGATTTGAGATTGAGTAAAAGGTTGAGGACTTGAGATTGTGATTGAGATAATGATCTGAGATTTGAGATCTAGATTTTAGATTGAGACAGATATTGAGATTTGAGATCATGATTTGAGATTAACATTGGGGTTCGAGATTTGAGATTAAGATAAAGGTTGAGATCGAGATTGGGGTTTGAATTTGAGATTAAGATTGGGGATTGAGATTTAAATTATTCGATTGAATATTCATTTATTTATACTTTGGTGTATAATATTATATAAGTATAAAGTATTAACTTATACAAATGCATACACTTGTTAACATATACAAATATTATATATTATTAACTTATTAAATATTAACTTATACAAATGCGTACACTTATTAACATATACAAATATTATACACTTATAGTTTTATACACTTATTAAATTATTATCTACTTATCTTCCATGTCTAAATGAGCTATTTCTATTATTACAATTTAGAATTTAGAGTATAATATTGTACTACTACACCACTAATTATTTAACTTATATTATACAAATAGGGAAAACTCTCTCTTCTCTCTAGAACTTGGTTTCTAGAGAGAGAGTTGGAACACCCCCAATCTGGGATGCAAATCAAATCCCCTCAATCCGCTCCTTTGGTGCCTTGCTTGTTTGGCTTGAGGTAGTATTTCAATCCTCCTTCAGGAGTTACAAACAACCCTTCAGGGTTTCTGAATAAGCTCCACCCCTTGTGGCTGGGCAACTTGTCTCGACTTGTCGTTGGTTGGTCGAATGTCGAAAGATAAGATGTTTTCCGTCTGGATTGGTACAAAATCAAACAAATCCGTTAATTTTCGATCCGGAAATCCGGTCAAAAGGACATTAAAACACATATATTAAACAAAACAACTTACATGTAGAAAGATGGAGCGATCAATTTCATGTTGTTGTGGTATCAAATACAACGTCTTGCCCTCTCCGTGAATCGTTAGAGGGCGGTAGATCTGTTGTTGGTGACTTCTGATGGCTCTCTGCCTCGCTTTCTCGGAGAATGGAGATCAACGCTGTTGTTTTTGTGAACAGTGTCGTTTTTCAATGTCGGTTCCGCAAGAATCATCGTCTCTTCCGTCGCCGGCAAATAAGCTCCGGCCATGTGGTTTGGTACTCAACTCCCCGATGGGTTGTTGTCTCTCTCCGCCACCACAATCGCCTCTCCCTCTCAAATCCATGAGTTGATTGATTCCAAAATTCCCTATTTTGGCAATGGAAACATTCGTTCTCCCTTCCTATAGGGAGCCCTAAACCCAATTGGGATCTCAACTCCGTCGGATGGGTGCCAATCGCCATCTCCACTCCTCTCGACATCACCATGATTCTCCGGTGCCACCGATCTGTCAAATCGCACTCAGTTGCACCACCCTCGGTCTTCCATCGCTCGATCCAAAAACCCCATCTCTGATCGGTGGTTTCTTCAATCGGCCTGCTTAGCATCCTTCCTCGGGTTGCTTGCCTCCTTCACCGGGCTCTTAGCTTCCTTCACCTTCCATTTCTTCTGTAGATTCGGAGTTATCTTCTCGTCGTGGTCCGCATGCGGCTGGGCTCGGCGGTGGATGCCTATTTGCTTCTCCAGGTGTTCAGAAGCTTCAATTAAAAAAAAAACTATGTATATATATCTTCCTTTGGGCCCAAGTCTTTACTCCTTTGGGCCCAAGGATATTGGCCCATGATTTATTTGTAATTTATTTATGAAATTTTTAAATAAATTACAAATAAATTAGAAAAAATAGTTATTAATGATTTTCTAGGAATTTATTTAATAATAAATTCTTTGTATATTTTTAATTAAAATCCCGGAAGGGCTCCAAACTCCGCTCAAAAGGGCGTGTACTAAATCCCGTTAGGGTATGGAATATACGATTGAAATAAAAAATAATCGGGCTCCCTAAATTTCCTGTTTGGTTCCAGGAGTTTCGCTCACATTTTTGATGGTTGATCGATTTTCCCTCTTTTTCCCGTATGTGCCCCGTCTTCTGGCGTCGGGTCGGTGCTTTGGTGTGGCTACGGTTGCTCTGTGTTGGGTTGCAGTATCGGGCGTCCTGTTTGATCGACAACGGATCGTGGTTGTGTTCGTGGTCTTCGAAGATCCTTCATTTAGGTGGGGGCAACGTCGGCGATCCACACTTCCTCAGGTGTCGCCCTTCCAGTTGGGGTACTGTCGTGAGTCTCTGCACTCCCTCATGTTCTTGGCACTCGTGGCGCGTCTTGATCTCCATCGACTTTTGTGCTAGCTGACGACTTGTATGAGTTGCTTGGGTCTTTCTTTCTTCTTTGTTGATTTGTGTTATCATGTTTACTTGTATTTACGGTTTCTGTCTGCCGACTTGTTCGGCCATCGAGTTTCAGTATGCCTGAACTCGAATTTTTACCTAATAAAAAAAAACTTATATTATACAAATATACAACAATGATTAACATATGGCATTATGATTATAACTATATGGGAGGGAAATGAAATTTTATTTAACATATTAGAGTAGACCTGTCAAACGGGTCATTCGGGTCGGATTCGGGTCGGGTCACTTCGGGTTCCGGGTAATACGGGTTTCGTGTATTTCCGGGTTGAATCGAACCCGGGTTTGACCGGGTTTCGGGTCATTTCGGGTCGATTTCGGGTTGGTCAATTTTTTTCTTTTTTAAATTAAAAAAATCATAATTTGATAATTTTGCGATAAATTTAAAAATCTAAAATTAAAGACATTGTTCATAAGTTCTAGTGCTTGTAAAATATATGATCTAAAATATTTGATTTTTATTATTTCTCGTAATTTTTAATAAAATGTAATAATATATAAATATCAAAATTTTAAATAGTTTTTTAAAAATAATTTCATTAAAAATTTGATATTCTACATATTATTACATTTTATTAAAAACATTTGATTTTTTTTATTATTTCTCATATTTTTTAATAAAATGTAATAATATATAAAATATCAAATTTTCAAATAATTTTTTAAAAATAATTTCATGCAATTAGTAATAAGCATAGAATTATTTTAATATTTTAATATTTTTTAGAATTTTTATCTTTTTAAAAAAGGTCTGTTGAAAAACAAAATTTTAAATTGGAATACAAATAAATATAAAAGTGATTGTAATTATAAAAGTTTTTTTTTTGATAAGGTAAAAATTCGAGACCAGACATACCTGGACCTCGATGGCCGACAAGTCGGCAGACGGAAAACCGTCAAAAACAAACCAAAAATACAAAGATGGTGCAACATACAGGCAAACACGCTCTACAAGGCGAAACAAAACACAACTAATCCAAACAAGACGAGGACGTAGACGAAAGACGAAGTCAAGCACTACCCTGGAGGAGCACCGTAGGCCAGCGGCACATTAGGAGTCACCTGTGGGCAGTGAAGATGAACCTCCAAGGAACCATTCTTTCGAAAAAAGGAGACACCTCGATACACACTACCACGACCCCAGCCTATCCCGACTCCGACTGCCAGAACCCCATCAAACGGAAAAGAAAGTCCAGTCAAGCCAAACGAAGAGCCACACTACACCTGAATCGAAACGCATCAGAAACCCAGTCGGGATTACGCAAACCCCACATGGAATTATTTATTTAATTAATATACACACAATTGTTTCATATCAGTTTTTTTTATTATGTGGGTTGCCTCGGGCCCAAGGCATAGGCCTTGGGCCCAAAGCAAAGTTCTACGAGCCAAGTCCTCACCAAGAGAGATCAGCGAGAGACAGCAGCCAGTAAGGGAGAACGCTGGAACAGGGCCACTGTTGAGGGCAACCGGAGGACGGCGCCAAAGGGAGCATCGACGACGTCGGACGGCGGCCCAGGTGAAGAAAGGGAGATCCAACGCGATCTTAACACAAAAAGACGCAACCAGCCCCAGAAACGCACCAACAGGGGTACCGGAGGAGACTGAGGAGAGGAAGGCGCCCCTTACAACCCCAACACAACTCCACCGGAAACCACCGATTTGACGAGGAGGCTGTCGGAATTGAGCAGGTCGAAGGTGTGAGCAGGCCAAGGCAAAAAGCTCTAACCCAATTTGACAAGTCGGAGGAAACACCCCAAGATTCGGGCAGGACGAGGGAGATCCAGGGAAACAACCAAGAGCAACCCGAAATTTCAGCCAAGGGAGCACTTCGCCCCAACCAAACGAGAGGAGGTAGGGGACAACGATGGTGGACAGGCCGGTCTTGGACCGGCGAGGAGGGTTTCCGACCTCCGAGGAGGATTTCTTAGCCTTTGAAGAGGGGTTTTTAGCTTCCGAAGAGGGATGGTCGAGCCAGGTAGAGGTGATTCGATGATCGATAGAGCGGAAGGTGTCGAATCTCACCGAATAGAAGAAGAGAAAACAACATGGTTGGCCCCGAAGGAATGTTTGCAACCCCGAAGGGGTGTTTTTTTTGCCTCTCCGAGAGAGGGTTTTCTTCACCGATCTTGAATCGGAGTTGTACAAAGACGAGGTGGTACAGCAACCCGGAGCTAAGATCTCCGATGGAAGATTTGAGCCCCAATAGAGGGGGGTTTCTCATCTCTCAAGAAGAGAGCTTTTTCTCATCTCTCAAGAAGAGAGTTTTCTTCTTCTTGGATAATGTATTAAGATAATTATAAAAGTTGATTTGAAAATGAAAGATCAAGTGATTGTAATTATAAAATGTAATAAATTGGAATCTCTATAAAAAATTTAATCATATATAATTATAAATCAACTGGGTCAATCGGGTCACCGGGTCAATTGGGTAAATCGGGTCAAAATTACCGGGTCAATCGGGTCACCGGGTCGAAACCCAGATTACCCAGAAAATTTTCGGGTTTTCGGGTTCGGGTCAGAAAAAATTTCCGGGTTCGGGTCAGAAATTTTCCGGGCGTTCGGGTTTGGTCAACCGGGTCGGGTTGTGTTTTGACGGGTCTATATGAGAGGGAAATAGAATAATTGGGGCTGGGCTAACAGTTTCACTGAATCACTTTCATCAACAAACGATTAGGGCAACAGTGCTCTCGGTTCTCGCAGACTCGCAGCGCCGCACAGGCGCACACCCATCACTCCACCAGTCGCCGTCTGCCCGACCGCCCCGACTGGGTAACTTCGGCCAGCACCAGTCGCCGTCGGCCCGTCGCCCTTCCTCCCGCCTTCGATTCAGGGCAGCAGGTGCTCGCAGGAGTCGCGCCTCGCTTCAGGTCCTCTCGAAATCGTGAGTCCTCCCGCCCCTTCGATTCATCTGGTGAGTCACTGAGTCCTCTCGAAATCGTGAGCCCAAGGAACAATAGTGAGTCCTTCGATTCTTCTCGTGCTTACAGCCCGTCCTCCCGCCTTCGATTCATCTGGTGAGTCCTGTCGAAATCGTGAGCCCAAGGAACAATAGTGAGTCCTCCCGCCTTCGATTCATCTGCTCGGCGTGCTCGCAGCCCGTCCTCCCGCCTTCGATTCATCTGCTTATATGTGTTTCTTCCTTGCACTCTTACAACCTTTTTTTTTTTCTGCAGTCTTATACAGTTATATGTGTTTGCTCAGCCTTGCTTGCAACCTTGTCACACTTCGCAGCTTCTTCTTCGTATCCAGGTACTTGTGCTTGTGCTTTCATTTTACATTTCCTATTCTTATGTTTATGTTGTTTATTGATGAGAAAATAAGTTTCCTATACTTTTAGTATTGTTTGTCACGAACTAATTCTTGTCGAAATTAAATGACTTTTGGTGATTTGGTAGAAATACTAGAAACATCATCAAAGTAGTTGAGCAATTCTCATAGTCGGACTGATTTGCAATTCTCATAGTCGGACTGATTTGCATATTTGCTCAGCCTTGCTTGCAACCTTTCTTTGTGTTATTTGCTCGCTCAATCTTTCTTTGCAAACTAGTTCAGTACCGGTCTATTTTTTAAATTAATATATTTAGTATTAACAAATGTATAAAAAAAATCGAATCTAGCTCGGTTGAACAAAGCTTTTCATAGACATATCGTTCCGTACTTGTCGTGTAGTACTCCCCCGGAGGCTTATGCACTCTACTTGCGGTCTACTAAATGAGCGTTAGGATCACTAACTCAATATATAGAGAAGGGATATACGGTAGATATTTAGCAAATCTAAACAAATCCTAACGGATATGGCATATATTTGCGGATTTGGGTTTAGTTCTTATCAATTAATAACTAACAAATTCTTATCACTTAATAAACGTAATTAATTTTATACTAATTACTAATTACTAATTAAAATCAATATATCTAATTAACGAATCCTATATAAAAGAACCCTAACAAAAAAATCCCGGGGAATTAATTTTATGATTAATATTAATTACTAATTAACAAATCAATATATCTAATTAACAAATCTTATATAAAAAACAAAAATCATAACAAAAAAATCCTACGGAATTAATTTTATGATTAATATTAATTACTAATTAGCAAATCAATATATCTAATTAATAACTCATATATATAAAAAAATTAAGAACTCATCTCAAAAGGTATACTGAACTGTTCCAGGATCATTGTAGTTTAGAGTTGGATCAATCCGTAGAATAAGATGAGAAAATACAGTGAAGAGCATATTCAAAATTTAAATATTGAAGAGAGAACATGTTCAAGAATTTTCACCTTAGTCTTGTTCAACAGACATCCGGATCGAATGAGGGGATCCAAATCAATATAAATATATATGACATTGACATCACGTTGATTTTTCTAATTTTTAATTAGGTAAGGTAGTTACTTAATAAGATTTTCTAATTAGTTAAAATTTGTTTATGCTCCGTATCTTCTAAATTAGATAAGGTAGGATCTAAATAAATCAATTAAAATAAATTTGTTATTATTCGGAAAATAAATTTTATTTAGATTTTATTATTCGGAAAATAAGTTTGTTTAGATTTTAACAATAAATTAACATAAATCAATTAATCTCCTAAATAAATAAATAAATAAATAAAAGCTACGTTAAAGGAGAAGCCGCCACATGTCGTAGGCGACTTCTCCTTTAGTATTATAATATTATAATAATATTGATATTGATTTGAATATACATAATCGACTCCCCTGTGGGGTTGTTCCTTTTAAAAAAAATTCGCAAATTTAAGGGCCGTTTTGTGTAATTTACCCTAGAAAACTGACTTTTCAAGGGGAAAAAACAAAAACAAAAACAAAGGGTCGAGCTAAAACGCTAAAGCCCTAAGTTTCGCCGCCAGGAGTTTAAGCAGAGGAGGAAGATGGAGGTCCAGCTTGAGGAGACCCCTCTCGATATCCACTTTCACCCCTCCGATTCCCTCGTTACGACTTCCCTTATCTCCGGCGAGCTTCACCTGTATCGCTTTTCTTCCACTTCTGATCCTCAAAGGTCTGATTCGCCGCCTACTCTTTGTCTCTAATGAAAATCAACTTGCTTTTTCTTTCCTAGGAGATCTTGGATTGAATTTCTTTCATTGTTTGTTTCGTAATTGTTATAGGTTGTGGAAAGTTGATGCTCATGAGGAATCATGTAGAGCTGCTCGGTTTATCAATGAAGGCAGTGGTAATTTAGGGTTATTGTTGCTCTTTCTGATTTTATCTGGGCTTTTGCGAAAAACAAAAAGTGGCAACTTCAAAATATCATTTGCACAAATTAGGCCTATTCCGCCTGTGACTCTTAACCAAATGACATGTCGCTCTTATAATTGATGGCCTATTTTTGTGAATTGTGTTTGCAAGTGGTCAATTTAGTTATGTTTTTCCTTTATTTCCTTGCACCCTTTTTACTTTCAATTGATTCATGTTGTTTGATTAGGTCATGTTTACTGTTTTGTTGTCTTAGCAATCGTCACTGGATCACTGGACCACTCTATTCTGTGCACGGATATTGAGACTGGTGCTGCGATTGTTCGTCAGGAAGACGCACATCCGTGAGTTACGGACCCAAATTATTGGGCGTCTTCACTCTTTCCTTCTTGCACGTCCTCAATGGGGTTTGATTAGTAATAGAATCAGTATGAATGTTAATGCATGGACGTGTTTAGCTTACTTTTCTTTTTTGATGCTTACAAAATCTAATTCCAGACTGGTAAATTCTTCTGCAGGGCTCCTGTTAATAGAATAATCAATTTGACAGAGTCAACCATTGCATCTGGAGATGATGAAGGATGTGTTAAGGTGTCCCATTTTCTTTCAGTTGATTGCTTTATGTTCATATTATTGAATAGGTTTTGATGTATTAGTTGGTGAATTCATATTAAAGGAAAAGCATGGTTTCTGCTCAATTTTCTTTTCATACTGACATGTGCCAAATCCTTGTGTTTCCATTTATGCTAGATTATGTTTGAAACCAACTGACATCCGGATATGATTTCTAACATGATTTATCGGCATTAATATGATTCAGTTTTAGGGGATATTACACTTCAGACTGTTACCTAGTGCAATACATATTGAAGGAAAGATTTGGGTATGAGATTGTATGGACTTTAAAGTGTTTCTATATAGAGGCTTAGTAAGTATTTTATGGACAAGCTATCAAATTTATTGGTCAAGGATAGGGAGGTCAAGAATTATGTAAATTTATGGCTCTGGTGTATCTTCATCCCCGTGTGTATACTTGAAATTTCGAGTTGAATGTTGACCAGAGGCTCTGCTTCACTATAATTTGCTGATTTTTTTTTTGCTAAAGCATCATCACCTAACCTTTCCATTTGTATTTAGGTGTGGGACACCAGACAACGGTCTTGCTGCAATACTTTTGATGTCCATGAGGAATACATCTCAGACATGACTTTTGCCTCTGATTATATGAAACTATTGACTACAAGGTAGAATAGATGCTCACTTGGTTGTCGTGTGCTAAAGTTATCGTTGACAATATGATTGTTAGTATAAGGGAAAAATGGTTATCATGCTCTGAATTTTGGGTGAAATTTCTAGACGGATCAGGTTTAGGTATCATGAATACATGTGGCATACAAATTTAATACTAATACATTGGATGTGCATCTGCGTAGCTTCATTAGTTGTGTCATATATATTTGGCTCCACATAATTCATAAGTTATCTTCATACATAGTTACATACTGGTCATGACAAGTTGATTTTCGTTCTGCTGTATTCCTTTTTTTCTGCATGTAGAGAGCATTTTATATTTTTATACACACATTACATGCTTCTGTTCTGATGTCTTTCTGTCAAATAGATTATTTTCTCTTTGATTTTATTGAAAAGGCCATCATTTTTTCTCACTTTCACATTGCTATCAGCTTTATTTACCTATTGAGGACATTGCTATCAGATTGCACTTACACTACTTCAGACATTTGTAGTTGTTTGGCTATCCAATTTGTGTATATAAAGAATAAGATTTACTCAATACTCATAAACACTTCATTCTGAATTCTGCTGCATTATCATGCTAGTGCAAGTCATTGTTTCCTTTTCTGTCATGGATATACTTATAGTATCTGATATAAGTTCTTGAAATCCATTTTCATCATGTCAATTTTCAAGTGGAGATGGAACCATGTCCGTTTGTAATCTTCGAAGAAATAAGGTAATCAGTTCATGTCCTGCAGTGGTTACCACATATCTCGTGCATTTAATTCTTCTTTGAAAGAAAAAACATGCTTTAGCATGCTGTTTGCTAATTCAATCCATAGTTCTGACTATTTGTTAATATAAAAATGGCAGGTTCAAGCACGCTCTGAATTTGCAGAGGATGAATTATTATCAGTGACTCTAATGAAGGTAACAGTGAACTACTCAAACACTCATATACCTAGTCCTTTGTATCCAACTTATAATAGGTAATGTTTTGTGCTTGTAATGAGTAGCGAGTGACCCTTGGGTAGCCTGGGTTGCTTGATTTTTTTTGTTCTAATTAACCCTATTAATGTCATGTTATCATCAGAACGGCCAAAAAGTGATATGTGGAACACAAACTGGTACCATACTCCTGTATTCATGGGGCTTTTTCCAAGATTGCAGGTATTCATTCAGTTTTCCCTTGAGGATATGAAAATGGCATTAAATCCAAAATCTTATTTTTGATTTGCTTGTCTAATTGGAGACTGATTGTGGGATAGCAAACCTGCTTTATTTTATAAAGGCCTCGATCAAGCTTTCTTGTTTCACATAAAACCAGGAACTCCAAGATTCTACTAGATTATTATTATTTTTATGCAGAAAAGAGGCCTGGAAGTCAAAGATTATACTCACACCTATTAACATTTACATGTCTTCTCCTTGCTCTCCGTATTCAGTCTGTTTTGCCTCAATCAATCTTTCTTAGTTCAGTCTGTTTTGCCTCGTATGGGCAATGATTAAATAGTACTCTATTTGAAAACATAACAATACTTCAATCAAAATTTGCTTCACTGCAATAGAATCAAAATCTAGGATGATATTTTTGAATCCCATGTGTAAGGCCGGACTTAATCCCACCTTAGCCGCTACTAACTCAGCTTGGATAGAGTCCATTTGCCACTTATTTAACAGTAAAACCAGCCAAGAAGTTGCTATGGTAGTTTAAGAAGGTTAAAAAGGGGGAAAAGATGAGGCATCTTAGTATCTTAAATGATACATTGGAGGTGTTGCAGCCTCTGCAGAAAAGATGTTTCATTATTTACTAATTACGACTGAACTATTATTTTGTGGCTTGTGTTATTGCAAATTGATTGCCATAGCCTTCTCTTGCCTTTTTTGATCCATCTTCCTTATTTTACCTTTCGTATGCAGAAAAGTATTGTATTATCCAAATTTACCTCTTTGTAGACCCGCTTTATGTTCTTTCTGTCGAATTATGTGCATGCTTCAGCCTGGGTGATCTTTGTTCAAAATTAATTTTGCAGTGACCGTTTTGTTGATCTCTGCCCAAACCCTGTTGATGTCTTGTTGAAGGTGAGCTCATTCTCGTTTAGTTCCATGGATATCTTGGTTTGCACTAGACTTGTAATTTGCTGAGAGTTTTGTTTGCAATGTCAGTTTGATGAAGACAGGGTCATCACTGGTTCATACAACGGAATGATTAGGTAAGAAAAAACACTCCTGTAAATTCCAACTCCAAGCAACACAAAATTACTTTGTGCTGGCTATTAACACTTGGATCTTTTTTTAGCCTTGTAGGCATACTACCAAACAAAATCATTCAACCAATCGCGGAGCATTCAGAATATCCTATCGAAGGTCTAGGTATCCTCCTGATGCTGCAAACTAATCTCGTGGAATCTATCACACTCATACTACTTACAATCATAAGCGTAGTAAGCAACTAAGCATGATTTAACGAATGCCTTTGTCTTCCCATGTAGCCTTTTCACACGATCAGAAGATCCTCGGCAGTATATCCCATGATGATATATTGAAGGTTAGCAGCCTCTTGCATTATCTATGCTCAGTTGATAATGTGAAATAAGACATTGCGATAAAAAAGAATATAAATTTATTCCATCTGTAGGCTTATAATTGTGTTAATTTTTCAGCTGTGGGATATGGATGAACTACTGCAAGGCCCACCCGCCAATGTGGGTAGTCGTTCAGCCGGTTCAGATGACGACAGCGACGAGATGGACGTGGATCATGGCCGTTCAAGGTCTCATGGTAGTCAGGCCACCAACTTCTTCGCAGACCTATAAATAGAATCCCTAAACAAGGGTTTTTTTTTTTAATTCAGTTAATGTTTTCCAGCCAATGTTTGAGTTGATGAGTTATACTACATTGCTACCCTTTCAGTACCGGGCAAAGGTAAATGACGGTGCCTTCTTTATGATGCTGGGCTTTTTGGGCCTGAGCTCTTTATAGTGAACCAGTTAAGTCCCAGTTACCCAAATGATTCGGGCTAATGCAATGAAAAAATGGTTTTTTTTTTCCTTATTCGCGAAAGGGTAGTAGCTCACTTTGCGTCGATTTTTGTTGTGAGAATGGTCAATTTCAGGGTATGTTTAAGTGAGGACTGAGGAGGTGTTTTACCTTTAGAGAATGGTGGAATGAACACAGTAATTGATTTATTAATCCATATCTATCTTCTTTCTTCTATTCTATCTATAAAAGAGAGGATGAACTTATGAATAGTAATAATTTTTTTCCTTTTTTGCCTCTAAACTTTCATGAAATTACCTTTCTACAAAGTGCTATTTCCCTTGAAAATGGATAATGAATTCTTTAATTTCCAAAAATACCCTAATTTTTTTTATTTCTCTTGGCTTTGGCTTAGTAGGCCGGTTTTTTTTATACAGTATGCAAAGAGTTGGATGTGCTACTGACATCCATGATTATTTGAAAAGATGATGTTTTGGAACTTGTAACAGTAATATCCTAGGATGATATTACAATTTAAAGGAGATTTTGCAAGGAAATTGGCTGCTTGATTCGCCTCTCTATAGCAATGTTGAAAGTTGATCGATTCGAAGTCTTCTTTTAGAGACTTGATTTCTTCAATTAATTGTGCTACCTCCCATGAGATTTTGATTATGTGATTGATGACATTGATGATGGTTGCGTTGTCGCTTTCAATAATGATTCTTCTGATCCCCAAGTCGTTTGCTTGTCTTTTACCTGCATATATAGCCATAGTCTCTGCTAAAATAATAGAGCATTTTCTAATGTTGCTTTTATATATATGAATTACATGACCATAGTTGTTTCTTAGAATGCAGCCAATTTGAGTTTCATGATTAGTTTTAACTGAGGCATCTACATTAATTTTGATCGTGTTAGGAGGTGGATGTTTCCAAATTAATTTATGGGGAGGTCTACTGATTTTAGGTTTTATGTAATTATTATTTTCTTTGTTCCAGGAGGATATGTTGTCGATTGTTTGGTATAGAGTGTTGATGATATTTTTGTTTTTGTTATTTCGGAAGATAATATTGTTTCTTAGTTCCCAGATACCGTGCCATAAGTAACAAAGGTCAGAGAAGTCTTTATTTAGTGTTTTGGTGTTAATGATATTTTCAGAGGCGTTGTCTGTTAGATCTGGTATAATGAATGATTTTTTTAATTTGATGCCAAGATTTATTATAAGAGATTTGGTGATCTGACAGTTAAATAAGAGATGGTTTGTGTCTTCTATGTCAGAGTTGCAGAGAGAGCAAGTGTTGGGAACTCTATTTATATATTTATTTAATCGGGTAGTGGTAGGTAAGATATCCAGAATAATTTTCCATATAAAATTTTTTATATTTGGAGGGACGTTAAGTTTCCAGATCCAGTTTGCATTAATTTTATTTGTGTTTCTGGTATTGAAAAGGGAAGTAGTGGATTTAACTGTAAATTCTCCATTGTTATTATAGATCCAAATAAGTTTGTCAGGAATATCTCTTGTTGGGATATGTATGTTGCTAATCATTTGGACGATGTTAGGGGGAAAGATATTATTCAATTTATTCAAATCCCAAGAATTGTTTTTAGTGAAAAGGTCACAGACTTTTAGATTAGGGTTTTGATTATTTCGGAATGTTTCAAGATATTGTTCATTTACCCATATATCAGTCCAAACATTTATATTTTTTCCATTGCCTACAAGCCAGAGTAATCCTTTTGAAAAGAGGTCTCTGATATTTAGAAGTCTTCCAAATTGCCATGAGGTTTTGAATTTTCCTCTTTCCATTAATGATTCTATTGAGAGGTATTTTTCTGAGATTACCTTAGACCAGATATTGTTAGGATTGGATATGATTCTCCAGAGGAGTTTCATTTGCATTCCAATGTTTATTTCTTCTGCTGATTTAAATCCTAATCCCTCGTCCTTTTTGGGGGTGCATAGGTGTTCCCAGCTGATTAATGGGTGATAATTATCAGATTGAAGTTTGTTCCAAAAGAAATTTTTGTTTATTTGATCAATTTTATTTTGAATTCCTTTAGGAAGAAGGAAAGATTGCATTAAATAATTTGTTTTAGAGTTGAGGTTAGCTTGAATTAGTATTGATCTCCCGGCTTGTGAGAGAGTGTTTGATTTCCATTTTGAGAGCTGTTTTTTGAGACTTAGTATAGCATCATCAAAGGTAGCATTACGAACTCTTCCACTAATGAGTGGTATTCCAAGATATTTTTCCATTGTTTTGGTAATAGGAATATTTAGTTGTTGGGCGAGGGACTGTGCTTTATTTTGTTGTATGTTTTTGGAGACTTGTAGTGAGCTTTTATTGTAATTGATGGTTAATCCAGATATGTTTGAAAAGTTGTTTAGGATATTTTTAATTGTGTATAGACTTAGTTCATCGGCGCGTCCAAAGATTAGTGTATCATCAGCAAAGGAGAGGAAATGGATGGAACTGCTATTGTTTGTGAGTTTAATATCAATTAAAGGGTCACATTCTAGGCATTCCTGTTGTAGCATTCTTGCCAGTAGTTCCATTACTATTAGGAAAATATAATGTGCAAGGGGATCTCCTTGTCTTATTCCTCTTTGCGTTTGAAATGTATGTCCTGGTAGGTTGTTGACTAGGACAGAAAAGCTTGTTTTGGTAAGACAAGTCATAACCCAATTAATCCATTTAGGGTCAAAACTAAATTTATTTAGAATTGTTTCAATAAAGTTCCAGTTTATTTTATCATAGGCTTTTTCCATGTCAAGTTTTAGGGCCATCCATCCTAATTTTCCTTTTTTGTTGTGGAAAGAATGGAAAATTTCATGAGCAATTAGTATATTGTCTTGGATATTTCTACCTTGTATAAATGCTCCTTGAAAAGGATTTATGATACGTGGTAAGATCGGTTTCAGACGATTAGCTAGTAATTTTGAGATGATTTTATAGATAGTATTGCATAGACTGATTGGTCGATAGTGGTTAATGTTAGAAGGTGTATCTATTTTCGGAATAAGAGCAATGAAAGTAGTATTTACTTCTTTCAGGAGGATTCCAGAATGGAAGAAGGATTTGATTGCTTTACATAAGAGATTACCTACAGTGTCCCAGTACTTTTTGTTGAATTCTTGTGGAAAGCCGTCAGGGCCTGGGCTTTTGTCATCTGTCATTGAGAATAAAGTGTCATTGATTTCTTTATCTGAGAAGGGTTTAGTTAAGGCAAGGTTTTCAGAATTAGTGATGGTGTGATTTATTAAGTTAGGAAAGTATCTATTGTTATTGCTTGTCGGGTTATTTAAGAAAAATCTTTCAGCTAGTTCTTTGGTAATTTCTTCTCTTATTTGATCTTCGTCTTCAATTAATGTTCCATGTTTATTTGTAAAATTTCGAGTAATATTTTTTGAATTTCTTATTTTTGATATGGATTGATAGTATTTGGTATTTCTGTCTCCTAATTTCAAAAAGTTTGATTTAGCTCTTTGTTTCCAGAAAGTGTTATTAAACTCCATAAGGGCTTCCCGTTTGTTTAAGAGTCTGTTATATTTGTTATTTGTATTGTCAGTTGAAGTTTCGATGGTCTGTTTTGTTTGTAAAAGAAGGAGTTGATCTTCAATTTCTTTTATTTGACGAAAATTGTTATTAGGGTGTGATTTGCACCAAATTTTCGTATTTTTTTTAGTAGTTTTTGTTTTTGTAGTAATATGAACATGAATGATCCGTGTAGTTTATTTTCCCAAGTTGATTTAACTAATTTTTTATAATTATCATTGTTGGTCCAGGACATTTCGAATCTAAATGGTGATCCAACTCTTAATTTATTTGTTCCAATAGATATGGATATTAAAGAGTGATTAGAGGTTGTAAAGGGGTGGTTGTGTACCGATAAATTTTGAAATTGATTTGAGATATCTGTATGGCTCATAACTCTATCTAATCGTCCATAGGTATTATTTATACAGTTTTCTCCTTTTCTCCATGTAATTGGGCTTCCGGTATATGGAATTGTATGAATATCTAATTCCTCTGAGATCTGTTCTATTCTTTGGAATCTTTTAATATGTGGTGGTGCTCCACCTATTTTTTCTTGAGTAGATTCAATTTCATTGAAGTCACCCATTATCATACATGGTAAAGATTGTTTCTGAATATGTGTTATTAGTTCAGTCCAGAAGGTATTTTTTTCAGTTTGATTGGAGGGTGTATAAATGAAGCAGATTATGAATTTAAAGTTGCTAATGTTGCCAAGGTATGTAATATAATTATCAGTTTTCGTTAGTTCTTTGATTCATTCTGTAAATTTTGAGTTTTTAATTAGGATCCAAATTCCTCCTTTGGTTCTATTGGAAGGGATGTAATCGGCGTTATTGAAGCCTGCTTGTTTATAGAGTGATTCATTAGGTCCTTCACTTGATTTTGTTTCTGTGAGAACTAAAATATTTAGATTATTTTTTTTCGAATGTAAGCTAGGTCTTCCCAAAGATTAATTTTTCGAACCCCTCTAATGTTCCAATATGCTATGTTTGTCATTTAAATACTGTTTTTAAATATTCTAGCTTTGTGAGCCATTTTCTAATATACCAAAATTTTATCTTTTTGGTAAATTTAAATTTTTTATTTTTGATAGGTAAAGAGGTTATATTCTCAATTTTGGATTTTATGTGAAATGGAAGTTTTGTATTGAGGTTATTATAATTATTTGGTTTATGATTTGTTTTATGTTCTTTTGTTATATTTGTATATTTATTGTTACCCTCATTTTCAGATTGATTGTGATTGGTTCGAAAAATTTTGATCAGGATAAATTTTTTCATGTCATGATAGTTATGGGTGGTAAGTATGTAAATTTGATGGTATTTGTACCAGATTGGATTGTAGTGTTGTAGGTTATACCACATTTTGTTGAGTAAGGGGGGCGTTAACCCACTTTTTGTGCTGTTAAGCTCTGGGTAAGGGCAATTGGTCCAAAGTAATCGATGGATCGGATTGTTAATTTTTTCAACAGATTTGAGATATTTGTGTTTATTACTATTAATAGTTGCAAATTTGATCTCGTAAATTCCTTGGTTGATGAAGCATAATATGTATAACCTCATGGAATGAATATTATAAGTAGGTTCATGATTAAGATCATTTGAGCTGTTTGTAATCATTCCATCCATGTTGTTTAATATTAGTTTAAATTGATTGTAGTTACGAGTAAATCTAGTGATTAAGATGTGACCAATATTGTTAACAAGATAGATATAGATATCAAAAATTTCGGGATCTTGCAAATTTCTCCAAAACTGTTTCCAGTGATGCAAATCAACATGTGTCAAACTAACCAAAAGGGGTGTTAACCCAGAGAACTTGCCGTTAGGCTTTTTAGAAGCATTTGTAATCCAACTTATTTGAGGAATTATGGTATTGGAAGGATCATCCGATAGCAAACAGATGTTCAAAAGCCAACCAAAGGGACAGAGATAGGAACCTGTGAAAGTAACCACAAGCCACACAAAGCCCCTAAGCCACACCAACAAAGAGACACCCATTTGAACGGTAAAATCATGGATGCTCTGTGGACCATCTAAGCAGGCAAAAATCGGACATACAATCCTTACAAGACTAAGGCATACCGATTCAAAGAGAAACAAAAACCTAAACCTATAAAAGTTCCAGAAATTGAAGGGAAATCGAATAAAAACCTGAACACAGCGAAGGATGGCTGGAATAAAAACTGAATAGAGCTGTTGGACATGAATCTTCAAGAGGTAGAAGAGGGACGAGGGACCACACCCATGTCTCCACTCAAATCCCCAACGCCAAGGACGATTAGGTCGACAAAGGCAGGCTGAGGAGGCTGAAAAGACAGGTCGGCGGCTAGGCGGTTAGAGGGAAAAGTGAACGGGCGCGGAGAGTGCTGAGAGCGAGTGGAGGCGAAGAGTAGCATCGAGCGGGTGAGCGGGAAGACACACCAGGCCGCCGGAGGGAGGGTCGGCCACCGCCGGTGATATAGTGGAGCAGTATCGGAGACTAAGCCCCTCGCACAGACCAACAGGGAGCACATCTCGAATTGGCGGCAGCGAAGGTGGGAGCTAGGGCTCGTCGCTGCTATGGAGGCGGGGCCGGTTGATGAAGGCCTTCGGTAGTGGTCCATGAGCAGGACGACGCGCGGAGCTGGCTAGGGTTGGAAAGAGGTTGAAGAGGGGGTAAAAGGAAGGCAAATCAAAGATTCACAACAAGGGCTGAAGGAGGGATGAAGAGGAAGCACGAAGGCGACGGAGAGGGTAGCCGCTCAGGCTGATGGAGAAGAAGACCGGAGGCGGCGGCTGCGGTTGAGGCTAGGGTTTGTGTTTGGGTTGGGTTATTTGGGGTTAAGGAAGAGAGTTTTCTGTGGGGGGTTTTTTTTTCCAGGTCCCGATTATCTGTTGATTGCTTATTAGGCCGTTGTTGTTCCATCCTCTTTCCTTCCTTTTCTTTCTAACCCTTATTTTTAAATAATGAAAAAAATATCACTATCTTATAAAAGCATAATTTTTTATGAAAATTCATGGTTTAAAGAATTATTAAATTTTTTTTTTAAAGTTAGGTAGCTACAAACCTATAATGCCCTCTTTAATATGAGTGTCAATAGGCTTGGATCATTACCTTCTTTCACTATATTCAATTTAGATACATTTGAAAATTATCCCTTAATTATTAATTAATGATCCATTTTAGCTGTCAGTGGGGAAAAAATACATGAATATCCCTATAAATACATTAATTTGCAGTGAAAAATATATCTCATCTAGAATAATTAAGTTATGTCAAACATAAACAATTAAGAAATGAAGTTTAAGAAAATTAATAACTAATTAGATAATTAATAATTTGATAGTATAACATATGTTAATGAATTATAATTTATTATCGGTCAATGTATATTAATTTTCAATTTTATTCTACCCCTTCTTATAAGATAAACTGCAAAAAAAATATACATTGGTAGGAAATACTAAAATCAATGCCCCTCTTTAACTGAGTTAGAACCATTCTTTGTGGAAAATAAAAAGGAAGTTCAAATTCCACACATTCCATCAAAATTGCAAGAATGTAGATTATAATTTCAATAAGATTGGGGGCTAAAATTGAACATTTAAATGAAAGGAATGTCTTCATTTTTCTATATAAAAAAAAGATGATAAGAGTCAACACAATAACTTTAATTAGTATATTGACTTTTTATTAATCATATCACATTGTGAACATTTAATTTGAAAAAAATGATCAACATCTTCTTAAATTGGCTTCTAGAGTTTCACTTACAAACAATGACCATGTAGGTTCAATACTTTATTTTAATGACTTTGTATTTAACACAAATTAAGAAAGGTCTTAAATACATGAAAATTACAAAAGTTTTCCTCTAGCATTAGTAACTCATTACAACATTATAGAAATTCCTGTCCTAAGCAAATCTATGAAATTTACAAAAAAAAATCTTTTTTAATACTTGCTAATTTCGAAAGGATATTCCTCTCCTAAACAAATATAATTTCAATAAATTATTTTTATTGGTTATGTAAGAAATATAGGCAAAATGTCTTTTCAGCTCTTATTTAATTTAAGAAAAATTATCAACAAAATCTAATTGAAAGAATTATTATAATACTCATTATAACATTATATCATACGAATATAATATCTCACTTCATATTCAAGTTAAATTATAAAAGGCCTTAAATCTATGAAATTTACAAAAAAAGTCTTTTTTATACTTGCTAATTTTGAAAGGATATTCTTGTCCTAAACAAATATAATTTCAATAAATTATTTTTAGTGGTTATGTAAGAAATATAGTAAAAATTCCTTTTTAGCTCTTAATTAATTTAAGAAAAAATTATCAACAAAATCTAATTTAAAGGCCCTATATTTAAATAAAGGGGAGCTTCATCTTTGATATTTTTAGAACAACATTGCATATATTAGATATGAACTAAATCATTGTCAACAATAGTACTAAGCTTAGCAGGTAAAGTAAAATCATAAACCAACACAATAGGTCTCTTCGGCCTCCATTGACCCAGCCAATGCGCACTTTGATACCCTCCTCTCCGTATGAAGGCAAAAGAACACTCCTGAAATTGTTTTCTTGTGCGCTGTATTACCTTTATGCCATTGTTTAGCTTGCAGATTAAGTTCGCACAATCCGATTCCACAATGACATGATCCATGTCATGAGCTAAGACGAGCTGCATCCCCCAAAGAATAGCCTCTCCCTCTACAACCTCCACCTCCGGCAAGCCTCCGCACCTCCGCGCCGCAGCAAGATACGGCATCCCATCCTCTCCCCTCGCCATCACTCCTACCCCACATCCTCTTTCGACCTCCACCGCCGCGTCACAATTCAACTTTATCCACCCGTGGGGTGGTCTCCTCTATCTAACTCCTTTATCAACCCCCTTCTCACCTTAGCAGCACCCTCTTCAGTCTTGCTACTCTTGTACCCCTTGAGCACTCCCACTGCCTCCTCTAACACCCTCTCACTATCCACCACCACCCCCTCAAACACCCTCTTATTCCGGTGCCGCCAAATAGTCCACACAAGCACCAACCAGAGTTGCAGAGAATCGCTCGAGAGATCTCTCCAAGCCCCCGCTAAACAGTGTTCAACATCTCCACACCCTGTTTGCTGCGCTACAAGAGAACAACGCATGAAAACCCATTTCCTCCCAGCCGCATACATCACATGAATCATCTTGGGTGACTTTTCTATCAAACAGACGGCTCTTACATGGAAGAACACCTCGGGCTGCCCTCCAAGCCATCAATTTCACCCGTAGGAGGACATCCACTTTCCAAATCTTCTTCCAAAACCCCCTGGACTCTTGGTTCATCGACCCCTCAATACCCCCCTCCGCAACTAGCTCCTTATCCAATGTTGCATGATAGGCTGACTTCACCGAAAACTTTCCATCTTTCGTGTGGACCCATACCCTCTCGTCATGCATCTCGTGACTAACCAAGTGCATGGACAAAATTATCTCCGCGTCACATGGCCAAAATAACGACCTCATCTCCTCCTCCTCCTCCCTCCATTCCCCCCGATTCCAATCGATGAGATCCACCACTCGCAAGTCTAGCTTGCTATTCCCTGGGTTAGTCATGACCTTATAGCTAAGTGGTCTAGGGTCCCACCGATCCTGCCACACCAAGATATCCGCTCCATTTCCTATCGACCAAACCATCCCCTCCTCTAACAGCTTCTTCCCATGCCATATACTGCGCCATGTATAGCTAGGCCGATATCCCAAGCTTGCTTCCAAGAAGGTCTCATTAGGGAAGTACCTTGCCTTAAGCAACCTTGCCACCAAAGAATCTGGGGATTGCATAATTCTCATGTAAAGACCGAATATATCTTATATCTTATATTATTATTAGTTTAATTAAATATGTTATTATTTTATGCAATTTGTAAAAGTGGAGAAAACTTGTCCTCGAGCACAATTTTCGATTTAAGAAAATCCTCCTAAACAATTCCGGCATCATTTTTAATGTTTTGATTTTGACGGATTTTATTTCCGCTTTCGAGCTCCGAGTTGAGAATTTAGTTTGATTTTGACAGTTTAAAATAATAATAATAATAATAATAATAATAATAATAATATATTTTGAATATTTTATTTGAGTTTGATAGAGTCGGGATTAGCGGGTTCGAGATTTAAATTCCAGGTATTTGAATTGATATTGTGGGACCATTACTCAATTTTATTTTCCTTTTCTTCTTCTTCTTCTTCTTCTCTCTCTCTCTCTCTCTCTCCCCCCGTTGAGGTCCCCCCAGCTCACACCAACCTTCTCCTGCCCACACACACAGCTTGCTCTTTTGCTCTATAAAACCCCACTTGCCTCACTCCCTCTTCATCCCACCAAAATCCATCAGAGGAGCACCCTCCTCCTCCTTTCCTCCTCTGTAGAAATCAGAGGAAAAGTCCTCTCCCTCACTCCTGTTGTGCCCTCTGCAATAGGCCAGCAAACCCAGGAAAACCCACCCTTGCTTCAACTTTCATCCACCCCTCCGGCCATCCCTCTCATTCTTATCCACCCTTCCACCATCACCACCTCGTCGGCGTTGCATCTGACCATCCCAAGGAGTCTAGAGGAAGCACAAAAGGTCGCCGGAGCCACCAGCGCCGCCCTCCCTTGTTCACCAAGAAGAAGTCGAGCTCCCCTGTTCGCCGATTGAAGAGGAGCCGAGCTTTCCTCCACCTTTCCCCTCGAGCAGCACCATTCTTCAGCTCCCTCCCTTTCTAGAAGATGGAAGAAAACGAAGCCCAGCCACCATTAAAGCCCCATTCGTCCCTGTCTCCGATCGAAAGGTTCGTTGCGATTTTGTGCGTTTCGATTTGATTCCCCCCAAAATACTCCTTAATCATCTCTCTCTTCCTCCTAGGCATCCCCACACTTCCTCGTTTGTCTGTCGTAGCCACCAGCGCCGCCGTCGGAGCCGGAGATTTCCTCTCGGAGACACCTCGGTAATCTCTCTATTTCTCCCTCTCCTTCACTCGCGCTTAACTCTCTTTGATTGGGTTGTGGTTGGAATTGAATTTCGGTCAGATTGAGCGGGTCTTTGGTCAGAAAGGTGGCCACCGGCGGGATCTATTCTCCTCTTTCTCACTCCTTCGTTTCCGGCGAGTGTGCAGGTCTGTTCTGTTGGGGAAGACGGGTTCATCGGTTCACCCTTCCTTTTATTTTCTTTCTCTCTTGAACCCGGTTTGCCTTAGATCTGGTTAGGGAGATTTGGGTGGGGCTTCTAGGTTTGGGTTTTTGGACCTGGTAACGGGTAGGGGATCGGGCTGTTGGATTTTGGGCTCGGGTTTGGAAATTGGGCTGGCCTGCTGGGTTTGAGTTTTGTTGTTATATTGTTATATGTACATGTTATGTGTTATACTATGTTACTATATAGTTGTATATTATTATGATTTTGTGATTATGTATTTTCTGAAAATTGGTATACATTATAAAAGGGTCTGAAAGTAATATTAATTGTTATATATTAGTATGATGTTATATGATGATTTTGAGATGTGTTTTAAAATGTGTTAAAGTAATTTAGTATTTTGATTTATAAATGTGGGTTATTAAAATGGATTGATTTTGGCAATTTTATTATATTTAAATATTCTTTGAGATGGGCTCTTATATAATGTTTTATAAGATGATTTTAAGACGATGATTTTAAAATAAGTAAGAAATGCCGGAATGATTTCTATAATATGAGTTTGAGAAATTGGTTTTAAGGATTAAATGTTTAAATGTTGGGATTTGGATAAGCGATTTTAAAAGAATTCTTTGATTTTCTAAGTTGAGTTCTTTGAGAAATTGTTTTGGAAATGAGATGATGAGATGAGATGAACATGAAATGATATATGAATTGTGATGAGATAAGATGGAATAATATGAAATGAGATATGGGAAGTTATGTGTGATATTTAGGGGCGCCTTGTGTGACTTAGATAGACTTATGCATATTTGTATGTTTATTAGGTGATTTGTGATCTATTGGACATTGCTTATTATCGGTGTTGATTGCTTGGATTCTGCGCGCCTCCAGGTAAGTTTCCTACGGGAGCTTACTCAGTAACCCGGACCTCATGCCTGATGTGTCATATAGTATGTAGGTGTTGCATATGCATAAAAGCATGCCATGTAGTATCATACTTAGGAATTGCACTTATGAATGAGCATCCCTATTCTTTATGCGTTTGAAAAGAGAACGGCCGTTATCTGTGAGTCTAGAGTCTTTGTTAGGGTCATAGGGTAGCCCAGCTTCATCGGGTGCCCTGAGTCAGTCTTGTCGATATATGAGCATGATGATGAGATAGCCCAGCACCATCGGGCATGAGCATGATATATGATATGATGATGAGATATGATATGCTATGATGAGATATGATATGCTATAGCATCGAACTGGTCAGTCTCTGCACTAATGGGAAGGGGTGAAGAGGTAGGAGAGGGATATGCCACTTGGCATTCTTTGGGCGCCTTTACAGTCCTTTTCTGCATATTATATATACTAGGAGCATGATAGTGTGATTTAAATTCCGTACTGCATTAGAACATCCTTTATTCTAGGTATAGGCGTATTATATGTCCTCAGCGAGGTCTTTAGGGCCCGCATGCGTCTCTGAGCCTGACTTCGTGGATAGACTTAGGTACCCGCCCTTTTGCTTCTTTGTGCTTCTATGGCGAGGGATCCTCCTGGGCGAAAGCGAAGAACCGGACTAACCGCTAATTTGGCTTAAGTGTTATTTGATTATGATTTCGGTTTTGACCAAGCTCCGCCGTGGCAAGTTGTACTTTACTTCCGCTTTCACCGGTTTCGAAAATGAACTTCCGCGATATAGTCTTAGGACAGCTTAAGGGTTCCCAGTGGCCCTTCGATTGTTTTGAGGTTCGAAATCCCCACTTTAAATACTGATCCTTTGAGGTTTGAAACCTCGACCCGTACTCGAATTGCAAGATTCGAACGAAAGTCACCAACCTTCGAAACGTAACCTGGGTTCTTATATCCGGGCTATTACATCTCCATCCCTGTTTTGCCAACAGAGCATGATTGAAACTCCGGAGGTCCCGAAAACCCATCCCCCCACGGTCCTTTGCCAAGCAAAGCCTCTTCTAACTCAACCAGTGGATTTTCTTCTTGGTCATCCCATCACCCCACCAAAACTTACCAAATAGTCCCTCAATATCATGACAAACATTGTCCGGCATATAGAAACAGGATATAGTGTACATGGGAATAGCATGTGCGACAGACTTGATCATTACCTCCTTCCCAGCACTACTCAGCGTTGACTCCTTCCACCCCTTAAACTTCTTCCACACTCTCTCCCGGACATTCGCAAAAATCGCCTTCTTGGACCGCCCAACCATTGTAGGGAGACCCAAATACTTCTCATGCTTGTCCACCTCTCTAACTCCTAGATAATCCTGGATTTGGGCTCTAAGATCTCCCTTCACATTCTTACTAAAAAATAGCTCCGACTTCGCGAAGTTAACTTGTTGTCCCGACGCTGCTCCATATGTATGGAGAATATGTATCAATTCATTGCTTTGTTGACAAGATGCCTTCACAAAAACCACACTATCATCTGCAAAGAACAAATGGGAGACACGAGGAGCCCCCTGGCAATCCTAACCCCTTCCATCTTACCTTGCTCCTCACTTACTCGAATCAAGCTTGACAAACTCTCCGCACATAGCAAGAACAAGTACGGAGATAGTGGATCTCCCTGTCGTAATCCACTTGAAGGCCTGAGCTCATCTGTCGATGTTCCTTCGAGTAGGACAGGAAAGGAAACCGAAGAGATACACTTCATAATGAGCTCCACGCACCTATCTGCAAACCCCAACTTTCTCATACAATGCTCCAGAAATGACCACTCAACCCTATCATAGGCTTTAGCCATATCCAACTTGAGAGCCATGTATCCCTTCTTCCCCTCTCTGGTCTTCATGAAATGGAAGAGCTCAAACGCAGCGACAACATTATCCGTAATCATTCTGCCCGGCACAAACGCACTCTTACTATTAGACACCACCTTATCCAGGCATCTCTCCAATCTGTTTGCTAGCACCATGGACACCAGTTTATAAAGTACGTTACATAGACTAATAGGTCTTAGGTCCTTCATCGTCGATGGCGCTGAGACCTTGGGAATGAGAGTAATAAACATATGATTCATCCTGTTAGGGAAAGTGTAACGGCCCGAGATTATGATTCCCGAGTTACGTTTCGAGGGATAAAACCCCTCGTTAGGATCTTGCGCCCTGAGTACAGGTTGAAGGTTTGAAATCAAGGATTTGTAGTTTAAAGCGGGATTTCGCACCCAAATTTGGAAGGACAGCTGGAGACCCCGGGGTAAACCCCTGTACCTGTCCTAAGTCTACAACGCGCAAAACCTTTATCATGCAAAGGATATAATTTCTGAAAATGATACAACTAGTGTCGCGGCAGAGCCGGGTCAAAACAGAGTATAAGTAGGAAGAAATCCCAAAAGTATAAATTTGGTGAAGTCATGGTTCAAACACTCACTCTCCGCCATATGAATGGACCCCGTCATAACAGCACGAAATCAAGCAGTGGAACAGGTATACCACAAAGTCAGGCCAAGTGTTCGCCTGCGGGTCCTCTGACCGCGTCGAGGGCATATAATACGCCTATACCTAGAATAAAGGATGCCTTCATGCAGTACTAAAATATTAACCACTCTATCATGCTCCTAATTCATATATGCAGAATATGAAGTAAGGTCTTAACAAAGAATACCAAGTGGTATATCCCTCTTCTACCACCACCCCCCTTCCAGATAGGGTGGAGACTGGCCAGTTCGATGCTATAGCATATCACATTTCATCATCATATCGTATCTCAGCTCATCGTATCTCATGATATATATATATATAAATGACTCAAAGAGGACAACGCCCGATGAAGCTGGGCTGTCCTATACCCTGACAACGACTCTAGGACTCACAGATAACGGCCGTTCTGCATTCAAACGCATACAGAATAAGAATGCTCATTCGTAAGTGCAATTCCTAAGCATGATACTACATGACATGCTTTTATGCATATGCAACACCTACATACTATATGACACATCAGGCAGGAGATCCTGGTTACTGAGTAAGCTCCGGAGGTACTTACCTGGCTAGAAGATCAGCAAAAGAAGAATCCAGCACACAGTAGTCACGATCACATAATATCACCTAATTACATAACGGGAATATACTGAGTATACGTCTATAGTCACTCTGAACACATATATCACACATTCATACAAGCAGATAATTAACAAGCTCGCATCAACCATACTTCCAATTCATCATGATCAACCATCTCTTATCTCATACCATTCGCCATAACTTGTCAACTCATTAGCTTAAAACAACCACCATATCATACTTATACTTTCCATAAAGATATATATATATATATATATATATATATATATATATATATATATATATATATCATCATAAGTATCGAATATTTAATCTCTTCTAAAAATCACCACAACATCATGCTATTAGTCACACATATCATACCGTTAGTCAAACGATCATATTATCATGCTAGTTAGTCATCGAATAAGTCTTACTCTCAGGTTAGTTTCAAAACCGTTTCAAATCCGAATTAAACGGTTAAGAATTCCGACCCTTGAAAATACTCGCCAAAGTCCTTTTTCAATTCATGTAATTAAATTACTTTCCGATCTTGAAATTCTTTTCCAAATTCATTATAAATCTTTAAGTCCCAATAATATTATAGATATTTTAAACACCATTTTTTAGCACACTTTTATAAAATATTTCCGAATCCCTTAAGGTCCAAACCATTTTTATTTAATAAAACCAACCCTTTATAAATCTCCTGAAATAATATTTTATACCTTAATCCCCAAATAATATTATAATATTTTAAATACCGCTAAATAGTTAAATAATAAACGGATAAACCCGAATCGAACCAAACCCATTTAAACCCAACCGAACCGAACCGTAATTATATATACTCCTAACCGGTTAATATTAAACAATATATATATATACCAACAAGGGGCCCCACGGGGTCATCCCCTTCCCTCTTCCCCGAATTCAAAAGGAGAGCTCCCGCTCTCGAGCTCGCCTGATCGAGGTCCCATCCCGCCGGCCATGGCTGCTCGACGCCTCGTTCGTCTCGTGCTCCCGCTCTCGAGCTCGACTGCCATGCTCGACCTCACTCCCACCTCACGTCTCGCACTCGCCCGCTCACGCTCTCGCCCCAGCTCGCTCTCGACGCTCGCCCAGCCTCGCCTCTCGCGCTCTCGGTCACGCCGACCGAGCTCCGACGATCGTCGGAGCTCTCGACCTCACCCGATCGTCCCGCACTCAGCTCACGCACACTCTCGACTAGTCTAAGCATCGAAAAAGACTCAGAAATGAATCGAAACGAGGATAAATTCGGAGCTCACCGAGATGGATTTTTCGCGACTTCGGAGCTCTCGATCGGAGTTCTGGGCTTCGTCGGTGGCTCGCGATGGCTTGTCGGACCTACACCGAATGTGGGTGAGTGTGATGGTGAAGACCGCAAGCAATTTCGATCAAAAACGAATGAGGGACGCTTACCGAAAGTTAGCTTCGCGATTGATCGAAGATTAGAAAGGAATGGACTGCGGTGGCTCCGTGGCGGCTCCGGTGGTGTCCGTTGTTGCTGCTGGTGGCTCCAAGGGATGATGCGGCTACTCTGGTGGCTCCGAGGAGGGGTCGAAGATGAAAAGGGATTGGTGGTGGTGATCGGAGAAGAGAAGCGGGAAGGTGACGGTGAGGAGATGAAATGGTGATGGTGAGGAGGTGATGGTGACGATGAGTGATGGTGAGGGTGATGGGGTAAGGGGTGGGTTGAATTTGAAGGGTATGGTGAGGTGAGAGAGTGGGTGAAGATTGAGTGTGGAAATGGGTAACCAAATACCCAGAAATAAACCCCGGATACGCGAATTTCGAACCCCGAAATCAGACCCCAAATGTTAGTTTCCCCGACTTTCACTTACTCGATCAATTAGATTTTTAAAATCGAAAAGGATATCGCCATCCAATAATTATTTTGAATTTTCGAGGTAAAAAGGAAGGAAATTGTTCGCCAAATTTTACATTCCGGTCGGAATCCGCTAAACGAGTTTTAAAACTGATTTAATTTCATTTTTAATTCTCTTTTTCCGACAAAATTAGGATTTAAAAATCCGAGCCTTTACATCATCCACCTCTAAAAACAAGTCTCGTCCCCGAGACTAAAATCATTTTAAAATAGGGGATGAAGTTTGAAATCGGTGAGTCCAAGGATCATGCCATTGATCCCGTAAACACCTCATAAGTGCCCTTATGAGGTCCTCACAGTACCGTTGCCGTGATCATAATATCGCCAATAGATTGTAGCAAGAATGTAATATGGGCCCCTACCACATCCTTATTTCGACTTCTCGGTCATATCATAACTCGAAAAGCATCACAGCATCTCCCATAGGTCTTAGCAAGCAGTCTATAAGGGCCCTTATAAAATGCATGTATCCACTTCGGGGGGCGTTATAATGTAAGCTCGGTCAGAAAAATTCAAGAGGGTTCCTCAGTTTGAAAAGGTTTGGTCTCAAAATCATTAAAGTTCTCGATCGCGTTAAATTTCTCAGAATCCAAGTTAGTCAAGCAATTTCAGAACTCAAGAGGTGGAATCATCCACCTCTAAGGCTAATCCCATATTCCCTTCCTAGGTTCCAAGTCAGAATCAAGGTTCAACAGTTCAATTTCTATCATTTCCATCATCAAGCATCATATATATATATATCGAATAACAATAGCACCTCACGTCTAATAGCATAACATAATCACCCCAAGAATAGCCACATACCATAGCATATCTAGCATTGTATCATATATGGTAGAATTTATCACATCATCTCACGGAAGTTACACACCATATCAATCAGATAAGCACGTTATATCAATCAGATAAGTACATCATACTCATTCTAACTACCAAGCGTCATCGCATTAGAGGCAAACAACTGCTTCCGTACAGTAGCATTCCATCGAGTTCAGGGGTAACTATGTTAGTACTAACAGTTCCCTGTTGTCAACGGCAACACATCAGAGAATCAACATCGTCTATAGCATAGAATTCGCACAACATTCGGTCCCAAGTAAAGTATACACTAGATCACTATCTCATGAGAATCTGCCTACACTACCAATCATGACGAGACACGACCACTACTCACCATCCCTTGCACTAAGATCAACTTCACCGAGGTCTACCAACTCAATCCACTACCAGTTCTAGGCACCATTGTATCCTGCTCACATACAACCTTTCTAGCCTCATAACTATTCGCAATCAAGGCCGAATACCCAAACCAACTACTAGGTATCCCAACTCCTATGCCATCAAGCAATCTAAGGGCCAATCCACTTCGACATCCCGATCTCAAGTCCTACCTTCCACTCGATTATTTAAAACTATCTCTCGGAGTTCCCAAATCACAAAATTCCCTCATTTCGACAAGCTGAACAACTCGATCTACTACCAAGACTCTATATATAACACATCCTTGCCCTAGGGGCCCTCTATCAGTCCCATCTTTACCCTCTAATAGAAAATTCTGAGTCCTCAACTGAACTGCTCTCACGATTGATCTAGAAGACACTTTTTAACAATCTCGCTTACTCTTCCTAGGCTCTCAAGACTCCGCCCGACCATCATCTCCTAAAGAGACATCTTGAATCACCTTGCTAACTTATCATACTTCCCACGCCACTAACCACTCTCACTAACCATCCACCTCTAAGGACCCAACTCATGCTGACCATCTCACACCTGACACTCCCGACCAATTCTAACGCAGAAACCTAACTAGTGGTACTCCCAACCATGAATCACCATGGCCCTCAAGCCGACCCACTCTAGATCCTCTTCCCAGCATACTCTACCTGGACTAGTTCCCTCAACTCCGCATGTTTTCCCAAATTGCCTCATATCACGCTTCCTTAAACTTCGAAATCTCTACCACTTAAACCCTTATGTACCGATCATCATTTTCACCGAATTCCTATGACATCCTCGTCTGAATTTCCTAAGCACCGCAACTTCACCAACCTTCAAAAATCTCTTATCCTCTAGCGTCCTCAATACCTTCTGCTTTGCCTAGTTCCCAAATCCATGCTCATAATCTCCCTATCTCAACCTTAAGCCCACAGTCTTACTAGGAATCTCAACTACATCCTTGCCTAGCTACCAGCCTTTCCTCGAAGATTCATCTCACATCCTCAAATACCTCAATAGCCACAATAACCTCCACTCATAAATCCCGATTCATTCCCTATGCCAAAATCCTTCAACAACGCATCTAGAAATCCTTCACTCATAATTTCCCCAAGCATTACCAATCCTATCTAAACAACCCCAAATACTCATCACACGAACAACCCTGATATGAACAACCTAATATCCCTGATCGATAATTTCCCAAGCAACCTCATACTACTCTTCCTTGGCAATTCCTCAACCTCATTCCTTACCGAAATCGCTCCCACTCACAGCACACACCACCTAGTCTCAAATTCTACGATTCCTCAGATGTTCCTTAATCGATCATCCTCGAAACCGCCCACGATCCGCTCATAAACCATCTAGACACCTTCCTTAGCACACCAATCCGTCTCACAACACCTCCCTTCGAGAATCCCCCGATCAACTCCTAGCTCGCCCATCCACCTCTAGAACTATCCTAACTGTCTCTACCCATACCCAATCTCAAGATCACCTTAATGAAACTAGTTTAGACCTCAGCCAACCACTCTCTTATACTACCCACACACACTACCTGCCTAAACTACCACTTCTCACTAGGACATCTCTCTCAAAATCTCGTCATACTAGCCCCACTGCTCACCTAAGTCCTACCTGGAAGCTCATCTATACTCACGGACCACTATCTTCGACATATCCCAACTCACTCGGCTCTACCCAAGCTAACACATCCATCCTGCACACCCTCTCGCTCATCTCATGACCAAGAACAAAGACTTCAATCCCTTTGCCACTTTCCGACCTAGCTTACCGAAGAATCTCTCGACTCATGCCCAAGAAGAAGCACCACCACACATATAACCCATAATCTACTCACCAGCAAGTCAGTATACCAAGCACCAAGGCACATCATCATAGAAACAAGTTAGTTAGGCAATCATTGCTACCAGTTCAACACATCCGTCATCACACATTCAATTATGTCAATTCTAGGCCTATCGCACAGCATCAATTCCGATTAGTATAGAAGAATCCACGATTTGAATTAAGAATGCTCTTCCTCGTGTCAGTTGGGAGGAACCTGTTCACGATTGTCATCTTTGAAGCATATTCGTCCTTTTTGCCATCGGTGACGTTCTTGGGGCCTAGGGCTCATATGCCCATCACACTTCCACTGCGCTGCTCCGGTGCCATTAGGTCGTTCGCCCTTTCTTCCATATCGCCATTCATCAAAGGATCGCGAGGGGTCAGAGGTTATGGAGATAGGGGAGGGACAAGGGAGGACAACATGACTTACATAAGGATTCAGACATGGACCACGACTAGAGACGACAAGACCAGAGACAAGATCCCAACCCGAGAGTTACAATGATGCCCTTAGGGTATTCCATGAAGTTATAACTGTGGCACGCAAACACATAATAATCACGAATATCATCACATCATTTCACACTAGTATGCACCTATCTCAAGGAATATCGATTTATGCATTCATAACATGTTCATATAATCATCTTTATATGTGCGCATAACAAACTAGCAACCTATCATTTCATTCACCAATCATGCTTGACAGACTAAGAACATGTATGCACAGACTGCCATGGAACATATATGGCATAAGTTATGCAAGATCTAGCAAACATCACATGATATCATATGCACGACTTATCACTCATTTAGATACACAATTAAGCAAGTCATAATATTACGGAAAGCATGCTAAGATATACCCTAAAAATCATGCTAAGGGTATGGTCAGTTCATGGAGGGTTGGTATAGCAACTATCTCATCACATACATCCATATTCGCATAGTAAGACTAGGACGTCACACAATCATACGAGGGCCTATAACTGGGAGGTATATGTCTTACATGATACTAGAATTGCTCATTAACATGTGCACGGTCAACGTGGTCTAATTAGATTAATTCAGCATGCTAGGACAGTCATCTTATATATTAAACATACAACGAGGGTTGACCACACTATCATGGGCCTAATTCATGGGAAGACAATAATCATGGAAGTTCCATACATATGACACATACATCTCATAAGAGCAACCGTGCAAGATATCAGGCAAGTCATGTTGAAATACACCAGTATACTATGTCATGCAACTACAAGAATGGATACGACTATAACCGACAGAATTCTCCAAGGCCATTCACCGACTCATCACCCCGTTTCCCCGTGGGGCACTAGTATGACTCGCTGGGTAGGACACAAGGGCACTCACACTGTTTTCGAGAGGCGAGGGTAGAACTCGAGCTTAGACTCGTGCGGCAAGAAGACATAGTTGACCCACGCAAATTTCCCGTGGAAGACACCGACCTCAGGTACAAGACTCGATAGCAGCATAGATAGTGGGACACCAAACAGGACTCGAAACAGGGAGAGCAGACGCTTCTCGACCCTTGCTAACATGTCTAGATATTTTGGTGGGACGGATGACAAAATCGGAATCATCAAGGGGGTTGAGTTATGGAAGAACTATTCCGACAAGATAGATATTCCAATTACACAAAGTCAAGGTTTCCTCCCGCTATCCCGTTTACACATTCAATACATTATTCAAGTTAAGGCATACCGATTAGTTCGCTATCCTATGCACAATAGCACTCAACAAGATTAATATGATCCTCTTTGAGGAGGATCGCCCTCGGGCTCAATTGGATATAATGCATATAATCACAGAGACGATCTATGCCGTCCTTCGAGGGACGGCTGACCGGAGGGGCAAGAACCTCACGGCCTCCTAACTCGATACTCCAACCTCCGTGGTGTTCCTTGGAGTCTTCTAGGCCCATCTGTAAATAAAAGCTAGTATTTTGCCTACCATTAGTCAAATGATCATCATCATCATAAGTATCGAATATTTAATCTCTTCTAAAAATCACCACAATATCATGCTATTAGTCACACATATCATACCGTTAGTCAAACGATCATATTATCATGCTAGTTAGTCATCGAATAAGTCTTACTCTCAGGTTAGTTTCAAAACCGTTTCAAATCCGAATTAAACGGTTAAGAATTCCGACCCTTGAAAATACTCGCCAAAGTTCTTTTTCAATTCATGTAATTAAATTACTTTCCGATCTTGAAATTCTTTTCCAAATTCATTATAAATCTTTAAGTCCCAATAATATTATAGATATTTTAAACACCATTTTTTAGCACACTTTTATAAAATATTTCCGAATCCCTTAAGGTCCAAACCATTTTTATTTAATAAAACCAACCCTTTATAAATCTCCTGAAATAATATTTTATACCTTAATCCCCAAATAATATTATAATATTTTAAATATCGCTAAATAGTTAAATAATAAACGGATAAACCCGAACCGAACCAAACCCATTTAAACCCAACCGAACCGAACCGAACCGTAATTATATATACTCCTAACCGGTTAATATTAAACAATATATATATATATACCAACAAGGGGCCCCACGGGGTCATCCCCTTCCCTCTTCCCCGAATTCAAAAGGAGAGCTCCCGCTCTCGAGCTCGCCTGATCGAGGTCCCATCCCGTCGGCCATGGCTGCTCGACGCCTCGTTCGTCTCGTGCTCCCGCTCTCGAACTCGCCTACCATGCTCGACCTCACTCCCACCTCGCGTCTCGCACTCGCCCGCTCACGCTCTCGCCCCAGCTCGCTCTCGACGCTCGCCCAGCCTCGCCTCTCGCGCTCTCGGTCACGCCGACCGAGCTCCGACGATCGTCGGAGCTCTCGACCTCACCCGATCGTCCCGCACTCAGCTCACGCATACTCTCGACTAGTCTAAGCATCGAAAAAGACTCAGAAATGAATCGAAACGAGGATAAATTCGGAGCTCACCGAGATGGATTTTTCGCGACTTTGGAGCTCTCGATCGGAGTTCTGGGCTTCGTCGGTGGCTCTTGATGGCTTGTCGGACCTACACCGGATGTGGGTGAGTGTGATGGTGACGACCGCAAGCAATTTCGATCATGAACGAAGGAGGGACGCTTATCGGAAGTTAGCTTCGCGATTGATCGAAGATTAGAAAGGAATGGGTTGCGGTGGCTCCGTGGCGGCTCCGGTGGTGTCCGTTGTTGCTGCTGGTGGCTCCGAGGGATGCTGCGGCTACTCTGGTGGCTCCGATGAGGGGTCGAAGATGAAAAGGGATTGGTGATGGTGATCGGAGAAGAGAAGCGGGAAGGTGACGGTGAGGAGATGAAATGGTGATGGTGAGGAGGTGATGGTGAGGGTGATGGGGTAAAGGGGTGGGTTGAATTTGAAGGGTATGGTGAGATGAGGGAGTGGGTGAAGATTGAGTGTGGAAATGGGTAACCAAATACCCGGAAATAAACCCCGGATACGTGAATTTCGAACCCCGAAATCAGTCCCCAAATGTTAGTTTCCCCGACTTTCGCTTACTCGATCAATTAGATTTTTAAAATCGAAAAGGATATCGCCATCCGATAATTATTTTGAATTTTCGAGGTAAAAAGGAAGGAAATTGTTCGCCAAATTTTACATTCCGGTCGGAATCCGCTAAACGATTTTTAAAACCGATTTAATTTCATTTTTAATTCTCTTTTTCTGACAAAATTAGGATTTAAAAATTCGAGCCTTTACAGAAAGGCTGCCCATCCAGGATATCAATAACACTCTGAGTGACACGTATGCAAAAATAACACTATATTAACTAATTAATTGATGTGGCTCAAGAAGATAATATCATTTTAATCTAGAATATGACACGTATGCAAAAATAACACCATTTTAATCCAGAAAATTCCACGTATGCGAATCGCACCAAAGCCCGTTTCAAGCCTCTATTTTAGTTTTTAGTATTTTATATATAGAATAGATAGATTGCACCAGAAACCGCTTCAAGCATCTGTTTTAGTATTTTACTAGTTTTATTACTCGCTCGTTGTGCGATTTAATAAATTTTATTATATAAAACGTCTTTGAATTAATATAAATCACTACTCTATATAGAGAAAATATATAATCTTCAATTGTGTTGTTTTTGTTTAGAATGTAAACACATGTTTGGGTCTAGATTAATCATGTTTTAATCCAAAATTAGATTAATATAAAAAGGCTATAAAAAGATAATACCATTTTAATCTAGAATATGACACGTATGCAAAAATAACACCACTTTAATTCAACAAATGTCACGTATATGAATCGCACCAGAGGTCGTTTAATGTTTTATATAGAATATAGATAGATAGATATATAGATAGATATATATGTTTTAGTATTTTATATAGATAGATATAGATAGATGTTTTAGTATTTTATATAGATATAGATATTAATATTGATATATTAATATTGAATCGATGATATATAGATATATGGATATTCTATTAATAGATTTAAAAATATAACTACCAAGTCAAAAACTTTTTTCTTATCGATCGATCTAAATAATTTTTTTACTTTTTTAATTTTATGAATCTGTAAATTATGGAGACTAATTTCTCCATAAACCCTAGTCCGTCTTCTAGAGATAATTAAATTGATTTTTTTAACGTATACCTACACTTGAATTAATTTATCTTCTTAGACGATTTAAAACTATGGCCAATCATTGAAGTACTGTTTAACAATTTAATGAACAATTCGAGCAGATTGACACATAAACATAAGGGAGAGAAAATGGAAAGGAATAGTCAAGGATATATGTAGATGGTTATAAAACGATAAATTTTATATCTAATTAAGATATGAGGTTGAATATTTATAAAAATCCTAAATTAAGATATAAGCTAGGTTATATTGGATAGATTATTTGATTTACAAAGATAAAAACCTAACTATATTGGCTTAATAATTGATGTGGATGAAAAAAATAATATCATTTTAATCTAGAATATGACACGTATGTAAAAATAATCCCGTTTTAATCTAGAAAATTTCACGTAAGCGAATCGCATCAGAGGCCGTTCCATGCCTCTGTTTTAGTATATTATACTAGCACAGTACCCGTGCACAACGCACGAGATTTATAAACTATATTATATTTTTTAGATCTAGAAGATATTATCATAATTTATTTATATTATATATATATTATATTATAACAATATATGAAAACGCCAAAGCCAAATAATATTAATTTTGAAAAAAGTTATGCTTATATTATATCAGTATATAATATATGTGGAAAAACGTCAATGTCCTACCTTTTTATATAGAAATAGTTGGATGCATGAATGTAGAGTGTGTTTTAAATTAATTTTTGTTATCTTCTAAGTTTTTTAGTAAGTTGCATGATTATTTGTTTTGAACATTAAACAAATTGTTGTTGTCATAACGGGCTAGAAGATAGAACAAAATACTTTGTTAAGTGGACTACACAATTGACAGACACGCTAGGTGAATAGAATTTTAAGAACTTTGGGATGGAGAGCACAGAAAAATATCAGAGAAGATATAATGTTTTAATAACGCATCCATCCATGTAAGTATAAGTTGTAAGTATAAGCGATAGTCACATGTAAGTATGTTATTTAATAGAGGAAAAATATAAGTTCGAAAAAAATAACGGTGTGTAATTATTCAGAAATGAAATAACCTGCTCGATCATCCAGTAGGTGCATGAAAATATAACGAACTTAAAAAATGGCGGTAACACGGCACAATCGAATAATACAAAATTTGATGTGAGAAGCAAATTCATATCAATTTTACTTCATATCGAAGTTTTAAAATAAAATTTTCATATAATTTTCATTATATTCCGCAAATTTCATTAATATCAAACAAAATTTAAATATAACTAAATTTATTAAAGAAGCAATAATATGATATTTTCTCAAAAATTTCATATATTGTATTCGATCTATTCGTTTGTTTCATATTCCCATTTTTTTTTTGTCGAACTTAATCATATTTTTCACAAAAGTCTTTGATATCCCATATATTTTACAACTTGAAAAGAATTTAACTCATGCAATTAACTAAACATATTATTTTTAACACTGAGCATATATCTTTTTCAAATTTAAGCATATTATTGAAATTTCCTCCATATATATCATATCTTATTGAATATATAACATATAATTTAAAAAAATGATATCATTTGCGTTATATTTTTTAACTAAGAGTTATACATATAACTGAAACGCGTTCCCTATATACACCGCAAATTAACGTTCAAATGGACGTTGTAACAATGTCGGATTAGACGTTGTTACAATGCCAGATCCAACGCTGATCATGTATTAGTAATTTGTCTTGGAAAAAAAATTTTGACGTTGTAACAACGTTGGATTCAACGTTGTTACAACATCGGATTGGATGTTGCATTTTGAAAGCACAGTTTACAACATCGGATTCGATGTTGTTACAACATCGGATTGGAAGTTGTATTTTAAAAGCCCACTTTACAACGTCCAATTGGACGTTGCAATCTACCCAACCCACCCCGTCCCGGCCTTAGATTCACAACGTTGCATACCACATATTACAACGTTGGATCCGACGTTGTAATATAATTAACGTTACAACGTCAAATCCGACGTTGATTAGCAGCTTTTAATCCGCGGATTTGCGGTGTATATAGGGACACCCTAATTGAAAATATATATGTACAACTATTTAAACAATTTAACTATGAAATCAACTATCTAGAGGCGGATCCTCTTTAGGGGCAGGGGTGGCAGTCGCCCCCCCCCCCCAAATCAAAAATAAAATTCAACATACATATTCCTCTCATCGATAGCTTCGATTTGATATATTATAAGCTCAAATCCGATATCTGAGCAAAAAGTTATAAGTATTTCAATTTTTAGGACTGAACATATGTAAATTATTTCTTACATCATTTACCAAACTGATATACTTTTGTCATAATTATCATTTGTAAAATTTCATGCCTTCATAATATAATTATACCAGAAAAATTCAAATTAGGAGGTTATATATATTGAAGTATTTGAAAACAATGAAATAAAGTATGCACGATTTATGTTTTTATTCGAGTTACATATCCATAATATTGATGATTTTTCGGAAAAGAAAAATTAGGGTTTAATTTTACATGAATAAAAAAAATTATGATAATTTTCCGCCCCCTCAATCTTCTGTTTCAGGATCCGCCACTGCAAATATCATATACATTGGTACTAATCAATGTCATCATCTTTATTGCAAAGATTTGTTAAAATTAAATCATAATTAAAATTTTAAACTAATTAAATAATAATTAGAATTTGTTCAATCCATAATAAAAAAATTCTTTTTTAATTATTTCAACTTTATTATATTATGAATGTAGGTCTTATTTTGTTAAAAAAATGTCGTTTGATTTGGGTTAGAGAACAAAAATGGGAAAACTGAGCTATAGTAAATTGTATGATAAGTGAAATAGAGGAAACCGTTAAAAATTCATTCTAATTATTTCATGTTTGTTAAGAAGATGGTCGGACGTTAATTTGTTAACAAAAGTATTATTTTATAATTTGGATAAGTGAGAAAATGTTAAATCTGTAAAAAAAATTTAATTGTAGGTAAGTTAAGCAGTTTTTTTAATTAAAGATGGGCTAGAAAGTGATCATAACTTTAAGTTAGCAATTACCCTTAAGGTTAACCAAAAAAAAAAAAAAGCAATTACCCTTAAAATAGATTAGATAGATTAAAATTAAGTAATGGATGATTAGGATTTGTTAGAAAATCGAGGTGCGATTTTGAGAGGCGAAGTTGCCCTTCGGCTCCTGTCGATCGTCACATCCAGAGACCGCCTCTCCTCTCTCGATCACTGCTGTCTCGGGGAGCATCTCCTCTTCGATCCTCACAGCCAGGTATTGATCCTCAAAACTCTTCCCTCCGTCCTCCATTGCTCCATCTGGCACTCCGTTCGAATCTCCTCCTTTCGATGGAAGCTAAGGTTTACTGGTTGTGTCAACAGGTAATGGGTTGGAACTGGGAAGAAGGATGGACAGGAACTGGTATTGGATAGGTCACCATTCTCATCCGGTAAGTTCATCCCCTTTGTTGAATACGTTATTGCTTGGTCTCCATCTCCCTCGATCGAACCCATCTCCTTCACGCCAATTTTGCCCCAGTTGTTCACCCCATTCTAACCCTAGATATTTGTTAACTGCATACCCTAGATATTTGTTCATCCACGTTCTGCTCGAGCCTAAAGATCAAAAAGTTCTAGTTGCTTTCCAAATGAATTGAAATGGATTTACTATCAGACTTTAGTATGAGTTTGAGACTTTGAGCCCTATTTCTTGAGAACTGAAAAAGTGAAAATTTTATTCTTTCCTTGATTCCTTCCCAAATCACTTGTCTTTTGAGTTGAATTTTGGTCAGATATCTTAAATGGGTTTACAATATATATACATACCTTCAAAATGTCATCGTTGTCATGTGTTAAAGGTCAAACACTGTAAGGCATATTTTAAAATGAATTTTTTGGTAAATTAATTTTATGATAAATGTGTTAAATCAATTTAATAATTAATTGGATTTATTTAAATTAATAATTGATTAATTTGAATTAATTATTTAGGTGGTTTCATATTTATCATTAAAAATAAGGTGGGGCCACATTGAATGAAAATCTGCCACGTAAACCTCATTTAAGGAGAATCCGTCATGTGGCATCTCAAACAGCTGTTTTAGCATCTCAAACAATTTGACGAAGACACGGTCATCACTGGTTCATACAACGGAATGATTAGGTAAGAAAAAACACTCCCGTAAGTTCCAACTCCAAGCAACGAAAAAACACTCCCGTAAGTTCCAACTTCAAGCAACACAAAATTACTTTGTGCTGGCTATTAACAATTGGATCTTTTTTTAGCCTTGTAGGCATACTACCAAACAAAATCATTCAACCAATCGCGGAGCATTCAGAATATCCTATCGAAGGTCTAGGTATCCTCCTGATGCTGCAAACTAATCTCGTGGAGGTGGTGGTGGAGGGTGGAGGTGGTGGGGCGGTTGTGGAGCAGGTGGTGGTGGAGGGTGGAGGTGGTGTCACGGTTGTGGAGGGGGTTGCTCCGGCGGTGGAGGAGGTGGTGGCGCCGGCGGTGGTGGCGGTGACTGATGAGGTGGTGGAGGAGGAGCACGAGGCGGAGGTGGTGACACAGGCACTATTACCGCCGCGGAAGCAGCGTATGTAGGTGTCGCCCGTCCCGACCCCACCGGTATTTAAGTTATTTAAATATTTTATTTTATGTATTTTTTATTTTATATTGTTTTTATTTGAGTTATTATATAGTTTTTATTTTATAATATAGTTTTATAATATAGTTTTTATTTAATAATATAGTTTTATAATATAGTTTTTATTTTATAATATAGTTTTATTATATGTTTATAGTTTGTAGTATATAGTTGATAGATGTTATAGTTTTTAGTTTTTATGTTATTATATGTTTATAGTTTTATGAGTATATAGTTTAAGTTGTTATGTTATTAAAAGACTTTAAAAGACATTAAAAACATATTAAAAGATATTAAAAGCATTAAAAGACATTAGAAGACATTAAAAGACTTTAAAAGAATTGCAAAGACATTATAAGACATTAAAAGACATTAAAAGCATTAAAAGACATTAGAAGACATTAAAAGACTTTAAAAGAATTGAAAAGACATTATAAGACATTAAAAGCATATTAAAAGACATTAAAAGACATTAAAACATTAAAAGACTTTAAAAGACTTCAAAAGACATTAAAAGCATATTAAAAGACAAAAAACATTACAAGCATAATCGACTCATACAGTAGATTAGCATAAGTCATACAAGAAGTAACATAATCTTAAACACTTCTCAATAACAGGCGACGAGACTCTTGAGGACTGACGGTACCCTTCGGGTTGTTCGGGTGGGAGACTGGGCAGCTGCTAGTCAATGTAGGATAGAGAGTAGGGGTGATGATATTGTTGAGGGAGGCGGTGAGGGGGAGACGGTACCTGTTATTAGGGAGAAGACGTCGACCCATACAGTAGATGAGCTGCTGCTTTCTGCAGAGGGCGCCCAGCCGATCTCGGAGAGCCCCCGGTATGATGAGGACGACAGCTTTTGGCAGGGTCTGCCTAATTTCCGTTCATCTGGTGATCCGTTGTCTGGGCAGCAGCTGCAGATGCCATCTCAGGATGTACTCGGGGAGTTCATCACTGATTTCCGTGCGGGTAGACAGGCGGAGCAGGTGCCTCCCGCCATCCATGAGGCTTCTACTTTCGCCGTCCCTGAGGATTCGACTTTTTCCATCCATCACGCTTCTACTTCCGCCATCCATGAGGCTTCGACCTCCGGCACACCGGCATCGATATCGTTGGGTTCTGCGGATGACACGGTCCCCGACGTGACAAAGGAGAGGCAGGAGGGGCAGTAGGAGCAGAGGCAGGAGGGGCAGGAGGAGGTACGTGGTGTGGGTGATGAACCCATCCATGCACAGCCTGTTGGACCGGCTGCGCAGGAGGCAGGCGATTTGCTTCCGAGCACTCTGCTGGTCTCTTACAGGCACCACCAAGCGTATATGGTTTGGAGGGATGGGACTGTGGATCTTCCGCTGCTGAAGATCCACCATCGGGCGAGTCATTTGGAGGCTTTTGACCCGTATGTGTACGAGGGCCCGATGACCTGGTGGCAGGAGCTCATTCCCACCGGCATCCCGCAGCTGCGGTCCCTGCATTGGGAGGGTGTGGACGCGCAGCTGGTCACAGCATTCGTGGAGCACTGGCATCCGGAGATCAGCTCCTTCCATTTCCCATGGGGAGAGATGACCATCACGCTGCACGACGTAGCCTACTTGCTAGGGCTGCGGATTGACGGACAGGCTTGTTTGTCAACCCTAGGCGATGTGGAGTTGATCCCCACGATCGCCGAGTACTACCAGCTGCCTGTCGAGACGCTGAGGGCTTACAGACGAGCTGGAGGCTACCCCGTTGGGCTGCTGACGGACCGATGGATCGAGCGACACGGTCCGATGGACGGGGGGTTTGTGGGAGGTGGGTTGCCAGGAGATGACCCTGACCGGTAGCGAGATTTGGCCCTGACGTACCTATCCATCGCTCTCGCCGTGACTCTGTTCGTTGACAAGTCGCAGAGCCGGGTCGGATTCCGGATACTTGGCCTCGTTTGGGACGTCCACCGAGTGGCCGACATCGCATGGGGAGCAGGTGCCCTTGCCTGTCTGTACAAGGGCCTAGGAGAGGCTACCCGAGCAGAGGCAAAGGGTTTGGATGGATGCACGTCTTTACTGCAGGTACGAGTCCACGATTTTCGTTTTACAGGTTATTATTATTTTAGTCTCAATCTTACTAAATTGTTTTTTGTGTCAAGGCTTGGATCTGGGCATACTTCCCGCGCTTCCGTGGGCCTCTGTCCAGCGATCCGGTTAGGACTGCGGATCGACGATGGTACGCCAAGTTCGAGCCTCTGAAGGCTCCTACCCGCAAGGACGATGAGGGCAAGCTCGAGCGGGTTCGGCATATGCGGGAGGAGGTCGACCGGCTTACCGTCGATGATGTAAGTCACCGATACTATACATATATTTAATATTTTTCGTAGATATGACTTACATCTAAATATTTTATTTGTAGGTTCGTTGGATGCCATTTGGGCGTGATTTGGACTTCGACAGCGAGTACCGGACGTCCACCTACCGCGGCACGATCTCATTCTGCGGTGAGGAGGAGCCATATATGCCCGATCGGTATCTGCGGCAGTTTGGTTGAGTCCAGGGGGTCCCGCAGCCCGTCATCCCGCCGTGGCAGGTCACTCGCGACGCCAGCTTGAGGAGGAGGTACGTCGCCATGTTTTGCACCCAGCACAACAGGTGGCATAGCCAGGACGACGATCGCTTCTACCCGCTTGGTGAGCACTGGCAGACTAGCGAGGATTGTCAGGCCGGTGTCACTGCTGACTACATGGCGTGGTACGCATCTCAAAGTCAGCTGTATGTGTTGACCACCACACCACACCATCCGGACCCTCCAGCACCCGTCCAACCGATCACGATGGATCTATGGGTGGACCTGCCTCAGCCTGCGGTAATCCCTCCTAATCGAGAGGAGCGGATTCATGAGATCCATGGGCATCTACGGGCCTTGTCATCGAGTCCTCGGTTCCACGAGCTGTGCGACGCGGTGATGGACATATTGGCTGATGCTGTATGGTCCACTCGATCACCATGACTTAGTTTGTATATATTATTTTCACTATTACGGTTTTTGTATATTATATTTTATGGATTCACTGTTCTGTTCAGATCTTGTATATTATAACTATTATAATTTGTCATGCAGCATTCTTATTGATAGAGCATTATTAGTATTGCATAATAGATTGCATTTAGCATAGTTTGGGTGTAAATATTGCATATTTTAGTTGCATTTACATTGATTACTTGTTGAGTTGGAAGATGTGGAATCTACACAATGTTATGATTTATTTTAGGAATCGCAGATTCAAGGTAGAATGAACTTGAGGAAAGTTAAAAGAAGTAAAGGAGATTGCATTATCAGCTAGAGACAATCACGAGCTGAGAAGCGGAAGAAATCGCTAGCCGTCCCACGGCCCGAAGACTTCTCGAAGGTTTTCGCTGATCGCCAGGCCGCCCCGTCACCTGAGGTCGCCGCCCCACGGCCCGTGCAGAAACGCCGAATCAGTTTTCAACTTTAATTAGGGTTTTTATTATTACTTTTGGCCGATTCTTTGTAGGCCTTTAAAAGACATTTCTAGGTTAATCTAACTAATAACCTTATGCACTTTTAGAGAATTATTAAGAGCACGTTGAGCATGAGCAACTAAACTCTCGAAGGTTTCGCCTACAGTTTGGATCTTGATTGTTGAATTGTGAGTTTCTTAATCTAGTTCTTATTCCTATTTGAATGTTTTGGCTTCCTTGCGCTTAAATCTTTGAATGTGTTTTATTCTCTCTGGCCTGATCAACTAGTTAGAGTAGATTCATTCAATTGCTAGGGTTTTGTAGATTCCTCGTAGCGAACCTTAACCTAAGTGGCAATCATGTCCTTTTAGGACTCGTAGGACTAATTGGATGTGTAGGAAGTTGAATATATGTTAAATATTGATTCGTAGCTTGATATTGCATATACCTTGGTTAATTTATAGTCTTAATGCTATCTCTAGGTTAAATCTTAACTGTGTTAGGGTTATTTAGAGATAAGGATTACTAGGACTCGTAGGACTAGTAATTTACCTAAGATCTGGACAAGGACATTGATAGGAAAAGAAAAGAACTAGAGGCTGAAACAAGGATCAAATTCATCAATTGAAGTGACAAATTGTAGGTGAACCTAATTCTCTATACTGCATTCTACAACCCACTTATTTTGTTTGCTTCTTTCCGCTTTGACAAAAGGCGGATCTTTTTCTCACAACAACTCTCTTTTTGGTTACTCGCGATTAGATTAACACTAGAACTTATTTGATTTCCCTGTGGATCGACCTCTTTCTTACCAACTATACTAGTTGTAGGTTTGAGTATTTCTTTGGCAGGAACAACGACATGTTTTCTTCTTGTCACTTATCGATCTTGTTTGAATCTTCAATTCTCGCGAATTCATCGAACAAGTGTTCAATTCTCACGAATTCATCGAACGAGTAGATTAGGATTCAAGTTTGTTGGGCTAAGGTTTGGAGGGTTTAGGGTTTGATAGGGTTGGGGGTAGGGTTTTGGAGGGTTCGGGGCTAGGGTTTGCACGTCGTTGACCACGTGCACTATTAGCATAGTTTTGATGCAAAACTGCCTATTTGATGCGAAGAGCCGGATAGCCAGAACCCACATCCTCCAAAACAAATTTTGACATAGTTCGATAAGAGTTAGTTTGTGTCGCTATGGACATTTCGCAAGAAGATCATCGTCTCTAAGTTTGCCCAACTGATCAAGTACAAATACGTTCCGCATATTTCACTATATACCTTATGTTGAACGTTTTGTTTGATATGGTTACTCTTCTGATTATAGATACCAGATTTTACAACTGAGTTCTCGGACCCAAGGGTTTGGAATGACCGTAATGAAATGGTTACGTATTTCAAGAACTTGAGACTGAAACACTGCATGATTTTAGTAATTAAGCGGTCATGGACGGGGGCGTCAAACCGTCCAGGCGGGGTTCTCCTTGCTTGCGAGCAATACGGGGAGTACCGACCACGCGGGAGAAAGCTCCGTAGCACGCAATCGAAGATAAACGGCTGTCCCTTCTCTCTACACGGGCACGAAGGCTTACCAGGTCAGTGGGTTATGACTGCAACCCACGGTATTCATAACCAATAGCTTCCCACGATGTTAAAGGGTCACGCGTACGCCGGACGGATGACAGATGGAGAGAAGAAGATGGCTAGGTGGATGAAGGACATTGGTACTCCTCCAAAAGCCATTGGATACGGATTGAGGCAATTGGATGGCAACAACGTCACGTCATCGCGTTCCCTTACCAACACGCTCAACAAGATGGTCGCCGAATAAAGGAGGAGTCGGACGATGTCGTAAACCAAAACATTCCTCCGGAATACACGGACCGACATTGGAAGTTTGTTACGGGATTCCTTGTGTCCATGAGATTTAGGCGTACGTCAGTTCTGGGACTCCGATACCTGCTGAGGACATCCACCCGTTCTGGATGGATTTGTCATGGACTGACATCGACGACACTCCACTCTCGTATGAACTGTCATCTTCATACACGATTTCCAATAACATATGCGACGATGACCTCCACCCACCCTCATCTTCAAGCGTCCGATCGAAAGGGAGGCCTCGGGGGTCGAGGAATGCCCGTAGAACCAACCCGTTGCGTTACGAGGAGTTCAGGGCAAATTTCGTGAGAGAAGAAGCACGTGCTGCTCGACATGCTGCTCAACACCGTCCACAGGCTACCACAGCTCGACGTGGACGTGATGATGTGTTCGGAGGGTTTAACTAGGGTCGAAACAACGTTGATCCCTTCATGCTTGGACATATTCAGGGTGTTTGACTTTTCTGCACGTAGTTTTAGGAGCTAAAAACTATATAAAATCTTATTTATTTTAAATAATTTTTTTCACAATTTAATACTTATTACTAATAGATATTAAACTATGAAAAAAATTAATTAAAATAAATAAGATTTTATATAGTTTTTAGCTCCTAAAACTACGTGCACAAAAGTCAAATATCATTTATTTCCGAACGGAGGGAGTATAATACAGTATAGTATATTAGAGCATCTTTAAGGGTGATACTCTACACGAGTATCCGTTCCACAATGATTGTCTTTAACTATTCATGCACGTTTTCTTAAGAAGCTAAAAACTATATAAAATATCAACATTTTATTAAATATTTTTAAATAATATCATAAATATTACTAATAAGTATAGAATTATTTTAAAAAATTAATATTTTATATAGTTTTTAGCTCCTTAAAAAGCGTGCATAAATAGTCCAAAGACAATTATTGTGGGACGGAGGGAGTAATAAAGTGAGTACTTCCTCTGTCGTTTACTATTATGTACGTTTTTTTAGAATGATAAAAACTATATAAAATATTAATTTTTTAATTAAATTTTTTTATTAATCTCATACTTTTTAGTAATAAACGTGATATTATTAAAAATAAATATTTTATATAGTTTTTATCACCTTAAAAATGTGTATAAATAATAAAAAGACAATTAAAAATGACCGAATGGAGTATCGTATATATGTGTGATACTCATTTCACATCATTGCATTCGTTTAATAAAAACAATAGGACTTTTTATTTTGTTATCTTTTTCTTTTTGAAATGACGTGGTACTATACTATTATGAGTACATGGTTAAAGATGGTGGGAGACACACTTTGTTTAGTTGTTAATAGTTGTGGGGAAGATCCAGCCCCACTAGATTTGGTTGGATGTTTGAATTTTTTTCCCTGCATGCTACGTGATCAGTAGTAATAACTATAAGTGTCTTTATTTCACTAGTAATTAGCCAAACAGACGTATTCATCTTGGGCAGAGTTGTGCTTTATTTATTCTCATCTCATGTCCTAATCAAAAAAAAAAAAAATTTATTCTCGTCTCATGTATATGTCAAATAGCAGCTTCTTATGTTGAACGGCGACAGAGTTTGGTCTCTTCTTAGTGCTCGGAATTTATATTATTAATTTATTAGTGGTTATGGTGTCATCGCCTTGAAGGCTTCTTAAGCCTTGGTATCTAAGAACACTTGTGGATTGAAGATTTCCTCTAAGGTTCTTTTCAATATACAGTAGGATTTCGGAGTTTTCGGCCCGATAGATTTTACTTCTGGTATCTTGAAAGTTTGTGCAAGATTAGTCTTCTGTCCCCTTTTTAAAGTTTTTCCATAACTATCCTTTCTTTGATCATGATATTTCTCTTATTGAGATGGATCAAACCCGACCGCAAGAGGACACATCATTGATCTGTGCCAGTAACTCTAGACAAATGATTTAATTGTCCATTTTCCAATTAAGTTGAAACAGCAATTAATAAACATTTCTCATGGTACTAAAAATATTGCAGGTCAAGCAGATTTGCAAGGTTGCAAAGTGTAAAATGTGCAATAGCTGGGAAAAACTTGTACATGAGATTCTGCTGCAGCACTGGGGATGCAATGGGGATGAACATGGTATCAAAGGGTGTTCAAAGCGTACTAAACTTACTTCAGAATGATTTCCCTGATATGGATGTCATCGGAGTCTCTGGTGATTTCCCCGCTATTTTCCTCATTGCACTAATATTATTATGTCACTGAAGTAAAACCCTCTCTTGCTAAAAAAAAAAAAATCTGCAAACTTTTGGGGTCAGGAAATTTCTGCTCCGACAAGAAGCCAGCAGCCGTGAACTGGATAGAAGGCAGGCAGGGGAAAGTCTGTGGTCTGTGAGGCTATCATAAGAGAAGACGTGGTAAGGAAAGTGTTGAAAACTAGCGTTGAAGCCTTGGTGGAGCTCAACACTCTTAAGAACCTTGCTGGGTCAGCTATTGCTGGTGCCCTTGGCGGTTTCAATGCCCATGCCAGCAACATTGTTACGGCAATCTACATTGCTACTGGCCAGGATCCAGCTCAGAATGTGGAGAGCTCTCATTGCATCACTATGATGGAGGCCATCAATGATGGGAAGGACCTCCATATCTCTGTCACTATGCCTTCGGTTGAGGTAAACTCTTTATCTTTAGAGTTCATGTCAATAAGCTTAAGCTTGGCTGTTTTGTGCTGGTTTGAGGTTTCTACTTTTTCTATTAATCTGCATGCATAAATCTCAATCATATGATAAACGGGAGAGTGAATTTTGTTATAATGTGATAGAAAAAGACACATTAGCTGATACATTGGCATCATGAATCGTGTAGGCAATACTAACAGTGGATTCTTTTCATTGTTTAATGACTATCAAAACAAGAAATGAAAACAACTGATATGTGTAGTTGTGTACTAATCATTAGGAATGCATATATTTTATTGTGCTTTAGTAAATGACTATGCACTAGGTAATATCCCAAGATTGTCTACCTAATATTCGACGGATCATATATTAAAATAGTTGATTCCCTTCCTGATTGGAACCTGGTTCCAATAAATCTGTAAATTTATGTTTCAAGAGATGATCTAACCTGTAGTTCTGTCTTGTTGTGCATAGAATAATCTGCCTTGTTGGTTGGTGCATCAGCTTTTTTTTTTTTTTTTTTTTTTGTCCGGATGATATTGTAACCAGATAAGCGAATGATGGAAAATCAACTGTTTCCTAACCTCCTTGGTTACATTGTGCCATTTTCGGGGTTTGTTGACTCTATTAACTGCAATCTGGCTTGTAAAATGCATGTTACTAATGCAGGTAGGCACCATTGGAGGTGGCACCCAACTTGCATCACAGGCAGCATGCCTGAACCTTCTCGGCGTGAAGGGGCCAAGCAGAGAGTCTGCAGGGGCAAACGCTAGGCTCTTGGCGACCATTGTAGCCGGCTCAGTCCTTGCCGGGGAGCTCTCCTTTATTTCTGCTATTGCAGCTGGTCAGCTCGTTAAGAGTCATATGAAATACAACCGATCAAGCAGAGACGTAACCAAAATGTCCTCTTAGGCCTGGGAATGTACGGTTTGGAAGAAATAAAAAGGTGGGAATGGTTTCGAGCGTTGTGGGAGTGGGGGGGTTTGTTGAGGAAGAGAAAAAAACAAACAAGGGTATGTGACTAGGGGTGAGGGGTTAATCAACGAAGCAAAAACAAGGTTTGCTCACCTTGGTGTGTGTGTCGTGTGTGTGTCTGTGAGAGAGAGAGAGTTGAGTGTGATGGTGGTCTGAATCAAAGCCATGTGCAGTTTGGGGACCCTCTACTAATCAATTGCTGTATGATCTTTTAGTTGTGCCTATGGATCCTAGTGTTGGCTTTCTTATTTGTTAGCACTCGCTTGGATTTATCAAAGACTAGATTAAGATGGCATAGTTATGGAATCCTAATATCCTGTAAAAATGACATAAAACGCAGTCGAGAGCCTCTAAAACGAGCAATCAAGCCTATCAATCACTATTCACTGGACGGGCATGCTTGTTTACATGGCACCGATAATTGAAGAGCTAATTCTGAATCCATCCCCAGCAGCACCTACCTATAACCTCTTTCCCAACCAATCTGGAGATCATTGGCTCTCTGCTCTAGTCTTGCATTGGCGTTGGATGGAGCCTGGAATCCTGGATTAACAATCCTTCCCCTCCCCTCCCCTCCCCCCAAAAAATCTTCAATACCAGCAGGTAAGTTGCCTCCAAGTTATCTCCTAACCTTTTCCTAAACTCGTTAACCCTACCAAAGAGGAGGAATGGATATGTCATTGTCATGGTGTGCTGGCATAGTTATTCAATGTGGTCCATGCCTACACACGATGCACTCGAATTGCAAATGAAAATTTTAGTGCACTGGTGACCAACAATTTTAGTTTGTTGTATTGTATCAACATCTCCTTTACAAATATCTAAGTGGTGGACTATATACATGTGCCAAGCAAGCTTGATAATGCATTTAAAGGTTCTCTGTCGTCATAATGATGTATGTGGAAGCAGAGAACACGGGCTACACAGAACACTGAACAATCAAGTATATAACTTCAGATTTCTTTCATTGTCAAATGAAACACCAAATAAATCAACCCATGTAGCAGAGTATGCCAATCAGTGTAAACTTTTATACCTGTTTACAGTCTAGAAGAATTCTTTGTATCTGGGGATTTGATTGATTAATTACTACTCTTATGAACTCGTCTCCTGTAAGTAATGCTCTGCTTCCAAGGCTGCCATGCAACCTGCAGTTAGACGAAGAACATCTTACAACTGGAACTTCCAGAACAATGTAGTAGGCCGAAGACAAGGACTAAATTGCAATTTTCTCAGTCGTAGTATAGGAGTGGCAGAAGAGAGGTGGACTTGTAAAAATCTAAGAGGCATTACGATAACAAGGTATGTTGAACTAAATGTGCATTTTTATGCTACTGCTTTCTTCCTAGAAACAGTTGCCTACACAAATTCAAGTTGGCATCTATAAGACTATATAACTATTTAATAACTCGTCAATTAAGCAATCAATTACAAAGTTATTACCAGAGTGACCTTGACCAATTAATTCTACCAGCTGATGATTGAATATCATCTCCTTCCTAGTCAATACTAAAAGAATGTTGCCACTTTGGTACTATTCCCAACTAATCAGGATTCTCATGTTTTGTATATCTTAGAATGAATTGATTCCCAACCCAAATCCTCACATATCAACCACTTTCATATGTCCTAAAACCTGATGTCTAAAATTTAAACAAACAAGAAATTGAGGAGTCGGTTTGAGTCGCTTCTCATTCCAAAAGACCTTGATACTCCACAAAAACATATCACCACCGTCCACCAGGTATGTAATACAATCTGGTCACAGAAAAGCCTTATTTCCCATCAAGACAATCTCCAATATCCTCAGTTGACAATCATATCACAGAACAGCGTTCTAATACAATCTGGACACAGAAAAGCCTTGTTTCCCATCAAGACAATCTCCAATACCCTCAGTTGACAATAATACCACAGAACAGCCTTCTACTATATACAATATGTAACACACTTAACACCTCTCCTTTTCCCTTCATTATCACTCTTCTTTTACTCACCTCTAAATCACACCACCAAATGACAGTAGATCCATTTCTCATCACAACCAAGCCACAGCTCCTTTCCTTCTTATGTAACGAAGTACTAGCTAATGATTGCATGGCTAATCCCCCATTTGCCTAAAGCATAATATCAGGAAGAACAAACTGCATTACAGTCAAAGCTATCTCAATTCAAATTAATCTCTTCCAAAGATAAGATCACCATAGACAACACTCAGCAGTTATCCTATTCATCAGCTTCTCAAAACTGAAGCTCACTTGGATCCATATCCTCAGTTAACACCGTTTTATTGGATCATAAATCAAGCAAAGAAACAAACACTTAAGAAATCAGTAGTCAATTCAAAGATTTCAAGAGACTAACCAGTCCCAGCAGCAGTGACAGCTTGTCTATACTTCTTATCCTGCACATCACCTGCAGCAAACACCCCATGGACGCTGGTCTGCGTTGTCCCTGGTTTCGTCACAACGTAGCCATCTGAATCCAACTCCAACTGCCCTTGCAGGAACTTGGTGGCCGGCTCATGTCCAATTGCGAAGAACAGCCCCGAGACCTTCAAATCTCTCACCTCTCCAGTGACCAAATCCTTCACCTTCAGCCCTCCCAATACCTCCTTCTCCTCTTCCCCGTACGCTTCCTGCACTGTCGAATTCCACACCACCTCGATCTTTGGATTCTCCAGCGCCCTCTTCTGCATAATCTTCGAAGCCCTAAAGGCGTCCCTACGGTGGATTATGTACACCTTCGACCCGTACTTGGTCAGGAACGTGGCTTCCTCCATGGCGGAGTCACCGCCGCCTATCACAGCAAGCGGCTTGTTACGGAATAGCGGGAGGGCGCCGTCGCAGACAGCGCAAGCCGAGATCCCGTGGTTCCAGAACCCTCCCTTCCCCTCACCAGCGCCGGGAAAATCCAGGCGCTTCGCCACCGCACCAGTGGCGAGAATGACGGAATCGGCGAGGACAGGCTTTCCATCAGCGAAGATCTTGAACGGCCTAGTCGAAAAATCGACAGCGGTGACGGTCTCCGTGAGGATCTTAGTGCCGAATCGCTCAGACTGGCGGCGAAGGCGGTCAGTGATCTCAATCCCGCCGACACCGTCAGGGAATCCGGGGAAGTTCTCGACATCCGAGGTGGTTGTTAGCTGGCCGCCGGGAGCGATTCCGTTGGCCATCCATCCTTCGAAGAGAATCGGCTTCAGCTCAGCCCTGGCAGCATAGATCGCGGCGGTATGACCTGCGGGGCCGCTGCCGATGATGCAAAGTTTAGTGCGCAGGGCGTTGCGAAGGTCATCCGCGGCGGAGGCTGACGTGGAGGTGGAGATAGCGGCGGCAGTGGCGGCCATCGCCGCCGCCGGAGTGGTAGCCGCGGCGGGGATGCGGCCGCGTGCTCTTCGGAGGAGGACGAGAAGCTTGGAGAAACAATCCCTCATTTCTAATTTTTGCTAGGGTTTTAATTTGGGCGGGAAAATTGGCGGTTGCTTTATACTGTATATAATCGCGGGGGTGGAGGAAAGTGGAAACCCAGGGCTAGGGTTTTAGAATCGAGGGAGGGAGGGAAGGAGGCAAAGGGGAAACGGGAGGGGGAGACAATCAGACAAAGCCGGCAAAGAATAAGCATGGAGGGGTTTACTTGGACGTTAGGTTAGGCCCATTGGGCTAATTTATTACTACGTACATTTTAATGGGCCCAATAAAAGAAGTGTTTATTTGACTTCATTTCATTAACACTCAGATTGATTAGGAGAGGAAAGAAAAATTATCCGTAGGATCGGGGGATTGAACCCGACGTGAATCGAACACGCAACCTTCTGATCTGGAGTCAGACGCGCTACCATTGCGCCACGGATCCTTTGTTGAATTGACCTATAAACAGTTACATAACAATAAATCAGGATTATTTTTTTCCGAAATATTCAATTTAGAAATATATATTTAACAAAATATTTACAGTTTCAAATCAATTAATAATACTAAAGGAGAAGTCGTCTAATCCATGTGGCAGCTTCTCCTTTAAAGTAGGGTTTTAAGTTACAAAAAATTAATTTAAATTAGGATTTTTAAAGAGAAAATTTGGTGAATTATACCATTTTGATCATTTAATTAGGTAATTAACCACTTTTAATTTTTTATTAGCCGTTCTAGCCCTCCTTAAATCTTTTTTAGCCGCATTGTACCCTAGCTCCTTCCTCCCACCCCTCGTTCTCCTCCCTCCGCCTCTCATTTTCTGAAAATTTTCTCTCCTCGCCATGGCGCCTTGCTCGCTAAACCTCCATGGTATCCTCAGTCCTCTCCCTCTTTGACCCTAGGAACCCCCTATCCCCAGCCTCCACCATCAAAACCTTTAAAGACGTCTCCTATTCCGCCTCCTTTCGCTCCGATGGAAAGCTCATTGCTACCAGCGGTGAGACCGGCATCGTTCAGGTATTTGAGACCAAATCTCGCACTAGAATCCGTCAACTCTGCGACCACGCCCACCCCGTTCGTCTCACCAGGTACCCTAGGTCTGATTACTTGTATTTGTTTTCAAGTAGTTCAACAGAGGGCAGAGCGAGAAGCTGAAACTAGGTGATTTCCTGGTCTTGAGGCCGAAGAAGGTGAACCGGGTAATTTTCTTGGGCTTGATCCTTGTTTTAGAGGACTGATTTGGTTAGATTATTGGATTCAGATATTGCAATTGGTTTTGAATCTCGTTTGGATTGAATTAGAGAACTGATTTGGTTAGATTATTGGATTGAGAAATTGCAATTGGTTTTGACTCTCGTTTGGATTGAATTGAAGTGTCAATAGGGAAGGTTACATTATGTGCCTGTGATACTAAGCTCAATGTCAATGATGAAAAATTAGCTCTGAGCGATATAGCAGATTCTTAAGTTATTTGAAAACGTATTGCAGCAAATTTTCTGTGATTGTTCTACGAATCAGAACACCATTTATACAAGCAAGCTCTGTTCTATCTGTCTAAATTACAATCTCTCTTGTACATACCTGAAACCATTTGTTTTAATTGCAATTTCTCTATATTCATACTTTCATTATTGCTATTATTGGATTTTTTGGGGAGGAGAAGAGTAAAACATCTAAATCCATTATGGAATAGTTGTAGAGAGATCTTTGATTCCAAGATGCATCCATGATAATATTATGGAATAGTATGAGAACTATTTTTGCTCATCTGGTAGTTCTTAGATGCATCCATGATAATATTTTGACATGTTTTGTTACTGGGACTCAGTAAACAAATCTGTTAAGATCCTAACTTGCTGAAAATATTGCCTTCATTGATGTTAGTTAAAGCAGAATGTGTGACTAACTGGAACCATAATAATTTTGATGCCTTATAGGACTTTTAGACTCTTAAATCTTAATGTTTTGACAACCAAACTCTTGTATGCTTACTTAAATTCTTTTCATCTTGATCTTAATTGGACTCTCCTTTTAATTTATTCCTATAGTTGATGTACCTTTTCCTTTTCCTTTAGATGATGAAGATTGTTCTTAATACTTGTGAAAGTCATGGTTTTTCTCAGCAAACCACCTTTCTAATTTTTTGAATAATGTACAGGTGCTTGCTTGCTGTTTGCTATTGTACTCCCTCCTTCTAGTTGCCGAACTGGTAATCTCCCTCTCCCTCTCCCTCTCCCTCCTCCTTCCCCTTTTGCTGATTTCATTCGCCTTCAATTCTAATTGATAGGGATCTGCACTTTGCTGGACTGATTTGTGCTTGCTTCATGCTAATACATGCCTTATTTTTACTCTTTTCTAATTCACTTGCTTGATTTTGTTGTCATTTTTGAATTTATGCAATTGTGTGATTCCATTCGCCTTGTGGTTGTGTTGGATTGTTTGAATGCTGAGAAATCATACTGATGTTCCAACTCATGCCAAGAACTTGGAAGAATGTGAGATTGTGTGGATTTCTTGCTTTGTGCTAAGTCGAACTTGGTTATCATGCTATTTGGTTATCTACTCATCCTCCTTTCTTGTTGCTAGATAATTTCCGTGAGAATTTCCATCTTGACCAATGTCTTGTCGATTGGCTATTGAGTATTATTGCTCCTTTCTTCCGGATTACGTTTCAGGGGTGAGGATTGCTGCTTTGTAACGACCCGGATATAGATACCCGGGTTACGTTTCGAAGGTTTGGTACCTTCGTTCGGATCTTGCAATTCGAGTACGGGTCGAGGTTTTCAAAGCTCAAAGATTAGTATTTTAAAGTTGGGATTTCGAACCCCCAAATGGCCGGAGAGCCACGTGGAATCTTCAAGCTATCCTAGGACTATGTCGCGGAAATTCGTTTGCAAAACTAGTGAAAGCGGAAGTAAAGTACAACTTGCCACGGCAAGGCCGGGTCAAAACCAAAACACAAATTCTGAATTCGTATAGCCAAATTAGTGGGGTTAGGCAGGTTCTTTGCAAACCCCCGGGGGATTTTCCCACGCCATAGAGACAGAGAGCAATCATACCTAAAAACAAGTGGTACGAGCGGGATCAGACCGAGACCCCAACGCACCCTGTCCCGCAAGCAAACATACACATACGCTAATATGAAGATGATGCAAATGCGGAAATTAAATCACACTAACATGATCCTAATTTACAATATGCGGAAAAGAACTGTAAAGGCGCCCAAAGAATGCCAAGTGGCATATCCCTCTCCTATCTCTGCACCCCTTTCCGTTAGTGCAGATATTGGCCAGTTCGATGCTATAGCATATCATGTCATATCATATCTCATCATCATATCATAAATCATACTCATGCCCGATGGTGCTAGGCTATCATCATGCTCATATATCGACAAATGACTCAGGGCACCCGATGAAGCTGGGCTACCCTATGACCCTAGCAAAACTCTAAGACTCACAGATAACGGCCGTTCTGTTCTCAATCACACAAAGTAACCGAATGCTCATTCATAAGTGCAACCCTAGCATGATACTACATGGCATGCTTTAATGCTTATGTAACACCTAGTATGTCATATATTCACAAGCAGGTATACTCTTTCTAGTCTGAGTAAGCCCATAAAGGAACTTACTTGAATAAGCCGAACAGCAAAGAGACACGGTAGAAGCAGAATCCAAGCAATATCAACAATCACCTAATATACAAGTGATAAAAGCGCCATAAGACACTATTCTAGTATCTAACACATGGAAACGTTTTCACAAGCTAATCACAAAAGGAAAAATAACTAGATTCCGAGAAAATATTCGAAATATCCAAATCTAGGTCAAACTCGGTCAAAGTTGCTATGATAGAATTTCTAACACCTTGTTTTCCAACCAAATTCTCAAAAGAATATTTCCAAAACATAGAAACTCCTTTTTAAACAATTACTATAATATAATATTCACTAAAGTAATACCCTCCAATTTTATAATTAAATCCTTTTAAGGTTCCCAACTAAAACATTTTAACTTCAACATAAAGATACTTATACAAATCATTTTATAATATAACCGTTTCCAAACTTTATTTTCATAAAATTAGATTTATAATAATAATAATAATAATAATAATAATAATAATAATAATAATAATAATAATAACAACAACAATAAAAATAAATAATAAATGAATAAAATACGGTACTCAGCAATGTATACATATATATATCAACAAAACAAGAAAGCCCACCCAGCTTTACCCGTTGCCCAGCCCAATAACCCAACTGGTGTTCGCTGAAGGGTGCAGGGAGTGTATGTAATAGGAGAATAAAATAAAGCACAACTAGACTATCTCCCTGTCCCTAACAAATAATACAAGAATCCCCTCCCTTGTAGTAGTAGGGTGATTCAGGATCGAATCCACGAGGAGGTATGTCAGCGCTTCCTTTGTTGTACTCACAATCAAGGCTTTCGACCTCAGCAGACACTCGATATCGAGTATACAGGTCGATATCGACCTCATTTCTGGTCGATTTCCTAGCGTAGTTCCTGCAGAAGACAAAACAGCAAGTCGACGTCGAGCAGAGACCTCGATATCGATGTTAGACCTCGATATAGACCCTTATGGTCGATTTCGATGCTTGTCACAGAAACTGTTTTTGTAACCAATTTGTCAGAAAAGGATCCGAAGAAAATAGAATGGAGAAGGAAGATGAACAGAAACAAAACTAAGACTTTTATGAAGAATTTAATTAATTAAAAGGCTTCCAAAGTCGGGGTTTCATGCCACAACGAATACAATGCAAGTTTCATGCTAAAGATATGAACTTTAATGTCTTTCCGTCAAATAACTTTCGTTATCAACGCTTAGGTGATTAGAGGCTCTCGCATAATTCCTAAGAGTTACTATCCAATCTATGAGTAATTCAAGTTCGCAATATGAGTGGCTTTCGCTTCAATAATGCAAATAATGAATCTCCCTAACTTTCACAAAGGATCATGCATGGGGTAGAAGACGGAATCGCATAAAAGTCATACCTTTGATGCACTTACCTCACATTGCTATCGTCGGGCTCACCCCGACCCTAGAAGTGGGTTGACTACTCGCTCCTCATCATGCACATCATCATCATTGTTATGGAAAGAAAGCTACTTTGAATTAAAACTCCGAAAGAAAGTACAACCGAACAAGCCACTCCACTCTCGCTTTACAACTCCACTCGACCTCCTCTCTCTCTCTCTATTCTCTATTGCAACTGAATTGTGTGTAAAACGGAATACCTAAACTCAGCCCTATTGGCCTCTATTTATAGATGTTGATAAGGACGCGAAACCTTATCTTTTTTCTCTAAGATAAATTAAAACAAAGTAAAAGCTAAAACTCAATGGTGAAATCAGCCTCCTCATGATAGATCTGGTGTTGATGATAGGAAATCTCGACCTTTGGATAGATATTGCAAGCATTTGATATAATTCTATCAAAATCGGAGTCGAATTCCTCTGCTGGCATGGTCGATATCGACCCCTCCAAAATCTTATCTCGAGCTTCTCCTTCTCCTACTCGAACTAGCACTCGACTTTTATCAATTTGGTCGATCTGGTAGCATCGATATCGACCCCAGACGTCGATATCGACCTCTTCTGTGTCGATATGCTTTGTTTCCTTTTCTGCTCGATTTCTATGTCTCTGATGTACTCGATGTCGAGGTCTTCAGTCGATTTCGACCTCTTCAAAAGACTTCGAGTTCTTTTTCCGGTCTTCCGAATTCATCCATTTTCATCCTGTTTTCTGCGAAATCATATGGAAACTCGTGCAAACCCATATATTTGACATTTTAAGCATGAACTACACCATTCCCATATTTTCCCATTAATATGCATGCAAAAGACAATAAAATGGATTCATATGTGCATAGAAAATATGGCAATTTGCGTGCACATCAAACACCCCATACTTAAGCTTGCTTGTCCCCAAGCAATACTTTTAATGGTCATTCAGGGGAAGAAAGTAAACCCTCAACATCATAGATTCATTTTTCATATGTCCCTACAATCAATTGCCATCCTTGAGAAGGTACTTATGTCAACCAAGTCCATGCCTGTGCATAAAAGCAATTTCATACTCATAAAGGAGGTAATATGCAAAAAACAATTTTAGCGACATTGCATTAATAATCAAGAGGACTTTTTTCAAGCTTGTGAGAAGTGGATTGGTAAAAGGCTAAAGGTGGGCTAATATTTGGCCATGTGGTGTTAAATCCGGGGAAACATACTTTCTTTCCAAAATATTCCACATTCCTTCTTCATAATGTCTCACCTTTCGCTCATCGTTCAATGCTTTTTTCAACACAATGCTTTTACCTCTCTAACCTTAGCACTGCCTTCTCGGGAGTCGCAAACATGGGTGTCATGAATGGTCCCAGATACTTAGTACTTCGGACTCCTCACCTTTGTGTCCCATCTCGCCAAACTATTATCTCAGCGAGCATGGTCGACCCACCTTTATCTCCTGAGGTGATCGAATTTTTTCTCGCTCATTTAATTTTCCATATTGTATCATTCCTGCCAACAACTTTATAAATGCACAACTCCATATAACTCCAAAGATGACATCCATTCAAAAAAACTTTGTCCCCGGATAGGGTATAAGGTAAAAAATGGGCAATATATGTGGAGCAATAATGATCATGATAAGTCTCATATATGGCTTTGAGAATATGCATAGGTAAGGCTAGGATATAAACTTTGCTTGTATGGAATTTTTATAAAAAGTCCTCCATCATCTTATCATGCACATGTCAAAAGCAACTTCAAATTTTCATCTCCTTTATGGTTTTCTCTAAAAATTTGCTCTTCATTGGGACTTCCCTTAACTAGGCAATCTCATGTTATATCTCTAATGAATCTAATTTTTGCATCATAGAGCTCTTTTTTATACTTCCATGACTCTTTCTTTTCCAAAATTTTTGAAATTTTTGATGGGGGTCATTTTTTTATGCATTAAAATAAATATGCAACTCTAAACTAAGTATGAATATGCAAGTAAGCCTTTCCCCCACCCTATACTTAAAATTTACAGTGTCCTCACTGTATTAGAACTAGGGTTAAGAAGAAAACTTACTAAACCGTCACAAATTTCAGGAGTCGAAGAAGACAACAGGGAAGGTCGATATCGACCCTTTACATCGATATCGATGTCTCTCTTGATTTCTGCTTAGGCTTCAGGGTGATTTGGCCTCGATCACAAACCCTATCCATGTCGACCTTAAGGTCGATTTCGATGTCTGACATCGATTTCGATGCCTTTCTGAGTGCTTTTCTCTCTCCTGCAATTTGAAAACTAAACACAAAATATGCAAAACAATAAAGTGTCTAAAACAAAAAAAAAGCTGTCTAAAACCAAAACTAAGTCTTTGTTACAAGCTCTAGATTTTTAAGTCGCTATGCCGACTTCTTCCTTTGCACTTCTCAAGGTGGCATCTGCAGAGCCCATGTGGCTTGGGCCTCAAATATCACTCCTTTCTTGTCCCGCAGCTGCATTCCGCCGGGATTGATTTGATTCACCGTGAATGGACCTAAGTTCTTATCCTTGAATCTTATAGGGAACCAATGGTCCTTAGACTTGGCAACATAGACCTTGTCTCCTATCTCATATTGGCTTGAATCATCATCGGATACCCTACATAAGCGCACATGCCAAGGCACACCTCTTCCAAATAATGATAGGTCCTTAATTGTAATTGAACAAGAGGAATCCGTACCTTGACTTACCTTCTTCTCAGTATGTGACTCAGGTCGATGTCGATGTTCGGAGGTCGATATCGACCTCTATTGTACACCTGGAGGATCAGTCGATTTGGGGAGTTTTGACTCGAGATGATCAGGTCAATTTCGAGGTCTCCTTGCCTCCCTTCTCAGCGCTGATGGTGGTCGATTTCGATAGGGCATGGTCGATATCGACCCTTGACCCCGATTTCGATGCTTCCTCCTTTCCTCCGTCGACCCCATACTTATGACCTGTCACAGAATCTTGAACATTAGTGGTCGATATCGACTTACCTGGGTCGATTTCGATGTTCTGTTGAGCTCCTTCGTTCAAGATTGCTTGAACTTCCTCTACTTGGGCTTCATTGATGGCTTTTATCTCCATTGGCCCTTGACTTTGCACCTCTTGTTGAAGGAATACTCTATTACTTCATCACTAATTGTGAGTGAGAACAATCCTTTCTTCACGCTAATGTTGGCATCGACGGTTGCTAGGAATGGCCTACCTAAAATAATTGGACAAGCAGGGTCCTCCGCTATGTCAACAACTAGGAAGTCAGCAGGGACAAAGAATTTACCTACTTGTACTGGCACATCCGTCACTATCCCAGTTGGAATCACTACCGTATTGTTAGCCATGTACAATCTTGCATCCACGGGCTCCAGAGGACCTATCTTTACCTTGTGCCAAATGGTTAGTGGCATTATGCTAACGCTAGCGCCCAAGTCAACTAAAGCATTAAATTTGAATTGACCTAGACCTATAGCGATAGAAAACTTACCTGGGTCCGCCCGCTTTTGTGGTAGCTCCAACCTGTTGCATTCCTCTGCGATCTCAGAGAGTGATCGCTTCTTACCCAAGATGTCCTTAAGGAACCTTACATAAGATGGCATCTGGTGAAGTGCTTCTGTGAATGGTATAGAGACATTAAGCCCTTGGAGCATCTTCACGAACCGTTGGAACTTCTTTTCCGCTGGGTCCTTAGTCACCTTTTTAGTTGGGAATGGCAACACCTTCTTCCTTCCTGCGGCTGCAGTGAGGTCGATATCGACATCAGTAGGGTCGATATCGACTGGAGTAGTCGATTTCTGTGGTGATGCAGAATTAGGGTCGACATCGATAGAAGGGTCGACATCGATGTCACCTTGGTCGATATCGACAGGGGGGGTCGATATCGACGTCTGTTCTGGCTCCTTCTCCTCCGCTTTTTGCTCGGGCGTTTGTAATTGACGCCCACTCCTTAGTTTTACTGCCTCAATATGACCTGTGGTTTTGCCCTTTTGGTTGGGCACAGTGGATCCAGGGAGTGATCCGGACGCTTTGGGCATTGCTTCCGCCAATTGACTCATTTGAGTCTCCATGTTGCGCTTCCAAACGTCGATTTCCCCAAGTCTAGAATTGATGCCCTGCAGCTGAGTATGGACGGAGTTATTGGCTTGTTTGAACTCAGCGTGGATCCTCCGCATCTCATCAAGGATAATTTGCAGGTCATCTTTCTTAGTCTCCCGCTCAGGGTGCCCTGGTGCCCTATATGTTGGGGGATCCCTTTGATAGAACCTTTGATCACCCCAATTTTGTTGATTCCCCCTCCATAGGGGCCTCTCATCCATTTGACCTCCTCATGTTGTTCCGCCATGGATACTTGCTCAGTATGTGGACAGGCACTGATGTTATGCCTTATTGAACCACACTCCTAACAAGGTTTATTGTTGCTCAGGAACCTTACTTGCTTTTGAAGGCGGCGTGTTTGATCGTTATGGAATTGTTGCCGTACTTCAGGATCTATCTCCCTTGGAGGCTCATATAGTGGCATAGATGGGGCAGGCCTTGTATCATAGGCCGCAGCAGCCCCATAGGTGTTGTCAAAGTTCACAAGCCTCTCAATGGTCTCCCATGCCTCCGTTGGTGTAAGCTCAATGTACCGATAGGAGGTATATGAATTGATCCTCTCCTTATTCGGCGCATCAAGGGCGTTATAAAAGATCTCTTGGATGACATATGGAAGTTGCCCATGCGTCGGGCATGATCTCAGCAAGTCCTTAAAGCGCTCCCACGCCTGTGCTAGGGTTTCACCTGGCTTTTGTTTGAAAGCCGTGATCCTTTGTCGTAGCATTGTCGTTTTAGAAAGTGGGAAGAATTTGTTCAAGAATGCATCTTTCACCTCCGCCCATGTCCTTAGCGATCGTGAGCCAAACTTTCAAGCCATTGTAATGCCTTTCCTGCCAAAGACCATCGAAAAGATTTTAGTCGCACATACTCTAAGTTTACTCCATCAACAACTGTTTCACATAAGTCCATAAAAGTAGAGATGTGTTGCAGGGGGCATTCATTATGTCTTCCTTCAAAAGTATTTCTTTTAATATCAGATAGGAAGTTAATTTTCAATTCATAATTGGAGTGAGGAATTATAATGGCAGATTCAGGAACATGAAGCGGCGGATGCATGTATTGCATTGCCGTCTGTGGATACTGATTTAACCACTCTTGGGCTTGTCTGCGCGCATCCTCCTCCCTATCAGCACGGGCTCGCTCAGTAGCAGCAGCGGCCCTTTCAGCAGCGATTGTAGCATTGTGGTCCTCGATCTCCTTTCTCAACCGCTCTATGATCTCAGTCTGCGTCTCGTTGTCAACCATGATGCGAATTGCTTTGTTGCGAAGATGGTAGAAACGTTCAGGCTCGTCAATTGGTTCCAGGATAGGACCGCGATTAGAACGTCGCATAAACCCGTAGAATAAGCTTAGAAAAAGATCGTGATTAACTTAGGTGGCGATTGATTGCCTCCCCGGCAACGGCGCCAATTTGTTCACTGAAGGGTGCGGGGAGTGTATGTAATAGGAGAATAAAATAAAGCACAACTAGACTATCTCCCTGTCCCTAACAAATAATACAAGAATCCCCTCCCTTGTAGTAGTAGGGTAATTCAGGATCGAATCCACGAGGAGGTATGTCAGCGCTTCCTTTGTTGTACTCACGATCAAGGCTTTCGACCTCAGCAGACACTCGATATCGAGTATACAGGTCGATATCGACCTCAGTTCTGGTCGATTTCCTAGCGTAGTTCCTGCAGAAGACAAAACAGCAAGTCGACGTCGAGCAGAGACCTCGATATCGATGTTAGACCTCGATATAGACCCTTATGGTCGATTTCGATGCTTGTCACAGAAACTGTTTTTGTAACCAATTTGTCGGAAAAGGATCCGAAGAAAATAGAATGGAGAAGGAAGATGAACAGAAACAAAACTAAGACTTTTATGAAGAATTTAATTAATTAAAAGGCTTCCAAAGTCGGGGTTTCATGCCACAACGATAACAATGCAAGTTTCATGCTAAATATATGAACTTTAATGTCTTTCCGTCAAATAACTTTCGTTATCAACACTTAGGTGATTAGAGGCTCTCGCATAATTCCTAAGAGTTACTATCCAATTCATGAGTAATTCAAGTTCGCAATATGAGTGGCTTTCGCTTCAATAATGCAAATAATGAATCTCCCTAACTTTCGCAAAGGATCATGCATGGGGTAGAAGACAGAATCGCATAAAAGTCATACCTTTGATGCACTTACCTCACATTGCTATCGTCGGGCTCACCCCTACCCTAGAAGTGGGTTGACTACTCGCTCCTCATCATGCACATCATCATCATTGTTATGGAAAGAAAGCTACTTTGAATTAAAACTCTGAAAGAAAGTACTACCGAACAAGCCACTCCACTCTCGCTTTACAACTCCACTCGGCCTCCTCTCTCTCTCTCTATTCTCTATTGCAACTAAATTGTGTGTAAAACGGAATACCTAAACTCAGCCCTATTGGCATCTATTTATAGATGTCGATAAGTACTCGAAACCTTATCTTTATTCTCTAAGATAAATTAAAACAAAGTAAAAGCTAAAACTCAATGGTGAAATCAGCCTCCTCATGATAGATCTGGTGTTGATGATAGGAAATCTCGACCTTTGGATAGATATTGCAAGCATTGGATATAATTCTATCAAAATCGGAGTCGAATTCCTCTGCTGGCATGGTCGATATCGACCCTTGGTCATCGATATCGACCCCTCCAAAATCTTATCTCGAGCTTCTCCTTCTCCTACTCGAACTGGCACTCGACTTTTATCAATTTGGTCGATCTGGTAGCATCGATATCGACCCCCAGACGTCGATATCGACCTCTTCTGTGTCGATATGCTCTGTTTCCTTTTCTACTCGATTCCTATGTCTCTGATGTACTCGATGTCGAGGTCTTCAGTCGATTTCGACCTCTTCAGAAGACTTCGAGTTCTTTTTCCGCTCTTCCGAATTCATCCATTTTCATCCTGTTTTCTGCGAAATCATATGGAAACTCGTGCAAACCCATATATTTGACATTTTAAGCATGAACTACACCATTCTCTTGTTTTCCCATTAATATGCATGCAAAAGACAATAAAATGGATTCATATGTGCATAGAAAATATGGCAATTTGCGCGCACATCAACTGGCGACCCAGAACCAAACCCGAAGATCCAACCCGGACCCGCTGAAGGCTTCAGAAAAGAAGGGAGCCAGATTGGGTTTTGGTGAATCCGGCCCAGACTCAAGGAATTAGGCCCAACCCAAACCCACAAAGAAAACAAAACAGATATGGGGATCCGGGGTTAAGGTGGGTTAAAGGCAAAAGGGGAGGGGGATCCGGATAGGGGAAACGATATAACCCGTTTGGAATTTTAAACCCGTCCCAGCCCAATAAGAAAAGGTGTTGTCTCCCTCTCTGGCTCAACTGAACTTTGGAACGACGGAAGGGGAAGCGGAAGAAAGGAGGAGGAATTCTCGGTCCATGGTGGTCCGTTTGGCTCGAAATTTTGCCCAGAGGTTCAAGATGGTATTTCGACCACACTCAACTAAAAAAACTAAAACGAGGGCAAGGAGGAAGGAGGGAAAGAAGCATACCGAGGGGGGTTGGTTCACCTCGGAGAAAGCGCTCGAGCGGAGCTGGGCTTCAACGACGGAGAGAGGAAGGATATGCTCCACCTGGGAGGAGTGTGGTAGGATTAGGGACGAGCTTTTACACTCAGTCAAGTCAAAACCAAGTGGGATCACTTACCGCGCCGAAACGGAGAAACAGGGGAGGGTGTTCGGGGTGGCGCCGGCGTACTTCGTCGAGGGTGGAAGGGGATCCCCTTGGCCTAGTGAGGAGGAAGAACAAGTAAAAGAGCCATTTTTCGGGGTTTAAGCGAAGAGAAGAGGGGTTGAGATGGATTACCGTTGCAACCGAAAATAGGGGAGGGTGTTCCGTCGGCAGCGCTGGCGGCTCCGGCGACGTCGTCGGGGTTCTTGGCTCCTGGGATGGGTGGCTGCAACCCCGGAGGGACGAAAGAGGAGGATAAAAGGTGGCAACTTTGGGGATGGGAGTGGGTGATGAAAATGGGTGGGTTTCTTTATGGGTTTCTCAGAATGAAAGTTCAAGAGAGAGAGAGAGAGGCTGCGCAGAAGAATCAGGGTGAAGTGAGGCAATGAGGGTGAGAGGAGAGGAGGGCCGATACATATAGTGGATTGGCAATGAGGGTGGGTGTGTGTGGGTATGCAGGAAGGAGGGTGGTGAGTGAAGGGGGAGGACCTCTGCTGCCATCCACAACGGGAGGGAGGGACGAGAGAGAGAGAGAGATAAATAAATAAAATAAAATAGAATAACATGGTCCCCACTTACCCCACAATTTGAATTCCCGACGTTAAATTCCCAATTCCGCTCGTAAAACGAAAACTCGACGTTAAAAATTTAAATCGAAATAAAATCATTTCGGATAATAAAAAAAGCTTTAATAATTCTCGAATACTCAAAAGTGGAATTCAATTTCGTCAAAAAAAATCCAGATTTTAGAATGACGTCGAATGGATTTATAAAATCGATCTAGTGCTCGAGGACGAGTTTTCTTCCATTTTTAAAATAATCGTATTTCAAATAGTTTTAAGTAAAATAATAATCATATGATATAAAATATATTTTTTGGTCTTTACATTTATCCACCTCTAAAAACAAGTCTCGTCCCCGAGACTAAAAATTATTCTAAAGCAATGGGAAGAATTTGAAAGAGGTGAGTCCTAGAATCATGCCACCGATCCCGTAAGTTTCTCATAAGGGCCCATATGAGATTCTCGCAGTATTCTTGACGTGATCATGCTACTCCCAATTGGTTGGAGCAAGTATGGGATATGGGCCCTTATCCCATCCTTGCCCCGACTTCTCGGTCGTATCATAACTCAAAAGCATATAAATATGGCTTGGGAGGGTTCAAAAGCGTTTTAAAGGGAAAGTTTGACCTCGAAATCATGGAACTCTAGATAGTGTTTATCACTTTAATAAAACCCCAAAATGGTCTTTTTTAAAACTGCTCAAAGTTTTCAAATCCGATGCCAAATCAAGAAATTTCAGATTGCGAGAGGTGGAATCATCCACCTCTAAGGGCTAATCCCATATTCTCTTCCTATGTTCCAAGTCATTCAATCACCATTTCCAACTCATCAAGGATCATAAAGCCATAATCTCATCGACTCATATATAGATAGCTACCATAATATCAACCACCTCTCACGTGGTAAGTCTCAAACATCAAGGAGATAGTCTCAACAAGTCAAACAGCTCAACGCATAAACGGTCTAAAACACAACATGAGGGATACTAGTATCTCAAAACGGGCCAAAATGGCGACAAGGTCTCAACATACTACGAGTCATAAAGTATCTCGACATCCTACAAAAGCATCACAAGTCCCAACGGACGTCACATCAAGCACATCAGCACGCAAGCCATGAGAACCGATCTCTAGCCACATCATCTCAGCATAGAATCTGCACAGAGAAAGCAATCATGAGCACACAATCACAGAAATGCCCATTCCCAAAATAAAAGACTACTAAGGCTCACCACTAACTCGCGAGGTCAAGGATAGGTCAACACTCGGCTCAACGTAAGACGCTAAGAGCTCGTCTACGACACTCCCATAACTCGACCGAAGGCTATCCTTGTTGTTGCAGGAGGCTTGATATGTCAAGTAATTACAAATAATAAAGATGTAATAAATGTAATCCAACTCCTGGCCTAAGCAAATAATTACAAGACTTCCTCCCGTTGTAGTGGAAGGGTAGTCAGGATCGATCCACGAGGAGCGTGTCAGTGGGATGCTAGTAGCGTTTGGAAATTTCACGTCTGCGTCGACCAGAAGCCTCGATTTCGACCTTGGGCCTCGATGTCGACCTCGGCTGTCGATGTTCTCTGCAACAGAAGACCTGTAGAGACAAAAACAAGCGGTCGATATCGACTGGTGGGGGTCGATATCGATGTCAGTCCACGAAATCGACTGGCTCAGAAGACTGCCAGTCGATACAGAAGGGTCGATATCGACACAAGGAGTCGATATCGATGTCTCCCTGCAGTGTGTTAGTTCTTCGTCGGCAAAGAAAGGCCGAAGATTTAAGAATGGGAAGAGAAGCAATGAACAGAAATAAAGACAGCTGTTTTATGTGTATAAACTATTTAAAAAGCAACTCATAGGATTAGGGTTTACCACAACGTTAACCAATGCATGCGATGAGATAAATAAGACGGACAATTGCGCTATTTCACCCGAGGGACAAGCTTTCGCCGTACACCAACTCTTAGGATTACTCTTTCAAATAAACCTAATTGTCTCTACCAATTTTATGTTTATAACTCAAGTTGTTAGCATGAATCCCTTTTCTTTCGATTAGGACTAAAGATAGAATTATAGGAGGAGAGATAGACACAACGATATCAACATCAAATACTTACCTCAAGCGCGCATGGCTAAGGTCGGGCTCACCCCGACCCTAAGAGCTTTGGGGAACTACTCGCTTCTCATCATGGAACTCATCATTGTTTGAAAGGAAAAAACTTGCATTAAAATAAACTCCGAAGCTTTACAACTCAACGTCAACTTTCGCAAACGTCAAACCCTAAAACTTCTCTCTAACTCTAACTCTATTGTCTATTGTCTTGTTAATTGATTGTATGAAAGATGATTGAATGCCAGCCCCCTAGGGCTTTATTTATAGGCTACTAATCCTCGCTATCCAAGGATTGTAACTCCTATCTAAACTATGAACTCTATCCGAACAATTAGGATAGGTCTTTTATTTTGATAAAACTTAATGGTAAAAGATAAATAAAACTCCAGTTGTCCTCTATCTTTGAAAGCATGAGATAATTCTGTGCCTCCTTGAAGATATAGTTCCAATCCGCATTCGAAATCGAGTCTATCTTCTGTCGAGATAAGGGGTCGATATCGACACCAGAGGTCGATATCGAGGTCTCTGTTCTTGCTCGACTTGTTCAGCTCTGGTCGATTTCTATGTTGAGGTCGATATGGACACTGGGGGTCGATATCTGGGTCTAAGGTCGATATCTACCTCTTCTTAGCTTCACTTAATGTCTATGTTGAGGTCGATATCTATGTTGAAGGTCGATATCTGGGTCTAGGGTCGATATCTACATCTGCTCAGCTTCACTTGGCTTCTCCGTTTTGACTCCGTTTTCGCTCGAATTCCTGCATGGTTAGCTCAAAACTTGTGCAGACTCTATTTCTTGCATTTTAGCCCATTCTTACACAAGTTTATATTCTTTTGAACCTTTTCTTTGGAGATCGAATGAAATACGAAGTCAAAAGATGCAATAAACAAAGGTACAAATATGTACATCAAAACACCCCATACTTAGACTTGCTTGTCCTCAAGCAATAACCAAGCAATAACCAACACCTACAACACACCCTTCAAGTCTTCGCCTTTGTCAAAAGCAACATCATAAGCGGTAGCAAAGCAAAGCAAGTGAATTTAACATCATAGCACATATTTTGGCGATCCATAGGCATATGCAATTTTGATCCAACCTCACAGGGATAATGTGTTTGCACTTAACTCTCATGTGTTTAGGCTTTGAAGATCAACTCTCAACTCAATTCCATATACAATCTCATAAACATTGCAATTTATAATAATCCACTTCGCAACCAATTATGAAAATGCAATAAGAATCATCAGGAGGACTTTCGCTCAATGGAAGACTTCATAGAAGACTCCATTCGGCGGGGTTGTAATGGGGCTTGGTATGAAATAAAGGGTATGGAATTATTTGGCTATGTGGTGCTTTTATAATTCGGGAATCAAGACTCCTAAATCTCAACACTTGCAATACCCAAACCATAACTCTTCAATGTAAGCTCAATCTCTATAATGCTTTTTCCCAACTCATCTTTCCATAATATGCTCTAAAAAATATAACACTTGTATGAATAAAGGACTTAAGGATTTTGGCTCATGCACTATATATATATATATATTTACTTTTTTCGGATTTTTTTTTTCGGAAATAATACTAAAGCTGTGTGCATTTATATGGTGAGCCAAAAAATCCTTCTACAAAATATGACAAAATGTAAATATGTACCATCCTACAAGGCATTAGTTCCACCCAATCTAAGTCTCAATTCCCAAATGGGGGTCAGGCTCAATTCGGCTAGGGATAATTTTGTGGAGTTTGCAATTTCAGGCTCAGGCTAATGTTCTGGCTTCAAGCAGGGATAATGCAGGGTAGGTAAAGAGAGGATAAAAATGGCTTAAAAGATGCCTCAATCATTTAATTCTCGTAAACATAATCATATATATGCATTGGTTTTGAATAACTATCACAACATTTAGAGATGCATAGGAAGAGTAAATTCACTCAAGAAAGCGGAGGGATTTTTGATGTTCTCCATATAGGTCAAAATTCTCACAAGGACAATTTTTGTTGGATTTGCTTTTTAGCCTAGGATCATATGTGCTCAGTTTCATCACAAGTTCACAATCTACATAAAAATTTTAAGACTTAGGCTAAACCATCCAACTATGCCATAGGATTTACATGATCAAGTCAGCTATTGAGTTTTCATCATAGGACATCTAAGTAGGGTTAGAAAATAAACTAAAAAATAAACATGCATTTTTTTGTATTTTTGACATTTTTCTATTTTTTTGATTTTTTTATTTTATAAAAGTAAGACTAAGAACAAAAATTTAAACATGAATGCAATGCGAAGAAGAAACCAAGTTATGACCATAAGACATGTCTTTCCCCCACCCCATACTTAAAATATACAGTGTCCTCACTGTATTAAAAAGAAGAACAAGGGTAGAGAGAGACTTACAGTGGATTCAGGTCGATTTCAGGTTTGGTCGATGCCAGAAGTCGATATCTAGGTCAGTGGTCGATGTCGACTGCATCTGTCGAAGTCGAGGAAAAGATGAGGACAAGGGCTGCCTGATTGGGGTCGATATCGAGTATTAGGGTCGATATCGACCTCTGCTTTTCGCTCTTGAGTCCTCGATGTCGACTCCAGGAGGTGGCTTGACCCGGGGGGTCGATTTCGACTGGCCTGGTCGATTTCGACTGCCTCTGCAGAAACTTCTTTTCTTCTTCGTCATTCCTTTTGCTTGATAACCTGAAATCTTTGTTAGAAATATAGATAAAGCACGAATTATCTCAGTTTTAAAAGTTTCAAACAGCCAAAAATTAAATCCTAAAAACCATCTATGCGAAATTTAAAAGTTTTATGTACATGCTCTAGATTTTTGAGTCGCTAGGCTGACTTCTCCGTCAATTCTTCATCGAAGTCGCTAGGCTGACTTCTCCGTCAGTCCACGAAATCGACTGGCTCAGAAGACTGCCAGTCGATACAGAAGGGTCGATATCGACACAAGGAGTCGATATCGATGTCTCCCTGCAGTGTGTTAGTTCTTCGTCGGCAAAGAAAGGCCGAAGATTTAAGAATGGGAAGAGAAGCAATGAACAGAAATAAAGACAGCTGTTTTATGTGTATAAACTATTTAAAAAGCAACTCATAGGATTAGGGTTTACCACAACGTTAACCAATGCATGCGATGAGATAAATAAGACGGACAATTGCGCTATTTCACCCGAGGGACAAGCTTTCGCCGTACACCAACTCTTAGGATTACTCTTTCAAATAAACCTAATTGTCTCTACCAATTTTATGTTTATAACTCAAGTTGTTAGCATGAATCCCTTTTCTTTCGATTAGGACTAAACATAGAATTATAGGAGGAGAGATAGACACAACGATATCAACATCAAATACTTACCTCAAGCGCGCATGGCTAACGTCGGGCTCACCCCGACCCTAAGAGCTTTGGGGAACTACTCGCTTCTCATCATGGAACTCATCATTGTTTGAAAGGAAGAAACTTGCATTAAAATAAACTCCGAAGCTTTACAACTCAACGTCAACTTTCGCAAACGTCAAACCCTAAAACTTCTCTCTAACTCTAACTCTATTGTCTATTGTCTTGTTAATTGATTGTATGAAAGATGATTGAATGCCAGCCCCCTAGGGCTTTATTTATAGGCTACTAATCCTCGCTATCCAAGGATTGTAACTCTATCCGAACAATTAGGATAGGTCTTTTATTTTGATAAAACTTAATGGTAAAAGATAAATAAAACTCCAGCTGTCCTCTATCTTTGAAAGTATGAGATAATTCTGTGCCTCCTTGAAGATATAGTTCCAATCTGCATTCAAAATCGAGTCTATCTTCTGTCGAGATAAGGGGTCGATATTGACACCAGAGGTCGATATCGAGGTCTCTGTTCTTGCTCGACTTGTTCAGCTCTGGTCGATTTCTATGTTGAGGTCGATATGGGGGTCGATATCTGGGTCTAAGGTCGATATCTACCTCTTCTCAGCTTCACTTGATGTCTATGTATAGGTCGATATCTATGTTGAAGGTCGATATCTGGGTCTAGGGTCGATATCTACCTCTGCTCAGCTTCACTTGGCTTCTCCGTTTTGACTCCGTTTTCGCTCGAATTCCTGCATGGTTAGCTCAAAACTTGTGCAGACTCTATTTCTTGCATTTTAGCCCATTCTTACACAAGTTTATATTCTTTTGAACCTTTTCTTCGGAGATCGAATGAAATACGAATTCAAAAGATGCAATAAACAAAGGTACAAATGTGTACATCAATCCTCAGTCTCCCAAGTCGCCTCCTCGGGACTCCTCCTAGACCACTGGACCAGAAGAAGAGGAACCTCCTTGGTCCTCAAATTCTTGACTCGACGGTCAAGCACCCTAACCGGGCTCTCTACATAAGTGTGATTGGGCTCTATCCGGAGATCGGAATGGTCAAGGATGTGGCTCGGGTCTAGGACATATCGCCGAATCTGGGATACATGAAACACATCGTGCACTCCGGCTAACGATGGGGGTAGGGCTAAATGGTACACGACCTCACCGACCCTCTCGAGAATCTCAAACGGTCCCACAAATCTAGGGCTCAACTTGCCCTTGATGCCAAAGCGGCGAACTCCTCTAGTCGGTGACACTCTAAGCCATACATGTGATCCAACCTCAAACTCGATCTCTATCCGCCTGCGATCAGCATACTTCTTCTGTCGGTCCTGAGCGACCCTCATATGCTCCCGTATGCGTCCGACCTGGTCGACTGTCTCTCGAACCATCTCCGACAATGAAGCTATGGTGTCGGCGGGCTCGTCGCAACATACTGGTGACTTGCAACGCCTCCCATACAATGCCTCATATGGTGCCATCTCGATCGACGAATGGTAGCTGTTGTTGTACGAGAACTCAAGCAACGGCAAGAACCTGACCCAACGGTCGCCCCACTCCAACACGCAGGATCTCAAAATATCCTCCAAAGTTTGGATCGTCCACTCACTTTGTCCGTCCGTCTACGGATGATAAGTAGTGCTGAAATGCGAATGAGTCCCCAAGGCATCATGAATCTGCTGCCAGAACCTCGATGTGAAACGACCATCTCTGTCGGAAACTATCCTCTCGGAAACCCCGCGGAGTCTCACAATCTGTCAGATGAACTCGTCTGCTAGTCTCGAAACCGGCCATGTCTCCTGGATGTCAATGAAGTGGGCCGACTTGGTCAGTTTGTCGACCGCGACCCAAATAACATCGAATCCTCTGACGTCTCTCCTCAACCCAATGACGAAATCCATGGAGATATCTGTCCACTTCCACTCGAGAATCGGAAGTGATCTGACCAAGCCACACGGTCTCTGATGCTCAATCCTGACCTGTTGACAAATCTGACATCTGGCGACAAAATCTATAATATCGGCTCGCATCCTCTGCCACCAGTAGGATCTCCTCATGTCCCGGTACATCTTATTCGTTCCTGGATGGACCGAATAAGGGGTGGTATGGGCCTCCTGCATAATCCTCTATCTCAAATCTAATGTAGAGGGTACTACCACTCTGCTCTGGAAGGTCAGCAATCCATCAGCTCTCTCCATAAGCTCTCCAGCTTGTCCTTGTGCCATCCGCTCTCTTAGTGCTGCCACCTCAGAGCAATCCTCCTGACCTCTACGAATCTCGGCTGTCAGCTCTGAGTGAATCTCGAGGAAGGATAGTTGACCCCTCTCTCGCTGAATCCAAACCTCTATGCCACAAAACATCAACTCTGCCTGCAATCTACGCTGTGCTGTCAATCTGGCCACAGCCACCTCCTGATGAGTCTTCTGACTGAGCGCATCAGCCACCACATTGGCCTTCCCGGGATGATAGATGATCTCCAAATCATAATCCTTCAGGAGCTCTAACCAGCGTCTCTGTCTCATGTTGAGCTCCTTCTGGGTGAAGATATACTTCAGGCTCTTATGATCCATCATCACCTTGCATGAAGTACCATACAAATAGTGTCTCCAGATCTTCAGAGCATGCACTACAACTGCTAGCTCAAGATCATGAGTGGGGTAAGTCTCCTCTCCAGGCTTCAACTGGAGTGAAGCATAAGCAATAACCCGATCCCTCTGATGCAGGACATAACCCAAACCAGCTCGCGAAGCATCTGTATAGATCACGAAGTCCTCGGTCCCATCACGTAGAGCCAAAACTGGTGCGGTCGTCAACTTCTCCTTGAGAAGCTCAAAACTGGCCTGACACTCCTCAATCCAAACGAAAGGAACGTCCTTCCGTGTCAACTGTGTCATCGGTCGAGCGATCCTCGAGAAGTCCTGAACAAAGCGGCGGTAGTAGCTGGCCAATCCTGGGAAGGAACGGATGTCTCGAACGTTCTTGGGCGCCTCCCAAGCAACGATAACATCAATCTTCGCCGGATCCACGGTGACTCCAGCTGTTGAGATCACATGACCTAAGAAGGTCACCTCGGGAATCCAAAACTCGCACTTGCTGTACTTGCCGAACAACTGATGCCTCCTCAACGTCTCCAGAACAATCCTCAGATGCTGCTCATGCTCCTCGTGGCTCCGCGAGTACACTAGGATGTCGTCGATGAATACCACAACAAATCTGTCCAGATAGTCTATGAACACCCTGTTCATAAGCTCCATGAAGGCTGCTGGCGCATTGGTCAGCCCGAAAGGCATGAACACAAACTCATAGTGCCCATACAACGTTCTAAAGGCGGTCTTTTGGATGTCCTCTGATCGCACTCTGAGCTGATGATATCCCGATCTCAAGTCAATCTTCGAAAAGATCACTGCACCCTGAAGCTGGTCCATCAGGTCGTCAATCCTTGGAAGCGGGTAATGGTTCTTCACCGTCGCCCGGTTCAGCTCGCGCTAATCGATGCACAACCTCAACGAACCATCCTTCTTCTTGACGAACAGTACTAGAACTCCCCATGGCGATGCACTTGGTCTAATGTAGCCCTTCTCGGCTAACTCCTCAAGCTGAGCCTTAAGCTCGGCCATCTCTGTGGGTGCCATCCTGTAGGGTAATCAGGAAATGGGCCTGTTGCCCGACTCCAACTCGATAGCGAAGTCGACCTCTCTCTGCAGGGGTAATCCGGGTAACTCATCGGGGAAGACATCGGTGAAGTCTCGAACAACGGGTACCTCAGACATGGTGGGTCGGCCTCGATCCACCTCCAAAGCATAACACCAATATCCCGTACAACCCTGGTCAAGAAACCTCGTTACTCGAACTGCGCTAATCAGTGCCCCATTCCTCTTGGGGTCACTACCCCAAACCTGGTGCTCGGTGCCATCCTCTGCTAGGATCGACATGGTCCTCGTCCGCAAGTCGATGATCGCCCCATAGTGGTCCATGAAATCCATGCCAAGAATCAAGTCGTGGGTCCTCAAGATCATCACGATCAGATCGGCGGGCCACTCTCGCTCTCCTATATGGATGGGGCAACCTAGGATCTCATGACTCGTCCTAATCCTAGCCTCATCCGGCATACCCACAGTCAGGGGCGGACCCCTCGTGCAGCTCAGGCTCAGCCTAGAGACGCACGACTCTGCTATGAAGCAGTGTGTGGCACCCGTATCAAAAAGAATACTCAAGCACTCATCTCGGAGAAATATAGTACCTGAGGCACTCGGAGAGGATCGATCCTCAACTTTCATCTGGAAAACGCGGGGCGGTGTGGGCAATGTAGAACCAGAAGCTCCAGATGTCTGTCCTCTCCCAAAACCTAACCCAGACGGCCCTGCGGAAGACGATCCTCTGCCTGTCCCGGGCCCAGATGGCCCACGACCCCCTCTAGCTGAACCTCTGCCACGTCCTCCGGACCGAACTCTAACAGATGTGCTGCCTCTCCCCTGCCCCGGGGAATAAGTCAGAAGCGGGGGCTAGGGAGCGGCGGGAAGTCTCGGTGCGGGTGTAGCTGGTGGGGTCCTACCACCCTGGGGGCAATGAGCAGCTCTGTGTCCCATACCCCCACAAGTGTAAAATAGATCTATCAGGGCAATCTCCCTCGTAATGACCAGGCTCAGAACAACCATAGCATGTGATGCTCCAGACGCTAACACCTCGACGAGTCACTGGTGGTGCTGGGGGTGGCAGAACTCTCGGCATCCCTACTCTGAATCCTCCGCGGAAGGCTCCTCGGGAACTCACATCCCATCTCGTGTCAGCGGGCCTCGGCCTCTTCGCCTCGGGGCGAGAGGGGGCATACACAGTAGTAGTCAGGATCCTCTGCTGCTCATACATCATCACGACCTCCAGAAAGCGGTCAAACGGAACAGCTCCCAAACTAGATGCGTGTAGAAGAATCTCTAGCGGCAGCCTCATAGACAGCAAGCGGATACGACTCTCATCAGTGGGCAGAGGTGAGCGCAATAGATCAGCTCCCTCTTGAACTAGCGAATGACCACCGATACAGGGCGGGATGGGTCGTCAGTAGCACGCATGAAGGTGACCTCCCTAGCCGTCTGTGTCCCTGGCGGACAATACTCCCGAAGCATTAGTGCTCGAAACTCCTCATAGCTCCACTCTGCCTGGCCCGTCTTACAGACGGTCCAGCGAAGAAATGCATCCTCTCGCAGAAGTCCTGCGGCCAACCTCTGACGCTCGGAAGTAGGAGCGTCGATGAAGTCAAATATGCTATCTATCTGTCTCAGCCATGCCTCGATGTCCGCTTCGTCCATCCCCCAAGAAGTGTGGTGGACTGCAGAGTGCTAAAGATCGAGACCATTCAATGTGCTTCTTAGGGCGCACATCAACGGGGGCTGGTGCGACTGGCAGTCCAACTGGGATCTCTATAGTTGGCTCAACTGGCTGCCCGACGGGAATCTGTATACCAAGTGTATCCGGTGGAGGATCTCCGACCAGCCCTCGCAGCATCTCGATCAATGTCGTCCTATCCATCTGTCTCAGTATCTCCTCTGGCTGGGGGGCTGGAACCTCCGTACCCCCGAGATCCCGAGCGTCATCATCTGTCATGTCGGCCACGACCCGACGAGGTCGTCCTCTGCCCCTACGTGCTGGGCCCCCATGCCCGACTGTCCCACGTCGTGTATCGACCATACTGCTGCATATCTAGAGTTATCACTCAGCACAGAAGCACTCAAGTATGATTACAATGATCTCATTCGAGGGAGATCGCCCTCAGGCCCAATTGATATACATACAACACGTCAAGCTATCTAAGGTCGCTCTTCGAGGAGCGACTGACCGGAGGGGCAAATACCTCGCGACCTCTACCTAACTCGCCAGTCCAACCACCGCGATGCAATTCCTTGGAGTCTTCCAGGCCCATCTGTAAAGAGGAAGCTATATTTTGCCTACCCGTTCCCGATCTAGATCCAATAGGGATGGTCTAACGCCATTCTACCCACTCGATCCCCATTGTTTGATTTTACTCCATTTTAAGGCCAAGTTCATATTAGGTTCATTTGAGTTAGACATATTAAGTTCATTTTGCCCTTTGAAAACTCTTTCAAATCTTTTGAAATTCGTGGGCGGTTTCCAAAACATACAATCGACCTTTTGGTACCCAAATTGCAAAACCTGGCTCTGATACCAACTTTGTAACGGCCCGGATATAGATACCCGGGTTACGTTTTGAAGGTTTGGTACCTTCGTTCGGATCTTGCAATTCGAGTACGGGTCGAGGTTTTCAAAGCTCAAAGATTAGTATTTTAAAGTGGGGATTTCGAACCCCAAAATGGCTGGAGAGCCACGTGGAATCTTCAAGCTGTCCTAGGACTATGTCGCGGAAATTCGTTTGCAAAACTAGTGAAAGCGGAAGTAAAGTACAACTTGCCACATCGAGGCCGGGTCAAAACCAAAACACAAATTCTGAATTCATATAGCCAAATTAGCGGGGTTAGGCAGGTTCTTTGTAAACGCCCGGGGGATTTTCCCACGTCATAGGGACAGAGAGCAATCATACCTAAAAACAAGTGGTGCGAGCGGGATCAGACCGAGACCCCAATTTACAATATGCGGTTGTGGAAATGCGGAAATGCGGAAATTAAATCACACTAACATGATCCTAATTTACAATGACAATAATAAGAGTGCTTATCTAACCTCTCAATCATCTGATCTAAAGCGTGCTTAGCTAACCTCTCAAGCATCTGATCTATGAAGGGAAGGGGAAAATGATCTTTTCGGGAGGAGGCATTCAATTTTCTATAATCTATACACATTCTTCAACCTGTAACAGTTCTAGTGGGGATCAACTCATTCCTATCATTCATGACAACAGTCATTCCTCCTTTCTTAGGAACCACATGAACGGGACTAACCCATTTGCTATCAGAAATAGGAAAAATAATACCAGCATCTAACAGTTTAAGCACTTCCTTTTTAACAACTTCTTTCATGTTAGGGTTAAGCCTTCTTTGATGCTCTCGGGTGGGTTTATGATCATCCTCCATCAAAATCCTATGCATGCACATGGAGGGGCTAATCCCCTTCAAATCATCAATGGTGTAGCCTAAAGCCTTCTTATGCAGCCTAAGCTCATGAAACAGCTTTTCAGTTTCATCTAGACTTAGGCTAGCACTCACAATCACGGGATAAGTGGAATTAGGACCCAAGAATTCATACCTCAAAGTAGAAGGAAGTGGCTTCAACTCCATCTTAGGTGCACCTCCCAAGTCTTCATCATCTCTTTGCAAAACCTCAAAAACAGCTTCGGGGTCTTCTACAGCAGCTTTCGAATCCTGAACTACTTCAGCAAGTAGCTCATCATCACCAGCATCAGTTACACTCTCCATAAGACATATCTCTAGAGGGTCTCGCTCGATCACCTCTGTCATGACATCTTGAGCTTATTCAACTATTACATCAATCCTGCGACATTCATCCTAAAAAACAGGGGCTTTCAAAGATTTAGGGAGGTTAAACACAATTTTATCATCCCCTATTTCAAAGGAAAAGTCCCTTTCCAGACATCAATCACAACACCTGTCGTGGCCAAAAAGGGCCTTCCAAGAATAATAGGACAACGAATGTCGGCGTCCATATCTAAAACAACAAAATCAACAGGTACAAAAAACTTACCCACCTTTATAGGAACATCCTCCAAGATACCAGCGGGGTAGGCTATGGACCTGTTCGCTATAATAAGCTGCATCCTAGCAGGCCTAAGCTCTCCTAAGTCTAGCTTTTTACAAATAGAGAGAGGGAGCAAGCTGGTACTAGCTCTCAGATCACATAGAGCTTTATAATCAGGACCATGACCAAAGGAAATAGGGACAACGAAACTACCTGGGTCCTCCAGCTTAGGTGGCAGCTTGTTTTGGATCAAGGCACTGCACTCCTCATTAAGAAACACCGTCTGACACTCATCTAGCTTCCTCTTGTTAGAGAGGATCTCCTTCAAAAACTTCACATAAGAGGGCATTTAGGATAAAGCATCGGTGAAGGGGATGTTGATGTAGAGCTTCTTCAACACCTCCAAGAACTTCACGTATTGCTTCTCGATCTGAGCTTGAGCCTTCCTTTGTGGAAATGGAAGCGGTAGCTTGTAAGGAGGAGGTGGGACATATGGTGGCTCTGTCACTGATTCAGCTGCTTCCTCTCCTTTCTCAGCACTCTCTTGAGCTCCAGTTGGCTCGGAAGGCCTCGGATTGTCTAATTGCTTACCACTCCTTAGGTACACAGCAAAAATATGTCCCTTGGGGTTATCTTCTGTTTTCCCTGGAAATTGACCAGTAGGCCTAACCGTGTTGTTAGCCTGCTGAGCCACTTGCGTCTCAAGCATTTTCTGCCCCCTAGTGAGATTCTGCACTTCTCTAGCTAGACTCTTAACGGTTCCAATGAGCTGCTCCATCATTATCTCCATCTTGTCCTTCTGTGGTGGGACTTTTGGTGGGAAGCCAGGAGGCGGTCCTTCTACAGCTTGCTTGTTGGCATAGGAGAAACCGGGGTGGTCCCTCGCTCGAGGGTTGTAGTTGTTAAAGTTTCAGTTATACCCTTGACCCTTATTGTAGTTGTTGCCCATGTAGCCAACTTCCTCCTCTTGACTTTCATCACTTGGGAGGCGTAGATCTTGCAAGCCGAAATAGTGTGATCTTGGGATCCACAAAACTGGCATGGAACCGGTCTAGAGCACGCAACACTCACCTCCTTGGTAGACAAGGACTTCTCCATAACCGAGGCTAGACATTTAATTTCAGCAACCAATGAGTCATATCTAGCATCCTTATAAGTTTCAGCATCCACCTCATAGATCCCTGCACCCCTTTTTACATTAGAGAGTGCCCTGGGTTGCGAGTATTTCCCACACCTCTTAGCTGTCTTCTCGATGAACGCCCATGCGTCCTCAGCTCTCATTTCCAAAAATTCTTCTCCAGACGACGAGTCAATAAACACTCTAGTGTTGTCACTGACAGCTTTGTAGAAAATCTCCAACAGATTCAACTTCGGTATCCCATTGTGAGGACACTCAAACAAAAGGTCTTTGAATCTCTCCCACGACTCATGGATGTTCTCCCCATCAACAACCATGAAAGAATTTATCTTCCGCCTCATCTCAACATTCTTGGCTGGCGGAAAGAACTGATTCAGGAACTCAGATGTCAATTCCTCCCAAGTGGTGACAATGTCAGCAGGGATAGAGTTGTACCAGTGTCTAGCTTTCCCTTCTAGTGAGAAGGATAATGATCGCAATAACAATTCTTCAGGAGTGACACCTTGAACCCTCACTGTGTCCATCAATTCTTTGAAGGTGGAAATGTGCTGATGGGGACTCTCAGCAGGAAGCCCATTGAACATATTCTGCCTTATCATATTCAACAATGCAGGTGCCCAACTCTTGGTGCGAGCAATCACACCTCACTGTGTCCATCAATTCTTTGAAGATGATGCAAATGCGGAAATTAAATCACACTAACATGATCCTAATTTACAATATGTGGAAAAGAACTGTAAAGGCGCCCAAAGAATGCCAAGTGGCATATCCCTCTCCTACCTCTGCACCCCTTTCCGTTAGTGCAGATACTGGCCAGTTCGATGCTATAGCATATCATGTCATATCATATCTCATCATCATATCATAAATCATACTCATGCCCGATGGTGCTGGGCTATCATCATGCTCATATATCGACAACTGACTCAGGCCACCCGATGAAGCTGGGCTACCCTATGACCCTAGCAAAACTCTAAGACTCACAGATAACGGCCGTTCTGTTCTCAATCACACAAAGTAACCGAATGCTCATTCATAAGTGCAACCCTAGCATGATACTACATGTCATGCTTTAATGCTTATGCAACACCTAGTATGTCATATATTCACAAGCAGGTATACTCTTTCGAGTCTGAGTAAGCCCATAAAGGAACTTACCTGAATAAGCCGAACAGCAAAGAGACACGGTAGAAGCAGAATCCAAGCAATATCAACAATCACCTAATATACAAGTGATAAAAGCGCCATAAGACACTATTCTACTATCTAACAGATGGAAACGTTTTCACAAGCTAATCACAAAAGGAAAAATAACTAGATTCCGAGAAAATATCTGAAATATGCAAATCTAGGTCAAAATCGGTCAAAGTTGCTATGATAGAATTTCTAACACCTTGTTTTCCAACCAAATTCTCAAAAGAATATTTCCAAAACATAGAAACTCCTTTTTAAACAATTAATATAATATAATATTAACTAAAGTAATACCCACCTATTTTATAATTAAATCCTTTTAAGGTTCCCAACTAAAACATTTTAACTTCAACATAAAGATACTTATACAAATCATTTTATAATATAACCCTTTCCAAACTTTATTTTCATAAAATCAGATTTATAATAATAATAATAATAATAACAATAACAATAAATAATAAATGAATAAAATACGGTACTCAGCAATGTATACATATATATATATATATATCAACAGAACAAGAAAGCCCACCAGCTCTACCCGTTGCCCAGCCCAATAACCCAACAAGCGACCCAGAACCAAACCCGAATATCCAACCCGGACCCGCCGAAGGCTTCAGAAAAGAAGGGAGCCAGATTGGGTTTAGGTGGATCCGGCCTAGACCCAAGGAATTAGGCCCAACCCAAACCCACAAAGAAAACAAAACAGATATGGGGATCCGGGGTTAAGGTGGGTTAAAGGCAAAAGGGGAGGGGGATCCGGATAGAGGAAACGATAAAACCCATTTGGAATTTTAAACCCGGCCTAGCCCAAAAAGAAAAGGAGTTGTCTCCCTACCTGGCTCAACTGAACTCTGGAACGACGGAAGGGGAAGCGGAAGAAAGGAGGAGGAATTCTCGGTCCATGGTGGTCCGTTTGGCTCAAAATTTTATCCAGAGGTTCAAGATGGTATTGCGAACACACTCAACTAAAAAAACTGAAACGAGGACAAGGAGGAAGGAGGGAAAGAAGCATAATGAGGGGGGTTGGTTCACACCGGAGAAAGCGCTCGAGCGGAGCTGGGCTTCAACAACGGAGAGAGGAAGGATATGCTGCACCTGGGAGGAGTGTGGTAGGATTAGGGACGAGCTTTTACACTCAGTCAAGTCAAAACCAAGTGGGATCACTTACCGCGCCGAAACGGAGAAACAGGGGAGGGTGTTCGGGGTGGCGCCGGCGTACTTCGTCGAGGGTGGAAGGGGATCCCCTTGGCCTAGTGAGGAGGAAGAACAAGTAAAAGAGCCATTTTTCGGGGTTTAAGCGAAGAGAAGAGGGGTTGAGATGGATTATCGTTGCAACCAAAAATAGGGGAGGGTGTTCCCTCGACAGCGCTGGCGACTCCGGCGACGTCGTCGGGGTTCCTAGCTCCTGGGATGGGCGGCTGCAACCCCGGAGGGACGGAAGAGGTGGATAAAAGGTGGCAACTTTGGGGATGTGAGTGGGTGATGAAAATGGGTGGGTTTCTTTGTGGGTTTCTCAGAATGAAAGTTCAAGAGGGAGAGAGAGAGGCTGTGCAGAAGAATGAGGGTGAAGTGAGGCAACGAGGGTGAGAGGAGAGGAGGGCATATACATATAGTGGATTGGCAATGAGGGTGGGTGTGTGTGGGTATGCAGGAAGGAGGGTGGTGAGTGAAGGGGGGGGGACCTCTGCTGCCATCCACAACGGGAGGGAGGAAAGAGAGAGAGAGAGATAATAAATAAAATAAAATAGAATAACATGGTCCCCACTTACCCCACAATTTGAATTCCCGACGTTAATTTCCCAATTCCGCTCGTAAAACGAAAACCCGACGTTAAAAATTTAAATCGAAATAATATCATTTCGAAAAATAAAACAAGCTTTAATAATTCTCGAATACTCAAAAGCGGAATTCAATTCCGTCAAAAAAATCCAGATTTTAGAATGATGTCGAATGGATTTATAAAATCGACCTAGTGCTCGAGGACGAGTTTTATTCCATTTTTAAAATAATCTTATTTCAAGTAGTTTTAATTAAAATAATAATCATATGATATAAAATATATTTTTTGGTCTTTACAGCTCAAAGGAAGCTTTTGGATGAGCTCAGTATTCCAGCTAATGATGTGCCAGGTGATGAGTTTGTACCGCTTGGTCGCATGTTGTACTTGGCACCATCCTCACAAGCTGATGCAAGGGGCCAAGATACACAGCTGAAAGCTGCTGTAGTGCCCTTAACTTTGGTGGCTTACCTGAGATGGTAGGGAAAGTAGATTTCAATAAGACTATGGATTTCAGGCAGCTTCACAGGCGGAGTGGATTTTAAACAACTTCACAGACAAAGATGTCCGGGGGAAGTGATTCCTCCCATTGCAGCAAGTATATGTCCAAATTAGTTAGAGATTGGATGTGGTTATGGATGATTTTGATAGGACGCTGATGCTGAGGCACCGCTGGCTGATGCTGAGACGCTTCAACTCGCTCTTTTCTTCTTTCTTCTGTTTGCTTGAATTTTATTTCTTATCAGGAAAGGTTCTACTTTGGTGATAACATATTGCCATGCTTTGAGAGTGGTATTTGGTTGCTCAAGGAAAGGCTGCAACAGCTCCCTGATTTTGATAATGTAAAGAGTAATTTTAGTACAAAGTTTTTGTTTCATGTTTAGAGAGAAATATTGCTCTGAAATGTCCACTCCTAAACTATTCTATATGTGAACTTATCAGTGATTACTGAGCAGTCCACTTGTGTTTCTACTACATGAAGAAAGAAGGCAAAGTTGTTGTGATGAGAACTTCCTAATCCTGATTTAAAGTCGTGATATCTACCTCTTAGTGCCTTGTGATATATATGCTACTACCTTCTTTTTTTCTTTAAATCTTCTTTTAACTTAAAAAGAAAAAATGAGTAGGATGGAGGAATGGTTATGGTATATGTTGTTTCTTTGAGAATCTCTCTCTTTATTTGGTTTCGTGATTTGGCCGGTGTGGAAATTTGGCTTTTTGAGTTGATGACATGTTATAATAGGTGTTTTTACGTATACATGAAATATTAATGTCATAGTTTCAAAGACCTTGTATTTTTATATGTACAATAAGGTCACTCTATTTTGATTCCACGTTTTAAGCTTCTATAGTCCTATGTCATAAATTATATAAAGATGTCATGAGGAACGATTGAGATCAACGAAGTGTAATAACTAATGTCATTAATGAATACTAGTCATCAATAAAAAGATGTCATCAATGAAGTGTAATCACATTTTATGCTCCTATTTTACCAATTGTATTAAACTAATCAAACCATTTCATCAATGAATAAAAGTCACCAATAAAAGATGTCATCTGTAACGGCCCGGATATAAATATCCGGGATACGTTTCGAAGGTCGGATACCTTCGTTCGGATGTTGCAATTCAAGTACGGGTCGAGGTTTCAAAACCTCTAATCAGTCGAAGTTTCAGAAATACGATTTAAACGAAAGTAAAGCGGAAGCATGACTTAGATACAAGAGCCGCGGCAGAGCCGGGTCAAAACCAAAACAAAGTGGGTGATTGCCATTTGTCGAGTTGAAATATATTAGCCAGATTCTTCGATTCGCCAAAAGATTTCCCCGTCACAGAAGCATGGAGCAACAAGAACGGTACCTAACACTATCCACGAAGTCAGGCCTGGTGATCGCCTGCGGGTCCTCTGACCGCGCTGAGGCCACATAACATGCCTATGCCTAAATAAAAGATGACTAATGCGGTACAAGATCTAAATCACACTATCATGCCCCTAGTATATATATAATATGCAGAAAAGAACTGTAAAGGGCCCCAGACAATGCCAAGTGGCATATCCCTCTCCTACCTCTGCACCCCTTCCCGTTAGTGCAGAGACTGGCCAGTTCGGGCTATAGCATAGCACTCTCTTCGTGGTGGTGCACTCACCACGGTATCATCATATCATATCATATCTCATCATCATATCATATCTCATCATCATATCATATCTCATCATCATATCAAAAAATAAATAAAACATGCCCGATGGTGCTGGGCTAATCGTATCATATCCAATCATCTCATCTCTTGCCCGATGGTGTTGGGCTATCATATCATGCTCATATCGACTCAATAGACTCAGGGCACCCGATGGGGCTGGGCTACCCTATGACCCTAGCAAAGACTCTAGGACTATCACAGATAACAGTCGTTCTGTATTCAAACACACAAAGTAAACACATGCTCAGTTCAATGCAATCCTAACATGATACTACATGGCATGCTTTAATATGCAACAAAACTACACATTACATGACACATCAGGCAGAAGGTCCAGGTTACTGAGTAAGTCCCGTAGGATACTTACCTGTTGATGCCACAAGCAAGGGCCCAAATGGAAGTCCAAAGTAATCCAATAGCAATACACACCTATCATCAAGCCATTTCCATAAGATACCAGACCAACATGCATACACACGAATCCAAGTTCTCAACGTCCTCAAAACCGACTGATAGTGAAACCGTTTTCCAAAATCTTAAATCCAATTTAAGTCAACTCATATTCCAAATAATTCTCAAATCATACTTGGCCAAATTCCGACATTAAACAATTTAAACCTTAAAACCAATCTCTCAAAATCATATACTAGAAATCATTCTGGCATGTTTCTTATTTCAAAAACATAAATAAGTTCCAATATTACCATCAAAATAATTCTATGCTCACAAATCACATTTATAAATCAAAACCAACAATTTACCTTAAAATCCTAGCTCACATAGTTAAATCTTCTTAAAATGCATCAATTAAATAATCCATTTAATATTATTTTAAAACAAATAAACAATATATAAAGATTAATTCCCAGAATATTACAATGATAACCAATTTCCAAAACTATAATAATATTCAAATATTTGACACTCACTATCCATATAATCTCAAAACAATCCATAAATACATATATATAACTCCATATCACTAAATATCACTTTAAAAACCTTTTAAAATATATATACTGATAATTTCATAACATATAAATATATATAAATTTTCCTAAAATCAGAAATAATAATTAATATCACATACAATATATAATATAACATACATTTAACACATAATATATATATATATATATATATATATATATATCCCATTCAAAAACAAAAACCCAGCCCAACCCATTTGAATGGAGAATCCGGATCCAACCCGAGCCCAGCCCCATATGCTCCACCCGGATTCAAACAGAAGAAGAAAGAAAAGAAGAGAGAGGTGAGGAGCCCAACCCGAAAGTCAAGACCCAGCCCAACAACCCGGATCCGGCCCACCCAGAAATCAAATGAAAGAGGAGGGAGGCCCAACCCAAGGCAAAATTAAAAGAATGGAGAGGGGCCCGGGTGAGGTGGCGGTGATGTGGCAAGGGCCCACCCGGTCTTCATCTTCTTCCCCATTCTGTTTCAACAGAGAACAGAGGGACGGAGGGAGAGGGAGGTTTCCAGGCCGGCCGGCGGCCTTGTTCCGTCCACCCCCAACCCGAGCTCCAAGACACAATTCAGGATAAAAGAAAAGGAACATAACGCAGCCAAAGAAGAGGGAGAAGAGGGAGGAGCTTACCAAGGTTCAACTCGCCGGAAGGGGTACTCGGGGCTGCGTTTAGGCTCGTCGAGGGGGGGGGGTCGGGATTGCGCTGAAGATGCCCTAGGGGAGTGGGAGGGGGTTAACTCTTCTCTTATGGAGTTTGGAAGCGAAAAGGAAGAGAAAGGAGGGAGAATCGAACCTCACCTTGTTCAAATCGAAACAGAGGAAGAGGGGGGGGGGGGGTCAGGCTCGGCGGCGGCGCTCCGGGGTGCTGCTGGTGGCTCGTCGCTGCTCAGAATGCCAAGGAGGGAGGGAGGATGCTCCCGTGGGCAGCTCGCAGCGAGGGGACGAGGGGAGGAGCTGAGGCCGGCGTTCAGTGCTGGGTCTCGGCAGAACAGGGCTCGGTGGCTACTTCCGGCTCCTGGGTTGCTCGTTGCTGCTCGGAAGCGTCGAGGAGGGGAAAGGCGCAGCTGCTGGCTACAAGGAAGAGGTGGTGGTGTTGTTGGTGCTCCAGGAAAATAGAGGAAAAGAAATGGAGGAAGGAGGATAAGGTTGGGTTTGTATGGGTACGAATGTTGTGGGTTCAAGGGTTGATGTTTGAAAGTGAAATCAAGTAAGGATAGAGGGGAATCAAAATTCTGAATGTAATAAATGAAGTCAGGGAGGGGAAAGGTAAGGTAGAAGAGGGAAGAGATAGGAGTGGGGGATATTGGCCTCAATCTGGAAAGCAACAAGGCAAGGGGAGGGGGACCTATGTACAGTAACCGAGAGAGAGGGAGGGAGAGAGAGAGAGAGAGAGAAAATAAGGAAAAGGAAAATAAATAAATAGGAATTAAAGAGGTCCCCACAACACAAATTTGAATCCCGACACTCGACCCCGATTCCGCTCACTAGAACGAATTCCCGACACTCGACAATTCAAATCAAATTAAATAAAATTTAATTTACTAATTACAAGATAGCGGAATTAAATTAATTTTATCAAAACTCGGAGTTCGAAGGCGGAATTAAATCCGTTAAAAACTAAATTCTCAAAACGATGCCGGAATGTCTTTAAAATCAAACTTACACTCGAGGACGGGTTTTCTCACATTTTTTTTTACCGATTGAATAAAATAATAATTTATTACTCAAATAACAATATAATAATAAAAAGATACATTCAGTCTTTACATCATCAATCAAGTTTGATCACATTTTACACTTTTGTGTCATCAATGAATAAAAATGTAATAAACATGTCACCATAAGTGATTGCATCAATAAAGTGTAATCACAAACGTGTCATCAGTGAATAAAAAAAGTGGCATCAAACGATTTCATTAAAAAAATTGGCATCAAACGATTTGATTAAAAACGTGTCATCAAACGATTTGATTAAAAAAAGTGGCATCAATAAAAAAAAGTGGCATCAAACGATTTGATGAAAATATATCGATATACAATTGATTAAATTAAAAAAAGTGGCATCAAACGATTTGATTAAAAAAGTGGCATCAAAACACCACTTTGAAAAAGTTGCATCACATTAAAGAAAAATGTCATCAAAACACTATTTTGTAAAAATATGGCATCACATTAAAAAATATAATAAAAAAATTGACATAAAAAAGTGTCATCAGTAGCCAACAGTAAAAAAAATGGCATCAATGGTTAACGTGGCATCACAGTAAACAAAAAATGTCATCAAGGTTTGAAAAAAGTGTCATTAAAAAAGTGTCATCAAACCATTTGTATTAGAAAAGTGGTATCAAAGTAAAAATAAAATGTAATAAAGAATGGCATCAAAACGGTAAAAAATGTCACCACTAAAAAAAAAAAGTTGGTCAACAATAAACGTTGACCGGTCAGCGGTCAAACCGTTAACCATTGACCATAACTACTCTATTTGGATGGTGGCTATCCCACCTAATTTTATTTTTTAGATGGCTAATTATCTAATTACATTTTCAAAAGTGACTAGTTACCTAAATCACCCATTTTTAAATTAGAAAATTAATTAAGATATGCTATATATATATATTTTCTAAAACAAACAAAAAAGATAATTTAGCAAAAAATCTAAACTACGCTTATCCTAATTGTCGTATCCTATATATTTGTTGGGGTAATCCGTTTGCTACCGATATACATCCTAATTGCATTATCTTATATCTATATTTGTTGGGGTAATTGCCGATATCTATCTAAATTTCGTATTCTATATCTATATCAAATTGTCGTATCTTATCCGTGAATTTTGCCATATATATATATATATCCTGATTGCCGTATATATCCAGATTAATTGCAGATATTTTAAATAACTAAAATGATATGTCATATATCTCTTCTCTATATATTGAGTTAGTAATCCTATGGTATGGCGTATGAAATTAAAGTTTTTTTCAACCGAGCTAGATCAGATTGCCCATGATGACAAATAATAAAGGTAAGACGCCCATAGAGAAGAATAATAGGAAGGTTCAAAAGAGAGGTACGTTAGCTATTCAATTTATGCATTTGTGCGGATTCGTTGTTGTTTTATTGAAGTCAAACTACTATCAAATATATTGCCTATATGATCTTTTTTTTTTAATGTACATTACAATAATTCATATTTTATTTTTTCAGGTGATGAAAACATTGATGGTAACAACCGAAATTTCATTACGTGGATGAGTCACTACCACAAAAACTAAACACCGCACGAATCCGATGGAATATCAATATATATAATATTAAAGGAGAAGTCATCTTAGCCATATAACATTGTCTCCTTTAGTATAGGTTTTTGTTAACTAATTATTAATTAATTAATTTGATTTACTTAATTAATCTAAACCATAAAAATATTTACTTAATTATTAACAAACCACAAAATCAAAATCTCACACTTAATTCCTATGGATTATCCCGGATTATTAAAATATATAAGAATAATTAAATTTGGGATTTTGATTCAAAATTTAAACAAATAATTTACCTTACAAATATACATAACACTATACATAGAAAATCTTAAGAAATCGTTGAAACTGATAATATTGATTTATCAAATAGATATCCTGGATTGGGTTAATTTATGAAAAATAAAAATAATTTTAATAAAATATATTATCTAGGAATTTATATAATATAATAACAAATGAAACCAATAATATTGATTCATCATATAGATATCTAGATTGGATTAATTTGTGAAAAAATTATTATTATAATAATCGATCAATATAATATCTATGTCAAATATTGTTATGGTTAAAAAGGGAAAAGAATATCGATTGTTATATATGCCAAATTTGATATGTGAGAATAATACATATGGTTAAAAATAAAAATTTATTATCGGCAAATCAGCAAACAAATCGGCAAACAATGTATCTATTCGATTAATATCTAAATTCATCCATAACAAGAACTAATTATCTTTTTTTTTTATTATTTCAAAATCTAAACTAATTATACACTACTCTATCCATATATACATGTACGGTAAAAACAAATGTCAACTATTTATACTAAGAGATAAAAACAAATCTCAACTATACCTAACAAATCACAATAAATAAATAAATAAATAAATTTATGAAACACTTTTCAAATATAAATACATGTTCATTACATTATTCCACAAGATAGTTCAAAGAGGACAGATACATTCAAACATGAAAAATGCATTCAACTATTTAAGGAGAAGAAGAATAAAGGAAAAACAATTTCAACTCTAAATAACGGTACATTACATATATAATTTATAATTATTTTTACATACATGCATTTGGGTACAAATATTAATTAACAATGGGATAAAAAAATTCTCTAATTACAAATATTTAAAGTTCTTTTTACCGTTAATTATATAATAATTAACAATGTTTAGATGTGAGGGGTATTTAGAGTTTAAAGTTTACTTACAAAAATTTTTTTATACATTTTTTTAATATTAAATGTATTAATTTAAAAAAAATAGACCGCACAAAAGTGTGAGTACTAAACTAGCTATTTATCAAAAATAGTCTTATTACCCGCATTTGTGTAATTTGTTAATAAATTTATTTTATTTTATAAATTTAGAACTAATATAAAAGAAAATAAAAGAATAATTTTTTAATTATTCTATTTTTTAGCTAGGATATTGATGTACATATTTATATCTCTTTTTATTGCATCGTTTGACTTCTTATTTCATTCAATTTCCAAAGAAAAGGTTCAAAAGAATATAAACTTATGTAAGAATGGGCTAAAAATGCAAGAAATAGGGTCTGCACAAGTTTTGAGCTAACCATGCAGGAATTCGATGAAATCGGAGTCAAAACGAAGAAGCCAAGTGAAGCTGAGCAGAGGTAGATATCGACCTTGAACATAGATATCGACCTTCGATGTCGATATCGACCCCCATATCGACCTCAACATAGACATCGAGTGGAGCTGAACAAGTCGAGCAGGAACAGAGACATCGATATCGACCTCTGGTGTCGATATCGACCCCTTACCTCGATAGAAGATAGACTTGATTTCGAGATGCGGATTGGAACTTTATCTTCAAGGAGGCACGGATTTATCTCATACTTTTAAGATAGATGACAACTGAAGACTTATTTATCTTTTACCTTTAAGTTATTTAAGTTTTATCAAAATAAAAGACCTATCCTAATTGTTCGGATAGAGTTCATAGTTTAGATAGGAGTTACAATCCTCGGATAGCGAGGATTAGTAGCCTATAAATAAAGCCCTAGGGGGCTGGCATTCAATCATCTTATATACAAGAACGAATCCAATTTTAGAGTTCAAAGACAATCAATAGAATTAGAGTTAGAGAGAAGTTTTAGGGTTTGACGTTTGCGAAAGTTGACGTTCAGTTGTAAAGCTTCGGAGTTAATATTAATGCAAGTTTCTTCTTTTCAATCAACAATGAGTTCCATGATGAGAAGCGAGTAGTTCCCTAAAGCTCTTAGGGTCGGGGTGAGCCCGACGTTAGCCATGCGCGCATTGAGGTAAGTATTTGATGTCGATATCATTGTGTCTATCTCTCCTCCTATGATTTTATGTTTAGTCCTAATCGAAAGAAAAGGGATTCATGCTAACAACTTGAGTTATATACATAAAATTGGTAGAGACAATTAGGTTTATTTGCAAGAGTAATCCTAAGAGTTGGTGTACGGCGAAAGCTTGTCCCTCGGGTGAAATAGCGCAATTGTCCGTCTTATTTATCTTATCGCATGCATTGGTTAACGTTGTGGTAAACCCTAATCCTAGGAGTTGACTTTTACATAGTTCAATTCACATAAACCCCTGTTATTTCTGTTCATCCCTTCTCATCCATTCTTAAATCTTCGGCCCGTCTTTGCCGACGAAGAACTAACACACTGCAGGAGAACATCGATATCGACCCCAAACGTCGATATCAACCACTGAGTTCGTCGATAATTTTCTGAGTCGACGACGATCATCACTGCGGAGGTTGCTGAACATCGATATCGACCCTTCCCAGTCGATATCGACCACTTGTTTTTGTCTCTGCAGGTCTTCTGTTGCAGAGAACATCGACAGCCAAGGTCGACATCGAGGCCCAAGGTCGAAATCGAGGCTTCTGGTCGACGCAGACTTGAGATTTTCAACGCTACTAGGATCCCGCTGACACGCCTCCTCGTGGATCGATCCTGACTACCCTTCCACTACAACGGGAGGAAGTCTTGTAATTATTTGCATAGGCTAGGAGTTGGTTTACGTTTATATACATCTTTATATTTGTATTTAAGATACTAGACCTTCCTCCTGCAATAACAAATTGGCTTTGCAGGTGTATGCGACGCATTGATCGCCCACCTGAATTTGAAGGAGTAGACGACCCTGAGCGTTATTTCCATCTAAGGGCCCAAGCTCAAAGAATCATGGCAGACAACGCGAACCAGGCTAAACTTATTGAGCAACTAAGGAAGCAGGTTGAGAACCTAACGACTAGAGAGGCGGTACTTAAGGAGCGTGCGGATAGGGAGGAGGAAGGCCGAAGGCAAATAGAAGCCCAAATCAATGCCCTCCCTAGGAATGCCAAGCAATATATGCACCCCGCTCTCACAGTGCCTGAATTGGAAATTCTTATCCCTACCTCTAATTTTGAAATAAAACCTAACTTCCTAATTAAGATTAGAAGGCACCAATATGAAGGAAAACCTAACGAATGCCCTATGGCACATATTCCAACCTTCTTAGACCTTTGTGATACTATTGTTGATGGATGAAGTCTTGAATATGTCCAACTAAAAGCCTTTCGATGGTCTCTTACAGGGAAAACATTGTAGTGGTTGGAAAGCTTAGCCCCAAGATCGCTCCGCACCTGGAATGAAGTCAAGGACGCGTTCCTTAACAAGTTCTTCCCTCCTTCTAAGACGGCGTTGATCCGACAGAAAATCACGGCTTTTAAACAAAAGCCTGGTGAGGCTCTAGCAACTGTTTGGGAAAGGTTTAAAGACCTACTACGATCATGCCCGACGCATGGCGAACCACCGTATGTGATTCAGGAGATCATACAATGCTCTTAACGCTGCAACTAAGGAGAGGATCAACATCTACACCTCCTATGGCTACCTTGGATTCGCTCCACAAGAGGCTTGTGAGACCTAAGAGAGGTTGGTGGAGTTCGACAATACATATGGGACTCCTGAGGCTTCTGACACACCATCATCGTCGAGGCCTACCCCATCTATGCCCTTATATGAACCCTCCAATGTAATCGATCCGGATGTGAAGGAGCAATTCCACAGAGATCAACTTAGAAAGCTCCAAAAGCAAGTAAGGTTCCTTTCAGTGAACCAAGATTGCATTGAATGCAGATCGCAGCGGCACACCACCATCAAGTGCCCACATGCCGAACAAGTACAAATAGCGGAGACTCACCAAGAGGCGCGCTACATGAGGGGCCCCAATTACCAATATTGGGGAGACCAAAGGTTCCATCAACCACAAAAGAACCAGGTCAACCCTAGGGACCCTCCGCCTTATAGAGCTCCTGGGCACCCGGAGAGAGACCAAAAGAAGGATGTTCTTGAACTTGTGCTAGATGAGATAAGGAGGAATCAAGCTAAGAATGATCAATCCAACAATGCCATCCATTCTCAACTCAATCACCTTACCACAAGGATTGGGGAGATGGATATATGGAAAAGGAACGTAGAGACCCAACTGGGTCAATTGGCGGCATAAATCCCTAGACCGTCCGGAACAGTCCCTGAGAAACCCACTACAAATCCTAAGGGACAATCCGGGATGGGCCATGTCGCAGCCATACAATTAAGGAGTGGCAACAAAGTACAAAAGCCACGAACGGAATCGGAGAAAGCAGCAGATCCAGTCGACATCGACAGACCAGTCGATGTCGAGGATGAGGTCGATATCGACCCCCAGATCGACCCACTGGTCGACATCGAGGCCACTGTAAAGCCATCAAAGCCACAACAGAGGTCGACATCGACCATTCCAGTTGATATCGACCAGAGCCCAGTCGATGTCGATGTCCAGCAGGCCCCTCCGACCACCGTTTTGGCCCCTCCACCAAAGAAGACATTGCCATTCCCATCCAAAGCATTGGAGGATCCCACCAAAGGTAAGTTTAGGCGCTTTGTAAAAATACTTCAAGGACTTAACGTTACTATCCCTCTTACAGAAGCCTTAAGCGAGATGCCCCCTATGTGCGATTCCTGAAAGACATCTTTAGCAAGAAGAGATCCATGACAGAAATCGCAGAGGAGTGCTAAAAAATGGACTTCCTTGAGAAAAAGAGTGATCCAGGGAAGTTTGCAATCACCGTGGGGCTTGGCCAACATCGTTACAAAGCCCTATGTGACCTAGGGGCAAGTGTAAGTCTCATGCCTCTCTCTATTTGGAAAAAGGTGAACATTGGCGCACTTGAACCTGTGGACATGAAACTCTATATCGCTGACAACTCATTCATCAAGCCCACAGGTATAGTTGATGACGTTCCGGTAAAGGTAGGTAAGTTCTTTGTGCCTACTGATTTCATTGTATTGGAAATGCCTGAAGATCTTGTAGTGCCTATTATACTTGGTAGGCCTTTTTTAGCTATTGCTGATGCCAATATCAATGTACGTCGAGGATTACTAACCTTTTCTATAGGGAACGAAGTGATAGAATTCTCTTTCAACCCAACCATGAGCGAAACAAAGTACCTGGAGTAAGTAGTCCTCTCGTCGGCTAAGGAAAAGCTTAGAAATTTTTTGTTGGCGAGGACGGAAACAACAAGTAGGGTCGACATCGACTGGAACCAGTCGATATCGACTAAAAACATCGAAATCGACCCCCCTCGGTCGAAATCGAGTATGCCAGATCACTGCTAGGAGTTTAAGTATGGGGTCAACGAGGTCGATATCGACCCCCGCATGTCGACATCGACCAACTCACTCGAAATCGACCCTCCTTGGTCGAAATCGACTACCCCTCAGCCCGAAGATTTCTATTTCGGGCCCAAACAGGTAAGCCCGGGTATGACTCCTAACCCTCCTATGTCCCTTATTGATAAATAAATCAAGCCCATTATTGATAATTCTACTAATAAGAGGGTCAAAGCTCCATGGTTTGCCTATATTGCTAAAGTTAGGTCAAGAAAGAGAAGGAAAACGCCCAAAGAAGAACCTAACATCAAAGAAGCCTTGGTCGCCGAACTTCTCTACTACCAAAAGGACCTACATGATCCAGGGGAAGGCTCAAGCTCGAAGGGTCCCTACATAAAAGGCTCGTAAAGAATTGACGGAGAAGTCGGCCTAGCGACTCAAAACTCTAGAGCATGTACATAAAACCTTAAAAATTTTCGCATAGATGGTTTTTAGGATTTGACTTTTGCTTTAAAATTTTGAAACTGTGATAATTCGTGGCTTTATCTATATTTCTAACAAAGATTTCAGGTTATTAAGCAAAAGAAACGACGAAGAAGGAAAGAAGCTACTGCAGAGGCAGTCGAAATCGACCAGGCCAGTCGAAATCGACCCCCCAGGGTCAAGCCATCTCCTGGAGTCGACATCGAGGACTCAGGAGCGAAAAAGAGAGGTCGATATCGACCATTATACTCGATATCGACCCCAACCTGGCAGCCCTTGTCTTCATTTTCTTCCTCGACTTCGACAGATGCAGTCGACATCGACCTCTGACATAGATATCAACTTCTGGCATCGACCAACCTGAAATCGACCTAAATCCGCAGGTTGCGCTGTGAGTTTCTCTCTACTCTTGTTCTTCTTTTTAATACAGTGAGGACACTGTATATTTTAAGTATGGGGTGGGGGAAAAACATGTCTTATGGTCATAACTTGGTTTTCTTCTTCGCATTACATTCATGTTTAAATTTTTGTTCTTAGTTTTACTTTTATAAAATGTCAAAAAATCCAAAAAAATAGAAAAATGTCAAAAAAAATTGCATGTTTATTCTTTAAGTTTGTTTTTAAACCCTACTTAGATGTCCTATGATGAAAACTCAATAGCTAACTTGATCATGTAAACCCTATGGCATATTTGGATGGTTTAGCCTAAGTCCTTAAAATTTTTATGTAGATTGTGAACTTGTGATGAAATTGAGCACATATGATCCTAGGCTAAAAAGCAAATCCAACAAAAATTGTCCTTGTGAGAATTTTGGCCTATAGGGAAAACATAAAAAATCTCTCCGCTTTCTTGAGTGAATTTACTCCTCCTATACATCTCTAAATGTTGTGATAATTATTCAAAGCCAATGCATATATATGTTTATGTTTACGAGAATTAAATGATGGAGGCATCTTTTAAGCCATTTTTATCCTCTCTTTACCTACCCTGCATTATCTCTGCTTGAAGCCAGAACATTAGCCTGAGCCTGAAATTGCAAACTCCACAAAATTATCCCTAGCCGAATTGAGCCCGACCTCCATTTGGGAATTGAGACTTAGATTGGCTGGATTAATGCCTTGTGGAAAGAAAAGAGCATATTGTCCAGTTTTGAGCAAGGAAATTATGGGTTGGTATATATTTACATTTTGTCATATTTTGTAAAAGGATTTTTTGGCTCACCATATAAATGCACATATTTTTAATATTTATTTATTATTTTCGTCAAAAAAAATCGAAAAAAAAGAGATGTATATATATATATATATATATAGTGCATGAGCCAAAATCCTTAAGTCTTTTATTCATACAAGTGCTATATTTTTTAGAGGTATATTCAATAAGTTCTTTCCAAATTGACTATTTCTAGAGTTTGAAAGAAGGGTTGATATTATGCTTGACATCTTTTAGTGCATCTTTAGAGCATAATATGGAAAGATGAGTTGGGAAAGAGCATTATGGGAGATTGAGCTTGGAAAGACTTACATGGAAGAGTTATGGTTTGGATATTGCAAGTGTTGAGATTTAGGAGTCTTGATTCCCAAATTATATAAGCACCACATAGCCAAATAACTTCATACCTTTTATTTCATACCAAGCCCCATTACAACCCCGCCGAATGGAGTCTTCTTTGAAGTCTTCCATTGAGCGAAAGTCCTCCTGATGGTTCTTCTTGCATGTTCATAATTGGTTGCGAAGTGGATTTTTATAAATTGCAATGTTTATGAGATTGTGTATGGATTTGAGTTGAGAGTTGATCTTCATAGCCTAAACACATGAGAGTTGAGTGCAAACACACTATCCCTGAGAGGTTGGATCGAAATTGCATATGCCTATGGATCGCCCAAATATGTGTTATGATGTTAAATTCACTTGCTTTACTTTGCTACCGCTTATGATGTTGCTTTTGACAAGGGCGAAGACTTGAAGGGTGTGTTGTAGGTAATGGTTATTGCTTGGTTATTGCTGGAGGACAAGCAAGTGTAAGTATGGGGTGTTTTGATGTACATATTTATATCTCTTTTTATTGCATCGTTTGACTTCTTATTTCATTCGATTTCCAAAGAAAAGGTTCAAAAGAATATAAACTTGTGTAAGAATGGGCTAAAATGCAAGAAATAGGGTCTGCAGAAGTTTTGAGCTAACCATGCAGGAATTCAATGAAATCGGAGTCAAAACGAAGAAGCCAAGTGAAGCTGAGCAGAGGTAGATATCAAACTTCAACATAGATATCGACCTTCGATGTCGATATCGACCCTCATATCGACCTCAACATAGACATCGAGTGGAGCTGAACAAGTCGAGCAGGAACAGAGACATCGATATCGACCTCTGATGTCGATATCGACCCCTTACCTCGACAGAAGATAGACTTGATTTCGAGATGCGGATTGGAACTTTATCTTCAAGGAGGCACGGATTTATCTCATACTTTTAAGATAGATGACAGTTGAAGACTTATTTATCTTTTACCTTTAAGTTATTTAAGTTTTATCAAAATAAAAGACCTATCCTAATTGTTCGGATAGAGTTCATAGTTTAGATAGGAGTTACAATCCTCGGATAGCGAGGATTAGTAGCCTATAAATAAAGCCCTACGGGGCTGGCATTCAATCATCTTATATCCAAGTACGAATCCAATTTTAGAGTTCAAAGACAATCAATAGAGTTAGAGTTAGAGAGAAGTTTTAGGGTTTGACGTTTGCGAAAGTTGACGTTGAGTTGTAAAGCTTCGGAGTTAATATTAATGCAAGTTTCTTCTTTTCAATCAACAATGAGTTCCATGATGAGAAGCGAGTAGTTCCCCAAAGCTCTTAGGGTCGGGGTGAGACCGACGTTAGCCATGCGCGCATTGAGGTAAGTATTTAATGTCGATATCATTGTGTCTATCTCTCCTCCTACGATTCTATGTTTAGTCCTAATCGAAAGAAAAGGGATTCATGCTAACAACTTGAGTTATAAACATAAAATTGGTAGAGATAATTAGGTTTATTTGCAAGAGTAATTCTAAGAGTTGGTGTACGGCGAAAGCTTATCCCTCGGGTGAAATAGCGCAATTGTCCGTCTTATTTATCTTATCGCATGCATTGGTTAACGTTGTGGTAAACCCTAATCCTAGGAGTTGCCTTTTACATAGTTTAATTCACATAAACCCCTGTTATTTCTGTTCATCCCTTCTCATCCATTCTTAAATCTTTGGCCCGTCTTTGCCGACGAAGAACTAACACACTGCAGGAGAACATCGGTATCGACCCCAGACGTCGATATCGACCACTGAGTTCGTCGACAGTTTTCTGAGTCGACGACGATCATCACTGCGGAGGTTGCTGAACATCGATATCGACCCTTACTAGTCGATATCGACCACTTGTTTTTGTCTCTGCAGGTTTTCTGTTGCAGAGAACATCGATAGCCAAGGTCGACATCGAGGCCCAAGGTCGAAATCGAGGCTTCTGGTCGACGCAGACTTGAGATTTCCAACGCTACTAGGATCCCGCTGACACGCCTCCTCGTGGATCGATTCTGACTACCCTTCCACTACAACGGGAGGAAGTCTTGTAATTATTTGCATAGGCTAGGAGTTGGTTTACGTTTATATACATCTTTATATTTGTATTTAAGATACTAGACCTTCCTCCTGCAATAACAGATATATTTAAATACATGTGTTTACTTTGAAAAATTTTGAGATAGAGAATTATTTTTATAGATAGAATTACTCACGATAATAACTCTAGTTTTGCTTCTTACATCCAATAGTCATATTTAATCATTTAAACTAATGATAGAAAAATACATCTTATACAACCTAAATTATGTTTATAAATTTTCGTCAGTTGAAAAGAATTTTTTTCAAAATATTCACAAAAAAATTAATAATTACGAAAATATTCACTGTTTTAAACATTTTACAAAATATTCATTTTTTGCAAAGCCGTTAGAAACACGCGGGTTCAAACCGCGTCTTATGTGTAAAATCTAAAATTCCATTGGTGCCCGGGGGAGGTTTGAAAATTGCCAAAGAAACGCGGTCTCAGACCGCATTTCTGTGTCAACTTTCCACCTGGCAACAAAGTCGACGCCAGGTGCTGATGTGGCACAAAGAAACGCGATTTCAAACCGCGTTTCTCTGTGCGATTTCAGAGGAAAAAAAGTCAAAGATTCTCTGTGGGGTTTCGGCAAAAAACGCGGTTTTAGACCGCGGGTTATGTTTGGCATTAAATGAAACCCTACCGAAACCGCCTCCTACCCCATTTATTTCATCTTCATCTTCACATTGTCTTCAACCTCCGGTTCGCCGTCGCTCGTCGCTTCTAAACCCAACCGAAATCTTCAATTGCTCCATCCTCATCAATTATCATCATCTTCAACCTTCTTCAACCTTCGTCTGAAGAATCCTTCGTCATCCCTTCCTTCATCTCTCATTTGAACATACAAAGGTTTGTATTTTTTTATTTTAAATTCAATTTTTTTTGATGCTAAACGTGGGCAAAAGCCCTTGTATTATTCAAGCAGTAGCAAATTTGAGAGAGTCGGAGGTTTGATGGTTTAAGTTTGGGTTTTTTAATGGTGATGAAATTTGAATGTTGTAGAGTTCTATGTTGTGATGGATATGAAATTGAAATTGTGGTTAGTATAGATATGAAATTGTGAGTTGAAATTGTGATTAGTATAGATATGAAATTTGTAATTGTTGAAACGAGAAGTTATTTTTATTAATTTCGATTGTGTGAATTGATTTTGTAGATGAGAAATTGTGATGGGTGATTATACATGAAATTGTAAAAATATATTTATAAAAAAGATGTTAATAAGTTGATAAGTATAGATTTTTAAAAATATAATTGTATATTGTATTATATACTTAAGTTAATAAATTTAGATTCAGAACATATTTTTACAGTATAAATTTAGATTCATAAAATAGAAGGAGAAGATATTTGAATTAGCAAAAAAAATAGGAGTGTAGAATTTAATTAGCATACAGTAGCCAGAGAAGAGATTGTATGTGATTGTAGGAGAATAGAATTCAATTAGAACTGAAGCGATTGTAGGAAAATAGATTTTGATTAACATATAATAATTTAGATTCAGAACCCTTTTTTTTGTAAGTTTGAAAATAATATTTTCTTTCTGTTAGGGAGTTAAAAATGGAAATGCAACTGAATCCTGGACCGCTCAACAACGAGGCGCTCCACAGACAACATCTCCACAGGTCAACTGATGTATGAGCTCGTCAAGAATATGTAAGTACATACTATTTTCACCAAGTGGTAAAAGTAAATTGAATGGAAAATATAGATCGGATACCTAATGTTTGTAAGTGTTATATTTGCAGACGAATGGTGTTATCCAACATAGGATGCACTTGCGAAAGTTTGGGAGAGATCTAGCTGTCGACCCGCGAGTCCTACAGTATATACAGTTGGTAGGATTTCACTGTATATACAAGCTTGCGTCCACGTTCGAGATAGACAATGAATTAACGACAAGTTTAATAGAGAGATGGAGACTTGAGACCCATACCTTTCACTTGAACGTTGGGGAGGCGACAATCACGCTCCAAGATGTGTCAATGCTATTGGGTCTGCGTGTTGATGGTCTTGCAGTGATTGGTTCTGCATGATACGATTGGCCAACCATTGCAGAAACATTTCTTGGGCAATGACCCCCGGCGAATCAGATTAGGGGATATTTGGTGAAGGTGGCCGGGCTACGACAGCTGCTTCAGATGCCCTTACCAGACAATGCTGAGGAACGTGCCATTCAGTGCCAAGCTAGGGCATATATTTTGTTGCTTATGGCTGGGGTTCTGTTTGCTGATCATAGTGGTGGCCAGGTGTAATTACTATACCTTCCATTGCTAGCGGATTTGGAGGCTGTTGGCCAGTATAGTTGGGGAAGTGCAACCTTTGCTTTCCTCTATCGCCAGCTTTGCAGAGCTACAACGCATGAGAAGTCTGAGATTGTCGATCCCGTCATATTGTTGCAGGTTGAAAAATGTTACATTTGTCATTTCCTATATTCGACTCATGTGTTAACTCGTTAATTGTATGCAATTACTAGTTGTGGGCATGTGAGAGGATCTCCATTGGAAGGCCTCGATGCATTAGCTTGGTCGACCTTGACGGTGATGATCAAAATGCGATTCGAAGGGCTAGAAGGCAAGAGCGACGAAAGAAGACAGGTTATGGGTCACAACCTCCTGCATTTACCGGACGCTTCCGAGATGGGGAGGACTCGTTGGCGATGAGATGGATGAATGGCACATACTCATATGGAGCTACAACCAAGACACTGATGTATTACCGAGATGCATTTGATCGTCAAACTCCAGATTAGGTTAGGGCTCCAAGCTGACACTTCCCTACCTTCCATATAATAGAATCATGACCTCTCGTAGTCATCTGTATTATGTTACTATCCAGTTTGTTTGGGAGCCGTACTCTAGCGATGTATTAGGTTTCCTGGCTCCCATATGTCAACAAGGTATGAACATATGGAGATCTACCCCTCTTATATGCTTTGACATTGTGGAGTGGCATCGCCCAGAGCGAGTTACACGTCAGTTTGGGGATGTGCCAGTAGTTCCCCCACCATGTGCATTTGACGAGGTGTTGCACAAGATGGACTGCAGGGGAAACCAACAACACAATTGGGCTCAGGTGCATGCAGAATGGATTAAGCTGTGGAATGAGCGCGACAACTCCATTCAGGCGGCACCATGAACCTAGGCAACTCTGTGTACGACTCCTCCCAATCACCAAAAATCTCTGTTATGGCTTTCTGTTTTGCCCTCCAGGCTCTCATGTAGGACACACAAATCCCATACCTTTTCTGTAGATGCTCGAGTATGGTGCTTGGCTTCGTGTCTTGATCTTTGCGGAGGAACCCGAGAATCTCCCCCTAATGAAAGTTGAGGTGACATTGCGATTATCTAGCAGTAAAATGTCGGATGCACAGTTAGGTGGATGAGGCCCACTGTAATTGACAACTGTCCACATTTCAACAGTTCTGTCTAAACGACGAGCAGATAATCTCCACGGGCATCCACAATTGTCCTTCCTATCACAGACGACTTTGTACCAATCTGGACTCACCTTTTTTGTACGATATGGCTTCCTCATTTTAACAGAATACTCCGTCAACTCACATTTCAACTCGCCGAGTGAGTTGAATAGTTGCCCGCGAAAAAACTGTCTTCCATCATCTTCTTGTGTGTGCGAATTTAATTCTTGCCAAGAATTTATCATCATTGGATCAGATTCCACGATATTCCAATTGGGATTAATGGCCTCATCCTCAATCGCCGCCATCGTCGCCTCCCTAGTTGCTTCATCGTCCTCCTCAGACTCGTCCAAGTCGTCTTCGTGATCAACCCCAAGAGCATCAACGTATACCTCATTTAGCTCAAATATGTTGTTAAGTCCATCCATCCTAAGTTATCAATGACAAAAGTTAGTTTATTACAAATGCTAAATGCTCTCACTAATCTTATCAACATAAGATCAAATTTCCAATTACTTTCGATAGTAAGTACCAAATTTCATAAACTCATTCATATTTCAATGGAATTACGTAATCCAAACTTGTATATACCATCAACAATAAACTAACTGCGAGAAATTATATAATCAATCTTGTATATGCCATCAACTCATTCATGCTAAAAACTATATTTCCATAAACTCATTCATGCTAAAAACTACATAATCCATCCAAACTTGTATATGCTATCAACAATAAAAAAAATTATATAATCAATCCTCAAATTTCTCAATGACGATAGCAAACACATATATCATCGAAATAACTGCGAGAAATTATAATAAAAACAATAACTTACCTTAACTACATATGAGATAATGTGGATATTGGAGAGCGTTTTGAGATGGAAATCAGCAAAGGAAGAAGATGAACAAGGGGCAACGAAGCTTCAATAATTTGTTCAACCTAAAAACGCGAGATCGAACCGTGTTTTATCTTAGGGTTACAGAGATTCCCCTAGCATTAGGGGAGAATCAGTTTCAGAATAATATTAGTCATAAAACGCGGACTCATGTCGCGTTTTAGTGGTGTCATCAAATCAACCAGGGGAATATCTGGTTTTCCTCCGAAATCACACAGAGAAACGCGGTTTAAAACCGTGTTTGTCTATGCCACATCAGCGCCTGGCGTCGACTGTGTTGCCAGGTGCAAAGTTGACAAAGAAACGCGGTCTCAGACCGTGTTTCTTTGGGAATTTTCAAACCTCCCCCGGGCGCCAATGAAATTTCATATTTTACACATAAGACGCGGTCTGAACCCGCGTTTTTCTGACGGCTCTACAAAAAATGAATATTTTTGTAAAATGTTTAAAACAGTGAATATTTTCGTAATTATTTATTTTTTTGTGAATATTTTGAAAAAAAATTTAGTTGAAAATATATTAAATATTAAAATTATTAATAAATTTTACTAAGACTAACCTAATAAAGATGAGATCTTGAATATTCTATTTTGATAGTAATGGTAATGATTGAATCTTTAAAAAATAATGAAAAATTAATATATTTTAAATATCAATCAATAAATTTTGTTAAAGTGATTAAAATAAAATATTAGTATTATATAAAATAATTAAACATTAGTATTATATAAAATAATTAAATATTAGTTTTTTGGATTACAAATTTAAATAATAATTCGCAAATAAATAAAATACATCGTGCTTTGAAGGCTCGTGAACTATACTTGTAGTTTATAAAACAAACAATTAAAATTATCTTATTAATTGAAAATAAAATCAAATCTTAAGTGAATAATGGATAAATTGGAAAATTTTAATTTAAAATATATCAAAAATAATAATTTAAATATCAAACTTTCCAATAATTAGATATTCTTACCATGTACAAGTTATTGGAAATTATGAAAAATAAGATCTCAAATGTATGGATAAATATGTGGCATCATAATGTATGTGTGACATATTGTGACCGATTAAAACTTTTGGAGGGAAAAAATTTAACTAGAGGCTGACATGTGGTAGTTTAGCTTATATTTTAGTATTTTAGTATTGTATAAGATTATTGAAAATTATGGAATAAGAAAGGTTAAATTTGGTGAATATCCATTTTAGATGTGAAAATTAAGTAAATGTCCATTTTTTTATATAATTAAGTAAATGTCCATTTTTTCCAAAAATACCCCTCATTCCTCACCCCCCAACCCTTCCTCCTTCCCCCTTTGACCATTTTTAATTTTAACATTGACTAGTCAACATTGACTATTTTAGTCAATGCCGGCATTTGGTGACAGTTTTTCTGGTGACAGTTGACTATATTTTTTTGGTGACAATTGACTTTTTTGGTGACATTTTTTTTCTAGTGACATTTGAGGGGATTTTTTTCTAGTGACAATTGATTTTTTTTTCTGGTGACATATTTTTTTACAGTTGATTTTCTTCTAGTGACAGTTGCCAGTATCACTTTTTCCTGGTGACAAATGATTTTTTTTCTGTTAATAGATGATTTTCCTCATGACAGTTGTTGGTGAGAGTTGTTAGTGACGAGGTTGATGACAATATATTGTCACCACGATATTGTAACCTTAAAAAATTGTCACCCTAACATTATATATCATCAAGACATTGTTATTTGCCCATATGTTAAAACGTTGAATCATTCATGTTAACAAAAATATGTCAAAATAACAATAAATGTCACCAAATAAAATTTTAAAAGTTAATTTGACTAGTTTCTCTCACCTGAAATTGTCTCCAAAATAGGGTCACCAACCTATTTTCACCAACTACAAAACATTGTCAACAACAACAGAAAATTGTCACCAACCGAAACAATGTCACCAAAACAATTATCACCAAATACGAAAAACTTACCATCAAAAAGCAATCATCGGCACACTACTTATTACAAAGATATCGTCACTGATCAGGATTTTTAAAATTTAACTATTAACACTCTACAAAAAGCTACCCCCATGATAATCACTTGTCATCACCCTTGTCACCTGGTATTTGTCATCAACATTGTCACCAAACTAAAACCCTAGCAAAGGGGGACATAAACCCTAGAGAGACTAAAGTTAAGTCGACGAAAATCGATATTCTGTATGGTTTAGGTTTAAGGTTTAGTCTTAGGGTTTAGGGCCAAGGCCCTAAGACCAAAATTATAAACCCAGCCTAAACCCTAACATGTGTAATGAGACACCTTATCACCAACTTGTCACCAATTATAAAACACTGTCACCAAATATAAAAATATTTTCAACAAAAATTGCCACTATTTAGACATAAAAAATTATCACCACGACACTATTAACACCAAAAATAGCCACCGCAATATTATCACCAATAAAAATTATTTTTTCTCATAATCGCATTTAATGTCACCAAAATATTATTATCAATAGAAAACTATGTCACCAACATATAACGTCATTGTTGATAACATCATTATCATCAATATGAGACTATTGTCAACTATTTCTTTTAAGATTTGAAAATTGATATTCATAGAAAACTATATCCGCAGTGCAATGAACACCGAAATTTGTTACCACGATATTGTCACCAACAAAAGTCATAAAATGTGATAGAAGCACAGTGTCTCCAAAATGGGGGAAAATTTCACATAAAAAACACATGTCATCAAAATTGTATAACACTGTCACCAAACAAATTTGATTAATTGTCACCAGTATTAAATGAAACAAAAAATCCACTTAAAAGAACTGTCATCAAAATCAGTATATGTAAAAAAACAACCGCTGCTTTCTCCTTCCATAACGTCCTATTTCGTTCAGTTTTGACTATCAAAATCAACCATTCTCCATGAATCTTCATCTTCAATGTCATATATTGCACCTCTTTCTTGACAAATCTTCACTTCCATCTTCAATTGCTTTTGGACAAACCTATTTCTCAACACAAATTCAATCCTCCAAATCCACCTATCATTTCTTCATTCGACCCTTTTCGTAATTCAACCAACCAAAATTAAAATACAGATCTCATAGCAAGGGGAAATCAACCAACATGGCAAGAAATTTCCAAAATCGATCCAAATCAACGACCTAAATCGAGTACAAATTAGCACAATCAACAATTTCAAATTAAGATTCAAACAGGAAAGTAGAGAAAAACATGTGAACCCTAGTTGAGGGAATTCGAAATTGAAAAATCAAAGAAAGAGAAAAGATGATAAGAAAGGGAAAGAGGAGAAATAATCAATAACCTGGAAATTGCACAAAGGAAGAGTTGAATCGCAACTAGGGAGAGGAGGGGAGAGACGGTCTTCAAGGAAGAGGAGGAGAGAGACGATCTTCATGAAAAGGCAGAGGATCAACAATCTAAAGCGTTAGAGTTTTGCCTGTTTTGGGACTATTCATGTAAAATTAAAGAAGGTTAATTAATATAGGGGCAATCTGGGTATTATTAAAAAATTATGGACATTTACTTAATTGTCAAATGGATGTGGACATTTACTTAATTAACAATCCTAAATGGATATTTCACCAAATTATTCCAATAAGAAAATACTAACAAAATTAAAAAAAAAAAAGCAATGCTCATTTTATTATAGCTTATAAAACCAACCGATAGAATTATCGTAGTGATTGAAAATAAAATCAAAGATAATTAAGTGAATAATGGATTAATTGGAAATTTAAAAATATATTAAAATAATAATTTAAATTTCAACCTTTCCAGTAATTAGATATTCTTACTATGTAAAAGTTATTAACGATTCTGAAAAATAAGATCATGTGACCGACAATAACTTTTGGGGGGGGGGGGGGGGGGGGGGGGGAAATTAACTAGAAGCTGACATGTGTAGTTTAGCTTCTGTTTTAGTATTGTACTAGTATGATCCCCGCGTCATGACGCGTAATTTTTTATAGATAAAATCTTAATAATATGTTAAATTAATATTATAAAATAATAGTAAAAGTTCAAATAATTAAGTGTTTTTAATTAAACCCATTGGTTGAAAAATTAAATTAGTATATATATGGTTTAATTTAGTGAATGTCCAAAAAAATTGTCATAATTAAGTAAATATCCACTTTTTAAATAAATTAAATAAATATCCATTTTTGACATTTTTACCCTTTCTTCTGTATCCCTAACCCTCCCTCCTTCTCCCTTTGACTTTTTAGTTTTGATAGTATTGACTAGTCAACATTGACCATTTTGGTCAATGCCTACCTTTGTTACAGTTTTTCTGGTGACAGTTGATTATATTTTTTTGGTGACAGTTGTTTCGATGACAATTGACTTTTTTGGTGATATTTTATTTTTTCTAGTGCCATTTGGGGGAATTTTTTTCCGGTGGCAGTTGATTTTTTTCTTTGTGACATAGATTTTTTTACGATTGATTTTCTTCTGGTGATAGTCGCTAGTATCATTTTTTCCCGGTGACAAATGATTTTTTTTTCTGCTAATAGACGATCTTCCTCATGACAGTTGTTGGTGAGAGATGTTAGTGACGAGGTTGATGACAATATATTGTCACCACGATAGCGTAACCTTAAAAAATTATCACCATAATATTATATATCACCAATGCATTGTAATCAACCCATATTTTAAAATGTTGAACCATTAATAATAACAAAAATATGTCAACATAACAATAAATGTCACCACCACATTATATATCATCAAGTATTGTCACCAAATAAAATTTTAAAAGTTTGACTAGTTTCTCTTACTTGAAATTGTCACCAAAATAGTGTCACCAACCTATTTTCACCAACTACAAAACACTGTCACCAAAATAAAATATGTGTATAAGTAGTAATTGTAACGGCCCGGATATAAATATCCGGGATACGTTTCGAAGGTCGGATACCTTCGTTCGGATGTTGCAATTCAGGTACGGGTCGAGGTTTCAAACCTCTAATCAGTCGAAGTTTTCATAAATTCAGTTTAAACGAAAGTAAAGCGGAAATACGATTTAGATACAAAAGCCACGGCAAGGCCGAGTCAAAACCAAAACAAAATTCTAAAGTCGTATGGCCAGATTAGCGGGGTTAGACAGATTTCTTTGCAATCGCCGGGGAACATTCCCACGCCATATAAACAGGGAGCAATCATACCTAAAAACAATTGGTGCGAGCGGGGTCAAACCGAGGCCCCAGCACGCTCTGTCCAGCAAGCGAACACACACATACGCTAATAATAAAGATGATGTAGATGCGGAAATTTAATCACACTAGCATGATCCTAATTTACAATATGCGAGAAATAACTGTAAAGGCGCCCAAAGAATGCCAAGTGGCATGTCCCTCTCCTACCTCTGCACCCCTTTCCGTTAGTGCAGAGACTGGCCAGTTCGATGCTATAGCATATCATATCTCATCATCATATCATATCTCATCATCATATCATATCTCATCATCATATCATATCTCATCATCATATCATGTCTCATCATCATAACATAAATTAAAATAAACATGCCCGATGGTGCTGGGCTATCATCATGCTCATATCGACTCGATAGACTCAGGGCACCCGATGGGGTTGGGCTACCCTATGACCCTAGCAAAGACTCTAGGACTATCACAGATAACGGCCGTTCTGTTTCATACGCGTAAAGAAATAAAATGCTCAATCACAAGTGCAACCTAGCATGATACTACATGACATGCTTTAATGCTTATGCAACACCTAGTATGTCATACATTCACAAGCCGGTAATGTCTTTCGAATCTGAGTAAGCCCATAAAGGAACTTACCTGAATAAGCCGAACAGCAGAGAACAAGGCAGAAGCAGAATCCAAGTATGAGTCACCAATAGCAAGCAATTTCCAACATATCACAATCACCTAATAACATATATAGATGCATAAGTCTATCTAATTCACACAAGGCGCCCCTAACTATCATACATCTCTTTTCATATCACATTTAAGATTATTCCATCTCATTTCATCACAACCATATCTCATTTCATGTTCATCTCATCTCATCATCTCATTTTCAAAACAACCTCTCAAAGAATTCAACTTAGAAAATCAAACAACTCTTTTAAAATCGCTTATCTAAATCCCGATATTAAACATTTAAACCTTAAGGCCCATTTTCCCAAAATCATGTTATAAAATAATTCCGGAATGTTTCTTATCTCAAAAACCATATATAAATAAATTTCATTATTAAATTATTAAAATAACTCTAAGCTCACAAATCATATTTATAAATCAAGACCAACAATTCACTTTAAAATTCCCAACTTACATATTGAAATTCTCATAAAATGCATCAATCACATAATCCAATCAATATTATTTTTAAACAATAAACAATATGTAAGGATAAATTTCCAGAATATTATAATTATAACCAAATCCCAAAATAATTCTAATATCAAAATAATTTAACACTTAATATTCATAAAGTCTCAAAACAATAACCATAAATATATTTATAACTCCCTATCAATTAATCTCACTTTTAAAACCTTTTAAATACAAATATTAATAATTTCAGTACTTATAAATATATATATATATATATTTTACTAAAATCAGAAATAATAATAATTATCATATATATATATAATACCGAAATTAAAGAACAAAACACAACCCATAATATAACCCAATCAAGCCAGCCCAACCCTTAACCCAAACCCGGATTTCTGGCCCAAAACCCAAGCCCAAACCCGTATTCCCTACCCGGATCCCCTTCCCCTTTTCAGATTAATGAACCGGACAATTTAATGCCTAAACCGGACCAAAATAAAAAAAGAAAGAAAGAAGGTTGAACCGGCCAAGTTGAACCCGTCCCCTACCCCCAGCTCTGCTCCGACGGAAGAAAAGGACGAAGAAGGGAGGCGGGATTCAGGCTTCTCCGGCGGCCGTTCTCAACCCAATCACACCCAATCAAACCGACAACCCAACCCGAACAAGACCCACACGAAGAAGATCAAACGCGAGCAAGGGAGGAGGAGAAAGAAAAAGGGATTACCGAGCGCTTCAAGGTTCGACTCCGAGGTGCTCGAGGGCGGCTCCGGCTTCGCCGGCGAGGGATTCGAGTTGATCTTGGCCTGGGACGTGAGGAGAGTGAATAAAGGTTCACCTTTGAGTGGATTCGATTTGAAAACAGAAGGTTGGAACTTACCATTCGGGGTTGGAGAAAACAGGGGAATCGAGGGAAGATGTGGGTGACTCCGGGCTCTCATGGCCGCTCTTGGCGCTCAGTGGCTGCTACTGGCTCGATGGAGGAGGCTCTCGGAGGCGCTCTTCTGCTCAGACGCGAAGGAGGAAGGAGTTACTGGCAGTGGGCGTCGACAACAAGGACGAGAGACGAGGAGGGGCTGGTGGTTTTTGGTGGTGGGATGTTTGTGGATTTGGAAGAGGCAAAAGAGGGAATGTGGTTGTGGTGGTATTGTGGTGCCGCAACCATGAGGAAGGTGGTGATGGTGTTGGAGTCTCGGTGGAACAGAGGGAGAAATGGGAGGGGTGGTGTTGTGGGGTTACAAAATCAGAAAAATAGGAGAGAGAGGAGAAGAGGGTATGAGGCAGAGGGAGGTTTTGAACATGGAGGGGACCAAAAGATGAGCTGGGAGGGCAATTGGGTGTGTGATCAGTGTGTGAGGAAGAGGACAAGGAAGGGGACCAATGTGTGTTGTAGGAATGCAGGGGAGGGAGTAACAGCTCTGCGTTTTGGCGTGGGAGCTGAGAGAGAGAGAGAGAGAGAGAGAGAGAGAATAAGGAAAAGGTAAAATAAAATAGGGAATAAAAGAGGTCCCCACAAGATATTTTGAACCCGAAAAAAATATCCCGAAACCCGCTCGCCCGAACGAATCCCTACTAAATCGAATTTAATTAAATTTAATTTACTAATCTCAATATAACGGAATTAAATTAATTTCAATCAAAACTTGGAGTTTAAATTAATCTTTATTAATACTCGATCTTGAAAGCGAAAATCGAATCCCGTCAAAATCCGAAATTTAAATGATGCCGGAATAACTAAAATCCAAAACTTACGCTCGAGAACGGGTTTTTATTCCACTTTTATAAATTGAATTTAATAATAATTTATTTAATAAAATAATCATAATATATAATTATACTCGGTCTTTACATTTATCCACCTCTAAAAACAAGTCTCGTCCCCGAGACTGAAATCATTTAAAACAATGGAAAGGAGTTTGAAATCGGCAAGTCCGAGGACCATGTCCAAGGATCTTGCAATCATCTCGGCTGCGTCTTCCGGGATTCTCACAACATCCTGGTCACGGTCGTGACATCTCCAATTGGTCTAGTCAAGTGTGTAATAAGCGCCCCTATCACCTCCTTGCTTCGACCTTTCGGAAGTATCACAACTCCAAAAGCATTATAGCGTCCGACTAGGTCTTAGCAAGCAATCTATAAGCGCCCCTATAAAATGCTTGTATCCACTTCGTGAGACGTCATAATGTAAATCCAGTTCGTAAATTCTCAAAGCGTTTTGTAAATGGAAAGGTTGTCGTCCAAATCATTGAAACTCTCGATTCCTTTAAAACCCAAAGTTAGCCATTTTCAAAACCGTTCAAAATTTTCAAATTCAACGTTTAATCAAGCAACTTTACACCAAATAAGTCAAATTCTTTCAAATCAAGGTTTCGTCAAAATCTCCCAGAACCAAACCAGCTTCTTGCATACCAATCAATCAAATTCAGAAGGTAGGAGGTGGAGTCATCCACCTCTAAGGGCTAATCCCATATTCTCTTCCTAGGTTCCAAAATCATTCTATCATCATCCTCAACTCAATATGCACATGAATAATCAACTCATCGACTCATAACATCGTCAACCATTTCTCATATGGCAATCTCAACATCAATCATGAAAATCTCAACCAATCGACATCTCAACCTTGTAACATGTTTACCCATAGCATAAAGTATACCATTCTTTCAAACACATCAAAAGCAACAACAACATCTCAATGTCATATCACGAGTCATAAAGTGTATCTATATCATACCGAAGGCATCACAAGTGTATCATCGAATTCTCATAAATCATATCAGCACACATGTCAAGAGATCAAAGAGGTTAGGTGTCATGTAGTCAGTACACTACTACAAGTCAAATCTCACGATCGCATCTCAACATCGCACACTAGTAGAACCAGTCATAACAAGGGATCTCATGTAAAGCATAATTTCACATAGTCATCCTATCCAATTTCTATCTCGCATTATCATAACATATTATCACATCAATCTAACAAAATCATGCTATTAAGATTCAACCAAAAAGGGAAGATCAACAGTATATCAACATCAAAATGTCATCATGCTTTTCAGGCATCATTTTAGCTCATCACAATGTCATATAACGATTAATAGCAGTCATGCACCATCATCTCATATGTACACATAAGTCATATCTATGCTCCAAGTCATATTCATCACTTACCTATTCATAATCAGGCTTATCAACCATATAGGATAACATCATGCTTTCACATAACAACGTATCATCATCTCATGATTCATTCAACACATTATAACATGCTTTTAGAACAACACAATAGGATAGCAATGGATCATTATATCATGTTCATAGTTGTCACTACAAATTTTAACTCAGTATTGCATATCAACATGTAATATCATGCCATACCGGTTTATCATGGTTGCTATCTAGCATCATGCCAGTACATATTAATAAATCACATAATCAAGAAGACCCTCACATCATACCAATCACTCGATTTCCTTAACCGCTCTCTAACCATTTTACCAAGATACCTCACTCACATGTTTCAAGAAGAAGTAATCATGGACATTATTACACAGAAGGGCTACATCATATCAATCAGCATTTATCAATAGCATCATTAGCTCATCATTTACGCATTGCAACTGGGTTTAAAGTCTCAATTTACTGTCATGCTCAATAAGTATTGCAAAACATCATATATGAACCTAATCAAGTCAAGCTAGCACACCTCATCATAACCACATCTAATAAACAGTTCAGGTTCTCAGCATTTGCAGTTCACACTATAGGCAAGGAATTTAGATCATGCTTGGCATCTCAGAGTAGCATCACATTAAGTCATCAAGGCACATTAGGATTGGAAGGCATCGAATCATATCATCATAGTCAACAGACAATCAAGCAACAGTCATCACATCAACAAGCAGCTTTCAACATCAGTCAGTGCAATATTATCATCAACAAGCTCAGAAAGGGTTAGCAATTCGAAAAGAGGACGTTCCCACCTGCAAGTCATATCGTACTCAACAATCGTAATCCTCGAAACGAGCTTGTTCCGTCGACATTATCGATCCTGAGGCCCGTGGGTTATGGGCCCACACTTCCGCTGCGCTGCTCTATCGCTATTCGACTTCCCGATCCCTTTTCCATGCGGTCGCTCGTCCAATGTAACGCGTAGGAGTTCAAGTTAGCGGAGATAGGGGAGTGACAAGGGCGAACGACCCAATGTTTCTTTAGGAGACGGAATAGACCAACGCTAAAGACGACATGACTAGAGACAAGACTCCGACTCGGGATTAGTAACGATGCCCTTAAGAAAGTCTATTAGGTTACGATTTTGACAAACACGCACGAATTCATTATGGAGCATATCAATCACGTCAATCCACACTAACATGTACCTATCTCGGGGCAACATTCATATTCATATCAAAGACACAATCAAGTCATACGCTGATGTTTGTAAAACAAGCTAACATTCTAGTATTCCATGGAAACAGATATGCCTAGCATTCTTCAAGCAAGATAGACGGAACCAGCAATGATCATATATGATTTGAAGTCATGCGGAATTTAATGAAGATAACGAGCATCATGTATATGAACAATGTAGGAACAGGGTATACACCTCAACAATTGAGTCCAAATATATCATGGCAATGTATATTATAACAATCAGATGAAGCGTCATACGAGAACACATAAGAGTAGCATAGCAATTATCACATATATGAACAATGTACAAGTTTGGTGTATGCATCATATGAGATCATATAAAGGGCAACATAGCAACTATCTCACAATGATCATATGTTAGGTCAAGCATGGCACGGAATCATATGACGAGATACATCTACAGAGCATGGGTCCTACATGATATTAGCGATATATAATGTGATACAAGCATAGTCAAGAGTCATTTAGAGGAGTTCAACATAATATTCATGAAACATGAAGCATCATCAAAGTACAAGAAGGACATCATGGGTGCTAGATTATAATCATGCTAAGTACGAACCATCATAGAGTACATATATGGTACAATAGTTGTCACATCATAGAGCAAGTACATCACGTGATCATTTAGCGGGTCATATTGGAAATCATAAGCCCTACATGATACTAATAGCACACATCGAACATGAGTGGAATTAAAGTAATTCAACTAGATTCATTTCGATATTCATGCGTCATGCAGATGCAAAATCATGATGTAGAGTGGTGTGTGATCAAGCGGGGTGTCAAGTCATAGGTTCATGCAAGCACGAGAGAATAACATAGAGTAGTAGACATTTTAACCATTCAAGCATGCTAGGTTTAACCATCACGGAAGGCTAGTCAATCCTCGAATTCAACATTAAGCTAATCAAGACGAGTGAAACATGTTAAAAGAACGGGAAGAGGAAAGAGCCACACTATCAAGGACCTAGTTCAAGAGAGAATCAGCAATAAGGTAGGCAAAGTAGAACTCGCACAAGTCACAACCAAGGATCCTACACGCTACTAATGGCTCAATATAACATGTGGTACATACATGCACTTGATCGATTACTCGGCACTACGCAAGACTTCAATTCAATCACATTCCAATAATACAGAAACAGGTGAGGAATTGTAGCGAGGTATAGTGCAAGTCTAAGTAATGGCAACACGACCAGAATATGGGGACATGAGTTCAAGTTAATGTATACTGGGATAAAACATGTATTTGTCAAGACTCACTTACACTAACATATTCTCAATTTAGTAAAATTAACACATAGCGATACTCATTTGCAAAATCATCAACAATAGTTAATCTGAGGAATACGAAATAGGTGGGCATGCTATAGATTCTTGTCACAAGATGAATGATAAGCATCGAGGCATCATTGGCTAGCATGTTAAAGAGCACATCTTATGAGGCATTCATGTAAAGAAGAGTCGATCACACTATCATGGACCTAATTCAGAAAAAGTAGCAATCATATAGACTCACACCATGTGGTTCATGTTTTCAATCAATCATACAATCAATATGCTAAGTAAACATGCTATAACAACATACAATCATGATAGAGGACAAGACACAACACGAGACTTAAGCAATGGGACAAGCATGGGTACAAAATGTCATACAACTACAAATTCACATTAAAGCTCATCATCATAACATGTACCGGGAGTTACGTAGCATATAAGGCACGTCGACATCAATTTATAACACGTATCCACCAAGTAAGGGGCTCACTCTATCATGATACTAGAACCGAACTACCACACTATCATGAACCTATTCACAGGAAGGACATCAATTAGACGACATCCTAGCATATGACATATTTATTCGTGCTCTAGTACGACAATACAATATACCAAACAGATCATGTCGGGATGATATGGACATAATAAATGTAGTTCGAACCTATACAATGGTCATCATGAGCATCAAGGCACATAAGCACAAATTGACACTAAGGATCAATTGTAGGTCAAGGAGTAGTGCATATAGAATCACACAATCATGAACAGGGCAATCAAGATAACCCGATAGAAATCCATAAGGGCAACATTGACTCTTCCCAACTGACTCATTACCCATCTTTCCCGTGGGACTCGAATACGAATTTTCCGTGACAAGAGGACACTGATGGATCGTCATAAGAATTGATAACGACAGCCTCGTAAACATCTCACTCTCTAGCTCGGAATTTCATCAAGGACCGTTTTCCAATACTCTCTCGGACAACCTCTATATCCAATCACGATTCCCGAAACCATGTGTTTACCAACCCAATTCCCGTGGAAGACCGATATTCGAAGGGAGGACTCGAATTAATTGTCAAAAGGGTTCATAAGGAAAGGGACGGTTCCACAAAGGCCGAGCTTAACCATATAAGAGGAAGGGTACTCCCGCTATCCCGTTCGCACAGATCGTTCAATATTCAATAAGTAGTTAGGCATATCAAGCACTCAACATAGAGTCAGTTAATGACAATTATAACGACCTCCTTGGAACCCTCCGGACCCAGCTGTAAAGAACAAGCTAGTGTTTCGCCTACCCGTTTCCGACTACATCCAATAGGAATGGTCTATCGCCTTTTCTACCCACTCGATCCCTTATTAGTTGGTTCTCCACTTTTATCATAAGCCAAGTTCAGATTTAGTCCAATTGAGTTAGGCATATTAAGTTCATTTTGCCCCTTTAAAACGCTTTCAAATCTTTTGAATTTCATGGGCGGTTTTCCAAAACATACACTCGACCCTTGCGTACCCGAATTGCACAACCTGGCTTTGATACCAACTTTGTAACGACCCGGATATAAATATCCGGGATACGTTTCGAAGGTCGGATACCTTCGTTCGGATGTTGCAATTCAGGTACGGGTCGAGGTTTCAAATCTCTAATCAGTCGAAGTTTTCATAAATTCAGTTTAAACGAAAGTAAAGCGGAAATACGATTTAGATACAAAAGCCACGGCAAGTGTAACGGCCCGGATATAAATATCCGACACCCTTCCTCGACCTCAAACAACATTTAAAATAATGATTCCGAAAAATAATATAACTAATAATTAGATAAACGCTTAAAATCACATGTTTAAATACCACAAGATTTAATGTAGGATACTGATATAATAATTAATTACCCATGTCGGATACACACATAGACAAGTCATATCAATATAAAATTCGACACTAAGATGCTCAAACGCGTCATAACACTATAAAAGGAACATATAAGGGGGCATAGTAACTGTCACATCATAGAGCAACGAGATCTACATGATATGATAAGTATGACATGTAATCATATGATGAGCTATAATCGGAAAACATGTCCTACATGATTCTAACCGGTCATGACATGGCATAAGTATAACCAAAGATGAATACTGAGGAACAAGTTTAACACCAAAACCCATAATTCATGCATACTTGCATCTATCATGTCGTAGTGTATCAACATGCAATGTGGCACCCAATTATTAATTAACATATGACTAAAAAATATATGAGTTCGACAAGACCAGCATGGATCGATGATATTTTCAAGGCAACATGATAAGGTGTGAACCTGGGCATGACCTTAACTATAATACGGGGCACGGAGTCGGATGAGGTACAAGCTACCAGAATACAATAAGCATCAAAAGAGCATCATATGGTAGGAACAATAATTTATGTGAGACACACATGTTAACACATCCTTAGTCATATTGAGCATGATAGAAGGTTGTTGAGGCATAGCATGACAACTAGATTACCAACATCAAACATGCTCCGATAGTCATAAGATCATATAAAGAGGCATATCATGGCTATCACAACCTATGACAAGTGTACTAGACGATGATACAATTTGAGCATGGGATTATGCAAGTCATATTTCTAAGAACTTAGATTTCACATGATACTAGTAATGCATGACAGGTCATAGATATATGAAAAAGAGGTGCATCGAATAACTTCACATAATAAAATAGGAAGTCATAGAGGCTTAGCTAGGCAAGGCTACAATCACAATGAACATTAATGCATATAAGGGGAATACAAACAAGTACAACATGTGAATCATGCGCACGTCATAATGCAGAACAAGATAATGGTCTTAAGGTTTCTTGTTACAAGAGAACAATACGCTATATTCATATATATATAACTATGTTCATATACATAAAAGTAATCATGCGAGTATCTTACAACTATCATGGTGGGTGTGCTCATGCAAAGGTCAAGATCTCCACACGTGCAAAGATATCGTCTCAAGCAAGGGTGTAATAAGGGATGTACATATCATGGTCATACTGAGGGCATTGGAGAATAAGATCAATGATGCAAGATGATCATCTAAGGTGCTACTAGATATTAAGATACAGGGAACAATATAACGTCATGAATGCAATGCTTGCGTACATAAAAGGAGACAATTAAAGCACATATCCTCATGTTAAGTCACATTTTAGAAGCCATACATCCTATCTGGTACTAATAGCATACACGGAATCTAAATTCAATGTGATGTGTGCACATGTAGGGTGTCAGACTATTGATCCTTAAAAGCATAAAAGAATATCATGGGGCATGAAGGAACAAGACCACGAGACAAGTAGATAGACATGATACTAGTCGGAATCACATAAGGCATAATGAGAATCGAGTTGTAACATCAATCATATTTCAATGACATAAGGGACGAATGTCAACACTATCGGGGACCTATTTTAAGTAGGAGGAGATCATAAAGCAAGTAGGCCACAAATTTACACAAGCCACAAGTCATGGGTCCTACAAGATACCAATGTCTCGATGAAAAGCGTAGCTGTGCAACATATGATAAATGTACATTAAACAACTTGGCACCAACATATGTGAAAGTTCAAGACAATCATATGGAACAAGGAAGAACATAGCGGAAAGCAATACGAGCCTAGGATAGTGTAACATCATGTGGATATAAAGGACATATGTACATGGATACGAGTCAATAAATATCAGTACACGTCATGCATTTAACTCAGTAATGTATCAAGTTATTCATATAATAATGCATCAAGTCATTCAACCTGGTAATGTAACAAATCATGTAAACACAGATAGGGCTACGGTTATAACCAAACAGAGATTTCCAAGGGTAATAGCGACTTATCCTCACAGACTCAAAAGCCCGTTTCCCATGGAATGCGTGTGTGACTCATTTTGAGGACATAAAGGGTTCTCAAACTACTCCCGGAAGAAGATGGCGGAGTCCGTATAGAAGTTCATGACAAGGAGACATCAGTTGACCACATCAAGAATCGAGGAAGATGACTCCATAAGACAACTCATTCTATTGACTCGGAATCGTTCGAAATTTGATACTCTAGCACACTGACCGTCTCGTGGCATGACCTATGGTGTCAAGTACCATACTCATCACACGCTCAAGTAGTCAACGTTCCCGAACCAAATTCCTGACCAAGATTAGATTCCCAATTCCATTTCCATGAAAAGACGTCGATACCATAAAGAACGACTCGATCAGAATACCAATTGAGACATGGAAGAAGATAGAAGGGGAGGAAATCAGAACGAAAGGAATAGACATCTCTCGACCATCACCAACCTTTAACCGAATTTGTCGAACCAGAGGCAAAACGAAAGGGGAGAGACACCAACGAATGAATCATGGAGAAGAATGCTCTATAAGACAGAAATTCCGACTATACTGAAAGGAAAGAATCCTTCGGTTATCTCGCTCACATAGAGATGCAACACTCATTCTAAACATATCAACAGATTTCTAGTTCTAGCATAATAGCACTCAACACAGAATCAATCATTGACACTTATAATGTTCTCAGGCCCAATTAATACATAAAGCACATCAAGCTATCTAATGCCGCTCTTCGAGGAGCGACTGACCGGAGGGGCAAAACCTCACGATCTCTACCTAACTCGCCACTCCAACCACCTCAGTGCAATTCCTTGGAGTCTTCCAACCCACCTGTAAAGAATAAGCTAATATTTCGCCTACCCGTTTCCAACTACATCCAATAGGGATGGTCTAACGTCTTTTCTACCCACTCGATTCCCATTGTTTGATTCCATCATATTTAATAAGTCGAGTTCATATTTAATCCAATTGAGTTAGGCATATTAAATTCATTTTGCCCCCTTAAAACATCTTCAAATCCTTTGAAATTCATGGGCAATTTTCCAAAACATACGCTCGACCCTTGCGTACCCGAATTGCACAACCTGGCTCTGATACCAACTTTGTAACAGCCCGGATATAAATATCCGGGATACGTTTCGAAGGTCGGATACCTTCGTTCGGATGTTGCAATTCAGGTACGGGTCGAGGTTTCAAACCTCTAATCAGTCGAAGTCTCAGAAATACAATTTAACCGAAAGTAAAGCGGAAGTGCGATTTAGATACAAAAGCCACGGCAGAGCCGGGTCAAAACCAAAACAAAGTGGGTGATTGCCATTTGTCAAGTTAGAATATATTGGCCGGATTCTTCGATTCGCCAAATGATTTCCCCGTCACAGAAGCATTGAGCAACAAGAGAGGTACCTAACACTATCCACGAAGTCAGGCCTGGTGATCGCCTGCGGGTCCTCTGACCGCGCTGAGGCCACATAACATGCCTATGCCTAAATAAAAGATGACTAATGCGGTACAAGATTTAAATCACACTATCATGCCCCTAGTATATACATAATATGCAGAAAAGAATTGTAAAGGGCCCAAGACAATGCCAAGTGGCATATCCCTCTCCTACCTCTGCACCCCTTCCCGTTAGTGCAGAGACTGGCCAGTTCGGGCTATAGCATAGCACTCTCTTCGTGGTGGTGCACTTCACCACGGTATCATCATATCATATCATATCTCATCATCATATCATAAATCATGCTCATGCCCGATGGTGCTGGGCTAATCATATCATAGCATATCATCTCATCTCTTGCCCGATAGTACTGGGCTATCATATCATGCTCGTATCGACTCGATAGACTCAGGGCACCCGATGGGGCTGGGCTACCCTATGACCCTAGCAAAGACTCTAGGACTATCACAGATAACGGCCGTTCTGTATTCAAACACACAAAGTAAACACATGCTCAATTCAATGCAAACCTAGCATGATACTACATGGCATGCTTTAATATGCAACAAAACTACACATTACATGACACATCAGGCAGGAGGTCCAGGTTACTGAGTAAGTCCCGTAGGATACTTACTTGGAATTGCAGAACAGCAAAAGCAATAACTAGTATAAGTAAGCCAAACCACGTCATAGATCACCTAATAGTTTAATAAGCAACAATCATAAGTCTAAAGCACAAAGGGGCCCATTAACCTCTACACATCAACTAGTAAGGCAAATAACTCATTGTCATTATTAAGCTATCCCATCACATAGTCTCATCTCATCACATATTCCACATCAACATCATCATCTCAATTCATCATTCTTCTCAACTCATCTCATATATCAACTCGTCTCAACATATTATATCTCATAACCACCTCCATATTTATCATATAACATTTCATCATAGCATCTCTTTCATCATTATATAATACACACATATCATACATCATGCTTCACACTTATCCTCATAATCAACTTAACGTTTCAACCTAATCATGATCATAAATAACTTAACATATTTCATGTCATGCTCGTAATTCACAATCATTCATATCTCGACCACATAATTTCACATTATAACATAATATAACATTCTCAACATATCCCGTTTTAAACATATATTCATTTTAAGGCATATCATGCTTTTATAATTCAATTCAAAATTCTAACAGGTCAAATCATGCTTTACTTCACATAAATCCATATCATAACATATCATAGAAATATCAACATATCAAAATTTATATACACACAAGGTAGACAATTCATCATCCAAAACGCTTCTCAAGTTATTCTTGACCCAAAATCCATTTACAAAACATTGCTCTTTAATCAACTCATATTATTATTTATCAAAATAAATCCAACAAGGTTAGGTCATTTCCGAAATTCCTCTTTTAACTTATTAAACCAATTCCTTTTACTAAATCAAGTTCTAACCTTTAAAAACCTTTTCCAAATTCTTTTCTTTTTAAAGTCCAAATCTCATAATATAATGTCCTTAAATTGACCTTACTATATCACATTAAATATATTTAAAACACGCATATAAAAATCACCATATAATATTATATCTTTAAATCTCAAATAACATTTACCTCTTTTAAATCTCAAATAATAATATTTTGTATTTCAATTATTTGATATCTTGTTAATTAAATCCGAAAATACCACATATAACTCAATACATTATATAACTCTACCCTACCATTAGGCCCAAGCCAAAAGCCCATGTTAATTTTCAGACTCAGCCCAACAGATTCCCAGCCCAACCCCCTTCTCTTCTTCTTCCTCCTTCTCGAGTCCCCTGCTTCGCCTCCCTCCTCTTGCCGCCGACCTCACTCTCCAGCTCCTCTTGCCCCCCCTCCCCCGATACACTCTCTCTCGCAGTTAGTTCGAAAGCAAGGACGAGAAACACCCAGAGAGCAGACAAGAAGGAGGAGAGATAGGTGCTCACCGAGGGGCTCGAAATACAGTCGGGAAAGCTCGGCTGATGCCCGTCTGACTTCGTCGGAGATGGATCCTCGTCGGAGACTTCCTAGGAAGGGTGGGAGAGGTTTAAAGGTGGCCTTTTATATGGTTATAGAGGGAAAGATAATGAGGAAGAGAGCTTACCATGCTCGATCCGCGAACAGGGGAGGAAGGGAGGCGGCGACGGCTCCGGTGTCCTGGTGGCTCATCGACATCGAGGGAAAGAGAGAAGGTCGATGCTACTACTGCTTCTGATGCTCGACTCGCAGGAGGGAGCAGGTGAGGGCCATGGGTGCTCGAGACTCGGGACCGCGCTCGGTAAACAGGGGGAGCGTCTTAGCTTCAACGGTGAGTGAGGACGACGAGGAGGACCAGGGGGTGGTGGTGTCGTCTGGTGGCTGTTTGGCTTGCGGAAACAGGGGGAAGAAGCTCTCGGCTCTCACTTGCAATGGAGGTACGGAGCTGAAGTTGGGGGTGGCTCGGGGGCTGAAGATGGTGGTGCAGTGGTGGTGTTGTCGTAGTGACGGTGGTCGGTCAAGATAAGCAAAGGAGGTGGCTTTGGTGGTTGATGGGCTAACGGCAAGGAAGGAAGAGTGAAGAAGGAGGGAAAAAGTGAGGCTTGTGAGGTATGTTTGGGGTTTGTGTTTTGAGTGGGTTTTGGGATTTTGAAAACAACAGAAGATAAGGGATGGTGCTGAGTAGTTGGCGTAGGAGCTGTTTGGAAGGTTGCCAAAAGTGGGAAGATGGCATGGGAGGTAGGAGGAAGGGGAAGATGGGTGTTTTGCCAGGATGGGAACAAAATTAGGGAGGAGGGAGCAAGCTTGCTGTTGCTTCTGATCGGCTACAGAGGGTGAGTTGGAGCTTTGTGAGTATGGAGGAAGAGGACAAATGAAAAGGAAAAGAGACAAGTGGTCCCAAGAATTTAAAATACCCGGAAATTAAATCCCGAAACCCGCTCACTCGAATCAATCCCGACTCGATAATACTTTTAAATCAAATCTCAAAGCCGAAATAAAATAACGAAATCCAAATTACATTTCCATACATCGGGATTTGAAAGCGGAAATAAAATCCGTTTTTTAAATCTAATTGAATTTATGCCGGAATTCACTTCGAAAGATTTAGAATAAAATATATTGCTCGACGACGGAATTTTCAAAATTCTCCCGAATTATAGAAATTAAAATAATCACAGTTCAATATCATATAAAATAATAATTTAAAATTTTGCGGTCTTTACATCAAGGCCGGGTCAAAACGAAAACAAAATTCTAAAGTCGTATGGCCAGATTAGCGGGGTTAGACAGATTTCTTTGCAATCGCCGGGAACATTCCCACACCATATAAACAGGGAGCAATCATACCTAAAAATTATTGGTGCGAGCGGGGTCAGACCGAGGCCCCAGCACTCTCTGTCCAGCAAGCGAACATACACATACACTAATAATAAAGATGATGTAGATGCGGAAATTTAATCACACTAGCATGATCCTAATTTACAATATGCGAGAAATAACTGTAAAGGAGCCCAAAGAATGCCAAGTGGCATGTCCCTCTCCTACATCTGCACCCCTTTCCGTTAGTGCAGAGACTGGCTAGTTCGATGCTATAGCATATCATATCTCATCATCATATCATATCTCATCATCATATCATATCTCATCATCATATCATGTCTCATCATCATAGCATAAATTAAAATAAACATGCCCGATGGTGCTGGGCTATCATCATGCTCATATCGACTCGATAGACTCAGGGCACCCGATGCGGCTGGGCTACCCTATGACCCTAGCAAAGACTCTAGGACTATCACAGATAACGGCCATTCTGTTTCATACGCGTAAAGAAATAAAATGCTCAATCACAAGTGCAACCTAGCATGATACTACATGGCATGCTTTAATGCTTATGCAACACCTAGTATGTCATACATTCACAAGCCGGTAATCTCTTTCGAATCTGAGTAAGCCCATAAAGGAACTTACCTGAATAAGCCGAACAACAGAGAACAAGGAAGAAGCAGAATCCAAGTAAGAGTCACCAATAGCAAGCAATGTCCAACATATCACAATCACCTAATAACATATACAGATGCATAAGTCTATCTAATTCACACAAGGCGCCCCTAACTATCATACATCTCTTTTCATATCACATTTAAGATTATTCCATCTCATTTCATCACAACCATATCTCATTTCATGTTCATCTCATCTCATCATCTCATTTTCAAAACAGCCTCTCAAAGAACACAACTTAGAAAATCAAACAACTCTTTTAAAATCGCTTATCTAAATCCCGACATTAAACATTTAAACCTTAAGGCCCATTTTCCCAAAATCATGTTATAAAATAATTCCGGAATGTTTCTTATCTCAAAAACCATATATAAATAAATTCCATTATTAAATTATTAAAATAACTCTAAGCTCACAAATCATATTTATAAATCAAGACCAACAATTCACTTTAAAATTCCCAACTTACATATTGAAATTCTCATAAAATGCATCAATCACATAATCCAATCAATATTATTTTTAAACAATAAACAATATGTAAGGATAAATTTCCAGAATATTATAATTATAACCAAATCCCAAAATAATTCTAATATCAAAATAATTTAACACTTAATATTCATAAAGTCTCAAAACAATAACCATAAATATATTTATAACTCCCTATCAATTAATCTCACTTTTAAAACCTTTTAAATACAAATATTAATAATTTCAGGACTTATAAATATATATATATATTTTACTAAAATCAGAAATAATAATAATTATCATATATATATATAATACCGAAATTAAAGAATAAAACACAACCCATAATATAACCCAATCAAGCCAGCCCAACCCTTAACCCAAACCCGGATTTCTGGCCCAAAACCCAAGCCCAAACCCGTATTCCCTACCCGGATCCCCTTCCCCTTTTTAGATTAATGAACCGGACAATTTAATGCCTAAACCGGACCAAAATAAAAAAAGAAAGAAAGAAGGTTGAACCGGCCAAGTTGAACCCGTCCCCTACCCCCAGCTCTGCTCCGACGGAAGAAAAGGACGAAGATGGGAGGCGGGATGCAGGCTTCTCCGGCGGCCGTTCTCAACCCAATCACACCCAATCCAACCGACAACCCAACCCGAACAAGACCCACACGAAGAAGATCAAACGCGAGCAAGGGAGGAGGAGAAAGAAAAAGGGATTACCGAGCGCTTCAAGGTTCGACTCCGAGGTGCTCGAGGGCAGCTCCGGCTTCGTCGGCGAGGGATTCGAGTTGATCTTGGCCTGGGACGTGAGGAAAGTGAATAAAGGTTCACCTTTGAGTGGATTCAATTTGAAAACAGAAGGTTTGAACTTACCGTTAGGGCTTGGAGAAAACAGGGGAATCGAGGGAAGATGTGGGCGACTCCGGGCTCTCATGGTCGCTCTCGGCGCTCAGTGGCTGCTACTCGCTCGATGGAGGAGGCTCTCGGAAGGTGGTGATGGTGTTGGAGTCTCGGTGGAACAGAGGGAGAAATGGGAGGGGTGGTGTTGTGGGGTTACAAAATCAGAAAAATGGGAGAGAGAGGAGGAGAGAGTATGAGGCAGAGGGAGGTTTTGAACATGGAGGGGACCAAAAGATGAGCTGGGAGGGCAATTGGGTGTGTGATCAGTGTGTGAGGAAGAGGACAAGGAAGGGGACCAATGTGTGTTGTAGGAATGCAGGGGAAGGAGTAACAGCTCTGCGTTTTGGCGTGGGAGCTGAGAGAGAGAGAGAGAGAGAGAGAGAATAAGGAAAAGGTAAAATAAAATAGGGAATAAAAGAGGTCCCCACAAGATATTTTGAATCCGAAAAAAATATCCCGAAACCCGCTCGCCCGAACGAATCCCGACTAAATCGAATTTAATTAAATTTAATTTACTAATCTCAATATAACGGAATTAAATTAATTTCAATCAAAACTTGGAGTTTAAATTAATCTTTATTAATACTCGATCTTGAAAGCGAAAATCGAATCCCGTCAAAATCCGAAATTTAAATGATGCCGGAATAACTAAAATCCAAAACTTACACTCGAGAACGGGTTTTTATTCCACTTTTATAAATTGAATTTAATAATAATTTATTTAATAAAATAATCATAATATATAATTATACTCGGTCTTTACACTAATTTCATCATCTTCGTAACTCAATATTAACTCACTTTTGTCACCAAACTAAAATCCTAGAACTAGGGGAACTGGGAGCATAGACCCTAGAGGGATAAAGTTAAGCAAATGAAAATTTAATGTACATAATTCTACACAATTTCATCACCCGAAAATTGATGATCACCAAGATATATTTTCACCAACCCGTATTTATCACCAAGATATTGTTATCGACCCGTATTTCCAAAATTTGACCATTAATCTATGAAAATTGTCACCAAGGTACCATCTCCATAAGAAATATCATCACCATATTATATATCAACAAAATATTATCACCGATTAAAGTTTTAATAGTTTGAATATTTTCTCTAACAAAAAATTGTTTCCAAAATAGTATTTTATGAAATATTTGTGACAAAAATCATGTAACCACTAAAAATGTCACCGCCACACTATATATCAACAAGATATTGTCATCAACTCATATTTTCAAAATTTGACCGTTGACTATATCAAAAATTTGACATCATGATACAATTTCAACAAAAAAATATCATCATAATAACTTACCCTCTAAAAAAAATCACTGTCACATTATTTATTACCAATATAATGTCACTAACTAATATTTTCAAAATTTGATCATTGACACAATACAAAAAACTCACCATTGTAATCATTTGTCATCACCTCTGTCACCGGATATTTGTCATCAATGGTTTCACCAAACTAAAACATTATACCACTAAACAAGTATGACTTAATTTCACCATAAACATAGATGATTAGATGTCACCAATCTAAGAAAAACAACAAAATAATCACATAAATCTATCATAAACTAAAAATAAGTGGGATTCAATCGATTGTCATAAAATTGAATAACAAATCCAATAATACAAGCTGATGATGCCTCTGAGATCAAATGTCATTCTCGCAAACACATGATCGTATCAACAATGAATGAATTCACAATCAAACATTTGGAAAAACACATAATATTCCTTGTGTAGATACAATCTCATCACCAGTCAATCTCAAACGATCAAAACAAAAGAATCACAAGATAATCCACAAACTTTTCTACACCAACAATTAGAATTTGAAAGGATTAAAGCAATTCGTAGAAGAGACAAAAAAAAAAACTAAAATAGAGAGCCAAACAGTGTGGACCAAGAGCAACGCCTGGCTCAAAAGCGGACTCGATCCGCTGTTACCAACATCGTAGAACCCGATCTTCACCACCCTCATGCCCGCACACCGCCCGTCGAAGCACCCGCACCAGTACGTCACCTCGTCGTCGCCACACACCGGATCGGGTCGAAAGCACTTCATCGGGCAAGATCTCTCCTGGTCCGAATCGATTGGGCAGATGCAAGAATCCATGGAAGCATGGTCTCGCTGTAAAGGCTCGGAATTTAAAAATCCTAAATTTAGGAAAAAGAAAATTAAAAATAAATTTAAAACGGATTTAATCGGATATTTTAAGAAAAACTCGTCTTTAATTTAATCAATCAAACTCAAAATTATTAAAACGAATTCCGGCCTAATCTTGAACCTTTTAAGATCGATTCTGTCTTTTTCTCGTGATTCGAAACATTTCTTTGAATAACGCCATTCTTTCGGTTTTAAAAATCTAATTGAGCGAGAGAGCGGGATTCCGAAAACCAATCGTCGGAAATTCGAATTTCCGACTCGGGACCACAATTTCGTCCTATCTCACCCATCCTTATCCTATTCCAACTCACCTTCTCCCCTTGTGGTAAAATCTTATCTCCACTCCCTCCCTCATTTCCTTGATTCCCACATCATTGGCAAATAAACAATATCTTATCTTTTTCAAAAAAAAAAAATCAGATGTTTGACCCATTTCTATACCCACACAAACCCCTAAACCAAACACATCATAAGCCTCCTCTCCATCTCACTGTTGCCGAGAGCTTTAAGCTCCAAAAGCCCCTCCTTTGGGCTAGCCTCCGTTGTAACGGCCCGGATATAAATACCCGAGATACGTTTCGAAGGTTGGTACCTTCGTTTGGATCTTGTAATTCGAGTACGGGTCGAGGTTTCAAACCTCAAAGGATCAGTATTTTAAAGTAGGGATTTTGAACCCCAAAACAATCGAAGGCCACTAGGAACCCTTAAGCTGTCCTAAGACTATATCGGGGAAATTCATTTTCGAAACTGGTGAAAGCGGAAGTAGGGTACAACTTGCCACGACGAGGCCGGGTCAAAACCAAATCATTAAAACACATATTGTGAAATTATATAACCAAATTAGTGGAGTTAGGCAGGTTCTTTGCAATCGCTCGGGGGATTCCCACGCCATAGGAACAAAGAGCAATCATACCTAAAAACAAGTTGTGTGAGCGGGATCAGATCGAGACCCCAATGCACTATGTCCCGCAAGTAAGTATACACATACGCTATAATAAAGATGCTTTGATGCAATACGGAAATTAAATCACACTATCATGCTCCTAGGTTATAATATGAAGAAAGAACTGTAAAGGCGCCCAAAGAATGCCAAGTGGCATATCCCCATATCTCTGTATGTCCCGTACCCACTCCAAGGTAGGGCGCTCGGCCTTAGCCGAACCGTAACAAATATATTCCCGTACCCACTCCGAGTTAGGGCGCTCGGTCTATGCCGAACCGTAATAGATATATTCCCGTACCCACTCCGAGGTAGGGCGCTCGGTCTATGCCGAACCGTATCAGAGATATATATATATATAGATCATACTCATCGACTCGATTGGGGACCAAAATGGTATAAAACTCTAAGACTCTAAGACTCACAAATAACGGCCGTTCGGTTTTCAAACACACAAAGTAAATGAATGCTCATTCACAAGTGCAATCCTAGTGTAACGGCCCGGATATAAATAACCGAGTTACGTTTCGAAGGTTGGATACCTTCGTTCAGATGTTGCAATTCAGGAACGGGTCGAGGTTTCAAACCTCTAAAGATCAATCAGTGTCCAAAGCGGGGATTTCGGACCCCAATCAAACGAAGTTACAGAAATTCGATTTAAATGAAAGTAAAGCGGAAGTAAGGTTTTGATACAAGAGCCACGGCAGAGCCGGGTCAAAACCAAAACCTATATTCTAAAGTCGTATAGCCAAATTAGCGGGGTTAGACAGATTCTTTGCAATCACCCGGGGATTTTCCCACGCCATAGAGACAGGGAGCAATCATACCTAAAAACAATTGGTGTGAGCGGGATCAGACCGAGGCCCCAACACACCATGTCCCGCAAGCGAACATACACATACGCTAATAATAAAGATGATGCAGATGCGGAATTAAATCACACTAACATGATCCTAATTTACAATATGCGAAAAGAACTGTAAAGGCTCCCAAAGAATGCCAAGTGGCATATCCCTCTCCTACCTCTGCACCCCTTCCCGTTAGTGCAGAGATTGGCCAGTTCGATGCTAAAGCATATCATATCTTATCATAGCATATCGTATCTCATCATCATATCATATCTCATCATCATTTCATATATAATCATCATATCATACATCATGCTCATGCCCGATGGTGCTGGGTCATCATATCATATATCATGCTCATGTCCGATGGTACTGGGCTATCTCATCATCATATCATATCGACTCGATAGACTCAGGGCACCCGATGGGGCTGGGCTACCCTATGACCCTAGCAAAGACTCTAGGACTATCACAGATAACGACCGTTCTGTTACATACGCATAAAGAAATAGAATGCTCAATCACAAGTGCAATCCTAGCATGATACTACATGGCATGCTTTAATGCTTATGCAACACCTAGTATGTCATATATTCACAAGCAGGTAATCTCCTTCGAATCTGAGTAAGCCCATAAAGGAACTTACCTCAATAAGCCGAACAACAGAGAACAAGGCAGAAGCAGAATCCAAGTAATGAGCCACCAATAGCAAGCAATGTCCAACATATCACAATCACCTAATAACATACAAATGCATAAGTCTATCTACTTCACACAAGGCGCCCCTAACTATCATACATATCTTCACATATCTCATTTCAGATTATCCCATCTTATCTCATCACAATTTAAATATCATTCCATGTTCATCTCATCTCATCATCTCATTTTCAAAACAATCTTTCAAAGAACTCAAATTAGAAAATCAAACAATTCTTTTAAAATCGCTTATCCAAATCCCGACATTAACACATAAGTCTTAAAACAAAATTCCCAAAATCATATTATAGAAATCATTCCGGCGTGTTCTTATTTCAAAACATTATATAAATAAATTCCAATATTAAATCTTCAAATAATCCTATGTTCATAAATCATACTTATAATTCAAAACCAACAATTCACTTTAAAATTCCTAACCCGCATATTTAAATCCTCATAAAATGCATCATATATAAATAATCCAATTAATACTATTTTAAAACAAATAAACAATGTAAGACGATTAATTTTCCAGAATTTATAATTATAACCAATCCCAAAATAATAACATTCAAATAATTTACCCTTACTATCCATATAATCTCAAAACAATTCATAAATATATTTATAACCCAATATCAATAAATATCACTTTTAAAACCTTTTAAAATATATTTTAATATTTACAGAATATATATATACATATCCAAAATCAGAATTAGCATATAATATAACATATATATATAAATAACATAATTCATAATTATAATTTAACACATAACATATAACCACAAAATATAACACAATTTAAACAACCCATTAGCCCATAGAAAGAAGCCCAGACCCGTTGAGCCCAACCCGGATTCCAAGCCCAACCCGGTTTCCATACCCGCATACCCGTTTTTTAAATGAACCGGATGAGAAGGGTGAGCCGGTTCAGAAAAAAAGAAAAGAAGGAAAAGAAAACCGAACCGGGGAGGTTGAACCTGTCTTCCCCAACAGGCGGAACAGGACGACGGCACGAGGAAGAAGAAAGGAGGAGATCTCCTTCGGTGGTGGTCCGTTCGATCTCAAATTTTACCCAGGGACTCGGAATACAAACCCACCACATCCATCACAGAAGGAAAGAAACGCGAGCAACGGAGGAAGGGGGAAAGAGGGCTTACAGTGGCGACTCTGAGGGCGACTACGAGGCTCGACGGCGGTGCTCCGGCTGCGAGGGCTCGAGGGAAGGTGACTCGAGGGCCTAGGAAGAGTGTGGGGAGGTTAAATTCGAAGCTTTGCACAGTTAGGAGTCGGAGGGAGGAAGGACGAAGCCTTACCGTGCTCGGACTCGAAACAGGGGAGAAGGGGTCTTGCGACTTCAAGGGCTGCCGGCTCCAGCTCCTGGGCTTCGAAAGGGGCTCCTGGAAGCGGCGGCGGTGGTCTGGTGGCAACGACGAGGAGCTGGGGAGGTGGAGCTAGGGTGATGAGGTGATGGCGGCTGCGATTCGAGCGAAGAAGGTGAGGGATGGTGTTTTTATGAAATGCAGACAGTAGAAGAGGGGAAGAGAGAGAGATAATAGGTTTGGTTGTTTTCCTCTGAGAGCCTGAGATTTTGGCGTGGGAATAGGGTGGAATGAGGCAAGAGGGAGGCGTGGTCCTGGTTTGGAAGAGGATAAGGTGAAGGAGGGGGACCATTCCATGGGCAGAGAACCGAGAGAGGGAGGGGGAGGGGGAGGGAGAGATAGAGAGAGAGAGAGAGAGAGAGAAATAAAAGAAAAGGTAAATGAAAATAAAAGAAATTGGTCTACTAAAGAAATTAAATTAGCGGAATAGACTCGAAACCCGCTCGCCCGATCGAATCCCGACTAAATCAAATATAAATAAGATTTAAATTACAAATCTCAAGATAACGGAATTAAATAAATTTTTCAATACTCGGAGCATAAATTAATTTTATTAATACTCGATCTCGAAAGCGAAAATCAAATCCCGTCAAAATCCGAAATTTAAATGATGTCGGAATGACTTTAAAATCAAAACTTACGTTCGAGGACGGGTTTTCTCACATTTTTACCGATTGAATAAAATAATAATTTATTTACTCAAAATAATAATATAATAATATAAAATACATTCAGTGTTTACATTTATCCACCTCTAAAAACAAGTCTCGTCCCCGAGACTAAAATCATTTTAAAGCGATGGGAAGGAGTTTGAAATCAGTGAGTCCGAGGACCATGTCCAAGGATCTTGTAATCATCTCGGTTGCGTCTTCCGGGATTCTCACAACATCCTAGTCACGGTCGTGACATATCCAATTGGTCTTGTCAAGTGTGTAATAAGCGCCCTTATCACATCCTTGCTTCGACCTTTCGGAAGTATCACAACTCTAAAAGCATTATAGCGTCCGACTAGGTCTTAGCAAGCAATCTATAAGCGCCCCTATACAATGCTTGTATCCACTTCGTGATACGTCATAATGTAAATCCAGTTCGTAAATCCTCAAAGCGTTTGTAAATGAAAGGATTGTCATCTAAATCCTTGAAACTCGCAACTTCTTAAAACCCCAAGTTGGTCCTTTTCAAAACCGCTCAAAATCTCCAAATTCGATGTTTAATCAAGCAGCTTACACCAAAACAAGTTAAATCCTTTCAAATCAAGATTTCGTCAAAATCTTCCAAAACCAAATCAGCTTCTCACAAACCAATCAATCAAATTCAGAAGGTAGGAGGTGGAATCATCCACCTCTAAGGGCTAATCCCATATTCTCTTCCTAGTTTCCAGAATCGAATCTATCTATCAGTCTCAATTCAAGCAAGATGCATAAGCCATAAGAAATGCATAACTGTATAACCATCCAATCTTCGATCAACACATCACACAACAAGTCTCAACATATACCAGAGTAGTGCCACAAGGTCACATAAACATCTCCATATCGTACTAAAGGTCGTAATATGCATCTCAACGACATAACAAAATCATAACAACGTCTCAACATCACACCAGAAGTCATCAAAGTATCTCTCATCATAGAATTAACGAACCAAAACTCATTGTCAACACATCAACACATCAAGGTCAGGCTATTAAGATATAGCAGAGGGGAAGGTCAATCAATATATCAATCACCAAAATGTCAGCATACTCACAAAATATCATCTCAACTCATACAATGCCATATAACGATCATTTAGCAATCACGCACCATTATATCATATATATATGTCATATTCATGATCCAATTCAATATTCATTATTTAACATCTCCTGAACTTAATATAACATCATGCTCTCACCTAGCAACATATAATTAGTTCATGATTCATACAACACATCATGACATGCTTCTAGAACAACATAGTAGGGTAGCAATGTATTATTACATCATAATAACACTTGCCACTGTCAACTAGATTTCCAATATTGCATATCAACATGTAACATCAAGCCATATCAGGTTCATCATAGTCGCTATCTAACATCATGCGAGTTAATAATCACATAATCAAGAAAGTTTTGCACATCATATCAGTTATAATAAAATGCAAACCCCGCCCGCTCGTCTCCAACTCTCAAGCCAAAACCAACCTTCATCTAGACTCACCAACTCGGATAACATCCCACAGAAAAAACCCCAATTCATTCCGACCTTTAATCTCACACCTCTTCCCGCCAAGCACTCTCACTAACAATCCACCTCTAAGACTCCAACCCCTATCTCTGTTTTCACACCCGAGCACCCCTGCATACTATGTTCTCGATACCCCCAAAGGTCATTTCTTACATTTCTCACTCTTCCTAAGATATCACAACGTAGAACCCTTCTAACCTACGCATCTTCAATAAAATCTTCTCGGTCACTACCTAACCAACCTATCCTTAACCATAACCTTATCCAAGATTCACCTAGGAGCTCATCGAAAACCATCAAGCATCGCCTCTTATAGCTCTCAAACTCACTCATTCTTACTTAAGCCAAACCCCTCTCATGTGACTTACCCCACACTATCATTGATCATTCTAACCGCTCGAATTCCTCCCACCACTCTCCGAACATTTCCCAAAACATCTCACCCATAAGTTCAAGGAAGAAGCAATCATGGACATTACTACACGTAAGGTCTACATCATATCAACCAACATTTATAACAACAACATCATTAGTTCATCATTAAACATTGCAACATGTATCAAAAGTCTTAAATTACTGTCATGCTCAACAAGTATTATAAAACATCATATATGAATCTAATCGAATCAAACTAGCAAGTTTCATCATAATCTTAGCTAATAACCAGTTCAGATTCTCAGCATTTGCAGTTCATACTTATAGGCAAGGAATTTAGAACATGCTTAGCAACTCAGAGTAGCATCACATCAAGTCAGCATGGAATATTAGGACTGTCAGGCACCGAATCATACATATCATCATAGACAACGGATAATCAGGAAATAATCATTACCAAGTGATCACATCAACATGAAATTTTCAACATCAAGTCAGTGTAATATCATCATCAACATATTCCGAAGGGGTCAGCAATTCGAACGGAGGACACTCTCGCTTGCAAGTCATATCGTACTCAATAATCGTAACCTCGAATCAAGCTTGTTCCGTCGACATCGTCGAGCCTGAGGCCCGTGGGTTATGGGCCCACGCTTCCGCTGCGCTGCTCTATCGCTATTCGACTTCCCGATCCCTTTTTCCACGCGGTCGCTCATCCAAGGTAACTGACGAGAGGGTTTCTCGACCAAATAAATTTATAGTCAAGATCCCCGCTATAGTATAGAGGAGTCAGGTTCGTCCTCAGGAGAGAAGTCAGCGGTTCTAGGTTTAGTGTATTTTGGGGTTCAGGGATAGCGGGAAGAGGTGCAAGGTTGTTGTGGGCGTCGACTAAGACTTGGTCGATGTCGAGGGATGGAGAGGGAATGGTGATTTGATGTCGAGTGGCTGCGCAAAAACTTTAAAATAACGAAAATAGACTAATAAAAGAACAAACTTCCAAGGTTAGGGATCACCGAAACAATAAACATATGTGTAGATTATAAATCAAATAAAGATGCATGCTTTATATCAAATAACTTTCGTTATTAACATATAGGAATATAGAGGCTTTCGCATAAACCCTAAGTGTTACTACCTTTTCTTAATTAGGATTCGTCGGCTTTCGCAAATAAACCCTAATTACTATCCAAATTCATAATAAGATCGCTTTCCCTTCAATATCACAAATAAGGAATTTCCTCAACTTTTGCAAAGGATTAAACATATAGGTAGATGATGATAAAGACATACAAATTCATAAATACATAAATCAAACATATATATCTATGTTGGGATCACCCCAACCCTAGAAGAAGGGAAATTAGAAAGCAAACATGATGAAAGAAATTAACTTTAACATTAAACTAAATCTAAAACTTACAAAACCTTTCAAACGTTCCTCCTCTCTCTCTCCTCTCTCCTCCTCCTTGCTCCTTCCTCTCTCCTTGCGCCCGAAGACGACTTTGCTTGAATGCATAAAAATCAGCCCCCTAGGGCTTTATTTATAGGCTCCAATCTAGCTATTCTAGGAAAGGAACAACTATATCTTCTATCTTATTCTATCTATCTATATAAAGATAAAACATGGAAATAAATAATTAAAGGAACTATATCTAAAGTAGATAAATCTTCTCCATCTTGATAGAACTTGATAAATGTGGAAGGAATCTTCTCTCGAAAATATCTCCATTAGACTTTGGATAGAACTTTGAGTAGAGCTCGGATATGCTCGAAATCGGCTACTGGGCACCAGTCGATATCGACCAACATAGGTCGATATTGACCTCGTCTTCTCATCTTCAGCTCTGACACTCGATATTGGCCTTTGGAGTGGAAATCGACCAAAGTCAGGTCGATATCGACCAAGTCTGGTCGATATCGACCACCTCTTCAGTTCTCAGCATTCTCTGGTCGATTTCTGGGCTTTCTGGCCGATTTGATCCACTCGATATCGACCAAAAGTGGTCGATATCGACCTCTTCTGCAGTTTCCAGCATGCTGCTCTGTTCTTGAAACGCACTTTTCCGAGTCCTCGTTCGTCGGATTGACGCATATGAGCATGCGTTGGAAAGCACTTTCTGAGGGCTACAACTCTCATGAAGACTTCAAAGCTTGATTTGGAATGATGAATGGCGAAAAGCGGGCTTTCCTCCAGCTGCACCATCCTTAGCTTCTTCATGACTTTCCTTTAAGCTCCAAAGTGCGTCCGATTTCTGTGAAATATAACAAAAACTTGTGTAGACCTCCATATATTGCAAATAAGCATAAACTACACAAATTCTGTGCTATTCTAACCCAAATGTAGGAAATGTTTGCAGAAATCGATATAAAAGATAGTAGAAAACATGGCAAATTAGGCTCACATCAAACACCCCATACTTAAGCTTGCTTGTCCTCAAGCAATACTTTTAATGGTCATACAGGGGAAGAAATCAAAACTCTCAACATCTTAGATTCATTGCCATATAACCCAGCAATCAATTATCATCCTCGAAAAGGTACTAATGTCACAAATCCATACATGTGCAATAATAAAAGCAACATCTACTCACAAAAGAAGGGTTATGCAAAAACATTCATGTGACAAAACATTAATAATCAAGAGGACTTTAATTAAGCTCAAATAAGGAGTAGTTTGGTAAAAGGCTAAAGGTGGGCAATTTTTGGCAATGTGGTGCTAATGATCCGGGGAAATGGAGTAATTTCCAAACTTTCATACCACATTTCTTCTTCCTTTGATTTCTCACCTTTCTCTCATCGCTCATTGCTTTTTTTCAATATTATGCTTTTACCTCTCTAACCTCAGCACTGCCTTCTCACGAGTCGCAAACATGGGTGTCATGAATGGCCCCGGATACTTAGTGCTTCGAACTCCTCACATTTGTGTCCCATCTCGCCAAACTATTATCTCAGCGAGCAGGGTCGATCTTTGATCGGATTTTCTTTCACTCATTAAATTTTCCATATATTTCAAACATTCCTGCCAAACTTCAATAATGATAATAACAACACAACAACCATATAACAATCTCCATAATGTAACATCATTCTCAACATAATCCCCGGATGGAAATAAGGTAAAGAATGGACAATATTTAGATCATGTGGAGCAAATATGAAATAAGGCTCAATATGGCTTTGTGAGATGCATAAGCATAGGTATGGCTGGGGAATATAAACAATATGAGCATATACGAAAATATAAAGTCCTCCATCCTCTTATCATGCAACATGTCAAAAGCAACATCAAATTTTGCCTCCTTTCATGGTTTTCATAGAAAATATGCACTTCGTTGTGACTTCCCTTTACTAGGCAATTTCATGCTATATCTCTAATGAATCCAATTTTGCATCGTCGAGTTCAATATAACTTCCATGACACTAATAAAAAATTTTCAATGGGGGTTATTTTTTCAAAATTTGGAAAACATGCATATAAGAACATAGATATCAATGATGAATTCCAAAATAGCCATGTCTAAGCAATTCAAGAAATAAACTCTAAATATGCACACATAATGTCAAATATATCACCTATGCATAAAATAAGCCCTTCCCCACCCCATACTTAAACATTACAGTGTCCTCACTGTATAAGAACTAGGGTTAATGAAGAAACTTACTAGACAATAGTGCAGATGCTCGAAATAGGTGCTGTAACACACTTCCAAGAGTCGAAGTCGAGTATGCTTCTAGTTCTCCGAATTACCTAAAGTCATCAAAGGGAAAGAAAATCTTGCACGAAGTAAAGAAAATAAAAGAAAAACAAATTTATTAAAGAAGAAAAATAACAGCGGGTTGCCTCCCGTAAGCGCTAAATTTTAAGTCTCTAGCTCGACCTACTTCCCTTTTAGCCTTAGCCTGGCTCATCTTTGTCCGTAGGTATAGGTGGATCTGGTGGTTCCTCCGGTGGTGGGAAGCGTGGGATGTCATCCGGGGGCATCGTATGAAAAAGCTTGAATCTCCCCGAGTAAACGCTCCATGGCTCCACCCATTCATCTTCCTTGGCTCCAGCTAGCATGCATAAAGGAAGATATAAAGAAGATCGACATACCTCATTATCATATCTCTTCTGCTTCATTGGTTGATTTGGTTGTGCATCTCCACCCAAGCAAAACGGTCGAGTGGGAAGAGATATTTCCTCCTCATCCTGTGGAGCTTCGTGCCACTTTGCTAGGACCCCATACTTGAATATGAACATCGGTTGCTCAAAATCGTCGGGGATAGCCTTCACCTTGTAAGGTAAAAGCGACCTTGAAGCACCTTGGGCAATGACATCCGGCTTCTTTGTTTCTAGATCTTCCTTTTCTCGGGATCTTTCAAATGGGTCATCAAAGATAGGCAACAGAGATGTAATCGAAATCGGGGAAAGACATACCTGAAATTCTCTGGGACAGCCGATTTCGACTGAAGTACAGTCGATATCGAGTGTTTGGTCGATATCGAGTGAGGTGCACTCGACATCGATTGATGTCTCTGGATCAGTTCCTCCAGAATGCATATCCGTCGAGTCCAGGTGGTCGATATCGACTAAAGGGTAGTCGACGTCGACTGGCTCATAGAAGGGGACATTGTCGAGCCAACCTTCTTCTGCTGGAGGTGGATGATAGGAAGCCTCAAGCCTTCGGATCAAGTCTTCCAGCCGGGCTATTTCCCTTAATCGTGCCTCCTCCTGTGCGAGCCTATTTCTCCGTCTCAAATCTTCGAACCATCTTTCCCATTCGAGATCGTATACTTCTTGCATCTTTGTACCTAACCTTTGAAATCACAATAAAGAACACAAATTAGTAGCAAAAGCTCGGCACCTAGTGGGTACCGATGAGGTAGGTGGTGCTAAGGTATGTGATAGGGTAAGAAACAAGGGATGGGCTACTCCTAAACTTTAAACAAAACTAAACTAGGCGCGATTGATATCTCCCCGGCAACGGCGCCAATTTGTTCGTAATGGGGTATAAAGGGGAAGGTGTATGTAAAATAGGAGAATAAAATAAAGCACAACTAGACTATCTCCCTGTCCCAAACAAATAATACAAGAATCCCCTCCCTTGTAGTAGTAGGGTAATTCAGGATCGAATCCACGAGGAGGTAGGTCAGCGCTTCCTTTGTTGTACTCACGATCAATGCCTTCGACCCCAGCAGACACTCGATATCGAGTATACTGGTCGATATCGACCTCAGTTCTGGTCGATTTCCTAGTGCAGTTCCTGCAGAAGACAAAACAGCAAGTCGACGTCGAGCAGAGACCTCGATATCGATGTTAGTACTCGATATCGACCCTTAAGGTCGATTTCGATGCTTGTCACAGAAACCGTTTTTGTAACCAAATTGTCGGAAAAGGATCCGAAGAAAATAGAATGGAGAGGAAAGATGATCAGAAGCAAAACTAAGACTTTTATGAAGAATTTAATTAAATAAAAGGCTTCCAAAGTCGGGGTTTCATGCCACAACGATAACAATGAAAGTTTCATGCTAAAGATATGAACTTTTATGTCTTTCCTTCAAATAACTTTCGTTATTAACACTTAGGTGATTAGAGGCTCTCGCATAATTCCTAAGAGTCACTATCCAATTCATGAGTAATTCAAGTTCGCAATATGAGTGGCTTTCGCTTCAATAATGCAAATAACGAATCTCCCTAACTTTCGCAAAGGATCATGCATGGGGTAGAAGACGGAATCGCATAAAAGTCATACCTTTGATGCACTTACCTCACATTGCTATCGTCGGGCTCACCCCGACCCTAGAAGTGGGTTGACTACTCGCTCTTCATCATGCACATCATCATCATTGTTATTGAAAGAAAGCTACTTTGAATTTAAAACTCCGAAAGAAAGTACAACCGAACAAGCCACTCCGCTCTCGCTTTACAACTCCACTCGGCCACTCTCTCTCTCTCTCTCTCTCTCTATTGCAACTGAATTATCTCCTAAAACCGACTCTTCTTCCTTAATGTTCAATGTCTAAACTCAGCCCTATTGGCTTCTATTTGTAGATGACGATAAGGACTCGAAACCTTATCTTTATTCTCTATGATAAATAAATAAATAAATAAAAAGTAAAAGCTAAAACTTCATGGTGAAATCAGCCTCCTCATGATAAATCTGATGTTGAAGATAGGAAATCTCGACCTTTGGATAGATATTGCAAGCCTTGGATATAATTCTATCAAAATCGGAGTCGAATTCCTCTGCTGGCATGGTCGATATCGACCCTTCCACTCGATATCGACCCCTCCAAAATCTTATCTCGAGCTTCTCCTTCTCCTGCTCGACTTCTATCAACTTGGTCGATCTGGCATGATCGATATCGACTTCCAGACGTCGATATCGACCTCTTCTGTGTCGAGATGCTCTGTTTCCTTTCTGCTCGATTCCTATGTCTCGATGTACTCGATGTCGAGGTCTTCAGTCGATTTCGACCTCTTCAGAAGACTTCGAGTTCTTTTTCCGCTCTTCTGAATTCATCCATTTTCATCCTGTTTCCTGCGAAATCACATGGAAACTCGTGCAAACCCATATATTTGACATTTAAGCATAAACTACACTATTCCCTATGTTTTCCCATTAATGTGCATGCAAAAGACAACAAAATGAATTCATATGTGCATAGAAAATATGGCAATATGCGCGCACATCAAACACCCCATACTTAAGCTTGCTTGTCCCTAAGCAATACTCTTAATGGTCATTCAGGGGAAGAAAGTAAACCCTCAACATCATAGATTCATTTTTCATATGTCCCTACAATCAATTGCCATCCTCGAGAAGGTATTTATGTCAACCAAGTCCATGCCTGTGCATAAAAGCAATTTCATACTTATAAAGGAGGTAATATGCAAAAAACAATTTTAGCGACATTGCATTAATAATCAAGAGGACTTTCTTCAAGCTTGTGAGAAGTGGATTGGTAAAAGGCTAAAGGTGGGCTAATATTTGGCCATGTGGTGTTAAATCCGGGGAAGTACACTTTCTTTCCAAAATATTCCACATTCCTCCTTCATAATGTCTCACCTTTCACTCATCGTTCAATGCTTTTTTCACTTTAATGCTTTTACCTCTCTAACCTTAGCACTGCCTTCTCGCGAGTCGCAAACATGGGTGTCATGAATGGCCCCGGATACTTAGTACTTTGGACTCCTCACCTTTGTGTCCCATCTCGCCGAACTATTATCTCAGCGAGCAGGGTCGACCTACCTTTATCTCCTGAGGTGATCGGATTTTTTCTCGCTCATTTAATTTTCCATATTGTATCATTCCTGCCAACAACTTTATAAATGCACAACTCCATATAACTCCAAAGATGTCATCCATTCAAAAAAACTTTGTCCCCGGATAGGGTATAAGGTAAAAAATGGACAATATGTATATGTGGAGCAACAATGATCATGATAAGTCTCATATATGGCTTTGTGAATATGCGTAGGTAAGGCTAGGGTATGAACTTTGCTTGTATGGAATTTTTATAAAAAATCCTCCATCATCTTATCATGCATATGTCAAAAGCAACTTCAAATTTTCATCTCCTTTATGATTTTCTAAAAAATTTGCACTTCATTGGGACTTCCCTTAACTAGGCAATCTCATGTTATATCTCTAATGAATCTAATTTTGCATCATAGAGCTCTTTTTTATACTTCCATGACTCTTTTTTTCCAAAATTTTTGATGGGGGTCATTTTCATTTTTTTTTTATGCATTAAAATAAATATGCAACCCTAAACTAAGCATGAATATGCAAATAAGCCTTTCCCCCCCACCCCATACTTAAAATCTACAGTGTCCTCACTGTATTAGAACTAGGGTTAAGAAGAAGACTTACTAAACCGTCACAAATTTCAGGAGTTGAAGAAGACAACAGGGAAGGTCGATATCGACCCTTTACATCGATATCGATGTCTCTCTTGATTTCTGCTCGGGCTTCAGGGTGATTCGGCTCGATCACAAACCCCTATCCATGTCGACCTTGAGGTCGATTTCGATGTCCAACATCGATTTCGATGCCTTTCTGTGTGCTTTTCTCTCTCCTACAATTTGAAAACTAAACACAAAATATGCAAAACAATAAAGTGTCCAAAACCAAAACAAAAGTTGTGTTAAAATCGAAACTAAGTCTTTGTTACAAGCTCTAGATTTTTAAGTCGCTAGGCCGACTTCTTCCTTTGCGCTTTTCAAGGTGGCATCTGCAGAGCCCACGTGGCTTGGGCCTCAAATATCACTCCTTTCTTTTCCCGCAGCTGCATTCCCCCGGGATTGATTTGATTCACCGTGAATGGACCTAAGCTCTTATCCTTGAATCTTGTAGGGAACCAATGGTCTTTAGATTTGGCAACATAGACCTTGTCTCCTATCTCATATTGGCTTGAACTATCTTCGGATACCCTACATAAACGCACATGCCAAGGCACACCTCTTCCAAATAATGATAAGTCCTTTATTGTAATTGAACAAGAGGAATCCGTACCTTGTCTTACCTTCTTCTCAGTCTGTGGCTCAGGTCGATGTCGATGTGCAGAGGTCGATATCGACCCCTGTTGTGCACCTGTAGGATCATTCGATTTGGGGAGTTTTGACTCGATATGATCGGGTCGATTTCGACCCTCAGAGGTCGATATCGAGGTCTCCTCGCCTCTCTTCTCAGCGCTGATGGTGGTCGATTTCGATAGGGTGTGGTCGATATCGACCCTTGACCCCGATTTCGATGCTTCCTCTTTTCCTCCGTCGACCCCATACTTATGACCTGTCACAGAATCTTGAACAATAGTGGTCGATATCGACTTACCTGGGTCGATTTCGATGTCCTGTTGAGCTCCTTCGTTCAAGATTGCTTCAACTTCCTCTACTTGGGCTTCTTTGATGGCTTTTATCTCCATTGGCCCTTGACTTTGCACCGTCTTGTTGAAGGAATACTCTATTACTTCATCACTAATTGTGAGTGAGAGCAATCCTTTCTTCACGCTAATGTTGGCATCGACCATTGCTAAGAATGGCCTACCTAAAATAATTGGACAAGCAGGGTCCTCCGCTATGTCAACAACTAGGAAATCAGCGGGGACAAAGAATTTGCCTACTTGTACTGGCACATCTGTCACTATCCCAGTTGGAATAACTACGGTATTGTTAGCCATGTATAATCTTGCATCCACGGGCTCCAGAGGACCTATCTTTACCTTGTGCCAAATGGTTAGTGGCATCATGCTAACGCTAGCGCCCAAGTCAACTAAAGCATTAAATTTGAATTGACCTAGACCTATAGCGATAGAAAACTTACCTGGGTCCGCCCGCTTTTGTGGTAGCTCCAACCTGTTGCATTCCTCTGCGATCTCAGAGAGCGATCGCTTCTTCCCCAAGATATCCTTAAGGAACCTTACATAAGATGGCATCTCGTGAAGTGCCTCTGTGAATGGTATAGAGACATTAAGCCCTTGGAGCATCTTCACGAACCGTTGGAACTTCTTTTCCGCTGGGTCCTTAGTCACTTTTCTAGTTGGGAATGGCAACACCTTCTTCCTTCCTGCGGCTGTAGTGAGGTCGATATCGGCAGCAGTGGGGTCGATATCGACTGGAAGAGTCGATTTCTGTGGTGACGCAGAATTAGGGTCGACATCGACAGGAGGGTCGACATCGATGTCACCTTGGTCGATATCGACAGGGGGGGTCGATATCGACGTCTGTTCTTGCTCCTTCTCCTCCACTTTTCACTCGGGCGTTTGTAATTGACGCCCACTCCTTAGGTTTACTGCTGCGATATGACCAGTGGTTTTGCCCTTTTGGTTGGGCACAGTGGATCCAGGGAGTGATCCGGACGCTTTGGGCATTGCTTCCGCCAATTGACTCATTTGAGTCTCCATGTTGCGCTTCCAAACGTCGATCTCCCCAAGTCTAGAATTGATGCCCTGCAGCTGAGTATGGACGGAGTTATTGGCTTGTTTGAACTCAGCGTGGTTCCTCCGCATCTCATCAAGGATGATTTGTAGGTCATCTTTCTTAGTCTCCCGCTCAGGGTGCCCTGGTGCCCTATAGGTTGGGGGATCCCTTTGATAGAACCTTTGATCACCCCAATTTTGTTGATTGCCCCCTCCATAGGGGCCTCTCGTCCATTTGACCTCCTCATGTTGTTCCGCCATGGATACTTGCTCAGTATGTGGACAGGCACTGGTGTTATGCCTTATTGAACCACACTCCTGACAAGGTTGATTGTTGCTCAGGAACCTTACTTGCTTTTGAAGGCGGCGTGTTTGATCGTTTTGGAATTGTTGCCGTACTTCAGGATCTATCTCCCTTGGAGGCTCATATAGTGGCATAGATGGGGCAGGCCTTGCATCATAGGCCGCAGCAGCCCCATAGGTGTTGTCAAAGTTCACAAGCCTCTCAATGGTCTCCCATGCCTCCGTTGGTGTAAGCTCAATGTACCGATAGGAGGTATATGAATTGATCCTCTCCTTATTCGGCGCATCAAGGGCATTATAAAAGATCTCTTGGATGACATATGGAAGTTGCCCATGCGTCGGGCATGATCTCAGCAAGTCTTTGAAGCGCTCCCACGCCTGTGCTAGGGTTTCACCTGGCTTTTGTTTGAAAGCCGTGATCCTTTGTCTTAGCATCGCCGTTTTAGAAGGTGGGAAGAATTTGTTCAAGAAGGCATCTTTCACTTCCGCCCATGTCCTTAGTGATCGTGGAGCCAAACTTTCAAGCTATTGTAATGCCTTTCCTGCCAAAGACCATCGAAAAGATTTTAGTCGCACACACTCTAAGTTTACTCCATCAGCAATTGTTTCACATAAATCCATAAAAGTAGAGATGTGTTGCAGGGGGCATTCATTATGTCTTCCTTCAAAAGTATTTCTTTTAATCTCAGATAGGAAGTTAATTTTCAGTTCATAATTGGAGTGAGGAATTATAATGGCAGATTCAGGAACATGAAGAGGCGGGTGCATGTATTGCATCGCCGTCTGTGGATACTGATTTAGACGCTCTTGGGCTTGTCTGCGCGCATCCTCCTCCCTATTAGCACGGGCTCGCTCAGCAGCAGCAACGGCCCTTTCAGCAGCGATTGTAGCATTGTGGTCCTCGATTTCCTTTCTCAACCGCTCTATGATCTCAGCCTGCGTCTCGTTGTCAGCCATGATGCGAATTGCTTTGTTGCGAAGATGGTAGAAACGTTCAGGCTCGTCAATTGGTTCCAGGATAGGTCCGCGATCAGAACGTCGCATAAACCTGCAAAATAAGCTTAGAAAAAGATCGTGATTAACTTAGGTGGCGATTGATTGCCTCCCCGGCAACGGCGCCAATTTGTTCGTAATGGGGTATAAAGGGGAAGGTGTATGTAAAATAGGAGAATAAAATAAAGCACAACTAGACTATCTCCCTGTCCCAAACAAATAATACAAGAATCCCCTCCCTTGTAGTAGTAGGGTAATTCAGGATCGAATCCACGAGGAGGTAGGCCAGCGCTTCCTTTGTTGTACTCACGATCAATGCCTTCGACCCCAGCAGACACTCGATATCGAGTATACTGGTCGATATCGACCTCAGTTCTGGTCGATTTCCTAGTGTAGTTCCTGCAGAAGACAAAACAGCAAGTCGACGTCGAGCAGAGACCTCGATATCGATGTTAGTACTCGATATCGACCCTTAAGGTCGATTTCGATGCTTGTCACAGAAACCGTTTTTGTAACCAAATTGTCGGAAAAGGATCCGAAGAAAATAGAATGGAGAGGAAAGATGATCAGAAGCAAAACTAAGACTTTTATGAAGAATTTAATTAAATAAAAGGCTTCCAAAGTCGGGGTTTCATGCCACAACGATAACAATGCAAGTTTCATGTTAAAGATATGAACTTTTATGTCTTTCCGTCAAATAACTTTCGTTATTAACACTTAGGTGATTAGAGGCTCTCGCATAATTCCTAAGAGTCACTATCCAATTCATGAGTAATTCAAGTTCGCAATATGAGTGGCTTTCGCTTCAATAATGCAAATAACGAATCTCCCTAACTTTCGCAAAGGATCATGCATGGGGTAGAAGACGGAATCGCATAAAAGTCATACCTTTGATGCACTTACCTCACATTGCTATCGTCGGGCTCACCCCGACCCTAGAAGTGGGTTGACTACTCGCTCTTCATCATGCACATCATCATCATTGTTATTGAAAGAAAGCTACTTTGAATTTAAAACTCCGAAAGAAAGTACAACCGAACAAGCCACTCCGCCCTCGCTTTACAACTCCACTCGGCCACTCTCTCTCTCTCTATTGCAACTGAATTATCTCCTAAAACCGACTCTTCTTCCTTAATGTTCAATGTCTAAACTCAGCCCTATTGGCTTCTATTTGTAGATGACGATAAGGACTCGAAACCTTATCTTTATTCTCTATGATAAATAAATAAATAAATAAAAAGTAAAAGCTAAAACTTCATGGTGAAATCAGCCTCCTCATGATAAATCTGATGTTGAAGATAGGAAATCTCGACCTTTGGATAGATATTGCAAGCCTTGGATATAATTCTATCAAAATCGGAGTCGAATTCCTCTGCTGGCATGGTCGATATCGACCCTTCCACTCGATATCGACCCCTCCAAAATCTTATCTCGAGCTTCTCCTTCTCCTGCTCGACTTCTATCAACTTGGTCGATCTGGCATGATCGATATCGACTTCCAGACGTCGATATCGACCTCTTCTGTGTCGAGATGCTCTGTTTCCTTTCTGCTCGATTCCTATGTCTCGATGTACTCGATGTCGAGGTCTTCAGTCGATTTCGACCTCTTCAGAAGACTTCGAGTTCTTTTTCCGCTCTTCTGAATTCATCCATTTTCATCCTGTTTCCTGCGAAATCACATGGAAACTCGTGCAAACCCATATATTTGACATTTAAGCATAAACTACACTATTCCCTATGTTTTCCCATTAATGTGCATGCAAAAGACAACAAAATGAATTCATATGTTCATATGTCCAATTTGTTCGTAATGGGGTATAAAGGGGAAGGTGTATGTAAAATAGGAGAATAAAATAAAGCACAACTAGACTATCTCCCTGTCCCAAACAAATAATACAAGAATCCCCTCCCTTGTAGTAGTAGGGTAATTCAGGATCGAATCCACGAGGAGGTAGGTCAGCGCTTCCTTTGTTGTACTCACGATCAATGCCTTCGACCCCAGCAGACACTCGATATCGAGTATACTGGTCGATATCGACCTCAGTTCTGGTCGATTTCCTAGTGCAGTTCCTGCAGAAGACAAAACAGCAAGTCGACGTCGAGCAGAGACCTCGATATCGATGTTAGTACTCGATATCGACCCTTAAGGTCGATTTCGATGCTTGTCACAGAAACCGTTTTTGTAACCAAATTGTCGGAAAAGGATCCGAAGAAAATAGAATGGAGAGGAAAGATGATCAGAAACAAAACTAAGACTTTTATGAAGAAATTAATGAATTAAAAAGCTTCCAAAGTCGGGGTTTTATGCCACAACGATAACAATGCAAGTTTCATGCTAAAAATATGAACTTTAATGTCTTTCCGTCAAATAACTTTCGTTATCAACACTTAGGTGATTAGAGGCTCTCGCATAATTCCTAAGAGTTACTATCCAATTCATGAGTAATTCAAGTTCGCAATATGAGTGGCTTTCGCTTCAATAATGCAAATAATGAATCTCCCTAACTTTCGCAAAAGGATCATGCATGGGGTAGAAGACGGAATTGCATAAAAGTCATACCTTTGATGCACTTACCTCACATTGCTATCGTCGGGCTCACCCCGACCCTAGAAGTGGGTTGACTACTCGCTCTTCATCATGCACATCATCATCATTGTTATTGAAAGAAAGCTACTTTGAATTTAAAACTCCGAAAGAAAGTACAACCGAACAAGCCACTCTGCTCTCGCTTTACAACTCCACTCGGCCACTCTCTCTCTCTCTCTCTCTCTCTCTCTATTGCAACTGAATTATCTCCTAAAACCGACTCTTCTTCCTTAATGTTCAATGTCTAAACTCAGCCCTATTGGCTTCTATTTGTAGATGACGATAAGGACTCGAAACCTTATCTTTATTCTCTATGATAAATAAATAAATAAATAAATAGTAAAAGCTAAAACTTCATGGTGAAATCAGCCTCCTCATGATAAATCTGATGTTGAAGATAGGAAATCTCGACCTTTGGATAGATATTGCAAGCCTTGGATATAATTCTATCAAAATCGGAGTCGAATTCCTCTGCTGGCATGGTCGATATCGACCCTTCCACTCGATATCGACCCCTCCAAAATCTTATCTCGAGCTTCTCCTTCTCCTGCTCGACTTCTATCAACTTGGTCGATCTGGCATGATCGATATCGACTTCCAGACGTCGATATCGACCTCTTCTGTGTCGAGATGCTCTGTTTCCTTTCTGCTCGATTCCTATGTCTCGATGTACTCGATGTCGAGGTCTTCAGTCGATTTCGACCTCTTCAGAAGACTTCGAGTTCTTTTTCCGCTCTTCTGAATTCATCCATTTTCATCCTGTTTCCTGCGAAATCACATGGAAACTCGTGCAAACCCATATATTTGACATTTAAGCATAAACTACACTATTCCCTATGTTTTCCCATTAATGTGCATGCAAAAGACAACAAAATGAATTCATATGTGCATAGAAAATATGGCAATATGCGCGCACATCAAACACCCCATACTTAAGCTTGCTTGTCCCTAAGCAATACTCTTAATGGTCATTCAGGGGAAGAAAGTAAACCCTCAACATCATAGATTCATTTTTCATATCTCCCTATAATCAATTGCCATCCTCGAGAAGGTATTTATGTCAACCAAGTCCATGCCTGTGCATAAAAGCAATTTCATACTTATAAAGGAGGTAATATGCAAAAAACAATTTTAGCGACATTGCATTAATAATCAAGAGGACTTTCTTCAAGCTTGTGAGAAGTGGATTGGTAAAAGGCTAAAGGTGGGCTAATATTTGGCCATGTGGTGTTAAATCCGGGGAAGTACACTTTCTTTCCAAAATATTCCACATTCCTCCTTCATAATGTCTCACCTTTCACTCATCGTTCAATGCTTTTTTCACTTTAATGCTTTTACCTCTCTAACCTTAGCACTGCCTTCTCGCGAGTCGCAAACATGGGTGTCATGAATGGCCCCGGATACTTAGTACTTTGGACTCCTCACCTTTGTGTCCCATCTCGCCGAACTATTATCTCAGCGAGCAGGGTCGACCTACCTTTATCTCCTGAGGTGATCGGATTTTTTCTCGCTCATTTAATTTTCCATATTGTATCATTCCTGCCAACAACTTTATAAATGCACAACTCCATATAACTCCAAAGATGTCATCCATTCAAAAAAACTTTGTCCCCGGATAGGGTATAAGGTAAAAAATGGACAATATGTATATGTGGAGCAACAATGATCATGATAAGTCTCATATATGGCTTTGTGAATATGCGTAGGTAAGGCTAGGGTATGAACTTTGCTTGTATGGAATTTTTATAAAAAATCCTCCATCATTTTATCATGCATATGTCAAAAGCAACTTCAAATTTTCATCTCCTTTATGATTTTCTAAAAAATTTGCACTTCATTGGGACTTCCCTTAACTAGGCAATCTCATGTTATATCTCTAATGAATCTAATTTTGCATCATAGAGCTCTTTTTTATACTTCCATGACTCTTTTTTTCCAAAATTTTTGATGGGGGTCATTTTCATTTTTTTTTTATGCATTAAAATAAATATGCAACCCTAAACTAAGCATGAATATGCAAATAAGCCTTTCCCCCCCACCCCATACTTAAAATCTACAGTGTCCTCACTGTATTAGAACTAGGGTTGAGAAGAAGACTTACTAAACCGTCACAAATTTCAGGAGTTGAAGAAGACAACAGGGAAGGTCGATATCGACCCTTTACATCGATATCGATGTCTCTCTTGATTTCTGCTCGGGCTTCAGGGTGATTCGGCTCGATCACAAACCCCTATCCATGTCGACCTTGAGGTCGATTTCGATGTCCAACATCGATTTCGATGCCTTTCTGTGTGCTTTTCTCTCTCCTACAATTTGAAAACTAAACACAAAATATGCAAAACAATAAAGTGTCCAAAACCAAAACAAAAGTTGTGTTAAAATCGAAACTAAGTCTTTGTTACAAGCTCTAGATTTTTAAGTCGCTAGGCCGACTTCTTCCTTTGCGCTTTTCAAGGTGGCATCTGCAGAGCCCACGTGGCTTGGGCCTCAAATATCACTCCTTTCTTGTCCCGCAGCTGCATTCCCCCGGGATTGATTTGATTCACCGTGAATGGACCTAAGCTCTTATCCTTGAATCTTGTAGGGAACCAATGGTCTTTAGATTTGGCAACATAGACCTTGTCTCCTATCTCATATTGGCTTGAACTATCTTCGGATACCCTACATAAACGCACATGCCAAGGCACACCTCTTCCAAATAATGATAAGTCCTTTATTGTAATTGAACAAGAGGAATCCGTACCTTGTCTTACCTTCTTCTCAGTCTGTGGCTCAGGTCGATGTCGATGTGCAGAGGTCGATATCGACCCCTGTTGTGCACCTGTAGGATCAGTCGATTTGGGGAGTTTTGACTCGATATGATCGGGTCGATTTCGACCCTCAGAGGTCGATATCGAGGTCTCCTCGCCTCTCTTCTCAGCGCTGATGGTGGTCGATTTCGATAGGGTGTGGTCGATATCGACCCTTGACCCCGATTTCGATGCTTCCTCTTTTCCTCCGTCGACCCCATACTTATGACCTGTCATAGAATCTTGAACAATAGTGGTCGATATCGACTTACCTGGGTCGATTTCGATGTCCTGTTGAGCTCCTTCGTTCAAGATTGCTTCAACTTCCTCTACTTGGGCTTCTTTGATGGCTTTTATCTCCATTGGCCCTTGACTTTGCACCGTCTTGTTGAAGGAATACTCTATTACTTCATCACTAATTGTGAGTGAGAGCAATCCTTTCTTCACGCTAATGTTGGCATCGACCATTGCTAAGAATGGCCTACCTAAAATAATTGGACAAGCAGGGTCCTCCGCTATGTCAACAACTAGGAAATCAGCGGGGACAAAGAATTTGCCTACTTGTACTGGCACATCTGTCACTATCCCAGTTGGAATAACTACGATATTGTTAGCCATGTATAATCTTGCATCCACGGGCTCCAGAGGACCTATCTTTACCTTGTGCCAAATGGTTAGTGGCATCATGCTAACGCTAGCGCCCAAGTCAACTAAAGCATTAAATTTGAATTGACCTAGACCTATAGCGATAGAAAACTTACCTGGGTCCGCCCGCTTTTGTGGTAGCTCCAACCTGTTGCATTCCTCTGCGATCTCAGAGAGCGATCGCTTCTTCCCCAAGATATCCTTAAGGAACCTTACATAAGATGGCATCTCGTGAAGTGCCTCTGTGAATGGTATAGAGACATTAAGCCCTTGGAGCATCTTCACGAACCGTTGGAACTTCTTTTCCGCTGGGTCCTTAGTCACTTTTCTAGTTGGGAATGGCAACACCTTCTTCCTTCCTGCGGCTGTAGTGAGGTCGATATCGGCAGCAGTGGGGTCGATATCGACTGGAAGAGTCGATTTCTGTGGTGACGCAGAATTAGGGTCGACATCGACAGGAGGGTCGACATCGATGTCACCTTGGTCGATATCGACAGGGGGGGTCGATATCGACGTCTGTTCTTGCTCCTTCTCCTTCACTTTTCGCTCGGGCGTTTGTAATTGACGCCCACTCCTTAGGTTTACTGCCGCGATATGACCAGTGGTTTTGCCCTTTTGGTTGGGCACAGTGGATCCAGGGAGTGATCCGGACGCTTTGGGCATTGCTTCCGCCAATTGACTCATTTGAGTCTCCATGTTGCGCTTCCAAACGTCGATCTCCCCAAGTCTAGAATTGATGCCCTGCAGCTGAGTATGGACGGAGTTATTGGCTTGTTTGAACTCAGCGTGGTTCCTCCGCATCTCATCAAGGATGATTTGCAGGTCATCTTTCTTAGTCTCCCGCTCAGGGTGCCCTGGTGCCCTATAGGTTGGGGGATCCCTTTGATAGAACCGTTGATCACCCCAATTTTGTTGATTGCCCCCTCCATAGGGGCCTCTCGTCCATTTGACCTCCTCATGTTGTTCCGCCATGGATACTTGCTCAGTATGTGGACAGGCACTGGTGTTATGCCTTATTGAACCACACTCCTAACAAGGTTGATTGTTGCTCAGGAACCTTACTTGCTTTTGAAGGCGGCGTGTTTGATCGTTTTGGAATTGTTGCCGTACTTCAGGATCTATCTCCCTTGGAGGCTCATATAGTGGCATAGATGGGGCAGGCCTTACATCATAGACCGCAGCAGCCCCATAGGTGTTGTCAAAGTTCACAAGCCTCTCAATGGTCTCCCATGCCTCCGTTGGTGTAAGCTCAATGTACCGATAGGAGGTATATGAATTGATCCTCTCCTTATTCGGCGCATCAAGGGCATTATAAAAGATCTCTTGGATGACATATGGAAGTTGCCCATGCGTCGGGCATGATCTCAGCAAGTCTTTGAAGCGCTCCCACGCCTGTGCTAGGGTTTCACCTGGCTTTTGTTTGAAAGCCGTGATCCTTTGTCTTAGCATCGCCGTTTTAGAAGGTGGGAAGAATTTGTTCAAGAAGGCATCTTTCACTTCCGCCCATGTCCTTAGTGATCGTGGAGCCAAACTTTCAAGCCATTGTAATGCCTTTCCTGCCAATGACCATCGAAAAGATTTTAGTCGCACATACTCTAAGTTTACTCCATCAGCAACTGTTTCACATAAATCCATAAAAGTAGAGATGTGTTGCAGGGGGCATTCATTATGTCTTCCTTCAAAAGTATTTCTTTTAATCTCAGATAGGAAGTTAATTTTCAGTTCATAATTGGAGTGAGGAATTATAATGGCAGATTCAGGAACATGAAGAGGCGGGTGCATGTATTGCATCGCCGTCTGTGGATACTGATTTAGCCGCTCTTGGGCTTGTCTGCGCGCATCCTCCTCCCTATTAGCACGGGCTCGCTCAGCAGCAGCAGCGGCCCTTTCAGCAGCGATTGTAGCATTGTGGTCCTCGATTTCCTTTCTCAACCGCTCTATGATCTCAGCCTGCGTCTCGTTGTTAGCCATGATGCGAATTGCTTTGTTGCGAAGATGGTAGAAACGTTCAGGCTCGTCAATTGGTTCCAGGATAGGTCCGCGATGAGAACGTCGCATAAACCTGCAAAATAAGCTTAGAAAAAGATCGTGATTAACTTAGGTGGCGATTGATTGCCTCCCCGGCAACGGCGCCAATTTGTTCGTAATGGTTTCTCGACCAAATAAATTTATAGTCAAGACCCCCGCTATAGTATAGGGGAGTCAGGTTCGTCCTCAGGAGAGAAGTCAGCGGTTCTAGGTTTAGTGTATTTTGGGGTTCAGGGATAGCGGGAAGAGGTGCAAGGTTGTTGTGGGCGTCGACTAAGACTTGGTCGATGTCGAGGGATGGAGAGGGAATGGTGATTTGATGTCGAGTGGCTGCGCAAAAACTTTAAAATAACGAAAATAGACTAATAAAAGAACAAACTTCCATGGTTAGGGATCACCGCAACAATAAACATATGTGTAGATTATAAATCAAATAAAGATGCATGCTTTATATCAAATAACTTTAGTTATTAACATATAGGAATATAGAGGCTTTCGCATAAACCCTAAGTGTTACTACCTATTCTTAATTAGGATTCGTCGGCTTTCGCAAATAAACCCTAATTACTATCCAAATTCATAATAAGATCGCTTTCCCTTCAATATCACAAATAAGGAATTTCCTCAACTTTTGCAAAGGATTAAACATATAGGTAGATGATGATAAAGACATACAAATTCATAAATACATAAATCAAACATATATATCTATGTTGGGATCACCCCAACCCTAGAAGAAGGGAAATTAGAAAGCAAACATGATGAAAGAAATTAACTTTAACATTAAACTAAATCTAAAACATACAAAACCTTTCAAACGTTCCTCCTCTCTCTCTCCTCTCTCCTCCTCCTTGCTCCTTCCTCTCTCCTTGCGCCCGAAGACGACTTTGCTTGAATGCATAAAAATCAGCCCCCTAGGGCTTTATTTATAGGCTCCAATCTAGCTATTCTAGGAAAGGAACAACTATATCTTCTATCTTATTCTATCTATCTATATAAAGATAAAACATGGAAATAAATAATTAAAGGAACTATATCTAAAGTAGATAAATATTCTCCATCTTGATAGAACTTGATAAATGTGGAAGGAATCTTCTCTCGAAAATATCTCCATTAGACTTTGGATAGAACTTTGAGTAGAGCTCGGATATGCTCGAAATCGGCTACTGGGCACCAGTCGATATCGACCAACATAGGTCGATATTGACCTCGTCTTCTCATCTTCAGCTCTGACACTCGATATTGGCCTCTGGAGTGGAAATCGACCAAAGTCAGGTCGATATCGACCAAGTCTCGTCGATATCGACCACCTCTTCAGTTCTCAGCATTCTCTGGTCGATTTCTGGGCTTTCTGGCCGATTTGATCCACTCGATATCGACCAAAAGTGGTCGATATCGACCTCTGGTCGATATCGACCTCTTCTGCAGTTTCCAGCATGCTGCTCTGTTCTTGAAACGCACTTTTCCGAGTCCTCGTTCGTCGGATTGACGCATATGAGCATGCGTTGGAAAGCACTTTCTGAGGGCTACAACTCTCATGAAGACTTCAAAGCTTGATTTGGAATGATGAATGGCGAAAAGCGGGCTTTCCTCCAGCTGCACCATCCTTAGCTTCTTCATGACTTTCCTTTAAGCTCCAAAGTGCGTCCGATTTCTGTGAAATATAACAAAAACTTGTGTAGACCTCCATATATTGCAAATAAGCATAAACTACACAAATTCTGTGCTATTCTAACCCAAATGTAGGAAATGTTTGCAGAAATCGATATAAAAGATAGTAGAAAACATGGCAAATTAGGCTCACATCAGTAACGCGTAGGAGTTTAAGTTAGCGGAGATAGGGGAGTGACAAGAGCGGACGACCCAATGTTTCTCTCGGAGAAAAAATGGACCAAATCTAAAGATGACACGACTAGAGACAAGACTCTGACCCGGGAATAGTAACGATGCCCTTATAAAAGTCTCTTAGGTTACCACGGTGACGAACAAAATGAATTCATCATGGAGCATATCAGTCACATTAATCCACACTAACATGTACCTATCTCAAGGAACAACGACATACATATTCATTCCAAAGACACGATCGAGTCCTACACTGATGTACGTGAAACAAGCTAGTAGTATACGATTCCATGGAAGCAGATATGCCTAGCAACTTTAAGCAAGTTATGCGGAACTAACAGTGATCATGTATGATTCGAATTCATGCGGGATTTAATTGGAGATAACGAGCATCATGTATATGGTCAATGTAAGAGCATGGTATACACATCAACAATGAGTCCAAATATATCAAGACGAGGTTTATCATAACAACCAACTAAGTGTCATATGAGAATATGTAAGAGCGGCATAGTAACTATCGCATCTAACAGCAATGATCATATTGTAGGTTAAGAATGACATGTAATCGTACGGCGAGGTACATTTAGAGAGCATGGGTCCTACATGATACTAGCGATACATAACGTGATACAAGCATAGTCAAGAGTCATTTAGGGGAGTTCAACATAATATTCACGAAACATGAGGCATCATCAAAAGTAACAAGGAGGACTTCATGGGTGCTAGATTATAATCATGCTAAGAACGAACCATCATAGAGTACATATATGGTACAATAGTTGTCACATCACAGAACAAGTACAACACGTGATCATTTAGCGGGTCATATTGGAAATCATAAGTCTTACAGGATACTAATAGCACACATCGAACATGAGTACAATTAAAGTAATTCAACTAGGTTCATTCCGATATTCATGCGGCATGTATATGCAAAATCATGATATGGGGTGGTGCGTGATCATGCGAGGTCAAGTCATACATTCATGCAAGCACGAGAGAATATCATAGAGTAATAGACATTTTAACCATGTAAGTATGCTAGGTTTAACCATCACGGAAAGCTAGTAAATCATCGTGTTCAACATTAAGCTAATCAGGACGAGTGAAACATGTTTAGAGAACAGAAAGAGGGAAGAGCCACACTATCAGGGACCTAGCTCAAGAGAGAATCAACAATAATGTAGGCAAGGCATAAATCCGCACAAGTCACAACCAAGGGTTCTATATGTTACTAATGGCTCAATATAACATACGATACATACATGCACCTGATTGATTACTTGACACTAAGCAAGACTTCAATTCAATCACATTCCCATAATATAGAAGCATCGGAGGAAATGTAACGATGTATAATGAAAATCTAAGTAACGGGCCATATGACGAGAATATGGGGACATGAGTTCGAATCAGCACATACTAGGATGAAACATGCATTCACCAAGACTCAATTAGGCCACATATTCTCCATTCAATGCAAGGAACACACAACACCATCATATGCAAAATAATCCACAATAGCTAATCTGACCAATACAAAATAGACGGGCGTGCTATAGGTTCTTGTCACAGAAGGAATGATAGGCATCAAGGCGTCATCGGCGAGCATGCTAAGGAGAATATCTCACAAGCATTCATACAAAGAAGAATTGATCACACTATCATGGACCTAGTTCAGAAGAAGCAGCAATCATATAGACTCATATCATGTGGTTCATTTTTCTAATCAACCATACGATCAATAGGCCAAGTAGACATGCGATGACAACATATAATCATGAGAGAAATAAAGGCATAACACGGGACCTAAGCAATGGGACAAGCATGGGTACAGAATGTCATACAACTACGAATTCATATTAAAGATCATCATCATAACATGTACTGAGGATTAGGTAGCATATAAGGCACGTTGACATCAAATTATAACACGTATCCATCAAGTAAGGGACTCACTCTATCATGATACTAGAACCGAACGATCACACTATCATGAACCTATTCACAGAGAGGACATCAATTATACAACTTCCTAGTATATGACATATTTATTCGTGCCCTAGTATGACAATGCGATGTACTAAATAGATCATGTCGGGACGATATGGACATAATAAATGTAGCTCGAACCCATACAATAGTCGTTGTGAACATCAAAGCACATAAGCATAATTCCACACTAAGAATCAATCTGTAGGTCAAGGAGTAGTACCACATCGTAACACACAATCATGGACATAGCAATCAAGATAACCCGATAGAGATCCATAAGGGCAACCACTGACTCTTCCTAACTGACTCATCACTCATCTTTCCCGTGGGACTCCGGTACGAATCTTTATAGCAAGAAGACACTGGTTGATCATCATAAGGATTGAGAAGGACAGCCTCAGAAACACCTTACTCTCGACCCAAAATGACATCAAGAACTACCTTCCAATACTCACTCAGACAACCTTCATATTCGTACATGATTTTCCGACACAATGTGTTTACCAACCTGATTTCCCGTGGAAAGGACCGATATTCAAGAGAAAGACTCGATAAGACCATCAAGGGTTAACATAGTGGAAGGGGTTATTCCACCCAAGCTGGGCTTAACCATAGGAAAATAAGGGTACTCCCGCTATCTCGTTCACAGATCATTCAATATTCATCAAATAGTTAGGACATACCAATCAATCTTTAGCATATCAAGCACTCAACATAGAATCAGTCAATGCCACATATAACGACCTCTTTGGAGTCTTCCTGACCCATCTGTAAAGAACAAGCTAGTATTTCGCCTACCCATTTCCAACCACATCCAATAGGGATGGTCTAGCGCCTTTTCTACCTTCTCGATCCCTTATTAGTTGGTTGTCCTCTTTCATCATAAGCCAAGTTCATATTTAGTCCAATTGAGTTAGGCATATTAAGTTCATTTTTCCCCTTTAAAACGCTTTTAAATGTTTTGAAATCCATGGGCGGTTTTCCAAAACATACACTCGACCCTTGCGTACCCGAATTGCACAACCTGGCTCTGATACCAACTTTGTAACGGCCCAGATATAAATACCCGGGTTACGTTTCGAAGGTTGGATACCTTCGTTCGGATGTTGCAATTCAGGTACGGGTCGAGGTTTCAAACCTCTAAAGATCAATCAGTGTTCAAAGCGGGGATTTCGGACCCCAATCAAATGAAGTTACAGAAATTCAATTTAAATGAAAGTAAAACGGAAGTAAGGTTTAGATACAAGAGCCACGGCAGAGCCGGGTCAAAACCAAAACCTATATTCTAAAGTCGTATAGCCAAATTAGCGGGGTTAGACAGATTCTTTGCAATCGCCCGAGGATTTTCCCACGCCATAGAGACATGGAGCAATCATACCTAAAAACAATTGGTGCGAGCGGGATCAGACCGAGGCCCCAACACACCCTGTCCCGCAAGCAAACATACACATACGCTAATAATAAAGATGATGCAAATGCGTAATTAAATCACACTAACATGATTCTAATTTACAATATGCGAAAGAACTATAAAGGCGCCCAAAGAATGCCAAGTGGCATATCCCTCTCCTACCTCTGCACCCCTTCCCGTTAGTGCAGAGACTGGCCAGTTCGATGCTATAGCATATCATATCTCATCATAGCATATCGTATCTCATCATCATATCATATCTCATCATCATTTCATATATCATCATCATATCATACATCATGCTCATGCCCGATGGTGCTGGGTCATCATATCATATATCATGCTCATGCCCGATGGTACTGGGCTATCTCATCATCAAATCATATCGACTCGATAGACTCAGGGCACCCGTTGGGGCTGGGCTACCCTATGACCCTAGCAAAGACTCTAGGACTATCACAGATAAAGGCCGTTCTGTTACATACGCATAAACAAATAGAATGCTCAATCACAAGTGCAATCCTAGCATGATACTACATGGCATGCTTTAATGCTTATGCAACACCTAGTATGTCATATATTCACAAGTAGGTAATCTCTTTCGAATCTGAGTAATCCCATAAAGGAACTTACCTGAATAAGCCGAACAGCAAAGAACAAGGCAGAAGCAGAATCCAAGTAATGAGTCACCAATAGCAAGCAATGTCCAACATATCACAATCACCTAATAACATACAAATGCATAAGTCTATCTACTTCACACAAGGCGCCCCTAACTATCATACATATCTTCACATATCTCATTTCAGATTATTCCATCTTATCTCATCACAATTTAAATATCATTCCATGTTCATCTCATCTCATCATCTCATTTTCAAAACAATCTTTCAAAGAACTCAACTTAGAAAATCAAACAATTCTTTTAAAATCGCTTATCCAAATCCCGACATTAACACATAAGTCTTAAAACCAAATTCCCAAAATCATATTATTGAAATCATTCCGGCGTGTTCTTATTTCAAAACATTATATAAATAAATTCCAATATTAAATCTTCAAATAATCCTATGTTCAAAAATCATACTTATAATTCAAAACCAACAATTCACTTTAAAATTCCTAACCCGCATATTTAAATCCTCATAAAATGCATTATATATAAATAATCCAATTAATACTATTTTAAAACAAATAAAAAATATAAGACGATTAATTTTCCAGAATTTATAATTATAACCAATCCCAAAATAATAATATTCAAATAATTTACCCTTACTATCCATATAATCTCAAAATAATTCATAAATATATTTATAACCCAATATCAATTAATATCAAATTTAAAACCTTTTAAAATATATTTTAATATTTACAGAATATATATACATATCCAAAATCAGAATTAGCATATAATATAACATATATATATATAAAATAACATAACTCATAATTATAATTTAACACATAACATACAACCACAAAATATAACACAATTTAAACAACCCATTAGCCCATAGAAAGAAGCCCAGACCCGTTGTGCCCAACCCGGATTCCAAGCCCAACCCAGTTTTCATACCCGCATACCCGTTTTTTAAATGAACCGGATGAGAAGGGTGAGCCGGTCCAGAAAAAAAGAAAATAAGGAAAAGAAAACCGAACTAGGGAGGCTGAACCCGTCTTCCCTAACAGGCGGAACAGGACGACGGCACGAGGAAGAAGAAAGGAGGAGATCTCCTTCGGTGGTGGTCCGTTCAATCTTAAATTTTACCCAGGGACTCGGAATACAAACCCGACCACACCCATCACAGAAGGAAGGAAACGCGAGCAACGGAGGAAGGGGGAAAGAGGGCTTACAGTGGCGACTCGAAGGGAGACTCCGAGGCTCGACGGCGGCGCTCCGGATGCGGGGGCTCGAGGGAAGGTGACTCGAGGGCCTAGGAAGAGTGTAGGGAGGTTAAATTCGAAGCTTTGCACAGTTAGGAGTCGGAGGGAGGAAGGACGGAGCCTTACCGTGCTCGGACTCGAAACAGGGGAGTTGGGGTCTTGCGACTTCAAGGGCTGCCGGCTCCAGCTCCTGGGCTTCGAAAGGGGCTCCTGGAAGCAGCGGCGGTGGTCTGGTGGCAACGACGAGGAGCTGGGGAGGTGGAGCTAGGGTGATGAGGTGATGGCGGCTGCGATTCGACGAAGAAGGTGAGGGATGGTGTTTTTGTGAAATGCAGACAGTGGAAGAGGGGAAGAGAGAGAGAGATAATAGGTTTGGTTGTTTTCCTCTGAGAGCCTGAGATTTTGGTGTGGGAATAGGGTGGAATGAGGCAAGAGGGAGGCGTGGTGCTGGTTTGGAAGAGGACAAGGTGAAGGAGGAGGACCATTCCATGGGCAGAGAACCGAGAGAGGGAGGGGCAGAGATGTAAAGACTGAATATAATTTATATATATTATATTATTATTACTTTAATTAAATATGTTATTATTTATTGCAATTGGCAAGAGCGCAGAAAAAAAATCGTCCTCGAGCACGAGTTCAATTTTAAAATCCTTCCGGCATCATTTAAACTTTGAAGTTTGACGGGATTTGATTTTCGCTTTCAAGTTTCGAGTATTAATAAAATTAATTTAAGTTCTGAGATTAATTAAATTTTGATTTAAATTGTCGTGTGTCGGGAATTTGTTTTAGTGAGCGTGATTGGGATCGAGCGTCGGGATTAGCGGGTTCGAGTTTTGAATTCCGGGAATCTTTTCATTGTAATTTAGGGACCACTCTTTTATATTTTCATTTTCCTTTTCTTTCTCTCTCTCTCTCTCTCTCTCTCTCTCTCTCTCTCTCCCTCTTGTTCTGGATGTTGTTGAGGTCCCCCCTCCCCAGCTCCCTCTTTGTCTTCTTCCAACACTCAGACGACACAACCCTAAAGCTCCTCTTGGAATCTCTTGTTCGCCGCCTCCAAGTATGCCCAAAACTCCCCCATCTTTCTCCTTCTTGTGTAGCTGGCAACCTCCACCGGAGCCTCCTCATCGCTCCCCTGTTTCCGACGGAGAATCCGACCACCATCGAGCCTCAACTTCTCCCAAAGACAGTACCCCTTTTTCCTCTCCCTTGAAGCACTAACTGTTGTCATACTTCATCGTCTTCAGCGCCTCCCCTTGACATCACTGTGAGCCGCCCAGCAGAGCCCCTGCTCCACCTTCCAGAGACCGAAAGCACACCACCAGCCCCGCCTTTGTTCATGTTCCGTCGGCCACAGCTCCACCTCTGTTCCTTGTTGAAAAGTCGAGCAGCAGGAGCGCATCTCCGAGCACGCCCGAGACGAAGCCGAGCCGCCCAACCTCCTCTCTTCCTCCTCTGTTTGGATCCAAACTCGGTAATCTCGTTTTCTTCTCCCTCCGCTCAATAGGACGGTAAAAGCGTCACTTCTATAACACCTATCTCCGACCCAGGCCAAGGTTCTTGGATTTCGACACCGAAGAAGCCAGACCGAGCCCGACGAGCACTTTTCCGGCGAAAACCTCGAGCCTCGGTGAGCCCCTTTTTCTCCCTCCTTTCCTCGCGCGTTTGAACCTTTGTGTGTGGGTCTTGGTTGGGGAAGAGTTTCGATCTGTTAGGAATGGGTTTGGGCCGGGAAGAGCCGCCGGAGTAGCATAAGCTTCTCCCTCCTATCTTCGCATCTTTTCCAATTGAGCAGGGTAGGAGAGGTAAGAGACGGGTTCGCTTCTTTTTTTTTTGAAAACCGGTTCGGTTTATTCTTTTAAAAAGAGAAAGGGGGCGGGGATCCGGGTAGGGTATACGGGTTTGGGCTTGGGTTTTGGGCCAGAAATCCGGGTTTGGGTTAAGGGTTGGGCTGGCTTGATTGGGTTACATTATGGGTTGTGTTTCATTCTTTAATTTCGGTATTATATATATATATATATATATGATAATTATTATTATTTCTGATTTTAGTAAAATATATATATATATATATATTTATAAGTCCTGAAATTATTAATATTTGTATTTAAAAGGTTTTAAAAGTGATATTTATTGTTATGGAGTCATATATTTATATATATGGTTATTGCTTTGAGATTTTATAATAACAAGTGTTGAATTATTTGAATATTATTATTTTGGGATTTTTATAATATTCTGGAAAATTTATCGTCATATATTATTTATTGTTTTAAAATAATATTGATTGGATTATTTAATTGATGCCTTTTAAGAGGATTTAAACATGTGAGTTGGAATTTTAAAGTGAATTGTTGGCCTTGATTTATAAATATGATTTGTGAGCTTAGGGTTATTTTAATAATTTAATATTGGAATTCATTTATATATATGGTTTTTGAGATAAGAAACATTCCGGAATTATTTTATAACATGATTTTGGGAAAATGGGCCTTAAGGTTTAACTGTTTAATGTCGGGATTTAGATAAGCGATTTTAAAAGAGTTGTTTGATTTTCTAAGTTGAGTTCTTTGAGAGGTTGTTTTGAAAATGAGATAATGAGATGGAATAATCTGAAACGAGATATGAGAAGAGATGTATGATAGTTAGGGGCGCCTTGTGTGAATTAGATAGACTTATGCATTTATATGTTATTAGGTGATTGTGATATGTGGACATTGCTTGCTATCGGTGATTCATTTCTTGGATTCTGCTCTGCCTTGCTCTCTGCTGTTCGGCTAATTCAGGTAAGTTCCTTTATGGGCTTACTCAGATTCGAAAGAGATTACCGGCTTGTGAATGTATGACATACTAGGTGTTGCATAAGCATTGAAGCATGCCATGTAGTATCATGCTAGGTTGCACTTGTGATTGAGCATTCTACTTCTTTACGCGTATGAAACAGAACGGCCGTATCTGCGATAGTCCTAGAGTCTTTGCTAGGGTCATAGGGTAGCCCAGCCCCATCGGGTGCCCTGAGTCTATCGAGTCGATATGAGCATGATGATAGCCCAGCACCATCGGGCATGTTTATTTTTATTTATGTTATGATGATGAGATATGATATGATGAGATATGATATGCTATAGCATCGAACTGGCCAGTCTATACACTAACGGAAAGGGGTGCAGAGGTAGGAGAAGGACATGCCACTTGGCATTCTTTGGGCGCCTTTACAGTTATTTCTCGCATATTGTAAATTAGGATCATGCTAGTGTGATTTAATTTCCGCATCTGCATCATCTTTATTATTAGCGTATGTGTATGTTCGCTTGCTGGACAGAGCGTGTTGGGGCCTCGGTCTGACCCTGCTCGCACCAATTGTTTTTAGATATTATTGCTCCCTGTTTATATGGCGTGGGAATGTCCCTCGGCGATTGCAAAGAAATTCGTCTAACCCCGCTAATCTGGCCATACGACTTTAGAATTTTGTTTTGGTTTTGACCCGGCCTTGCCGTGGCTTTTGTATCTAAATCGTATTTCCACTTCACTTTCGTGTAAACTGAATTTATGAAACTTCGACTGATTAGAGGTTTGAAACCTCGACCCGTACCTGAATTGCAACATCCGAACGAAGGTATCCGACCTTCGAAACGTATCCCGGATATTTATATACGGGCCGTTACAAAGTTGGTATCAGAGCCAGGTTGTGCAATTCGGGTGCGCAAGTGTCGAGTGTATGTTTTGGAAAACCGCCCATGGATTTCGAAAGATTTGAAAGCGTTTTAAAGGGACAAATTGAACTTAAGATGCCTAACTCCAATTGGACTAAGTAATGAACTTGACGTGTGATAAAAGTGGAGAACCAACTAATAAGGGATCGAGTGGGTAGAAAAGGCGATAGACCATCCCTATTGGATGTAGTCGGAAACGGGTAGGCGAAATACTAGCTTGTTCTTTACAAATGGGTCGGGATGACTTCAATGAGATCGTTATAATTGTCATTAACTGATTCTATGATTGGGTGCTTGATATGCTAAAGATTTGATTGTTATGTTCTAACTATTGAATGAATATCGATGATCTGTGAACGAGATAGCGGGAGTACCCTTATTTCCCTATGATTAAGCTCAGCTTTTGTGGAACCGCCCCTTTCCTTATGAATCCTTTGATAGTTCAATCGAGTCCTCCCCTCGAATATCGGTCTCCTCCACGGGAAATCGGGTTGGTAATCATAGTGTTTCGAAAAATCATGGTTGGATATGAGGGTTACTTGGGGAGAGTATCGAAAGTTGGCTTTTGATGTCATTCCAAGTTAGAAAGTAAGTGTTTCCGAGGTTGTCCTTATCAATTCTTATGACGATCCATTAGTGTCTTCTTACCACGAAAAGTCGTATCCGAGTCTCACGGGAAAGATGGGTGATGAGTCAGTTAGGGAGAGTCAATGCTGCCCTTATGGACCCCTATCGGGTTATCTTGATTGCCCTGTTCATGATTATGTGATTCTATATGCACTACTCCTTGACCTACAATTAATCCTTAGTGTGAATTTGTGCTTATGTACTTTGATGCTCATGATGACCATTGTATAGGTTCGAACTACATTTATTATGTCCATATCATCCCGACATGATCTGTTTAGTATATTACATTGTCATACTAGGGCACGAATAAACATGTCATATGTTAGGAAGTTGTACAATTGATGTACTCTCTATGAATAGGTTCATGATAGTGTGATCGACTCTTCTTTATATGAATGCCTCATAAGATGTACTCTTTAGCATGCTAGCCGATGATGCCTCGATGCTTATCATTCATTCTGTGACAAGAATCTATAGCATGCCCACCTATTCTGCGATTAACTGTTGTTGATTATTCTAGTAACTGCTATGCGTAAATTGTGCTAAGTGAGAATATGGTAGTGTGAACGAGTCTTGATAACTACATGTTCTATCCTAGTATACATCAATTTGAGCTCATGTCCCCACATTCTAGTCATGTCGCCATGTTGCTTAGACTTGCTCTATACCTTGTTGCGTTTTCCTCTCGTGCCACTATGTCGTTGAGATGTGATTGAATGAACTCTTGCATACCGTCGTATTAACCAGTCAAGTGCATGTATGTACCATATGTTATATTGAATCACTAGTAACATGTTGGGCTCTTGGTTGTGACTTGAGTCAATTCTACTTTGCCTACGTTATTGTTGATTCACTCTTGAATTAGGTACCTGATAGTGTGGCTTGTTCCTCTTTCTGTTCTCTTAACATGTTTCACTCGTCCTGATGAGTTAATGTTGAATTCGATGATTGACTAGCCTTCCGTGATGATCAAACCTAGCATGCTTACATGGTAAAGATGTCTATTACTCTATGATGGCTTCTCGTGCTTGTATGAACCTATGACTTGACACCCCGCTTAATCACGCACCACCCTATATCATGATTTTGCATCTGCATGACGCATGAATATCGGGATGAATCTAGTTGAATTACTTTAATTCTACTCATGTTCGATGTGTGCTATTAGTATCATGTAGGGCTTATGATTTCCAATATGACCCGCTAAATGATCACGTGTTGTACTTGTTCTATGATGTGACAACTATTGTACCCTATATGTACTCTATGATGGTTCTTTCTTAGCATGATTATAACCTAGCACCCATGATGTCCATCTTGTTACTTTTGATGATGCCTCATGTTTCGTGAACATTATGTTGAAACTCCTCTTAATGAATATTGACTATGCTTGTATCGCATTATGTATCGCTAGTATCATGTAGGATCTATGCTCTCTAAATGGATCTCGTCATAGGATTACGTGCCATGCTTGACCTAATATGCGATCATTGTTGTTAGATGTGATAATTACTATGCTACTCTTATGTGTTCTCGTATGACGTTTCATCTTATTGTTATAATATACCTTGCCATGATATATTTTGACTCATTTGTTGATTTGTATACCATGCTTTTACCTTGTTCATATGTATGATGATCGTTATCTTCACTAAATTCCGCATGACTTCGAATCATACATGATCATTGTTGGTTCCGCCTATCTTGCTTGAAGTTGCTAGGCATATCCGTTCCCATGGAATACTAGAATGTTAGCTTGCTTCACAAACATCAGCGTAGTACTTGATCGTGTCTTTGATATGAATACGAATGTTGCCTCGAGATAGGTACATGTTAGTCTGGATTGATGCGATTGATATGCTCCATAATGAATTCATGCTTGTTTGTCACAAGTTGTAACCTAATGGACTCCATAAAGGCATCGTTACTATTCCTGAATCAGAGTCTTGTCTCTAGTCATGTCGTCTTTAGCTTTGGTCTATTCCGTCTCCGAAAGGAACATTGGGTCGTCCACTCTTGTCACTCCCCTATCTCCGCTAACTTAAACTTCTACGTGTTATTTTGGATGAGCGACCGCATGGAAGACGAATAGCGATAGAGCAGTGCAGCGGAAGCGTGGGCCCATAACCCACGGGCCTCAGGATCGATAATGTCGACGGAACAAGCTCGCTTTGAGGATTACGATTGTTGAGCACGATATAACTTGCAGGTGGGAGCGTCCTCTATTCGAATTGCTAACCCTTTCTGAGCTTGTTCATGATGATATTGCACTGACTTGAGGTTGAAAGCTGTTTGTTGTTGTGATGACTGTTTCTTGATTGTCTGTTGACTATGATGATATGATTCGATGCCTTACAATCCTAATGTGCCTTGATGACTTGATGTGATGCTATCTGAGTTGCTAAGCATGATCTAAATTCCTTTCCTATATAGTGTGAACTGCAAATGCCGAGGATCTGAACTGTTTATTAGCTAAGATTATGATGAAACTTGCTAGTTTGAATTGACTTTATTCATATATGGTGTTATGTGATAATTTCGAGCATGACGGTAAATTGAGACTTTTGATACTTGTTGCAATGCTTAATGATGCTAGTTGATATGATGTAGTCCTTATGTGCAATAATGTCCATGATTGCTTCTTCTTTGAACATGTGAGTGAGGTCCTTTTGGCTGAGCGGTTAGAGAGTGGAGAAAGGTTTTGAGTGATTAGAATGGTCGACGGTGGTAAGGAAAAGTTGCAGAAGAGGGGTGTTGACTTAGGTTGGACTGAGTGGGTTCGGGAATTATAAGAGGTAATGCTTGATGATTTTGGGATGAGCTCCTAGGTGAATTTCGGATAAGAGTATGGTTAGGAATAGGTCGGCTAGGCGGTGATCGAGGAATTTTACTAGAGGATGTGCGGTTAGCAGGGCATGATGCTTGTGAAATCTTGGGAAGTGTGGAGGTGTAAGGAATGGCTTTTAAAAGTATGAAGGATATAGTATGAGAAGGCCCTCGAGTGTGAGGTTAGAGATAGTAGTGGATTCTTAGAGGTGGATTGCTAGTGAGAGTTCTTGGTGGAATAAGGGGCGAGATTAGGGTATTGAAATGAATTAGGACTTCTTTTGAGGATGCTACCTGAGCTGATGTTGGTAAATCTAGGTGAGGCTGGTTTTGATGTAGGAATTGAAATCGAGTGAGCAGGGGTTGCGTTTATTTTGCCTGGTGGTGATGTGAAAATTTTCTTGATTATGTGATTAGCTAATATGTATTGGCATGATGTTAGATAGCGACCATGATAAACCTGATATGACCTAATATTACATGTTGATATGCAATATTTGAAATCTAGTTGACAGTGACAAGTGTTATCATGATATAATGACCCATTGCTATCCTACTATGTTGTTCTAAAAGCATGTTATAATGTGTTGAATGAATCATGAAATAATGATATGTTGCTATGTGAGAGCATGATGTTATATTATGAGCAGGAGATGTTAAATAATGAATATTGATTGGGATCATGAATCTTACTTATATATATGAGATAATGGTGCGTGATTGCTAAGTGATCGTTATATGACATTGTATGAGTTGAGATGATGTTTTGCGAGTATACTGACGTTTTGGTGATTCACACATTGACTGACCTTTCCTTCTGCTGAATCTTAATAACCTGACCTTGATGTGTTGATGTGTTGACAATGGGTTTTGGTTCATTAATTCTGTGATGAGAAATACTTTTATGACCTTTGGTATGATCTGGAGATGTGATGTGACCTTGTAGCACTACGATTGTATATGTTGAGACTTGCCTTATGATGTGTTGATTGGAGATTGGTTGGTTATACAGTTATGCATTTCTTATGGCTTATGCATCTTGCTTGAATTGAGACTGATAGATTGATTCGATTCTGGAAACTAGAAAGAGAATATGGGATTAGCCCTTAGAGGTGGATGAATCCACCTCCTACCCTCGGAATTTGATTGATTGGTATGTGTGAAGCTGATTTGGTTTTCGGAAGAGTTTTGACAAAATCTTGATTTGAAAGGATTTGACTTGTTTTGGTGTAAAGTTGCTTGATTAAAAATTGAATTCGAAGATTTTGAGCGGTTTTAAAAATGGCCAACTTGGGGTTTTAAAGAAGTTGAGAGTTTCAATGATTTGGATGACAATCCTTTTATTTACAAACGCTTTAAGGATTTACGAACTGGATTTACATTATGACGTCTCACGAAGTGGATACAAGCATTGTATAGGGGCGCTTATAGATTGCTTGCTAAGACCTAGTCGGACGCTATAATGCTTTTAGAGTTGTGGTACTTCCGAAAAGTCGAAGCGAGGATTTAATAAGGGCGCTTATTACACACTTGACAAGACCAATTGGAGATGTCACGACCGTGACTAGGATGTTGTGAGAATCTCGGAAGACGCAACCGAGACGATTACAAGATCCTCGGACATGGTCCTCGGACTCACCGATTTTAAAGAAACTTCATTCCCTTTGCTTTAAAATAATTTTAGTCTCGGGGACGAGACTTGTTTTTAGAGGTGGATAAATGTAAAGACTGAATATAATTTATATATATTATATTATTATTACTTTAATTAAATATGTTATTATTTATTGCAATTGGCAAGAGCGCAGAAAAAAAAAATCGTCCTCGAGCACGAGTTCAATTTTAAAATCCTTCCGGCATCATTTAAACTTTGAAGTTTGACGGGATTTGATTTTCGCTTTCAAGTTTCGAGTATTAATAAAATTAATTTAAGTTCTGAGATTAATTAAATTTTGATTTAAATTGTCGTGTGTCGAGAATTTGTTTTAGTGAGCGTGATTGGGATCGAGCGTCGGGATTAGTGGGTTCGAGTTTTGAATTCCGGGTATCTTTTCTTTGTAATTTAGGGACCACTCTTTTATATTTTCATTTTCCTTTTCTTTCTTTCTCTCTCTCTCTCTCTCTCTCCCTCTCCCTCTTGTTCTGGATGTTGCTGAGGTCCCCCCTCCCCAGCTCCCTCTTTGTCTTCTACCCACACTCAGACCACACAACCCTAAAGCTCCTCTTGGAATCTCTTGTTCGCCGCCTCCAAGCATGCCCAAAACTCCCTCATCTTTCTCCTCCTTGTGTAGCCGGCAACCTCCACCGGAGCCTCCTCATCGCTCCCCTGTTTCCGACGAAGAATCCGACCACCATCGAGCCTCAACTTCTCCCAAAGACAGTACCCCTTTTTCCTCTCCCTTGAAGCACTAACTGTTGTCATACTTCATCGTCTTCAGCGCCTCCCCTTGACATCACTGTGAGCCGCCCAGCAGAGCCCCTGCTCCACCTTCCGGAGACCGAAAGCACACCACCAGCCCCGCCTTTGTTCATGTTCCGTCGGCCACAGCTCCACCTTTGTTCCTTGTTGAAAAGTCAAGCAGCAGGAGCGCAACTCCGAGCACGCCCGAGACGAAGCCGAGCCGCCCAACCTCCTCTCTTCTTCCTTTGTTTGGATCCAAACTCGGTAATCTCGTTTTCTTCTCCCTCCACTCAATAGGACGGTAAAAGCGTCACTTTTATAACACCTATCTCCGAACCAGGCCAAGTTTCTTGGATTCCGACACCGAAGAAGCCAGACCGAGCCCGACGAGCACTTTTCCGGCGAAAACCTCGAGCCTCGGTGAGCCCCTTTTTCTCCCTCCTTTCCTCGCGCGTTTCACCCTTTGTGTGTGGGTCTTGGTTGGGGAAGGGTTTCGATCTGTTAGGAATGGGTTTGGGCCGGGAAGAGCCGCCGGAGGAGCATAAGCTTCTCCCTCCTATCGTCGCATCTTTTCCGATTGAGCAGGGTAGGAGAGGTAAGAGACGGGTTCGCTTCTTTTTTTTTTTGAAAACCGGTTCGGTTCATTCTTTTAAAAAGAGAAAGGGGAAGGGGATCCGGGTAGGGTATACGGGTTTGGGCTTGGGTTTTGGGCCAGAAATCCGGGTTTGGGTTAAGGGTTGGGCTGGCTTGATTGGGTTACATTATGGGTTGTGTTTCATTCTTTAATTTCGGTATTATATATATATGATAATTATTATTATTTCTGATTTTAGTAAAACACATATATATATATATATAAGTCCTGAAATTATTAATATTTGTATTTAAAAGGTTTTAAAAGTGATATTTATTGTTATGGAGTCATATATTTATATATATATGGTTATTGCTTTGAGATTTTATAATAACAACTGTTGAATTATTTGAATATTATTATTTTGGGATTTTTGTAATATTCTGGAAAATTTATCGTCATATATTATTTATTGTTTTAAAATAATATTGATTTGATTATTCAATTGATGCCTTTTAAGAGGATTTAAACATGTGAGTTGCAATTTTAAAGTGAATTGTTGGCCTTGATTTATAAATATGATTTGTGAGCATAGGGTTATTTTAATAATTTAATATTGGAATTTATTTATATATATGGTTTTTGAGATAAGAAACATTCCGGAATTATTTTATAACATGATTTTGGGAAAATGGGCCTTAAGGTTTAACTGTTTAATGTCGGGATTTAGATAAGCGATTTTAAAAGAGTTGTTTGATTTTCTAAGTTGAGTTCTTTGAGAGGTTGTTTTGAAAATGAGATAATGAGATGGAATAATATGAAACGAGATATGAGAAGAGATGTATGATAGTTAGGGGCGCCTTGTTTGAATTAGATAGACTTATGCATTTATATGTTATTAGGTGATTGTCATATGTGGACATTGCTTGCTATCGATGATTCATTTCTTGGATTCTGCTCTGCCTTGCTCTCTGCTGTTCGGCTAATTCAGGTAAGTTCCTTTATGGGCTTACTCAGATTCGAAAGAGATTACCGGCTTGTGAATGTATGACATACTAGGTGTTGCATAGGCATTGAAGCATGCCATGTAGTATCATGCTAGGTTGCACTTGAGATTGAGCATTCTACTTCTTTACGCGTATGAAACAGAACGGCCGTATCTGCGATAGTCCTAGAGTCTTTGCTAGGGTCATAGGGTAGCCCAGCCCCATCGGGTGCCCTGAGTCTATCGAGTCGATATGAGCATGATGATAGCCCAGCACCATCGGGCATGTTTGTTTTTATTTATGTTATGATGATGAGATATGATATGATGAGATATGATATGCTATAGCATCGAACTGGCCAGTCTCTGCACTAACGGAAAGGGGTGCAGAGGTAGGAGAGGGACATGCCACTTGGCATTCTTTGGGCGCCTTTACAGTTATTTCTCGCATATTGTAAATTAGGATCATGCTAGTGTGATTTAATTTCCGCATCTACATCATCTTTATTATTAGCGTATGTGTATGTTCTCTTGCTGGACAGAGCGTGTTGGGGCCTCGGTCTGACCCCGCTCGCACCAACTGTTTTAAGGTATTATTGCTCCCTGTTTATATGGCGTGGGAATGTCCCCCGTCGATTGCCAAGAAATCTGTCTAACCCCGCTAATCTGGCCATACGACTTTAGAATTTTGTTTTGGTTTTGACCCGGCCTTGCCGTGGCTTTTGTATCTAAATCGTATTTCCACTTCACTTTCGTGTAAACTGAATTTATGAAACTTCGACTGATTAGAGGTTTGAAACCTCGACCCGTACCTGAATTGCAACATCCGAACGAAGGTATCCGACCTTCGAAACGTATTCCAGATATTTATATCCGGGCCGTTACAAGAGAGAGAGAGAAAGAGAGAGAGAAATAAAAGAAAAGGTAAATGAAAATAAAAGAAATTGGTCCACTAAAGAAATTAAATTAGCGGAATAGACTCGAAACCCGCTCGCCCGATCGAATCCCGACTAAATCAAATATAAATAAGATTTAAATTACAAATCTCAAGATAACGGAATTAAATAAATTTTTCGATACTCGGAGCTTAAATTAATTTTATTAATACTCGATCTCGAAAGCGAAAATCAAATCCCGTCAAAATCCGAAATTTAAATGATGCCGGAATGACTTTAAAATCAAAACTTACGTTCAAGGACGAGTTTTCTCACATTTTTACCGATTGAATAAAATAATAATTTATTTACTCAAAATAATAATATAATAATATAAAATACATTCAGTCTTTACACCTAGCATGATACTACATGGCATTCTTTTAATGCTTATGCAACACCTAGTATGTCATATAATCACAAGCAGGTATTCTCTTTCGAATCTGAGTAAGCCCATAAAGGAACTTACCTGGAAGTGTAGAACAGCGTTGTAGCAATCACAATGTTCAAAGTCACCTAGTAGTCATAAGGGAAGTATAAGTCTATCTATTCAAACATACAAGCACACACGATTTCATCACATATCGAAAGTCTCATCATCACATTCCATATCATCATCGTCATTCAACTCATCTCATATCTTATCGCGAAGTCTCTATATAACTCATTAAGTACCATCTCAACTCATCATCTCAACATCTTATCATGCTTTAACTTATTATCATATCATATAACAACATATGGTAACATGTCATCGCCTCATATATAGATCATATTTATACGTTTACATTTAAGAACATATCATGCTTTTCAATCATGTCATATCATGCGTTCATATAACAACACATCCTTATCTTATATCACAATTCATACATCACATCACAACATATCATGCTTCATAATCGACATATAACACATCAATATCACATATCACAATTTATACACATACAAGTTAGACAAGTAAGTCAATTTCCCAAGATTTCCCTAAATCCATTTAGAATCTCAAGTTAGATCAATCTTTATTCAAAACATTTTTCCCAATTCCTACTTGATCCGAAATCCATTTCTAAAGCATAACCCTTTAATCAACTTATTATCTTATTTTATTAAAAACAAATCCGACAATGATAGAATGTTTTTCGAAATTTCTATTTAAGGCTATTAAATCAATTTCCGTCTTTTAAAAGTATTTTCCAATACCCTTTTTAATTTAACTCCAATAATTTATTTTAAATCTCCAAATATTTTTCCAAAGCCCATAATCTATTCTAAAATACACTTAATATATATATTATCAAATTACCACCAACCATTTTATTTTATAAAAACCAGCCCTTTTTAAATTACAAAAACCGCTCCCTTATATTTGTAAAATCCAAAACCGAACCCTCATTTATTTCTCCAAAACCGGACCCAATTTAAGTAAGAAGGGAGGAAGGATGAAAAGAAAAGGAGGAATGGGCCGAGCCCAGAAGAAGGAAAGAAAGAAAAGAAAGAAAGAAATGGAGGCCCAGCCCACAAAGTCAGAAGAAGAGGAAAGGAAAGGAAGCGGGCCTGGCTGAGGTGGCGCTGACGTGGACGCGGGGCTGGAGGCGGGACCCACATGGTCTTCTTCTTCCTCTTCCCAAACCCAATCAGCCCTGCTTCTCCCCTGCTCACTCTCGCCAGCCGCCATGCTTGACCCTGCTTGCCCGCGGTTAGCCCGCCCCCTGCCCACACTCCCTCGCTCGGCTTGCTCGCTCTTGCGCTCACAGGCCCACCCATCTCGCTCTCGAGTTCACCCCTTTCTCCCTCGCCCTCACCCGCTCGAGCTCACCGTTAGCTTCCTCGACTCACTCTCACACTCCGACGCCCTCTCCTCTCCCTCTCACACTCTCAGACCAAGCAAGGTGGCACGAAAAGAACACATAACTCAAACAATCAAGAGTTGAAGGGGATTTAGGAGTGCTCACCGAGGGATCCAGCTTCACCGGTGGACTTCGTCGGAGTCGATTGGGGCTCGATTCGACCTCGTCGGAGTCGGAATTCGTTGGAGGTGGCCTAGGAAGGAAGAGAAAGAGCTTAAAGGTGGTGTTTTTATGTCGTTGGAGCTGAAAGGAAAGGAAAAGAGGGGGAGCAAGACCTTACCGCCTGATATCGGAAAATAGAGGTAGAAAGGATGGAAGGTTGTGCTCGGGGAAGTGGTGTCGGCGTCGGTGGCTTCTGCTACTGCTAGGTTGCTGCTCGACTCGACCTTGACTCGTCGGAGCCCGAAGATGGCCAGGCCGTTGCTTGAACTCCAATGAGGGAGAGGTGTGGTGAAGCGCTCGGGTAGCGCTCGGGTGCTGCTCGACTTGGGCTCTTGAGAAGCAGGGGAGAGCACTCGGAAGGGGCTCGATCATGTGCTAAATTGCAGGGATAAGAGGAGAAAAGGAGGGATGTGTTTTGGGCGAATTTCAGAGAATGGAGAGGGAGTATTGGGGATGTGTGAATTGTGAGGAATCTGATTTTGAAATATGGATGAAAAGGAGAGGAGAGGGCTATGGGTTGTCTGAAATGGAGTGGGGTGGTTTGGCACTTTGCCAAAAAAAGATGAAGCAAGGGTAGTGTGAGGAAGAGAGGAAGGTAGAGGTGTTTGGCATTTGCACAAATGGGTGAACAAGTGAGGAGGGAGAAAGTAGCTGGGTTGTCTGATTTTTTTTGGATGTGAGAGGAGGAAGATGACAAAGGTGGGAAAAGAGAATATAGGTGGTCCCATATAAATAACACTCGGGTAATAAATCTCAAAACCCACTCTCTCGATATGATCTCGATTCGATCAAATAACACTTCAAATTCACGAAGATATCGACATCCCAAAGTTTATCCCAATCCCGAGGTAAAAAGGCGGAATATATCTCCAAAAGATCGAAATCGGTCAGAATCCGCTTTAAGGATTTTAAAGTAGAAATATTTAATTGAGGACAAAGATTTTCAAATATCCGACTTTTTCGACCAAAATCCATTTTATATTATTTATATTAAATTTTATGATTTTGAAAACCCGAGCCTTTACATCCGTCACCACCACACCTACACCCCTCCACCACCAATCACCGTCCTCAGCCTCCATCGTCGGTCACCACCCAGCCGCCCCTAAAATCGCAGCCCTGCTCCCACTTCTCCCTTCTTTTCCAAGAGGAACACCCACCAGGGCCGTCCAATGACTTTTTGGGGCCCTGTTCAGTACTCCCTCTGTTTCAAAATAAGTGTCGTTTGTCTTTTAGTGCACGTTTTTCAATGAGTTTAAAAATCTATAAAATTTTATTATTTTAGTTAAATTTTTTATACAATTTTATACTTATTAGTAATAACTATGAAATTATGTAAAAATTTTGATTAAAAAAATAATATTTTATGAGTTTTTAACACCTTAAAAAACGTGTCGAAAAGTAAAGTGACATTTATTTTGGAACGGAGGGATTACATAGTATTTTCCAAACATTACTCATCGTGTTTGGCAAAATATATTATTTATCATTCATGTACACTTTTTAGATAACAAAACTATATAAAATATCCATTTTAAATTAATTATTTTAAAAAAAATTATAATTATTATTAATAAATACAAATTTGTTAAAAAATTGTTTAAAATGAATATTTCATGTAGTTTTTATCGCCCTAAAAACCATGCATAAATAGTAAATGATATATTTTTCAGAACGAAAGGGAGTAATAATTTTTTAAAAAATATGAAATAAATTAGAATGGATTATGAAAAATTATAAAAATATCATTTAAAAATAATTGTAAAAATAGATCAAAATAAAATTAATATAGGACTATTTTGTACGGCAAATTAGATTTTAAGTCATTTTAATTCATTGTATTTGTATCATTAAATATACGTTATAGTATTTTTCACATTTTTACTACACATTGATTATGTTAAGTTTCAATTTACAAATCAAAATTTAATGCACATAAATTTTTTATAGAGTTTAAAATTCTAATTTAGTGATAAAAGATGAAAAACGAAGAATTCTTTCTTCTTCTTTTTTAAATATGTCAACAATAAAAGTAATCAAAATAAATGGAAATGAAAATAAAAACTATATCCAGCTAATTATTTTTTAGGATATGTGCAAAATATTGAAATGAGATAAGGTAATAGGAAGAGATTATTTGTTTAAAAAGAATTAACAACAAGGCTAAAAAATTACTCCGTTTGGAAAAAACAAACCAATTATAAAAGGGCCCACAAATTTGCAAATGGAGGGAATCGAACATGGGTTGAATTGCAATACCCTCTGCATGCCTACCACTGGGTCGGTCAGACTTTCTATTTGTTACTACGGGCAAAACATTTATTAGATATAAACAGATTCCTAGTTGGGGCCCATAAAATATGGGGCCCTATTCGGTTGGGCTCTTTGAACACCCTTATGGACGGGCATGACACCCACACCCCGTCTCTTCCTCCTTCATTCTCCTCCTTCTGCGAGCAGGTTCCGGGACCACCCATTACGCCGCCTTTTACGCCTCCGAGCAGCAGAAGCAACCCTAGATCCGCCGCCGAGCAAGTGCAGCCCCCCCTTCATCTCCTTCCCCTGTTTTCCTACTTGGAGCGGTAAGACCCCCTTTTTCGCTTCTTTCACTCCCTTTCACATCCAAACAACATAAAGGCAAAGCTTTGATCCCCTCACACTCTCCTTAGGTTGTCTCTGGCGAGAATTCGGCTCCGACGAGCGTTTTGAGGCGAAATCGATCGACCTTCCGGGCTCGAAGAAACCTCGGTGAGGACTCTCCTTCTCCTCCCTTCCTTGTCGATTCTTGGGCTTTCAGTGTCGGGTTGAACGGCCGGAGCTCAGCCATCGTCGGTGAGCCTCCTTTTCCTCTGTCTTTTTCCAGTTCTAAGCAGCACTCGTGGGAGAGGAGATGAACAGTGCCATTGGGTCCGGTTCTGTTTTAAAAGGCATGGGTTCGGTTCAACCCTTTTCTTAAAATAAAATCAGTGAACCGGTTTTTTTAAAAGAGAATGGGTTATGGCTTGATTTGGATCTGAAAATTTAAAACGGGTTTGGGCCTTTTATTTTTGGGAAATTCCGTTTGGTGCTCCTGAGGTTTTGACAATTCCGCTTGGTGTCCTAAGGTTTTATTTTGTCCGTTTGGTGCCCTTGAGTTTTGTCAAAAGTCCGCCTCATGCCCAAAACTCATATTTTCACTTTTTTGAATGAATAAAACGGCCCATTATTTTTCCTTAGTTCACAAAACCCCCTTTATTTATAACAATGAACAAAATTACCTATTATTTAACTAAATCCAACATAAAAGTGAAAAAAAACACCTTACATATTTTTTTCAATAAAATTATACTAATTTCCAAAATTTTAGAAAAACTCACCCATTGTTACAAAAACTTTTAGAAGAATAACCTTTATTTTTAACATTACACAAAAGATTCATTATTTTTAATATTTTGCAAAAAAAAAATCTCATTATTTGTCAACCATTGTACATACATAACATACCACCCATTATTTATAAAAACTTTGCATCAATCCACCCTCACATTTTTTTACAGTAGGCAAAGTTTAGGATACTTCTAAGTATCCATGATCATCAAGCATGATGATGTTTTGGAAATGACAGTTATAGTTAAGGATAGAGTTACAGCTCAGTTGAGATTTTGCGATAAAGTCTGCTGCACTATTCGCCTCTCTGTAGCAATGTTGGAATTTGATGAGTTCAAAGTCTTTGCTTAGAATTTGAATCTCTTCTAATATTTGTGTAATCTCCCATGGAGGGCTGATTTTCTGGTTGATAGCATTGATGATGATTGCACAGTTGCCTTCAATGATTACTCTATGTATACCAAGTTCTGCTGCCAGAAAATGTTTGACCATTACATTTATGTATTCTAATTATATGTCCTAGATTGTTTCTTACTATACACCCAATCTGAGATTGTATTCCATTTTTTACAGAGGCATCAACATTTATTTTTACAACATTTTTGGGTGGATATTTCCAGTTTAGGTTTTTATGGGGCCTAGTATGCTTAGGAGACTTATTTACTGAATCCTCTTTTTTCCAGCATAGAATTTTATCGATAGTTTGAGTGAGAGTGTAAGCTATATTATTGTTAGAATTTTTTTGAAAGATGATTTTATTTCGAAGTTCCCAGATTGAGTGCCATAGATGGCAGAGGTCTGTAAAATCTATGTTTTGGTTCTTAGTATTGAAGATGTTTTCAGAGATATTATCTGTTATGTTGGGGATATTAAAGGTTTTGTGTAATCTAATACCCAAATTTTGGATTAATGATCTGGTGATTTGACAGTTAAAAAATAAGTGATTTGCATCCTCCGGTTGATAGTTGCACAGAGAGCAGATGCTGGGTACCCTATTTATGTATCTGTTTAGCTGTTCGGCGGTAGGTAGGATATCTAATATAGTTTTCCAAATGAAGTTTTTGATATTCGGTGCGATATTTAGTTTCCAAATCCAGTCTGCAGAAGTTTTATTGTTGTTTCTTATGTTAAAGAGAGAAGAGGTAGATTTTACAGAGAAAATTTCATTTTTATTGTAGATCCAAATTAGTCTGTCCGCGATGTCAATTCTGGGGATGTAAATGTTGGATATCATTTCAGTAATGTGTGATGGGAATATGTCGTTTAGTTTCTTAGTATCCCATTTGTTTGAGTTTGTGAATAATTCATAGACTTTTAGGTTAGGGTTATGATTGTTTCTAAACATTTCGAGTTTCTGAGCATTTATCCAGATGTCAGACCAGACATTAATGGTCTTTCCATTACCAACTAGCCAGAGTAAGCCTTTAAAAAAGGTGTCTCTAATGTGTAAAAGTCGTCCAAATTGCAATGAGGTTTTCCTTTTGGTTCTTTCTATTAATGGTTCTTTTGATAGGTATTTTTCAGTGATGACTTTTGACCAGATATTGTCATGGTTTGCTATTATCCTCTAGAGAAGTTTCATTTGCATTCCTAGGTTGATTTGTTCAGCTGTTTTAAAGCCTAGTCCACCATCCTTTTTTGGGGTACATAACCGTTCCCAGCTAATTAGTGGGTGATAGTTGTCAGATTGAACTTTGTTCCAGAAGAAGTTTTTGTTGATCTGGTCAATTTTGTCAAGAATTCCTTTTGGAAGAAGGAAGGATTGCATGAGATAATTGGTTTTAGAATTAAGATTGGCTTGTATGAGAACAGATCTTCCTGCTTGAGATAGAGTGTTCGATTTCCAATTTGATAGTTGTTTTTTTAGGTTTGTGATGGCATCGTCGAAGACATTGTTGTTTACTCTGCCACTGATGAGTGGTATTCCTAGATATTTTTCTAATGTTTTGGTTATAGGAATGTTTAGCTGTTGAGCAAGACTTTGTGCTTTCTGAGTGGAGATATTTTTAGAGACTTGTAAGGAGCTTTTATCGTAGTTTATGGAAAGGCCTGATATGTTGCAAAAGTTGTTTAAAAGGTTTTTTATTGTGTGGAGACTTAGGTCATTGGATTTTCCAAAAATGAGTGTGTCGTCTGCAAAGGAGAGAAAAGGGATAGGATTACTGTTGTTTGTCAGTTTGATTCCAATTAGCGGGTCAACTTCTAAAGATTCTTGTTGTATCATTCTGGCTAGAAGTTCCATAACTATGACAAAAATATATGGTGCAAGAGGGTCTCCCTGTCATATACCTTGAGAGGTTTTGAATGTTTTACCGGGTAAGTTATTGACTAGAACAGAAAAGTTGGTTTTAGTTAGGCATGTCATAGTCCAATTTATCCATTTTTGATGAAATCCGAATTTAGTTAGAATGATGCGTATGTATTCCCAATTTATTTTATCATAGGCTTTTTCCATGTCTAGTTTAATTGCCATCCATCCGTATTTCCCTTTTTTGTTATGGAAGGAGTGGAAGACTTCGTGGGCTATTAGGATGTTATCCTGAATATTTCTGCCCTGAACAAAGGCTCCTTGAAAAGGGTTGATAATGCGAGGTAAAATAGGTTTTAAACGGTTAGCTAAGAGTTTTGATATAATTTTATAGATGGTGTTGCAGAGGCTAATGGGACGATAATGGTTAATATTGGTGGGGTTGTCGATTTTTGGAATGAGTGCAATGAATGTTGTGTGTACTTCGTTGAGAAGAGTGCCAGAATGAAAAAAAGATTTGATAGCTTTGCAGAGCAGGTTTCCTACAATGTTCCAGTATTTTTTATAGAATTCTGGGGGGAATCCATCAGGGCCAGGAGATTTGTCTTCTTTCATTGAGAATAGGGTGTCCTTAATTTCTTTATCTGTGAATGGTTGGGTTAGGGTTAAGTTTTCTGAGTCAGTTATTGTTTGTTTTATTAAGTCTGGGAAATATTTATTGTTTGTTTGTTTATTTGAAATGAATCTTTCAGCCAATTCATTCGTTATTTCATTTCTGATTTGGTTTTCATCTTTAATGACTAACTCGTTTTTATTTGTAATGTTCCGGGTAATGTTTTTAGAATTCCTTATTTTAGAGATTGATTGGTAGTATTTGGTATTCCTGTCTCCGAATTTGAGGAAGTTAGATTTAGCTCTTTGTTTCCAGAAGGTATTATTAAAGTTCATGAGTGCTTCACGTTTATTTAGGAGTCTTTGTCTTTTGTTTGTTGTAATATCATCATAGTTTCCAGTAATTTGTTGGGTTTGTAACAATAAGAGTTGATCTTCAATGTTTTTTAACTGTCTAAGATTATTATTTGGATGTGATTTACACCAAATTTTTGTGTTTTTCTTAAGCAGTTTTTGTTTTTGTAGTAATGTGAACATGAATGATCCACTAAGTCTATTTTCCCAGGTTGATTTGACTAGTTTATTATAATTTTCATTGTTTGTCCAGGCCATTTCAAATTTGAAGGGTGATCCTGCTCTAATTGGTTTCGTTCCTATTGAGATAGAAATTAGGGAATGATCTGAGCTTGTAAAAGGATGGTTGTGTACAGTTAAGTTGGGGAATTGTTTAGAGATGTCTGTATGGATCATGACTCTGTCTAGACGTTCATAGATATTGTCAATAGGGGTTTGTCTTTTTCTCCAGGTGACTGCACTGCCAGTGTAGGGGATAGTATGAATATCTAGTTCTTCATTAATTTGTTGAATACGGGTGAATCTATTACTTTGTGGATTTGTTCCACCTATTTTGTCATTTATTGATTCTATTTCGTTGAAGTCTCCCATTAGTAGGGATGGATATGTAAATTGTCGTGTTACTGTGATTATTTTGTTCCAAAAGCTGTTTTATCAGTTTGATTTGATGGTGCATAAATAAAGTTGAGAATAAATTTAAAGTTGTTGATATTAGCCAGGTATATTATGTAGTTACATGATCTAGTTATTTCTTCTAAATTGTCTGTAAATTCAGAGGTTTTGAAAAGGATCCACATTCCTCCTTTTGATCCATCTGATGCAATATGGTGGGCCTTTTTAAATCCAGATTTTGTATATAAATTTTCTATTGGTGCATTAATTGTTTTAGTTTCAGATAGGGCAATGTAAAGACCAAATATATTTTAGATATCATATTAGTATTATTTTAATTAAAAATTTATTATTTATTTCAATTTGTAAAAGCGGAGAAAAATCGTCCTCGAGCACGAGTTCAAAATTTAAAATCCATCCGGCATCATTTTAAATTAGGATTTTGACGGGATTCGATTTTCGACTTCGACTTCGAGTATTATTAATAAAATTAATTTAAGCTCCGAGTATTGAAAATTTATTTAATTCCGGTATCTTGAGGTTGGTTTGAAATTTGATTAAATTTGTTTTAGTCGGGATTCGATCGGGCGAGCGGATCTCGAGATATTTGTCGGGCATTCAAAATATCTTGTGGGGACCAAATCTATTTTAATCATTTTTTTTCTTTCTTTTGTATCTCTCTCTCTCTCTCTCTCCGGGGTTCGGTTACTTGGGGCTGGTCCCCTCTCTTTTTTGTTGTCTTCTTCCCTCTTCTCCCTCTCTCCCTCTTTTCTGTTTGCAGACCTCCCACCCCCATTCCTTTTGATTTCAGAACTCTTGGGCATCTGCTCCTTCTCCCATATCAGCCCCCTTTTCATTTTGAAACAACCCACAAATCCTCTCCCCATCTTCCCCCTTTCACTGTCCTTCACTTTCACACAAACCCAGCAGCCCCTTTGGGCTCTCCGTTCAAGCATTCGACCCCGAGCACCTTGCCCAGCCACCACACCAACACCATCACCACCCTCATCACCTCGCCTGACTTCGTGGATAGTGTTAGGTACCGCTCTTGTTGCTCCATGCTTCTGTGACGGGAAATCTTTTGGCGAATCGAAGAATCCGGCTAATATATTCTAACTTGACAAATGGCAATCACCCACTTTGTTTTGGTTTTGACCCGGCTCTGCCGTGGCACTTGTATCTAAACCTTGCTTCTTCTTTACTTTCATTTGAATTGAATTTCCGCGACTTTGATTGCTTGGGGTTCGAAATCCCCATTTTGGAATGCTGACCTTCGAGGTTTGAAACCTCGACCCGTACCTGAATTGCAACATCTGAATGAAGGTATCCGACCTTCGAAACGTATCCCGGGTATTTATATCCGGGCCGTTACAAAGTTGATATCAGAGCGAGGTTGTGCAATTCGGGTACGCAAGGGTCGGGTGTATGTTTTGGAAAATTGCCCATGAATTTCAAAGGATTTTAAGATGTTTTAAAGGGGCAAAATGAACTTAATATGCCTAACTCAATTGGACTAAATATGAACTCGGCTTATTAAATGTGATGGATCAAACCAAAGGGATCGAGTGGGTAGAAAAGGCGTTAGACCATCCCTATTGGATGTAGTTGGCGACGGCTAGGCGAAATATTAGCTCATTCTTTACAGGTCGGTTGGAAGACTCCAAGGAATTGCACCGAGGTGGTTGGAGTGGCGAGTTAGGTAGAGATCGTGAGATTTTTGCCCATCCGGTCAGTCGCTCCTCGAAGAGCGGCATTAGATAGCTTGATGTGCTTTATGTATTAATTGGGCCTGAGAACGATCTCCCTTGAAGGAGACCATTATAATTGTCACTGACTGATTCTGTGTTGAGTGCTATTATGCTAGAACTAGAAATCTGTTGATATAATTAGACTGAGTGTTACATCTCTATGTGAGTGGGATAAGCGAGGGATCCCTTCCTTCTGTATAGTCGGAATTTCTATCTTATAGAGCAGTCTCCTCCATGATTCACTTGTTGGTGTCCTCCCATTTCGTTTTACCTCTGGTTCGACGAAGTTCGGTTAAAGGTTGGTTATAGTTGAGAGATGCCTATTCTGTTCATTCTGGTTTCCTCCCCTTCTCTCTTCTTCCCTATCTTAATTGGTATTCTGATCGAGTTGTTCATTATGGTGTCAATGTCTTCACGGGAAATGGAATTGGAATCTAATCTTGGCCGGGAATTAAGTTCGGGAACATTGAATACTTGAGCGTGTGATAAGTATGGTACTTGACACCATAGGTCATGCCACGAGATGGTCATTGTGCTAGAGTATCAAACTTCGAACAGTTCCGAGTCGATCGAATGAGTTGTTGTGAAGTCATTCCCCTTGATTCTCGTCAGCTAGTGTCCCCTTGTCATGAGATTCTATACGAACTATGCCATCTTCTTTTGGGAGTAATTTGAGTACCCTTCTATGTTCTTGAAACGAGTAGCACAAGCATTCCACGGGAAATGAGCTTTTGAGTCTGTGGGGATAAGTCGATATTGCCCTTGGAAATCTCTGTTTGGTTATAACGGTAGCCCTATCTGTGTTTACACGATTTGCTACATTACTAGGTTGAATGACTTGATGCAGTATTATATGAATAACTGGATACATTCCTGAGTTAAATACATGATGTGTACCGATATTTATTGACTCGTATCCATGTACATATGTCCTTTATATCCATATAGCGTTACACTATCCTAGGCTCGTATTGTTTCCCGCTATGTTCTTCCTTGTTCCATATGATTGTCTTGAACTCTCGCATATGTTGGTGCTAAGTTGTTTAATGTAAATGTGTCATATGTTGCACACCTACGCTTTTCATCGAGACATTAGTATCTTGTAGGACCCATGACGTGTGGCTTGTGTAAATTTGTGGCCTACTTGCTTTATGATCTCCTCCTACTTAAAATAGGTCCCCGATAGTGTTGACATTCGTCCCTTATGTCATTGAAATATGATTGATGTTACAATTCGATGCTCATTATGCCTTATGTGATTCCGACTAGTATCATGTCTATCTACTTGTCTCGTGATATTGTTCCTTCATGCCCCCATGACATTCTTTTATGCTTTTAAAAATGAATAGTATGACACCCTACATGTTCACACACCACCTTGTATTTAGATTCCGTGTATGCTATTAGTATCATATAGGACGTATGTCTCCTAAAATGCAACTTATCATGAGAATATGTGCTTTAATTGTCTCCTCTTATGTACGCAAACATTGCATTCATGACATTATGTTGTTCCCTGTATCTTAGTATATAGTAGCACCTTAGATGATCATCTTGCCATCATTGATTTTATACTCTAATGCCCTCAGTACGACCATGATATGTTACATCCCTTTTTACACCCTTGCTTGAGATGATCTTTACACGTGTGGAGATCCTGACCTTTGCATGAACACACCCACCACGATAGTTGTAAGATACTCGCATGATTACTTTTATGTATACGAATATAGTTACATATATGAACATAGCGTATTGTTCTCTTGTAATATGACACCTTAAGAGCATTTCTTTGTTCTGCATTATGACGTGCGCATGATTCACATGTTGTACTTGTTTGTATTCCCCTTATATGCATTGATGCTCGTTGTAATGGTAGCCTTGCTTAAGCCTCTATGAATCACCATGCTATTATATGAAGTTATTCGATGCACCTTATTCTCACATATCTATGACTTGTCATGCACTATTAGTATCATGTGAAGCCTAAGCCCTTAGAAATATGACTTGCATAACCCTATGCTCACTTTGTACCATCGTTCAGTTACTCTTTTCATAAGGTTGTAATAGCTTTGTTATGTTCCCTTGTATAACTCTATGACTATCTGAGCATGTTTTATGTTGGTAACTTAGTTATTATGTTATGCCTCAACAACCTAGTAGCACGCTTAATATGACTAATGACGTGTTTATGTGAGTGTCTCATATGAACTATTGTTCTTACCATATGATGCTTATTATATTTTGGTAGCTTGTACCTCATCCGACTCCGTGCCCCGTATTATAGTTAAAATCATGCCTAGGGTCACACGTTATAATTTTGCCTAGGACATATCGTCAATCTATGCTTATCTTGATGAGCACTTATAATTGCGATTCTTATGTTAATTGGTGCCACCATGCATGTTACATCTTGCGTGATTATTTAGTAATTGTGTTAATTAGTAGTTGGGTGCATGTTACATACTATGACATGATGAAATGCACATATACGTGAAATATGATCCGATGTTGAACTTGGACCTTAGTAATAAGATTTGGTTATACTTATGCCACGTCATGATCGGTTAGACTCGTGTAGGACATGCATTCCGATTATAGCTCATCATATAGTTACATGTCATACCTATCCTATCATGTGGACCTTGTTGTTGTATGATGTGATAGTTATTATGCCCCCTTATGTGTTCCTTTTATAGTGCTATGACGTGTTTGAACATCTTAGTATCGGATTCTATATTGATGTGACTTGTCTATGTGTGTATCCGACATGGGTAATTAATTGTTATTTGAATATCCTATATTAAATCTTGAGGTATTTAAAAATGTGGTTTTAAAGGGCTATCAAATTGTTAGTTGTATTATTATTCGGGATTATTATTTTAAATGTTGTTTGAGGTCGGGGAAGGATATCGAAAATGATGAGATTAGTTGGGAAGGAAAGGATCGAGTTTAAATCAAAAGCGAGCTCACAGTTGCTTGTTCCGCCGCGACGAAACCATGGTCGCCGCGACGAAACAAGGACTAGGAACAAAGGAAGAGAATGATGCTTGCCGCGCGGCGAGAGGCATCACTCGCGAGGGACGAAGAACTGAATTTCGCCGTGATGAGCGGCCAATTCGTTACGACAAAAATCAGGTATGGGCTCTTGGCCGGAGCCGGTTCTCTCCTTTCTTTGGTCGTTGACTCGGGTTTGGTTTAAACCCGGTTTGGGTTACTCTATATATGTGATTTAAATTCTTATGTGATGCTATATGACTTGATGAAAAAGGGATTTAAAATGATTTATGATTCCATGATTTATACGGATTTGGACTTGAATTAGTTATGACAATAGGTATATGTGTTGTTCTGGGATTTTGTTGAACATGAGGAGTCAACCATACATGTGATACTTGTTATATTACAATGTTTGTTTGGCTTGTACCACGCAGATCTGTTGTTGAATTCATGCATACGTGATTCTTAATATGTTGAGCTTGTTTATTACTTGAGGAATGATAGGTGGCTAGATTGTCTCATGTGTACGTCCGTGTAGAACTTGCTCATGTTCTTTGCTACCCATTTGTATTGATGTGACTAGTATGCTTCATGATTGATTTATATGTATCCTACTTGCCGCATTATAACCTCATAGAATTCCATAAGGGCACTATCGTCGTTCTTGAGTTGGGAGGCTGTCTTTCAGTCTCGTCGTCAGTTCTGGTCTATGTTTGGTTTCGTAGGAATTCGGGATGTCCACTTTTATTTCTCCCCTATCTCCTATAGCATATTATCTTTTGCACTACTTTCGACGAGAGCCGACTTTGAGAAGAGAACGGTCATCTGGGTAGAACTCGAGCGACGCAGCAGAAGCATGGTGGGCCCATAGCCCACCGGTCCCAAGATTTGAGACAGAGGATTATGCGAGAGACACATCTCCTCGCTATTCAGGAGACTTAGCATGTTTCGAGGCTAGATGAGGAATTCATTCGACGGATTTCGAGGCTCTATGGAGTTCCTGAGGGGATAGTTCCCGACAGAGATGGACGGTTCACATCAAGAGTCGGGCAGCCTATTCATGAGTTCCGAGGCATCGGCAGGGATCGAGATTATCTTTGATGTGGGATCACACGTATGGCTGAGAGTATCACTACCCGAGGGGTCCGACTTTTTGCTTCATAGAAAACCCGAGCCCTAGGTTTGAGTGATCCTTTTGAGGTTCTAGAGGGGTAGCTTATTCCTCAGCTTTATCCCCGTCCTTAGTGAGAGTGCGATGTTTTTCTTGTGTTTCAGCTTCATCGATATATTTCCGATCCTAGTCACATCCTTGACTATTCTGACCTCCATGTTGAGGCCGATCATTCCTTGGTGGAGCGTCATGAGGAGAGTATTTGGGCTAGTTGTGGAGACACTATAGATGAGCTACCCGTGCCTTACGCGGAGTCTAGCGTAGACATTACTTTGACCTCTTGACCTAGTGATGGGTACACCCTAGTGCCTTGTCTTGAGATGTGTGCTTTGATGTCTATCTCTATGTCGATGTGCTTATATGATTGATAGTTATGTGCAGAATATATGATGATATGATGTGATTGACAATGAGCCTATGAGTGATGACTTGCTTGCACGATACTCGTATGACGCCATCCTTGATATGTTTGCTAGCATGATGAGACTTGATAGCTTGACTTGATTATTCTGATATATGAGGTCCTGAGATTGTTTGCAATGAATGAGGATTGAGCACAATGATATCTTGTGATTGATAGTTGAAACCGATCTTTGAAAAATGAACCTAGGAAGAGAATATGGGATTAGCCCTTAGAGGTGGATGATTCCACCTCTTGAGTTCTGGAAACTTGGTTGACTGATATAGGATAAAATTGGCTTGGGCTTTTGCATGATTTAGTTTGGTTCAATGTTTTGAGAAAAGCTTGATCGGTTTTGAAAAGGGCTTTAGTCTCGGGGACGAGACTTGTTTTTAGAGGTGGATGATGTAAAGACTTGGGATTTTAAAATAATATTTTATTAATTAAGAATTAATTTCGATTTGATATTGAGTGAATTGGGATTTGAATTATAAGATTTCGGAAATTTTTGAAAATTTCGTCCTCGAGCTTTCGGATTATTTGAAACTTTCTAAAGTAAATTCCGGCATTATTTTAGAAGGATTTTAGACGAACTTCTATTCCACTTTTAGATTTCCAAGATTTAGAATATAATTTGGATCTTATTATTTTATTTTGGATTCGATATTTCGCTTTAGAATTTCATTGAGTCGGAATAAGGTCGAAAGAGCAAGTTTCGGGATTATTTCGGGATTTTGAATTCGTTAGGTACGGGACCACTTATACTTCATTTCTTTCATTCTCTCTCACACACAACACTCCCTCCTGATATCAGCCCTTTGTCGACAGGACATCTCTTTTCCTAGCCTGTCTTTTTCCCCTTATGGATCAACAACTCCTCCTATTAGCCTCCCTTCACACCCCTGCTGCTTCTCCCGTTTTGACCACCATTGAGCCTTGAAATTGGTCCCCTCTTCCACCATGTTTTGTCCCAATATGATAGCAGCTAGCATCCTCTTCAAATTGGAATCCAAACCCACCCTCCTCTCTTACTCCTCTCATCCTCTCTCCCTCCTTTAAACACAAAACTCAAGAAACCCAGGAAGCCTCTCTCCCTCCTTTTTGCTCTCTGGGTTGCCAAACACCTTGCCACCACAACCCTTCACCTTCTGTTTTGCCGCCCAGCACCACCACAACCCCTCCTCTCGCCCCTGTTTCCATCGAAAGGTCCGAGCCCCTGTTCTGTCCAAAGCCGAGGTCGATAGTCACCACAAACACCTTCACTCATCCCTCCCTTGCTGACGGCAACACCAGTCCACCACAACTGCCATTCTTGTTGCTGCGAACTCCACCGACGTCCGAGGTATGCCCGAGCAGCCCAGGAGCAGAACCGGAGCAAAGTCAGCGCCGCCGCCTCGGAACTCTTTTTCCCCTGTTTTCGATCCACAACTTCCGGTAAGGCTCCACCTCTTCTTCTTTTGCTTTGAAATCCTGCAAAACTCCACCTTTACACCCTCCTACCTTCGTTCTAAGCCATGACAAAGCATCTCCAGCCCCCGACGGAGCAAATCGAGCCGGCCGAGCTTTTCCGGCGAGAACTTCAAGTCGTTGTAAGCTTCCTCTCCTCCACTATTTCTGTGTCTCTTGATGTGCTTTCATAATGCTTGATGTCGGGGAGGTTGTGTGTGGGTCGAGTGAGAGCCGCCTGAGGAGCTTCTTCTTTCTTTTTTTCTTCCTCCCGAAGTCGAACCAAGGTTAAAGGAGGCTCTGTTCTGCGTTAAAAAAAAGGGAAGGAAGAAACCAGTTTTTTTGCAAAGAGAGTGGGCTTAAACAGTGGGCTAGATCCGGTTCTGAATAAAAAAAATTGGGCCTAATTTTGGTTAGGTATTTGTATTAAAGTTAAGATTCACTTATATATATTTATACACACAGTATTATATAAATATCTAATTACTAAATATATGGGTTATAAAATATTATATGATATTATTTTTGAGATTTGAAGATATAATATTATATTTGAGATTTGAAGATATTATAGTGTGGGACTTGAATTTTAAAAGAGATTCGGAAGAAGGTTTTCAAGATGAGAAATTGATTTAATAACTTTAAAGAGCATTTTTGGAGATAACTTAAACCTGGTCGGATTTATTTGGATAAAATAATAAATTATGTTGATTTAAAGAGCAATGGTTTATAAATGGATTTTTCAGATAACTTGACAAAATGTTGTGAATAAAGATTGATCTAACTTTGAGATTTTAGAGTTTCGGGAATCTTGGGCATTTGACTTACTTTACCTAACTTGGTTTGACTTGATGAATCTTATGTGATGAGTGTGATCATGATGTTAGGATATCGATAATTGTTTAGTATAATTTATGATATGTTGATATTGATATGATATGTTATATGACGACTATGAGATTATGAGATGTTGGTCTATGAAAGCATGATATGCCTTAAAATGAATATATGTTTAAAACGGGATATGTTGAGAATGTTATATTATGTTATAATGTGAAATTATGTGGTCGAGATATGAATCATTGTGAATTACGAGCATGACATGAATTATGTTGAGTTATTAAAGAACATGAAATATGTGAATTCTTAAATTGACGAGTTAAAGCGTGATGATATATTATATGGTTGATAAGCATGATTATGGATATGTTATATGATGATTAATTAGAGTATGAATATTATGACTTATATATGAGATAATGATGCATGTTCCTAAATGGTCGATATATGGTATAATAATGAGTTGAAATGATATCTGATGAGTTATGCTGATGTTATGCGACGAGATATTGATATGAGATTAGATGTGAGATGGTATACGATGAATTGAGATGATGATGTTGATGTTGAATATGTGATGAGATGAGACTATGTGATGGGATAGCTTAATAATGACAATGAGTTATTTGCCTTACTAGTTGATGTGTAGAGGTTAATGGGCCCCTTTGTGCTTTAGACTTATAATTGTTGCTTATTAAACCATTAGGTGACCTATGACGTGGTTTGGCTTGCTTATACTGGTTATTGCTTTTGCTGTTCTGCAATTCCAGGTAAGTATCCTACGGGACTTACTCAGTAACCTGGACCTCCTGCCTGATGTGTCATGTAATGTGTAGTTTGTTGCATATTAAAGCATGCCATTTAGTATCATGCTAGGATTGCATTGAACTGAGCATGTGGTTACTTTGTGTGTTTGAATACAGAACGGCCGTTATCTGTGATAGTCCTAGAGTCTTTGCTAGGGTCATAGGGTAGCCCAGCCCCATCGGGTGCCCTGAGTCTATCGAGTCGATATGAGCATGATATGATAGCCCACCACTATCGGGCAAGAGATGAGATGATTTGATATGATATGATTAGCCTAGCACCATCGGGCACGAGCATGATTTATGATATGATGATGAGATATGATATGATATGATGATACCGTGGTGAGTGCACCACCACGAAGAGAGTGCTATGCTATAGCCCGAACTGGCCAGTCTCTGACCTAACGGGAAGGGGTGCAGAGGTAGGAGAGGGATATGTCACTTGGCATTGTCTTGGGCCCTTTACAGTTCTTTCTGCATATTATGTATATATACTAGGGGCATGATAGTGTGATTTAAATCTTGTACCGCATTAGTCATCTTTTATTTAGGTCAGGCATGTTATGTGGCCTCAGCGCGGTCAGAGGACCCGCAGGCGATCACCAGGCCTGACTTCGTGGATAGTGTTAGGTACCGCTCTTGTTGCTCCATGCTTCTGTGACGGGAAAATCTTTTGGCGAATCGAAGAATCCGGCTAATATATTCTAACTTGACAAATGGCAATCACCCACTTTGTTTTGGTTTTGACCCGGCTCTGCCGTGGCACTTGTATCTAAACCTTGCTTCTTCTTTACTTTTATTTGAATTGAATTTCCGCGACTTTGATTGCTTGGGGTTCGAAATCCCCATTTTGGAATGCTGACCTTCGAGGTTTGAAACCTCGACCCGTACCTGAATTGCAACATCCGAACGAAAGTATCCGACCTTCGAAACGTATCCCGGGTATTTATATCCGGGCCGTTACAGATTTGATCGTATCGGAAAGATTTTTGAAAACGGTTTTACTATCGGTCGGTTTTGAGGATGTTGAGAACTTGGGTTCGTGTGTATGAATGTTGGTCTGGTAGCTTATGGAAATGACTTGATGATAGGTGTGTATTGCTTTTGGATTGCTATGGACTTGCATTTGGGCCCTTGCTTGTGTTATCTTGTAGTTCTGCATCCACAGGTAAGTATCCTACGGGACTTACTCAGTAACCTGGACCTCCTGCCTGATGTGTCATGTAATGTGTAGTTTTGTTGCATATTAAAGCATGCCATGTAGTATAATGCTAGGATTGCATTGAACTGAGCATGTGTTTACTTTGTGTGTTTGAAACAGAACGGCCGTTATCTGTGATAGTCCTAGAGTCTTTGCTAGGGTCATAGGGTAGCCTAGCCCCATCGGGTGCCCTGAGTCTATCGAGTCGATATGAGCATGATATGATAGCCCAGCACCATCGGGCAAGATATGATATGATATGATATGATGATACCGTGGGTGAGTGCACCACCACAAGGATATGCTATGCTATAGCAACGAACTGGCCAGTCTCTGCACTAACGGGAAGGGGTGCAGAGGTAGGAGAGGGATATGCCACTTGGCATTGTCTTGGGCCCTTTACAGTTCTTTTCCGCATATTATATATACTAGGGGCATGATAGTGTGATTTAAATCTTGTACTGCATTAGTCATCTTTTATTTAGGCATAGGCATGTTACGTGGCCTCAGCGCGGTCAGAGGACCTGCAGGCGATCACCAGGCCTGACTTCGTGGATAGTGTTAGGTACCGCTCTTGTTGCTCCATACTTCTGTGACGGGGAAATCTTCTGGCGAAACGAAGAATCCGGCTAATATATTCTAACTTGACAAATGGCAATCACCCACTTTGTTTTGGTTTTGACCCGGCTCTGCCGTGGCTTTTGTATCTAAACCGTACTTCCGCTTTATTTTTGTTTAAATTGTATTTCTGAGACTTCGACTGATTAGAGGTTTGAAACCTCGACCCGTATCTGAATTACAACATCCGAACGAAGGTATCCGACCTTCGAAACGTATCCCGGATATTTATATCCGGGCCGTTATAGGCAAGGATGTCTAAGTTATTTTTCTTTTGGATATAAGCTAAGTCTTGCCAAATATTAGGTTTTCTAATGCCTCTAATGTTCCAGTATCCTATGTTTGTCATTTAAAAAAGTTGATAATGTGTATCCGCTTTTTGAGCATTTCTAAAAAATTATGGTATTTCTTTTTGGTGAAATAGTGGTCATTGACTTGTGCAATTTGTTTTGGTGATTTAAACCAATGTAATTTTATATAATAGATGTTGTATTTTTTATGATAAATATTTGATAGATTATGTTTGTTGGGATAAATATTTGATTTTGTTTTACCATATTTTTTCCTGAATATAATTTTCTTTTTGTGGTATTTTTTGTTTAGTGGGTAAGTGTAAATGTTATAGGTTAAATTTATCGCAATTTTATTGTTTATCTTGATGGTTTTTATGATGTTATTATAAATAGATATTAATTTGTTTGGTAAGCTTGTTTTGTTGTTAATAGTCTTTTGTAGGGAGATGATTATTGTTCTGTCGATTTTTATTAATGGGTAAGCATGAATTTTATATGTATTTGTAAATGATAAGATTAAAAAATTTTCTTGAAGATCAGTACTTCTGAAAGAATTTTCGTTGATCAAATTCTTTATGATTGTCATGTACATACTTAGTATATCAGTTTTGTCCCATTTTTTCCGGATTGTATTACTGTGGTTGTTATACCATGATTTATTGGGTAAGGGGGGTGTTAACCCTGGGCTTTTGCTGTTAGGCTTTGGGCCATACCAATTGGGCCAGAAGAGATAGTGGCCCAATCTTTTGTTTCTGTTAACAGATTTAGAAAAACTGTGTTTGTTGAAGTTCTTGTTGCAGAAGGGTATTGTGAAGGGGATGAATAACGTTGATACATTATTCCTCCGGAGATGCCTTTCAGATCCTGCAAAAAGATGATCAAGCCAAATAATAAAGAGGAAATCCCTTTTACATTCAAAATTGGGGATGTCCTGGAGAGTTCTGATACAAACTGACTGTAAAAAAAGTTCCAAAGCCCTTAAAGATCTAAGAAAAACTGTTAGACAGGAGATATTATTACAGTACCAAAACTTGAGGATAAGGTAGTTCTTATTCATAATGAACCAAGTCATCCTCTTTAAAACATGTTTGAAATCCACTTGCTTGTTGACAAATCGTCCCACCAGGGCTGTGCTTTGGAGCTTGTTGTATACCTCATTGATAATAGCAATTTCAACTTCCTCTGTATTGGGATTTTCTTCTTGATTGCCCTGTGAAGTTTGGTTTTGTTGGGAAGTGATTGTTTGATTGAGTTGAGTGGTTGTGTTGATGTTGGTAGTGATTGGTGAAACTGGACAAGGGAAGCCAGGAGGACTTGAGATTTGCTCTATGTTACTCTGAGTACCTCCTTGGACAACAACTGAGAGGTAAGAAGAGGCCATGTTTGTTAGCTTTGGAAGCCAGGTTTCTGTTTCTGTCCCACCCTCACATTTTTTGAAGAAAAAAAACTGACCTGTAAATTACAAAAAGAAAAAAAATCATAAAACCATACTTTGGATAAAAAAATCTCTTTTATTCTAATTGAGTATTGGGTAAAAAACAATCTACCCTCTTATTCATCAATCCACCCTTTATTTTTTACATTACTTTTTCTTTTTCAATAAAATTCTAATCGAGTATTGGGTTAGATTGATCAATTAGGATGGTTCATATTGGGTCAACTCGATCCGATCCGACATTTTCGGGACAGGTCAAACCCAAAGACCCGATTTTAAAAGAAAATGATAATTATAATGTATTTCTTTCTTATAGAATAAACTATTGTGGCTAAATATTAAATTGAAAAAAAATAATTTCGGGTTTACGGATAGGCCCGAAAAAAAATATACTACCAAAATATTGAGCCACCATATGATCAACCACATTTACAATTGTTAAAATTTAGTGAATTATAGGTTAAATATTATTTTGGAAAATAATTGGTGTTAAATATTGTTTTGGAAAATAATGAGTGTTTTTATTTTATTTTTTCAAAATATTGAAACTAAATGTCTTTTGTATAATTTTAAAAACCATAATGATTTTGTTTTAAAATTTTTGGAAGAAGGGTGATTTTGTGATAAAAGTTTGGAAATAATATGTGATTTTTTTAAATTTTAGAAATAAAGGTGGTTTTTCAATTTTATCTTGAAGTTAAATAACAGGTAATTTTGTTCATTGTTAAAAATAAAGGGGGTTTTGTAGGAAAAATAATGGGTCGTTTATTCATTCAAAAAAGTGAAAATATGAGTTTTGGGTATGAGGCGGACTTTTGACAAAACTCAGGGACATCGAACGGACAAAATAAAACCTTAGGACACCAAGCGGAATTGTCAAAACTACATGGGTACCAAACGGAATTTCCCTTTATTTTTTTGGGCCTAAAATGTGGTTAAATGGGATTTAAAACTTGTGAAAACATTTTTATGAAAAATGGTTAATAACTGGAATATAAAATATTATACAATATTATTGATGAGATTTAAAATATAATATTATTATTATTGAGATTTAAAATATAATAGTATGAGACTTGGATTTTTAAAAGTGAAATTCGGAAAAGGTTTTCAAGATTGGAGATTGTTTTAATAAAATTAAAAAGAGGAATTTTGGAATTTTCCTAACTTTGTCAATTTTGATTAAATAATAAAATAAGTTGATCTAGAGAACAATGTTTCTAAAGGGATTTTGAGTCAGGTATGATTGGGAAATTGTTTTGAACAATGAATCGATTTAACTTGAGATTGAAAGAGTTTTGGAAAATCTGGGGAAAATGACTTACTTTACCAAACTTGATAACTTGTGTGAGTATAAATTATGATATGTTGATATTGCTATGATATGATGTGATAGAGGATCTATGATGAGATCTTGATCTGATAAGCATGTTTTGATGTGTTATAATTGTTAAGTATGAATTGTGAGATGCAATGTTGATATATTAAAGTAGGATATGACTTAGAGTATGGATATGACTTATATATATATATAGGAAATGGTTCAAATGAAAATGGTTCTTAAAATGAAAATCCCTCTTAAAATGAAAATGATCCAATTTGAAGGTAAATGAGCCTAATTTAAAGGTAAATGGGCCTAATTAAATGAGTAATAGATAAATGGGCCTAATTAATGTGTAAATGAGCCTAATTTTATGGTGTAAATGGGGAAATTGGTAAATGACCCTAATTATGAGATAAATGTCACCACCTCTCCCATACTTTCTATTTCTACCAATATCGCCCTTATTTCAATTATAAAAATTACAGATTTTAGCCCATAATTTTTATTTGAAATAAGATTATAAGGTGCATCTATAAGATTACAAAATGCAACAAAATATGCCACATCACATTTCTTGTCTTTATTTTAAAAAGTGAAAAATATGAGATTACAAAATATAAAGTGAACAAATAATACAATAAAGATTGTTATTAATAAATGTGCATTTTCCTAATGTAAAGTAAGTTTCCTACCAAATATTTTCTTTATGGGCTACTGTTTTTATAGCGGGTTTGTACTTTAATGTGACATGTGCCATTAAAAGTCTATTAGCTCAATTAAAAATGGTATAGCAATGTGCCCATGCACAAAGGTTCGAGTTCAAAATCCCGCATAAGCTATTTATGGTTGTCTTCTTTTTGTTCCCGTTCATGAATATATAAGATTATAAAGTGCAATAATAAAATGATAACATGCACAAATAAGATGATAAAGTGCATATATAACATTATGGTGTGCAAATATAATATTGTGTTGTGCAAATATAATATTATGTTGTGCAAATAAAATGATAACGTGCACAAATAAGATGATAAAGTGCATATATAACATTATGGTTGTTCGCTACGGGGGTTGCGGGGTGTGTGTATGTAAAATAGGAGAATAAAATAAAGCACAACTAGACTATCTCCCTGTCCCAAACAAATAATACAAGAATCCCCTCCCTTGTAGTAGTAGGGTAATTCAGGATCGAATCCACGAGGAGGTAGGTCAGCGCTTCCTTTGTTGTACTCACGATCAATGCTTTCGACCTCAGCAGACACTCGATATCGAGTATACTGGTCGATATCGACCTCAGTTCTGGTCGATTTCCTAGTGCAGTTCCTGCAGAAGACAAAACAGCAAGTCGACGTCGAGCAGAGACCTCGATATCGATGTTAGTACTCGATATCGACCCTTAAGGTCGATTTCGATGCTTGTCACAGAAACTGTTTTTGTAACCAATTTGTCGGAAAAGGATCCGAAGAAAATAGAATGGAGAGGAAAGATGAACAGAAGCAAACTAAGACTTTTATGAAGAATTTAATGAATTAAAAAGCTTCCAAAGTCGGGGTTTTATGCCACAACGATAACAAAGCAAGTTTCATGCTAGAAATATGAACTTTAATGTCTTTCCGTCAAATAACTTTCGTTATTAACACTTAGGTGATTAGAGGCTTTCGCATAATTTCTAAGAGTTACTATCCAATTCATGAGTAATTCAAGTTCGCAATATGAGTGGCTTTCGCTTCAACAATGCAAATAATGAAACTCCCTAACTTTCGCAAAGGATCATGCATGGGGTAGAAGACGGAATCGCATAAAAGTTATACCTTTGATGCACTTACCTCACATTGCTATCGTCGAGCTCACCCCGACCCTAGAAGTGGGTTGACTACTCGCTCCTCATCATGCACATCATCATCATAGTTATTGAAAGAAAGCTACCTTGAATTAAAACTCCGAAAGAAAGTACAACCGAACAAGCCACTCCGCTCTCGCTTTACAACTCCACTCGGCCACTCTCTCTCTCTCTCTCTCTATTGCAACTGAATTCGGAATCTCTAATTGAATATTGAATAATGCATCCAATACCTAAACTCAGCCCTATTGGCTTCTATTTGTAGATGACGATAAGGACTCGAAACCTTATCTTTATTCTCTATGATAAATAAAATAAATAAATAAAAAGTAAAAGCTAAAACTTCATGGTGAAATCAGCCTCCTCATGATAAATCTGATGTTGATGATAGGAAATCTCGACCTTTGGATAGGTATTGCAAGCATTGGATATAATTCTATCTAAATCGGAGTCGAATTCCTCTGCTGGCATGGTCGATATCGACCCTTCCACTCGATATCGACCCCTCCAAAATCTTATCTCGAGCTTCTCCTTCTCCTACTCTTTTTCTATCAACTTGGTCGATCTGACATGATCGATATCGACCTCCAGACGTCGATATCGACCTCTTCTGTGTCGAGATGCCCTGTTTCCTTTCTGCTCGATTCCTATGTCTCGATGTACTCGATGTCGAGGTCTTCAGTCGATTTCGACCTCTTCAGAAGACTTCGAGTTCTTTTTCCGCTCTTCTGAATTCATCCATTTTCATCCTGTTTTCTGCGAAATCACATAGAAACTCGTGCAAACCCATATACTTGACATTTAAGCATAAACTACACTATTCCCATGTTTTCCCATTAATGTGCATGCAAAAGACAACAAAATGAATTCATATGTGCATAGAAAATATGGCCATATGCGCGCACATCAAACACCCCATACTTAAGCTTGCTTGTCCCCAAGCAATACTCTTAATGGTCATTCAGGGGAAGAAAGTAAACCCTCAACATCATAGATTCATTTTTCATATGTCCCTACAATCAATTGCCATCCTCGAGAAGGTACTTATGTCAACCAAGTCCATGCCTGTGCATAAAAGCAATTTCATACTTATAAAGGAGGTAATAAAAAACAATTCTAGCGACATTGCATTAATAATCAAGAGGACTTTCTTCAAGCTTGTGAGAAGTGGATTGGTAAAAGGCTAAAGGTGGGCTAATATTTGGCCATGTGGTGTTAAATCCGGGGAAGTACACTTTCTTTCCAAAATATTCCACATTCCTCCTTCATAATGTCTCACCTTTCACTCATCGTTCAATGCTTTTTTTTTCACTTTAATGCTTTTACCTCTCTAACCTTAGCACTGCCTTCTCGCGAGTCGCAAACATGGGTGTCATGAATGGCCCCGGATACTTAGTACTTTGGACTCCTCACCTTTGTGTCCCATCTCGCCGAACTATTATCTCAGCGAGCAGGGTCGACCTACCTTTATCTCCTGAGGTGATCGGATTTTTTCTCGCTCATTTAATTTTCCATATTGTATCATTCCTGCCAACAACTTTATAAATGCACAACTCCATATAACTCCAAAGATGTCATCCATTCAAAAAAACTTTGTCCCCGGATAGGGTATAAGGTAAAAAATGGACAATATGTATATGTGGAGCAATAATGATCATGATAAGTCTCATATATGGCTTTGTGAATATGCGTAGGTAAGGCTAGGATATGGAATTTTGCTTGTATGGAATTTTTATAAAAAATCCTCCATCATCTTATCATGCTTATGTCAAAAGCAACTTCAAATTTTCATCTCCTTTATGATTTTCTCAAAAAAATTGCACTTCATTGGGACTTCCCTTAACTAGGCAATCTCATGTTATATCTCTAATGAATCTAATTTTGCATCATAGAGCTCTTTTTTATACTTCAATGACTCTTTTTTTTTTTTTTTTTTTTCAAAATTTTTGATGGGGGTCATTTAAAATAAATATGCATTAAAATAAATATGCAACCCTAAACTAAGCATGAATATGCAAATAAGCCTTTCCCCCACCCCATACTTAAAATTTACAGTGTCCTCACTGTATTAGAACTAGGGTTAAGAAGAAGACTTACTAAACCGTCACAAATTTCAGGAGTTGAAGAAGACAGCAGGGAAGGTCGATATCGACCCTTTACATCGATATCGATGTCTCTCTTGATGTCTGCTCGGGCTTCAGGGTGAATCGGCCTCGATCACAAACCCTATCCATGTCGACCTTGAGGTCGATTTCGATGTCCGACATCGATTTCGATGCCTTTTTGTGTGCTTTTCTCTCTCCTGCAATTTGAAAACTAAACACAAAATATGCAAAACAATAAAGTGTCTAAAACCAAAACAAAGCTGTCTTAAAACCAAAACTAAGTCTTTGTTACAAGCTCTAGATTTTTAAGTCGCTAGGCCGACTTCTTCCTTTGCGCTTTTCAAGGTGGCATCTGGAGAGCCCATGTGGCTTGGGCCTCAAATATCACTCCTTTCTTGTCCCGCAGCTGCATTCCCCCGGGATTGATTTGATTCACCGTGAATGGACCTAAGCTCTTATCCTTGAATCTTGTAGGGAACCAATGGTCTTTAGATTTGGCAACATAGACCTTGTCTCCTATCTCATATTGGCTTGAACTATCTTCGGATACCCTACATAAACGCACATGCCAAGGCACACCTCTTCCAAATAAAGATAAGTCCTTTATTGTAATTGAACAAGAGGAATCCGTACCTTGACTTACCTTTTTCTCCGTCTGTGGCTCAGGTCGATGTCGATGTGCAGAGGTCGATATCGATCCCTGTTGTACACCTGTAGGATCAGTCGAATTGGGGGGTTTTGACTCGATATGATCAGGTCGATTTCGACCCTCAGAGGTCGATATCGAGGTCTCCTCGCCTCTCTTCTCAGCGCTGATGGTGGTCGATTTCGATAGGGTGTGGTCGATATCGACCCTTGACCCCGATTTCGATGCTTCCTCTTTTCCTCCGTCGACCCCATACTTATGACCTGTCACAGAATCTTGAACAATAGTGGTCGATATCGACTTACCTGGGTCGATTTCGATGTCCTGTTGAGCTCCTTCGTTCAAGATTGCTTCAACTTCCTTTACTTGGGCTTCTTTGATGGCTTTTATCTCCATTGGCCCTTGACTTTGCACCGTCTTGTTGAAGGAATACTCTATTACTTCATCACTAATTGTGAGTGAGAGCAATCCTTTCTTCACGCTAATGTTGGCATCGACCGTTGCTAAGAATGGCCTACCTAAAATAATTGGACAAGCAGGGTCTTCCGCTATGTCAACAACTAGGAAATCAGCGGGGACAAAGAATTTGCCTACTTGTACTGGCACATCTGTCACTATCCCAGTTGGAATAACTACTGTATTGTTAGCCATGTATAACCTTGCATCCACGGGCTCCAGAGGACCTATCTTTACCTTGTGCCAAATGGTTAGTGGCATCATGCTAACGCTAGCTCCCAAGTCAACTAAAGCATTAAATTTGAATTGACCTAGACCTATAGCGATAGAAAACTTACCTGGGTCCGCCCGCTTTTGTGGTAGCTCCAACCTGTTGCATTCCTCTGCGATCTCAGAGAGCGATCGCTTCTTACCCAAGATATCCTTAAGGAACCTCACATAAGATGGCATCTCGTGAAGTGCCTCTGTGAATGGTATAGAGACATTAAGCCCTTGGAGCATTTTCACGAACCGTTGGAACTTCTTTTCCGCTGGGTCCTTAGTCACTTTTCTAGTTGGGAATGGCAACACCTTCTTCCTTCCTGCGGCTGTAGTGAGGTCGATATCGGCAGCAGTGGGGTCGATATCGACTGGAAGAGTCGATTTCTGTGGTGACGCAGAATTAGGGTCGACATCGACAGGAGGGTCGACATCGATGTCACCTTGGTCGATATCGACAGGGGGGGGTCGATATCGACGTCTGTTCTGGCTCCTTCTCCTCCACTTTTTGCTCGGGCGTTTGTAATTGACGCCCACTCCTTAGGTTTACTGCCGCGATATGACCTGTGGTTTTGCCCTTTTGGTTGGGCACAGTGGATCCAGGGAGTGATCCGGACGCTTTGGGCATTGCTTCCGCCAATTGACTCATTTGAGTCTCCATGTTGCGCTTCCAAACGTCGATCTCCCCAAGTCTAGAATTTATGCCCTGCAGCTGAGTATGGACGGAGTTATTGGCTTGTTTGAACTCAGCGTGGTTCCTTCGCATCTCATCAAGGATGATTTGCAGGTCATCTTTCTTAGTCTCCCGCTCAGGGTGCCCTGGTGCCCTATAGGTTGGGGGATCCCTTTGATAGAACCTTTGATCGCCCCAATTTTGTTGATTGCCCCCTCCATAGGGGCCTCTCGTCCATTTAACCTCTTCATGTTGTTCCGCCATGGATACTTGCTCAATATGTGGACAGGCACTGGTGTTATGTCTTATTGAACCACACTCCTGACAAGGTTGATTGTTGCTCAGGAACCTTACTTGCTTTTGAAGGCGGCGTGTTTGATCGTTATGGAATTGTTGCCGTACTTCAGGATCTATTTCTCTTGGAGGCTCATATAGAGGCATAGATGGGGCAGGCCTTGCATCATAGGCCGCAGCAGCCCCATAGGTGTTGTCAAAGTTCACAAGCCTCTCAATGGTCTCCCATGCCTCCGTTGGTGTAAGCTCAATGTACCGATAGGAGGTATATGAATTGATCCTCTCCTTATTCGGCGCATCAAGGGCGTTATAAAAAATCTCTTGGATGACATATGGAAGTTGCCCATGCGTCGGGCATGATCTCAGCAAGTCTTTAAAGCGCTCCCACGCCTGTGCTAGGGTTTCACCTGGCTTTTGTTTGAAAGCCGTGATCCTTTGTCGTAGCATCGCCGTTTTAGAAGGTGGAAAGAATTTGTTCAAGAATGCATCTTTCACCTCCGCCCATGTCCTTAGCGATCGTGGAGCCAAACTTTCAAGCCATTGTAATGCCTTTCCTGCCAAAGACCATCGAAAAGATTTTAGTCGCACATACTCTAGGTTTACTCCATCAGCAACTGTTTCACATAAGTCCATAAAAGTAGAGATGTGTTGCAGGGGGCATTCATTATGTCTTCCTTCAAAAGAATTTCTTTTAATCTCAGATAGGAAGTTAATTTTCAATTCATAATTGGAGTGAGGAATTATAATGGCAGATTCAGGAACATGAAGGGGCGGATGCATGTATTGCATCGCCGTTTGTGGATACTGATTTAGCCGCTCTTGGGCTTGTCTGCGCGCATCCTCCTCCCTATCAGCACGGGCTCGCTCAGCAGCAGCAGCGGCCCTTTCAGTAGCGATTGTAGCATTGTGGTCCTCGATCTCCTTTCTCAACCGCTCTATGATCTCAGCCTGCGTCTCGTTGTCAGCCATGATGCGAATTGCTTTGTTGCGAAGATGGTAGAAACGTTCAGGCTCGTCAATTGGTTCCAGGATAGGTCCGCGATCAGAACGTCGCATAAACCTGCAAAATAAGCTTAGAAAAAGATCGTGGTTAACTTAGGTGGCGATTGATTGCCTCCCCGGCAACGGCGCCAATTTTGTTCGCTACGGGGGTTGCGGGGTGTGTGTATGTAAAATAGGCGAATAAAATAAAGCACAACTAGACTTTCTCCCTGTCCCAAACAAATAATACAAGAATCCCCTCCCTTGTAGTAGTAGGGTAATTCAGGATCGAATCCACGAGGAGGTAGGTCAGCGCTTCCTTTGTTGTACTCACGATCAATGCTTTCGACCTCAGCAGACACTCGATATCGAGTATACTGGTCGATATCGACCTCAGTTCTGGTCGATTTCCTAGTGCAGTTCCTGCAGAAGACAAAACAGCAAGTCGACGTCGAGCAGAGACCTCGATATCGATGTTAGTACTCGATATCGACCCTTAAGGTCGATTTCGATGCTTGTCACAGAAACTGTTTTTGTAACCAATTTGTCGGAAAAGGATCCGAAGAAAATAGAATGGAGAGGAAAGATGAACAGAAGCAAACTAAGACTTTTATGAAGAATTTAATGAATTAAAAAGCTTCCAAAGTCGGGGTTTTATGCCACAACGATAACAAAGCAAGTTTCATGCTAGAAATATGAACTTTAATGTCTTTCCGTCAAATAACTTTCGTTATTAACACTTAGGTGATTAGAGGCTTTCGCATAATTTCTAAGAGTTACTATCCAATTCATGAGTAATTCAAGTTCGCAATATGAGTGGCTTTCGCTTCAACAATGCAAATAATGAAACTCCCTAACTTTCGCAAAGGATCATGCATGGGGTAGAAGACGGAATCGCATAAAAGTTATACCTTTGATGCACTTACCTCACATTGCTATCGTCGGGCTCACCCCGACCCTAGAAGTGGGTTGACTACTCGCTCCTCATCATGCACATCATCATCATAGTTATTGAAAGAAAGCTACCTTGAATTAAAACTCCGAAAGAAAGTACAACCGAACAAGCCACTCCGCTCTCGCTTTACAACTCCACTCGGCCACTCTCTCTCTCTCTCTCTATTGCAACTGAATTCGGAATCTCTAATTGAATATTGAATAATGCATCCAATACCTAAACTCAGCCCTATTGGCTTCTATTTGTAGATGACGATAAGGACTCGAAACCTTATCTTTATTCTCTATGATAAATAAAATAAATAAATAAAAAGTAAAAGCTAAAACATCATGGTGAAATCAGCCTCCTCATGATAAATCTGATGTTGATGATAGGAAATCTCGACCTTTGGATAGGTATTGCAAGCATTGGATATAATTCTATCAAAATCGGAGTCGAATTCCTCTGCTGGCATGGTCGATATCGACCCTTCCACTCGATATCGACCCCTCCAAAATCTTATCTCGAGCTTCTCCTTCTCCTACTCTTTTTCTATCAACTTGGTCGATCTGACATGATCGATATCGACCTCCAGACGTCGATATCGACCTCTTCTGTGTCGAGATGCCCTGTTTCCTTTCTGCTCGATTCCTATGTCTCGATGTACTCGATGTCGAGGTCTTCAGTCGATTTCGACCTCTTCAGAAGACTTCGAGTTCTTTTTCCGCTCTTCTAAATTCATCCATTTTCATCCTGTTTTCTGCGAAATCACATAGAAACTCGTGCAAACCCATATACTTGACATTTAAGCATAAACTACACTATTCCCATGTTTTCCCATTAATGTGCATGCAAAAGACAACAAAATGAATTCATATGTGCATAGAAAATATGGCCATATGCGCGCACATCAATGGTGTGCAAATATAATATTGTGTTGTGTAAATATAATATTATGTTGTGCAAATATAATATTATGTTGTACAAATAAAATGATAAGTGCAAGAATAAAATGATGGTATATGAATAAACATATGAAGTGCATGAATAAGATTGTGAAGTGCACAATTAAGATTATAAAGTGCATAAATAAAATGATGAAGTCTATGAATAATAGCATGAAGTGCATGAATAAGATTATGAAGTGCACGATTAAGATTATTAAGTGTATAAATAAAATGATAAAGTGCAAGAATAAAATTATGAAGTGTCCAATTAAAAATTACAGGTTAAAATATGCATTTTTTACTATTGTAATAGGGCAATATTTATACAAATAGAAAGTATGGGGAGGTTTTTTGTAATTTTCGCATCTCCTTCCTCTTCCGTGTGTTGCTATCGTCTGTGACTCTGCATCCCATCCGCCATTTTACTTGGAAAATCTCGACGCGCCAATCTTCACGCATTGCTCATTCGCGATCGGAAGATTTCAACCACCTCTCGATCTGCAATTTGGACGGGAGTCTTCACTTCAAGTCGATTCTTCGCTTTCTTCCTGCATTTCGTTGCCGTTCAACAGGGCCGAAAAATGCCGCTGGAATTGTTCGCAGCGGGGTGGGGTAGTAGGAGATTCAAATATTTAAATAAACAATGCACAACTAGGCTAACTCCTTGTCCCAAACAAATAATACAAGAATCCCCTCCCTTGTAGTAGTAGGGTAATTCAGGATTGAATCCACGAGGAGGTATGTCAGCGCTTCCCTTGTTGTACTCACGATCAAAGCTTCCGACCTCCGAAGACACTCGATATCGAGTATACTGGTCGATATCGACCTCAGTTCTGGTCGATTTCCTAACGCAGTTCCTGCAGAAGACAAAGCAGCAAGTCGACGTCGAGACAGACCTTGATATCGATGATAGACCTCGATATCGACCCTTACAGTCGATTTCGATGCTTGTCACAGAAACTGTTTTCGTAACCAATTTGTCGGAAAAGAGTCCGAAGAAAATAGAATGGAGAAGGAGGATGATCAGAAATAAAACTTAAGACTTTTATAAAGGATTCAATTAATTAAAAGCTTCCAAAGTCGGGGTTTCATGCCACAACGATAACAATGCAAGTTTTATGCTAAAACTATGAAATTTAATGCCTTTCCGTCAAATAACTTTCGTTATCAACACTTAGGTGATTAGAGGCTCTCGCATAGTTCATAAGAGTTACTATCCAATTCATGAGCAATACAAGTTCACAATATGAGTGGCTTTCGCTTCAATAATGCAAATAATGAATCTCCCTAACTTTCGTAAAGGATCATGCATGGGGTAGAAGACGGAATTGCATAAAAGTCATACCTTTGATGCACTTACCTCACATTGCTATCGTTGGGCTCACCCCGACCCTAGAAGTGGGTTGACTACTCGCTCCTCATCATGCACATCATCATCATTATTGTTGAAAGAAAGCTACTTTGAATTAAAACTTCGAAAGAAAGTACAACTGAACAAGTCACTCCGCTCTCGCTTTACAACTTTCACTCGGCCTCCTCCCTCTCTCTCTACTCTGAATTACTTTCTATAAAACTGGAATTCTTTGCGAAATTAGATACCTAAACTCAGCCCTATTGGCCTCTATTTATAAATGTCGATAAAGGCTCGAAACCTTATCTTTATTCTCTAATATAAAACTAAAATAAAAGTAAAAACTAAAACTCCATGGTAACTCAGCCTCCTCATGATAGATCTGGCATGGATGATAAGAAATCTCGACTTTTGGATAGACGTGCAAGCTTCAGATAGAATTCTATCAAAAATATGAGTCGGATTCCTCTGCTGGCATGGTCGATATCGACCCTAGACATCGATATCGACCCCTTCAAAACTTCATCTCGAGCTTCTCCTTCTCCTACTCGAACTAGCACTCGACTTCTATCGATTTGGTCGTTATGGAAGCCTCGATATCGACCTCCAGACGTCGATATCGACCCCTTCTGTGTCGACATGCTTTGTTTCATTTCCTGCTCGATTCCTATGTCTCTGATGCACTCGATGTCGAGGTCCCCAGTCGATTTCGACCTCTTCAGAAGACTTCGAGTTCTTTTTCCGCTCTTCCAAATTCGTCCATTTTTATCCTGTTTTCTGCGAAATCATATAGAAACTCGTGCAAACCCATATATTTGACATTTAAGTGTAAACTATACTATTCCCATGTTTTCCCATTAATATGCATGCAAAAGACAAGTAAAATGGACTTTTATGTGCATAGAAAATATGGCAATTTGCGCGCACATCAAACACCCCATACTTAAGCTTGCTTGTCCCCAAGCAATACTTTTAATGGTCATTCAGGGGAAGAAAGTAAACCCTCAACATCATAGATTCATTTTTCATATGTCCCTACAATCAATTGTCATCCTCGATAAGGTACTTATGTCAACCAAGTCCATGCATGTGCATAAAATCAATTTCATACTCATAAAGGAGGTAATATGCAAAAACAATTTTAGCGACATAGCATTAATAATCAAGAGGACTTTTTTCAAGCTTGTGAGAAATAGATTGGTAAAAGGCTAAAGGTGGGCTAATATTTGGCCATGTGGTGTTAAATCCGGGGAATCATACTTTCTTTCCAAATCATTCCACATTCCTTTTTCATAATGTCTCACCTTTCACTCATCGCTCAATGCTTTTATTTAATATAATGCTTTTACCTCTCTAACCTTAGCACTGCCTTCTCGCGAGTCGCAAACATGGGTGTCATGAATGGCCCCGGATACTTAGTACTTCGGACTCCTCACCTTGTGTCCCATCCTGCGGAACTATTATCTCAACGCAAGCAGGGTCGACCTACCTTTATCTCCTGAGGTGATCGGATTTTTTCTCGCTCATTAAATTTTCCATATTTTATAATTCTTTCATTCCTGCCAACAACTTCATAAATAATGCACAACTCCATATAACTCCAAAGATGACATCCATTCTTGAACTTTGTCCCCGGATAAGGTATAAGGTATAAAATGGGCAATATGTATATATGTGGAGCAATAATGATCATGATAAGGCTCATATATGGCTTGTGACTTTTGCAAATATGCATAGGTAAGGCTAGGATATGAACTTTGCTTGTATGGAATTTTTCATAAAAAGTCCTCCATCATCTTATCATGCACATGTCAAAAGCAACTTCAAATTTTCATCTTCTTTATTTTTTTCTTTTTGCACTTCATTGGGACTTCCCTTAACTAGGCAATCTCATGTTATATCTCTAATGAATCTAATTTTGCATCATAGAGCTCTTTTTTATACTTCTATGACTCTTTCTAAATTTTTCAAAAAATTTTGATGGGGGTCATATTTCTCTCTCTTTTTATTTTTTTATATATATGCATTAAAATAAATATGCAAATCTAAACTAAGTATGAATATGCAAGTAAGCCTTTCCCCCACCCCATACTTAAAATTTACAGTGTCCTCACTGTATTAGAACTAGGGTTAAGAAGAAAACTTACTAAACTGTCACAAATTTCAGGAGTTGAAGAAGACAGCAGGAGTGGTCGATATCGACCCTTAACATCGATATCGATGTTTATCTCGATTTCTGCTTCAGGCTTCAGGGTGATTTGGCCTCGATCACAAACCCTATTTAGGTCGACCTTGAGGTCGATGTCGATGTCAGACATCGATTTCGATGCCCTTCCTGTGTGATTTTTCTCTCTCCTGCAACTTGTTAATAAACATAAAACCAAAACAAAATATGCAATACAATAAAGAGTCTCAACCTAAAGAAAAAGTGTCTAAAAAATTAAAACTAAGTCTTTTGTTACAAGCTCTAGACTTTTAAGTCGCTAGGCCGACTTCTTCTTTCGCGCTTCTCAAGGCGGCATCTGCAGAGCCCATGTGGCTTGGGCCTCAAATATGACTCCTTTCTTGTCCCGCAGCTGCATTCCGCCAGGATTGATTTGATTCACCGTGAATGGTCCTAAGTTCTTATCCTTGAATCTTGTAGGGAACCAATGGTCCTTAGATTTGGCAACATAGACCTTGTCTCCTATCTCATATTGGCTTGAATCATCATCGGATACCCTACACAAGCGCACATGCCAAGGCACTCCTCTTCCAAATAATGATAAGTCTTTAATCGTAATTGAACACGAGGAATCCGTACCTTGATTTACCTTTTTCTCAGTCTGTGGCTCAGGTCGATGTCGATGTTCAGAGGTCGATATCGACCTCTGTTGTACTCCTGGAGGATCAGTCGATTTGGAGATTTTTGACTCGATATGATCAGGTCGATTTCGACCCTCAGAGATCGATATCGAGGTCTCCTTTCCTCCCTTCTCAGTGCTGATGGTGGTCGATTTCAATAGGGCATGGTCGATATCGACCCTTGACCCCAATTTCGATGTTTCCTCTTCTCCTCCGTCGACCCCATACTTATGACCTGGCACAAAATCTTGAACATTAGTGGTCGATATCGACTTACCTGGGTCGATTTCGATGTTCTGTTGGGCTCCTTCGTTCAAGATTGCCATAACTTCCTCTACTTGGGCTTCTATGGCCCTCTTTTCAAGCTCCTCCGGTGTCATACTTCTTACCTTTGCTTCTCCACATGCAATGTAGATACCATTGATGGCTTTGATCTCCATTGGCCCTTGATTTTTCACCGTCTTGTTGAAGGCATACTCTATCACCTCATCACTAATTGTGAATGAGAGCAATCCTTTCTTCACGCTAATGTTGGCATCGACGGTTGCTAGGAATGGCCTACCTAAAATAATTGGACAAGTAGGGTCCTCCGCTATATCAACAACTAAGAAATCAGCAGGGACAAAGAATTTACCTACTTGTACTGGCACATCCGTCACTATTCCAGTTGGAATAACTACCGTATTATTAGCCATGTACAACCTTGCATCCACGGGCTCCAGAGGACCTATCTTTACCTTGTGCCATATGGTTAGTGGCATTATGCTAACGCTAGCGCCCAAGTCAACTAAAGCATTAAATTTGAATTGACCTAGACCTATAGCGATAGAAAACTTACCTGGGTCCGCCCGCTTTTGTGGTAGCTCCAACCTGTTGCACTCCTCTGCGATCTCATAGAGCGATCGCTTCTTACCCAAGATGTCTTTAAGGAACCTTACATAAGATGGCATCTCGTGAAGTGCCTCCGTGAATGGTATAGAGACATTAAGTCCTTGGAGCATCTTCACGAACCGTTGGAACTTCTTTTCCGCTGGGTCCTTAATCACCTTTCTAGTTGGGAATGGCAACACCTTTTTCCTTCCCGCGGCTGCAGTGAGGTCGACATCGACATCAATAGGGTCGATATCAACTAGAGGAGTCGATTTCTATGGTGACGCGGTATCAGGGTCGACATCGACAGGAGCGTCGACATCGACGTCACATTGGTCGATATCGACAGGGGGGGTCAATATCGACGTTTGTTCTGGCTCCTTCTCCCCCGCTTTTTGTTCGGGCATTTGTAATTGACGCCCACTCCTTAGGTTTACTGCCGCAATATGACCAGTGGTCTTGCCCTTTTTGTTGGGCACAGTGGATCTAGGGAATGATCCTGACGCTTTGGGTATTGCTTCTGCCAATTGACTTATTTGAGTCTCCATATTGTGTTTCCAAACGTCGATCTCCCCAAGTCTAGAATTGATGCCCTGCAGCTGAGTATGGACTGAGTTGTTGGCTTGTTTGAACTCAGCATGGTTCCTCCACATCTCATCAAGAATGATTTGCAAGTCATCCTTCTTTGTCTCCCGCTCAGGGTACCCTGGTGCTCTATATGGTGGGGGATCCCTTTGTTGATAGAACCTTTGATCACCCCAATATTTTTGATTGCCTCCTCCATAGGAGCCTCTCGTCTATTTAACCTCCTCATGTTGTTCCGCCATGGATACTTGCTCAATGTGTGGACAGGCACTAGTGTTATGCCTTGTTGAGCCACACTCCTGACAAGGTTGATTGTTGCTCAGGAACCTTACTTGCTTTTGAAGGCGGCGTGTTTGATCATTATGGAATTGTTGCCGCACATCAGGATCTATCTCCTTTGGAGGCTCATATAGTGGCATTGATGGGGCAGGCCTTGCATCATAGGCCGCAGCAGCCCCATAAGTATTGTCAAAGTTCACAAGCCTCTCAATGGTCTCCCATGCCTCCGTTGGTGTAAGCTCAATGTACCGATAGGAGGTATATGAATTGATCCTCTCCTTATTCAGCGCATCAAGGGCGTTATAAAAGATCTCCTGAATGACATATGGAAGTTGCCCGTGCGTCGGGCATGATCTCAGCAAGTCCTTAAATCGCTCCCACGCCTGTGCTAGGGTTTCACCTGGCTTTTGTTTGAAAGCCGTGATCCTTTGTCGCAGCATCGCTGTTTTAGAAGGTGGGAAGAATTTGTTCAAGAATGCATCTTTCACCTCCGCCCATGTCCTCAACGAGCGTGGAGCCAAACTTTCAAGCCACTGTAATGCCTTCCCTGCCAAAGACCATCGAAAAGATTTTAATCGCACATACTCTAAATTTACTCCATCAGCAACTGTTTCACATAAGTCCATAAAAGTAGAGATGTGTTGCAGGGGGCATTCATTATGTCTTCCTTCAAAAGTATTTCTTTTAATCTCAGATAGGAAGTTAATTTTCAATTCATAGTTGGAGTGAGGAATTATAATGGCAGATTCAGGAACATGAAGCGGCGGATGCATGTATTGCATCGCCGTCTGTGGATACTGATTTAGCCGCTCTTGGGCTTGTCTGCGCGCATTCTCCTCCCTATCAGCACGGGCTCGCTGAGCAGTAGCGGCGGCCCTTTCAGCAGCGATTGTAGCATTGTGGTCCTCGATCTCCTTCCTCAACCATTCCATGATCTCAGCATGTGTCTCATTGTCAGCCATGATGCGAATTGCTTTGTTGCGAAGATGGTAGAAACGTTCAGGCTCGTTGATTGGTTCCAGGATAGGTCCGCAATCAGAACGTCGCATAAACCTTCAGAATAAGCTCAGAAAAAGATCGTGATTAACTTAGGTGGTGATTGATTGCCTCCCCGGCAACGGCACCAATTTGTTCGCAGCGGGGTGGGGTAGTAGGAGATTCAAATATTTAAATAAACAATGCACAACTAGGCTAACTCCCTGTCCTAAACAAATAATACAAGAATCCCCTCCCTTGTAGTAGTAGTGTAATTCAGGATCGAATCCACGAGGAGGTATGTCAGCGCTTCCCTTGTTGTACTCACGATCAAAGCTTCCGACCTCAGAAGACACTCGATATCGAGTATACAGGTCGATATCGACCTCAGTTCTGGTCGATTTCCTAGCGCAGTTCCTGCAGAAGACAAAGCAGCAAGTCGATGTCGAGACAGACATCGATATCGACCCTTACAGTCGATTTCGATGCTTGTCACAGAAACTGTTTTCGTAACCAATTTGTCGGAAAAGAGTCCGAAGAAAATAGAATGGAGAAGGAGGATGATCAGAAATAAAACTTAAGACTTTTATAAAGGATTCAATTAATTAAAAGCTTCCAAAGTCGGGGTTTCATGCCACAACGATAACAATGCAAGTTTTATGCTAAAACTATGAAATTTTATGCCTTTCCGTCAAATAACTTTCGTTATCAACACTTAGGTGATTAGAGGCTCTCACATAGTTCCTAAGAGTTACTATCCAATTCATGAGCAATTCAAGTTCACAATATGAGTGGCTTTCGCTTCAATAATGCAAATAATGAATCTCCCTAACTTTCGTAAAGGATCATGCATGGGGTAGAAGACGGAATCGCATAAAAGTCATACCTTTGATGCACTCCTCATCATGCACATCATCATCATTATTGTTGAAAGAAAGCTACTTTGAATTAAAACTTCGAAAGAAAGTACAACTGAACAAGCCACTCCGCTCTCGATTTACAACTTTCACTCGGCCTCCTCCCTCTCTCTCTACTCTGAATTACTTTCTATAAAACTGGAATTCTCTGCGAAATTAGATACCTAAACTTAGCCCTATTGGCCTCTATTTATAGATGTCAATAAAGGCTCGAAACCTTATCTTTATTCTCTAAGATAAAACTAAAATAAAAGTAAAAACTAAAACTCCATGGTAACTCAGCCTCCTCATGATAGATCTGGCATGGATGATAAGAAATCTTGACTTTTGGATAGACGTGCAAGCTTCAGATAAAATTCTATCAAAAATATGAGTCGGATTCCTCTGCTGGCATGGTCGATATCGACCCTAGACATCGATATCAACCCCTTCAAAACTTCATCTCGAGCTTCTCCTACTCGAACTAGCACTCAACTTCTATCGATTTGGTCGATATGGAAGCCTCGATATCGACCTCCAGACGTCGATATCGACCCCTTCTGTGTCGACATGCTTTGTTTCATTTCCTGCTCGATTCCTATGTCTCTGATGCACTCGATGTCGAGGTCCCCAGTCGATTTCGTCCTCTTCAGAAGACTTCGAGTTCTTTTTCCGCTCTTCCAAATTCATCCATTTTTATCCTGTTTTCTGCAAAATCACATAGAAACTCGTGCAAACCCATATATTTGACATTTATGCGTAAACTACACTATTCCCATGTTTTCCCATTAATATGCATGCAAAAGACAAGTAAAATGGACTTTTATGTGCGTAGAAAATATGGCAATTTGCGCACACATCAGGAATCTCCAAAAATTGTCAGTTGTTTCTGTATTTGGAGAGCCGAAGATCGTTCCTCGCACTCGCGGAAAGTCAATTCGAAGTCAATTTTGTGCTTAAACAATGACTTTTCGGCTTCTTATCTCTTTTGATTTCTGTCACCATTTCACTAAAAGACATCGTCAGAAAGCAGCCGAGTTGCTCATCACGATCCTGGAAGATTTCAACCATTTACCTTCTGCTATAAGAATGGCGTCTTCATTTCTATTCTCTTTACGATCCTGTGCGAGTCTCTTTTGTTTCTGGCTCTGAAGTTTGTGCGAAGCCATGGATTTTGTTCCAACGGAGGTGCAGAGCATTGAGAAGAAGCGCAGGTTCCGGGCACTGAAGCTGATCAATGTTGACCTGGAAGAGGAGTTATCCTTGTTGCCGGACGGGGCCGAGTACGGGAAGATGTAGATCGGGAAAAAAGGAAGCTAGATTGAGAGTGGGAGAAGAGGACGGGAGCCATGGAGCCCTGCGAGGCCGCTTTGTTCAGAAAGACGAAAGAGGGGAAGAAGAGACGGGAAGAAAGGAGGAGACTTAGGGCTATTGGGCCCGTTCTGTTCAATTATTTTTTAAAAATCAGGCCCATTTTCATTTTAAGCAATTTTTCATTTTAAGTACCATTTTCATTTTAACCACACCCTATATATATATATGAGATGATGATACATGATTACTAAAAATGTTATATGATATGATAATGAGTTAAAGCATGATGAAACATTGAGATGAGATATTGATATGATGAGTTGAGATAATACATTGAGATGATGAGTTATATTGAGATATGGGATATGAGATGAACGGATGGTGATGAGGAAATGATAATGATGGTGGATTGTATGAATTTGTGTGTGATATTATATGTTTTAATAAACATTAGGGGTTAGACTCATCTATATTACTTATATATGTGTTAGGTGATCATCTGTGACGTGTTGGCTTTCTATATACATAGTTGTTGCCTTTTGCTGTTTTGCACTTCCAGGTAAATCTCTACGAAGCTTACTCAGATCGAATAGAACCCTAGTATATGTGCAAGATATACTCGGTGTTGCATATGCATAAAAGCATGCCATGTAGTACCATGCTAGGTTGCATTGACCGTTGAGCATTCTATTTCTTTATGAATATGTAAACAGAACGACCGTTATCTGTGAAGTATTTAGAGTCTTTGCTAGGGTCATAGGACGACCTAGTCTCATCGGGTCTCGTCCTGAGTCATTCGAGTCATATGGCACCACCTTTACTTATATTATGAGCATGATTATGAGATTTGCATGCGGGCTTTATATATGATTATGGGTCGGGCCTGCGGGCTGATTCGATTATAATGGAATGGAATGCATTCATGAGCTGGCCAGTCTCCGCCCTATCGGGAAGGGGGGTGGGGGTAGGAGAGGGATATACCACTTGGTATTCTATGATAAGGCCTTATTATTATTATTATTATTATTATTATTATTATTATTATTATTATTATTATTATTATTATTATTATTATTATTATTATTATTATTATTATTATTATTATTATTATTATGCACTTGATCTTAGGGCATGCTAGTGTGTCAATATTCCGCCTTGCATCTAAAAGCATGATTATTAGGTATAACGTATGTGTGTACATATTATGGGGACAGCATCCTTAAGGAAGGGACAGACCCAAGTGGGCATCATCTGATCCCGCCCACTATTAACGTTTTTAGGTATCCATTATGCTTACCACTATTGAGGTTGGGTTGGCTCCATGACCGCGAGGTTCTAACTGGGCGGAAAGAGAGAGTTGAGACTCTGACTACACTAAATTAATAACGGTTTGGATTCACGTATTTAGATAATGTTTTGACCCGGCTCCGCCGTGACAACCTTATGTATGATTTTGGAAACTTGACTGGTGGTATGATAAATGGTTTTACGACTTAGGCCATAGGGCAGGTACAGGGGACTTGCCCTGGGGATTCCAACGGTCCCTCTCGGTTTTTGGGTGTGAAATCCCACTTTCAAAGCGCAATTGTTGGTTTCAAACCTTCAACCTGTACTCGGGGTGCAAGATCCCATCGAGGGGTTTCATCCCTCAAAACGTAACCCGGAAATCATAATCTCAGGCCGTTACACTCGCCGCTTGAAGCCTTATTAGAGAACTCCACCTAGCTTCCCAATGTCGATCTGGATCTCCGATAGGTTGATCGGTGTCTTATCCAACTTCGGGCCTTTGTTGGACGGCGAACTTGTGTGGGCAGCGGTTGCACCAACAGAAGATGAAGCTGAGGGAATTAGGAAAAGGAAGAATAAAAAAAAGAATAAGGGTAGTTTGGGGTTTATAAAAATATTATGGACATTTACTTAATTGATAATTTACCTAATTACATATCCTAGATGGATATTTGACCAAATTCTCTCTCTCTCTCTCCACTACCAAAAAAAGGAAATAGCCACGGATTTTTTAGCAACATCATATGGTGGTGGCCAAATTCGTGGCTGATAGCTACGAACGTAGCCACAACCTGACATGTCGTCGCTAAATAAGCGTCGAGTGAAAATTTTCGTGGCTAAATCCGTGGCTGGGGGTGATGACATAAATTCGTGTCCAGAATGTCGTAGCTAAATACATGGCTGTTAACCACGAATGTAGCCACTATTGGTACATCTGTGGCTAATTTTGAAGCTAATTAGGCCACGACATATATCTGTGGCTAACTCCGTGGCTAAGAAAAGGGGACAAAATGGCATTCCTAACCTTAATTTGAAGCTCACAACCACTACTATAGGCAATATCAAAAGATCTGTGGCTAATGAGGACGAAAATTAGGCCACAAAACTATCCGTTGCTGAATTCGTGGCTAATTTTACATAGTAGCTCAGCCGAGTTGAAGTAATTCAATCTCAAAAAATTAAAGGAAACTTGACCAAAAAAATTAAAAATCAAGAAGCCCAACATTAGTGATGTGGTCAAGCCCAATAATGGTGATGGTCAAAGCCCAAAGAGAGTCAAGCTCATTAGTGTTGGTCAAAGAAAAGCCCAAATAATAAGGAAGCCCACACAAAAATAGATTTCTCTACGTATTAATAAGCTCATTCGTATTAGCCACGAATTTAGCTACGACCATATCCGTGGCTAAATAATGGTATGTCTTTATATGTAAATAAATACTCGAACATAAAGAAAACTAATAATTGTTAAATAAAATGTGTTTTGAGGAAAAAAAATCATATAAGTAACTAATAATCGTTGAATAAAACCTTATATTAACTAATAAATTCGTATGAGAATATTAGGAGAGTTTATTTGAGGAAAAATCATATAAGTAGCTAATAACTGTTGAATAAAACCTTATATTACCTAAGAAAATGTTATAAGAATACTATAAGTGTGTGTTTTGAGGGAAAATCATATAAGTAGCTGATGATTGTGGAATAAAATCTTATATTATCTAATAAAATATTATAAGAATATATAAGTGTGTGTTTTGAGGGAAAATCATATAAGTAGTAACGATTGTGGAATAAAACCTTATATTATCTAATAAATTATTATAAGAATACTATAAGTGTGGGTTTTGAGGGGAAATCATATAAGTAGCTAATGATTTTGGAATAAAATCTTATATTAACTAATGAATTGTTATAAGAATACTATAAGTGTGTGTTTTGGAGGGAAATCATATAAGTACCTAATGATTGTGGAATAAAACCTTATATTGTCTAATAAAATGTCATAAGAATACTACAAGTGTAGGTTTTGAGGGGAAATAATATAAGTAGATAATGATTGGGGAATAAAACCTCAAATTATCTAATAAAATGTTATAAGAATACTATAAGTGTGTGTTTTGAGGGAAAATCATATAAGCAGCTAATGATTGTGGAATAAAATCTTATATTATCTAATAAAATTTTATAAGAATACTATAAGTGTGTGTATTTTGAAGGAAAATCATACAAGTAGCTAATGATTGTGGAATAAAATCTTATATTATCTAATAAAATGTTATAAGAATACTATAAGTGTGTGTTTTGAGAGAAAATCATATAAGTAGCCAATCATTGTGGAATAAAACCTTATATTATCTAATAAATTGTTATAAGAATGCTATAAGTGTGTGTTTTGAGCGGAAATCATATAAGCAGCTAATGATTGGGGAATAAAACCTTAAATTATCTAATAAAATGTTATAAGAATATTATAAGTGTGTGTTTTGAGAGAAAATCATATAAGCAAGTAATGAATGTGGAATAAAATCTTATATTATCTAATAAAATGTTATAAGAATCCTATAAGTGTGTGTATTTTGAGGGAAAATCATATAAGTAGCTAATGATTGTGGAATAAAATCTTATATTATCTAATAAAATGTTATAAGAATACTATAAGTGTGTGTTTTGAGGGAAAATCGTATAAGTAGCCAATCATTGTGGAATAAAACCTTATATTATCTAATAAATTGTTATAAGAATGCTATAAGTGTGTGTTTTGAGGGGAAATCATATAAGCAGTTAATGATTGGGGAATAAAACCTTAAATTATATAATAAAATGTTATAAGAATACTATAAGGTGTGTTTTGAGAGAAAATCATATAAGTAGCTAATGAATGTGGAATAAAATCTTATATTATCTAATAAAATGTTATAAGAATACTAGAAGTGTGTGTTTTGAGGGAAAATCATATAAGTAGCTAATGATTGTGGAATAAAATCTTATATTATCTAATAAAATGTTCTAAGAATACTACAAGTGTGTGTTTTGAGGGAAAATCATATAAGTAGCCAATGATTGTGGAATAAAACCTTATATTATCTAATAAATTGTTATAAAAATGCTATAAGTGCGTGTTTTGAGGGAAAATCATATAAGTAGCCAATGATTGTGGAATAAAACCTTATATTATCTAATAAATTGTTATAAGAATGCTATAAGTGTGTGTTTCGAGGGAAAATCATATAAGTAGCCAATGATTGTGGAATAAAACCTTATATTATTTAATAAATTGTTATAAAAATACTATAAGTGTATGTTTTGAGGGAAAATCATATAAGTAGCTAATGATTGTGGAATAAAATCTTATATCAACTAATAAAATGTTATAAGAATATATAAGTGTGTGTTTTGAGGGAAAATCATATAAGTAGCTAATGATTGTGGAATAAAATCTTATATTATCTAATAAAATGTTACAAGAATACTATAAGTGTGTGTTTTGAGGAAAAATCATATAAGTAGTTAATGATTTGTGGAATAAAAAATTATATCTATAATTATAACTATATATATATATATAAATTATGATCGGTTTTTTATGATATAAATTCTCATCGGCTTTTATGATATATAGTAGTAGATACCAATTGAAGTCATATCTCTAACTATAACTATTATAATTCATATTCACATAGTTTGATCGGTACTCTAATTTGATTGAACACTTTGTCTCTAACTATAACTCTAATCATATAATTTGTTGATTTGGGAAAAAATATTTAAAAGTTGAAATAAAATCTCTGCAAACTAATATTTTGAAGATAGAAAATACACAAAATAATACTTAACTAACCCAACACTCACCTATTGTATCAGATAAAATATTAAAGATTAAAATAAAAATTGAAAATCTTCCAAAGAATTGTGATAAAAGTCTCCCAAAATATATCCATGTCTAAAAGATAGAAAAGAATATTTAAAATAAAATATTGAAATAGATTAATTTATTCACCTAATTATGTAAATAAATCCAACTATGTATTTTTCTAGAATTTAACTTTGATCGTTTTCCTTACATTTAACAAATAAAAAATTAAAACTTTCGTTAATATGTTTATAAAAGAAAAAAGGGATTGGAAAATGAATTATATTGCACAAGTTAATTGGATGAAAAATTAAAACGGCGGAAGAAAAGAAAATTGGGGCGAGACAATGAATAATAAAGGCGGGATGTCAAATTTGATGAAAATTTTAAACAGGCGTGTTTTTAATAAAATAAAATAAAAAAGAGGCGCTTTATCTTTTAGGTTAATCAACAGGGAAGGGAAGCCGCTTTCTCCTTGCCTCTCTCCTCCGCCAGTCCGCCAGCACCGAGCCCGCCTGTCTCCTCCTTGCCTCTCTTCCTGTTCTTCCCGGCATCGGAGAACGACGCCAACGCTGCAATCCAACATGGGAACCCATCCTTCTCGATCTCGGCAGCAGAAGAGCGAAGAGGGCAAGGGCGAATCCCGCCGTTTTGCACGCCGACAGGTACCTCTCTCCATCTCTTCGCCTATTCTTTTTCTTTTCCGGCTTTCTGCGTTGGTGGAGTCCCAAATCAAGGATACCAATGTGCAATTGTGTGCCTCTTTGCCTCTTTTCTCTCCGACAGCTCTTGTTCATGTTCTTGTTGCCTCTTTTTCTCTTTTCTTTACCGACTCTTTGACCTTTTCCCCTTTTCACTTCTTGGATCGATTGGTCTGTTGTTCCTCTACCAGCCGCTACTTTGCCTTCTTGTTCTTCTTCTCTTCTAGATCTGGTTGTAATCTTTCCCCCAATTGGATGAAGCTACGATTTTTGGACAGGAATTGCGTTGTTTGATAGCTTCCACTGGTGAACACAAGAGGGTTGCTGCACATGTGGCTTCTCTGTACTACAGCTCCGAACTTGGGAGGTTTATGGGTGCTGCTGGCTCCAATAGAGATGCTCCAAAGGCGCTCGATCTTGTTTCGATAATTGGAAGTGTTGACAAAAACTATTTACTACTGGAGTTTCTTGGGGATTATATCTTGTTTGTGGTATAATAAAATTGGAATTTTTATATTTGATCTTTCGAAAAAAGAAGAAAGAATTGTAATACCAGTGCATGAAGAATCTGTAACGGCCCGGATATAAATACCCGGGTTACGTTTCGAAGGTCGGATACCTTCGTTCGGATCTTGCAATTCAGGTACGGGTCAGTCCGGTTCTTCGCTTTCGCCCAGGAGGATTCCCGTCATAGAAGCATGGAGCAAGCAAGGAGCAAGTACCTATCACTATCGACGAAGTCAGACCCAGAGACGCATGCGGGCCCTAAAGATCACGCTGAGGCCATATAATATGCATATACCTAGAATAAAGGATGGTCTAATGCGGTACATAATTTTAATCACACTAGCATGCTCCTAGTTGAAATAATGTGCAGAAAGCTGTAAAGGCGCCCAAAGAATGCCAAGTGGCATATCCCCATATCTCTGTATTTCCCGTACCCACTCCGAGGTAGGGCGCTCGGCCTCAGCCGAACCGTAATAGATATATTCCCGTACCAACTCCGAGGTAGGGCGCTCGGTCTATGCCAAACCGTAATAGATATATTCTCATACCCACTCCGAGGTAGGGCGCTCGGTCTATGCCAAACCGTATCAGAGATATATATAGATCATACTCATTGACTCGATCGGGGACCGAAACGGTATAAAACAAGAATGCCCCCATGACCCTAGCAAAGACTCTAAGACTCACAGATAACGGCCGTTCTGTTCTCAAACACACAAAGTAACCGAATGCTCATTCATAAGTGCAATCCTAGCATGATACTACATGGCATGCTTTAATACTTATGCAACACCTACATACTATATGACACATCAGGCAGGAGGTCCAAGTTACTGCGTAAGCTCCCGTATGAAACTTACCTGGAGGCGCGCAGAATCCAAGCAATAATCAGCAATAGCAAGCAATCCAATCATGTCACAAATCACCTAGTATATAATATAAGATGTGCATAAGTCTACGTCTAAGTCACACAAGGCGCCCCTAACTATCGTACATAACTTCACATAACCATAGAATATCGTATCTTAACATTTCATCCTTATCATCTCAACTCATCTCATCATCTTCCTTATTCATTTCCATCAATCAACTCATATCATCTTAATCCTTCCATTTTGTCTTAACTGTCCTATTTCATCATATCTCATCTTATATATCATCATATAGCATCTTCTATATCATCTCAACACATGTCATCACATAATATCATGTAACATCTCATCCTGCTTCATAATTCAATTCAAGATTCTAACAGGTCAAATCATGCTTCAATTCACATAAATCCATATCATAACATAGCTTCACATATCTCATTTCAGATTATTCCATCTTATCTCATTATGCTCATTTCATGTTCATCTCATCTCAACATATAATATCTCATAATCTCAAAACACTTGATCATTTCAACTCATCATTATACCATAAACCCATCAGTTAGAATCAGGCACCACTATTATTATATATAAGTCATATTCATATTCTAAGGTATATTCATACTTAAATCATCACATCATATAACATATCATAACAATATCAACATATCATAATTTATATACACACAAGGTAGACAAGTAAGTCAATTCCCATGTTTTTCCCAAACCCTTAAGTCTCAAAATAAGCCAACGCAATCAACAAAGAATTCCTTTAAATCTTACTTAGCCAAATCCCGACATGAAGCATTTGAATCCTTAAACCAATTTCCCAAAATTATATTATTAAAATAATCCCGGCATATCGGTTTTAAAACACAAATCCTTTTAAGGAAGATTTTCAAAATACAAGTTTAAGGCTCAATCTCTATTTAAAACATTTTCTCAAGTCATCAAAAATCCACTATAAAACATTGCTTTTTAATCAACTTATATTATTATTTTATCAAAATAAATCTGACAAGGTTAGGATATTTCCAAAAATCTCGCTTTTCAAGTAATTAAATCAATTCCAACAAACCTATTTTTCCAAATTCTCTTTAAGAATCCAAGGCTCATAATATAATATCTTTAAATTTCAATAATAATATAATAGTACTTTACATTCCATTTATTTAATAATTACATACTTAAATTATATATATCAAGGTAAGTTTTAAACCTTATAATCACTTTAACACATTTTAAAACACATTTCAAAATCACAATATAACACATAATATATCCCAATAATCTATTTCTAAAACACTATATAATATATTTATATATAAACACTTTACAAAAATTATAATTTATATTCATAAATCAGAAAAATATAATAATAATAGTTATTATTTAACAAACCACTAACAATTATATATTGTTCAACAAAATGACTAATTAAAACAAGCAAACCCAATAAAACAAACAAGCCCAACCCGAAGCTAAGCCCAACCCGGATTCACATGCCCAGACCCGGCCCAGACCCAACCAAATTCGGATCCAAACAAACCCAACCCAACTGAACCGGTCCACCCATTTTTATTTTATTAAACACCTGAACCGGACTAAGCTTTTAAAAACAGAAAACCGAACCCAGTTACTATTCATCATCCTCTTCATGCCTCCTCCGCCCGTTTTCCAGCCTCTCACTCTCGCTCTCGCTTCTTTCTCTCTCTCTCTCTCAGGCTCACTCCCAAATGACCCACCCAGCGAAACCAAGAAAAAGAGAGGGGAACGAAGCTCACCGGAGGGTCTCGAAGGTTCGCCGAAAAACGGGCGTCGGGGGTCCTTCGAGCTTCATCGGAGGTGGATCTGTAACGGCCCGGATATAAATATCTGAGATACGTTTCGAAGGTTGGATACCTTCGTTCGGATGTTGCAATTCAGGTACGGGTCGAGGTTTCAAACCTCTAATGATCAATCAGTATTCAAAGCGGGGATTTCGAACCCTAGTCAATCGAAGTTACAGAAATTCAATTTAAATGAAAGTAAAGCGGAAGTAAGGTTTAGATACAAGAGCCACGGCAGAGCCGGGTCAAAACCAAAACATATATTCTAAAGTTGTATAGCCAATTTAGCAGGGTTAGACAGATTCTTTGCAATCGTCCGGGGGATTTTCCCACGCCATAGAGACAGGGAGTAATCATACCTAAAAACAAGTGGTGCGAGCGGGATCAGACCGAGGCCCCAACACACCCTGTCCCACAAGCGAACATACACATACGCTAATAATAAAGATGATGCAGATGCGGAAATTAAATCACACTAACATAATCCTAATTTACAATATGCGAAAAAGAACTATAAAGGCGCCCAAAGAATGCCAAGTGGCATATCCCTCTCCTACCTCTACACCCCTTCCCGTTAGTGCAGAGACTGGCCAGTTCGATGCTATAGCATATCATATCTCATCATCATATCATATCTCATCATCATTTCATATATCATCATCATATCATATATCATGCTCATGCCCGATGGTGTTGGGTCATCATATCATATATCATGCTCATGCCCGATGGTACTGGGCTATCTCATCATCATATCATATTGACTCGATAGACTCAGGGCACCCGATGGGGCTGGGCTACCCTATGACCCTAGCAAAGACTCTAGGACTATCACAGATAACGGCCGTTCTGTTTACATACGCATAAAGAAATAGAATGCTCAATCACAAGTGCAATCCTAGCATGATACTACATGGCATGCTTTAATGCTTATGCAACACCTAGTATGTCATATATTCACAAGCAGGTATTCTCTTTCGAATCTGAGTAAGCCCATAAAGGAACTTACCTGAATAAGCCGAACAGCAGAGAACAAGGCAGAAGCATAGTCCAAGTAATGAATCACCAATAGCAAGCAATGTCCAACATCTCACAATCACCTAATAACATACAGATATGCATAAGTCTATCTACTTCACACAAGGCGCCCCTAACTATCATACATAGCTTCTCATATCTTATCTCAGATTATTCCGTCTTATCTCATCATAATTCAAATATCATTCCATGTTCATCTCATATAATCTCATCACCTCATTTTCAAAACAATCTCTCAAAGAACTCATCTTAGAAAATCAAACAGTTCTTTTAAAATCGTTTATCCAAATTCCGACATTAAACACTTAAGCCTTAAAACCAATTTCCCAAAATCATATTATAGAATCATTCCGGCATGTTTCTTAATTCAAAAACATTATATAAATAAATTCCAATATTAAATCATCAAAATAATCCTATGTTCACACATCATACTTATAAATCAAAACCAAGAACTCACTTTAAAATTCCTCACTCTCATATTTAAATCCTCATAAAATGCGTCATATATAAATAATCCAATTAATACTATTTTAAAACAAATAAACAATACATAACGATTAAATTCCAGGATTTATAATTTATAACCAAATCCCAAAATATTAATAATATCCAAATAATTTCAACACTTACTAACCATATAATCTCAAAACAATAACCCAAATATCAAATCAATCCGAATAACAATTAATATAACACATAAATATGTATATATATATATATGTATAACATAACATATAACATATACCAATGAAAATTAAAACACAACAACACCTATATATAACCCATATAAATAAGCCAATTCAGAAATAAAAATCCAGCCCAACCCAAAATCAAACCCAGCCCACAACCCAGATACCCATACCCGAAGATCCGAACAGAAGAAGGAAAGAAAGAAGACCAACTGGCCCAAATCCGGAAGGGAAAGAAAGAAAGAAACGCCCACCCGAATTAGGCCCAATCCACTCCGGAAATCTGAATAAAAGAGGAGGGGGGGACCCAGTGACGTGGCACTGAGGTGGAGCGGAGGGGATCCGAATTAAGATGTTATAACCCAGAAAAAGGGTCCGGGTCAGGCCCCGCCCAACGTGAGAAAGGACGGTCTTCTTCAAGCTCAGAACAGAGCTCCATTGACGACGAACGGGAAGCGAAAGAAGAAGAGGGGAACCCAGGCTCCGGTGGTCCGTTCGACCTCCAACTTCACCCCGATGATTGACACAAAATTCCGACCAAGACCCACCCCAAAAGAAAGAAGCGACATGAGAAGAAAGAAGGAGGAAGAGAGATTACCGAGCTTCGAAAACTCAACTCCGGGGAGTGCTCGAGGGCTGCTCTGGTTTCATCAGTGAGAGGGGAGCTTCGTTCTGAGTCTATGAGGAAGGTAAGTGACTAAAGGTGCATTTTTTCATGGTTTGGAAACGAAACGAACACAAAACGAAACCAGCCTTTAAATCGGAAAAACAGGGGAGTGATGTTCGCGGCGGCGCTGGCGGCTCCGGCTGCGCTGGTGGCTTTGACGACGTCTTGGGAGGCTCCTCTTTGTTTTGGTGAACGGACGGAGATGAGAGGAATGAGAAGCTGCGGTTGCTCGATGGAAAACAGGGGAGCAAGGGGATCCTTATGGGTTGCTGGGTGGCCGACGTCGATGGTGGTGGCTAGCTGGTGGTGAGGTGTGGTGGGAAGGTGTTGCTCAGACGAGAAAGGAGGAGCAATGAGTGGTGTGTGGTGGTGCTGGTGGTGGCTTGAGGGAGCCCTTCCGAAAATGAAAAGGAGGGAGAGAGGAGGAATGGGGAGAGGTTCTGCAAGTTTCTGCAAGCTTTCAATAGAGAGAAGGGGAGTGTTGTTTTGTAGCCAAATGTGCAGCTGGGTGATTTGCAGGTGGTGAGAAGGGGGACCGCAGAGAGAGAGAGAGAGAGAGAGAGAGAGAGAGAGAGAGAGAGAGAGAGAGAGAGAGAGAGAGAGAGAGAGAGAGAGAGAGAGAGAAGAAAAGATAAATAGGGAGAGTGGGCCCCATAACATCAATTTAAAATCCCGACACTCTACCCCAATCCCGCTCACTAGAACGAAACCCGACACTCGACAATTAAATAAAATTTTAAATCATATCGGAATGAAATTAATTTTATTAATACCCAGAACTCGAAAGCGAAAATCAAATCCCGTCAAAAATCCAAAATTTAACTGATGCCGGAAGGATTTTAAAATTGAACTCGTGCTCGAGGACGACTTTTTCTCTGCTTTTACAATTGAATAAAATAGTAACGTATTTAAATAAAATATTCATAATATAATATATAATATATACCCGGTCTTTACATTTATCCACCTCTAAAAACAAGTCACGTCCCTGAGACTAAAATCATTTCAAAGCAATGGGAAGAAGTTTGAAATCGGTGAGTCCGAGGACCATGTCCAAGGATCTTGTAATCATCTCGGTTGCGTCTTCCGGGATTCTCACAACATCCTGGTCACGGTCGTAACATCTCCAATTGGTCTAGTCAAGTGTGTAATAAGAGACCTTATCACATCCTCGCTTCGACTTTACGGAAGTAACACAACTCTAAAAGTATTATAGCGTCCCGACTAGGTCTTAGCAAGCAATCTATAAGCGCCCCTATAAAATGCTTGTATCCACTTCGTGAGACGTCATAATGTAAATCCAGTTCGTAAATCCTCAAAGCGTTTTGTAAATGGAAAGATTGTCATCCAAATCATTGAAACTCTCAACTTCTTTAAAACCCCAAATTGGCCATTTTTTTAAAACCGCTCAAAATCTTCAAATCCGAGGTTTAATCAAGCAACTTTACACCAAAACAAGTCAAATCCTTTCAAATCAAGATTTCGTCAAAATCTCCCAAAAACCAAATCAGCTTCTCGCAAACCAATCAATCAAATTCGGAAGGTAGGAGGTGGAATCATCTACCTCTAAGGGCTAATCCCATATTCTCTTCCTAATTTCCAGAATCGAATCAATCTATCAGTCTCAATTCAAGCAAGATCCATAAGCCATAAGAAATGCATAACTGTATACCCATCCAATCTCCAATCAACACATCACACAGCAAGTCTCAACATATACCAGAGTAGTGCCACAAGGTCACTCAACATCTCCATATCATACTAAAGGTCGTAATATGCACCTCAACGATATAACAATATCATAACAATGTCTCAACATCACACCAGAAGTCATAAAGTATCACTCATCATAGAACCAACGAACCAAAACCCATTGTCAACACATCAACACAACAAGGTCAGGCTATTAAGATTTAGCAGAGGGGAAGGTCAGTCAATATATCAATCACCAAAACGTCAGCATACTCACAAAACATCATCTCAACTCATACAATGCCATATAACGATCATTTAGCAATCACGCACCATTATATCATATATACATATAAGTCACATTCACGATCCAATTCAATATTCATCATTTAACATCTCCTGATCATAATATAACATCATGCTCTCACATAGCAACATATCATTATTTCATGATTCATACAACACATCACAACATGCTTCTAGAACAACATAGTAGGATAGCAATGTATCATTATATCATAATAACACTTGTCACTGTCAACTAGATTTCCAATATTGCATATCAACATGTAATATCAAGCCATATCAGGTTTATCATGGTCGCTATCTAACATCATGCCAGTACATATTAACAAATCACGAAATCAAGAAAATCCTCACATCACTACCAGTCAAAATGAAACGCAATCCCCGCTCGCTCGCCTCCCACTCTCAAGCCAAGACCGACCTTCATCTAGACCTACCAACATCTACTCGGATACTACCCCAAAGAAGAAACCCCAATTCATTCCTACCTTAAATCTCACACCTCTTCCCGCCAAGCACTCACACTAACAATCCACCTCTAAGACTCCAATCCCTATCTCTGTTTTCACAAACGAGCACCCCTGCATACTATGTTCTTGATACCCCCAAAGGTCATTTCTTACATTTCTCACTCTTCCCAAGATATCACAACGTAGAACCCTTCTAACCACGCATCTTCTATAAAAATTTTCTCGGTCACTACCTAACCAGCCTATCCCTAACTATACCCCTATCCAAGATTCACCTAGGATCTCATTGAAACCACCAAGCATTACCTCTTATAATTCCCGAACTCACTCGGTCCAACCTAAGTCAACACCCCTCTTCTACAACTTTCCCCTTACCACCGTCGATCATTCTAATCACTCAAAACCTTTCTCCACTCTTTGATCGCTCTACCAAAAGGACCTCACTCACATGTTCAAGGAAGAATCAATCATGAACATTATTACACATAAGGATTACATCATATCAACTAACATTTATATCAATAGCATCATTAGTCCATCATTAAGCATTGTAACATGTATCAAAAGTCTTAATTTACCTTCATGCTCAACGACTATTGTAAAACATTATATACGAACCTAATCAAATCAAGCTAGCAAGTTTCATCATAACCTTATCAAATAAACAGTTCAGGTTCTCAGCATTTGCAGCTTATACTCACAGGCAAGGAATTTAGATAATGCTTAGCAATTCAAAGTTACATCACGTCAAGTCATCATAGCACATTAGGACTATAAGGCATCGAATCATATCATCATAGTCAACATACAATCAAGCAACAGTCATCACTAAGTCATCACATCAACACGTAACTTTCAACATCAATTTAGTGCAACATCACCATCAACAAGTTCATAAAGGATTAACAATTCAAACGGAGGACACTCTCGCTTACAAGTCATATCGTACTCAATAATCGCAACCCTCGAAGCAAGCTTGTTCCGTCGACATTGTCGATCCTGAGGCGCGTGGGTTATGGGCCCACGCTTCCGCTGCGCTTCTCTATCGCTATCCGACTTTCCGATCCCTTTTTCCATGCGGTCGCTCGTCCAATGTAACGCGTAGGAGCCCAAGTTAGCGGAGATAGGGGAGTGACAAGGGCGGATGACCCAATGTTTCTTTCGGAGACGGAATAGACCAAAGCTAAAGACGATATGACTAGAGACAAGACTCTGACTCGGGAATAGTAACGATGCCCTTAAGGAGGTCTATTAGGTTACAATTATGACAAACAAGCACGCTATCATCATGGGGCATATCAACCACACTAGTCCACACTAACATGTACCTATCCTCAAGGAACGACGAAATACACATTCATTCTAAAGACACGACCGAGTCCTACACTGATGCACGTGAAACAAGCTAGTAGTCTATGATTCCACGGAAGTAGATATGCCTAGCAACTTCAAGCAAGCTATGCGGAACTAACAATGATCATGTATGATTCGAAGTCATATGGGATTTAATTGAAGATAACGAGCATCATGTATATGATCAATGTAAGAGCATGGTATACACATCAACAATGAGTCCAAATATATCAAGACGAGGTTTATCATAACAACCAACTAAGTGTCATACGAGAATATATAAGGGCGGCATAGTAACTATCACATCTAACAGCAATGATCATACAGTAGCTTAAGAATGACATGTAATCATACGACGAGATACATTTAGAAACATAGGTCCTACATGATGGTAGTGATACATGATAAGACAAGGGCATAGTCAAGAGTTGTCTAAAAGAATTCAATATAATGTTCATAGAGCATGAGTCATCATTACAGGGAGTGACAAGGAGGGCATCGCCAGCGATAGATTATAAGTATGCTAGGAGCCACTATCATAGTGCACATAAAACGGAATAACAACTATCACATTATAGGACAAGCATGTTCTCGTAATAGAATAAGTATGGCAAGTCACTATTTCACAAGTCATATTGTAATCATACGCCTTACAGGATACTAATAGCACATATCGAACATGAATACAATCAAGGTAATTAACTAAATTCATTCTAATATTCATGCGTCATGCGTATGCAAAATCATGATATAGGGTGGTGTGTGATCATGCGAGGTGTCAAGTCATACATTCATGCAAGCACGAGAGAATATCATAGAGTAATAGAGGGATACCACCGAGCGAGAACATGTGAACATGCTAGAATTAACCATCACGGAAAGCAAGTTGATCATCGAATTCAACATCAATTTAATCGGGGCGAGTGGAACATTTTAAGATGAGAAAAAAGGGAAGAGTCACACTATCAGGGGCCTAGCTTGAGAGAGAATCAACAATAACGTAGGCAAGGTAGAATTTTCACAAGTCACAACCAAGGGCCCGACATGTTACTAAGGGTTCAATGTAACATATGATACATACATGCACTTGATTGATTACTCGATACTAAGTAAGACTTCAATTCAATCACATTCCAATAATATAGAAGCATGAGCAAGTTTAACTATGTATAACACAAGTTTAAATAATGGGCAACATAATTAGAATACGGGGCGTGAGTACAAATCAACACATACTAGGGTAAACATGAATTCACCAAGACTCCATTATGCCACATAATCTCCGTTCAACACATCTAACACACACAATATTAACTTGCAAAATAATCAACAATAGTTAATCTGACGAATACGAAATAGATGGGCATGATATAGATTCTTGTCACAAGATGAATGATAAGCATCGAGGCATCATCGGCGAGCATGCTAAGGAGCACATCTTATGAGGCATTCATATAAAGAAGAGTCGATCACTCTATCAGGGACCTAATTCAGAAGAAGCAACAATCATATAGACTCATATCATGTGGTTCCATGTTTCTAATCAATCAACGATCAATAGGCCAAGTAGACATGCGATGACAACATATAATCATGAGAGATAGAAAGGCATAACACGGGACCTAAGCAATGGGGCAAGCATGGGTACAGAATGTCATACGACCACGAATTCACATTAAAGATCATTATCATAACATGTACTAGGAATTACGTAGCATATAAGGCATGTTGATCACAAATTATAACACGTATCCATCAAATAAGGGACTCACTCTATCATGATACTAGAACCGAACTATCACACTATCATGAACCTAATCCAGGAGAACAACAATCATGCAGGTTCATATCATGGGGTTCAAGCTTCCGATCAAACATACGATCAATAGGCCAAGTAAGCATGCTATAACAACATACAATCATGATAGAGGGCAAGACACAACACGAGACTTAAGCAATATACTAAGTAGATCATGTCGGGATGATATGGATATAACAAATGTAGCTCGAACCCATACAATGGTCATCATGAACATCAAGCATGTAAGCACAATTTCAAACTAAGGGTCAACTGTAGGTCAAGGAGTAGTGCATATAGAATCACACGATCACGGACAGAGCAATCAAGATAACTCGATAGAGATCCATAAAGGCAACCATTGACTCTTCCTCACTGACTCATCACCCATCTTTCCCGTAGGACTCGGATACGACTTTTTATGGCAAGAAGACACCGGTTGATCGTCATGGGAATCAGGAAAGACAACCTCAGAAACCCCTTACTTGCTAACTCGGAATTACATCAAGAGCTAACTTCCGATACTCTCTCAGACAACCTTCACATCCATACGTAATTCCCGTCACAATGTGTTTACCAACCCAATTCCCAGTGGAAGACACTGACATCCGAGATAAAGACTTGATAAAACCGTCAAGGGTTATCATAGTGGAAGGGGCTGTTTCACACAAGCTGGGCTTGACCATATAAGAAGAAGAGTACTCCCGCTATCCCGTTTGCACAGATCGTTCCATATTCATTAAATAGTTAGGGCATACCAATCAATCTTTAGCATATCAAGCACTCAGGCATAGAATCAGTTAATGACAATTACAATGATCTCCTTGGAGTCTTCCCGACCCATCTGTAAAGAACAAGCTAGTATTTCGCCTACCCATTCCCGACTACATCCAATAGGGACGGTCTAGCGCCTTTCCTACCCACTCGATCCCTTATTAGTTGGTTCTCCTCTTTTATCATAAGCCAAGTTCATATTTAGTCCGATTGAGTTAGGCATATTAAGTTCATTTTACCCCTTTAAAACGCTTTCAAATCTTTCGAAATCCATGGGCAGTTTTTCAAAACATACACTCGACCCTTGCGTACCCGAATCGCAAACATGGCTCTGATACCAACTTTGTAACGGCCCGGATATAAATATCCGAGATACGTTTCGAAGGTTGGATACCTTCGTTCGGATGTTGCAATTCAGGTACGGGTCGAGGTTTCAAACCTCTAATGATCAATATGTATTCAAAGCGGGGATTTCGAACCCCAGTCAATAGAAGTTACAGAAATTCAATTTAAATGAAAGTAAAGCGGAAGTAAGGTTTAGATACAAGAGCCACGGCAAAGCCGGGTCAAAACCAAAACATATATTCTAAAGTTGTATAGCCAATTTAGCAGGGTTAGACAGATTCTTTGCAATCGCCCGGGGGATTTTCCCACGCCATAGAGACAGGGAGCAATCATACCTAAAAACAAGTGGTGCGAGCGGGATCAGACCGAGGCCCCAACACACCCTGTCCCGCAAGCGAACATACACATACGCTAATAATAAAGATGATGTAGATGCGGAAATTAAATCACACTAACATGATCCTAATTTACAATATGCGAAAAAGAACTGTAAAGACGCCCAAAGAATGCCAAGTGGCATATCCCTCTCCTACCTCTACACCCCTTCCCGTTAGTGCAGAGACTGGCCAGTTCGATGCTATAGCATATCATATCTAATCATCATATCATATCTCATCATCATTTCATATATCATCATCATATCATATATCATGCTCATGCCCGATGGTGCTGGGTCATCATATCATATATTATGCTCATGCCCGATGGTACTGGGCTATCTCATCATCATATCATATCGACTCGATAGACTCAGGGCACCCGATGGGGCTGGGCTACTCTATGACCCTAGCAAAGACTCTAGGACTATCACAGATAACGATCGTTCTGTTTACATACGCATAAAGAAATAGAATGCTCAATCACAAGTGCAATCCTAGCATGATACTACATGGCATGCTTTAATGCTTATGCAACACCTAGTATGTCATATATTCACAAGCAGGTATTCTCTTTCGAATCTGAGTAAGCCCATAAAGGAACTTACCTGAATAAGCCGAACAGCAGAGAACAAGGCAGAAGCAGAGTCCAAGTAATGAATCACCAATAGAAAGCAATGTCCAACATCTCACAATCACCTAATAACATACAGATATGCATAAGTCTATCTACTTCACACAAGGCGCCCCTAACTATCATACATAGCTTCTCATATCTTATCTCAGATTATTCCGTCTTATCTCATCATAATTCAAATATCATTCCATGTTCATCTCATATAATCTCATCACCTCATTTTCAAAACAATCTCTCAAAGAACTCATCTTAGAAAATCAAACAGTTCTTTTAAAATCGCTTATCCAAATCCCGAAATTAAACACTTAAGCCTTAAAACCAATTTCCCAAAATCATATTATAGAATCATTCCGGCATGTTTCTTAATTCAAAAAACATTATATAAATAAATTCCAATATTAAATCATCAAAATAATCCTATGTTCACACATCATACTTATAAATCAAAACCAACAACTCACTTTAAAATTCCCCACTCTCATATTTAAATCCTCATAAAATGCGTCATATATAAATAATCCAATTAATACTATTTTAAAACAAATAAACAATGCATAACGATTAAATTCCAAGATTTATAATTTATAACCAAATTCCAAAATAATAATAATATCCAAATAATTTCAACACTTACTAACCATATAATCTCAAAACAATAACCATAAATATATTAATAACCCAAATATCAAATAATTTTGCTTTTAAAACCTTCAATTATATTTTTAATATTTCAGAATATATATATATATATATATTCCCAAAATCCGAATAACAATTAATATAACACATAAATATATATATATATATGTATAACATAACATATAACATACAACAATGAAAATTAAAACACAACAACACCTATATATAACCCATATAAATAAGCCAATTCAGAAATAAAAATCTAGCCCAACCCGAAATCAAACCCAGCCCACAACCCATATACCCATACCCGAAGATCCGAACATAAGAAGGAAAGAAAGAAGACCAACTGGCCCAAATCCGGAAGGGAAAGAAAGAAAGAAACGCCCACCCGAATTAGGCCCAATCCAATCCGGAAATCAGAATAAAAGAGGAGGGGGGGACCCAGTGACGTGGCGCTGAGGTGGAGCGGAGGGGATCCGAATTAAGATGTTATAACCCGGAAAAAGGGTCCGGGTCAGGCCCAGCCCAACATGAGAAAGGAGGGTCTTCTTCAAGCTTAGAACAAAGCTCCATTGACGACGAACGTGAAGCGAAAGAAGAAGAGGGGAACCCAGGCTCCGGTGGTCCGTTCGACCTCCAACTTCACCCCGATGATCGACACAAAATCCCGACGAAGACCCACCCCAAAAGAAAGAAGCGACATGAGAAGAAAGAGGGAGGAAGAGAGATTACCGAGCTTCGAAAACTCAACTCCGGGGAGTGCTCGAGGGCTGCTCTAGCTTCATCAGTGAGAGGGGAGCTTCGTTCTGAGTCTATGAGGAAGATAAGTGAGTAAAGGTGCATTTTTTCGTGGTTTGGAAATGAAACGAACACAAAATAAAACCGACCTTTAAATCGGAAAAACAGGGGAGTGATGTTCGCGGCGGCGCTGGCGGCTCCGGCTACGCTGGTGGCTTTGACGACGTCTTGGGAGGCTCCTCTCTGTTGTGGTGAACGGACGAAGATGAGAGGAATGAGAAGCTGCGGTTGCTCGATGGAAAACAGGGGAGCAAGGGGATCCTTATGGGCTGCTGGGTGGCCGACCTCGACGGTGGTAGCTAGGTGGTGGTGAGGTGTGGTGGGAAGGTGTTGCTCAGACGAGAAAGGAGGAGAAATGAGGGGTGTGTGGTGGTGCTGGTGGTGGCTTGAGGGAGCCCTTCCAAAAATGAAAAGGAGGGAGAGAGGAGGAATGGGGAGAGGTTCTACAAGCTTCTGCAAGCTTTCAACAGAGAGGAGGGGGGTGTTGTTTTGTAGCCAAATGTGCAGCTAGGTGATTTGCAGGTGGTGAGGATGGGGACCGTAGAGAGAGAGAGAGAAGAAAAGAAAAGAAAAATAGGTAGAGTGGGCCCCACAACATCAATTTAAAATCCCGACACTCGACCCCAATCCCGCTCACTAGAACGAAACCCAACACTCGACAATTAAATAAAATTTTAAATCATATCGGAATGAAATTAATTTTATTAATACCCGGAACTCGAAAGCGAAAATCAAATCCCGTCAAAAATCAAAAATTTAACTGATGCCGGAAGGATTTTAAAATTGAACTCGTGCTCGAGGATGACTTTTTCTCCGCTTTTACAATTGAATAAAATAGTAACGTATTTAAATAAAATATTCATAATATAATATATAATATATACCCGGTCTTTACAGGATCGACACCGGTGTGGCCTAGGACGGAAGCAATGATCATAAAGGGGGGACCTTTATAGAGTATTGGGTCGAAAACGAGAGAGAGGATGCCTTACCGAGTCTGAAACCGAAAACTGGGAAGGAAGAGAGAAGTTGGGCTCGGACAGCGCCTGGGTCTGGTTCGGTGCTGCTCGAGCTCGCTTGGGACGTCGAAGGAGGTAGCTGCTGCTGCTGCTCGGATGCGAAATGGAGAGAAGGTGGAATATGCTCGGGCTCTTCAAAACAGAGAAGCGCTCGGCGGCCAAAGGAGATGGGAGGTGGTGTTGGTGTGTGATCTTTGAAGCACAAATGGGGGTTTAGTTTTTTTGAAACCAAAAGGCAGAGGGGAGGGGCTTCTGAGCAACAAAAAGGAGAGCAAGAGATGCTTGGGCTTCTTGAAAGGAAAAGGCAGTGAGAGGAAAAGAAAAATGGAGTGAAGGGGAGGGGGTCTGTTGGTTTCCACAATCAAAAGAGAGAGGGAAGGTGTGTTGCAGATCCGAAATCAACAGGATGAGGGAGGTGTAGGGGTGTTGCAGTGGGCGTGGCTAGTGACTTGCCACAAATGGAGGGGCAAGGGGTATGAGGAAGGGGAAAAGGAAAGGGGCATGGTGTGCTAGATTGGGAAGGAAACAAAATTAATTGAATTGGAGAGGAGTTGCATTCGAAAATTAGGTGGGCAGAAGTGTATATGGTTGCTGGTGCCACAGAGTACACATAAGAGAAAGGAGACAAGAAAGGGAGGGAGGACAAGGGAGTGTGGTCCCAAATTTTCAAATACCGAAAATTGAATCGCAAATCCGCTCTTTCGAACTAATCCCGACTCAATCAAAATTACACCCAAAAGTTCAAATTTGATTAATAAGAATATTAGTGAAATATGAACAATATCTTCAATCTCGGTATAAGAAATCGGAAATAAAATCCATTCCTAGATCTAATTCAAATTTATGTCGGAATCCGCTCCAAAAAATTAAAACAAAGTTGTTCTGCTCAAAAACGGAATTTTTTAAAATTTTCCGAAATATTATAATTCAAATCCCAATTAAGTCAATATTAAATCGAAATTAATTCTTAATTTATATGAGATAATATTTTAAAATCCCGAGTCTTTATAGAATCCTTATGTTAGGAAAATTAATTGTAACGGCCCAGATTTTGAAATCCGGGTTACGTTTAGGGGAAGAATTATCCCTCTGCCAGATCTTGCGATCCAAGTACGAGCTGCTTATTTATCAACTTCAAGTTATAACCCTGTTTAAGTTTTAAGGATTCAATGATATAATTCGAGAAAAAGGGGATTTCAAACCCTCAAAACAAGCAAAGAAATCCAATCATTATTTGTGCTTTCGCACGAGAACCTGTCCTAATTCAACTAGTCAAAACCCAAAAGAGATAAACGAGTTTAAATCAATATAAATACAACATGTTTCTGAATGACAAACTTAACCAAAACGTTTGTAAAGTCAAGTTATAATAGGTGAAGTCTTCTTAACACTCTCGTCCCATGAGAAAACCCCGCCACAGAAGCAAATCAGCAAGCAAAAGGGAGCGGGTACCTGAAACTATACCACAAGTCAAGGTCGAGCCACTCATGTGGGACCGGAAGTCCTCGCTGAGGTCATATAATACACCTATACCTAGAATAAAGGATGCTCTAATGCAGTACTGGAATTTAAATCACACAAGCATGCTGACAGTTTATATAATGCATAAAGCGATAAATTGGATCCACACAGAATACCAAGTGGCATATCCCTCTCCTACCTCTGCACCCCTTCCCGTTAGTGCAGAGACTGGCCAGTTCGGTGCTATAGCATAGCAATTTCCTCGTGGTGGTGCACAAACCACGGCATCATCATATCATATCATCTCATCGCTTGCCCGATGGTGCTGGACTATCATATCATGCTCATATCGACTCGATTGACTCAGGGCAACCCGATGGGGCTGGGCTACCCTATAACCCTAGCAAAGACTCTAGGACTATCACAGACAACGGTCGTTCTGTTTCAAACGCATAAAGAATAGGGATGCTCATTCATAAGTGCAAGTCCTAAGCATGATACTACATGGCATGCTTTTATGCATATGCAACACCTACATACTATATGACACATCAGGCATGAGGTCCAATCACTTGAGCAAGCCCCGGAGGACTTACTTGAAGGTTCGATAATGTATAACAAAGTAGAATAAAGATACTCTAGAAGGGGGGGTTGAATAGAGTATGCCAACTTTTCGCTGACAATCTCAAGACTTTTGAAACGCTTTCCAAACCTCTGGGAGTAAACTCAATTCTTTCGATTGGGATACCTGAAGCACAACAAAGTTATACAATTCGAAACAAGTGCGGAAATAATGGTAAAGCAATAAGTAAAGAACACGATGAATTGTTAACGAGGTTCGGCTCTTTTAAGGCTTAGTCCCCGCCTAGGGTTCTTCCACAACCCTAGGATTCAACAGGCTTTATTGATTCACAAAGCTTAGGATCCTAATAGCTCACTGAGAAGCCTCTCTTCTATACAATTGCAATCTAGTCAACTCTCGTTCCCTTGGAGTCCTAGACCAATCTAGAAGAGCTCCACCTCTCTCAGCTATCTAGTACAATCCTCTTACACTCGTGAATCAATAACCTAGTGCTCACTTCCTGAGTTATAAACTCTTGAGTATACGACTCTCTCAGAATATATCCTATAAGCTCACTATGTATCTCTCAAATGCTTTGAAACAAAAGATAAAACACTTAACACCTAGCAGAGAGTACACGTAGAAGAAAGATTGACTTGAGGGTTGAGTGTGCGTTGTAGTTCAATGATCGTCAGTGTTCAACTCTCCTTTCTTCTTTCTTCTTCATCTCCTTTTATTCTTGATCAAATCGGCGTCAAGAATCTTCACCCAATGGCTACTTGAGATCATGTCTTAGGAAGGATCTTCGCAATCTTCTATTTTGGGAAACTGTGAAGCCACAATCCACCTGATTTGATCTTCATGTCTTTCAGCTTTAAGGAAGGAGATTTCTTCAAAATCTTTGATGTATGGTTAGTATAACATATGTATAATAATATTCGGAAACCATACATAGATAATATATATATATAAGATAATAACTAAAATATAGGTTTTGAATTTCATCAATACAGCTTTAGCTTCAAGACCTTTGACACAGGCTTTGTGTCAAAGCCTTTGAAACCTTTTCCGATTTTCATCAAGGGAGTGGAGTTATCAATATTCACTTAGCCCGCAAACAACCCACTCAGAGAATCGTCCATCAGCAACCAAGCCACTTAGAGAACCATTCAATCACACTAGCAAATAATAAGCAAGGAATAGTTCATCAATATATATTTAATTAACACACAAGCAGGCTTCCAAACCAACCCAGAACTAATTGACATTTTAGTTAAGTAACCTAGCATTCTCATCATGATCATATCACTCTCAATCAACCTTGTTCCCATCAAGTATGAAACTTAGTTCAAGGTCTTAACAAGATCATTACTCCGACATCTTACTTCAAATCAAACTCAGGTTTTCTTTAGACATTTGCTCAAGTAAATCATAGATTACACAAAACATCAAATAACTCCACAAGGATCTCATCCATCAGTTTAATTTATCGATACTCATATAAGACACTGTATCCCAGGGAGTAACCAAAGCGGATCAAGGTTTCAAGAAATCCTTTATAAATTCAATCATAACTAACCATTCAAGGAAAGTTGCAAGTCAACACCAAGATTAAAAGCAAAGCAGGTTCTCATAGTCTACCTCTCATATAGATTAAATAGTCAAAATGCTTTATAACTCAACTCACCTATCAATTCATTTCCTCAAATAGTCCTAGTCTATGAATCCTCTAGTTATACAATCATCATATATTCAATTACAATCAACCAATTAATTGCAACACACATCTTTATGTCGATTCTATAAACAAATCCTATATCATTTGCATCTTATTCATCAACTTCTTTATAGTTAGCCCATCCACTCATCAAACCACTTATGTTAAAGTTATTAAGTTATAACTCAAGCCGTTCTAAATCCCAGATCAGATCACAACTTAAAATGACTTCAACTATGTACACCATAAAAGGTTCATTTCTCTATTTCAATTATAATTATCTAATGAATAGTAACTTACCACTTCACCATTATATTTACGTCTATAGAACACAAGTTAAACATAATTTAATGAAGTTGAGAAAAAGCCGAATAGTCAGTTTGGCCATTCGTTTAAAATTAAGTCACATTAACTAGTGAACCGACAAATTGAGCAACTCAAATCCTTTCATCGACTCAAATAAACTAGAACCGTTTATAAAACCTATTAAATTAGTTAATATCTAACTAGTCTAATGCTACTATCATTTTATTCTAGTACATCATCAATACAATCCTTATCTTGGAAATTTAGTCAAAACTCATCACTTTTATAGTTCATAATTTTAGTTGTTACCCAATCAATTTATTTCTCCAATTTGGTTAAATAAACAAGCCATAATAAAAGAGCAAGAGTTGTAAAGTCAGAACAAATCATAACACATAATTCATATATATATATACTGCATTAGTCTATCCCAAACCAGATCGATCAAACAACTAGTTTCAAAAGCTATTTAGAACCGAAAGAGAGGGATCCGAAAGGGGCTGTACCCAAATCCCGAACAGGTCGAGGAGGGTGGAGATCAAGGCTCGAGGTTCAGCATTTGCTCCATCGAAGGCTGCAGAAATAGCCAGCAATGGCGGATCCGGGTGTTGGGCGTGTCGGAGCTCGGAGATCAAGGCTAGACAAGACTCGGAGATCGAGGACGAGAGTTCGAAGCTTGGCTTCTTCGGTTCAGCGCCAAGAAGAGGTGGCTTCAGCCCTCCTGTTGGACCAGGCTCAGCGCCAAGAAGAGGGAGCGGAGGCGAGGACGAGAGTTCGAAGCTTCTTCGGTTCCTCGGGCAATCGAGACCGGAGAGAAGGAACGGAAGGGGAGCGAGAGTGTCGAGGCTTCAAGGAAAGCAACCGGCGCCTGCTGTCATCGGAATCGTCGGACCCGGTGGTCTCCATTGCTACGGTGTTCTTCATCCTCTACCGCTGTCGGCAAGGCTCCAAGGGAGAGGCTTCGATGTCTTGGGACCCAAATCAGGAGGAGGAGGGGTCCGAACCGGGGTGACAGTGGGAAGGAAGCCATGGGAGGGTGAGCTTCCAAGGGTGGAGTTTGTGAACGGGAGAGGGAAGAGTTTATAGATCTGAAATGAAAATGAAGAAAAGGACTAGGGGCGGCTCAGATCTGATAAGGGTGATGAATAGTGGTTTCTGAAGGTTATAAGGTTATATATATACTACCTCCACTAGGGTTAAATTGAGCTACGAGAATTTATAAAAATTAATCCGTTATTTCTATTTTGTAAAATCTCTACCCCATTAAATTTAGCCTGCTAATATACATCTAAATCAAATTAAATCACCACAACTATCAACCACAATAGCACGTGTTGAAAACGAAAAGATTTTAATTCAATACGTTTAAGGAAAAATTTCTAATAATCAGTTTATAAAATTTTTAGGAACGTTTCAAGTTATTTAAATAGAGTCGATAATTCAATAAATGTACTTCTAATAAAAAAAAATCTAGTTCATTACATTAATCATCTAAGGGGCAATGCGTGATTGTGAGTGAGAATCCTTATGTTTTCTAAGTATGGTTTACTCTTTAATCCTTATGTTTTCTGTCTTTTGTTTTATGTTCTGTTTTTTTACTTTCAAGTTAATAAAGGCTTTTATTGGTAAGCTTGGGCTGGAATTTTGAAAGAGGACATAAGGCATGATCTATTCCTAGATAAACTCAAACAAACACCTTTCTATAGTTTTAAAGTTACACTTGCTCGATGTTGAACAGGTCTCCAAGATTAATCACTAAACTTACTACAAGCAGTAGCAGTGGTAAGCTTGGGCCAGGATTGACAAAAGAGTGCATACGGTTGCAAAGCTCAGGATTGACAAAGCAGGGTTCTTTATTTGCAATGTGGTGGTTTATATTTTTGTTATGTAGGTGCTTCGACATTTCATTTGGGTGTCTTGTGTTCGTCTGGATTGAATCCATGCTTCTAGTAGGTGTCCTTATCATATTCGTGCATGTTGAGACATGCTGTATCGTTGAACTTTTGAGTGTGTTTTAGTTGTGTTTTGAATGGTGTAATTTATGGTTGTATTTTGGATGTGTTTGGGTGACAAATTTGTAAAATTATATTAAATTTATTTCCTAGCTCATAGCACGAATAAGGCCACGTGCATAGCCACGGGCATAGCCAGCAATAAAGTCACGAATTTAGCCACGAATGCCGCCACGGGATAGCCACGAATATAGCCAACAAAGCCACAAACTTAGCCACCTAATTGGCCACGACAGTTGCCACGAAATCAGCCACGAAAGACGCCGGACATCTTACACGTGCCAAGCCATAAAATCAGGCACGACATACACCGTGGCTAACTTCGTCGCTACATCCACGAATGACATGATCCTGACCCGGCCACGGACATAGCCATGGACTTGTCAGATCGTGGCTATTAGCCACGGATGTTGGAAATCTGGCATTTAGTGATGAGGCATATAGACACGAATGGTGACGAACGTAAAATTCATGGCTATGCCCGTCGTTAAACCGTTTAGCCACGATCATTCGTGGGCGATCCGTGGCTATTTGACCGTGACTATTTCCTATTTTTTTGGTAGTGCTCTCTCTCTTTATACATATACATACATATATATATATATATATATATATATATATATATATATATATATATATATATATATATAGATAGATAGATAGATAGATTAGTGATACTATAATTTTATGTTTCCTTATTATTAATTTTATGTTTTGAATTAATCCCATTATTTAAAAAAAATTATTAAAATTATAATTTAGGCTAAGATCATGGTTTAATTGAATTTTTAAAAAAATGATTGAATAACCTACTTTTAAGGAGAGAGTGACTCCTCATCAAAAATGCTTCTCTAATAATAGTTAACTATAGATATAGATTGTTTATTAAAAAAATTACTAAAATTATAATTTAGGCTAAGATCATGGATTAATTGAATTTTTTTTAAAAATGATTGAATAACCTACTTTTAAGGAGAGAGTGATACCTCGTAAAAAATGCTTCTCTAATACTCCCTCCATTCGGCAAAACTTGACGTTTTACTATTCACGCACGCTTTTTTAGGAGCTAAAAACTATATAAAATATCTATTTTTTTAATAATTTTTTTAACAATTTTGTAGTTATTATTAATAAGTACAAACTTGTTAAAAAATTTTTTAAAAAAATTAAATATTTTATATAGCTTTTATCATTCTAAAAAAGCGTGCGTGAATAGTAAACGACAAGTTTTGCCGAACGGAGGAAGTAATAGTTAACTATAGACTATAGATAGATAAGATTGCTTTTAGTCTATTAATTAAAGTAACTATTAATATTATTATTTTTAGGCCCTACCTTACTACAACACATCTTACCTTTAAGGGAACTGGGCATTAACCATATTGAAATTGAAGATGATTTGCTAACTGTTATCAACTCTATTAGTGGAAAATTGCAATGTATTTGGGAAATTGAGATGATCTTATCAGATGCTCTTCTTCCCACCTCGTCGTTCTCTTATATCTCCTTTCAGCATATCCACCAGGAAGTAATTTGGTGGTGGACAAGATTGTACATCTTTGCCACCATTTTCGAGGCAATGCTCTTTAGGAACACCCCGCGTTTATTAACCTCATCCGTAAGGAGACCCTCAAAAGACAACAGACTTAGTTCTGTGCCGCCATCCGAATTTTTTCCCAAAAAAAAAGAGTTGCTATGCAAAATATATATATATATATATATTATATATATTTGGTTTATAGGTAGGTACTTAGGCCATTACAATAGGGGAGGGGGATTCGAACTCGTAACCTATTGGTCACTACATGTCACCTTTACCAGCTAAGCTAGCAAGGCTTGACAAATATATATATTTTTTAATATCACACAAAATTTACAAATACATATTGTCATATACTACCTCTTGGAATTTCCCCTATGCTTTTTTATCTGAAAAAACCTACAATACTATTTTTTTATTTTATTTTTTTTGTAGATTTCATCGGATGCCTCAATGCATGTGGAAGAAAATACTTCTGCATAGAACATGAATCGTGATTGCCGATTCATGTCTACCACAGTTGCAAGGTGTTCTCTTAAAAGAATCAGTAGTCATGTGTGCTCATCATCATGCACTTGTACACTTGGGTTTTACTATTACTATTACTATTACTATTACTATTACTATTACTATTACTATTACTATTATTATTATTATTATTTTAATGTTTACGAGAACTCTGTATTTGAGCTGAAAACATTTACCCTGGCCATGGTTGATTTTTCCATAAGAGAGAGTTCAATTCCACTGAGCAATTTTCAAACATAGTACACAGGCCATATCATCATTCTGAGATTTTTCATAGCATTGCCAATATAGACATCTCCAATGTCAGCCAAAAACTACATAGTGACAAAACCAGCAAGAACAAATCACCTTTACAAATTTGTTGACCTTAGTGGCTTATCAAATAGCTTGCTCTGTACTCAATGGTTGACCTGATCTCGTATCTTGTAGTATCAATTTGAGAGGAATGCTGCGCGTCGAAGAACACCTGCCCTCTTTCGAAGGAAACTTGAGAGATTCATAGTCTTGTTTACCTTCCTTTCATCCATTGCTTGAATCTCTTTGATCCCTTTGTACCCGTTTGTAATCCGATTGAACAACATGTAGCACAAAACGATACCACCTTCAGACGCAGGTCCCTTCCATTATGTTAATCCTCTTTGGCATGGTGTTCTTTGACAAAATCTTTTGCAGACCTGCAAGATCACAAACGAATGAACTCACATGGAACATAGTGTGTATACCCATGTGTACACATTCCGTAAATCACTCCCTGTTTCCCCGTTCTCGAGGATTCAGGGGTGTAGAACCAAGACCTAAACACTGAAGGAAAGCCTTTTTTGCAAGATCCAGATAGAAGCAGGGTTGGAAAAGATGCCGCAAGTCGTTCGATGAAGATCCATCGTTTTCTGCATTACCCTCGCTGCCTCCCGACCTCTCCATTTGTGTTTCTTGGGTTCCACATTCCTGTCAGAACAGATTTTTTTTTTTAACAAGATCTAAGATTTTTTTCACTTTTCTCTCAACAATTTCATCAGCAAAACCTAAATTCAGAAGCAAAGTTGGACAAGAAAGAAACAAACAATCATAAATAAACCCTAGATATGAAAGAAGAAAAAGTAGAGGAAACAAATTTGGAGCTTTGTCCCCTTAGAGCAATCTCTGAATCGGTGCCAACGAAGATTAGATTCCAACAATAATAACTCTGGATCTCAAATAGGTTGTAATTCAAACAATAACTATCAGATTTAGCAAGTCAAAGGACTCACTCGAAGCATTGACCAAAATAAGAAAATATTTGAAACCTACTTATCAGCCAAGACGTTCCAAAATCACACTTTTTTCGATTTTTGTACACAGTTTTCACCTCTTAAGATCTTCTACTCCATATTTTGCATTGCGAGGCTAATTAGTCGTATTCCTATATATTGATTCTATCAAGCAAGTGAGAGAGGAAAATTGAAATTGAATGGATTATGAGGCACAACCAATACGCATTTCTGCAAATTCACTTGAACAAAAGCTTCAAGGAAACCGATCACTACAATTCAATATCAAGATTTTCAAGACGTTTAGCTGAATATCTGATTCAAGATTTTAATCCTAAAAAGCATCATCCCTAATTTCACCAACAAACCACACCCATGGTTTAAGACGGACAAGAACAGGCACGAACCTTACAAAACAAAGCAATTTCCTGATAAAGATTCTCCAATAAGGAGAAAAAAGGAAGAGGAAACTGAAATGTGGAGAAATAAAGGAGGAAACGCACCTGACGGCGGACGACGGCGGAGGAGATGTTCGACGGCGGAGAAGAGACGGCGGGGGTGAAGTCGAGGCCGAAGTAGGAGAGGAGGAGGAGGAGGAGGAAGAGAATGAGGAGCTGGATCCAAATCAGCCATGGAATACGGTTGATGTGGAGTATGAACTCATCCCCCAAATTGTGCATCGTGAAGTTGGAGTGGGAGACCTTCGTTTTGATGGGGGAGAAAGAGAAACAAAAAGGTAAAGAGAAGGTCAGACTCAAAACTCAAAAGTAAGTTTGGCCTCTCAAGACTCCGCAGGGCGCACGGGTATATCAAATTACGGGCAGCTTCCAAACCTGGTAACACCCACCAACTGCTGCCACGGCCGGCATTAAAAGATAAATATATATATATAGGGTAAATTACACATAACCACCCGTAAATTATGATTCTTTTCACATAACCACCTATAAATTTATAAATTACATAAAACCACCCATAAATTAGATTTTTTTTCAAAAGACCACCCATTTGTTAAATGTTCATTTGTAAAGACAAAATGCCCCCATATTTTAGTTTTTTTAAAGTAACTAGTACGATTCTCGCGTCGTGACACTGTTTATTTAAAATAAAATCTTAATAATAAATTAAATTAATATTATACAATTAAATAAAATATTATTTTAATATTTTGAATTAAACATGTAATAGCAAACTCATAAGAGAAGGGTATAATAAGATTATTCAAGATGAACTCTATTATGATAATATATAAATATTTACAAAATAGATAAAGGTTATATATTAATTTGATATTTTGAATTAGCGCATTTGTTATGTGAATTATGAAAATCAGTTGTAAAAAGGGGGGGGGGGAAGTGATTTGTTAAAAATGAGATGATTATGGTGGATATGACACATATGCAAAAACTATTTTGTTTTAAGAGTTTATATAGATGTACATATAGATAATCCAGTTTTTAAAAATAATAATAATAATATGGGTTTATTTTAGACTCATCCACAACTTACTCAACATTTGAAGGAGAGAAGATCGTCAAGAGCCATTGCAAATCTTTGTTTTTCACATTAAACATGATGTAGATATATTGGTTAGAACATTTATATATATTCTACAATGTTTTATTTCCTTACTTTTTTTAAGGAGGGACGTCAAATTGAATAGCAAAATACATATAATAGTTTTTCTATAAAAACAAATACACTTAAATAAAGATTATTTTAGTCTTTTCAAACAAAACAAATAGAGGTTTAATGGGTGGGTGGTCTTATGAAAGCATATTGAATTTACGGGTGGTTTAATGTAATTTCGGATTTTACGGGTGGTTATGTAAAAAGTATCATAATTTACAGGTGGTTATGTGTAATTTACTCATATATATATATATATATATATATATATATATATATATATATATATATATATATATATATATATATATATATATATGTATATATTATGGATCATTTGTACACAGTCCTTAAAGTGTACCTTGTTCACAAATATTATTCGGTGAAATGTGAAACATTATTCGGTGAAATTTGAAGCATTAGTCGGTGAAATGTGAAACATTCTACCGAATACTGTTATGTTTTCTTTTTTCCGTTCAGTTCAAATGAAAACGTTCCAATTCCACTGAATAATTTGTAACATAATAGTATTCGGTAGAATGTTTCACATTTCACCAAATAATGCTTCAAATTTCACCGAATAATGTTTCACATTTCACCGAATAATATTTGTGAACAAGGTACACTTTAAGGGGTGTGTACACCCGAACCACACCATATATATATATATATATATATATATATATATATATATATATATATCAGACAAAAAAATAAGACATATGAACTAACCGTTATAAAATAACAAAGAGAATATAGACCAACAACTTTAAGCAAAAAAATAAAAGACACTGACACAAGTGATTCCAACCAAACCAAACTGACGAAGTGGAAGTTGAGGAAGACCAAGGTAAGACTGTGAATGTCGAGAATATAGGAGAGCCAAATGACTGACGCGATATCTCGACATCTAGGACACGGATGCAGTAATCCAACAACGGAATTAGATGTCTCATGAGAAAGTATAGATGAAAGTCGTTCCCTTTAATTAGATGATAGATCTTCGGAAACTACGAACCCTTGCATAATCAACTCTATCAACAGAGTGCTCAAGACTGCAACCTCATCCAAATTTTAACCATAGCCGCACCAAAGAACGACTCCACTCATATGACGAATCATCCAAGATTAAAAGAGACGGGCCAAAAGAGAAAAGAGTGAATCAGATATGGTTCAACAAGAACGTAGTAGCGGGGTCGTTTTGGTTTCTTTTTAGACACAATTTTTCTTCTCTAATTAGGTGCAAATCCCCCTCCATGATACTCAAGGAAGAAAGAGATTATTTTTAATAATTATTATTTTCCCTCTCTTTTAATTTCTTTTTATTTTCCCTTAGCTTTTTAGTGAAATTAGGTCAGGCGCCGCGCGCATATGCGCGCGGTTTAGTCGTATTTGGATTGTACAAATTACTTTTTATACGTGTGTAAATATTTATATGTGCAAATAGTTGTAACTTGGTTGTTTTCCTTACAAGTACTATACACGTTACTTTTTATGTGTGTGTAAATATTCATATGTACAAATAGTTCTAACTGGATTATTTTCCTTATAAATTTCTATAATGGTAAAAATAATAATTGCATAATTATAACTATAAGTACATTATTTTGAAATTTTCATTAAGGTAATAAGAATAATGTCTTTCAATTAAAAAAATGTAAAGAAGGATAGTCTTTTAAAATTTTTATTAATCAAAACGAAAAAGAAACCCAAAACGTACTATAAAGTTCAAAAATCCTAATCATTACAATTAAAAAAAGATATTATTGCTTTTTGCTATTATTATTATTATTATTATTATTATTATTATTATTATTATTATTATTATTATTATTATTATTATTATTATTATTATTATTATTATCTTATTAAAGTCGGGTTGATTAAGAAAATCTAAAAGTTGCAATTTGGGTAGTTTCATTAAAACCATAAAATATGTTTGATTTGAGAAAACTTTGAAGTTTCCGTTTGGGTATTTTAAGGAAAAACATAAAGTTAGGTGAAATTAATGAAATATGACCATTATCTATAATACTATAAAAGTTACAATTTGGGTAATTTAATTTAAAACATAAATTATGATTTATTTGAGAAAACTTTAAAGTTGTAACTTGGGTGTTTTAAGAAAAAATAAAAAGTTGGGTGAAATTGAAGAAATATGAAAATTTATAATTTTGAAAAGACATAAAAGGATATTGAAATAAAAAAATTAATATTTTTAAAATTCAAACTTTCTAGGTTGAAAAGGACATTTTACAAACAAATAAGGAAATTACCTAAAATGGCATAGTATATATATGATGAGAATTATATTTGTGAGGGCAAAATAGACATTTCAACTATAAAAAACAATTAAAATTAAGATATAATTGAACATAGTGGGAATACTATTCATTGGTCAACTTCACCCTTTTATAGTATTATAGATATATTTTATTTTTCATATGCTTGATAATCATTGTAAACATTAATTAACTAAAAACAATTTTATTTTTCATATGCTTGATAATCATTGTAAACATTAATTAAATCAAAAGCTCTCTTTCTGGAGAGCACCTTCCTCCTCCTCCAGGAGCCTCCACCACCTCCTTTGGGAGCATAAACCTCCTTCGGGAGCCCAAACCTCCTCTGGGAGCAACCTTCCAACCTCGTTCAAGGTTATGGTACTCCCTTCGGGGTATAAACCGTTGGTCCTCCTTGTTTGGGTCGCCGGCGTGAAGGTCTCCGTCAAGGAACTCGGAGTCCCCTTCTTTCACAACCCACTATTTTTGATCAATTTGCTCTAACTTCACGGGGCTTTGGTTGTGCTTTGGTTGTGAATCTTATTTCCTTCACCATTCTCAACAAATTCGTGATTCTAGATCTCTGATTTTCGGTTCTAGGGTTGCATTTCTGGGTGAAATCGACCATGCCTCGGTCCGGGTGTAATCTACTTGACTCCGGTCATGGTAGTCGACCTTGGTTCCGGTCTTCGACCGGTGGCGCTAGCCTCTTCGTCGCTTTGCCCAACCATCCACTCCTCCTCTTTCGATCTCCGATTTGGCCCTTTCTCTCTTCGGCCATATCCATCTGCCCAGTCTCGCTCCCATTTTGGCCCGGCCTCTCGCCACCGGTCCGGATCCGATGATGGTCTCTTGCCGATGGTAGTCGTTCGGTCTGGTGTTTTGCTCCCCTTGGCGTATAGTGCCTTGCGGCATTGCCTTGTACGGGCCATGCACTAGCACAAATTAGTTGAAAAAAAAAACAAAACAAAAGAATAAGCCATTGGTTTAAGGGTTAATTATAAATGAAATTAAAATAATAAATTATAATAAATAACTATAAATGAAAAATCCCGGTAGAGCTTGCTAAATACCCGCTAGGGTTTCTGGTATGTTCGTTCAGTCGGTGTGAGGCTCTACGTTTGGCGTGACTGAACTTTCTTTCCATGTGACGGGGTTTTGGCAGTCGGAGTCGAGACAGGATGGGGTCGTGGTAGTGTGCATCGAGACGTCTCCGTTTCTCTAGAAGACTGTTTCTATGGAAGTTCGTTTTATTAATGGCCCGGATATAAATACCTGGGTTACGTTTCGAAGGTTGGTTACCTTCGTTTGGATCTTACAATTCGAGTACGGGTCGAGGTTTCAAACCTTAAAGGATCAGTATTTTAAAGTAGAAATTTTGAACCCCGAAACAATCTAAGGCCACTAGGAACCATTAAGCTGTCCTATGACTATCGCGGAAATTCTTTGTAACGGCCTGGATATAAATATCCGGGATACGTTTCGAAGGTCGGATACCTTCGTTCGGATGTTTCAATTCAGGTACGGGTCGAGGTTTCAAACCTCTAGTTAGTCGAAGTCTCAGAAATACAATTTAAACGAAAGTAAAGCGGAAGTACGGTTTAGATACAAAAGCCACGGCAGAGCCGGGTCAAAACCAAAACAAAGTGGGTGATTGCCATTTGTCAAGTTAGAATATATTAGCCGGATTCTTTGATTCGCCAAAAGACTTCCCCGTCACAGAAGCATGGAGCAACAAGAGCGGTACCTAACACTATCCACGAAGTCAGGCCTGGTGATCGCCTGCGGGTCCTCTGACCGCGCTGAGGCCACATAACATGCCTATGCCTAAATAAAAGATGACTAATGCGGTACAAGATTTAAATCACACTATCATGCCGCTAGTATATATAATATGAGGAAAAAAACTGTAAAGGGCCCAAGACAATGCCAAGTGGCATATCCCTCTCCTACCTCTGCACCCCTTCCCGTTAGTGCAGAGACTGGCCAGTTCGTTGCTATAGCATAGTATATCCTCGTGGTGGTGCACTCACCCACGGTATCATCATCATAACATAAATTAAATATAAATTAAACATGCCCGATGGTGCTGGGCTATCATCATGCTCATATCGACTCGATAGACTCAGGGCACCCGATGGGGCTGGGCTACCCTATGACCCTAGCAAAGACTCTAGGACTATCACAGATAACGGTCGTTCTGTTTCAAACACACAAAGTAAACACATGCTCAGTTCAATGCAATCCTAGCATGATACTACATGGCATGCTTTAATATGCAACAAAACTACACATTACATGACACATCAGGCAGGAGGTCCAGGTTACTGAATAAGTCCCGTAGGATACTTACCTGTTGATGCAGAACAGCAAGATAACACAAGCAAGGGCCCAAATGTAAGTCCAAAGCAATCCAAAAGCAATACACACCTATCATCAAATCATTTCCATAAGCTACCGGTTCACATTCATACATACGGAACCCAAGTTCTCAACATCCTCAAAACCAACCGATAGTAAAACCGTTTTCCAAAATCTTTCCGATACGATCAAATCGACCAAAATCATTCTTTCAATCAAACCCATTGATAAAATCATACCAACCATATTTTCAACTCATAAATCCCAATTTAAGTCAACTCATGTTCAAAATACTTTCTCAAATCATACTTGGTCAAATTCCGACATTAAACATTTAACTTTAAAACCAACTCTCTCCAAAGCCCATTATAGAAATCATTCCGGCTTGTTTCTTATTTCAAAACGTTATATAAATAATTCTCAATACTAAAACATCAAAATAATTTTAAGCTCAAAAATAATACTTATAAATCAAACCCAACAACTCAATTTAAAATTCCCCACTCTCATATTTAAACCCTCATGAAATGTATCAATTAAATAATCCAATCAATATTATTTTAAAACAATACACAATATATAACGATTAATTTCCAGAATTTATAATTATAACCAAATTCCAAAATAATAATATTCAAATAAGGATATAACATATTATATAATCAACATATACAATTTAAATCCTTAACCAACTTATAAAATCATACCATTTAAAATAATTCCGACATAACTTTCTTTAAAAATCCAAATCTTAAAATCACCCTTATAAACATAATATAATAACTTATCTCAATTAAAATTACTTTTAAAATCTTCTAAAATATATAAATTAATAAACACAACATATAAATATATATACGTACATTTTCTAAAATCAAAACAATATACACATGTCAAAAAAAAAATGCCCAGCCCAATCAAAAGCCCCAACCCGGAATCCAAAACCCAGCCCAAGACCCGACCCGGATCCAGCCCAATCCTAATCGGATCTTAAATAAGGTGAACCGGCTCCCTCTTTTAATTTTAAAAGACTGAACCGGTTTTCTAAAAAAAAAGAAAAGAACCCGTCTCCTACTGTTATTGCAGGTAGGATTGATATGTCAAGTAATTACAAATAATAATATGTAATAAACGTAATCCAACTCCTGGCTTAAGCAAATAATTACAAGACTTCCTCCCGTTGTAGTGGAAGGGTAGTCAGGATCGATCCACGAGGAGGCGTGTCAGCGGGATCCTAGTAGCGTTGGAAATCTCAAGTCTGCGTCGACCAATAGCCTCGATTTCGACCTTGGGCCTAGATGTCGACCTCGGCTGTCGATGTTCTCTGCAACAGAAGACCTGCAGAGACAAAAAACAAGTGGTCGATATCGACTGGTGGGGTCGATATCGATGTCAGTCCACGAAATCGACTGGCTCAGAAGACTGCCAGTTGATACAGGGGGTCGATTTCGATGTCTGGTGTCGATATCGATGTCAGCAAAACTCCGCAGCGATGTTCGTCGTAGACTCTGAAAACTGTCGATGAGCTCAGTGGTCGATATCGACGTCTGGGATCGATATCGATGTCTCCCTGCAGTGAGTTAGTTCTTTGCCGGCAAAGAAAGGCCGAAGACTTTAGGATGGAGAGAGAAGCAATGAACAGAAATAACAGTGGGTTTTGGTGTGTATAAAATATGTAAAAGGCAACTCCTAGGATTAGGGTTTACCACAACGTTAACCAATGCATGCAATAAGATAAATAAGACGGACAATTGCGCTATTTCACCCGAGGGACAAGCTTTCGCCGTACACCAACTCTTAGGATTATTCTTGCAAATAAACCTAATTGTCTCTACCAATTTTATGTTTATAACTCAAGTTGTTAGGATGAATCCCTTTTCTTTCGATTAGGACTAAACATAGAATTGTAGGAGGAGAGATAGACACAACGATTTCAACATCAAATACTTACCTCAAGCGCGCATGGCTAAGGTCGGGCTCACCCCGACCCTAAGAGCTTTGGGGAACTACTCGCTTCTCATCATGGAACTCATCATTGTTTGAAAGGAAGAAACTTGCATTAAAATAAACTCATCATCTTGAATACTCAAAAGTGGAATTCAATTTCGTCAAAAAAAATCCAGATTTTAGAATGACGTCGAATGGATTTATAAAATCGATCTAGTGCTCGAGGACGAGTTTTCTTCCATTTTTAAAATAATCGTATTTCAAATAGTTTTAAGTAAAATAATAATCATATGATATAAAATATATTTTTTGGTCTTTACATTTATCCACCTCTAAAAACAAGTCTCGTCCCCGAGACTAAAAATTATTCTAAAGCAATGGGAAGAATTTGAAAGAGGTGAGTCCTAGAATCATGCCACCGATCCCGTAAGTTTCTCATAAGGGCCCATATGAGATTCTCGCAGTATTCTTGACGTGATCATGCTACTCCCAATTGGTTAGAGCAAGTATGGGATATGGGCCCTTATCCCATCCTTGCCCCGACTTCTCGGTCGTATCATAACTCAAAAGCATATAAATATGGCTTGGGAGGGTTCAAAAGCGTTTTAAAGGGAAAGTTTGACCTCGAAATCATGGAACTCTAGATAGTGTTTATCACTTTAATAAAACCCCAAAATGGTCTTTTTTAAAACTGTTCAAAGTTTTCAAATCCGATGCCAAATCAAGAAATTTCAGATTGCGAGAGGTGGAATCATCCACCTCTAAGGGCTAATCCCATATTCTCTTCCTATGTTCCAAGTCATTCAATCACCATTTCCAACTCATCAAGGATCATAAAGCCATAATCTCATCGACTCATATATAGATAGCTACCATAATATCAACCACCTCTCACGTGGTAAGTCTCAAACATCAAGGAGATAGTCTCAACAAGTCAAACAACTCAACGCATAAACGGTCTAAAACACAACATGAGGGATACTAGTATCTCAAAACGGGCCAAAATGGCGACAAGGTCTCAACATACTACGAGTCATAAAGTATCTCGACATCCTACAAAAGCATCACAAGTCCCAACGGACGTCACATCAAGCACATCAGCACGCAAGCCATGAGAACCGATCTCTAGCCACATCATCTCAGCATAGAATCTGCACAGAGAAAGCAATCATGAGCACACAATCACAGAAATGCCCATTCCCAAAATAAAAGACTACTAAGGCTCACCACTAACTCGCGAGGTCAAGGATAGGTCAACACTCGGCTCAACGTAAGACGCTAAGAGCTCGTCTACGACACTCCCATAACTCGACCGAAGGCTATCCTTGTTGTTGCAGGAGGCTTGATATGTCAAGTAATTACAAATAATAAAGATATAATAAATGTAATCCAACTCCTGGCCTAAGCAAATAATTACAAGACTTCCTCCCGTTGTAGTGGAAGGGTAGTCAGGATCGATCCACGAGGAGCGTGTCAGCGGGATGCTAGTAGCGTTTGGAAATTTCACGTCTGCATCGACCAGAAGCCTCGATTTCGACCTTGGGCCTCGATGTCGACCTCGGCTGTCGATGTTCTCTGCAACAGAAGACCTGTAGAGACAAAAACAAGCGGTCGATATCGACTGGTGGGGGTCGATATTGATGTCAGTCCACGAAATCGACTGGCTCAGAAGACTGCCAGTCGATACAGAAGGGTCGATATCGACACAAGGAGTCGATATCGATGTCTCCCTGCAGTGTGTTAGTTCTTCGTCGGCAAAGAAAGGCCGAAGATTTAAGAATGGGAAGAGAAGCAATGAACAGAAATAAAGACAGCTGTTTTATGTGTATAAACTATTTAAAAAGCAACTCATAGGATTAGGGTTTACCACAACGTTAACCAATGCATGCGATGAGATAAATAAGACGGACAATTGCGCTATTTCACCCGAGGGACAAGCTTTCGCCGTACACCAACTCTTAGGATTACTCTTTCAAATAAACCTAATTGTCTCTACCAATTTTATGTTTATAACTCAAGTTGTTAGCATGAATCCCTTTTCTTTCGATTAGGACTAAAGATAGAATTATAGGAGGAGAGATAGACACAACGATATCAACATCAAATACTTACCTCAAGCGCGCATGGCTAAGGTCGGGCTCACCCCGACCCTAAGAGCTTTGGGGAACTACTCGCTTCTCATCATGGAACTCATCATTGTTTGAAAGGAAGAAACTTGCATTAAAATAAACTCCGAAGCTTTACAACTCAACGTCAACTTTCGCAAACGTCAAACCCTAAAACTTCTCTCTAACTCTAACTCTATTGTCTATTGTCTTGTTAATTGATTGTATGAAAGATGATTGAATGCCAGCCCCCTAGGGCTTTATTTATAGGCTACTAATCCTCGCTATCCAAGGATTGTAACTCCTATCTAAACTATGAACTCTATCCGAACAATTAGGATAGGTCTTTTATTTTGATAAAACTTAATGGTAAAAGATAAATAAAACTCCAGTTGTCCTCTATCTTTGAAAGCATGAGATAATTCTGTGCCTCCTTGAAGATATAGTTCCAATCCGCATTCGAAATCGAGTCTATCTTCTGTCGAGATAAGGGGTCGATATCGACACCAGAGGTCGATATCGAGGTCTCTGTTCTTGCTCGACTTGTTCAGCTCTGGTCGATTTCTATGTTGAGGTCGATATGGACACTGGGGGTCGATATCTGGGTCTAAGGTCGATATCTACCTCTTCTCAGCTTCACTTGATGTCTATGTTGAGGTCGATATCTATGTTGAAGGTCGATATCTGGGTCTAGGGTCGATATCTACCTCTGCTCAGCTTCACTTGGCTTCTCCGTTTTGACTCCGTTTTCGCTCGAATTCCTGCATGGTTAGCTCAAAACTTGTGCAGACTCTATTTCTTGCATTTTAGCCCATTCTTACACAAGTTTATATTCTTTTGAACCTTTTCTTTGGAGATCGAATGAAATACGAAGTCAAAAGATGCAATAAACAAAGGTACAAATGTGTACATCAAAACACCCCATACTTAGACTTGCTTGTCCTCAAGCAATAACCAAGCAATAACCAACACCTACAACACACCCTTCAAGTCTTCGCCTTTGTCAAAAGCAACATCATAAGCGGTAGCAAAGCAAAGCAAGTGAATTTAACGTCATAGCACATATTTTGGCGATCCATAGGCATATGCAATTTTGATCCAACCTCACAGGGATAATGTGTTTGCACTCAACTCTCATGTGTTTAGGATATGAAGATCAACTCTCAACTCAATTCCATATACAATCTCATAAACATTGCAATTTATAATAATCCACTTCGCAACCAATTATGAAAATGCAATAAGAAGCATCAGGAGGACTTTCGCTCAATGGAAGACTTCATAGAAGACTCCATTCGGCGGGGTTGTAATGGGGCTTGGTATGAAATAAAGGGTATGGAATTATTTGGCTATGTGGTGCTTTTATAATTCGGGAATCAAGACTCCTAAATCTCAACACTTGCAATACCCAAACCATAACTCTTCAATGTAAGCTCAATCTCTATAATGCTTTTTCCCAACTCATCTTTCCATAATATGCTCTCAAAAATATAACACTTGTATGAATAAAGGACTTAAGGATTTTGGCTCATGCACTATATATATATATATTTACTTTTTTCGGATTTTTTTTTTCGGAAATAATACTAAAGCTGTGTGCATTTATATGGTGAGCCAAAAAATCCTTCTACAAAATATGACAAAATGTAAATATGTACCATCCTACAATCCTTGCTCAAAACTAGACATTATGCTCTTTTCTTTCCACAAGGCATTAGTTCCACCCAATCTAAGTCTCAATTCCCAAATGGGGGTCAGGCTCAATTCGGCTAGGGATAATTTTGTGGAATTTGCAATTTAAGGCTCAGGCTAATGTTCTGGCTTCAAGCAGGGATAATGCAGGGTAGGTAAAGAGAGGATAAAAATGGCTTAAAAGATGCCTCAATCATTTAATTCTCGTAAACATAATCATATATATGCATTGGTTTTGAATAACTATCACAACATTTAGAGATGCATAGGAAGAGTGAATTCACTCAAGAAAGCGGAGGGATTTTTGATGTTCTCCCTATAGGTCAAAATTCTCACAAGGACAATTTTTGTTGGATTTGCTTTTTAGCCTAGGATCATATGTGCTCAATTTCATCACAAGTTCACAATCTACATAAAAATTTTAAGACTTGGGCTAAACCATCCAAATATGCCATAGGATTTACATGATCAAGTCAGCTATTGAGTTTTCATCATAGGACATCTAAGTAGGGTTAGAAAATAAACTAAAAAATAAACATGCATTTTTTTGTATTTTTGACATTTTTCTATTTTTTTGATTTTTTTATTTCATAAAAGTAAGACTAAGAACAAAAATTTAAACATGAATGCAATGCGAAGAAGAAACCAAGTTATGACCATAAGACATGTCTTTCCCCCACCCCATACTTAAAATATACAATGTCCTCACTGTATTAAAAAGAAGAACAAGGGTAGAGAGAGACTTACAACGGATTCAGGTCGATGCCAGAAGTCGATATCTAGGTCAGTGGTCGATGTCGACTGCATCTGTCGAAGTCGAGGAAGAAGATGAAGACAAGGGCTGCCTGATTGGGGTCGATATCGAGTATTAGGGTCGATATCGACCTCTGCTTTTCGCTCTTGAGTCCTCGATGTCGACTCCAGGAGGTGGCTTGACCCGGGGGGTCGATTTCGACTGGCCTGGTCAATTTCGACTGCCTCTGCAGAAGCTTCTTTTCTTCTTCGTCGTTCCTTTTGTTTGATAACCTGAAATCTTTGTTAGAAATATAGATAAAGCACGAATTATATCAGTTTTAAAAGTTTCAAACAGCCAAAACTTAAATCCTAAAAACCATCTATGCGAAATTTAAATGTTTTATGTACAAGCTCTAGATTTTTGAGTCGCTAGGCCGACTTCTCCGTCAATTCTTCACGACCCTTTTATGTAGGGACCCTTCGAGCATGAGCCTTCTCCTGGATCATCTAGGTCCTTTAGGTAGCATCTAAGTTCGGCGACCAAGGCTTCTTTGATGTTAGGCTCTTCTTTGGGCGCTTTTCTTCTCTTTCTTGACCTAACTTTAGCAATATAGGCAAACCATGGAGCTTTGACCCTCTCTTTAGTAGAACTATCAATAGTCGGCTTAATTGATTTATCAATAATGAACGGAGGAGGGTTAGGAGTCATACCTGGGCTTACCTGTTTGGGCCCGAAACAGAAATCTTCGGGCTGAGGGGTGGTCGATGTCGACCAAGGTGGGTCGATTTCGAGAGCTTTGGTCGATGTCGACATGTGGGGGTCGATATCGACCTCTGTGACCCCATACTTAAGCTCCTGGCAGTGATCTGGCATACTCGATTTCGACCAAGGGGGGGTCGATTTCGATGTTTTTAGTCGATATCGACTGGTTCCAGTCGATGTCGACCCTGCTTGCTGTTTCCGTCCTCGCCAACAAAAATTTTCTAAGCTTCTCCTTAGCCGGCGAGAGGACTACTTATTCTAGGTGCTTTGTTTCGCTCATGGTTGGGTTGAAAGAGAATTCTATCACTTCGTTCCCTATAGTAAAGGTTAGTAACCCTCGACGTACATTGATATTGGCATCAGCAGTAGCTAAGAAAGGCCTACCAAGTATAATAGGCACTACAGGATCTTCAGGCATCTCCAATACAATGAAATCGGTAGGCACAAAGAACTTACCTACCTTTACCGGAACGTCATCAACTATACCTGTGGGCCTGACGAATGAGTTGTCAGCCATATAGAGCTTCATGTCCACAGGTTCAAGTGCACCAATGTTCACCTTTTGCCAAATAGAGAGAGGCATGAGACTTACACTTGCCCCTAGGTCACATAGGGCTTTGTAGCGATGTTGGCCAAGTCCCACGGTGATTGCAAACTTCCCTGGATCACTCTTCTTCTCAGGGAAGTCCATCTTTGAGCACTCCTCTGCGATCTCTGCCATGGATCTCTTCTTGCTCAGGATGTCTTTCAGGAATCGCACATAGGCAGGTATCTCGCTTAGGGCTTCTATAAGAGGGATAGTAACGTTGAGTCCTTGAAGTATCTTTATGAAGCGCCTAAACTTGCCTTTGGTGGGATCCTCCAATGCTTTGGAAGGGAATGGCAATGTCTTCTTTGGAGTAGGGGCCAAAACGGAGGTCGGAGGAGCCTGCTGAACATCGACATCGACTGGGATATGGTCGATATCGACCGGGGTGGTCGATGTCGACCTCTGTTGTGGCTCTGATGGCTCTGCAGTGGTATCGATGTCGACCAGAGGGTCGACCTGGGGGTCGATATCGACCTCATCCTCGACATCGACTGGTCTGTCGACGTCGACTGGATCTGCTGCTTTTTCCGATTCCGTTCGTGGCTTATGTACTTTGGTGCCACTCCTCAATTGTATGGCTGCGACATGCCCCATCCCGGATTGCCCCTTAGGGTTTGTAGTGGTTTGCCCAGGGAGCGTTCCGGACGGTCTTGGGATTTGTGCCACCAATTGACCCAGTTGGGTCTCAACGTTCTTCTTCCATATGTCCATCTCCCCAATCCTTGTGGTAAGGTGATTGAGTTGAGAATGGATGGCATTGTTGGATTGATCATTCTTAGCTTGATTCCTCCTTATCTCATCCAACACTAGTTGAAGATCATCCTTCTTTTGGTCTCTCTCCGGATGCCCAGGAGCTCTATAAGGCGGAGGGTCCCTAGGGTTAACTGGGTTCCTTTGTGGTTGATGGAACCTTTGGTCTCCCCAATATTGGTGATTGGGACCCCTCATGTAGCGCGCCTCTTGGTGAGTCTCCGCTAGGTGTACTTGTTCAGCATCGGGGCACTCGATGGTGGTGTGCCGCTGCGATCCACATTCAATGCAATCTTGGTTCGCTGAAAGGAACCTCACTTGCTTTTGAAGCTTTCTAAGTTGATCTATGTGGAATTGCTCCTTTACATCCGAATCGATTACATTGGAGGGTTTATATAAGGGCATAGATGGGGCAGGCCTCGACGATGATGGTGCGTCGGAAGCCTCAGGAGTCCCATATGTGTTGTCGAACTCCACCAACCTCTCTATGGTCTCCCAAGCCTCTTGTGGGGCGAGTTCAAGGTAGCCATAGGAGGTGTAGGTGTTGATCCTCTCCTTAGTTGCAGCGTCAAGAGCATTGTATATGATCTCCTGAATTACATATGGTGGTTGGCCATGCGTCGGGCATGATCGTAGAAGGTCCTTGAACCTTTCCCAAACAGTCGCCAGAGCCTCACCAGGCTTTTGTTTGAAAGCCGTGATTTTCTGTCGGATCAACGCCGTCTTAGAAGGAGGGAAGAACTTGTTGAGGAACGTGTCCTTGACTTCATTCCAGGTGCGGAGTGATCTTGGGGCTAAACTCTCCAACCACTGCAATGCTTTACCTGTAAGAGACCATCGAAAGGCTTTTAGTTGGACATATTCAAGACTTCGTCCATCAGCAATAGTATCACACAGGTCTAAGAAGGTTGATATATGTGCCATAGGGCATTCGTTAGGTTTTCCTTCATATTGATGCCTTCTTATTTCAGTTAAAAAGTTTGGTTTAATTTCAAAATTAGAGGCAGGGATAAGAATTGCCGATTCAGGCACTGTGAGAGCGGGGTGCATATATTGCTTGGCATTCCTAGGGAGGGCATTGATTTGGGCTTCTATTTGCCTTCGGGCTTCCTCCTCCCTATCCGCATGCTCCTTAAGTGCCGCTTCTCTAGTCGTTAGGTCCTCAACCTGCCTCCTTAGTTGTTCAATAAGTTCTGCTTGGTTCGCGTTTTCCGCCATGATTCTTTGAGCTTGGGCCCTTAGATGGAAATAACGCTCAGGGTCGTCTACTCCTTCAAATTCAGGTGGGCGATCAGCGCGTCGCATACACCTGCAAGACCAAACTAGAAAAAGACGTGAGATAGACTACTAGGGCACGATTGATTGCCTCCCCGGCAACGGCGCCAATTTGTTATTGCAGGTAGGATTGATATGTCAAATAAAGGCCGAAGACTTTAGGATGGAGAGAGAAGCAATGAACAGAAATAATAGTGGGTTTTGGTGTTTATAAAATATGTAAAAGGCAACTCCTAGGATTAGGGTTTACCACAACGTTAACCAATGCATGCAATAAGATAAATAAGACGGACAATTGCGCTATTTCACCCGAGGGACAAGCTTTCGCCGTACACCAACTCTTAGGATTATTCTTGCAAATAAACCTAATTGTCTCTACCAATTTTATGTTTATAACTCAAGTTGTTAGCATGAATCCCTTTTCTTTCGATTAGGACTAAACATAGAATTGTAGAAGGAGAGATAGACACAACGATATCAACATCAAATACTTACCTCAAGCGCGCATGGCTAACGTCGGGCTCACTCCGGCCCTAAGAGCTTTGGGGGACTACTCGCTTCTCATCATGGAACTCATCATTAATTGAAAGAAAGAAACTTGCATTAAACTAAATTTCGAAGCTTTACAACTCAACGTCAACTTTCGCAAACGTCAAACCCTAAAACTTCTCTCTAACTCTAACTCTATTGTCTATCGTCTTTGTCTTGGATGATTGGTTGTATTGTTCTAGGATTGGATGATTGAAAGATGATTGAATGCCAGCCCCCTAGGGCTTTATTTATAGGCTACTAATCCTCGCTATCCAAGGATTGTAACTCCTATCTAAACTATGAACTCTATCCGAACAATTAGGATAGGTCTTTTATTTTGATAAAACTTAATGGTAAAAGATAAATAAAACTCCAGCTGTCCTCTATCTTTGAAAGAATGAGATAATTCTGTGCCTCCTTGAAGATATAGTTCCAATCCGCATTCGAAATCGAGTCTATCTTCTGTCGAGATAAGGGGTCGATATCGACACCAGAGGTCGATATCGAGGTCTCTGTTCTTGCTCGACTTGTTCAGCTCTGGTCGATTTCTATGTTGAGGTCGATATGGACACTGGGGGTCGATATCTGGGTCTAAGGTCGATATCTACCTCTTCTCAGCTTCACTTGATGTCTATGTTGAGGTCGATATCTATGTTGAAGGTCGATATCTGGGTCTAGGGTCGATATCTACCTCTGCTCAGCTTCACTTGGCTTCTCCGTTTTGACTCCGTTTTCGCTCGAATTCCTGCATGGTTAGCTCAAAACTTGTGCAGACTCTATTTCTTGCATTTTAGCCCATTCTTACACAAGTTTATATTCTTTTGAACCTTTTCTTTGGAGATCGAATGAAATACGAAGTCAAAAGATGCAATAAACAAAGGTACAAATGTGTACATCACCTACCTCTCAAGCTCAGAACAGAGCCAACGGAACCGAGAGGAAGGTGGTGAAACCCAGAGCCTCCGGTGGCGCCTTTCCAGTTCCAACCACCACCTTAACGACCGATAGGGAATTCCGACCACACCCAACCCCCAAGAGAGCAAAGCAACGCGAGAAGGAGGGATGAAGAGAGATTACCGAGGAGGGGTTTGTCTTGCCGGAAGCGAGGCTCAGAGCTTCGGTGTGACTTCATCGGTGGCGGAATCGAGTTGCTCCTGGACTGGGACGAAAGGAGAGGTCATAAGGGCGAGACCTTACCAGATTTCGAAGCAAAGGAAGGAAAACTAAACCTTGCCGAACCTTATGTGCGAAACAGGGTTGAGGAAGTGGAAAACGGTGCTGGGCGGCGGCGGCGACTTCTTCGGCGGCTCCTGGCTGTGAAAATGGAGGGCGGTGATGCAGGTCTTGAACCGGAATAGAAGGAGGAGGTCGTGGGTTCTGCTGGGTGTCTCCCCTCGGCAAAACAGAGCTCCAAGCTCGGGGATGCGGTTTCAATGGTGTCGGCGACGGTGGCTAGCTGGTGGTGGCGGCCGACGTCAATGAAGAACAGGAGAGAGTGATGGTGGTTGCTGCGATTTGAATGAATAAGGTGAGGGATGGTGCTCTTTGTGGAATGCAGACAATGGAAGAGGAGAAGAGAGCATGTGTGGGTCTGAAATCAGAAAAGAGGGAGAGAGGGAGGAGAGATTGGAGATAGGCAGTGTGTGTGGGTTGGGTGATGAAGAGGACAAAGGAGGGGACCAGCGTGAGGGCCTTCGGTGGTGTTGCAGAGGAGCAACTAAGGCAGCCAGCCAAAGGGGAGGGAGGGGACCAATGTACAGGCATCCGAGAGAGAGAGGGAGAGAGAGAGAGAGAGAAAATAAAGAAAAGGTAAAGAAAATAAAAGAATTGGGTCCACTAAAGAATTCAAATTAGCGGAAAGGACTCGAAACCCGTTCGCCCGATCGAATCCTGACTAAATCAAATATAATTAAGATTTAAATTATAAATCTCAATATAACGGAATTAAATAAATTTTATCAAACTCGGAGCTCGAAGGCGGAATTAAATATGTTAAAATCTAAATTCTCAAAACGATGTCGGAATGTCTTTAAAATCAACTTACGCTCGAGGACGGGTTTTCCCACATTTTTACCGATTGAATAAAATAATAATATATTACTCAAAATAATAATATAATAATATAAAATACATTCGGTCTTTACATTTATCCACCTCTAAAAACAAGTCTCGTCCCCGAGACTAAAATCATTTAAAACAATGGGAAGAAGTTTGAAATCGGTGAGTCCGAGGGCCATGTCCAAGGATCTTGTAATCGTCTCGGTTGCGTCTTCCGGGATTCTCACAACATCCTAGTCACGGCCGTGACATCTCCAATTGGTCTTGTCAAGTGTGTAATAAGCGCCCTTATCACATCCTCGCTTCGACCTTTCGGAAGTATCACAACTCTAAAAGCATTATAGCGTCCGACTAGGTCTTAGCAAGCAATCTATAAGCGCCCCTATAAAATGCTTGTATCCACTTCGTGAGACGTCATAATGTAAATGTAGTTTGTAAATTCTCAAAGCGTCTGTAATTGGAAAGGTTGTCATCCAAATCATTGAAACTCTCAACTTCTTTAAAACCCAAAGTTGACCATTTTCAAAACCGTTCAAAATTTTCAAATCCGATGTTTAATCAAGCAACTTTACACCAAAATTTCGTCAAATCCTTTCAACAACCAAAATCAGTTTCTCTCATACCAATCAATCAAATTCAGAAGGTAGGAGGTGGAGTCATCCACCTCTAAGGGCTAATCCCATATTCTCTTCCTAGTTTCCAGAATCGAATCAATCTATCAGTCTCAATTCAAGCAGGATGCATAAGCCATAAGAAATGCATAACTGAATAATCAACCAATCTCCAATCAACACATCATAAGGCAAGTCTCAACATATACCAACGTAGTTCCACAAGGTCTCATCAACATCTCCAGATCATACCGAAGGTCATAATATGCATCTCAACGACATAACAAAATCATCACAACGTCTCAACATCACACCAGAAGTCATAAAAGTATCTCTCATAACAGAATCAATGAACCAAAACCCATTATCAACACATCAACACAACAAGGTCAGGTTATTAGGATTCAGCAAAGGGGAAGGTCAGTCAATATGTAAATCACCAAAACGTCAGCATACTCGCAAAACATCATCTCAACTCATACAATGTCATATAACGAGCACTTAGCAATCACGCACCATTATCTCATATATATATATATAAGTCAGATTCATGATCCAAATCAATATTCATCATTTAACATCTCCTGATCGTAATATAACATCATGCTCTCACATAGAAACATATCATTATTTCATGATTCATACAACACATCACAACATGCTTCTAGAACAACATAGTAGGATAGCAATGTATCACTATTTCATGATAATACTTGTCACTGTCAACTAGATTTCAAATATTGCATATCAACATGTAATATCAGGCCATATCAGGTTTATCATGGTCGCAATCTAACATTATGCCAGTACATATTAGCTAATCACATAATCAAGAAAATTTTGCACATCGTACAAGTTAAAATAAAACGCAACCCCGCTCGCTCGTCCCCAACTCCCAAGTCAAAACCAATCCTCATCTAAACTCACCAATTCGGATAATATCCCCAAAGAACCCCAACTCATTTTGATACTCCAGTCTCACCCCTCATTTCACCAAGCGCTCTCACTAGAAATACACCTCTAAGAATCCAACCCTCATCTCTGTTTTCACACCCGAGCACCCCTGCATACTATGTCCTCGATACCCCCCAAAGGTCATTTCTTACATTTCTCACTCTTTCCAAGATATCACAATGTAGAACCCTTCTAACCATGCATCTTTAATAAAATTTCTTCGGTCACTACCTAACCAGCCTATCCCTAATTATACCCTTATCCGAGATTCACCTAGGAGCTCATCGAAATCATCAAGCATTACCTCTTATAATTCTCGAACCCACTCGGTCCAACCTAAGTCAACACCCCTCTTCTGCAACTTTCCCTTACCACCGTCAATCATTCTAATCACTCAAAACCTTTCTCAACTCTCTGACCACTCTATCAAAAAGACCTCACTCACATGTTCAAAGAAGAAGCAATCATGGACATTATTGCACATAAGGACTACATCATATCAACTAGCATCATTAAGCATTGCAACAAGTATCAAAAGTCTCAATTTATCGTCATGCTCGAAATTATCACATAACACCATATATGAATAAAGTCAATTCAAACTAGCAAGTTTCATCATAATCTTAGCTAATAACCAGTTCAGATTCTCGGCATTTCATACTATATAGGAAAGGAATTTAGATCATGCTTAGCAACTTAGAATAGCATCACATCAAGTCATCATGGCACATTAGGACTGTAAGGCATCGAATCATATCATCACATCAACAAGCAGCTTTCAATATCAAGTCAGTGCAATATCATCATCAATAAGCTCAGAAAGGGTTAGCAATTCGAATAGAGGACGCTCCCACCTGCAAGTCATATCGTGCTCAACAATCGTAATCCTCAAAGCGAGCTTGTTCCGTCAACATTATCGATCCGGAGGCCCGTGGGTTATGGACCCACGCTTCCGCTGCGCTGCTCTATCGCTATTCGTCTTCCCGATCCCTTTTTCCATGTGGTCGCTCATCCAAGGTAACGCGTAGGAGTTTAAGTTAGCGAAGATAGGGGAGTGACAAGAGCGGACGACCCAATATTTCTCTCGGAGACAAACTGGACCAAATCTACGGATGACAGGACTAGAGACAAGACTCCGACCCGAGAATAGTAACGATGCCTCTATGGAAGTCCATTAGGTTACAATGGTGACAACAAGTACAAATCCATCATAGAGCATATCCATCACATTAATCCACACTAACATGCACCTATCCCGGGGCAACATTCGTATTCATATCCAAGGCACAATCAAGTCCGATGCTGATGTATGTGAAATAAGCTAACATTCTAGTATTCCATGGAAGCAGATATGCCTAGCAGCTTCAAGCAAGATAGACGGAACCAACAATGATCATATATGATTCGAAGTCATGCGGAATTTAGTGAAAATAACAACCATCATGCATATGATCAATGTAAGAGCATGGTATACAAATCAACAAATGAGTCAAAATATATCATGGCAAGGTATATTATAACAATCAGATGACGCGTTATACAAGGACACATAAGAGCAGCATAGTAACTATCACATCTAATAGCAATGATCACATATTAGGTCAAGCATGGCACGGAATCCTATGACGAGATCCATTTAGAGAGCATAGATCCTACATGATACTAGCGATACATAATGCGATACAAGCATAGTCAAGATTCATTAAGAGGAGTTCAACATAATGTTCACGAAACATGAGGCATCATCAAAAGTAACAAGATGGACATCATGGATGCTGGGTTATAATCATGCTAAGAAAGAACCATCATAGAGTACAACTAGAGTAATTCAACTAGGTTCATTCCGATATTCATGCGTCATGCAGGTGCAAAATCATGATGTAGGGTGGTGCGTGATCATGCGTGGTGTCAAGTCATAGGTTCATGCAAGCACGAGGAGCCATCATAGAGTAATAGACATCTTTACCATGTAAGCATGCTAGGTTTGATCATCACGGAAAGCTAGTCAATCATCGAATTCAACATTAAACTCATCAGGACGAGTGAAGCATGTTAAGAGAACAGAAAGAGGAAAGAGCCACACTATCATGTACCTAGTTCAAGAGTGAATCAACAATAACGTAGGCAAAGTAGAATTCGCACAAGTCACAACCAAGGGCCCAACATGTTACTAGTGGTTCAATATAACATATGGTACATACATGCACTTGACTGGTTAATACGACGGTATGCAAGAGTTCATTCAATCACATCTCAATGACATAGTGGCACGAGAGGAAAACGCAACGAGGTATAGAGCAAGTCTAAGCAACATGGCTAGAATATGAGGACATGAGTTCAAATTGATGTATACTAGGATAAAACATGTATTTATCAAGACTCGTTCACACTACCATATTCTCACTTAGCACAGTTAACGCATAGCAGTTACTAGAATAATCAACAACAGTTAATCACATAATAGGTGGGCATGCTGTAGATTCTTGTCACAGAATGAATGATAAGCATCGAGGCATCATCGGCTAGCATGCTAGAGTGTACATCTTATGAGGCATTCATATAAAGAAGAGTCGATCACACTATCATGAACCGATTCATAGAGAGTACATCAATTGTACAACTTCCTAACATATGACATCTATAATCGTGCCCTAGTATGACAATGTAATATACTAAACAGATCATGTCGGGATGATATGGACATAATAAATGTAGTTCGAACCTATACAATGGTCATCATGAGCATCAAAGCACATAAGCACAAATTCACACTAAGGATCAATTGTAGGTCAAGGAGTAGTGCATATAGAATCACACAATCATGAACAGGGCAATCAAGATAACCCGATAGAAGCCCATAAGGACAACATTGACTCTTCCCAACTGACTCATTACCCATCTTTCCCGTGGGACTCGGATACGAACTTTTCGTGACAAGAGGACACTGATGGATCGCAATAAGAATTGATAAGGACAACCTCGTAAACATCTCACTCTCTAACTCGGAATTTCATCAAGGACCGTCTTCCAATATTCTCTCGGACGACCTCTATATTCAATCATGATTCCCGACACCATGTGTTTACCAACCCAATTCCCGTGGAAGACCGATATTCGAAGGGAGGACTCGATTGAATTGTCAAAAGGGTTCATAAGGAAAGGGGCGGTTCCACAAAAGCTAAGCTTAACCATATAAAAAGGAGGGTACTCCCGCTATTCCGTTCGCACAAATCGTTCAATATTCATTCAATAGTTAGAACACACAATCAAATGTTTAACATATCAAGCACTCAATCATAGAATCAGTTAATGACAATTGCAATGATCTCCTTGGAGTCTTCCCGACCCATCTGTAAAGAACAAGCTAGTATTTCGCCTACCCGTTTCCGACTACATCCAATAGGGATGGTCTATCGCCTTTTCTACCCACTCGATCCCTATTTGGTCGGTTTTCCTCTTTCATAACAAGTCAAGTTCATTACTTAGTCAAATTGGAGTTAGGCATCTTAAGTTCATTTTGCCCCTTTTTAAATCTTCAAATCCTTTGAAATTCATGGGCGGTTTTCCAAAACATACACTCGACCCTTGCGTACCCGAATTGCACAACCCGGCTCTGATACAAACTTTGTAACGGCCCGGATATAAATATCCGGGATACGTTTCGAAGGTCGGATACCTTCGTTCGGATGTTGCAATTCAGGTACGGGTCGAGGTTTCAAACCTCTAGTTAGTCGAAGTCTCAGAAATACAATTTAAACGAAAGTAAAGCGGAAGTACGGTTTAGATACAAAAGCCACGGCAGAGCCGGGTCAAAACCAAAACAAAGTGGGTGATTGCCATTTGTCAAGTTAGAATATATTAGCCGGATTCTTTGATTCGCCAAAAGACTTCCCCGTCACAGAAGCATGGAGCAACAAGAGCGGTACCTAACACTATCCACGAAGTCAGGCCTGGTGATCGCCTGCGGGTCCTCTGACCGCGCTGAGGCCACATAATATGCCTATGCCTAAATAAAATATGACTAATACGGTACAAGATTTAAATCACACTATCATGCCCCTAGTATATATAATATGTGGAAAAAAACTGTAAAGGGCCCAAGACAATGCCAAGTGGCATATCCCTCTCCTACCTCTGCACCCCTTCCCGTTAGTGCAGAGACTGGCCAGTTCATTGCTATAGCATAGCATATCCTCGTGGTGGTGCACTCACCCACGGTATCATCATCATAACATAAATTAAATATAAATTAAACATGCCCGATGGTGCTGGGCTATCATCGTGCTCATATCGACTCGATAGACTCAGGGCACCCGATGGGGCTGGGCTACCCTATGACCCTAGCAAAGACTCTAGGACTATCACAGATAACGGCCGTTCTGTTTCAAACACACAAAGTAAACACATGCTTAGTTCAATGCAATCCTAGCATGATACTACATGGCATACTTTAATATGCAACAAAACTACACATTACATGACACATCAGGCAGGAGGTCCAGGTTACTGAGTAAGTCCCGTTGGATACTTACCTGTTGATGTAGAACAGCAAGATAACACAAGCAAGGGCCCAAATGTAAGTCCAAAGCAATCCAAAAGCAATACACACCTATCATCAAATCATTTCCATAAGCTACCGGTTCACATTCGTACATACGGAACCCAAGTTCTCAACATTCTCAAAACCAACCGATAGTAAAACCGTTTTCCAAAATCTTTCCGATACGATCAAATCGACCAAAATCATTCTTTCAATCAAACCCATTGATAAAATCATACCAACCATATTTTCAACTCATAAATCCCAATTTAAGTCAACTCATGTTCAAAATACTTTCTCAAATCATACTTGGTCAAATTCCGACATTAAACATTTAACTTTAAAACCAACTCTCTCCAAAGCCCATTATAGAAATCATTCCGGCTTGTTTCTTATTTCGAAACATTATATAAATAATTCTCAATACTAAAACATCAAAATAATTCTAAGCTCAAAAATAATACTTATAAATCAAACCCAACAACTCAATTTAAAATTCCCCACTCTCATATTTAAACCCTCATGAAATGCATCAATTAAATAATCCAATCAATATTATTTTAAAACAATACACAATATATAACGATTAATTTCCAGAATTTATAACTATAACCAAATTCCAAAATAATAATAATATTCAAATAAGGATATAACATATCATATAATCAACATATACAATTTAAATCCTTAACCAACTTATAAAATCATACCATTTAAAATAATTCCGACATAACTTTCTTTAAAAATCCAAATCTTAAAATCACCCTTATAAACATAATATAATAACTTATCTCAATTAAAATTACTTTTAAAATCTTCTAAAGTATATAAATTAATAAACACAACATATAAATATATATAAGTACATTTTCTAAAATCAAAACAATATACACATGTCAAAAAAAAAAGCCCAGCCCAACCAAAAGCCCCAACCCGGAACCCAAAACCCAGCCCAAGACCCGACCCGGATCCAGCCCAATCCCAATCGGATCTTAAATAAGGTGAACCGGCTCCCTCTTTTAATTTTAAAAGACTGAACCGGTTTTCTAAAAAAAAAAAGAACTCGTCTCCTCTCTCAAGCTCAGAACAGAGCCAACGGAACCGAGAGGAAGGTGGTGAAACCCAGAGCCTCCGGGGGCGCCTTTCCGGCTCCAACCACCACCTTAACGACCGATAGGGAATTCCGACCACACCCAACCCCAAGAGAGCAAAGCGACGCGAGAAGGAGGGAGGAAGAGAGATTACCGAGGAGGGGTTTGTCTTGCCGGAAGCGAGGCTCGGAGCTTCGGTGTGACTTCATCGGTGGCGGAATCGAGTTGCTCCTGGACTGGGATGAAAGGAGAGGTCATAAGGGCGAGACCTTACCAGATTTCGAAGCAAAGGAAGGAAAACTAAACCTTGCCGAACCTTATGTGCGAAACAGGGCTGAGGAAGAGGAAGACGGTGCTGGGCGGCGGCGGCGACTTCTTCGGCGGCTCCTGGCTGCGAAAATGGAGGGCGGTGATGTAGGTCTTGAACCGGAATAGAAGGAGGAGGTCGTGGGTTCTGCTGGGTGTCTCCCCTCGGCAAAACAGAGCTCCAAGCTCGGGGATGCGGTTTCAATGGTGTCGGCGACGGTGGCTAGCTGGTGGTGGCGGCCGACGTCAATGAAGAACAGGAGAGAGTGATAGTGGTTGCTGCGATTTGAATGAATAAGGTGAGGGATGGTGCTCTTTGTGGAATGTAGACAATGGACGAGGAGAAGAGAGCATGTGTGGGTCTGAAATCAAAAAAGAGGGAGAGAGGGAGGAGAGATTGGAGATAGGCAGTGTATGTGTGGGCTGGGTGATGAAGAGGACAAAGGAGGGGACCAGCGTGAGGGCCTTCGGTGGTGTTGCAGAGGAGCAACTAAGGCAGCCAGCCAAAGGGGAGGGAGGGGACCAATGTACAGGCATCCGAGAGAGAGAGGGAGAGAGAGAGAGAGAGAATAAAGAAAAGGTAAAGAAAATAAAAGAATTGGGTCCACTAAAGAATTCAAATTAGCGGAAAGGACTCGAAACCCGTTCGTCCGATCGAATTCCGACTAAATCAAATATAATTAAGATTTAAATTATAAATCTAAATATAACGGAATTAAATAAATTTTATCAAACTCGGAGCTTGAAGGCGTAATTAAATCCGTTAAAATCTAAATTCTCAAAACGATGCCGGAATGTCTTTAAAATCAACTTACGCTCGAGGACGGGTTTTTCCACATTTTTACCGATTGAATAAAATAATAATATATTACTCAAAATAATAATATAATAATATAAAATACATTCGGTCTTTACATTCATCTTCGAAACCGGTGAAAGAAGAAGTAACGTACAACTTGCCACGGCGAGGCCGGGTCAAAACCAAATTATTAAAACATATATTCTGAAATTATATAACCAAATTAGCGGAGTTAGACATGTTCTTTGCAATCGCCCGGGGGATTCCCACGCCATAGGAATAAAGAGCAATCATACCTAAAAACAAGTTGTGCGCGCGAGATCAGACCGAGACCCCAACGCACTCTGTCCCGCAAGCAAGTATACACATACGCTATAATAAAGATGCTTGATGCAATACGGAAATTAAATCACACTATCATGCTCCTAGGTGATAATATGCAGAAAGGACTGTAAAGGCGCCCAAAGAATGCCAAGTGGCATATCCCTCTCCTACCTCTGCACCCCTTCCCGTTAGTGTAGAGACTGGCCAGTTCGATGCTATAGCATATCATATCTCATCATAGCATATCATATCTCATCATCATATCATATATCATGCTCATGCCCGATGGTGCTGGGCTATCTCATCATCATGCTCATATATCGACAATACTTACTCAGGGCACCCGATGAAGCTGGGCTACCCTATGACCCTAACAAAGACTCTAAGACTCACAGATAACGGCCATTCTGTTTTGCAATCACACAAAGTATTCAAATGCTCATTCATGTGTGCAATCCTAGCATGATACTACATGGCATGCTTTAATGCTTATGCAACACCTAGTATGTCATATAATCACAAGCAGGGATTCTCTTTCGAATCTGAGTAAGCCCATAAAGGAACTTTCCTGAATAAGCCGAACAGCAGAGAACTAAGGAAGAAGCAGAATCCAAGCAATGTCAACAATCACCTAACAAACATTTAAATATGCATAAGTCTATCTAAGTCACACACGGCGCGCCTAACTATCCTACAAAACTTCACATATCTCAATTTCAAATTATCCCATTTTATCTCATCATAAATCATTTCATACTCATCTCATCTCAATATCTCATCCATAATCTCATCTTGCATCATCATATAACATTTCATATCTTATTTAAAATTCACATAATTCTCAAGCAAAATTCAACAATAAATTCACCGAGTTAAATTAGGTAAATCACTTCCCAAAGTTTTCCAACTCTTAAATCTCAAGTTAAATCAACTCATATTCAACACGATTCCTCAAATCATATTTGGCTAAAACCCATTTATAAAACATTAAATCTTTAATCAACTTGCAATTTATACTACTAAAATAATTTCGGCACAACTTACTTTACTTTAAAATCATCACCTTAAAATCACCTTTATAAAACATTATATAATAACATTTCTCAAATAATATTACTTTTAAACACTTCTATAATATATATAGAATATTTTCAGAAAATATATATTTATCACCCAATATCAGAATAATAACAATAATAATTCAAAATTAAATAATAATAAATAATTAAATGCATAAACATACAACAAGATATATGATAGTTGTAAGGTAACAAAATAACTGAATAACACTAACAACCCATCAGATCCGACCCATTGAAATAAGTCCAACCTATACCCGGATCCGACACCAAACCCGAGCCCAAACCCGCACCCCCACCTGGAATTAAAAGAGTCGAATGGAGGAATGCCTAGACCCGGATCCCCTCAGAAAAGAAAGAAAGACCCGAGATTGCAACCGGATCCAAGCCCAATCTAAAAATTAGGCCCAACCCCTCCTTCAGACGTTAATACTCTGCCTCCTTCCCAAGAAAGCAACAGAGGTAGAGGTATACCGGAAATGAAACGGAGGAGAGAAAGAAGAATCCAGGCACCGACGGCCTCTTTTCGACCCCAAACTCTAGGGCTGTGCATGATTCAGCCCAAACCGAATTTTTGAGCCGAACCAACACAAACCGAACCTAACCGAAGTTTTTTCGGTTCGGATTTCGGTCTGAGAATTTCCATTTTTCGGTTTCAGTTCGGTTTGTGTTCGGTTTGTGTTAAACCGATATTTTTTTTATAAAACTTATAATTTACAAAACTTATAAATATAAATATAATCCGTATAAAACTTTTTAAAAAAAAATTTTATGTTAAAAAACTTCAGTTGCTCGTCTTGCCTTCGGTCTTTCACTTTCCATATTTGGGCACATTTGGCCATTTGGGAGTTGATTAACGGTAATAAAAGGGTTCAAACCCAAATTTTGGTTGCATACTTAATTTGACAGGTTACTTGTTTGCTAGAACCTCTTATTTATCTTATCAACCTTTATGCATATGGTCCTGTGAGTGATGTAGGTGTTGATGATTCTTTAGATTCTGGCATTGTTTGTTTATTAGGCAAATTATGTATCAAGGGAGACACAAAACAATTATGGATTCGGTTCAATTAGGTTAAAACCGAACCGAACACAAACCAAACCGGTAAATAACCGAACCGAACCTAATGCTTTCGGTTCAGCTTTCGGTTTGAAATTTTGAGATTTTCGGTTCGGTTCGGTTTGACCCGATTCGGTTCGGTTTTAGACCGATGCACACCCCTACCAAACTCACCCCAACAGACCGACTCACTAACCCGACCATCATGGACCCGGAAAGAAGTAAACGCGAGCAGAGGAGAGGGAGGAAAAAGAGACTCACCGAGGATTCGAAGTTCTCGCTGGAATTGCTCGTCGGAGGGGCGATTGAGCTCTTCGAAGATGGATTTGACGTCGGGAAGGCCGTCTTCTGATCAGAAACAGGGGAGCTCGGCTTCTGGGCATCTCGGCGACGGCGAGGAAAGGAAGGTCTATCCTGCTTGGAATGACGGTCGACGAGAGACGAGGGGGCAGAAATGAACGGAACTAGTGGTGGCTTGATTTGAAGAAAGGATGAGGTGATGTTGCTCGGCGTCTTCCAAAAAGAAACAGGGGAGGGGCTCCTTCGGAGATGTTGGTGGCGGTGCTTACTGCTCGGACATGGTCGGGGAAGGGCTGGCTTTGGCTGTCCAAATCGAGAAGGAAGGGCAATGAAAGGGGAAGATGGGGAGAGGATTTGAGGGTTGTTTTGTCTCCAAGAGGAGGAGAGGAGAGGCAGAGTTCAAAGAAAAGGGATGAAGGGGATGAAGGAGGAGGAATGGGTGTGTGTTTGGATAAGGGTTTAGGACCGGGTTGGTACTCAGATTTATAGGAGAGTGAGAGAGAGCAACAGATGGGTTAGTGTATATATATACATATGAGAGATTGAGTGTAAGGTGAAATGGGGGGGAGGGGAGGGTGGGTACAAAGTGAGCTGTGAGGGCAAGGTGGACAAGGGCAAATGGGGGTGTGTCAGCAGGAGGTAACGGGAATCCCGGGGAGATAGAGAGAGAGAAGAAGAAGAAGAAAAGGAAAAGAAAATAGATAAGAGTGGTCCCAAAATAAAATACAAAGATTCCCAAAATTCGAAATTCGAAACTCGAATCCCGCTAATCCCGACTCTGTTGAACTCGAATAAAAAATTCAAATTATTTTATTTTATTGAAGTTTATTTTATTTTAAACTAACGAAATCAAATTTAAATTCTAAACTCGGAGCTCGAAAGTGGAAATAAAATCTGTCAAAATTCAAATTTTAAAACGATGCCGGAAGGATTTTTAGAAACGAAACTTGGCGCTCGAAGACGAGTTTTCTCCAACTTTTATAAATAATATATATTTAATTAAAATCATAATATAATGATATATAAGATATATTCGGTCTTTACAGTTTTCACTGCCCACAAGTGACTCCTGATGTACCGCTGGCCTGCAGTGCTGCTTCTGGGTAGCGCTTGACTTTGTCCGTCGTCTACGTCCTCATCTCGTTTGGTTTAGTTGTGTTTAGTTTCGATTTTGTAGAGTGTCTTTCCTTGTATTTTGCACCATCTTTGTTTTTTGTGTTTGTTTAGGCGGTTTTCCGTCTGCCGACTTGTCGGCCCTCAAGGTTTAGGTTTGTCTGACCTCGAATTTTTACCTAATCAAAAAAAATTAGTAAAATATATTTTCTCTATCTTATTCAAATTTCCAAAAGAAGCCAAATACCAAGGATACAAATATAATTCCTGCGCCATGCTGCGATTTTAATAAATATAATAAATTAATATTATAAAATATTAAATTTCCAATGGTTAGTAATATTATAAGATATTATATTGATATAGATTATTATTATTATTATAATATATAAATATTTAAATATAGATTAATACTAGACATTAGATTTAATTCAATGTTTTGAATTAAACTCAATGGTTAGTAAATGGGTAAAATATAAAAGGAAAAAATGTAAATGTATGAAAAAAGATGAAAAGAAAAAAGAAAAAAGAAATAATAAGAGAAAATTGTGATTAGTTGAAAAATCTTAAATTAAGAAGGTGTTGACACATCATCAAAAAGTTTTCTAAATTAAGATATTATATAGATTCTCATGTCAGATTTCGATGACCGAATCCTTAGATTTACACACGATCAATTCAATTATGGTGTTACATTAGAAATGAAACACTCATCTTTTTGAGTCTGATCACTCTATCAATTTTCATGTAAGGAGTTTAATCTTTTTGAAAATGAGGGTCCTATGTGAGTTCAAAGAGGGAGAAATCACAACCTCAAATCATCACATTGAGATTTGGAGTCGGTATCAAAAGGGGGTGGATCCACCATCATCCCAACCGCTGCCATCACGTTTCTAGTTTACTACTTGATGTGAGATAACATTTCTATTTTTTTTTTGAACAAGAAAGAATTTAGCTGTAAGCAAAGCATACTAGCTAAGAGCATCCTTTCGGATGATATTGCAAAGGACAATATCAGGGGGGGAAGATGAGCCAGAGAAGTCGATCCCAATGTGAGATAGACGGTCAGCAACTCGGTTACCATCCCTAAAGATACGAGAGATCTTATATTCCGAAAACTTTGTCAGGGCATATAAAGAGTCGGATAATAGCATCTCTATTTCGCCAAATCTAAAAACACCTATGCTAAGACTTTTGATAATACTAAGATTATCGCCTTCAATACAGATCTGCGCAATGTTGAGATCCAGTGCTCTAAGAATACCTTTCCATACTCCAAAACATTCGGATCCAATAACAGAAGAGAGAGGGGAGGTACCCGATTCTGAATACAGTACCCTACCCAGGCTGTCACGGATAAGAAATCCATAAGAGTCGTAGTTGTCAGAGGAAAGAGTTCCGTCGAAATTTAATTTACACCAATTGGTTCGTGGTTTAGTCTATTTGGGTATGCGTTTTCTGGTGTCACTAGGTTTGGGATCTTTTGTCTTTGTATCCGTATCTGTACCTATGTCGTCGATTTTTGCTTTTTCCCAGTTTGACAATTGGTCATTTATGTAAGATGCTATTGTTTTAGGATTAGGTTTATGGTTATCAAAAAGGGCTTTGTTTCTAAAGTACCAAGAGCACCACCAAGCAGTAGCAAGAGTGGAAAATTCTGATTTACCAAGAGAGGCATAAAGGGTGCATAAGGCGTCGTTTGTGTTAATTGTGGTATCATAGGTATATTGGAGAGTGTTTTGGATCTTGGGGGAGAGTTATTGTATTGTGTGGTTTATGTTAGGGCATTTGAATAAGAAGTGATCTATGTCTTCATAGTTCATACCACAAAGGGGGCAGTTAGTGGGGATGCCTGCACCACGGGAAGCCAGTTTAACGGAGGTTGGAAGTCCATTCTTGGAAACTCGCCACAAGAAGTTTTTTATTTTTGGGGGCACGTCTAAGTTCAAAATCCATGGAGATTCAGATGTGGAGTGGTTTTTTATTGTGTGAATAAGCTCGATTGCTGAGGCTGTTGAGAACCAACCATTTTTACTGTAGGCCCAATATAGTCTGTCTTGATGTATGTTTTTTGGCATTGGGGTTTGGGTAATCGCTCGGAGGGTATCGTTGCGGACGTTGTTGCCTATAGTACTTTGCAGTTTATTGGCATCCCAATTCTTGTCAGCGGTAATGAAGGTACCCACTATGAGGTGATCGTCAATTAGGTTTGTGTTTATTGCTTTGGTCGAAAGTGGGGCCTTCCCAACCCAAAGATCATGCCAGAAATTTATTGATTTCCCGTTAACTACTCCCTAGCGCAAACCGCTTTTGAATAGTAGAAGAAGAGAGATCAGCTTTGACCATTGCCAGGATACAATTCCTTTTTTCTCGTAATTGAGTATAGTCTTGTCCCTTAGGTATTTTTGGGATACTAGCCTAACCCATGGATTGTTTGGTTCCGCTAGTAATTTCCATAGGAGTTTTAGTTGAAGTGACTTGTTCATGTCTTCAGAAAGGCAAATGCCCAATCCGCCTTTGGTACGCGACTTACGTACCTCGAACCAGTTGATAAGGGGTTTATGCCTGGGACCCTTATTTCAAAGAAAGTTCCTGTTGATTTTGTCGAGTTCTTTATGTATGTACGAAGGAAGGAGGAAACATTGCATAATGTGTAATGGTTTAGCAGCTAAGTTGGCTTTAATTAGTGTGCACCTACCAGCTTGTGATAGATTGTTTGCTGTCCATTTTGTAAGTTGAGTTCTGCTAGCAGATGTGATTTCGTTGAAGGTGGATTTTATCACTTTGCTTGAAATGACAGGGCATCCCAGGTATTTTCCTAGATTAGTTGTATATGCTATATGAAGTTCACTTTTTATTGTATGTTTTATAGAGTTGTCTGTGTTCATTGTGGTATGAAAAGCTGATTTATGAAAATTAATTCGCTGACCAGCGTGTCTACAGAAGTCTTGGGTAATTCTGTTTATTTGGTCACATGCTTTCTTAGTTGCAGATGCAAAGATGATGATATCATCTGCGAAAGCAAGGAACGGAATCTTGTCACAACATCTTTTGATCGAGATGCCGATGTGACAGCTAGGTTGATTCGCATCATGGTGTAGCCCGCGAGCAAGAACCTCAGAGACTAAAAGGAATAGGTACGGTGATAGAGGGTCTCCTTGTCGTAGGCCTTTTGATGGGGAGAACATGTTTGTGGGTTCGTTGTTAACAAGGACCGAGTAAGTGACAGTTGTTATACAGTCCTTTATCCAAGAACAAAATCTGTTGCTAAATCCAAATTTCTCCAAAATTTCAAGTAGGAATTCCCATCTGACCATGTCAAACGCCTTCTCCATATCCAGTTTGACAGCCATCCAGCCTGAAGATCCTTTTTTATGTTGAAAGGAGTGAAATATTTCGTTTGCAATCAGGATATTATCTTGGATAGATCGTTTAGCTATGAATGCACTTTGGAGCGGGTGAATTAATTTGGGGAGTATATGTCGAAGTCTGGTTGCTAAGATATTAGAGATTATTTTGTAAGTGGTTGAACAGAGACTAATGGGTCTAAAATTAGACGTCATTTGCGGGTTGTCACATTTGAGTATTAGTGCGATGAAGGTATGGTTTATTTGTTTGAGAATTCTCCCACTGGAGAAAAAACCTTTGATGGCTTTAATGACGGATGGACCAACAATGTGCTAGTATGAGTGGAAGAATCCCGCAGGGAATCCGTCAAGGCCCGAAGATTTATCTCTAGCTAGAGAGAATACTGCAGATCTGATCTCAGAGTTTGAAATTGGTTTGGTTAGCCAGTCATTGTCCGCAGTAGTGACCTCTGGTGTAATGTATTGTAGTATCGTACAATGCCCTTGTGTTTGCGGTGCGGCTGAATAGCGGCAAGAAAATTCTGATTTAATCTCATCTCGAATCTGGGTTATTGTACTAAGGGCAACACCTTCCTTTGTAGTAAAAGTTTTTATTATGTTTTTGTTCCTTCTTCCAGTAGCCACCCGATGGAAGTACTTGGAGTTAGTGTCCATGTTTTTGATGTGGATTCTCTTTGCACGCTGGCCCCAATATGTTTTTTGAAAGTTTACTAGTTGATTATACTTGTTTAGCAAGCGTTTATGCTTCATGTCTATGCTTGTCTCATAATTTATAAATAATTGAGTTTGTAGTAATAATTGAGTTTGTAGTTGTTGAAGTTCTGTTTCTGTATTGGCAATTTGTGTAAAGATGTTCCCGAATGTGCGTTTGCTCCAAAGCTTACTCTTTCTTTTAAGGTCTTGTAGTCGCTTGATTAGATTAAATAGATGGGAACCGGCAGGGTTTAGTCGCCAAGCTTGCCTAACCAGATTTTCATAGTCTTTATGTTTTGTCCATGCTAATTCAAATTTAAAAGGCTACATAATTGGTAACTCATTTGGGAATAATTCTAATGTAATTTGGGTATGGTTTGAAGTTGTGAAGGCATGATTTTTTGTGGTTAGGTTTGGTAGTACATCATAGATGTTCTTATGAACCAAAAATCGGTCCAATTTTTCATAGGTATTATGCTCTGTGTGAGAACTTTTGCGCCAGGTGAATTGGTTGCCCGTTGTTGGCAGATCTATTAGGTCGTGTTTTAGTATAAAATCCGTGAGTCTGTGGAATCTTGAAGGAGGAGGGGTTGGCCCTCCTAGTTTGTTGGAGTTACAAAGAATATCGTTAAGATCACCTGCGATAATGTATGGATGTGGGTTAGTTAGGAGCATTGTCGAGATTTTGTTCCAAAACTGTAGTTTTGGTGCTGGTGTGGGGGAGCATAGACGAATAAAATTGTTATAGTCAACGTGAGACTCGCATTATGATATTCTGTTAGAATATATCGCTCATCTGATCTTATGATTTCGAAGGTGTCTTTATTTAAATGGGAAGATTTCCACATGAGGCAGAGACCTCCCGAGAGCCCTACAGAAGGGCAAAAGCGAAGGTTATCAAAACCCGCATGTCGCCAAAGAGCTTCTTTAGGGGGTGTTTTAAGCTTGGTTTCTGCTAGTGCTAATATTTGAATATGTTCGGTTTTACAGGTTTAGTCTATTTGTGTCCAAATGTTCTTTCTGGCAAGTCCTCTGACGTTCTAGAAGCTTATTTTCATGTTATGTCACTTATTTGAATAAGGGGTATCATAGGGTATTGCTTATGCATTTGGAGTGGATCCAAGATCGGGTTAGCAGTTTTAGAAATACGGTTAATAAATATGGGTATGTACTTCCTAGTTTTATTTTGATGCAATATGATTACTAACTTCGTCCTCTTTCGAGAAAATAACTTAACTAGAAGAGACAGTTGATCTATTGATTTGTATGCTAGAAAGTAGTATACTATTGATCTAGTGATTAATGACTTAGTTTTCCTCTGGATTCTCTTCTTAACTAAATGAGGCGGTTGATCCGGTGATTTGTTTGTTAGAGAATAGTATACTATTGGGTCAAACGAGATTTGTTGTGAAGTAGCTTGGTTATAATCTCTTAATATTCTCGGATCGTAGTCTAGGTGGGGTTTGTCGAATAAGGGGTTAATAGAAAGAAGTTCTAAAGAAATGGCATGATGGTCCTTATGGGTGTGCATTTGGGTGTTGATTCTGCTGTAATTAGTATGTGTAGAAGGGTAGTAGTAAAGCAAACCATACAATCTGATAATAATGAAATAGTCCAAGTAATATACTGTCCTTGTACAGATAATGTCCAGACAAGTGTAGATCCAGGTAGTTTGACATAGTAAGGATAGGAAGAGATAAGACTTTTTAGAGGATTCAATTAGCATGTTGATGCAGTTTTCTTTTGTCCTTTTTTTCCTTCTTGTTTTTATGATGAGCGTGATCTTCAGAATCTGCTCGAAGAGCTTGCAGCTGCTAGATAGTTCTGTCCAGTGTGAGGGATCCTGTGTGACAGAATCCAGGTTAGAAGGAGTCAGAAGACAAAGGCGGTATGTTGATCTTATGTATGGAATCCTTCGAAGATGAAGCCCTAAGTTCCCAATTCGGTTGAAGCTAGAGGGTCGTGTATAAATGCCATTCAGCCAGTCAGGCAAAATAGCGAAAAGATCAGTCAGTTTATTATGTATAAAGGCTATTAAATTGGTCACAATATGCCTTAATTTTGTCAGATGGGAGAAGAGTTTATAGCTGTATTTAATTGAGTAAGTCCAATCACCCATCCAAAGAGAGAAAGATAAAGCATTGGGGATACAAAGATTTTGTACAGTTATTATTTTCATCCGATCAGATATCATGACAAAGTTAGGATCAAAGGTAATGTATGTGTATCTCGGGTTTGTCCGTTGTGATAGATCACAATATAGTTGATCCAATGCTTCAGATTGAATGATTTCAATCGGAAGAGGAGTCCAAGTAGACTGAGTAGTACAACCATGAGCTAAGAGCAGTGCTAAAACAGAGTTTAACACAAGATTGCAAAGAGGTCGCATATCAGTATACATTATAAGAATGCAAAAAGCTTGCTTGTTAGCATATTTTGTTTGAACTAAAGTACAAGTAAAGGGGCAATGAATGATCAAATTCCAGGCCCTGATAGTCTTATAAATAGATTTCAGCTTTGAGTTTATAGGTTGACATAGAAAGCATTTAATTCTCAGTAAAATGTGCATCTCAAAATTGCTTAATGTTGCAGATTTCTGGTTCCTTATTGCTAGATAAAAGTAGACTAAGACTTTAAAATGCATAGGTCGATGTAAAGCACATTTATTTGGCTTGGTTAAATGGTTATAGATACAGAAGGTTGTAGAAGATTTCTTAGAACCATAGGTCAGTAATGAGTTATAGATGCAGGCTAGAGGTATCATCATGTTAGAGAGAACCTGAGCTTTTTCTATGGTATTTGTTGCTGCACACCTGAACCTAGGCATGCAATTATGGTTGAGAGGGATAAACAATACTAGATCAAAACCAAAAATGAAGAGAATCTTGTAAGTAAGTAGGATAGAGTTGAGATTACCAACCAATGGTGACTCGAGTGCTAAGAACATCAGCACCCATAAAACAGATGCAGCAGTACTGTGTGTGGAGTTCAGGGTGGTCCTTCTAGAAATGAGCCAATATTTGCTAATGATAGTGTTCAATGAACAACCCTGCCAATCAGATTGAGTGGCCATAGGGGGACCCCCGGTCTTTGTTAGTTGCAGTGATAAATGAATATTTGAGAGAGTATACATATTATTATTAGTTTTTATTAAGAAGCTTATAGGTAGTTGCTTTGATGAGTTATTTAAATTTGTTAGATAGGTGGTGAGAAGAGACAAAAAGAAAAGCATTAAACTGCAGTGAGAACTGTCTCTTCTAATTATACACTGCACATATATGAATATGGTGTATGAATTGCAAGAGCCAAAATACACAGTCTTGGGATTAATGATTTCAGGTATTTTAATATGGAATTGATGTTTAATTATGATAAACCAGAGTGAGTTTGATGATGCTATAGCAGTAAGTAATTGTTTTAACCCACATGTTCCCAAAGTGAGTTGGGTAAGATCATGAATAGCAAAGAGAGAATTCAAGAGGGAGGTCTCAACATATAATAATGCTCTGGAGTGCTGTTCCATTTGATAGCAGATATAGTAAAAAGGCTTTAGAAGCCAAATCCAGCCATGGTCGTCCCATACATAAACATGATAAAGATAGCAGTAGAAATATGAGTTTATTAGGTCCATGAAACTACGCCACGAATTCAGGCTGCTAAGTTGTAATAGGTTAAGATGAGTATTGGTAGAAGATTTCCATTTCTTGGAGACCACAATTGGATCCCCAAATATACAGCCAAAAAGAATACAATTTGACTGAGTATTTAAACTGGTTTTAAATTTCATGAGTTGAGGGTAGAAAGATGGTATCTCTATTTCCCCTTTACCATTGTCGCGCTTGGATGACTTGGGAGGGGTAGAGTTTAATTGGGTGTCGCCTGCTGGCTTCCCATTCGGTTTTTGGTTTGTTTGGGTGTTGCCTAATGGCTTCCCGGTTTGGTATGCATGGTGAAATGAATCAAGATCCCACTTCTTACAAGAAGGGTCATGGGTCCTGCTCAGTACTATATATGACATTGAGGGTGAGATTGAGGGGAAAAAATATAACCTGATGGTTTGCTGGTAGCCAAAGAGAGACGACAAACCCACCATCAATGACGCCGAAACCCAAAGGCAAAGCTGAAGAATACTGTGGCAAGCGAACGCCCATCTCCCATCAAGGACGAGCAACAGAAGACGGGAGGGCCACTAGAGTCAAAGGAAGACCGTACCTTCACAGATTTTCATCTTCTTTTTCCGATGTTTGTATCCTCGTACCTTCATCCAGGCAGCCCCCAGACAGGATGCCAAAGACCAAGAAGAGGAGGACAACTTGATACGATTTGAAGGCCACCGAACCCCATATCGGAGCTTGAAATCACCCATACGGAGGAGGGAACCCCACTCTTGAAGTTGATTCAAGGGATTTTTAGAATTCGATTCAGGAGAGAGAGTGTTGGTTTCAAATAGAGGATAAGAGATTCTAGATTATAAGGGCTGATAAGAGTAGGATCTCATCATTAGGGAAGAGTAAAGAAATTGAAGCAAAGATCTCATATTTCTATTTTTTTTGATAATTTATTTTATTCATTTTTTTTTTCTATCCAATTTCTTCTTTTTTTTTTATTTCACAACTTCAACTTGTATAGCAAGTATGTTCAACGACTTTTGTCGCACGCCATCAACTTAGGGTGAGGGTGACGATAACGAGGGAGGAAGTCGGGACATCACCGAGGGCAACAACCTCTTGGGCAATGGCGCACAACCAACCCACCATCATTAGAATCATATCATGGATCGGTTCTATAAAATCAGTTATCTAGACATCGAAAACAAGTCTGATGAATTGATTGTGATTCCGTGACAAATAGAACATCAAATCTCAAACAAGATAGAAAAGTCTAATCCAAAGAAGTCTTTTGGATTTTTCATATCTATTTTTTCCAGATCTATAAGGAGCCTTTTAGATTTTTATATATATTTCTTGTTCATGAGGAGAGATTTTTAGATCTATTTCTTGTTTATGGGGAAGAACCCTTGCTTGAATAATCAAAAGCACACCAAACCTCAGTTAAGACAGAAAGGTCTAATCCAAAGAAGTATTTCAGATTTTCATATTTATTTCTTTCAATTCATATCTTTTTCGCAAGAGGAGCGTAGTGAGCACAAAGGAGATGGGAAACATGGTAGAGACTTCTTGTTGAAAACGTTTCATTAGTGACACCAAGAAGTAAGAACCCATTGAGCCTCGAGCGTAGGGCTCAGAGAAGAGGAAGCTTCCCAACTAAAAGAGCCACCAATAAATTGGTGAAAGAGGGACTATCTCCCAAAAGAAGACATTTTCGGAGCCGCAGATATCGAAGTAACCATCTCTAGTAAACCAATTTCTTCTTTCTTTCTTTTTTAAAAAAATCATTCCTTTGTTTCAATGTCATTTTTTTCTCTCTCAACTTTGTCAATCTTTGACCTTCTTTCCTTCTTATCCATCTAATCACCCCGCTTTTGAAGTTTTGTTTTTTCTGAAGTTTTATTTTTGAGATATTTTTTTTTTGCATATGAAGAGTGTGAATATGTGATTCGGTTTAGCAAAACAAGAACTTTTTTGCTTTGATTTTGGTGGGATCTCTGTGCTTGGTTCGATTCTGGTTGGTTTGTTGTTGTGGAAGGAGAGGGTGGGGCGGCTTGGCCTTTTTTTTTTTAATAAACAACTACTCCGTAGAACAAAAGACCAGAACCAAGTAGACCAAATAAATTATATCATGTAAAATTTAATGCTCCCAACAAAAATCCATAAATAATTAGACAAAATAAATAAAATCTTCTTTTGGAATAAAGACCAGAACCACAAACCCTCATTGGATGGGATAAAATCTGCATACCAAACAAAGGAGGAATGGGTATGCACAGAAGACATGAACCAAGTATTATAGATGAAACAGTTGTGGAAAATCCTAGCGAAACCAATGAACCCTAGGGTAAGAATTATAAAAGAAAAATACTTTAAACACAAATTCTCTATTTGATTATAAAAGAAAGGGCAGCATATCATGTTAATGGACAAAACTTATGGAATTAGAAACAGACTTCTACAAGGGTCTAAGATGGCAGGTAGGAAATGACAGAACATTCAACTTCTGTTAGATGGACAGACAATAAACCACTAATAGAAAATCAATTAACTTTTTTTTTTATCCGTAAACAATCAATTTGGACCAAAACAAATAATGGAAGTTGGACGACCTAAAACAAATCTTACTAGAAGAAATGGTTACTAAAATCACAAACATCCGCATCCCAATCACTAACGTCGAGGACTAAATCTACTAAAATTGAGTAGAGATGGTTGGTTTTCTATAGCCAGCAATATGGACTTCATCACAAATACAAACCCAAGATCAAATTGTGATATATCATGGATATGAAACATTAACATGCAACCAAAAATTAAAAACTTTCTTCGAAAAATCGCATTAGACGGACTACCCACAAAGACCAGACTTGCAGAAAAAGGAGTTGGTGTTCTCGTTGAGTATACCTTGTGTAATCATCTACAAGAAGACTTGATTCAAGTCTTCATGAGATGCTCGAAAACACCAACTTATTAAAAAAATTGATAGAAAATTTAAAAGATTAATACAAGAAACTCCCATAGATAATAAGCCAATTAAAAATCTTATTTATGGGCTACTTATCAAAGCCGAAAAGAAACAAAGAGGAAAATTTGCAACAATCTAGTGGTGTACATGGTCAAGCAGAAATAAGACGATTTTGTAAAACATGAACGACAGAGAGATCTTAGTCATGGAACAGTTGAATAAACAACAACTCAAAAATTAGGAAGGCTTAAAACTCAAACATGATGACAATGAATCTAAAACCAAACAAAAGACCAAACTAAGTAGACAAAGGAGAAAATAAAATATAAAATGGAACAAGCCACCTTGAGGAAGCTTCAAAATTAACTTGGATGCACCCCATATGGGAAAGCCTCTCTAGGTGACGTTATTAGAGACCATCTTGGAGGGATCAAGATGATTGGGGGGCTCCAATAAGGTTTTTCCTTAGTTGTGAAAACTAAAGCGAAGACCTTCCATGCTGGCATCTAAAATGCCATTGATCTTGGGATTATTAAGATCTTCATTGTGGGAGACAATCGGGCAGTCATTAACGATGCTCGTGGCATCTAGAGACCACCATAAGAGACTGAGATTATCATTTCTGATTGCCTCTACTTTCTCTTGTCCTTTCAAGAAGTGTAGATCACACTGTGTTCCGTGAGAACAATTCGATATCTGACAAGGCCACGTCTTTGACTCACTTGACCCATTGCAAAGGTCTCCTCACTGATAACATCTGGAACCTCATCCTTCAAGATGCGCATTTGAAACTTTACTCGAGCCCTTGCAAACCCTCTTAGCTCTCGCTCCCCTTCAAACTTTCTCTCTGAAGCAAATCTCTAATGAAAAATACTTAATTGGAGAGAGAGAAGACTAATAACCCAAAATCACATAGGATAGACTAGCACAATCCAACGAAAATAGGTAGGATGAATGATCCTTGATCAACCTCGATCAAACAATTTCCCAAAGAGAAGAGATCGATCACGTCTCGGTGATTAAGCAATCTCATCGAAGGAGAAAGGAAATCCGCGACTAATTTAGAAATTAGACATTCGTTCATATTTGCCTTTTGATTGTTGATCAATTGACCTCACGAAGAGAAGAGATCAAATGACTTAGGCTATTATCTTGGGTTGAAATATCGTCTGAATAGTGAACACTAGCTATATTATAGGTGTTTTTGGTAGCTCCACTATGAAATCACGGGTCGACCCGGCGGGTCGACCCGTGACCCGCCGGTTCGATGACCCGCCGGGTCAATGACCCGTCGGGTCCGGGTCAACGGGTTGAAGGGTCATCTCGGGTTAAGGGTTAGGGTTAGGGTCGGGGGAAAGTGAACCCGTGACCCGGCGGGTCGACCCGACTACGACCCAGCGGGTCAACCCGACGGGTTGACCCAATGGGTCAAAAATTTTAAAAAAAAATTATAAAAAACTAGAATTTATATTTATAATTATTATGAATTTTATTTATTCATAATATATAAATTCTCATGCATTGCATGTTATGAAAATCCTACCCACCCTTTGGTTCTTTTATAGACTTAGCACCCTCCCCCTCCTCTTTCCTCTAGTTTTCAATGTGGGATGGGATGTGGGACAAAAATAAGTAGAAATTAAATCATATCTTCAATCTCGATCATTCGGTTTTTTCATGTCAATCCATACTTACAAATTTTATCATATACAAACACTAGTACTACACTTTATATAAATATTATTTTTTTGAAAAATATTTTACCTATCAATTATGAAAGATTAAAATAACGAACGAGTAGCAAGAAAGTGTGAAGTTCAACACAATACCTTAAACATTTGTGTTATTTGGTAGCTCCACTATGAAATCATGATATATGATACTAAGTTAGGAGTCTTTATGATATAATTTCAAAGAATACAAATATTGTTGTTGATAAAGTTGTTACACATGTATGGTATCCTTAAAGTCGATTTTCACTTATTTTGAAAATGTTATAGAACTTCGGATTTTCAAGCACAATAATGAAATATATTATTGGGCAATACTTTTCAAATGTGTCTTTTCATTTTATAACATGCAACACAAATAGGTAATTCAATAACATCATCATTATGTGTCTACACAAAATGTGGCTAATTCAACTTTAAACGAGAAAGATTATCATATATCTATATGAAGATGAGCCTAGATTTGAAATCAACAACCAAGAAATTAACATAATGCAAGTAAAATAAAACACTTATGATTAATCAATAGATCAACACAACTATCAATTGAATTAAATAGAAAGATTAATCCAACAAATTTGATATAATGTATCATGATGTTCCATCACCATGTGTTATTCATTTCATTAAATCGTAAGAGGTAAAGACTTTAATTATATTATATGTTACATCATATAATCCAAAGACTTAAGTTACATTATATATTCCACCATATAATCCAAATACTTAAATTACATTACATTTTACATCATATAATTCGATTAGTCGAAACATCAATTTCTACAATTTCTTTCATATTCCATTTTTCTGTCCCACATCGAAAGTGTGCTATCTACCTCTATTTTCTCTATATATATCTTCTCATATCCCTACTTGTCATTCCCACAATCCAACCTTTTCTTTCCCACATCTAAAGTGTGATGAAATGATGGAGTGGAATGAAGGTATATATATATCTTCCCACATACCATGTTTTGTCCACCTTAAATCTTTCCATTTCGAAAGTGTGGTGAAAGTTAAAAGTACTCGATGGGTTGAGTTTTTTTTTTCAAAACCAAATATTTTTTTTAAAATGGTTGACCCGGCGGGTTGACCCGCCAAACCCGGCGGGTACTCGGTTCCTTGCCACGTGTCCCGACCCGGCGGGTCAACCCGTCGACCCGTCGACCCGCCGGGTGACCCGAACCCGTCGACCCGTTGAATTTCCGGGTTAGGGTTCGGGTCATGTACCCCGGGTTCTCGACCCGGTGGGTCCGACCCGTGGCCACGTCTAGTCCTGTTATTCACACGGCCATTTTTTCGCCATTCACACGGTGTCGATGCCGAGTTGCCAAGTTGGCAACCCTGCATTGGTCGGCAGCCCTTCACTGAGTGGGAGATCACCGTTGGATCAAGTCAGCTCCTCTACCGATGCCGAATTCCCAGGTAGGTAGACCACCCTTACCGGACTTCGAGCTCGGTATCGTACGGATTGCGAATTTTGGCCGTGCAAATAGCAAGACTTTTTAATAAATATACTCCGTATAAAATTAGCGCGTGTTTAGTAGTAGGTGGAGATTATGGAGGTGGAGGTTATGGAGGTGGAGATTATGGAGTTGGAGATGTGAAAGGTGGAGTTTATTTAAAAAAAAACCCGGTTGGGTGTTTGGTGATTGTAAGATTTGTAAATGGATATTGGGTTTTTTTTTGACGCTGAATAGAGATTAGGTCGGGTCGGCCGCAGCAGAAGCCCTTCCTAGCGCATCCTTCCGGACGAGAACAAGCAGTTCTGGATCATCAACGCAGCAGTCGCCGGCAGGGGATGCATGGGCACTACGAGCAAGATAGTCGGCCACAACATTTGATTCCCTGAAAATATGACGAATAGCAACATAAGTAAAGGACGAAATATCTAATAGTATATCCGATTGAAGCAGCTCGATAGTCCAGGGGCATTTCCAATCCCCCAGCAAAGCCTTAATAACCATTAAGTTGTCTCCTTCGATCAGAAGGTTAGAAATCTGCAATTCCTTAGCTTGTAAAATGCCCATTTTGAGGCCAAGGTTTTCAGCATAGACAACGGAAACACTACAACAAATAGCCCGTTGTAAAGCTACAACCTCACCCCTTGAGTCTCGGATAACAAAACCGTAAGAAGCCGAACCACCAAGCATAACAGACCCGTCAAAATTTAGCTTGTAGCAATCTGTAGGAGGCTTTTCCCACTTTCCGAAGCGACGCCGACTTTTCCTGGAAGGATTACCAGCCATATGGCGACCCGGATGATAGGAACGACCGCTACCTCCCCGTCCAGAGACAGCAACATTGGGGAGATCGTCCTCCAACAGCTTGGTTTGTCTCCAGCAATCGGTACTTGTAGTATAAAGTAGAAAGATTTCGTTAATACTTACTTTATCTGTGTGGTTAAACACTAATTGATTCCTGAAAAACCACAAGGCCCACCATGCTGAGGCTAAATCAGCGAAACGCTTGTTCCCAATTGCATTTTTAATATCGTTTAGAGGAAACGCCGAAACTAAACCGCAAGTTGCAGTAAGGGACCTTGGAATGTGGATGTGTAAAGCTTGTAGCAGGCTTGTCGCCATATGACACTCAGTGAACAGGTGAGCCACCGTTTCGTTACCATTCCCATAGAAGGGACAACCTGAAGGCACGGACACATGAGATTTTTGTAATCTAAGGGTAGTTGGGAGACCATCACGAGAAATTTTCCATAGAAAATGACGAACTTTTGGCGGCACGTCCAAATCCCAAATCCACCCACAGTCAAAGTTTGGCAGACCAGCATGTTTTGATAACAAAGAGTTAGCCGAGCTAGTTGAAAACCAGCCGTTTTTGCTCGGACCCCAATATAGACGATCCGTCATGGGATTATTAGGCAGAGCGATGCACAATAATTGGTCGATGTCTTGTGTTGACAGAATGTTTGTTAAAGAGTTTGTTATTAGAGATCTATCCCACTGCCGAACTGGGTTGAGGAAGTGAGATACCTTTATACCTTTAAGGGTTTTTGGTATAGGTTGGAGGATCCTGGATTCCAATGGTTCTAAGAAGGCCCAGTTATGCAACCAAAAGTCAACGGTCTGTCCGTTTCTGACACTCCATTGAAGAGCCGGTTCGAATTTCGGTCTAATAGACATAAGTCGAGTCCACTGCCATGACGACTGACCCATTTTCTTGTAGCTGAGCATATCGTGCCCTTTAAGATATTTTTGCGAGACTACACGGACCCAGATGTTGTCTGGTTCAGAGATTATCTTCCAAAGAAGTTTCATCTGAAGTGCTATATTCATGGACTCAGCTTTATGGATACCAAGACCCCCCTTCATAGTATCTGAGCAGATCTTGTCCCAGCTGATAAGAGGTGTGACTTTAGCATTTTTATTCCAAAAAAACTGTCTATAGACTTTGTCAAGCTCGTGGAGAATATGCGATGGAAGTAAAAAGGCTTGCATAAGAAATATCGGTTTCGCACTGAGATTAGCTTTGATAAGAACCTTTCGACCTTCGGCAGAAAGATTTGAAGATTTCCACTTTGTGAGTTGTTGCTTTGTCTTAAGGACCACCTCCGCGAAAGTATCCTTATTGACCTTACCATTCACTATTGAGCAGCCCAGATATTTGTCGAAATTATTCGCTCGCGGAATACCAATCACAGCGGTTGTAGCCATAGTAGTTGTTGCTGTCGTGTTAGAAGAAGCTTGGAAGCTAGATTTATGAAGATTGACCTTTTGGCCTGAAATGAGACAGTATCTATCTAAAATGGACAATACAGAGGTACAAGCAGATTGAGAAGCTTTACAGAAGATGAGGATGTCATCTGCAAAAGCTAAGAAAGGAATTTTAATACCCGACCGACCGAATGTGATGCCAAGGTCCTTGTTCACTAGGCTTTGATGGTGCAGAGTGCGTGCAAGCACTTCAGAAGCTAAAATAAAGAGAAACGGGGATAGAGGATCCCCTTGCCTGAGCCCTCATGACGGTACAAACACTGTGGTCAGTTCATCGTTGACTAATACCGAATAGGAAACAGATGAAACACATTCCTTAATCCGACTGATAAAAAGGTCATCAAAACCAAATTTGGCCAGTACTTGGAAAAGAAAGGACCATTCAATTCGGTCGTAAGCCTTTTCCATATCCAGCTTCAAGGCTACCATGCCCGTTCGGCCTTTCTTTAGCCTAAAAGAGTGCAAAGCTTCGTGAGCAATAAGAATATTATCATGGATTGATCTCCCTTTTATAAATGCCCCTTGTAGAGGATGAATCAGCTTATCGAAAATCATGGTTAACCTAGCAGTAATAACCTTGGAGATAATTTTGTAGATTGTAGAGCATAAACTGATTGGTCTGTAATGATTGACCGACGATGGGTCATCACATTTTGGAAGTAGGGTGATAAACGTATGATTGATCTGACGTAGAAGTCTGCCACTGGTAAAAAAAAGCCTTTACTGCCTTGATTACAGATGGACCTACTGTTGGCCAAAACTTTTGGTAGAAACCCGCTGGGAAGCCATCCGGACCCGGGGCCTTATCCGGGCTCATAGAAAAGACCGCAGCTTTAATTTCATTGTTAGTCACTGGCGCAGAGAGCATTGCATTGTCTGCTTGAGATACCAACGGCGGGAAAACCGCAAGGTCTGAGGACAGATCAATTGCACCTGTCGAAGAGGACCTGAACCTTGATTTGAAATCTTTTACAAACTCTTGTTGGATAATATGAAAGTCAGCTGATGATTCCCCATTTGAAAGGATAATAGACTTAATCATTTTTCGACCCCTTTTGGTCGTAGCAATCTTATGGAAATAGCTCGAGTTTGAGTCGTTTAATTTGGCGTGTTTCACTTTGGCCCTCTGGCTCCAGTAACGACAGTGGAAATTTAACATTCTTTCCCTCTTGTTGAGCAGTTGCTTAAGAATTTGAATATCCTTAGTATTGTAATTCGTAATTAACGAGGATTGTAACTGAAGTAGCTTCTGGTCAGTGACCTGAATTTAGTTGTTAATATTGCGAAAGGTATTCTTATGCCAAGATTTGGAAAGCTTCTTAAGTAACCTTGCCTTCTGCAGAAGTTTAAACATAAGGGAACCCTGTGAGTCCAAGCGTCATGCTTGCATGACCAGATTTCTATAATCAGCTCTGGAAGCCCAAGCCCATTCGAACTTGAAAGGTCTATTTTTTGGCTGAATAATGTGACGGAAATCTGTAGAGATCGGTGCATGGTCAGATCTTGTGAACGGATGAATCTGGGTCCGAAGTGAATCAAACATCGTTAATACGTTCGTGTGGATTAATAGCCGATCAAGCTTTTCCAGGCAGGTAACTAAACCGTTAGATTTATGTTGCCAGGTAAACTGGCCACCATACGATGGTACTTCGAGCATAGAGAGGTTACTCTTTAAGTCATTTAAGCGATTGAACCTTGCAGCGGAAGGATATACCCCTCCAAATTTGTCTACTGGGGAGCTAATTTCGTTGAGATCCCCCATAATACAGAACGAGATGAGAAATGTTCGTATATAAAGGGAGATAGATTCCCAAAAGGTTGATTTTCGTCGTTCGTCCGGTGGGGCATAAACCACCAAAAAAGCAATACTCCGTTGGGTGACATAGTCTAAATAGTTAAAGTGGATGAATCGGTGTTGTACCGAAATGAGTTCAATAGATCATTGAGAGGAGGGGATATCTTTCCAAAGCAAACAAATTCCACCAGAAAAACCCAATGCCGGGTCAAAAGCGATGTTTGTGAACCCACATTTCCGCCAGACGGTCTCACGAGGTATTTTATTTGTCTTTGTTTCTAACAGAGCCAGAACATTGATATTATTGTTCTTACAGAAAATATCAACATTAGTCCAGAAGTTTCGACTACAGATACCTCGGGAATTCCAAGAACATATATTCATAAAAAACGATTTTTACGAGCTGTTTGTACTATTTGAAACCGGTTGGCAACCGAATTGAGGGTATGAGTTTTGAAAACCAAAACCCAAACGAGAATAAGAGTGTGAATGTTATCCGATTCCCTTTGGTTTCAATACGGTGGTAGTAATAAAACAATATAGATCGATTTTGAACACCTTTGTAGGGTGAAATGGTCCGGTAAGGACAATGTGTGTTGATTAGTGTATGGAATGTGTGTCCGGTAAAGATGGAGCCATTTTTGTCGGATCGTATGAATTGTGATCAAACATAGGTAATGTGTGTACAACCACTGCGAGAGAGAGGAGTATGCAAATAACATATGATCAACAAAGGTGTCATTGACCCTTAATTGTTTGTTTTGGAAACCATTGTGTATGAAGGCCTTGTAGGGCGTATTTGATCTCGAAAGATCATAAGATGCATTATGGTGACTTAGTGTAGTCGTGTAGGAACTAACTGAGAGTGTAGACCAACACCCAAGGCTCCGCAGCAAGTAACCACATAGCCAAGATGCATTATGGAGAAACCATGGTATTAGCAATGGGGAGTTAGCCAAGCGAGTATCCCAGACCATCTTGAGGTTGGTAATTATGCAGCTGGTAAAGCCAAATCGATAGAGGTGTACCCCATGGTAAAGCAAGTAGTCCCACATGATTGTGTTACCACGTGTGTTTGATTGCAAGGTACTTAGTTGGAAGCGGCTCAACAATGCCTTAATCGAATGGCTCTGGAAGGAAGCCACAATCAAGGCAACCGTAAAGGGTGTGACGTTGTGGCTGGTAAAGCCAAATTGGACTAATTCAAAGCCATTGTAAGGCAAATTTTTGGGATAAAGTTTGTGACCGAAACCAATTCGAGTCGGACTCACACGGCTGTAATGAATCTTGGTCCAAGCGAAGACCACCGTAAGTGATAAGAGGAAGTTGGTCCTACAAACAAAACAAAACAAAGCCAACAAACCAGCCAAAGAGTAGGAATAGGAATTGCAATTACAGAAGCAAGTGAGATGGCAAGTGAAGTAAACAAAACATTTACTAAAGTTGAAATTAGTCCAAATATATATTGACGTAGAAGAGTAGCATGTTACAATCAATATATGGCATATAGCCAAGAATGAAAACATGGGGGTTCCCGCAAAATATGCATAAAACCATAGTTTTGGTGTTAACCACAAGGATGGGTTCATTGGTAACGTGTAATATATTGGAAAAATTGTGAGAGACTCATGGTTATTGTTTGGAACAACATTATCATCGGTAGTGGGCACCGTAGTATCGTAAAGTTTAGAATTAGAAATCCCTTTATTAAAGAGATGGATAACAGCAGTAACAGGCGGAACAACCGCCCCCACATAAATCAATTCAGGCTCTTGTAAGATGACCGGATGGAGTTTAGTATTTGATTTAGTTGGAAGGTCAGTGACAGGTGAGTCGACAAGGACCACCACCTTGGAAGTACGAGAAACCTCGCTCATAAAATTGAACACAAAAAGCCCAGTAGACCAAGATAAAGCAAAGTACACACAACAGCCGCAATTGCAGAGAAACAGAAGAATAAGGTTTGAGTCAGGATAGAAGCCCCTTCCAAGGGTTGAATCGGGTCGACGGAGCAAGCAAGTAGAAGCAGCTAGAGTGTAGAGGGGGTAGGGGGTAGAGAATACCAGTTGAAGAGCAGTCTCAAAGTAAAGGAAGACACATTCACACGCCGACAGGACAACAACGACGAAGATCCACCCTCGCCATCGCTCGAAGTGACGGCACCTCCCGAGCAGGCCCCTCCACCGCTCGTCACCAACCATAAAGAAGAAAGGGGCAATAAAAGCCATATGAGAATATTGCTTCGCTGATATTGATTGCAGGCCGGCCGGCATCAGAGCAAGATGCTCACCGACAAGAGCTCAGTTGCGAGGCGAACACAAGTTGCAGTGCTGAGGGAAGCACAAAATTGATGGAACCTGGGGCCACGAGGAGGGAGCTACCCCCTCAGGACGCCAGAAGAGCATTCGAATAAGTTGGATCTGGTGAGCTGGGCGGCGGATTGGGGGGTATTTGGTGAAGGAAACCGGAGCGCGGCCAAGGGGAAGTGCCATAGGGGGCGCGTTAGGCGCGTTGTTTTTTTTAGGGTTTTCTGTCATTTTCTAGATTCATCCCTATAACATCAAGTAATGGATATTGAGTTTAAAATGTCAAAAGTACTCTTAATTTTGAGAGTGGGGCTGCCAAACTCGGTTAAATGGGGGTGGGCAAAAAAATAACCCACCAAAAAATAACCCCCAAAGCTTCCCAACCCAAGCTTTTTTTTAGCAAAATTTAACCCACAAAAACCTCCACCTTCCCCTCCACCTTTTTTTTAGCAAAATTTATACCAAACCTCTTACCAAACACTACAAGTTTGAGGTTTTTTTTTTAACGATGATGCCAAACACGCTCTTAGTTTAGAAATGAATTTATTTAGTTATTTTTTTGGTTTAACGTGAATTTATTTAGTGAAGCCTAGATTGTGGCATCAAACATATCGTGACAAAATGGATCCGTCACATCAGGTTTGCTTCTAACTAGGAGCTTCGTATTTTGCTCCAATAAACCCGGAGAGCTCAAACTGAAGAAAGAGAACACGTAACCAAACGGCCCCACAACACACACTCTCTCTTCCTTGACGTGTACCCGCCTTCCTCTTCACAAAATTACTGTAGTACAGCCCAAAACCTAAACCCAAAAATAAAAAGAAAAAAAAAAGAAAAAAAAAGGACTATTCAGAACTCCTTTACTCCCTCTCTCCACCCCAACAGTCACAGTCGTTCCCTTTTCCTTCAGATTCCTCTCGCTCCCTCTCATGGCGGTTTCCGCGCCCCGGGGAGTTCTGTGCCAGCTCCGGTCAAAGAAACGGCCCCTTCCGCCGCCTGATTCATCCGCGATTCAGCTTTCTTCTCCGCCGGATCAAGCGAAGATCGTCCTTCAGCCGAGGCTGTGCACGCTCAGGTCGTACGGCTCCGATCGCAGCGGAGTTATCAGGACCAAGATCGGCGACGGTGGCCGACCTCAGGAGCTCTCGCCGTTTCTCGCGAATCTGTACGAGTACATCGACAGCACCAAGAGGATCCAGGATCTCGAGACTATCTCTGGTCGTTTCGCTATGGTAACTGATTCCCTTTTTCAATTGTTCTGTTTCGGCCTTCCGATCGCTTCCTCTGTTTTCTTATTGCCAGATTTTGTGACACAGAAATTAGAACTGGTTGAATTTGAATGAATGAGAAATTAAGAAACAAGTCTCTTAGTCACAAATTCTATTGAATTACTCCAATCAGTTCGAATTCGAATATTGGTATTGAAACTCCAAACATTTTACAATTACTCATCACAAATTCAAAAGTCACTTTTCATATGCAAAACGAACATAGTTCAATTTAAATGATACAAACAAGTTCATCGATTGGAGCTTGGTTTTCGCTTGCAGATAGTGTTTGCAGCAACGGTGGGTGTGGAATTCATCACAGGCAACTCAGTATTCAGGAAGATGGATTTGCAAGGCATCGAGGAAGCAGCCGGGGTTTGCCTGGGAGCGGTGGCCTGCTCCGCGGGTTTTGCCTGGCTATCGAGTGCTCGAACCAGGGTTGACCGGATCTTCACCACCAGCGCCAACACCTTCATCGACGCCTTGATCGACAATATCGTCGATGGATTGTTCTACGATACTGATCTCAGCGACTGGAACGACGACATCTGAATCAATCAGTAACGTAACCTTTAACCTTTGAAATTATACACTGTTGTTTATTAGGGGAAATGGCCACAGTAGCAAACTGTTAGCATATATCGGAAGAAATGATCAACTTGATGCTGCCGAGGGGTACAAGTAGTCTCCAACTCGCTACTGATTATTCTCGCAGCCACGCATTAAATACGAAGTGAACTATTCTTTGGCCTTTTACTATAAAGAATACTCCGTATCATGTACTTGTTGCATTCAAGTGGCATACGCATATTTTTGGATTGGAGGGCGGTCGAGTTGAATCAAACTAGCTATATACTCCCTCCGTTCGGCAAAACTTGTCATTTTACCCTCCTTTTTTACTTTATCGAAAACTACAACTAACAAACCATCAATCATATCAAGGACATTTTTGTAAAGTGAAGGGCAAAATACCTATAATGACAAGTTTTTTTGAACAAAAATAACACTCTAAAATGACAAGTTTTGCCGAACGGAGAGAGTATATAGTGCAATGGTGTCATTTTATGGTCTCGTGAATAGGTGAGTGACAAAGGATCCAAACATTGGATGAACTCGAACAAAAAAAAATAGTCAAAATTTTTTGGAAATAGCCAAACAATAGACGAGAAAGTAATTTAAAATTTAGCTAAAATGGGGCTAAGTTGTTGTTTCTAGATTTAACTTAGGTTAAAGAACACTATTTTTTATTCCCACCTCAATTAACTAATTGTCCACCAACTCAACTAAATTAGGACTATTTTTTTTAATGATAAGAATGCCCCCACTTAACCTATCCCTTCCTTAATCAGACTCGCCGCCTCCCCTCTCTCAAATCTCTTCTCCTTCCTCAGATCCACCACCACCGCCTTCTTCGCTCCATCTCTGTCTCTCCTCGCTCCATTTCCATCTCCGTCTCTCCATCTTCTTCTTCTTAGAGTCGGCGGCGGACGTCTCTGATGGCGAAGGTGTGTGTGCGTTTAGCTTGTTGCAGATTCGGTTTTACTTCTTGCAAAATAGGGGGAGTGGAGCGTCTTTGATGGCGAAGGCGGCCATTGGAGTGCACGTGCTGGCGTTGTTTTCGCCGACGGTGATCCAGTTCAACGACAGCGGTGGGGTGAAGAGCAACAAGGACCTGTGTGTGCGGAGTTGCGCTTGTTGGGGAAAATACCGGAACTATTCCGATTTATCGGATTGGTGAAAATGAAATAGATAATATATAACACACGTGTTTGTCTCTAACTCTTCTGCAAAACTTTTATGAAAAAGGAAAAGATATAAAATGTGTCCACACTCACCCCAATTACATTCTAGAATTTTACGCACAAAATTCTCTCAAAAAGCTTCTCTCTGTTTAACGTCGTAAACTATAAGCTTTTCTCTTTGTGTTTTTGGATTGGGATATCTGACAAATGAAAGTGTATGGGTTAAATATAGGTTCTCGACATTTGAAATGGATGATGGAACTCACAAACACCTCTCATTTCTAATTGCCTTTTTTACACATCCTAATAAAATAATGGTGATTATTTGATTATTTTCTTTTATTAAAACTAAAATTAGGAAATTGATAATTCTTCAACAATCTCCCACTTGAAGACTGATTTCAATCTGTGTTCACACAAAACTCTATGGTCTTGTCATTCATGCAGGCCAACTGAAGTTCAACACAACTTCAATTTATCAAGCCTCAACGTCTTTGTTAACATGTATGCTGGATTTTTGCTGCCTTGGATCTTTTCTAGTACTAATATTTCATCTTCCAACAATGATCTGATGAAATGGTATCGAAGTCCAATGTGATTGGTTATTGAATGAAACGTTGAATCCTTTGCCAAGTGTATTGCACTTTGACTATCACTATACAAGACATTATTCTCTTGCACGAACCCTAGCTCTATTCACAAACCTTGAAGTCAGATCATTTCTTTACTAGCTTCAGTCATTGCTTCATACTCAGCTTATGTGGTCGATAGAGCAACAATCTTCTGTAATTATGACATCCAACTAACAACTATATTTTCGACAATAAATATGTATCCGGTTGTGCTCTTCCGGTGATTGACTTCTCCTCTAAAGTCAGCATCTACATAGCCTTGTACTTTTAATTCACCCTTACCAAAGTACAAACATTTTTATGTCGTTCCTTGTAGATACCTTAGAATCCACTTCACTGCTTCCCAGTGAACTTTTCCTGGATTTGACATAAACCTTCTCACAGCTCCCACTGCTTGTCCAATATCTAGTCTTGTACAGACCAATGTATACATCAAACTCCCGATGGCCGAGGCATAAAAAATCTTAGCCATGAGAGCTCTTTCTTCTTCTATTTTAGGGGATTGATAATTGGATAAGCGAAAATGGTTAGCCAAAGGTGTCCCAACTGGTTTGGCATGTCGAACCTATGCAAAACACGTTTGATGTATTCTGATTGAGATAACTGCAATGTCCTCATATGCCTATCTCTTGTAATTTGTATTCCAAGAATCTTTTTTGTTGGACCCAATTCCTTCATGTCAAACTCTTTTGATAACTGGTGCTTCAACCTTCAAATATCATTCATATCAGAACCCACTACCAACATATCATCAATATAAGAGTAAAATGATATAACTGGACTGATATCTTTTGACGTGGCAACAGTGATCGGCGTTACACTTCTTGTAACCTTCCTTGTGCATGAAATTATCAAAAATTTTGCACCACTATCTCGGAGCTTGCTTTAGGCCATACAAACTCTTCTTGAGTTTGCACACCATATTCTCTTGTCCATCTTCAGAGAAACCTTTTGGTTGATGCATGTATATCTCCTCATATAATTCTCCGTAAAGAAATGTAGTCTTCACATCTAACTGTTCAAGATGGATATCTCCAGCGACAACCATACTCAACACTGATCTAATAGTAGTATGCTTCACAATGGGGGGAAAATCTTTGTAGTCAACACCTTCTTTTTGCTGAAATCCTTTGATAACTAGTTGAGCTCTGTACCTCTTATAGCCATCATGCTCATCTTTCACCCGGTACAACCATATGTTGTGAAGTGCCTTCTTCCCTATGGGCAACTCATAAAGCTTCAACCTTTGGTTAGAAATCAAAGATCGCATCTCATCTTTCATTGCGAGCTCCCATTGGCTTGCTTCACTGCTCTGACAAGCTTCATCGTAACATTCATGCTTCATCGTAACATTTAGGCACGTGAGGCCGAGAAGACCTTCTCAATACAGGAGTTGGAGTAGAAGGTAGTGTCGTGTGAGACTGTTGTGCACTACTTTCTCCAATGAGCTCCTCTAGTTGAGGATATGTTGTGATTGATTCTTCCATATGAAAATCTAGGATATAATCTACATCTGCAAATGTTGGCCCACTCTGCTCTGATTTAATGGCTCCACTTTTTGTCAAGTCCTTATACATGATTGACTCGTTGAAAATCACATCTCTGCTATGGATCACCTTCTTCTTTTCATCATCCCAAATGCGATAGCCAAATTCATCCTTGCCATAATCGATGAAAGTGCATTTCTTAGATTTCAGATCAAGCTTATTTCTACCATGATCACTAATATGCACATATGCCAACTGAAAACTTTCAAATTCGAAAATTTATCTCTTTACCGATCCATACCTCTTCTAGTATTTGGTAATTTAACAAACCCAGTGGACCTCGATTGATCAAGTAAGCTGATGTATTGACTGCTTTTGCCCAGAAATGCTTTGGTAGTCCCAACTGAATACGAATACTTCTGGCTCTTTCTGTCAATGTTCGGTTCATTCGTTCAACTTACACCATTTTGTTAAGGTGTAACTAGAACTGTTTACTCCATTCTGATTCCATGCTCATAACAAAAGCTTTTGAACATGGTGTCTACATACTCACCAACATTGTCAGTTCTAAGCCTTTAACTTTCATGCCTGTCTCATTTTCAATCATAGCTTTCCATCTTTTGAAAGCCTAAAAAACTTCAACTTGTGTTTTAGAAATTACACTTATACTTTCCGAGAGTAATCATTGATGAAGGTCATAAAATAGTACTTTCTGCCAATAGATGAAGTAGTGGTTGTCCCTCAAACATTGAAGTGGACAAGCTCTAGCTGATTCTGCTTTGGAGATCTATCATTTGTTTGAAAGCTTACCCTCTTCTGCTTTCCAAGTATGCAATCTTCCACACATGCCAATTTCTATTGAGCATAAACCGGGAAGCTTTCCCTTTGAATGCATGAGTTTCATCCCTTTCTCACTCATATGGCTAAGTCTCTGGTGCCACATTTTGGAATCTTTATTTCCTAATGCAACTGTAATCGAGCAACGTGCCCCTGCTGTCATGTAAAGAGTACCACTCTTCTTTCCATGAACTATTGTCATGGCACCTTTTTAAATCTTTCATTTATCACCATTGAAATTTGTATCGTAGCCATCATCTGCCAATTGCCCTATTGATATCAAGTTCTTTCTTAGATTAGGAATATGTCGAACATCCTTTAGCTCCCAGATAAAGCCATTTAACTTAATCTTCACTTCACCTTTTCCGATAATAGAACAAGGTTGATCATTGTAAAGGCCGAAATATTATTTTAATATTATTTTAATTAAAAGTATATTATTTTATATCTAAGATATAAAATTGGAGAAAAACTTGTCCTTGAGCAATTTCCGAGTTAAAATCATTATGAATGATTCCGACATCGTTTTAAAATTTGATTCCGACAGATTCTATTTTTGCCTTCTTACTTCGAGATTTAAAATTTATTTTGAGGTTCATTATTTTATGGCGGATTCGGAAATTTTATTAAATTTCAAACGAGTCGGGATACGTCGAGATAGCGGGTTCCGGGTATTTTAAAATTGGGTCTTGTGAGGACCACTTCTATTCTATTTTCTTCTCTTTCTCTCTCTCTCTCTCTCTCTCTCTCGGTTATCTGTCAAGGGAGCTGGTCCCTCCCTTTTATTTTGTCTTCTTCCTTAAGCAGCTCACCCAAACCATTGCATTTCTCCATTCCCTCCTCTCTTTTGATTCCTGCAGAAACCACAAACCCAAAAACACAACTTCACCCTTATCCTTTTCCTTCTCCCTTCTGTTGCCGTGAGCCCCAGCCACCCACAGCCACCGTCACCACCACCGAAAACCACCCTCCTCTTCCCCACCTCCCTTGTTTTACCAAGGGAAAATCGAGCCCCCACTTCTCCCTTCCTTGCTCTTCCACATTGAGACACCAACAGAGGGAGCTCCACCACCTCCTGGAGCTGCCAGAAACTGCAGCAGCAGCTAGTGGAGCTCCAGGACCAGCCGACGCCGCCAAGCAACTCCCTCCGCCCCTGTTTTCCTCCTAAAACCGTCGGTAGGATCATCCCTCTCCTTCTCTCTATTAAAACTCCAAAGGATCCACCTTTAAACCTCTCTCTTTTGTTGAGGTTAAAAACACGTCGATGCCGCCCTAGACGAGCCCAAATCGAAGCTTCCTGAGCATCTCCGGCGAAATAAAACCCCCCCCCTCGGTGAGCTTTCTCTCCCTCCTTCCTCTTTCCACTCGTTTCCGTTCTTTTGAGTCAGTTGAGGTCGGAATGTGGGGCGGGTCATCTGGGTGAGGGTTGGGTACGGGAAGGAGTAACCGGCCGGCCTGGGATACTCTTTCCTTCCCCGTTTCCGTTCACCGTCAAGCGCTGTCTTGCCCAGAAGTAGGAGACAGAGCTCTCTCTTTCTCCATTCGGGTGGGCCAAATTTCTGGGCTGAGAGTAATGGGTTTGGGGTTGGGCCCTCTAACCGACCCTCCTCATTTCTCCCTATTCTGAATCTGGGTCCGGATGGTGGAACCGGGTCGGGTTTGGCTTCATTTAATTGGCCGGATCCCTTCTTTTTCTTTTCTGGGCGTTGGGCTTTTTCTTTTTTTTTTTTCTATGGGCCGGATCCTTCTTCTTTTCTTTCTTTCGAGTCTGGGCTTGGTTTGGGTTGTTTCTTTTGGGTTGTTTTAAGATATGGTTATGTTGTTTTTAAATTGTGTTATATATAAGGTTAAATATATTATATGTTATGTTAGTTATGTATATGTATGTTATTCTATATAATATTTCTGATTTTTAGGAATATAATAATATATATATTCTGAAAATATTAATATTTTATTTTACATGGTTTTAAAAGTGAGATTGTTTGGAATATGTAATTGAGTGGGGTTTTAATGTGTGATGTTAGGAAATTTGGGATAAGTTTTTGACTTTGAATTATATATATGACGAGTAAAGATGATTTAATTTTGGTATTGTATTTTTTTAGCTAAATATTATTTGAGAAGAGTTATTTCATATAAGGTTTTATAAAGGTGAATTTTAAGATGATGGTTTCAAATAAAGTAAATCATGCCGGAATTATTTTAATAGTTTAAATTTGCAAGTTGACTAAGAGTTAATGTTTTGTATATAAGGTTTGAGAAGATGGATTTATTTTGAAATCTAAAATGCCGGAATCTTTTCTATAATGTGATTTTGAAGGATTGGTTTTAAGGTTTAAATGTTTAATGTCGGAATTTGGCCAAGTATGCTTTGAGAATTATTTTGAATATGAGTTGACTTAATTTTGGATTTAAGGTTTTGGGAAACGGCTTTACTATCGGTTGGTTTTGAGGATGTTGAGAAGTTGGGTTTCATGTGTATGAATGTTGGGCTGGTAGCTTATGAAAATGGCTTGATGATAGGTGTGTATTGCTTTTGGATTGCTTTGGACTTGCATTTGGGCCCTTGCTTGTGTTATCTTGCTGTTCTGCATCTTCAGGTAAGTATCCTATGGGACTTACTCAGCAACTTGGACCTCCTGCCTGATGTGTCATGTAATGTGTAGTTTTGTTGCATATTAAAGCATGTCATGTAGTATCATGCTAGAATTGCATTGAACTGAGCATGTGTTTACTTTGTGTGTTATAATACAGAACGGCCGTTATCTGTGATAGTCCTAGAGTCTTTGCTAGGGTCATAGGGTAGCCCAGCCCCAACGGGTGCCCTGAGTCTATCGAGTCGATATGAGCATGATATGATTAGCCCAACACCATCGGGCAAGAGATGAGATGATATGATAGGATATGATTAGCCCAGCACCATCGGGCAAGAGATGAGATAATATGATATGATATGATTAGCCCAGCACCATCGGGCAAGAGATGAGATGATGTGATATGATATGATGATGTCGTTGTAAAGACCAAAATATATTCTATATTCTATAATTATTATATTAGTTAAAATTATTTGAAAATGACTATTTTATTCGTATGATTGGAAGAAAAACTTGTCCCCGAGCAAGGTCCACTTTATAATCCTTCCGACTTCATTTTAAATTGGATTTTTTACGGAATTGCCGTTCTTGAGTATTCGAATTTCTAAAATTTATTTATTATCCGAAATGATTTTAATCCAATTTAAATTCTTAGCGTTGGGATTCCGCTTTATGAGCGGAAATTGGGAATCGACCGTCGGAAATTCGAATTGTAAGGCGAATGGGACCCTTCCATCTTATTTATATATTTTATATTGTTTTGTTTAATTCTCTCTCTCTCTCTCTCTCCCAGCTTACCCGTTATGTTACATGGGTCCCCCCTCCTCCTCTCACATGGCACTCCCTCCTCACCTGCACCCACCATCTCTGCACCCCCCTCCCTGCAATTGCCCTCTATACATACCCAGCAATACACCCTCTGCCCCTCATCTCTCCCTCTGTAGAAACCCAGGAGGAAACAACCCCAAAAACCTCTCTTTGCCGCAACCCCTTTCACCACCAAGCGATCACCTTTCTTCCTCCATTCCTCCCGTTTTTTCTTCAAGCCTCACTCCTTCAGCTAGCCGGCGTTGCAATCTCCCATTCCAGGCATCCAGAAGGAGCCCAGAAGTTCGTCGGAGTCGCCAGCGCCGCCGAGGAGAGCTCCCGTTCCCCTATTTCGTTGGACTCGGTAAAGTGTCTCTCCTCTCCCATCTTCGTTCTAGCTTCAGAAGTAACCATTTACTCATCACTCTCCCTCCCTAGGCCAAGGTGAATCTCTCTCTGACTCGAGGAACCCACCGTCGGAGCCGCCGCCCTTCCCACCCCTGTTTTGAAACCAACAAGGTAAATCTCTCCCGCTCTCGTTCTCTATCTTCAATCCATGTAGAAGATCCCCTTTTAACGCTCCCTCCATCGTCCTAGACCCAGAACAAGCCCCTCTCCCCGTTGTCGAAGCTCGGTGCAGCCCCGAACAGCCTCGTTGGAGATCTCCCTCGAAGCTCGGTAATCCTCTCCTTCTCCCTTCTTCTTGTCGTCGCTTCCTCTCCTTTGGGTCCTTCGTGGTCGGAATTCTATTCCGACCTCCGTGGTGGGAGGACGGAGGCCAATGGGACGCCGGAGGTCAGGGCATTCCCCTCCCTCTCTTTCCCGACACACCCCGTTTCTTCTTCTGTTGGCCAGAGGTTGAAGACAAAGGAGGAGTCCTCATTGGGCCGGGTTGGATTGCCAAAAGGGTATCAAACCCGGACCCCCCTTATTCTTCTCTTCCCTTGCCCATACTTACACACCCGGATCCAGATCCCCTACCATTTTTCCTTACCTCATCCGGGTTTGGACCTGGGCTCAAGCGGGTTGGGCCTTATTTTCTGGCAACCCCTTTGGGTATATATATATGATCTATATATGTATATGTCTATAGTAAGTATGTTACTTATTCATTATTATTATTATTATTATTATTATTATTATTATTATTATTATTATTATTATTATTATTATTATTATTATTATTATATGTATTATCATCATTATTATTATTATAAATCCGAGTTTTAAGAAAATAAAGTGGGGAAGTATTATATTATAAAATGAATTTAATATGTTTTAGTTGAGAACCCTAAAAGGATTTAATTATAAAATGGGAGGTATTACTTTAATTAACATTATATTATAAGTAATTGTTTTAAAAGGAGTTTCTATGTTTTGGAAATATTCTTTTGAGAATTTGGTTGGAAAGCGAAGTGTTAGAAATTGTATCATAGCGACTTTGACCGGGTTTGACCTAGATTTGGGTATTCGGATAATTCCTCGGAATCTAGTTATTTCCTTTTGTGATTAGCTTGTGGAAAGTTCCATGTGTTAAATAGTAGAATAATATCTTATGGCGCTTTATTCGCTTAAATACAAGGTGATTGTTGATTTCTTGGATTCTGCTTCTACCGTATCTTTTGTTGTTCGGCTTACTCAGATAAGTTCCTTTATGGGCTTACTCAGACTCGAAAGAGTATACCTGCTTGTGAATATATGACATACTAGGTGTTGCATAAGCATTAAAGCATGCCATGTAGTATCATGCTAGGATTGCACTTATGAATGAGCATTCGGTTACTTTGTGTGATTGAAACAGAACGGCCGTTATCTGTGATAGTCCTAGAGTCTTCGCTAGGGTCATAGGGTAGCCCAGCCCCATCGGGTGCCCTGAGTCTATCGAGTCGATATGATATGATGATGAGATAGCCCAGTACCATCGGGCATGAGTATGACATATGATATGATGACCCAGCACCATCGGGCATGAGCATGATATATGATATGATGATATATGAATTGATGATGAGACATGATATGATGATGAGATATGATACGTTATAGCATCGAACTGGTTAGTCTCTGCACTAACGGAAAGGGGTGCAGAGGTAGGAGAGGGATATGCCATTTGGCATTCTTTGGGCGCCTTTACAGTTCTTCTTCGCATACTGTAATTAGGATCATGTTAGTGTGATTTCATTTCTGTATCTGCATCATCTTTATATTAGCGTATGTGTATGTTTGCTTGCGGGACAGGGTGCGTTGGGGTCTCGATCTGATCCCGCTCGCACCACATTTTTTTAGGTATAATTGCTCTTTGTCTTTGTGGTGTTGGAAACCCCGGGCGCTTGCAAAGAATCTGTCTAACCCCGCTAACTCGGCCTTACAATTTCAGAATTATGTGTTTTGGTTTTGACCTGGCATTGCCGTGGCAAGTTGTACTCTACTTCCGCTTTTCTTTTGTTTGCAAACGAATTTCCGCGACTTAGACTTAGGACAGCTTGAAGATTCCGCGTGGCCCTCAGACTATTTTGGGGTTCGAAATCCCCATTTTAAAATACTAACCTTGAGTTTTCAAACCTCGACCCCTACTCGAATTGCAAGGTCCGAACGAAGGTACCTAACCTTCGATACGTAACTCGGGTAACTATATCCGGGCCGTTACAAAGTTGGTATCAGAGCCAGGTTTTGCAATTTGGGTACCAAAGGGTTGAGTGTATGTTTTGAAAACCGCCCACGAATTTCAAAAGCTTTGATAGAGTTTCAAGGGGCAAAATGAACTTAATATGTCTAACACAAATGAACCTAATATGAACTTGGCCTTAAAATGGAGTAAAAATCAAACAATGGGGATCGAGTGGGTAGAATGGCGTTAGACCATCCCTATTGGATGTAGATCGGGAACGGGTAGGCAAAACATAGCTTACTCTTTACAGATGGGCTTAGAAGGCTCCAAGGAATTGCACCGCGGTGGTTGGAGTGGCGAGTTAGGTAGAGGCCGTGAGGTATTTGCCCCTCCGGTCAGTCGCTCCTCGAAGAGCAGCCATAGGTAGCTTGACGTGTGTATTTATACCAATTGGGCCTGAGGGCGATCTCCCTCGAAGGAGATCATTGCAAACATTCTTGAATGCTTTTGTGCTGAGTGATGACTCTGGGTATGCAGCATGGTCGATACACGACGTGGGACCGTCGGGCGTGGGGGCCCAGTGCGTAGAGGCAGAGGACGACCTCGCCGAGTTGTAGCTGACCGGAAAGACGATGACGCTCAGGATCTCGGGGGTGTGGAGGTCCCCACCCCCCAGCCAAAGGAGATCCTGAGGCAGATGGACAGGGCAACCCTGATTGAGATGTTGCGAGAGCTGGTCGGAGACCCTCCACCGGATACACCTGATTTACAGATAGATCCCTGTCGAGCCACCAACTGAGCCGGTTAGAGAGACCCCCGTTGTACAGCCAGTCGCCCCAGCCCCAGTCGATGTGCGCCCGGAGAAGCGCATCGACTGGGTTCAATCTTTAGCGCATTGTGGCCCACCACACTTTTCGGGAGAGGACGGGGCGGACATCGAGTCATGGCTTCGACAGATAGATAACATCTTTGACTTCATCGGCGCTCCTACTTCCGAGCGTCAGAGGTTGGCCGCAGGACTTCTGCGAGATGACGCATTTCTTCGCTGGACCGTCTGTAAGACGGGCCAGGCAGAGTGGAGCTATGAGGAGTTTCGAGCACTGATGCTCCGGGAGTATTGTCCGCCAGGGACACAGACGGCTAGGGAGGTCACTTTCATGTGCACTACCTACGACCCATCCCGCTCTGTATCGGAGGTCATTCGCCAGTTCAAGAGGGAGCTGATCTACTGCGCTCACCTCTGCCCCACTGATGAGAGTCATATCCGCTTGCTGTCTATGAGGTTGCCACCAGAGATCCTTCTACACGCACCTAGTCTGGGAGCTGTTCCGTTTGACTGCTTTCTGGAGGTCGTGATGATGTATGAGCAGCAGAGGATCCTGACTACTACTGTGTATGCCCCCTCTCGCCCCGAGGCGAAGAGGCCGAGGCCCGTTGACACGAGGTGGGATGTGAGTTCCCGAGGAACTTTCCACGGAGGATTCAGAGGAGGGATGCCGAGAGTTATGCCACCCCAGCACCACTGGTGGCTCGTCGAGCTGCTAGCGTCCGGAGCATCACCTGTTATGGTTGTTCTGAGCCCGGTCATTACCAGAGTGATTGCCCTGATAGATCGACCAGATGTTACACTTGTGGAGGTATGGGACACAGAGCTGCACGTTGCCCCCAGGATGGTAGGACCTCGCCAGCTACAACCGCACCGAGACTTCCCGCTGCTCCCCAGCCCCCGCTTCTGACTTACTCCCCGGGGCGGGGGAGAGGCAGCACAACTGTTAGAGGTCGGTCCGGAGGACGTGGCAGAGGTTCAGCTAGAGGGGGCCATGGGCCATCTGGGCCCAGGACAGGCAGAGGATCATCTTCCACAGGACCGTCTAGGTCAGGTTATGGGAGAGGACAGACATCGGGAGCTTCTGGTTCTACATTGCCCCCACCGCCCCGTGTTTTCTAGATGAGAGTTGAGGATCGATCCGCTCCGAGTGCCTCAGGTACTATATTTCTCCAAGATGACTGTTTGAGTATTCTTTTTTACATGGGTGCCACACACTGCTTCATAGCAGAGTCGTGCGTCTCTAGGCTGAGCCTGAGCTGCACGAGGGGTCCGCCCCTGACTGTGGGTATGCCGGATGGGGCTAGGATTAGGACGAGTCATGAGATCCTAGGTTGCCCCATCTGTATAGGAGAGCAAGAGTGGCCCGCCGATCTGATCGTGATGGCCTTGAGGACCCACGACTTGATTCTTGGGATGGATTTCATGGACCACTATGGGGCGATCATTGACTTGCGGACGAGGACCGTGTCGATTCTAGCAGAGGATGGCACCGAGCACCAGGTTTGGGGTAGTGACCCCAAGAGGAATGGGGCACTGATCAGCGCAGTTCGAGCAGCGAGACTTCTTGACCAGGGTTGTACGGGATATTGGTGTTATGCTTTGGAGGTGGATCGAGGCCGACCCGCCATGTCTGAGGTACCCGTTGTTCAAGACTTCACTGATGTCTTCCCCGATGAGTTGCCAGGATTACCCCCGCAGAGAGAGGTCGACTTCACTATCGAGTTGGAGCCGGGCACCAGGCCCATTTCCCGAGTACCCTACAGGATGGCACCCATAAAGATGGCTGAGCTTAAGGCTCAGCTTGAGGAGTTAGCCGAGAAGGGCTATATTCGTCCGAGCGCATCACCATGGGGAGCTCCAGTGCTGTTTGTCAAGAAGAAGGATGGTTCGTTGAGGTTGTGCATCGATTACTGCGAGCTGAACCGGGCGACGGTGAAGAACCGTTACCCGCTTCCGAGGATTGATGACCTGATGGACCAGCTTCAGGGTGCAGTGATCTTTTCGAAGATCGACTTAAGATCGAGGTATCATCAGCTCAGAGTGCAATCAGAGGACATCCAGAAGACCGCCTTTAGGACGCGGTATGGGCACTATGAGTTTGTGGCCATGCCCTTCGGGCTGACCAATGTGCCAGCAGCCTTCATGGAGCTTATGAACAGGGTGTTCATAGACTATCTGGACAGATTTGTCGTGGTATTCATCGATGACATCTTAGTGTACTCGCGGAGCCACGAGGAACATGAGCAGCATCTGAGGATTGTTTTGGAGACGTTGAGGAGGCATCAGCTGTTCGGCAAGTACAACATGTGCGAGTTTTGGATTCCCGAGGTGACCTTCTTAGGTCATGTGATCTCAGCAGCTGGAGTCGCCGTGGATCCGGCGAAAATTGATGCTATCGTTGTTTGGGAGGTGCCCAAGAACATTCGAGACATCCGTTCCTTCCTAGGATTGGCCAGCTACTACCGTAGCTTTGTTCGGGACTTCTCGAGGATCGCTCGACCGATGACACAGCTGACACGGAAGGACGTCCCTTTCGTTTGGAGTGAGGAGTGTCAGGCCAATTTTGAGCTTCTCAAGGAGAAGCTGACGACCGCACCAGTTTTGGCTCTACCTGATGGGACCGAGGACTTCGTGATCTATCCAGATGCTTCACGAGCTGGTTTGGGATGCGTTCTGCACCAGAGGGATCAAGTTATTGCTTATGCTTCGCGTTAGTTGAAGCCTGGAGAGGAGACCTACCCCACACATGATCTTGAGCTGGCAGCTGTAGTGCATGCTCTGAAGATCTGGTGACATATCTGTATGGTACTTCATGCAAGGTGATGACAGATCACAAGAGCTTGAAGTACATCTTCACCCAGAAGGAGCTCAACATGAGACATAGACGTTGGTTAGAGCTCCTGAAGGATTATGATTTGGAGATCATCTATCATCCCGGGAAGGCCAATGTGGTGGCCGATGCACTCAGTCGGAAGACCCATCAGGAGGTGACTTTGGCCAGATTGACAGTGCAGCGTAGATTGCAGGCAGAGTTGATGTCATGTGGCATAGAGGTATGGATTCAGCGAGAGAGGGGTCAGCTATCCTTTCTCGAGATTCACTCAGAGCTGACAGATGAGATTCGCAGAGGTCAGGCAGATTGCCCTGAGGTGGTAGCCCTGAGAGAGCGGATGGCAGAGGGATGAGCTGGAGAGCTTATGGAGAGAGTCGATGGGTTGCTGACTTTTCAGAGCAGAGTGGTAGTACCCTCTACGCTAGATCTGAGGCAGAGGATTATGCAGGAGGCTCATACCACCCCTTATTCGGTCCATCCAGGGATGAATAAGATGTACCGGGACTTGAGGAGATCCTACTAGTGGCAGAGGATGCGAGCAGATATTACAGATTTCGTTGCCAGATATCAGATCTGTCAGTAGGTCAGGATTGAGCACCAGAGGCCGTGTGGCTTGGTCAGATCGCTTCCAGTTCCCGAGTGGAAGTGGACAGAAATCTCCATGGATTTCGTCACTGGGTTGAGGAGAGATGTCAGAGGGTTCGATGCTATTTGGGTCGTGGTCGACAGACTGACCAAGTCTGCCCATTTCATTGCCATTCAGGAGACATGGCCGGTTGTGAGACTAGCAGACGAGTTCATCCGACAGATTGTGAGACTCCATAGGGTTCCCGAGAGGATAGTTTCTGATAGAGATGGTCGTTTCACATCGAGGTTCTAGCAGCAGATTCATGATGCTTTGGGGACTCGGTTGCAATACAGCACTGCTTATCATCCGTAGACAGACGGACAGAGTGAGCGGACGATCCAGACTCTAGAGGATATTATGAGATCCTACGTGTTGGAGTGGGGCGACCGTTGGGTCAGATTCTTACCGTTGGTCGAGTTCTCTTACAACAACAGCTACCATTCTTCGATCGAGATGGCACCCTATGAGGCACTGTATGGGAGGCGCTGCAAGTCGCCAGTATATTGGGACGAGCCCGCTGACACCATAACTTCATTGCCGGAGATGGTTCGAGAGACAGTCGACCAGGTCGGACGCATACGGGAACATATGAGGGTCGCGCAGGACCGGCAGAAGAAGTATGCGGATCGCAGACGGACAGAGCTCGAGTTTGAGGTTGGATCGCATGTATGTCTTAGAGTGTCGCCGACCAGAGGAGTTCGCCGCTTTGGCATCAAGGGCAAGCTGAGCCGTAGATTTGTGGGACCGTTTGAGATTCTCGAGAGGGTCGGCGAGGTCGCATACCGTTTCGCCCTACCCCCATCGTTAGCCGGAGTGCACGATGTATTTCATGTGTCCCAGCTTCGGCGATATGTCCCCGATCCGAGTCATATCCTTGACCATTCCGATCTCCGGATAGAGCCCGACCACACCTATGTAGAGAGCCCAGTTAGGGTACTTGACCGTCGAGTCAAGAAGTTGAGGACCAAGGAGGTTCCTCTTCTTCTGGTCCAGTGGTCTAGGAGGAGTCCCGAGGAGGCGAGTTGGGAGACTGAGGATAGCTTCCGGTCGAGTTATGGGAGTGTCGTAGACGAGCTCTTAGCATCTTATGTTGAGCCGAGTATTGACCTATCCTTGATCTCGTGAGCTAGTGGTGAGCCTTAGTAGCCTTTTATTTCGGGAATGGGCAATTCTGTGATTTTATGTGCTTATGATTGCTTTCTCTGTGCAGATTCTATGCTAAGATGATGTGGCTAGAGATCAGTTCTCATGGCTTTCGTGCTGATGTGCTTGATGTGACGTCCATTGGGACTTAGGATGCTTTTGTAGGATGTTGAGATACTTTATGACTCGTAGTATGATGAGACATTGTCGCCATTTTGGCACGTTTTCAGACACTAGTATCCCTCATGTTGTGTTTTAGACCATTTATGCGTTGAGAAGTTTGACTTGTTGAGACTATCTCCTTGATGTTTGAGACTTACCACGTGAGAGGTGGTTGATATTGTGGTAGCTATCTATATATGAATTGATGAGATTACGACTTTATGATCCCTGATGAGTTGGAAATAGTGATTGAATGACTTGGAACATGGGAAGAGAATTCGGGATTAGCCCTTAGAGGTGGATGATTCCACCTCTCGCAATCTGAAATTTCTTGATTTGGCATCAGATTTGAAAACTTTGAGCAGTTTTGAAAAGGACCATTTTGGGTTTTATTAAAGAGTAAACGCTATCTAGAATTCCGTGATTTCGAGGTCAAACTTTTCATTTAAAACGCTTTTGAACCCTCCCAAGCCATATTATATGCTTTTGAGTTATGATACGACCGAGAAGTCGGGGCATGGATGGGATAAGGGCCCATATCCCATACTTCCTCCAACCAATTGGGAGTAGCATGATCACGTCAAAGATACTGCGAGAATCTCATATGGGACCTTATGAGATACTTACGGGATCGATGGCATGATTCTCGGACTCACCTCTTTCAAATTCTTCCTATTTCTTTAGATGATTTTAGTCTCGGGGACGAGACTTGTTTTTAGAGGAGGATAAATGTGAAGACCAAAATATATTCTATATTATATAATTATTATATTAGTTAAAATTATTTGAAAATGACTATTTTATTCGTATGATTGGAAGAAAAACTTGTCCCCGAGCAAGGTCCACTTTATAATCCTTCCGACTTCATTTTAAATTGGATTTTTAATGGAACTGAATTCCGTTCTTGAGTATTCGAAATTCTAAAATTTATTTTATTATCCGAAATGATTTTAATCCAATTTAAATTCTTAGCATCGGGATTTCGCTTTATGAGCGGAAATTGGGAATCGACCGTCGGAAATTCAAATTGTAAGGCGAATGGGACCCTTCCATCTTATTTATATATTTTATATTGTTTTGTTTAATTCTCTCTCTCTCTCTCTCTCTCTCTCTCACAGCTTACCCGTTATATTACATGGGTCCCCCCTCCTCCTCTCACATGGCACTCCCTCCTCACCTGCACCCACCATCTCTGCACCCCCCTCCCCGCAATTGCCCTCTATACATACCCAGCAATACACCCTCTGCCCCTCATCTCTCCCTCTGTAGAAACCCAGGAGGAAACAACCCCAAAAACCTCTCTTTGCCGCAACCCCTTTCACCACCAAGCGATCACCTTTCTTCCTCCATTCCTCCCGTTTTTCCTTCAAGCCTCACTCCATCAGCTAGCCGGCGTTGCAATCTCCCATTCCAGACATCCAGAAGGAGCCTAGAAGGTCGTCGGAGTCGCCAGCGCCACCGAGGAGAGCTCCCCTTCCCCTATTTCGTTGGACTCGGTAAAGTGTCTCTCCTCTCCCATCTTCGTTCTAGCTTCAGAAGTAACCATTTACTCATCACTCTCCCTCCCTAGGCCAAGGTGAATCTCTCTCTGACTCGGGGAACCCACCGTCGGAGTCGCCGCCCTTCCCACCCCTGTTTTGAAACCAACAAGGTAAATCTCTCTCGCTCTCATTCTCTATCTTCAATCCATGTACAAGATCCCCTTTTAACGCTCCCTCCATCGTCCTCGACCCGGAATAAGCCCCTCTCCCCGTCGTCGAAGCTCGGTGCAGCCCCGAACAGCCTCGCCGGAGATCTCCCTCGAAGCTCGGTAATCCTCTCCTTCTCCCTTCTTCTTCTCGTCGATTCCTCTCCTTTGGGTCCTTGGTGGTCGGAATTCTATTCCGACCTCCGTGGTGGGAGGACGGAGGCCAATGGGCCGCCGGAGGTCAGGGCATTCCCCTCCCTCTCTTCCCCGACACACCCCGTTTCTTCCTCTGTTGGCCAGAGGTTGAAGACGAAGGAGGAGGCCTCATTGGGCCTGATTTTCATGGGATGGGCCGGGTTGGATTGCCAAACGGGTATCAAACCCGGACCCCCCTTATTCTTCTCTTCCCTTGCCCATATTTACACACCCGGATCCGGATCCCCTACCATTTTTCCTTACCTCATCCGGGTTTGGACCTGGGCTCAAGCGGGTTGGGCCTTATTTTCTGGCAACCCCTTTGGGTATATATATATGATCTATATATGTATATGTCTATAGTAAGTATGTTACTTATTCATTATTATTATTATTCTTATTATTCTTATTATATGTATTATCATCATTATTATTATAAATCTGAGTTTTAAGAAAATAAAGTGGGGAAGTATTATATTATAAAATGAATTTAATATGTTTTAGTTGAGAACCCTAAAAGGATTTAATTATAAAATGGGAGGTATTACTTTAATTAACATTATATTATAAGTAATTGTTTTAAAAGGAGTTTCTATGTTTTGGAAATATTCTTTTGAGAATTTGGTTGGAAAGCGAAGTGTTAGAAATTCTATCATAGCGACTTTGACCGGGTTTGACCTAGATTTGGGTATTCGGATAATTCCTCGGAATCTAGTTATTTCCTTTTGTGATTAGCTTGTGGAAAGTTCCATGTGTTAAATAGTAGAATAATGTCTTATGGCGCTTTATTCGCTTATATACTAGGTGATTGTTGATTTCTTGGATTCTGCTTCTACCGTATCTTTTGCTGTTTGGCTTACTCAAATAAGTTCCTTTATGGGCTTACTCAGACTCAAAAGAGTATACCTGCTTCTGAATATATGAAATAGTAGGTGTTGCATAAGCATTAAAGTATGCCATGTAGTATCATGCTAGGATTGCACTTATGAATGAGCATTCGGTTACTTTGTGTGATTGAAACAGAACGGCCGTTATCTGTTATAGTCCTAGAGTCTTTGCTAGGGTCATAGGGTAGCCCAGCCCCATCGGGTGCTCTGAGTCTATCGAGTCGATATGATAAGATGATGAGATAGCCCAGTACCATCGGGCATGAGTATGACATATGATATGATGACCCAGCACCATCGGGCATGAGCATGATATATGATATGATGATATATGAAATGATGATGAGACATGATATGATGATGAGATATGATATGCTATAGCATCGAACTGGCCAGTCTCTACACTAACGGAAAGGGGTGCAGAGGTAGGAGATGGATATGCCATTTGGCATTCTTTGGGCGCCTTTACAGTTCTTCTTCGCATACTGTAATTAGGATCATGTTAGTGTGATTTCATTTCTGTATCTGCATCATCTTTATATTAGCGTATGTGTATGTTTGCTTGTGGGACAGGGTGCGTTGGGGTCTCGATCTGATCCCGCTCGCACCACATTTTTTTAGGTATAATTGCTCTTTGTCTCTGTGGCGTGGGAAACCCCAGGCGCTTGCAAAGAATCTGTCTAACCCCACTAACTCGGCCTTACAATTTCAGAATTATGTGTTTTGGTTTTGACCCGGCCTTGCCGTAGCAAGTTGTACTCTACTTCCGCTTTTCTTTAGTTTGCAAACGAATTTCTGCGACTTAGACTTAGGACAGCTCGAAGATTCCGCGTGGCCCTCAGGCTATTTTGGGGTCCGGAATCCCTATTTTAAAATACTAACCTTGAGTTTTAAAACCTCGACCCGTAATCGAATTGCAAGGTCCGAACGAAGGTACTATCCGGGCCGTTACAGCCGTGGTTAGTGCACCACAACGAGGAAATTGCTATGCTATAGCACCAAACTGGCCAGTCTCTGCACTAACGGGAAGGGGTGCAGAGGTAGGAGAGGGATATGCCACTTGACATTGTCTTGGGCCCTTTACAGTTCTTTTTCGCATATTATATATATATATATATATATATATATATATATATATATATATATACTATGGGCATGATAGTGTGATTTAAATCTTGTACTGCATTAGTCATCTTTTATTTAGGTATAGGCATGTTATGTGGCCTCAGCGTGGTCAGAGGACCCGCAGGCGATCACCGGGCCTGACTTCGTGGATAGTGTTAGGTACCGCTCTTGATTGCTCCTTGCTTCTGTGACGGGGAATCTCTTGGCGAATTGAAGATCCAGCTAATATATTCTAACTTGACAAATGGCAATCACCCACTTTGTTTTGGTTTTGACCTGGCTCTGCCGTGGCACTTGTATCTAAACCTTGCTTCTGCTTTACTTTCATTTGAATTGAATTTCCACGACTTTGATTGCTTGGGGTTCGAAATTCTCGCTTTGAATACTGATCTTCGAGGTTTTAAACCTCGACCCGTACCTAAATTGCAACATCCGAACGAAGGTATCCGACCTTCGAAACGTAACCCGGGTATTTATATTCGGGTCGTTACAAAGTTGGTATCAGAGCCAGGTTGTGCAATTCGGGTACGCAAGGGTCGGGTGTATGTTTTGGAAAACCGTCCATGAATTTCAAAAGATTTGAAAGTGTCTTAAAGGGGCAAAATGAACTTAATATGTCTAACTCAATTGGACTAAATATGAACTTGGCTTATGAGAAAAGAGGAGAACCAACTAAAAAAAAAGGATCGAGTGGGTAGAAAAGGCGTTAGACCATCCCTTTTGGATGTAGTTGGGAATGGGTAGGCGAAATACTAGCTTGTTCTTTACAGCTGGGACTGGAAGACTCCAAGGAGGTCGTTATAATTGTCATTGACTGACTCTATGTTGAGTGCTTGATATGCTAAAGATTGATTGGTATGTCCGAACTATTTAATGAATGTTGAACGATCTGTGCGAACGGGATAGCGGGAGTACCCTTCTTCTTCTTATATGGTTAAGCTCAGCTTTTGTGGAACCGCCCCTTCCCTTATGAACCCTTTTGCCAGTTCAATCGAGTCCTCCCTTCGAATATCGGTCTCCTCCACGGGAAATCGGGTTGGTAAACATATTGTTTTGGGAATCATGGTTGAACGTGAGGGTTGCTTGGGAGAGTATTGGAAGTTGGCTTTCGGTGTAATTCCAAGTTAGAAAGTAAGGTGTTTCTGAGGGTGCCTTTCTTGATTCTTATGACGATCAACCGGTGTCTTCTTGCCATGAAAAGTCGTATCCGAGTCTCACGGGAAAGATGGGTGATGAGTCAGTTAGGGAGAGTCAATGTTTGCCCTTATGGATCTCTATCGGGTTATCTTGATTGCTCTGTCCATGATTGTGTGATACTATGTGGTACTACTCCTTGACCTACAAATTGATCCTTAGTGTGAAATTGTGCTTATGTGCTTTGGTGTTCATAATGACTATTGTATGGGTTCGAGCTACATTTATTATATCCATATCATCCCGACATGATCTACTCAGTATATTGCATTATCATACTGGGGCACGAATAAATATGTCATATGCTAGGATGTTGTATAATTGATGTCCTCCCTGTGAATAGGTTCATGATAGTGTGATCGTTCGGTTCTAGTATTATGATAGAGTGAGTCCCTTACTTGATGGATACATGTTATAATTTCATGTCAACATGCCTTATATGCTACGTAATCCTCAGTACCTGTTATGATGATGATCCTTAATGTAAATTCGTGGATGTATGACATCATGTATCCATGCTGGTCACATTACTTAGGTCTCATGTTCTATCATGGTTAGATGTCGTTATAGCATGTCTACTTGACCTATCGTATTGATCTTGCTGATGATTGATTGAGAAACATGAACCACATGATATGAGTCAATATGATTGTTGCTCCTCCTGAATCAGGTCCATGATAGTGTGATCAGCCCTTCCTCTTATGAATGCCTCGTAAGATGTTCACCTTAGCATGCTAGTCGATGACGCCTCGATGCTTATCATTCCTATTGTGACAAGAATCTATAGCATGCCCATCTATTTTGTATCCCTCGGACTAATTATTGTGGATTATTTTGCAATTAATGTCATTGTGTGTTAATTGTGCTAAATTGAGGATATGTTAGTGTGAATGAGTCTTGATAAACACATGTTCCCTCCCCGTATATTTTAATTTGAACTCATGTCCCCATATTCTAGTCATGTTGCCCCATTACATGGACTTGCACTATACCTCGCTACACTTCCTCCCATGCTTCTATATTATTGGAATGTGATTGAATTGAATTCTTGCTTAGTGTCGAGTAACCAATCAGGTGCATGTATGTATCATATGTTATATTGAGCCATTAGTAACATGTCGGGCCCTTGGTTGTGACTTGTGCGAATTCTACCTTGCCTACGTTATTGTTGATTCTCTCTCGAGCTAGGCCCCTGATAGTGTGATTCTTCCCTTTTCTCTCATATTAAAATGTTCCACTCGCCCCGATTAAATTGATGTTGAATTCGATGATCGACTTGCTTTCCATGAGGGTTGATCCTAGCATGCTTACATGTTATCGCTCGGTGCTTTTTCCCTATTACTCTATGATGTTCTCTCGTGCTTGCATGAACGTATGACTTGACACCTCGCATGATCACACACCACGCTATATCATGATTTTGCATACGCATGACGCATAAATGCTAGAATGAATCTAGTCGAAATTACCTTGACAGCATTCATGTTCGATATGTGCTATTAGTATCCTGTAAGGCTTATGATTCCAATATGACTCACTAAATGGTGACTTGTCGTACTTATTCTATTACGAGAACATGCTTGTCCTATAGTGTGATAGTTATTATACCGTTTTGTGTGCACTCTGATAGTTTGTTCCTAGCATGCTTAGAATCTATTGCTGGTGATGTCCTCCTTGTTACTCTATGTAATGATGTCTCATGCTCTATGAACATTATGTTGAATTCTTTTAGACGACTCTTGACTATGCCCTTGTCTCATCATGTATCACTAGCATCATGTAGGACCTATGTTTCTAAATGTATCTCGTCGTATGATTACATGTCATTCTTAACCTACTATGTGATTATTGTTGTTAGCTGTGATAATTACTATGCCGCTCTTATATATTCTCGTATGACACTTAGTCTGGTTGTTATGATATACCTCGCCATGCCATATTTGACCTCACTTGCTCATGCTTATACATTCTTTCATATACATGATGCTCGTTATCTTCATTAAATCCCGCATGACTTCGAATCATACATGATTATTGTTGGCTCCGCATAACTTGCCTAGGTTGCTAGACTCATCTGCATCCATGGAATCATAAACTACTAGCTTGTCTCATGTGCATCAGTGTAGGACTCGATTGTACCTTGGAATGACTATGTATGTCGTTGTTCTTTAAGATAGGTACATGTTAGTGTGGATTAATGTGACTGATATGCTCCACGATGAATTCGTGCTTGGTTGCCACAATTGTAACCTAATAGACTTCCTTAAGGGCATTGTTACTATTCCCGGGTCGGAGTCTCGTCTCTAGTCGTGTCATCTTTAGCTTTGGTCCATTTTGTCTCCGAAAGAAACATTTGGTTGTCCGCTATTGTCACCCCCTATCTCCGCTAACATAGACTCCTACGCGATACATTGGATGAGCGACCGCATGGAAAAGGAAATGGGAAGCTGGGTAACGGTAGAGCAGCGCAGCAAAAGCGTGGGCCCATAACCCACGGGCCTCAGGATCGACGATGTCGATGGAACCAGCTTGTTTCGAGGATGGCGGTTATTGAGTACGATATGACTTGCAAGTGGGAGTGTCCTTCCTTCGGATTGCTAATCCTTTTTGAACTTGTTGAGGGTGATATTGCACTGACTTGATGTTGAACATTGCGTGTTGTTGTGATGACTTGGTAATGATTATTGTTTGATTATCCGTTGTCTATAATGATATATATGATTCGGTGCCTTATTGTCCTGATGTGCTATGATGAACTAATGATGCTATTGATATAAATACTAGTTGATATGATAAAGTCCTTCTGTGTGATAATGTCTATGATTGCTTCTTCTTTGAACTTGTGGGTGAGATTTTCTTGAGAATGGTCGGAGAGCGGTGAAGGGATTTGAGCGGTTAGAATGATCGATGGTAGTATGAGGTAAGTCACAGGAGAGGGGTTTGGCTTAAGTAGGAACGAGCGAGTTTGAGAGCTATAAGAGGCGATGCTTAGTGGGTTCCCATGAGCTTCTAGAAGAATCATAGGTGGGGGTATGATTAGAATAGGTCGGCTAGGTGGAGCGGGGTGTTCTTATAGAAGAGATGTGGTTAGAAGGGTTCTATGCTTGTGATGTCCCAGGTAGTATGGGCAGTGTAGGGAATGGCTCTTGTGAGTATCGAGAATATAGTATGCAAGGGTGCTCGGGTGTGAAAACAGAGATAGGGGTTGGATTCTTAGAGGTGGATTGCTAGTGAGAGTGCTTGGTGAAATGAGGGGTGAGACTGGAGTGTCAAAATGAGTTGGGGTTTCTTTGGGGATTTTATCCGAGTTGGTGAGTCTAGATGAAGATTGGTCTTGACTTGAAAGTGGAGACGAGCGAGCGGGGTTTGAGTTTTATTGTAACTGGTATAATGTGTAAAACTTTCTTGATTATGTGATTATGAACTGGCATGATGTTAGATAGCGACCATGATAAACCTGATATGGCATGATATTACATGTTGATATGCAATACTGAAATATAATTGGTAGTGACAACTATGATCATGATATGGTGATGCATTGCTATCCTACTATGTTGTTCTAGAAGCATGTTATGATGTGTTATACGAATCATGAGATGATGATATGTTGATTATGTGAAAGCATGATGTTATATTATATGGTTGATAAGCATGATTATGAATAGGTAGGGTAAGTGAGGAATCTGACTTGGAGCATGAATATGACTTATGTGTATATATGAGATGATGGTGCCTGATGACTAAATGATCGGTATATGGTATTGTAAGGAGTTGCAATGATGTTTTGTGAGTATGTTAGCATTCCGATGCTTGGTATATGATTAGATCTTTCCTTTTGCTGAAGCTTAAATGGCATGACCTTGTGTGTTAATGTGTTGACAATTAATATTAGTCTGCTGACCTTATGATGAGATTCTGCTATGACTACCTTTACCATGCTAATGTTTGAATTGACATGCTAAATCTGTTATGACAATGCAGAATAGAATTCGGATAGGTTGATAAGATGATTAGGTGAGTTATGTGTTCATTAAATGAAAAACCCCTGTTATGACTGGTTCCACTTGTGTTGCGATGTTGAGATGCGATCGTGAGATTCGACTTGTAGTAGCGTACTGACTCCATGACACCTAACCTCTTTGATCTCTTGACATGTGTGCTTGCGTGATAAGTTATGAGAATTCGATGATGCACTTGTGATGCCTTCGGTATGAGGTAGATATACTTTATGACTCATGGTATGATGTTAAGATTTTGTTATTCATTTGACGTGTTCTGAAGGGATGGTATGATCTATGTTATGGGTAATCATGTTATGCAGTTGAGATGTCGATTGGTTGAGAATATCATGATTGATGTTGAGATTATGAGAGGTGGCTGATGATGTTATGAGTCGATGAGTTGATTACTTATGTGCATATGGAGTTGAGGATGATGATAAAATGATTCTGGAAACTAGGAAGAGAATATGGGATTAGCCCTTAGAGGTGGATGATTCCACCTCCTGGCTTTTGAGTTTGATTGATTGATGTGCGAGAAACTGATGTGGTTGTTGGAAGATTTTGACGAAATCTTGATTTGAAAGAATTTGACTTGTTTTGGTGTAAAGCTGCTTGATTAAACGTTGAATTTGAAGATTTTGAGCAGTTTTGAAAATGGCCAACCTGGGGTTTTAAAGAAGTTGGGAGTTTCAATGATTTAGGTGACAATCTTCCATTTACAAAACGCTTTGAGGTTTTACGAACTGGACTTACATTATGACATCTCACGAAGTGGATACAAGCATTTTATAGGGGCGCTCATAGATTGCTTGCTAAGACCTAGTCGGACGCTATAATACTTTTAGAGTTGTGATACTTCCAAAAAGTCGAAGCGAGGATGTGATAAGGGCGCTTATTACACACTTGACAAGACCAATTGGAGATGTCACGACCGTGACTAGGATGTTGTGAGAATCCCGGAAGACGCAACCGAGATGATTACAAGATCCTTGGACATGGTCCTCGGACTCACCGATTTCAAACTTTCTTCCCCTTGCTTTAGAATGGTTTTAGTCTCGGGGACGAGACTTGTTTTTAGAGGTGGATGAATGTAAAGGCCGAAATATTATTTTAATATTATTTTAATTAAAAGTATATTATTTTATATCTGAGATATAAAATTGGAGAAAAACTTGTCCTCGAGCAATTTCCGAGTTAAAATCATTATGAATGATTCCGACATCGTTTTAAAATTTGATTCCGACAGATTCTATTTCCTCCTTCTTACTTCGAGATTTGAAATTTATTTCGAGGTTCATTATTTTATTGCGGATTCGGCAATTTTATTAAATTTCAAACGAGTCAGGATACGTCGAGATAGCGGGTTTCGGGTATTTTAAAATTGGGTCTTGTGAGGACCACTTCTATTCTATTTTCTTCTCTCTCGCTCTCTCTCTCTCAGTTATCTGTCAAGGGAGCTGGTCCCTCCCTTTTATTTTGTCTTCTTCCTTAAGCAGCTCACCCAAACCATTTCATCTCTCCATTCCCTCCTCTCTTTTGATTCCTGCAGAAACCACAAACCTAAAAACACAACTTCACCCTTATCCTTTTCCTTCTCCCTTCTGTTGCCGTGAGCCCCAGCCACCCACAGCCACCGTCAACACCACCGACAACCACCCTCCTCTTCCCCACCTCCCCTGTTTTACCGAGGGAAAACCGAGCCCCCACTTCTCCCTTCCTTGCTCTTCCACCTTGAGACACCAATGGAGGGAGCACCACCACCTCCTAGAGCCGCCAGAAACTGCAGCAGCAGCTAGTGGAGCTCCGGGACCAGCCGATGCCGCCGAGCAACTCCTTCCGCCCCTGTTTCCCTCCTAAAACTGCCGGTAGGATCCTCTCTCTCCTTCTCTCTATTAAAACTCCAAAGGATCCACCTTTAAACCTCTCTCTTTTATTGAGGTTAAAAACACGTCGATGCCGCCCTAGACGAGCCCAAATCGAAACTTCCTGAGCATCTCCGGCGAAATAAAACCCCCCCTCGGTGAGCTTTCTCTCCCTCCTTCCTCTTTCCTCTCGTTTCCGTTCTTTTGAGTCAGTTGAGGTCGAAATGTAGGGCGGGTCATCTGGGTGAGGGTTGGGTACGGGAAGGATTCACCGGCCGGCCTGGGATACTCTTTCCTTCCCCGTTTCCGTTCACCGTCAAGCGCTGTCTTGCCCAGAGGTAGGAGACGGAGCTTTCTCTTTCTCCATTCGGGTGGGCCTAATTTCTGGGCTGGGAGTAATGGGTTTGGGGTTGGGCCCTCTATCCGGCCCTCCTCATTTCTCCCTATTCTGAATCTGGGTCCGAATGGTGGAACCGGGTCGGGTTTGGCTTCATTTAATTGGCCGGATCCCTTCTTTTTCTTTTCTGGGCGTTGGGCTTTTTCTTTTCTTTTTTCTATGGGCCGGATCCTTCTTCTTTTCTTTCTTTCGAGTCTGGGCTTGGTTTGGGTTGTTTCTTTTGGGTTGTTTTAAGATATGGTTATGTTGTTTTTAAATTGTGTTATATATATGGTTAAATATATTATATGTTATGTTAGTTATATATATGTATGTTATTCTATATAATATTTCTGATTTTTAGGAATATAATAATATATATATATTCTGATAATATTAATATTTTATTTTACATGGTTTTAAAAGTGAGATTATTTGGAATATGTAATTGAGTGGGGTTTTAATATGTGATGTTAGGAAATTTGGGATAAGTTTTTGACTTTGAAATATATATATGATGAGTAAAGATGATTTAATTTTGGTATTGTATTTTTTAGCTAAATATTATTTGAGAAGAGTTATTTCATATAAGGTTTTATAAAGGTGAATTTTAAGATGATGGTTTCAAATAAAGTAAATCATGCCGGAATTATTTTAATAGTTTAAATTTGCAAGTTGACTAAGAGTTAATGTTTTGTATATAAGGTTTGAGAAGATGGATTTATTTTGAAATCTAAAATGCTGGAATCTTTTCTATAATGTGATTTTGAAGGATTGGTTTTAAGGTTTAAATGTTTAATGTCGGAATTTGGCCAAGTATGATTTGAGAATTATTTTGAATATGAGTTGACTTAATTTTGGATTTAAGGTTTTTGGGAAACGGCTTTACTATCGGTTGGTTTTGAGGATGTTGAGAACTTGGGTTTCGTGTGTATGTTTGATGATAGGTGTGTATTGCTTTTGGATTGCTTTGGACTTGCATTTGGGCCCTTGCTTGTGTTATCTTGCTGTTCTGCATCTTCAGGTAAGTATCCTACGAGATTTACTCAGCAACCTGGACCTCCTTCCTGATGTGTCATGTAATGTGTAGTTTTGTTGCATATTAAAGCATGCCATGTAGTATCATGCTAGGATTGCATTGAACTGAGCATGTGTTTACTTTGTGTGTTTGAATACAGAACGGCCGTTATCTGTGATAGTCCTAGAGTCTTTGCTAGGGTCATAGGGTAGCCCAGCCCCATCGGGTGCCCTGAGTCTATCGAGTCGATATGAGCATGATATGATTAGCCCAGCACCATCGGGAAAGAGATGAGATGATATGATAGGATATGATTAGCCCAGCACCATCGGGCAAGAGATGATATGATATGATATGATATGATTAACCCAACACCATCGGGCAAGAGATGATATGATGTGATATGATATGATGATGTCGTGGTTAGTGCACCACCACGAGGAAATTGCTATGCTATAGCACCGAACTGGCCAGTCTCTGCACTAACGGGAAGGGGTGCAGAGGTAGGAGAGGGATATGCCACTTGGTATTGTCTTGGGCCCTTTACAGTTCTTTTCCGCATATTATATATATATATATATATATATATATATATATATATATATATATATATATATATATATATATACTAGGGGAATGATAGTGTGATTTAAATCTTGTACTGCATTAGTCATCTTTTATTTAGGTATAGGCATGTTATGTGGCCTCAGCGTGGTCAGAGGACCCGCAGGCGATCACCGGGCCTAACTTCGTGGATAGTGTTAGGTACCGCTCTTGATTGCTCCTTGCTTCTGTGACGGGGAATCTCTTGGCGAATTGAAGATCCGGCTAATATATTCTAACTTGACAAATGACAATCACCCACTTTGTTTTGGTTTTGACCCGGCTTTGCCGTGGCACTTGTACCTAAACCTCGCTTCTGCTTTACTTTCATTTGAATTGAATTTCCGTGACTTTGATTGCTTGGGGTTCGAAATCCCCGCTTTGAATACTGATCTTCGAGGTTTGAAACCTCGACCCGTACCTGAATTGCAATATCCGAACGAAGGTATCCGACCTTCGAAACGTAACCCGGGTATTTATATCCGGGCCATTACAATCATCGCCAAGATATACATTTCCAAGGTTCCCCGGAACATAGCTCTCAAAGAGCTCTTTCTTTGAAGTAGCGTGAAATGATGCTCTAGAATCTACACCCAAGATTCATCCTTCCTCTCCAAGGAACATATCAATGCATCATCTCCTCTAAAAATAAAGCTAACATTTGCCTCCACCTTCGTCTCTTGTTTATGTGGAGCACTCTTGCATTGGTTTTTTGTAGTGCCCAGTATTCCTACAATTCCAACACTCGATGGTCTTCGAGTTAGAGGAATTATTGGGATTTCTTGACCTTTCGGATTAATTAAATTAAAACAATCATTCAAGTTTGAGACTTCATTTATTTTCAGCTTAATTTTCAAATGGTGCCATTTTGAGATTTTTTGTCCGCCTCCAGATCAAGTTTGTCCGTCTTTAGATCGAGTTTAATTAATTGTTCTACTTGTCCACATTTTTATTTGGTGTTCAATTTATTCGCATTTTTATTAGGTGTTCTACTTGTTCAAATTTTTATAAGGTATTCTACTTGTCTGCCTCCGGATTTTCTATAGTGTTGAGATGCTGACATTTTTTTTTATCATAAGAGATGCTGAATTTTCTTCACTTTAGTTGAGATAGAGAGAGTGATGTTGAGATGCTGAATTTTTTTGGTCATAAGAGATGCTGAATTTTCTTCACTTTACCTGAGATAAAGAGAGTGATGTTGAGATGCTAATTTTTTTATCATAAAATATGCTGAATTTTCGATAATAGTAAAAATATCCGTAGTCAATTTGTCCGCATAAAAATTTCAATGAAGTTAGAATCTTAGCAGCCCGTTTGTCAGCATAAAAATTTCAATGAAGTTAGAATCTCAGTAGTCTGTTTGTCAGCATAAAAATTTTGATAATAGTAAAAATATCAACAACCAATTTGTTCGCATAAAAAATCCAATGAAGTTAGAATCCCAATAGTTTGTTTGTCAGCATAAAATTTCGATTATAGTAAAAATATCAACAGTTAATTTTTTCGCCTAAAAAAATCAATGAAGTTCGAATCTCAACAATCTGTTTGTCAGCATAAAATTTTTGATAATAGATAAAAAGAAAAAAAAAAGAAAAAAGGAGAAAAAGGAGAAAAAGGTGGGAAGGATGGAAGGAAGGGAAGAGAAGGTGCATTTTCGTATTATTATAATTTGGTGGACATTTAATGAATTAGGATAGCACATTTAATCAATTAGGAGAGGATGATGGATATTTAGTTAATTAGGATAAAAATAGGGATAATTAGCTAACTATCTCTTTTTAAATATTTTTATTGGTAAATGTACCTTGAAGATTTTGTTTTTGTTAGTTATATTTTTTTTTAATGACAGATATGCCCATGATTTTATTTTAACAAATCCTTCATTAATTCTAGCTTATTCCATTGACGCTCACTCCATTCCATGCTTCTTCAATTAATTGACGATCCTCTTCCATTAACGGTCGTAGTCGCATCTTCCTTCAAACACGGTTTTAATAATTAGGTTTCTTGTAGGATAAAAAATATATTCAAGAATGTTGTTTTAACAAAAGTAGGTTACAATAGGTTAAGTATTGACCGATTTTCATAACTGCAGGTTACAACAAAAATAGGATACAATGAGTTACAACAAAAGTAGGTTACAACAAAAGTTCGCACCATTCTTTGGATGAAATCCAACTGCCATTTTTCGGCTGCTTCCAATAATAAAAGAATGGTTATAACATGGACACGATCATGGTTACAATAATTAGGTTTCTTATAGGATTAAAAAATATATTTAAGAATGTTGTTTTAACAAAAGTAGGTTACAGTAGGTTACAATATTGACCAATTTTCATAACTGCCGGTTACAACAAAAGTAAGTTACAATAGGTTATAATAGGTTAGAACAAAAGTTCTCCATTACAAATATGTGGGCGTTCTCCATTACAAATAGAAACGCAATTAGATGGTGACTCATCGACCATTACTAAGCTATCAAATTAGAAAGACAATTAGAATTGCAAGTAGGTGGACGTTCTCCATTACAAATATGTGGGTGTTTTTAATCTTCGATCAGTTCTTACTAAGTTATCAAATTCGAAGCTTCATATGATCCTATCTAATTTGGAACACAGTAGGTGCAATGGAGAATTACCAATTGTAACCTAACAAAATTTAAACCTTACTAAAGCAAAATTGAAATACAAAGGAAATTTGTATTCTTTAATATGAAACCATAATAGAACATAAAGCAAGAATTACCTTTAATCCTAGACAATTCACAAGATGATTAATTGAACAATTAATGGAAGAAGTGGAGTTTTCCTTTTTCAAAATGTAAAACTGACGGGAGAAATAGGTCTTCCTTTTTCAAAACGTAAACAATTCAAATCTTATAATTAATCTTATCTATATCTAAACAATCTTATCTATATTTATTTACTTTTTTTAATTTTAAAAAGATAAAAATACTACTTTAAGGGTATTTAGGTAAAATCCACCCTAAAAAGGTATAATTACTAAAAAGAAAAACCAAAGAGTATAATGACAAAAAAAAGTGAAAATGGTATATTCCCTCAAATTTTCACTAAAAATATGGATAATTATTTTTTTCTCCCTTAAAAAAATAATAATAAAATAATAAAGTCGCTGCTTAAAACAACAATTTAAATATATTTTTTTTATTTATTTTTATTATTGAATATTTATTTAATTGAAAAGGGTGAAAGTCATTGTTTCAAATAGCGACTTTGCTATATATCAAGTCATTGTTTCAAATAACGACTTTTCTATAATTTTTTTTCAGCCCAAATGGATAGCTAGACAAAGACACAAAAATTCGAGGAGGACAAAACTGTAAGTGACCTTCCAAAAATACCTCGCTCAAATATGAGAACGAAAAAAAAGCTAAGTGGAGAAAACCTAGGCATGATTGGTTAAAACTCAATTTAGTCGGGGCTTCTCCTAGCTAGTTCTTGAGAGTGCTCCGCATGTTACATCATTCGAGATTGAGAGGACAACCCCATCTACATAGGATACTCAAATCTAGGGAATTAATCACCGTTACGCGCAGAGGCCTTGACTCTGAGAGAAGGGATTCTCAAGACTAGAGAACTTAATATTCGGAATTTACAAATTGAAGGAGACTCACCAAATCATAAACAACCATCTAAAACATAAACAAAATGTCCATAGAAAATTGGACTAATTATGAGATCACTACCCACATTTTGTGAAAGAATTGAATTTTCGCACGTGCCCCGTTCATGTAATAAAGTGGCAAATAAGGTTGTGTATTTTTGCAACTCCTCTAAATAGCATATGCCTCACATTAATACTGGTCTCCATGACCTTATAAAGACCGAAAATTTTAAAATATTATTTTATTAACTTTGAATTAGTTCCGGTTAAACTTAAAATTCTATTTTGAGATTTCGGAAGATTTTGAAAATTTCGTCCTTAAGCTGACAATTTCATTTTGGCTCTTTTAAAATAAATTCCGGCTTGTTTTTTTAAAATGGATTTATTCCGTTTTATTCATTATGAGGCTTAAAAATATTTTCGGACCTTGATATTATTTTTGGAATCGATCGTTTATTTTATTTTATTCTGTAACGAGTCGAGATGCGTTTGGAAAGCGGGTTTCGCGATTTATTTTCGGGATATTATGTTATACACATTCTTACACGTTATCAACAACTCCCCCACTCCTCTGTCATCACCCACTCCTTGTATTGTCTGCAGCCTATACCCATTCCCCTCTAATTCTCTTCAATCCAAACTACCTGCCACCTCCCTCTGCTGCTCTGCCTCCCTTTCGTTTCTTTTAAAAATCCAACCTGCCCGGCTTCAACCGCATCATATCACCTCCGCTCCATCACAACCCCCTTCTTCCCCTTTTGCCTTTTCTTTCGATCACCATACCACCAGCCCCGCCACCACACACCGTCGCCAGTCACACCACATCCACCATCACCTCCCCTGTTCTGTGCGAAGCAGCAGCAGCCACCACCATCTCCAGCCACCCGACCCACGACTTCACCACTGAGCTCCAGCGTAGCCCAGCCAGCCACCAGCCACCCCAGCGCCGGACCACCACCCCCACCATTGCCGAAACCATCAGCCGCCATCACCTTGCCCTGTTTTGCCTCGATCGATTGTTTCGATAAGCCATTGTCCCTCGTTTTCGATCGAAACCTCCTAGAAACTCCTCCATTGTACTCATCCACATCCGACGTAGGTCCGAGGATCCGTCGAAAGCCTCCGACGACACCCGAAAGTCCGATCGGAGCTCCGACATTTGTGAAACCCGCGGTGAGATTTCCTTCCTTTCGTCCTTTTGCTTCCGGGTTAGGAGAGCGGGTCTGGTCGAGAGCGGGAGGGAGAGGGAGCTGAGGAGAGCGGGTCGAGGGAGTTCGGCGAGATGGGTCGAGCTCGAGCAGAGCCATGGTGAGGCCGAGCGCAAGCCGTGGGTGCAAGGAGGGCTGGGAGTGAGGGCGGGTGAGCGAGAGAGCCGCGACGACGAGGCCGAGGAAGGCAGTGGTGTGGGCGACGCAGGAGTGCAGGCCGGGATGAGCCGAGCTCAAGCTCACCTGCGGAGAGAACCAGGCGGGTGCGGGAGGAGGGAAATTTGAAGGAGGAAGGTGATGTGGGCCCCACCTCCATTTCTTTCATTTTGTTAAATTAGAACCGGGTTTGGGTGTTTAAATGGCTTCGGTTCGGTTCGGTCCGGTTTGGGTCGAGTTGGTTCGGTTTGGGGTTTATTTATTTATTTATTATTTATTGAATTAATTAATGATTATGATTTATTGGATATCTAGATTATTTAATACTTGTTAGTTGGAAAATGGTATTTAAAAATGGTTGGGAGAGAAATTGTTATTTAAAATATTTTTGGGAAGATTTATTGGATTTTATATTATGTTAGTGATTTAAGTTATAATTTATATCTAAGTGACATTTAAATATTTATATTTAAACTATATATATTTATATTATTAAAATCTTTCCCAAGAGTTGGAATTTAATAAGGTAATGAATTTTGGAAATAAACCTTGCCGGGATTATTTTAAATGAGTAGTATGATTTTATGAGAATGGGTTAAAGGTCGACGTTTTATAAATGGATTTGGCTCAGTATGGTTTTAAAAGGGAATTTCTTGAGTTAATTTAGTGAATTAATTTATTAACCTTACTATGTGAAATTAGGTGAGTTAAGACCTGGGTACAATGATATGAGATGGAAGCATAATATATGTTGGAAGTAAGTTGTTATGTCGGAAATATGAGGTGATGAGGGATACTGTAATGAATTGAAATGATGATGATGGTGAGGATGACGATGGTATGAATAAGATGTGATGATGAGAATATGCCCAAGTGGTGAAAACGAGATAGTGAACTTGTATATGTTATGTCAATCTTATGTGTATTAATTTATATGCCTTGTGTAAGCTAGACTTAGACTTATTATGTTACTTATCTTCTAGGTGATCTTTAATCTGCCTGGATCTGCTTGATTGTTTTATTGCTTGGATTTTGCGCTTCTCCAGGTAAGTTCCTTGAACTTACTCATGATGGGTGCTTTATGCACTGAGTGTTATATAATAGGCTAGTGTTCATGCACCATACGACTTAGAATAAAGCTTAGGATCTAAAACGGAAATCATATGACTTGCTATCTGTCTTTGCTAGAAAAACGGCCGTTATAGGTGTTTATCGAATGGGACCTTTTTATTTATTCTTGTCATCCTAGTTAGCGCTTATATAGAAAGTCGCTTGCACTCGATGATGCGGTAGGCTTTTGGTATAGAAAGTTGCTTGCACTCGACGATGTGGTAGGCTTTCTAGTAAGTGCATTAGGACTCTTAGAGCCTTAGCCCTTATATAAGTGTCATTGCTTGTCTTCCTTTCATAGTTAGTAGGCTCATTGCGTGGGGTTGGCCTGCACCGTAGGGTGAGGTAGCTCCTTGATGGTGAGTTGCTATAGGATTTCTTAGGAGCCTAGAGGGACATGCTATTTGGCATTTCTTGTAATTGTCGCGCTTCTTTATCTATTTCTACATTTATTTATCGGCATGCTTATCTGTTTAATTTCCGTTTTGCATTACACATTTCATCTTAGGAATAGGATGCTTATTATATGCCTCTTAGAGTGTTTACACACGCGCAGGAGTGACTCAATGATTGACCCAGATCCCCTTCTTTTTTTTAGATTCATGTAACCGTTAGCCGTTATCTTTGCTCATATGGATGCTTGGCGGGTTCAGACTTTTGGCATTAGATCGAGAACTTGAGAGACCACTAAACTTTCTTTCTTTTAAAATCTTTTGCATCGTTTTGACCCGGCTCAGTCGTGGCATTTTTTTGGATTGTATTTTGATTCAAACCTTACTTCTTTTTATTTTGAAAACTTGTGACTCGTACTCGGGTTGTAAGATCTAGATGGAAGGTAACCTTGCCTTCTTAAATGTAACTCGGATAATTAGGTTTTCTTTCCTAGGCCCAAGGGAGGGAAAATAAGGGAAAGAAGATCCTTATTTTCCGGGCCGTTATAGAAGTGGTATCAGAGCCTAGGTTGCTCAATCCGAGTACACATGAGTTGCAAAATAATTCCAAAACCGCCCACATATATCCTATTTTGAAGAAGTTTCAAAATCATTTCAAAAAGGGCAAAGCGGATTTCAGAATAAAAACCGGTAGGATCTTTTAGTTGAGAGATAGGGTCGCTGGGGTAGAACGAGGCGATAGCTCATCTCTTATGGATGTAGACTTGGGAAATGGGTAGGCAAAACATAGTTTATACTTTACAGATGGGCCTAGAAGACTCCAAGGAGTTTACACCGTGGTGGTTGGAGTAGCTGGGTTACGGAATAGAGGCCGAGAGGTAGTTGCCCCTTCGGTCAGTTGCCCCTCGAAGGGCAGCTTTTAGGTAGCTTTGGTGAACTTATATGATCTAAGCCCTAGGGCGATCCCCCTTGAAGGGGATCAGATTAAACCGCGATGATCGCTTCTGAGATATGTGATTAAGGCTCGCCCTTCTCTTGTCCAGTAGTTATGGTTGACATGCATCACGGACCAGTTGGGCGTGGGGGCCCAGTACGTCGGGGCAGGGGATGACCCCCTCGCCGGGTAGTCGCTGACGATGCTACTACTGGAGTTCAGACACACGAGACAGAGCAGGTCGAGATACCAATACCGACACCGCAGATGCCTACGGACAGAGTAGGCCTTGAGGAAATGATTACCGCTATGATTCGAGGGGTTCTTCGGGAGGCGTCAGGACGTTAGACTACAGAGGGTCCACAGAGAGTCGCTGCACCAAAGGATCAGGTTCAGCAGCCGATGCCCACAGATCAGGCCGGACTCGAGCAGATGGTGCACGATTTGCTTCAGAGGACCCGACAGGTGACGCCAGAGACCCCTACTTAGCAACCGATGCCTACAGACAGGGCCGGATTCAAGCATGCGATACTAGAGATGATTCAGATGTAGAGGGGACAGCGGCAGGCACCACAGCCAGTGGCAGATGCGACCGCAGTTGGGATTCAAGCAGAGAGGCGCATTGATTGGGTGAAGAGGTTTTCACAGAGCAACCCGCCTCTATTCACTGGAGATCCGACGGCAGACATCGAGCTATGGTTTAGAGTCATCGATGGACTCTTTGAGCTAATCGAGGCACCACCAGGGGAGCACCAGAGATTGGCGGCCGGTCAGCTACGAGACGATGCTTTCGACAGATGGTCCGTATACAAGGCGGAACGAGCAGATTGGACGTATGATGAGTTTAGATCCTTGGTTCTTCGCGAGTACAGCCCTCCCGGACTGCAGACTGCTAGAGAGGTCGCCTTCTACAGGGGGAGTTATGATGAGACGCTATCAGTTGCTGAGGTTGTTCGCCAGTTCAAGAAGGAGCTGGTATATTGCGACCATTTATGCCAGACGGACGCGAGTCGTATTCGACTACTATCTATGAGGCTCTCCCCAGCCGTGCTTCTACATGCTTCCAGCTTGGGCGACGTCCCTTTTGATAGATTCTTAGAGGTTATCTTGCGTTACGATACACAACGTCTTCTGTCAGCTGTGACCTACCAGTATTCTCACCCTCCTCGAGGTGAAAAGAGGCCGAGAGCTAAGTCTAACCGGGATGTGGTAGATAGAGGAGACCATTTCAGAGGAGCGTTCAGGAGAGATACACGCCGGGCACCAGCAGTACCCCTCCAGGAGATACGAGTTCAGAGCATTACATGCCAGGGATGTTATGAGGATGGACACCCCACAGAGAGATGCCCGAGGAGACAGATGGTGTGTTACACTTGTGGAGTTAGAGGACACCGATCAGCTTATTGTCCCCAGGATGGAGGGTCTATAGATGCACCAGAACCTCAACTTCAGAAACTGCCTAGACCAGCCCAGCTGACATACCCCCAGGGACAGGGGAGAGGGGCACCGACCGGCAGAGACCGAGGAGATGGAGGAGCTAGAGGCGGCCGAGGTAGCGGTCGAGGAGGCCGAGGATCTACTGTAGGGCTTGCACATTTATCAGTTGAGCCATTTAGGTTAGCTTGTGAGGGAAGACAGACGTCAGGAGGTATAGATCTTGGCTTGCCCCCACCGCCTCGCGTCTACCACATGGGAGCTTCAAGACGCTCCGACCCTTCTACATCAGGTATTATGACATGAGGTGTTTATCGATCTCGATGCTTGCGTGCGCATACATGGTTGATGATGATGTGTTCCATGCCTTGTTATTGCTGTTTGATATGCTTGGCATGACATGTGTGATGACTTGCTAATAGGACGCTAGTACAATGTTATCCTTGATGTGCTTTTGATGAGTTATATGGCTTATGATTCATGATATGACTTGAGATTTATATAATTGAAACTGATTTCTGAAAGATGAACCTAGGAAGAGAATATGGGATTAGCCCTTAGAGGTGGATGACTCTACCTCTTGAGTTCTGAAATTGCTTGACTAACGTCGAATTTGAAGGATTTTGAATGATACTGAAAAGGACTAACTTGGATTTTAAAAGGCCAAACGCGACAGAGATTTTCAATGATTTAGAAATTTTCTTCACCTGATTTACATTATAGCGCCTCACGAAGTAGATACAAGCATTATACAGGGGCACTTGTAGATTGCTTGCTAAGACCTAGTGGACGTTGTGATGCTTTTGAGTTATGATATAACTGAGAAGTCGGGGTAAGGATGTGATAGGTGCACATATCACATTCTTGTAACGATCGATTGGGAATGTCATGATCACGACGATGATACTGTGAGGACCTCATGGGGGCACTTGTGAGGTACTGACGGGATCAACGACATGACCCTTGGACTCGAAAATTTCAAACTCCATCCCCTTGTTTTAAAATGATTTTAGTCTCGAGGACGAGACATGTTTTTAGAGGTGGATGATGTAAAGACCGGAAATTTTAAAATATTATTTTATTAACTTTGAATTAGTTCCGGGTAAACTTAAAATTCTATTTTGAGATTTCGGAAGATTTTGAAAATTTCGTCCTTAAGTTGACAATTTCATTTTGGCTCTTTTAAAATAAATTCCGGCTTGTTTTTTTAAAATGGATTTATTCCGTTTTATTCATTATGAGGCTTAAAAATATTTTCGGACCTTGATATTATTTTCGGAATCGATCGTTTATTTTATTTTATTCTGTAACGAGTCGAGATGCGTTCGGAAAGCGGGTTTCGCGATTTATTTTCGGGATATTATGTTATACACATTCTTACACGTTATCAACAACTCCCCCACTCCTCTGTCATCACCCACTCCTTGTATTGTCTGCAGCCTCTACCCATTCCCCTCTAATTCTCTTCAACCCAAACTACCTGCCACCTCCCTCTCCTGCTCTGCCTCCCTTTCGTTTCTTTTAAAAATCCAACCTGCCCGGCTTTAACCGCATCATATCACCTCCGCTCCATCACAACCCCCTTCTTCCCCTTTTGCCTTTTCTTTCGATCACCATACCACCAGCCCCGCCACCACACACCGTCGTCAGTCACACCACATCCACCATCACCTCCCCTGTTCTGTGCGAAGCAGCAGCAGCCACCACCATCTCCAGCCACCCGACCCACGACGCCACCACTGAGCTCCGGCGTAGCCCAGCCAGCCACCAGCCACCCCAGCGCCGGACCACCACCGCCACCATTGCCGAAACCATCAGCCGCCATCACCTTGCCCTGTTTTTCCTCGATCGATTGTTTCGGTAAGCCATTCTCCCTCGTTTTTTATCGAAACCTCCTAGAAACTCCTCTATTGTACTCACCCACATCCGACGTAGGTCCGGGGATCCGTCGAAAGCCTCCGTCGACACCCGAAAGTCCGATCGGAGCTCCGACATTCGCAAAACCCGCAGTGAGATTTCCTTCCTTTCGTCCTTTTTCTTTCGGGTCGAGGGGGTTCGGCGATTTGGGTCGAGCTCAAGCAGAGCCATGGTGAGGCCAAGCAAAAGCCGTGGGTGCAAGGAGGGCTGGGAGTGAGGGCGGGTGAGCGAGAGAGCCGCGACGACGAGGCCGAGGAAGGCAGTGGTGTAGGCGACGCCGGAGTGTAGGCCGGGACGAGCTGAGCTCGGGCTCACCTGTGGAGAAAACCAGGCGGGCGCGGGAGGAGGGAAATTTGAAGGACGAAGGTGATGTGGGCCCCACCTCCATTTCTTTCATTTTGTTAAATTAGAACTGGGTTTGGGTGTTTAAATGGGTTCGGTTCGGTCCGGTTTGGGTCGGGTTGGTTCGGTTTGGGGTTTATTTATTATTTATTGAATTAATTAATGATTATGATTTATTGGATATCTAGATTATTTAATACTTGTTAGTTGGAAAATGGTATTTAAAAAGGGTTGGGAGAGAAATTGTTATTTAAAATATTTTTGGGAAGATTTATTGGATTTTATATTATGTTAGTGATTTAAGTTATAATTTATATCTAAGTGACATTTAAATATTTATATTTAAACTATATATATTTATATTATTAAAATCTTTCCCAAGAGTTGGAATTTAATAAGGTAATGAATTTTGGAAATAAACCTTGCCGGGATTATTTTAAATGAGTAGTATGATTTTATGAGAATGGGTTAAAGGTCGACGTTTTATAAATGAATTTGGCTCAGTATGGTTTTAAAAAGGAATTTCTCGAGTTAATTTAGTGAATTAATTTATTAACCTTACTATGTGAAATTAGGTGAGTTAAGACCTGGGTACAATTATATGAGATGGAAGCATAATATATGTTGGAAGTAAGTTGTTATGTCGGAAATATGAGGTGATGAGGGATACTGTAATGAATTGAAATGATGATGATGGTGAGGATGACGATGGTATGAATAAGATGTGATGATGAGAATATGCCCAAGTGGTGAAAACGAGATAGTGAACTTGTATATGTTATGTCAGTCTTATGTGTATTAATTGATATGTCTTGTGTAAGCTAGACTTAGACTTATTATGTTACTTATCTTCTAGGTGATCTTTAATCTGCCTGGATCTGCTTGATTGTTTTATTGCTTGGATTCTGCGCTTCTCCAGGTAAGTTCCTTGAACTTACTCATGATGGGTGCTTTATGCACTGAGTGTTATATAATAGGCTAGTGTTCATGCACCATACGACTTAGAATAAAGCTTAGGATCTAAAACGGAAATCATATGACTTGCTATCTGTCTTTGCTAGAAAAACGGCCGTTATAGGTGTTTATCGAATGGGACCTTTTTATTTATTCTTGTCATCCTAGTTAGCGCTTATATAGAAAGTCGCTTGCACTCGATGATGCGGTAGGCTTTTGGTATAGAAAGTTGCTTGCACTCGACGATGTGGTAGGCTTTCTAGTAAGTGCATTAGGACTCTTAGAGCCTTAGCCCTTATATAAGTGTCATTGCTTGTCTTCCTGTCATAGTTAGTAGGCTCATTGCGTGGGGTTGGCCTGCACCGTAGGGTGAGGTAGCTCCTTGATGGTGAGTTGCTATAGGATTTCTTAGGAGCCTAGAGGGACATGCTATTTGGCATTTCTTGTAATTGTCGCGCTTCTTTATCTATTTCTACATTTATTTATCGGCATGCTTATCTGTTTAATTTCCGTTTTGCATTACACATTTCATCTTAGGAATAGGATGCTTATTATATGCCTCTTAGAGTGTTTACACACGCGCAGGAGTGACCCAATGATTGACCCAGATCCCCTTCTTTTTTTAGATTCATGTAACCGTTAGCCGTTATCTTTGCTCATATGGATGCTTGGCGGGTTCAGACTTTTGGCATTAGATCGAGAACTTGAGAGACCACTAAACTTTCTTTCTTTTAAAATCTTTTGCATCGTTTTGACCCGGCTCAGTCGTGGCATTTTTTTGGATTGTATTTTGATTCAAATCTTACTTCTTTTTATTTTGAAAACTTGTGACTCGTACTCGGGTTGTAAGATCTAGATGGAAGGTAACCTTGCCTTCTTAAATGTAACTCGGATAATTAGGTTTTCTTTCCTAGGCCCAAGGGAGGGCAAATAAGGGAAAGAAGATCCTTATTTTCCGGGCCGTTACAGAAGTGGTATCAGAGCCTAGGTTGCTCAATCCGAGTACACATGAGTTGCAAAATAATTCCAAAACCGCCCACATATATCCTATTTTGAAGAATTTTCAAAATCATTTCAAAAATGGCAAAGCGGATTTCAGAATAAAAACCGGTAGGATCTTTTAGTTGAGAGATAGGGTCGCTGGGGTAGAACGAGGCGATAGCTCATCTCTTATGGATGTAGACTTGGGAAATGGGTAGGCAAAACATAGTTTATACTTTACAGATGGGCCTAGAAGACTCCAAGGAGTTTACACCGTGGTGGTTGGAGTAGCTGGGTTACGGAATAGAGGCCGAGAGGTAGTTGCCCCTTCGGTCAGTTGCCCCTCGAAGGGCAGCTTTTAGGTAGCTTTGGTGAACTTATATGATCTAAGCCCTAGGGCGATCCCCCTTGAAGGGGATCAGATTAAACCGCGATGATCGCTTCTGTGATATGTGATTAAGGCTCGCCCTTCTCTTGTCCAGTAGTTATGGTTGACATGCATCACGGACCAGTTGGGCGTGGGGGCCCAGTACGTCGGGGCAGGGGATGACCCCCTCGCCGGGTAGTCGCTGACGATGCTACTACTGGAGTTCAGACACACGAGACAAAGCAGGTCGAGATACCAATACCGCCACCGCAGATGCCTACGGACAGAGTAGGCCTTGAGGAAATGATTACCGCTATGATTCGAGGGGTTCTTCGGGAGGCGTCAGGACGTTAGAGTCCAGAGGGTCCACAGAGAGTCGCTGCACCAAAGGATCAGGTTCAGCAGCCGATGCCCACAGATCAGGCCGGACTCGAGCAGATGGTGCACGATTTGCTTCAGAGGACCCGACAGGTGACGCCAGAGACCCCTACTTAGCAACCGATGCCTACAGACAGGGCCGGATTCAAGCAGGCGATACTAGAGATGATTCAGATGTAGAGGGGACAGCGGCAGGCACCACAACCAGTGGCAGATGCGACCGCAGTTGGGATTCAAGCAGAGAGGCGCATTGATTGGGTGAAGAGGTTTTCACAGAGCAACCCGCCTCTATTCACTGGAGATCCGACGGCAGACATCGAGCTATGGTTTAGAGTCATCGATGGACTCTTTGAGCTAATCGAGGCACCACCAGGGGAGCACCAGAGATTGGCGGCCGGTCAGCTACGAGACGATGCTTTCGACAGATGGTCCGTATACAAGGCGGAACGAGCAGATTGGACGTATGATGAGTTTAGATCCTTGGTTCTTCGCGAGTACAGCCCTCCCGGACTGCAGACTGCTAGAGAGGTCGCCTTCTACAGGGGGAGTTATGATGAGACGCTATCAGTTGCTGAGGTTGTTCGCCAGTTCAAGAAGGAGCTGGTATATTGCGACCATTTATGCCAGACGGACGCGAGTCGTATTCGACTACTATCTATGAGGCTCTCCCCAGCCGTGCTTCTACATGCTTCCAGCTTGGGCGACGTCCCTTTTGATAGATTCTTAGAGGTTATCTTGCGTTACGATACACAACGTCTTCTGTCAGCTGCGACCTACCAGTATTCTCACCCTCCTTGAGGTGAAAAGAGGCCGAGAGCTAAGTCTAACCGGGATATGGTAGATAGAGGAGACCATTTCAGAGGAGCGTTCAGGAGAGATACACGCCGGGCACCAGCAGTACCCCTCCAGGAGATACGAGTTCAGAGCATTACATGCCAGGGATGTTATGAGGATGGACACCCCACAGAGAGATGCCCGAGGAGACAGATGGTGTGTTACACTTGTGGAGTTAGAGGACACCGATCAGCTTATTGTCCCCAGGATGGAGGGTCTATAGATGCACCAGAACCTCAACTTCAGAAACTGCCTAGACCAGCCCAGCTGACATACCCCCAGGGATAGGGGAGAGGGGCACCGACCGGCAGAGACCGAGGAGATGGAGGAGCTAGAGGCGGTCGAGGTAGCGGTCGAGGAGGCCGAGGATCTACTGTAGGGCTTGCACATTTATCAGTTGAGCCATTTAGGTTAGCTTGTGAGGGAAGACAGACGTCAGGAGGTATAGATCTTGGCTTGCCCCCACCGCCCCGCGTCTACCACATGGGAGCTTCAAGACGCTCCGACCCTTCTACATCAGGTATTATGACATGAGGTGTTTATCGATCTCGATGCTTGCGTGCGCATACATGGTTGATGATGATGTGTTCCATGCCTTGTTATTGCTGTTTGATATGCTTGGCATGACATGTGTGATGACTTGCTAATAGGACGCTAGTACGATGTTATCCTTGATGTGCTTTTGATGAGTTATATGGCTTATGATTCATGATATGACTTGAGATTTATATAATTGAAACTGATTTCTGAAAGATGAACCTAGGAAGAGAATATGGGATTAGCCCTTAGAGGTGGATGACTCTACCTCTTGAGTTATGAAATTGCTTGACTAACGTCGAATTTGAAGGATTTTGAATGATACTGAAAAGGACTAACTTGGATTTTAAAAGGCCAAACGCGACAGAGATTTTCAATGATTTAGAAATTTTCTTCACCTGATTTACATTATAGCGCCTCACGAAGTAGATACAAGCATTATACAGGGGTACTTGTAGATTGCTTGCTAAGACCTAGTGGACGTTGTGATGCTTTTGAGTTATGATATAACTGAGAAGTCGGGGTAAGGATGTGATAGGTGCACATATCACATTCTTGTAACGATCGATTGGGAATGTCATGATCACGACGATGATACTGTGAGGACCTCATGGGGGCACTTGTGAGGTACTGACGGGATCAACGACATGACCCTTGGACTCGAAAATTTCAAACTCCATCCCCTTGTTTTAAAATGATTTTAGTCTCGAGGACGAGACATGTTTTTAGAGGTGGATGATGTAAAGACCGGAAATTTTAAAATATTATTTTATTAACTTTGAATTAGTTCCGGGTAAACTTAAAATTCTATTTTGAGATTTCGGAAGATTTTGAAAATTTCGTCCTTAAGTTGACAATTTCATTTTGGCTCTTTTAAAATAAATTCCGGCTTGTTTTTTTAAAATGGATTTATTCCGTTTTATTCATTATGAGGCTTAAAAATATTTTCGGACCTTGATATTATTTTCGGAATCGATCGTTTATTTTATTTTATTCTGTAACGAGTCGAGATGCGTTCGGAAAGCGGGTTTCGCGATTTATTTTCGGGATATTATGTTATACACATTCTTACACGTTATCAACAACTCCCCCACTCCTCTGTCATCACCCACTCCTTGTATTGTCTGCAGCCTCTACCCATTCCCCTCTAATTCTCTTCAACCCAAACTACCTGCCACCTCCCTCTGCTGCTCTGCCTCCCTTTCGTTTCTTTTAAAAATCCAACCTGCCCGGCTTCAACCGCATCATATCACCTCCGCCCCATCACAACCCCCTTCTTCCCCTTTTGCCTTTTCTTTCGATCACCATACCACCAGCCCCGCCACCACACACCGTCGTCAGTCACACCACATCCACCATCACCTCCCCTGTTCTGTGCGAAGCAGCAGCAGCCACCACCATCTCCAGCCACCCGACCCACGACGCCACCACTGAGCTCCGGCGTAGCCCAGCCAGCCACCAGCCACCCCAGCGCCGGACCACCACCGCCACCATTGCCGAAACCATCAGCCGCCATCACCTTGCCCTGTTTTTCCTCGATCGATTGTTTCGGTAAGCCATTCTCCCTCGTTTTTTATCGAAACCTCCTAGAAACTCCTCTATTGTACTCACCCACATCCGACGTAGGTCCGGGGATCCGTCGAAAGCCTCCGACGACACCCGAAAGTCCGATCGGAGCTCCGACATTCGCAAAACCCGCGGTGAGATTTCCTTCCTTTTGTCCTTTTTCTTTCGGGTCGAGGGAGTTCGGCGATTTGGGTCGAGCTCGAGCAGAGCCATGGTGAGGCCGAGCAAAAGCCGTGGGTGCAAGGAGGGCTGGGAGTGAGGGCGGGTGAGCGAGAGAGCCGCGACGACGAGGCCGAGGAAGGCAGTGGTGTGGGCGACGCTGGAGTGCAGGCCGGGACGAGCCGAGCTCGGGCTCACCTGTGGAGAAAACCAGGCGGGCGCGGGAGGAGGGAAATTTGAAGGAGGAAGGTGATGTGGGCCCCACCTCCATTTCTTTCATTTTGTTAAATTAGAACTGGGTTTGGGTGTTTAAATGGGTTCGGTTCGGTCCGGTTTGGGTCGGGTTGGTTCGGTTTGGGGTTTATTTATTTATTTATTATTTATTGAATTAATTAATGATTATGATTTATTGGATATCTAGATTATTTAATACTTGTTAGTTGGAAAATGGTATTTAAAAAGGGTTGGGAGAGAAATTGTTATTTAAAATATTTTTGGGAAGATTTATTGGATTTTATATTATGTTAGTGATTTAAGTTATAATTTATATCTAAGTGACATTTAAATATTTATATTTAAACTATATATATTTATATTATTAAAATCTTTCCCAAGAGTTGGAATTTAATAAGGTAATGAATTTTGGAAATAAACCTTGCCGGGATTATTTTAAATGAGTAGTATGATTTTATGAGAATGGGTTAAAGGTCGACGTTTTATAAATGAATTTGGCTCAGTATGGTTTTAAAAGGGAATTTCTCGAGTTAATTTAGTGAATTAATTTATTAACCTTACTATGTGAAATTAGGTGAGTTAAGACCTGGGTACAATTATATGAGATGGAAGCATAATATATGTTGGAAGTAAGTTGTTATGTCGGAAATATGAGGTGATGAGGGATACTGTAATGAATTGAAATGATGATGATGGTGATGACGGCGATGGTATGAATAAGATGTGATGATGAGAATATGCCCAAGTGGTGAAAACGAGATAGTTAACTTGTATATGTTATGTGAATCTTATGTGTATTAATTGATATGCCTTGTGTAAGCTAGACTTAGACTTAATATGTTACTTATTTTCTAGGTGATCTTTAATCCGCCTGGATCTGCTTGATTGTTTTATTGCTTGGATTCTGCACTTCTCTAGGTAAGTTCCTTGAACTTACTCTTGATGGGCGCTTTATGCATTGAGTGTTATATAGTAGGCTAGTGTTCATGCACCATACGACTTAGAATCAAGCTTAGGATCTAAAACGGAAATCATATGACTTGCTATTTGTCTTTGCTAGAAAAACGGCCGTTATAGGTGTTTATCGAATGGGACCTTTTTATTTATTCTTGTCATCCTAGTTAGCGCTTATATAGAAAGTTGCTTGCACTCGATGATGCGGTAGGTTTTTGGTATAGAAAGTTGCTTGCACTCGACGATGCGGTAGGTTTTCTAGTAAGTGCATTAGGACTCTTAGAGCCTTAGCCCTTATATAAGTGTCATTGCTTGTCTTCCTTTCATAGTTAGTAGGCTCATTGTGTGGGGTTGGCCTGCACCGTAGGGTGAGGTAGCTCATTGATGGTGAGTTGCTATAGGATTTCTTAGGAGCCTAGAGGGACATGCTATTTGGCATTTCTTGTAATTGTCGCGCTTCTTTATCTATTTCTGCATTTATTTATCCGCATGCTTATCTGTTTAATTTCCGTTTTGCATTACACATTTCATCTTAGGAATAAGATGCTTATTATATGCCTCTCAGAGTGTTTACACACGCGAAGGAGTGACCCGATGATTGACCCAGATCCCCTTCTTTTTTTTAGATTCAGGTAACCGTTAGCCGTTATCTTTGCTCATATGGATGCTTGGCGGGTTCAGACTTTTGGCGTTAGATCGAGAACTTGAGAGACCACTAAACTTTCTTTCTTTTAAAATCTTTTGCATCGTTTTGACCCGGCTCAGTCATGGCATTTTTTTTGGATTGTATTTTGATTCAAACCTTGCTTCTTTTTATTTCGAAAACTTGTGACTCGTACTCGGGTTGTAAGATCTAGTTGGAAGGTAACCTTGCCTTCTTAAACGTAACTCGGATAATTAGGTTTTCTTTCCTAGGCCCAAGGGAGGGCAAATAAGGGAAAGAAGATCCTTATTTTCCGGGCCGTTACAGACCTATCCAATTTTTTCCCTCCTAAAAAATTCTCGACGTTTTATCTTTGTTGTGTTTTACCGAAACTAAATGAACCACAAAGCAGGGATTAGTACACCACGTCGATATGAACGTGGGGCACATCAATACGAACGTGGTGCCCTAAATTCTGATTTGCTTTTGATTTTCAATGTCTATTTCCACGTCGATTCGGACGTGACACTACGTCGATTCGGACGTGTACTACCGTAATCCAGATTTGCGCCCGTTGTGTTTTCCCCTTTCAATCCTTCCGGTCCGCATATTTACTTTTTTTTTTTTTTATTGACCGGGTGACTATGAATTGGGCAGGAGGCTAAGTCTTATATAAGCGCCGGTTCGGTTTATGAACTTTGCGTCGGAAACGTCGTCCTCTTGTCTCGTTCAAATTTAGCCCTCGCCGTCCTTCCAACGCCCCATCCCATCCTCCGTTCGCTTCTTCAATTTGTGGTTTACATTCATCATTCACTCCTCTTCGAAGTGACCTATAGGTTCTGAAAACATCATCAATTTGGGGTATTTCATCGGTCTTAGCTATGGTATGTTGTAATTTTCTGTCCCTTTCCTGTTTCTCAATCTAGGGTTTTAATAAGATTTCCTTCAGTTTCTCTCTTTATTCCGATTTTGAAACATTATTGGTCTAATTCGGTGCACAGGCTGCGAGAGTATTGGCGAATTTGCTTGTCATGGGGTCCGGGATCATGTTGAGGGCATTTGCTCAAGCTTATCGACAAGCCATTGCAAGTAAGTTCCTTTCCCTTTTCACTTCACATCTATCATGGATTCTATAATTTTGGTCTTATCTGTCTTTCTTAGATGTTGGTTTAGCCTATTTGGGAGCTTTTCGTTTGTTTCTTTATGCACAAGCTATGATTTTGGGCGACTGGCAAGAACAAAACTGTGGTGGGATCGGTTTGGTATGGTTTTTAATCGGTATCAAATCAATTCCTAAGAATGAATCACAGCCTGATATCCTAATTCTCATTCCCCCTTTCCTGACCTTGGAGTTGGGTTCCCTAACTTCATCTCCTTCTACCCTAAGCACCAGTGCACCACCACGGACGCAGTTGAAGGAAATAGAGTACTGCTATGGATGAGGTGAATTTCCTAAGTGGAAGACAGTGGTTAAGGCAATTTAGTTGACAAGGAAGGCACAAATAAAGTACTGCTATGGTTAGGGTAAGGGTGAGAAATTCGGTCTTAATGGGCTGAAGGAGGATGAAATTAGGGACTAAGGAGACAAGGAATATGTTAGGGTGAAGAAGATGAGGATGTCGAAGGATAACGATGAAGGGGACGAGCTGTGGTCAGCAGTGGCAATAAGGTGGGTAATGGAGGAGACTAGTGGTGGCACCGACGGACGAGGACAAGGGAGATGTTCGCTGTAATCATAGTATATTGTTAATAAATCCTAAGTTGTTTTATAAATTCCAGCCAAACACCAAATTTCAATCAGCCTTCTTACTAAGCTGAACCTGATTTCTTGAACCGTGCAGCCTTCTTACTAAGTTGAACCTGATTTCTTGAACCATGCTGAAGAGGTTAATCTCCCCCTCTTTCCCCCATTTCATAGTTGTCTCGTCTCTTTATTGGTAACAGCAATTTTGCAGTGTATGTTGAAATTTAATTCGGTAAACTTTTATCTTTAAGATTACTGGGTCGCCTTGGCGAGCTTTATTTAAGAGAGAATGGGGAGTGAATTTGAGGAAGACATGTCTGATTTAGATTGATGCACCAAAATTAGAACTGGTTAAATTTGGATTCTATATTCTGAAATTACAGCTGTAGTTTTGGGAGATTGAAGGAAATTTACGAAATCATCCTTTGACGAATTCTATCAAATAGCTTATTTTGTCTGCATAGGGTAAGTATATTTGTGGATCATTCTTTAAGGTGATGTGGATCATTCTTTAAGGTGATGATGAGTGCAATATATTCTTATTTAACGTCAACTATTTTAATAATTTTTTACTGTCATATTACCCTTAGAAATATATTTTCCAGAAAGTCAACAGAGTTTTTTGAAAAAATTAGGAAGTTTACTATAGAGGGAGGGCTAACATATTGTCTCTCCTTTTTTCTGTTCATGTTCAATGTCATTTAGTCTTTTAGACTAATTAGATAGAAATGATACTGAATATAACTGGAAAACGGGACCATGGATTAAGGAGATTCTTTGAACGATTGTGGGAATATGCATGGTGTGAGATTAAATGTAGGATTATAGAGCAACATTCTGAAATTTTGATTGCCCAATCTTAGATTTCGCAGGATCCGCAGCTGCATTTGCATTACTATTTCTTTTATTGTCAGCCTCTGCTCTTTTGTGGAATATCTGGAAGATTGGTCATATTTCTCAATTAAGCTTGTTTTCCGTAATAGATGACATTCCTATCCTTGGAGCATTTATTAGATATGATTTGATTGCAATCTCTTTCCTATTGCTTGTGAATAGTTCGTATTATCTTCGCGTGTGTGCATGCCATTAGGTCTTGTATGTATAGTGATAGAGTTAGGACTTAGGAGCATGGAATAGGGCAAACACACGTGATATCAAAGAATCCACTCAAACGCAGAAGTGCTTGTGTTGTGGTTGAAGAAGATCAGCCCACTGTTGTAATCTCTAATACTCGGCAAAAGCTAATGCTCCCTGTTATGAAAATTTGTAGAACCCAACTACGACTAAAAGTAGTAGCATAAATATGTAATTGATATGATATCCCTCCCTTGTACCCAAACACTCTTACACTCGTGATATACTGATAGAGTGATAGTCACCTTCCAAGTGATCGTCGCATCATTCTTTCGTAGCCTTTATAACTGTAACATAATTTATTCTAGATAGTTCTCTATTTCTGTTCACATGCCTAGCCTAAAGTTATATATGTAACCGATATTACACAGAAACACCAGATGGATGGCTTATTCAATTTCTGTTTCATCGGGAAACTCGGAAATACCGAACCGTGGAGACAGACTTGTGTAAAACTATGCTAGCTATAATGGGATTTGACATTTTCCCCTGTCCATTTTGTTTCCCATTTTTGTTTACATGTAATCCACTACATAACATATAGCTTAATATCTTGCTTTATATCTTTTATAAAAAAATTTGAAATTCACCATCAAACACGGATTGTTGCAGATGCCTCTAAAAATGGTGTTGCTCAAGAGGCTGTGCAGAACACAATCCGGAGAGCGAGTAGAGCCATGTCAGAGCAAGAGGCGAGGCAAATCCTTGGTGTTGCAGATAATTCCGCTTGGGAAGAGATTTTGAAGGTTGTTGTCTCCTTCTGGAAACCTACTATTCTGTGTTTGCTCTTCTGTATGTTATCCTAACATGCTTTTTCGCTTGTCGGAGCAGAAATATGATGTTTTATTTCAGAGAAATGCACAGCGTGGGAGCTTCTATCTCCAATCGAAAGTCCACAGAGCAAAGGAGTGCCTAGAGGCTGTATATAATCCAGTGAAAGGTCAGGGTCCTGCTGTTTAAACAAACAAGTTAGTAACCTATGCTCGTTGAGTCATAGGACGATCACCTTAGTGCTCTAAAACAAACTTTGAAACTAAGCTTTGTATTCTCAACTGAAACGGATGGCTTCCGTTGCATGAAGTTTTGCGAGTTCTACAGAAGAGTGGCATAAAAACTGGGCTTTTGACTTTCGAATAAACTGGACACAAAAATGTTATGTATTAGGATATGTTGGGTGAAGTTTGTTTTCCGGTCATCAACCTTGTAAAGTGACGAGGGTTATTCAAAATGGTCCCTAACGTTCATTTTTTTGCTACATTAAGAGCCCAAAAATATTAAAAACTTGCCAATTTGAACTGCATCGCATGTTCACCCTTAAGGGCTATCAATTTCTCCTGAAGTTGTGGATGAACGAAACCATCTGACCAAGGTAAATGACCAAGACAATGGTGGGATGAAGCGGTATTTGGGTTTGTAAGTTCATTTTGATTGAAGGGAGGGTGAGTTGGATGTGGCCGAGGTTACATCCATAATTCAGCCAACCCAAGCATCGAGACCCCTAAATTCCGAAGCCGCAAACAATATCATTGTCATGAGAAAATCCTAAAACCCAGATGATGTGAAGTCTCACTATTGCACCAAAGTTCTGCATTCATTTCAGTCTGAACTTTTGACAATATGCTCCGCCCTACTGAAGAAATGCATTTCTTCAAACTTCATATCAATACATTAGTACCCCATCAGCTAGTTTGATTTTCGCATGGTGTATTTTTCATCGTACATTGTTTTGACACCGACTTTTAGAGTTAGCAAACATTTTTATTTGGGTCAACTGCAAGAAACCACCCTTTAAATGTTGCATATTGCACATAACCACCCTTTACATAAAAAATTGTGGCAAACCACCCCTTATAGTGTCTCCGTTAGCAAATAACCACCCACACCTTTTAATCTGTTAAGCTGCTGTTAATATATATATATATATATATATATATATATATATATATATATATATATATATATATATATATATATATATATGTTCATGCTTGGTTCTCTCCCTTATATATTATATTTAATCTAAGATTAATTAAAAAAAATTAAAAAAAAAAGCAGTCTCACACCTCTCACCATCTCACCACCACCCAAAACCTAAGGGCACCTCCCACCACCATGGCACCACTTGAATGACTGCAAATGAAAAGAGATGAAAGCTCTCTTCTCCCCAGAAAACTCCAACCAGAGAAAGAACTCTAAACCGTTCAACACCACCGCCCTCAACCCCGCCCAATCCTCTCAAATAAGATCTGATCTTAGAACCAAGATCCGCCCCAAACTGCCCAAAGCCACATACTTGAATCCCCAAAAAACTCAATCCAAAGAAAATGACCTCAATCCCACCAATATCATGACCAGATTGAAACAAAAAGGCAATCAAAATAAAAATCCCCCAAATCATTTGAAGCTTCTTTGCTGCAAAAACATCCTGAGTTCCAAAATGGAAGAAGGAAAGACATGTTGGTAGATGGATGGCAAGAAGAAGGGTCAGAATAAAAAAGAAAAAGAGGCAAGATTGGGGCAAAGGTGGAGTGGCGAGTCCAGGGCGGTGGTTGTGGTGTCCTACGGTGGCGGTTCTTCGTCTGCGCTCTTCCTCATGGGGCAATAGCGACGGCGGGCACTTCTACTAATCCCAACTCAAACGCCGATTCCGAATTTGATATGGTGCACAACCCTAACCCCAATCTCAGTCCCAATTTATCTATGATGAGTTTAGGGGGATTTGGGTCTTTGGCAATAGTTTAGGGTTTCAGATTTTCGGATGTGCCCTCTCACTTGCTATCTCTAATACAACTATTGACCGTGTTGTTGAATTTGAAGAAATTGAAGGGATGAAGTTGTTTGATTTTTTTTAGTTGTGTGGATTTGTTCTTAAATTCTTGATTGAATTCAATGGATTTGAAGGAAAGTTCTGTTCTTGATTTTAATGGCATTCAAGTGAAAATTGGATGTTTAGACAAGGGTATTTTAGTCATTTTCATATAAATTTACACTGAACCTTAACGGAATAGAGGCTTGGGTGGTTATTTGCTAACGGAGACATTATAAGGGGTGGTTTGCCGCAATTTCATATATAAGGGGTGGTTATGTGCAATATGCCACATTTAAGGGGTGGTTTTCTGCAGTTTACCCTTTTTATTTTTAAAACAACTTGTTGACTCGGGAAGCCAGTGTCGACAGACCGTTTCCAGACAAAAATACTTGTCCATCCCTAAAACTAGTATCGGGACCGTACATTTGACAAAAAAAAATCACCGTGCATATAGTAGTCCCCATTATCGGGTTAATACAAGGGACAGATATATTGTGAATTTTTTGCCATCTTGACGGGTCTATTTGGCTAGATCATATTGTTCATTATCATCAATAAACACACTGCGCCCATCAAACTTATTTCCTATCCACTTTAAATGACCTATTCCTTCAAGGGGTATGAATGTGAGTGTGAATGACACCGGATCAGTTCCATCCCCTTTCTTTATTTTTCTTTCATTATTTTTATATAAGAAACTATTTGAGAGTTTTGAATCTCACACAATTGGATAATACCCCCTTAGGGTTTGCCTTTTTCATCCATTGACTTATGTAGAGACTTCTTAAAAAGGCAGACATGCTTAGGACGAGATGGGTCCACAAAACCGAGAGGTTGGAACATGTAAACTATATCATAAAGTTGACCATGTACGAAGACATTCTTGACATTCAGCCAATGAATAGGCCATGAAAAAGAGACGACTAAGTAAAGGACTATACGAATAGTAGCTGGTTCGACAACTGAGCTAAATGTCTCCCCACGGTGAATTCCTACCTCCTGAGAACAATCATTAGCTACTAGCTGAGCTTTGTACCGTTCCAAAGAGCCATCAACCCGAAATTTGTGGAGAAACAACCACATACACCTAACCATATTCACCTCGGAAGGCCGAGGTACCAATACCCAAGTCCCTTTGCCAAATAAGAGCTCTATATTCAGTGGTGTAAATACTCGGAATTTTAAGATATTATTTTATAAATTAAGAATTAATTTTGATTTAATTGGGATTTGAATTCTAAGGATTCAGAAAATTTTGAGTAATTATGTCCTCGAGCAAACGATTTGTTTGAATTCTTTCGATCAAATTCCGGCATAAATTTGTTATTTAAATTCAAAGATGAATTTATTTCGCTCTATTATTTTAAGGCTTAGAAATATTTTCGGGCTTCATTATCTAATTCGGATTCGAAAGTTTATTTTAAATTGATTTTAATTGAGTCGGGTTAAGGTCGGAAAGCGGGTTGCATAATTTATTCCGGGTATTAATTTGACTTTTATAGTCACTCCTACACTCAAACTCTTTTCCCCCTCCCTCACCCTGCCATACCTACTCCCTCACCTATGTCCTATTCATCTGTCAAGCCCATTCACCCATCTCTGTCACCCCCCATCCCTCCATCTCCTACATTCATTCTCCATTAAATCTCCTCCTCCACCACCTCTGCATTCACCATCTCAGCACACCACAATCACTCCTCCATTACAACACCGAGTGCCACCACACCAGCACCTCCAATCCAAGCACCAAGCACCCTACCCCCCCTTGCTCCTCTGTTTTCGAAAATCCACCCAAGCCCCACCGCACCTCAATTATCGAACCACCACTAGCAGCCCGAGTCGAAGCGGAGTAGTCCAGGAGGTCCTGTAGCCGCCGACGATAGCCCGAGCACGCCTTCCCTGTTTCCAGCGACCTCGAAGATCTTCCGGCAAGCCACCGAACCGAAGATCTCTCGGTGAGCTTCCAACTCTTCCCTCCTTTTCCCTTGATTCATATTTTTGGTTCTCTTATGGGTTAAAATGGTCGGGGAGAGAGGTTCGGTGAGGTTGAGCCTAAGAGAGTGTATGAGAGGGGTCGGAGAGGGACGAATGAGCTCGAGCTCCGGCAAACTCGAGATCACAAGGCGAGCGTGAGTGAGAGCGTGAGTTGGGGGTGAGCAAGCGGCCTGGGCGGGGCCATGGAGTCAGAGAGGGAGGACGAGGAGGCGTAGTAGTCGCCGGCAGGGCTTCTTCTCCGGGCGACGTCGAGCAGCGCAGGCGGGACTTGGGAGCGAAGGCTGAATGTTGAAGGAGCACTCGGATTGGGCCCCACCTGCTTGCCCCGTCAGCTCCAGGGCCCACTCCCCATCTGTTTTTTTAATTGTTGGGCTGGTTCAGGATTTGAATTAGGGGGAGAAGTGGATCTGGGTTTGGGTCCGAGTTTAGTGAAATGGGGTGGGCTGAGATTGGGCTTTTGGGTTTGGATGTTTTAAGGGTTTTGTGTTTATGTTATATTTAGTCATTATGTTAATTTAATTATTATTATATTTTTTTTCATTATTATATATTTATTATTATTATTATCATTATTCTAGTTTATTAATAAACTAATATTTTCTGTAAATTATTTATATATTATAAGTTGTTTTAAAAGTAGAATTATTGGCACATTATATGTTATGATATGATGTTTTAACATGTGTTTTTAGAGAAGTTAAAGTGATTTATTAATGTTATCTTATTTATGTGGTTTATTAAAAATGGGATGATTTGGTGTTTTATTTAATTGAATATTGTTTGAGAAATTATTTAAAGAGGTTCAAGGTTTCCCAAACTGTTTTAAAGGATGTTGAAATCATAGTTAATTTTTTCGATAGTGACCTTTGACTTGTATTTTGAGAAATGTTTCTCAAATGAATTATTGTTTTAAAACCGATATGCCGGAATTATTTTAATAATATAATTTTGGGAAATTTGTTTAAGAATTCAAATGTTTAATATCGGGATTTGGCCAAGTATGATTTTAAAAGAATTGTTTGACTATTAAATTGACTTCTTGGAGATTTAAAGGCTTTTGAGGAACTTTGAAATGATTTACTTGAGTTGACTTGATGATTTGATTAATGAAATTACTTGAGCATTTATATGAGTTAAAAGCATGATTTGAAACGTTGAAAATTTGAGATGATTTATGGAAATGAGAATGGAACTGTAATGATGATGATGATGATGATGATGATGATGATGATGATGATGATGGTGTTGATATAAATAAGATGTGATGATGAGAATATGCCCAAGTTGTGGAAACGAGATGGAAAATTGAATTGAGACATGAATGTTGATGAAGATTGGATGGTTAACTTATATATGTTTTATGTGGATCTTATGTGTGTTATTTGATCTGCTTTGTGTAAGTTAGACTTAGACTTATTATGTTATATATTGAATTACTAGGTGATCTCTGATTTGTCTGGACTTGCTATTACTTTTGTTGGTTGCTTGGATTCCGCGCTTCTCCAGGTAAGTTCTTTGAACTTACTCATGATGGGCGCTTTATGCACTGGGTGTTATATAGTAGGCTAGTGTTCATGCACCATACGACTTAGAATCAAGCTTAGGATCTAAAACGGAAACCATATGACTTGCTATCTGTCTTTGCTAGAAAACGACCGTTATAGGTGTTTATTGGTTGGGACCTTTTTCTTTATTCTTGTCATTCTAGATGGCGCTTATATAGAAAGTTGCTTGCACTCGATGATGCGGTAGGCTTTTGGATGGTTAACTTATATATGTTTTATGTGGATCTTATGTGTGTTATTTGATATGCTTTGTGTAAGTTAGACTTAGACTTATTATGTTATATATTGAATTACTAGGTGATCTCTGATTTGTCTGGACTTGCTATTACTTTTGTTGGTTGCTTGGATTCCGCGCTTCTCCAGGTAAGTTCTTTGAACTTACTCATGATGGGCGCTTTATGCACTGGGTGTTATATAGTAGGCTAGTGTTCATGCACCATACGACTTAGAATCAAGCTTAGGATCTAAAACGGAAACCATATGACTTGCTATCTGTCTTTGCTAGAAAACGACCGTTATAGGTGTTTATTGGTTGAGACCTTTTTCTTTATTCTTGTCATCCTAGATGGCGCTTATATAGAAAGTTGCTTGCACTCGATGATGCGGTAGGCTTTTGGTATGGAAAGTTGCTTGCACTCGATTATGCGGTAGGCTTTCTAGTAAGTGCATTAGGACTCTTAGAGCCTTAGGAATTATATAAGTGTCATTGCTTGCCTTCCTTTCATAGTTAGTAGGCTCATTGCGTGGGGTTGGTATGCACCGTAGTGTGAGGTAGCTCCTTTGATGGTGAGTTGCTATAGGATTTCTTAGGAGCCTATAGGGACATGCTATTTGGCATTTTTTGTAATTGGCGCGCTTCTTTATTTATTTCATCTTAGGAATAGGATACTTATCATATGCCTCTCAGAGTGTGTTTACACACGCGCAAGAGTGACCCGATGATTGACCCAGAACCCTTTTTTTTTAGATTCAGGTAACCGTTAGCCGCTATCTTTGCTCATATGGATGCTTGGCGGGTTCAGACTTTTGGCGTTAGATCGAGAGCTTGAGAGACCACTAAACTTCCTCTCTTTTAAAATCTTTTGCATCGTTTTGACCCGGCTCAGTCGTGACACTCTTTTGGATTGTATTTTGATTTAAACCTTGCTTCTTTTTATTTGCGAAAACTTGTGACTCGTACTCGGGTGGTAAGATCTAGTTGAAAGGTAACCTTGCCTTCTTAAACGTAACTCGGATAATTAGATTTTCCTTCCTAGGCCTAAGGGAGGGCAAACAGGGGAAAGAAGATCCTTATTTTCCGGGCTGTTAAAGAAGTGGTATCAGAGCCTAGGTTGCTCAATCTGAGTACACATGAGTTGCAAAATAATTCCAAAACCGCCCACCGATTTCCTATTTTGAAGAAGTTTCAAAATCTTTTCCAAAAGGGCAAAGCGAATTTCAGAATAAAATTGGTAGGATCTTTTAGTTGAGAGATAGGATCGCTGGGGTAAAACGAGGCGATAGCTCATCCCTTATGGATGTAGACTTGGGAAATGGGTAGGCGAAACATAGCTTATACTTTACAGATGGGCCTAGTAGACTCCAAGGAGGTTACACCGTGGTGGTTGGAGTAGCAGGGTTACGGTATAGAGGCCGAGAGGTAGTTGCCCCTCCGGTCAGTTGCCCCTCGAAGGGAAACTTTTAGGTAGCTTTGGTGAACTTGTATTATCTAAGCCCGAGGGCGATCCCCCTTGAAGGGGATCAGATTAAACCACGATGATCGCTTCTATGATATGTGATTAAGGCTCGCCCTTCTCTTGTCCAGTAGTTATGGTTGACACGCGTCACGGAGCAGTTGGGCGTGGGGGCCCAGTACGTCGAGGCAGGGGATGACCCCCTCCCCGGGTAGTCGCTGACGAGGCTACTACTGGAGTTCAGACACACGAGACAGAGCAGGTCGAGGTACCAATACCGCCACCGCAGATGCCTACGGGCAGAGTAGGCCTTGAGGAGATGATTACCGCTATGATTCGAGGATTTCTTCAGGAGGCATCAGGACGTCAGACTCCAGAGGGTCCACAGAGAGTTGTTGCACCAGAGGATCAGGTTCAGCAGCCGATGCCCACAGATCAGGCCGGACTCGAGTAGATGGTGCACGAGTTGCTTCAGAGGACCCGACAGGTGACGCCAGAGACCCCTACTAAGCAACCGATGCCTGCAGACAGGGCCGGATTCGAGCAGGCAATACGAGAGATGATTCAGAGGCAGAGGGGACAGCGGCAGGCACCACCGCCAGTGGCAGATGCGACCGCAGTCGGGATTCGAGCAGAGAGGCGCATTGATTGGGTGAAGAGGTTTTCACAGAGCAACCCGTCTCTATTCACTGGAGATCCGACGGCAGACATCGAGCTATGGTTTAGCGTCATCGATGGACTCTTTGAGCTGATCGAGGCACCACTAGGGGAGCGCCAAAGATTGGCGGCTGGCCAGCTACGAGACGATGCTTTCGAGAGATGGTCCGTATACAAGGCGGAACGAGCAGATTGGACGTATGATGAGTTCAGTTCCTTGATGCTTCACGAGTACAGCCCACCTGGACTGCAGACTGCTAGAGAGGTCGCCTTCTACAGGAGGAGTTATGATGAGACGCTATCAGTTGCTGAGGTTGTTCGTTAGTTCAAGAAGGAGCTGGTATATTGCGGGCATTTATGCCAGACGGTCGCGAGTCGTATTCGACTGCTATCTATGAGGCTCTCACCAGCCGTGCTTCTACATGCTTCCAGCTTGGGCGACGTGCCTTTTGATAGATTCTTAGAGGTTATCTTGCGTTACGACACACAGCGTCTTCTGTCAGCTGCGACCTACCAGTATTCTCACCCTCCTCGAGGTGAAAAGAGGCTGAGAGCTATAGAGTCTAGCCGGGATATGGTTGATAGAGGATACCATTTCAGAGGAGCGTTCAAGAGAGATACACGTCGGGCACCAGTAGTACCCCTCCAGGAGATATGAGTTCAGAGCATTACATGCCAGGGATGTTATGAGGATGGACATCCCACAGAGAGATGCCCGAGGAGACAGATGGTGTGTTACACTTGTGGAGTTAGAGGACACCGAGTAGCTTATTGTCCCCAAGATGGAGGGTCTATAGATGCACCAGCACCTCGACTTCAGGAGCCGCCTAGACCAGCCGAGTTGACATACCCCCAGGGACAGGGGAGAGGGGCACCGGCCGACAGAGGCCGAGGAGATGGAGGAGCTAGAGGCGGCCGACGTAGCGACCGAGGAGGCCGAGGATCTACTGTAGGGCTTGCGCATTTATCAGTTGAGCCATTTAGGTTAGCTTGTGAGGGAGGACAGACGTCAGGAGGTATAGATCTTGGCTTGCCCCCACCGCCCCGCGTCTACCACATGGGAGCTTCAAGATGCTCCGACCCTTCTACATCAGGTATTATGACATGAGGTGTTTATCGATCTCGATGCTTGCGTGCGCGTACATGGTTGATGATGATGTGTTCCATGCCTTGTTATTGCTGTTTGATATGCTTGGCATGACATGTGTGATGACTTGCTAATAGGACGCTAGTACGATGTTATCCTTGATGTGCGTTTGATTAGTTATATGGCTTATGGTTCATGATATGACTTGAGATTGATATAAGTGAAACTAATTTCCGAAAGATGAACCTAGGAAGAGAATATGGGATTAGCCCTTAGAGGTGGATGACTCCACCTCTTGTGTTTAGAAATTGTTTGACTAACGTCGGTTTTGAAGGATTTTGAACAGTGCTAAAAAATGACTAAGTCGGATTTTGAAAGACCAAACGCTATCGAGAATTTCAACGATTTTGAGGCAAATCTTTTCCAATTGCAGAACCTTTTGAAAATTCCAAGTTCCGGGTAAATCTATGATACATCAAGAAGTGGATACAAACATTTTATGGGGGAGCTTGTAGGGCGCTTGCTAAGACCTAGTGATGATATCGTAGAACTTTTAGAGTTGTGGTACCTCCGAAAAGTCGAAGCGAGGATGTGATAGGGGCGCTTATTGCATACTTGTCAAGACCAATTGGAGCCGTCACGACCATGACTAGGATGTTGTGAGAATCCCGAAAGACGCAACCAAGATGATCGTAAGATCCTTGGACATGGTCCTTGGACTCACATTTTAAAACTTCCTCCTCTTACTTTGAAGTAATTTTAGTCTCGAGGATGAGACTTGTTTTTAGAGGTGGATGATGTAAAGACTGGGAATTTTAAGATATTATTTTATAAATTAAGAATTAATTTTGATTTAATATTGATTTAATTGAGATTTGAATTCTAAGGATTTAGAAAATTTTGAGTAATTATGTCCTCGAGCAAACGATTTGTTTGAATTCTTTCGATCAAATTCCGGCATAAATTGGTTATAAATTCAAAGATGAATTCATTTCGCTCTATTATTTTAAGGCTTAGAAATATTTTCGTGCTTCATTATCTAATTCGGATTCGAAAGTTTATTTTAAATTGATTTTAATTGAGTCGGGTTAAGGTCGGAAAGCGGGTTGCAGAATTTATTCCGGGTATTAATTTGACTTTTATAGTCAGTCCTACACTCAAACTCTTTTCCCCCTCCCTCAGCCATACCTACTCCCTCACCCATGTCCTATTCATCTGTCAAGCCCATTCACCCATCTCTGTCACCCCCCATCCCTCCATCTCCTACATTCATTCTCCATTACATCTCCTCCTCCATCACCTCTGCATTCACCATCTCAGCACACCACAATCACTCCTCCATTGCAACACCGAGTGCCACCACACCAGCACCTCCAATCCAAGCACCAAGCACCCTACCCCCCCTGCTCCTCTTTTTTCGAAAATCCACCCAAGCCCCACCGCACCTCTATTATCGAACCACCACTAGCAGCCCGAGTCGAAGCGGAGTAGTCCAGGAGGTCCCGTAGCCGCCGACGATAGCCCGAGAACGCCTTCCCTGTTTCCAGCGACCCCGAAGATCTTCCGGCAAGCCACCGAACCGAAGATCTCTCGGTGAGCTTCCAACTCTTCCCTCATTTTCCCTTGATTCAGATTTTTGGTTCTCTTATGGGTTAAAATGGTTGGGGAGAGAGGTCCGGTGAGGTTGAGCCTAAGAGAGTGTATGAGAGGGGTCGGAGAGGGACGAATGAGCTCGAGCTCCGGCAAACTCGAGATCATGAGGCGAGCGTGAGTGAGAGCGTGAGCTGGGGGTGAGCGAGCGGCCTGGGTTGGGCCATGGAGTCGGAGAGGGAGGACGAGGAGGCGTAGCAGTCGCCGACAGGGCTCCTTCTCCGGGCGACGTCGAGCAGCACAGGCGGGACTCGGGAGTGAAGGCTGGAGGTTGAAGGAGCACTCGGATTGGGCCCCACCTGCTTGCCCCTCAGCTCCAGGGCCCACTCCCCATCTGTTTTTTTTAATTGTTGGGCTGGTTCAGAATTTGAATTAGGGGGAGAACTGGATCTGGGTTTGGGTCCGAGTTTAGTGAAATGGGGTGGGCTGAGATTGGGCTTTTGGGTTTGAATGTTTTAAGGGTTTTGTGTTTATGTTATATTTAGTTATTATGTTAATTTAATTATTATTATATTTTTTTTCATTATTATATATTTATTATTATTATTATCATTATTCTAGTTTATTAATAAACTAATATTTTCTGTAAATTATTTATATATTATAAGTTGTTTTTAAAGTAGAATTATTGGCACATTATATGTTATGATATGATGTTTTAACATGTGTTTTTAGAGAAGTTAAAGTGATTTATTAATGTTATCTTATTTATGTGGTTTATTAAAAATGGGATGATTTGGTGTTTTATTTAGTTGAATATTGTTTGAGAAATTGTTTAAAGAGGTTTAAGGTTTCCCAAACTGTTTTAAAGGATGTTGAAATCATAGTTAATATTTTCGATAGTGACTTTTGACTTGTATTTTGAGAAATGTTTCTCAAATGAATTATTGTTTTAAAACCGATATGCCGGAATTATTTTAATAATATAATTTTGGGAAATTTGTTTAAGAATTCAAATGTTTAATATCGGGATTTTGCCAAGTATGATTTTAAAAGAATTGTTTGATTATTAAATTGACTTCTTGGAGATTTAAGAGCTTTTGAGGAACTTTGAAATGAGTTACTTGAGTTGACTTGATTATTTGATTAATGAAATTACTTGAGCATTTATATGAGTTAAAAGCATGATTTGAAACTTTGGAAATTTGAGATGATTTATGGAAATGAGAATGGAATTGTGATGATGATGATGATGATGATGATGATGATGATGATGATGATGATGATGATGATGATGATGTTGTTGATATAAATAAGATGTGATGATGAGAATATGCCCAAGTTGTGGAAACGAGATGGGAAATTGAATTGAGACATGAATGTTGATGAAGATTGGATGGTTAACTTATATATGTTTTATGTGGATCTTATGTGTGTTATTTGATATGCTTTGTGTAAGTTAGACTTAGACTTATTATGTTATATATTGAATTACTAGGTGATCTCTGATTTGTCTGGACTTGCTATTACTTTTGTTGGTTGCTTGGATTCCGCGCTTCTCCAGGTAAGTTCTTTGAACTTACTCATGATGGGCGCTTTATGCACTGGGTGTTATATAGTAGGCTAGTGTTCATGCACCATACGACTTAGAATCAAGCTTAGGATCTAAAACGGAAACCATATGACTTGCTATCTGTCTTTGCTAGAAAACGGCCGTTATAGGTGGTTATTGGTTGGGACCTTTTTCTTTATTCTTGTCATCCTAGATGGCGCTTATATAGAAAGTTTCTTGCACTCGATGATGCGGTAGGCTTTTGGTATGGAAAGTTGCTTGCACTCGATGATGCGGTAGGCTTTCTAGTAAGTGCATTAGGACTCTTAGAGCCTTAGGCCTTATATAAGTGTCATTGCTTGCCTTCCTTTCATAGTTAGTAGAATCATTGCGTGGGGTTGGCCTGCACCGTAGGGTGAGGTAGCTCCTTTGATGGTGAGTTGCTATAGGATTTCTTAGGAGCCTAGAGGGACATGCTATTTGGCATTTCTTGTAATTGGCGCGCTTCTTTATTTATTTCTGCATTTACTTATCCGCATGCTTATCTGTTTAATTTCTGTTTTGCATTATGCATTTCATCTTAGGAATAGGATGCTTATTATGTGCCTCTCAGAGTGTGTTTACACACGCGCAGGAGTGACCCGATGATTGACCCAGATCCCCTTTTTTTTTTAGATTCAGGTAACCATTAGCCGCTATCTTTGCTCATATGGATGCTTGGCGGGTTCAGACTTTTGGCGTTAGATCGAGAGCTTGAGAGACCACTAAACTTCCTCTTTTTTAAAATCTTTTGCATCGTTTTGACCCGGCTCAGTCGTGGCACTCTTTTGGATTGTATTTTGATTTAAACCTTGCTTCTTTTTATTTGCGAAAACTTGTGACTCGTACTCGGGTTGTAAGATCTAGTAGGAAGGTAACCTTGCCTTCTTAAACGTAACCCGGATAATTAGATTTTCCTTCCTAGGCCCAAGGGAGGGTAAACAGGGGAAAGAAGATCCTTATTTTCCGGGCCGTTACAAGTGGTCATGGCCGCATACTAATTCGGATCGAGAAGGAAAATTTTGTGAGAGGTAGGTAGGGGTGATACAAACTGTTTATGGGAGGAAAGGGTATTAAGGTCAAACATGCGGCGGTGTTGGAAGATCCTGACCTTGCTCCGGGTAGTCATGGGGTGAAGATTATGGCTTGAAGAGGCAGAAGGTGGCTCTGGCGACGAGATGAAGGTTAGGTATGAGTGAGGTGTAGGGGCGGTGGGAGAGGATGGCGGTGGAGCACTATCAACCAATGGTTCTGAGGGTGAGGGAGGCTCATCGGTGTGAGACGAGCTAGCCGGTGAGAGATGTAGAAAGACACAACGTGTGGAATAGGGCTAAAGCTTATTAGCACTTTGGGCAGGAAGATTTGGATAATATAGACATTCAAACACCTGAAGGTTATAACAGCGAGGAGTGGAAAGATATAAGAGTTGAGTCGGGAAATGATGTCTAAGATTAGGAGAAGGAAGAATGTTTAAGAGGTAGGTGGCCACAGTAAGAGCAAAGGGCTAGAACCAGGAGGGGCTAGAACCGGGAGGGCATCGTGGGATAAAACATGAGAGTGTGAACCATATTATTGATAGTGTAGATGGTGCATTTGACCTTGCCATTCCGTAGAGATGTGTATGTACACGAGAACCGAAATAAGATCCTATGTCGCTAGAAGAAATTGTGAAACTCATGATTGTCAAATTCTTTCCTATCGTCAAATTGAATACCTTTGGTTGCGTAATTAAATTGAGTCCAAACAAATTGATGAAATTTATCAAACAAGGCAAAGACTTGAGATTTAAATTTAAGCGGAATTGAAAGACCCAAAGAAAATTCGAGTAATCATCAATGATCAAGAGATAGTATTTATGACCAGCATAACTGACAACAAGTGAAGTCCACACATCACTATGAATTAATTGAAAAGGCGCACTAGTAAAGGTTCGAGATGAATAAAGGAAGACGAGTATGTTTCCCTAGTTGACACGAATGACAAAGAGAGGAATCATACAATTTATTACAACTAGCTAGACCAAATTTCTTAAGTAAATTGAAAACATGATCTCTCGGGTGACCACAACGAGTATGCCAAACAGGAGACGACACGATTGACAAGGACACATAACTAGACGTGTTGATGACGGGGTAGAGCTCACCGGAGCTAGTGCCTCTAATTCCTTGAATTCTTGTTGGAAGATCCTTCATAGAGAAACCGTATGGGTCAAACTCAATAGAAACATTATTATTAGTAGTGAACTGACGGACAAAAATCAAGTTTTTGATGATGTTAGGTTCAACAAGAACATGACGAAGGTAAAGTGAGTGGGTTTTATTAGGGATCTAGGCAAGCGTATAGCCCGAAGTTGGTATACGTGTGCCATCACCAAAAATAACAGAAGTAGAGTTACTCTTAAAGGTAAGAGAGGAGAGCATACCTTGATTGTTCGTCATATGAGAAGAGGCAACCGTGTCCATATAACATGAGTTGTCCAGCGGATAGAGCTAAATAGAGCCGAATGCTTGAGGCAGGTCCGTAGTATGCATGAACCCGACATAGGGATCCATATAGATCGTATTGGCATGTTGAGTGGGTGCCCGAGGGGCTGCACCAAGAATGCCCAAAGATTGCACAATTGGGAATGGGTAGAGGTCCAGATTCCACCTCGGGAATTGCCAAGTAGAGGGTTGTTGCTATTGAGTGGGAACCTACGCCCAATTGAATGATATTCGTTGAAAGTGAATCGCGCATGAACCATGATCACGACCGCATCCAAGGCCTCGATCACGGCCATACCCACGCTCACCACAGGTTTGCCGAGTAGAGTTATCAGTCGAAGGAGGGGGCTGGGGTGACTTGTCTGATGGTGGCTCTGGTGGTACGGCGGTGCCAGCTAGAGCCTTGACATTTGCAGCGAGTGTGTAGTGATTCTAATGATGGGTATCCTTAAGGCAAACCATTAAATGAGCTTTATCAAAATCAGGCAATGGTGACGTTTGTTGAATGCAGCTTGCCACTGTGTCGTATTCCAAAGCCAGCCTGACAATCATCTGAATGTCCATTTGCGAGTCGAAAAAGGGGAGAATTAACATTCTTCAATTGATCTCCAAGGTCCTTGAGGTGTTGACAATATTTGGAGACGGAGGAGAAGAACTCCAACTAACATTGAGATAATTCATTCTGAAGGTAGACTAAGCCAAAAGGGTTATAGAGTTCGGCTCAAGGATTGTGAGAAGCAAGTCCGATGAGATCATGGCAAAAATCCATTGAAGAATAATAGCATCCAGTTGATCCCAAAGAGTGTCATCAATGTCTGTGGGTCAGAGAACGGTGGTGTCGATCTGATCAAGCACTCGATGAGCATGGGCTGCGACCTGGAAGAGTTCCGCCCATGAGTTATACTTCGTGATGGAGATATTAAGCGAGAGTGGAATGAGCTTTTCGATGTTCGAGATGGCAAGGGGGGAATGAAACGCCGGTCTGGATGACCCACTAGAACCGCTGGTGAGATATGTAGCAAAGGGGTGTGCGTGTTTGAGCCCTTAGAGTTATTGCCATCGCTATTTGTCATGGTGTCAGGCTATTATAAATAGGGAAGACTGTGCCGAGGGGGAATGGCAATAGGGTGGGCAGCGACCGGTTCCAAGACCAGTCGATTGGACAGGGTAGGGAGGATTGCGTGCAGAGAGAGTGGCAGTTGTGGAGGGGAGGGAAGGGCTAGGGTTATGCTCGTGATACCATGTTGGATCTCACATAATTGGATAATACCCCCTTAGGGTTTGCCTTTCTCATTCATTGACTTATACAGAGATTACATATCTTACATGGTAAGTTAGATTAATAATATAAATATATACACACTATTAGAGAGATCAGACAACACACTATCTCATTCTCGACACATTGAAGAATCGGGAGACAAACTAATTATCATGATACAATACAAACCAAAAGTAGAAAAACAACAAAAATAAAGGCACAAAACAGGCTAAAATGCGCAATACAACACGAGTAACCAAGGCTAAACAAAAACCACCAAGTTGGAGAAGCAGACGAAGAACCACCTAACCCACCAGTAGCATCAATACAGACCAAACCGAGTTGCCCCCTTCAAGATTCAAAACATTGCAAGAGAAGGGTTTCAAATATATGTGTGTGTTTTATATATATCCGGTGTGAACACCTCTTACGGTGGACATTGTGAATAAACTTTTTTTTGATACAAGGCAAGGTTTTGGGAGACGTCAGATCCTGCTCACGCACCTCCCAATGGCGTCCTGTCAGACGAGGGATAGGAACTCCGGATGAGATGTGATAGCTCCATGATCCATGAAGTGTCTGAGATGAGCAATCTTGTCCGCAACACAGTTGATTTCACGGAAGGCGTGGGAGCACGATACCTAATCAAATTGCTTTAGGAGAAACTAGATATCCGTGATAATCATCTTAATCTCCCAATGACAGTGCCAGACACCTGTAATTGTCTTGATAATGGTGAGATTGTCACCCTCAACCTCAATACATCGCAAGCCCAAATCACGAGCAGCTACAAGCCCCGAGTGGAGCGCCAAGGCTTCGGCCATCAGCGGAGAGACAGAGGCACATTGCGAAGACCCAGAAGACACAACCAACCCGGTGTGATCACGAATAACAAACCAAGTTGAGGCCACACAAGAGGAGAGTCTAGAGCCATCAAAATTTATCTTAAAGTGGTTGACCGTTGGTTTCGACCATCTAATATTTTTCTTGTGTCTGGGTGTCGGCTGGTGTTAAGTTATTGTAGTTTCCATGTCTTCCCAAAATAATGTTTTGGAGTCTTCTGCTTGTTGCATTAGTTTTCGTATATATGATTCTTGCTTCCTAATGTGCGCATAGTTTTCATCATTGAAAATAATCTTGTTCCTAATTGTCCATAATCCCCACCAAATAGTGGCTAAAGAAGCTTTTTGTAGTTTGTTGAGTTTGGAGAATATGTCATTTGTGATTTGTCTTATTGTTCGATCTACTTTGGTTACTGTTTGTATAATTTGTCCGATTCTATCATCAACTTTTTTGATCATCTGAAGTGCATGGCTACAACAAGTGCACAAATGTTCTGAGTCTTGAATCGAGTGGTTACAAAAAATGCATGGCATGGGGACAACAACCCCTTTTTCAGCTAGTCTTTTTTTCGTTGGGGTACCATTCATTACAAGCTTCCACATAAAATTCTTGACTTTTGGTAGACATTCTAGCCCTCATATCCAGGCGATGTCACTTTCTAGGTTTCTTTGATGGCCCGTAATCTTATCTAGTGCAGCCGAAGTCGAAAACCATCCATTACGGCTTGTTTTCCAATAAATACGATCCTCGATCTCAAAAACAGGGATTTTGATATTGATGATTTTTTCCACAATGTTGGAAGGGAGCACTTGTTGTAGTAGCTCGATTTTCCATTGTTTATCTGCACCTATGTAGGTTTCTACTTTGTCTTCCTCGTCGATTGAACAGTTTGGCACTTTGTGATTTACGAGTTTTTCCCCTTCCATCCACTCATCTTTCCAAAATTTTATTGTCTTTCCATTTCCTACTTGCCAAATTAGGCCGTCTAGGAATTCACTTTTTAATTCCATTAGTTTCATCCATTGCCACGAAGTCTGTGATTTCTTTTTGTATTCCCATAGATTCAGGTCCTTCATATATTTTTCTTTGATGACTTTTACCCATAGGTTTGTTGGTTCTGCCAAGATTTTCCACAACAACTTCATCTGTAAAGCTTTGTTGATGTCTTTAGATTTGTGGAGTCCTATTCCACCTTGTTTCTTAGGCTTATATATTTTTCCCAGTCAATCAATGGTTTGTAATTGTAATCTTTATTCCAGAAAAATGATCGATTGATTTGGTCGAGTTCCTTATGTATTTCTGACGGTAACATAAAACTTTGCATCACATAGTTTGGTTTCATGTTTAGATTTGATTTGATCAGTACTGATCGTCCTTGTTGTGATAATGCATTTGCCCTCCATTTCGTCAATTGGGTTCTTGTTTTTCCTATAGTTTCTTTGAAGGTGTCCTTATTAACTCTACCGTTAATAATAGGACAACCTAGATATTTGTCAAGAGATGTGTTACTTGTGATATGTAAGATGCTTTGGATTTGTTTTTTTTGCTGGTTTAGAACCCCTGAGGTGACTTGAAATGCTGATTTGTTGAAATTCACCTTTTGTCCTGAAATATAACAGTAGTCATCAATTATTTGTTTCACTTTATTGTATGATTCTGTGCTTGCTTTTGCAAAGATCACAGTGTCATCCGCAAATGAGAGGAAGGGCATTTTGGTTCCAGATCTAGGTATGTCAAAGTCTATTGTTTTCTTGGATTCATCACATGTACTTTGTAATTTTCTTGCAAGGATTTCTGCACCAATAATGAAGAGGTGTGGTGAGATGGGATCTCCTTGTCTGAGCCTACGGCTGGGCCTGAACATCTCTGTAGGCCCATCATTGACTAAGACAGAGAAGGATACCGTTTTGATACATTCTTCAATCCATGTAATAAATTGGTTGCAGAATCCAAATTTGGTCATAACTTGGATCATAAAGTCCCATTCGACTCTGTTATATGCTTTTTCCATGTCAAGTTTAACTTCTATCCAACCTTCCTTTCCTTTTCTTCCCCTAAATGAGTGAAATATCTCATGTGCTATCAGTACATTGTCTTGAATGGCTCTATTTGACACGAAAGCTCCTGGTAGAGGATGAATGATTTTCCCGAGAACATTTTTCATTCTGTCGACAATAATCTTGGCTATTATCTTGTAAATAGTGGAGCATAAACTAATTGGCCTATACTGGTTCGTTGTGTGTGGGTTGTCACATTTTGGTATAAGTGATATGAAGGTTTGATTGATCTGTTTTAGCATTCTTCCCGATGAGAATAAGCCTTTAACTGCTTTGATGATATCTGGTCCTACAATGTCCCAATATTTTTGATAAAATTCTGCTATCATTCCATCCGGTCCTGGGGATTTGTTCTTCCCAATCGAGAAGGTTGCACGTTTGTTTTCACTGTTGCTCACCGGTTAGGTCAGTATTTCATTTTCCTCCGCCGTGATCTCCATATCTATGAGTTGTAGATATTCATTAAGTTTTGCCATGTTTATACTTCCTTTCTAGAATCTTTTATCAAAATCATTCTTAATTTCTCTTGCTATATTTTCTTCTCCTACGATGACCGTGCCATCAGTCGTTGTTATCTCCCTTATTGTTTTCTTGTTTCTTCTCCCTGTCGCTACTCTGTGGAAGTAGCCTGAATTAGTGTCAGCTAGTTTAAGGTGTTTAGTTTCAGTTCTCTGGTTCCAATAGACCTTATGATACTCCAGTAATTTTTCTTTTTCTTTTTTTCTGAGTAATCGTACTTGTGTAGCCTTTGTTAGGTCATCTTGTGTCGTGGCATTGTGGTTTTGTATTTGGACTAATTTTTCATCAACATCCTTAAGTTGCCTAAATATGTTCCCAAAGGACCTCTTATTCCACTCTTTTGTGAGCCTTTTAAGGGCTTGTGTTTTCTGAATAAGCTTAAACATGTGTGATCCAGTTGAGTTTGTTCTCCACACTCGTTTGACAATGTTTGTGTAATCTTTTCTCGTCATCCAGATTTTTTCAAATCTGAAAGGTTTTCCTTAGTGATTGCTATCTATTTGAAGATCAAGTGAGATCGGACAATGATCTGAGGATGAGAAGGCGTGATTTGTCGTCGAAATTTGTGGGAACCAATGGAGAATTTGTGTTTGTACGAGTACTCTATCAAGTTTTTCATAAATATTGTTTATGTCTGTTTTGTTTTTCTACCATGTGAAGCCGTTTCCCAAAGTTGGCAAATCACTAAACTCAACGATGTTTTTAAATTCTAGGAGTCTGTTAAATCTGCTAGGGTTAGGTGGGCATCCACCTTGTTTTTCGGAAGCGGATTGAATTTCATTTAGGTCACCCAGTAGGATACATAGGAGGCGTAAGTCATTAATATGGTCTCTTAGTTCTCGCCAGAACTCATCTTTTTCTCTTTCACTCGGAGGGCCATATGCAAAGCATAAAGCAAAGACAACATTTTGAATTAGGATTGTAACTTTGAAGGAGAGGAATCGATGACTTTTTGATATCAATTCAATGTTTTCATTGTGTAATTGGTAACTTTTCCAAAGCACACAAATACCTCCCGATCTCTCTGCTGCAGGGATCCACTCCATGTTGTGAAATCCTGGCTTCTTCCAAATTCTTTGCTCCGGTGGTCGTTCTGTTCTAGTTTCCATTAATGCTATCATTTGAATCTTGTGTATTTTGCAAAATGTATCTATTTATGTCCACAAGTTCTTTCAGACAATGCCACATTAATTCCATGCGCTAATATTCATTATGACTAATTTTGGAGGTTGGGTCTAGTCTCATCAATTTATATTTGGTCATCATCTGCTCATTTCGGGTTCGACAACTTAACCCACCTGAGATTGTCGGAAACAAAAAGGAGTAAAAACTCCTATAGGACACGCTAGACTACAAAGTGTTTCAAATTCAATTAGGTTCAGATCACAACTGGATTCAGTCAACCTATCAAAAGTCTTACACCGAGATGTTTTGCCATCTAAAGGGTTCATCTTACATTTGGGTTCAATCAAATTCAATCGAGGGTCAACTGCTACTTTCTTTTCTCTTATGTGTCGATGCTTGGATCTCATTTCTCGTTGTTGATAGTGAGAAGGCTTACACAATCTTTGAAGAAGGGATCCTCTTTTGCTAAAGAGTGGGGCCCGTTGTTCAAGATAAGTCATATTTTGATCTACTCCCCATTGGTCAAGGAGCTTGGGGTTCATCAGGGATCCGATTTCTAATTGTTCTCTTTTAGCGGTTCTTATCGTGTTGCATTTGTACGCCAAATGTCTCCTGACTAGTTGATTTCTATCTTGTTCTTGTTGGGTGTCACCTTCTTCATCCCTGTCAACACAAACCAACATCTGCGCAGTATTTTGTTCATAGAGTGAGCAATCATTGATTCGATTTACCAGTTCATCTTTCTCTGAAAGAAACAAAGGATCATTGGATGCATTAACAAGTAACTTCTTTTGTCGGTTGGATTTATTCATGTAACACACAAGGTAGACACAATTGAGTTCACATATCCATACAAGGATAAAACCAGCCACACCATCACCAGCTAAGATAAGATATACAAACAAAGGGTCATACGGGTTGGAAAAGAAAAGGAGTGCACACCTGGGGTCAAGAGAGACGTTGTGCCGAGAGGCTATCGTCATTTCCACTTTGTTCATTTGTAATTTTTTCTCCGAGCATTTAGCGAGCTCATATACATTGTCAATTTTATCCTCCTGAATTGATCGATGGTCAACAGGGCACTTGCAAATCTCCAAAGCAGCAGGAAGATTTGTGTCGGGTTCAATTTTATTTGGTCGAGGATTCCTCCTTATGGACAGCTTCCAAATAACGAAGGAAACAAGCCAAATTCCATAAATCTTAGTCATAAAATCCACTTTCAAGGATATATACATTTCAGTTTGCAATCTCATCACAAGAACTAAAACTAGCATCGTATTCGCATTATTCATTATAGTTTGATGCTTTGAGTTCCTCAAGTTCATGGCTTCACCAAAACCAGACGGTTGATTCATCAGAAAGAAGCGTTTTTCAACAGCGGAGTCAATTTGTTCTTGGTTTATGGGGTTGAAACATTTCTGCAAGTTCCATTTTGTACACATGTGAATCTCATAGTAATATTTTGTGACTCTTACCATATTCGACAATGCTTCTAGATAAAAAGGAGTCATCCAAGTAATGCTTGATTTCATCAGAAAAGGTAAAGAAGGTTCTAAGCATAACAAGTAAAGAAACCACAAACACACCTCAATGCACAAAGTAGGATCAAGAGTAAGAGAATGAGTCAGAAATACAATATATCTGAGAATTGTTATATCACCTGAAGGTTGTGCAAACACTACGCAAATCCTTGGTCTCTTTTGTTTATCATGGTTCGGGTTATCTATCGAGTCACCATTTTTGTACCCTTTGGTACAAACAATATTATGGATGCTTGTCTTCTCTTTGTTCAAGGTTTTGTTAAGTTTAGTGAGATTCAAGAAATTTGAGAGATCATGAGTGCACAATAAATCAACACTAATTTTAACAGGTGTGGGGAGCAAATTCATGTTTATCCAAATCAAATTCTGTAAGGGTAAAACATGGCCAAGAGAAAAGTTAAGGGTGGAAAAACACACTTAGCTTCAGAGAAGGAGCCCAAACAGTAGACAGAGATCCCGAGAGGAGATCCACCCAGACCTGGATGGACCACCACAGGAGCCCAGGCCACCGCGAGCACCACCCACGCCGAAAACCAAGATGCAGACTCCACCTACCTTCCACCTGTTTCCTATTGCTTTTCACTTGATCTTGACGAATTATAATCTTCTCGTTCTTCTTTATTCTTCCTTTATGGTGGAAATTTTGAAGCAAGCTCGGATTTGGGTTGATGGTGGCCTTAGGACCTCTGAATTTAACCCGAATTCTAGCTATGTAATCACTTTCAAAGGTTAATTTATGGAGATTTAGGGGGATTTTCAGGAGGCGGAGGAGGCGAATCTGTGGCTATTTATTGGTGTTGATTTCTCTTTCATTGACGGGATTATACAGATATGGGATTTGGAGTTTGGAGCCGCCTACATGGGTCTGGCGTTGGGGGCGGCGATCGGGCGATCGGGATTGGGGGCGGCGATCGGGGGTCCAAGGTTGGAGGCGGCATGAGGGTCTAGGGTTGTTTGCTCTCTTCATTTTTCCCATGGCGGGCATTGTGAATAAACTGATTACTCATAGGTACCGTCATACTTATTCATTTGACATAATATAATTATTCATATGTGTGAATAATTTTTCCATATGAAAATTATTCGTTTGTTGTAACATGATTATTAGTACTTTTTAATATGAGTTATGTACTAGAACATCATGCAATAAACACTCTTGAAGCCACAAAAACCCTAGCCACCCCACTTTCCTAACTGTGCTTTCAACTGGCAGCATCGTAGCCATGACCCATGCCCTCATCGACGCCTCCAAGCCCAATCACGCCCCCTTGGTCCGGGATGTGTTGGGCTCTGGCGCCGATGAGTTGAAATTTAACCCTTAACCCAATAACTACCCTCACCGGTGCCACCCTGACTTCTCCCGTCGAGGATACCTTCAGCACCGCCCTCTGCTTCCTCTCAGCCGCTAGCTCTGTTCGCTCAGCAGTGGTCGCCTGCCATGCCTTACTCCTCCTCTCCCACTTGACCACACCAATACACCATCCCGTTGGACTGCTGGTCGTCCTCCCATTGTGGTGGCGCCAACTCCAACGGTATGCGCCTCCACAACAACACCTGCAGTAGTGGGGGATCTCCCCGATCTCCCTCCTGAGCCTCTCCTGGCGGGATCTTGACGCCAACGACAACAACAAGAATGGTGTCCCCACATGTCCCACCAGGAGCATCGATGGGAGGAACTCGGGTTGGTGTCCTGCGGGCTCTACTCCGGCAGCGCCGACTCGTTGATCCTTCTCCCAGAGCCACCCGCCGCCTCCCCTCCTCTAGTTCTAGTTTTCAACACAATTCAACATGCTGCATGCATGCCCACAAGCTTCTCCGGCTGATTCTGCCTCGCAGGCTCTCCCTGTCTCTTCTCCCCATCTATTCAGATTCAATTTCAACCAACCCCTCTTACCCATCCGTTTTTTTATTCCATACATATAATCCTCAAAAACAAAATTTATCTCCAACCTTCTATTTAAAATTAATCCAAATCAAAAACTCCAACCCAAAGTTTCAACCTTTTTAATCCCTTAATATGATCTGCCAGATTCTATCCCTCTCTCCTTGAAATACCAAATTCCCAATCAACTGTGCCACCTCCGATCACCACCTCCGATCCCATCAACATTTATATTCTCCGTTCTCTCTAACCCACAAGAAGTTGTTGGTGCTAGTCCGTCACCACATCCGAAACAAGAAGTACAACCGTCTAAGCCATCTAAGCCATCCAAACTACTGCCCGTTTAGGCCACGGATGAGATCTCAAGAATTAAGAGTTCTAATTTTCTAGATGTTTTAAGTTTAATTTTATCTTTCTCTTTAGTAAAGTTAGCTTTTTAGAGGAGTAAATAGGTTTCTTTAGGTTTTTGTAGTAGTAAATAGGCTCTTTAAATTCTTTAGTTCAAGCAACCTCTGCCCGGACTTGAATGAGCCAAACAACAGCAACTCTATATTTACAAAGATATACAAATTTTTTATTATTTAAAAATATTAATTTTTAATGAAATTGTAAGCAAGTTATCCGACTAATCAATTGAGTAATGTAAATCAAATAAGAAAATTACAAGAATAAAATAATAAGTAAACCATATAAAAAAACTAGCTAGAAATGAAATTTGAAGAAACTTATTTGAATAATTAATTGAGTAATGTAAATAAAAGAAGAAAATTAAAAGAATAAAATAATATTATTTATATTTTATACAAATATAATAATTGGAGTAAATATTATTTAGGTATATGAAAAATGGATAAATGTAAATTAATTTAATTTATTTGAGAAAATATGATTGCAATGGATAAAAATATAAGATAATTATATTTATATATCTAAGAAAAAACTAAAATTATAAAATAAAATATGTTTTTCAAACTTGCCAACTGTTATATATATATATATATATATATATATATATATATATATATATATATATATATATATATATATATAGAGAGAGAGAGAGAGAGAGAGAGAGTTATTGCTGAAATAAAATGTTGAAATTACACAATTGAAACTATATAAATTAATTTGAGCAATATAAATTATTGTTTATATGAATTATATAGTATCACATTTTAATAAAATTGCACGGGATTTTCTAGTAGTGTAATTGTAATCTTATGTTTTTTTTCCTTTTTGACTGGCAACCCTCTGCGTAGAGTCTTTCAAGTCATCTTTTGATGGCTTTAAGATTGCTTTGTTGATCTACTTCTTGAAAAAATATGAGTTATGTACAAATAATCATGTTGTTTTAGACAAATAATTTTGATCTACAAAATTTTATTTAAATCTCAGTCGTTGATCTTCTTAATCCAATGCCCCAGATTTGCTTATAAATTACACACCTAATTAACACACGTTTCTAACTCTTTATCTTCCGACTCCTTATATTCCACCCCTTGTATTTCAATAATTAAGTTTAATTTATATGGATTCTTTTTAGTGCATGATATTTTTTTCTTTTAGCGCATGGTCATAATGACTATGGTCGCAACGACTATGGATGAAATTGGTCGCAATGACCATACATGGTGTTGGGCGCAACGACCAATCATTGTACGAAAATTTTGTAGGCCATAGGGTAAGGTGGTCGCGACGACCATATTTTTATCCCGGTTCAGAAAAGAACCGAGCTATAAAGGTCCTTAGATATTTAAAAAAAAAAGAGAGAAAAGAGACCTTTTAGCGCGATTCTGGAAAGAACCGAGCTAAAAAGTCCTTGTTGGACAAACGCACAAACTCCTTCTTCTTCCCCTCCTCTGCACATCATTCTCAACCTCCATAGCATGTACTCACAGAAAATCATTAAACAAAACTTGCAAAATTCGAAAATTAGAGTAGGATTTTGATAGAAATACACAGAATCACACCCTTTTTCACCCAATCTTTCAATTCCTAAAATCAAACTCCTCAAATCCCTAAAAACTTGTTTAATAACTCAAAATCACAATGAAAATACGGAAAACGTACCTCAACTTTGGTATATCTTTGATTTGGATGCGTTTAATTGAAGAAAATGAGATCAAATTAGGACTTGAAAGATTTGGGGATTTTGGGAAGGGAGGTTTTACGGTGTGTTAGCAGCATGAGAAGAGAGATGGGGTGGGGTAGGAAGGGGTGGGGATAATTTGTTATAATTATAGGGGTATTTTTGTTTGGTTCTAAAAAGTATTTTTACCATGTTATAAAAAGTAACCCCCTTAATTTATCAAATATTATGAGAATCGAGAGAAAACATAATTAACAATTATAAAGGAAGTGTATGAGGCTCAATTATTTGTGTGTTTTCTCAAGTGAGCTTACAAGGCCTTATATAGGCAAGGTAGGAAGAGATACATAAATGAAGGTATAATTGTAGGAGTTATAAAAGTTAAAACATATAACAATTTAACTAGGTATTATAACAACTAACACGTTGTAACGTAAACCAAAAAAATACAAATATACAATTTTTATATTCCTTTTGCAAAATTAAAAATAAATAAAATTATTGTAACATAAACAAATTAAGAATACAATATCAATTCAAACCCTATCTCTCATATCTTCTTGCATTCTTAAACAATTTTTCATCCGAAGATCACCCAAAACAACCACAAAACCCTAAGTCATATTGTCGAAACCCTAGGCGCACCCTTTGGTGCATGCGGAATCCTAGTGCGCGCTCAGCAGCCACGACGTTGTGTCATAGTAGGTTGAACATCCATGTTTGGTGAGTGTAAGCACTTTGCGCACAATGTCCGAGCGCGCTCTAGTGCCTATTCAAGCAAAGATTGGCAACATTAAGCATCCACGAGCATGCTTGTGAATTTTCCGGACATTCGCGAGCCAAACACGAGCATTTTGTCTAGTTACGTTGCTCTAGCCTAGCCTTGAGTCGTTTTGACGATTTGGGCAAAGTTCATCCTTTATTTGCTTTCGCTTCTGGGTTTAACCGTGTGTATCACTCTTTGGAAATCAACAACAAGAATGACACAAGATCAACACCCTCTCGACGTGGTTGGTCTCATCTCAAGCCCATAGGAGAAGGATCTGGCACTGCATCAGTCATATCCTTGATTTAATCCCATTGCACGTGCATCCACAAAATAAACATTTTAGTTTTCCTTCGAGAACAAAGATCTCTTCCCAATGTTTCTTAAATTGAACATAATAATCCACCATAACTAGAATTTCCTTATGTTGCAAGTTGATACAGCAACGGACTATTGGACAAAGTAGGATTTCTTACAACAATTGATGTATAGTAATTGGCTAGGCGGACCAATTGCTAAAAGAAAAGCTCGATCGTGTGCTAATTCCCCCAGGAGGATCTTCATGAAGCCGGATCTTGAAATTATTGAGAGATCTTGGTCGAATCTTGACTGATCTTTGTAATACAAACTTGAATTTGTTGTTGAATGGTGATGAACGTAAGAAAGGAAGAACGTAGAAGATGAAGAGCGATTAGGGTTGAAGAAGAGAAAGCACTTAGCCAAGTGCTTTTCCTTTAAATTCAACGTTAAAATAAAAGATGACAAACCTAACTTAAATAGAGTTGATAGTAGATGAGAGTGGTTCCTTGCAAAGGAAACCCTAGTTCTCTCATTTATCTAATTAATTAAAATTAAACATGGATAAATACTAAAAATTCTATCTATCTAAAAATGACTAAAAATAGCTTGCAATATTGTTTTCTTCATAAGTAAGGAAATAGATAATTCCCTCACTTCTATTTATTTAACTAATAAATAACAATAGATAAATATATATAATAAATTCTCCAAGAGGAACCATCCAACCCTAGAGAACCCTCAGTGCCGACACCAGGACCCTTGACGTAGACCCTTCAACAAGATTGAATCCATAGTGGCGCCTTCTTCTTTCTCGGGATGATCGGGTCCTCGAACCGCCTTGGCCCACAGAGGGCCAATCTTGATGGCATCATTCTCCCCCACTTAGCTTCGATTCGTCCTCGAATCGACTCGTTGTAGGGCACTAGGGGAGCAGAAGCCTTGTCTTTAACAAAAAGAGGATTATAACGGACAACTACTAGTAGATTTCGAGGTCGAGAAACCTCAAAAACAATAGCGTCCATGATGGCCTTGGAGCAATCAACATCAACGATCTGAATTGGCTCCTCGGGCACACTTTTCTCAACATCAACGACCTCCTCCTTAGGCTCAACATCAGCGAAGACAACCTCATGAACCTCGACGGACACGTTAAGCACATCCTGCGCAGAATCGCTGCCTACTTGAAGATCAGATTCGGAGGCCTTCCTCGGAAATTCTGATTGCGTATGACCCACCGTTGGAAAGATCTTAGAGTTATCTACGCAGGGAATCTGAGATGAGGCGATTCCGAGTTCGGAATCAACGGGAATCTGCAAAACAAAATCATCGCACTGATCTGCAGGGACGCTGCTGATGCTGCTGTTGAAGCCGCGGGCGCGGCCAAGGGGGCAGCGGGCACGGCCTTTTAGCCGTGCGATTTTCACGAACAGTCTCTCCTCCTCCCGTCGTCGTTCTTCCTCAGCCTCTCGTTGTTGGAGAAACCAAATCTTTCGACGACGTTGAAGTTGTTGTTGACGTCTCCTTTCCTCATCGATCTCCGCTTGCCGTCGAAGCCAAAGGCGACGCCTTTGAGCCTCCCTTTGTCGCTGCCAATACCTCAAGAGTTCGGGGTCATCATCCCCATCTCCCCATATCTCCCAAGTCATCAAATTAGCAGGACAATCATATCAAGATCAAAGAGAATACGCACAAACCTTGGCTCTGAATACTAGTTGATACGTTGCTATTTCCGATCCTTCGCATGTGGGCTTCGAATCAAGAATAACAACTTGTTGACGACCCGATCTTGCTTTTGCTCTTGTATTGACGCGACTGAATTTCATCTCGTTCCGATGCTTCACACTACTGTCGGTCGTGCTAGAGTTAATTAATTAGCTATGCCAATCAACCAAATCCTTCTTGAATTGCTTGGTCAACAATTGCCACTGCCACACAATTACAATCGAACACAGTAGCGGGCTTTCGAACTTGAAATTGCTTCCACAGTCAAAGGTATGGCGGTGGAGATTTAATTAACAATCAACACGTAGGATGATGTCATGCAAATTGAATTTCAATGTAAATAAGTTTGTTGATCGGAAGAATAAAACATATGAAACCGGAACGTGGGTTAATTTGCGAGTAGGGTTTTTGGATTGAAATCGAAGAACCCTTAGCCAAGGGTTTCTCCAATTCTATTCAATCTAATTTTTATTAAATGAATGAAAGCATATAAATAGTCTAAGAACTAGGGTTTGGTTGACTTCCTTAGAGCTAAGCCAAACTATATCCTAACTAATTGAATTTAATCTAAAATCCTAATATAGAAAATAATAAAATATGATAATTAAGAAAGCCTAAAGGATAGACTCTCCTAACCATCGTATTTAACCTAACTAAGAAATACTAAAAACAAGCAATTCTATAATTAGACTCCAATAACATAGGAGTTACTAAAAATAGAATATATTAAAAACAAGAAATATAAATAATAAAATAATTAACGCCGTTTCTTCAACGACTCCCAAGGTGGAGCCTTCTTCTTCCGCTTGAGGATGACATCATTCTCCTCCGTTTGAAATCGACTAGTCCTCGAGTCGTCACCAGGATCAAGATCTTTGTTTGACCCACAGAAGGCCACCTTGACCCGCATCATTCTCCCCCTCTTATCTTCGATTCGTCCTCGAATCGAGTCGACGATGATTAACGAGGAAGGAGCAGCAACCGTTAAAGAAGATGATGGAGGAACGGGTGGAATAGGTGCCAGGAGAATTCGAGGTATAGGAATCCCTCAAAAATATTAGGAGCCATCGAATTCAAGATCCAACACCTTATCGTGAAATCGAATCGCTTCCACTTTTGCAACAATTCACTCTGTTCAAGACTTCCATTGATGAATCCGAGTTTGTGCTCACCATCTTCACACTGCGACTCCGGCTTAAGAAGTTTGTTCCGTTGAACACATTTGACATCAACTGAGATCCTGGATGATCTGAGTTGGAAAGCCCTAGCGGATCGCTCATACTTAGGGGTGTTATTCGAGCCGAACGAGCCGAGCCTGACATGTTCAAGCTTGGTTCGTTTGTTAAACGAGCTCAAGCCGAGCCGAGCCCAATTTTCATACGAGCTTATTTTTTTGTTCAAGCTTGGCTTGTTTAGGAAATGAGGGGCTTTAAGCAGTTCTACTTGGTCATAACATATTAATTTACAGGAAATTTTAGAAATCCTATAAAATTCGAACTATTCGAGCTTAAATCGAACGAGCCGAGCTTTTAACCGAGCTTAAAATCTTGTTCAAGCTTGGCTTGTTTAGGTAAATGAACGAGCACGAGTCGAGCGTTTTTCGAGCCGATCCCGAGACGAGCTGTTCAGTTCATATAACAGCCCTACTCATACTGCTGAGATTTCTGATCTCTCACCATAGCGTCACACTTAGGTTTTTGCAAAATTCCTCCATCTCTGTAGTGAATTTCCTGCTAATTCTTTGAGATCTAGCCCAGTCGAACACCGTGCAAATCTGATTCCATGAAAAGTGATGTAAATCACCTTGATATGCACTAGACCTCCATGGATTCAGCAAGAAACCAGGGAAAACAAGAAGGAAGAAGGTAGTTGTGGGAATCTGATTTCGCTATTTCTATCTCTCTAATCTCTGTTACATGCCTTCCCTATTATATCCCAATTTCTTTAGCTATAATTACCAAAATGCCCCTCGCGTCGTAGACTCGTAGGCTCAGTCTATCTATGATATACACATCCATATATTCCTATATACACCTCACATCCAATTTCCAATCATAACCACTCAAGTTGCCTTTCATATACTGGCTCCAATTTTCCAATCACAATTACATCCATACAGTTTCATTCACACTTTCCAATCCTCAAATCTTACCTTATAATTGCAACAATGGATACAAAATCAAGTAACAAATACAAAGGTTGAAGATGAATGCGTAGACAAAGATAGTCAGTGTTTGATGCCAATACTCATACGAATCTACATGAACAATCCCAAAATCCCAGGCTCCTGTGCACCGATTTCTTCCTCAGGCTTTCGCACAACAGTTGAAGTAGCTGAGAAAGCTCCTCCTTATCTGTCACAAGAACAACACATTCAAGACCCCTATCCATTTTCCCAATTCACGGATCAGCCTGTAACATTTAACCAAAAGGCAACCAGACCAGAAAATAGGATATGGGCACAAAATAGCTGAGCTTACTGAGGGAGAATTGCTTTGATCTAAAGGTGCGGCCACATTAGCAGGGGCGGTCGGATTGATCAGCTCATCTTCATTGCCAATACTCGCCCTCGAAGGCTCTCTCTTGTTCAGCTTCCTGTTCTCTCTGATCTTTGAGAAGTCAAGCGAGTAATCTGGCACTCCTCCCTTCTGATCCCATTCACCGAATTGCGGGACAGATAACCATGACGCGCTTCTCTGTACACCAAACCGAAAGTAAACATCATTTTAACCTCTTAGGATCAAAAGAGCTGTGCATATCTCAGCATTCATCAATCCAACAGTCTGAATTTCCCAGTAAGCTTTCGAAATGTCGAGAGGCATTTCATTACCTAGATTTACAAATCTACTGCCAGATATCAAGATCCCGGGATAGAACAAGTCGACAAGCTTTGAAAAGCTTACTGTTAAGAGTTAACTCCTTTCACTGTCTTGGGATATAGGAATCATATGAACAAGAACCCACACTAAATCAAATTGAAAATCTGTCCAGAAAAAAATCTTGGCAATAAACTACTCGTGCTAGTACCGGCAATTTATTGTTGAAATCGTAAGAATGAACATCTTAATTTTACTTTTTCTAACTGGAACAAATCAAACACTTTTGACCATCTGATAGGAGTTGATTTTGGCTTCTCCGATCGATGCAATTAACCGATTCCTGAGTTCTGAAATCTCAAATTCTTTCACGAGTGCGAGCTAATCAAACACAGGAAACAATATTGGAGTAGAGAGGAATCACTAAACAGATCCACGTACACTAAAGATGAAATCTTTGTTGTTGATACTTGATAGTAATCAAGCAGCGATGAACGCGAACGGAATCAAAAAAGCTTAATAACGGAATCAACGTAGATTATTTACTCAGCAAAATTCCAAATCAAGAACATCAAAATTAGAAATGAGGAAAGCAGAAACGAAAGTACCTCCTGCTTGCGGTCTTCCATGGAGAATAGAAATTGATGGAAAGAGAAAGAAGAGAGAAGAAAAAGAAAGGAAATGGAAGAAAGAAGTTCCGTGTTGGGGTCACATTGACATTGAGAGTGGTGTTTCCATGCAATTCCTTGACATTTCCTTTTCGTTCTCTCTTGGACGGCTCACAACAATCCAATGGATAAATCGCAGCAACAAGCTCCCCGTTTCCTTTCCCAATTTGTAATTGCATTGCATGTCCTTCTGTCCCACCTTATCCTCGTTTCTTTCCCTCAAAAGCAACTTTTTTTATTATTGAAAGAAGAAAGATTTGAAATACCAGATAACATAGATATCTGCTAAATCAAGAAGTTGGTAAAAACAGCATACAGACTAATCATCATAGACTGATTTGCAAAAGTAGACCAAATTTTTGGCAACTTGGTAAAACTAGACCACAAGGTGTGGAATTTACAAAAGTAGCATATGAGTTACTTTTGAAAATATGTAGGGGTAACCGGCTGGGGAAGTGGCGGGTGGAAATTGGGCACTGTAGCCACAAGTGGGGAGAAATGGCGGGGCGTGGGGGGGGGGGGGCTTATGTACGACTGAAAGGGACAGTTTCTCAGACCCTATTTGGCGCCAAAAAAGAAAGCTTTGAGGGAGGGGGAGCATTAATGAGGGGAAAATGCAATGATGACAATTAAAGGTGTCCCTCAAATACATATATAAGCTAGATTGATGGATGAGAAACACTTTAATTTCTCTATAAAGAGAGAGGCGGAATAGGAGAGGAGTGGGAAGGTTAGGGGAAACATCACTCGTTCATTTCTGGAAACTGGACAGTTCTCATTCTACCAATAGGCTACTTCTGTCCTACCATTAGTTGCAAACTGTCATTCCATACATGGAAAAGTGCAAGCAGTCTATCCGATGGCAGTGGTAGCGATGGATAAATGATCTTGTACTTATTCTGCATAGTTGTTCCTTTTTGTTATAACAGAACAACCCCCACCCCAAGCTGATGTTCTGTTCTCGTGTCGTGCTACAGGTGATAGGGTATGTCCGAAGGTCGTCTTCGGCGGTTGGTGGGCTCTCGGGAGTGGTAGCTTGGTATTAAAGGGAGAGGCACATAGTGCAGCTATCTTGGTGCCACAGAATATTAGCTACGACCAACTGAAGGAGAAGATCGTTTTCGAATTCGACGTTGACATGGTCTTATACGACACTGAGCTCACCTACCTCCCTCCTTTGATGGGGTGGGCCACTCGGATTCATGTTCGGGACGACGATGACCTAGAAGCCTACAAGTTCTACAACAGTGAATCCGGCGCACGAGCTTGACCAATTGCACTTCACATCACCTTATGGTGCAAACCCACAAGCCCATCCACCCCCTCCCATGGACATGAGTCGTAAGACTCCGAAGGGGTGGACAATGTCTCGACTCCCACCCAAGGGGAATTACTCCTAACCAGGCCTCTCACCACTCAGGATGACTTGGATGATGGTCTTGATGGAGGAGGAGAGGCGGATAAGAAAGAGGCAAGGATCGATCGAGGAGAAAGAGAAATTGGATGACCTTAGCAGTGAAACTGAAGGGCTCTGCCTGTGTGATGAATGTTTAGTGGGAGAAGGAGACTTTTGTAGGACAACAAATGAGAGCGTTAGGGGGAGTCAGGGGGAGCATTCTAGGAGTGTTATACAATCTGATTATGGTAGGATGAATTACAACGTAATGGTAGGACAGAACTACGCAGTTGGCAAGCTTGACAATTTGGATGCTCGACAGAAGGGTGAAAACCTGAGCAGGGCCGTTGATATTCGACGTGGAAAGCAAGTTCTGATTGTCGAAATCGACGATGATGTGGACATCGTACTCCCCCATGGATTTCAGGAAATAATAGACATAGGAAGCTCCGACGATGACATGATTGCCGGTGGTTTCTTACTCCTTCGAGAGTATTATCCACCTGGGACACAGACAACCCAAGAGGTCACCTTCATGCGCATGACTTATGACCCTTCACGTTCCATATCTGAGATCGTCTGTCGGTTCAAGAGGGAGCTAATCTATTGTGCTCACCTCTATGCCACGGATAAGAGCCGCATTAGGATGCTGTCTATGAGGCTACCACCCGTAATTCTTCTTCACGCCTCGAGCCTAGGAGATGTATCATTCGATAGATTTTTGGAGGTTATACTTTTATACGACCAACAAAGGATTCTTTCAAAGATTGTTTATGCTTCCTCTTGCCCTGAGGCGAAGAGGTCGAGGCCCCTAGACAGTAGATGGGATGTAAGACACCGTGGAGCCTTTCACGGAGGATTCAGAGAAGGACCATCGAGAGCCCCGCCACCACCAGTGTCATCAGCACGCAGTTGATAGGCTAGTGTTCGGAGCATCACATGTCTTGGTTGTTTTGAGCGAGGACATTATTTGGTAGACTGCCCAGTTAGAGACATCAGATGTTATACTTGTGGAGGTATGAGACACAGAGTTGCTCGTTGTCCCTAGAGTGGTAGGACCCCACAAGCTACGGTTACACCGAGACTTTCCGCAGCTCCCTCACCCTCACTTCTAACTTAACCCTCAGGGTCAGGGGAGAGGTGACTCATCGGCTAGAGGCAGATCCGGAGGCAGAGGAAGAGGCTCAAGGAGAGAAGGCCACAGACCATCTGGGTCCAGAATAGGTAGAGGATCATCATCAACAGGACCATCTGGTACCAGTTTTGAGCGAGGACAAACTTCTGAATGATCTGGTTCTGCATTGCTCCCACCGCCCCGCGTCTTCTAGATTAGAGTCAAGGATTGATCCGCTTCAAGTGCCTCAGGTACTCTATTTGTTTGTGATGAGTGCTTGAGTATTCTTTTTAACACGGGTGCCACTCACTGCTTCATAGCAGAGTCGTGCGTCACTAGGCTGAGCCTGAGCTGCATGAGGGGTCCGTCCCTTATTGTGGGTATGCTGGATGGGTCTAGGATTAGGACGAGTCGTAAGATCCTAGGGTATGCCATCCATATAGGTGAGCGAGAGTGGCCGACCGATTTGATCGCGGTGACGTTGAGGACCCACGACTTGATTCTTGGCATGGATTTTATGGACCACTATGGGGCGATCATCAACTTGCAGACGAGGACCGTGACAATTCTGGCAGATGATGGCACCGAGCACTAGGTTTGGGGTAGTGACCCCAAGAGGAATGAGACACAAATCAACTTAGTCCGAGCAACGAGGCTTCTAGATGAAGATTGCATGGGTTATTGGTGTTACGCCTTAGAGGTGGATCGAGGCCGAACCAACATGACCGATGTGTCCGTGGTTCGAGACTTCACCGATGTCTTCCCAGATGAGCTACCAGGGTTACCCCCACACAGAGAGAGGTCGACTTTGCGATCGAGTTGGAGCCGGACACCAGACCCATTTCCCGAGTACCCTACCAGATGGTACCCACAAAGATGGTCGACCTTAAGGCTCGGCTTGAGGAGTTAGCCGAGATGGGCTATATTCGTCCGAGTGCATCACCATGAGGAGCTCCAATGCTGTTCGTCAAGAAGAAAGATGGTTTGTTGAGGTTGTGCATTGATTACCATGAACTGAACTGGGAGAAGGTGAAGAGCCGATATCCGCGTTCGAGGATCGACGACTTGATGGACCAGCTTCAGGGTGTCATGGTCTTTTCGAAGATTGACTTGAGATTGGGTTATCATCAGCTTAGGGTGAGATTAGAGGATATTCAGAAGACCACTTTTAGGATGCGACATGGACACTACGAGTTTGTGATCATGCCTTTCGGGCTGACCAATACGCCAGCAGCCTTCATGGAGCTTATGAACAAGGTGTTCATAGACTATCTGGACAGGTTCGTGGTGGTTTTCATTGATGACATCCTGGCATAATATTCAAGAAATCCCACATTGTCAACATGATCATCATTCTCAATCAATCTTGTTCCCATCAAGTATGAAAATTAGTTTAAAGCCTTACCAAGATCATCACTCAAAACATCTTACTTCAGATCAAGCTCAGGTTTTCCCTTATATATTTGCTCAAGCCAAACCGTAAATTCTCAAAACCAAGAATCACAAGGCTTATTTATCAAAACTCGCATAATAAATCATGTCTATTGAGTAACCAAGGTAAGTTGATATTTCAATAAATCAACTATAATTCCAATTACAAGAAACCACTCAACCACAAGACTCTACAAGCAAGCTTAAAAGCACACATGCATCTTGATTTGCAAAACGCCCTTTGTCTAGTCTTACTACACAAGTTCTAAGGACATATTTTATAATCTCTTAATGAAATTAGCCATTTATAAACTACTTAGCCTCCTCATATCAGCACCATGTATAACAATAGTTGTGAAATATCTATTCTAATTGAAGTCAACTTATAAATTCTCCCTAATTCAACTAGATGTTATGTATCGAGTCAATTAGTAAGAACCTTATAATCACACTAAATGACATGACAAGACATTTATCTACCGCTTCAAAACTTAATCATTTAAATCGAAACAAGCCATTAACGCAACTACCTAAAGTAACTTATAATCATAATAAATTCCCAAAACCAACTTAACTTTAACTAAGAGATTTATTTAGAAAGCAAAATCAAAACCAAATAATACATGTACACATAATTCTTCATAAATTCGATATTTTTACTAACTACTCAACACGTTTAAAAGACGTCGCAACAAGTTCACCAATACAATGAGGTTACCTAAAATGAATTATTTAACTAGTTACAAGCTCCAACTTTATCCATTTACAAATCAACTTATGTCTTTGAGGTAACCAAAATAATCTAATCAAGTCAATCAAATAGCCGGATAACTTCAAGTTTAGATTATAGCCAAGGTAGAATCGAAACACTAATTGATAGGATAGATTTAATATTTCGGTAAGAGCAAAACAAGGCATATAATAGCAACGATTACACCAAAGTCAAAGTCATTTCCTCAACTCATAATATCCAAATTATTAGCAAAACATAAAACCAACCTACTTGACAGATCTTTAAAATAAGCTAAGATTAGATCTCAAAGAAGAGCCTAGGATTATTCCCATCCAATGGAGATCAATTCAAAAGAGGTGCTCGTGATGCGGGTGGAATCGGGGCTAACTTAGCGCTCGAGGGTTGTTGGGTTCGGAGTTAGGACCAGGGGCTGCGGAGGCGAAGTCATCAGCTCATGGCGTGTTCATCGACAACCCAGCTGGAGCTCTAGAGGCGGTCTGCTCGGGGGAGGAGAGGAAGGCCACTTTGATAGTCCCCGGCGTCAGCTCCGGCGTCAGGTTCGTGCTTGAGGGGGATCTGGCTCCATGGCGAGGGGAAGAGCGCCCACATTCGAGATATGGGCTCAAGTGCTCATGCTCCGAAGCCTAGGACTCGACCTCGAATTCGGCATAGGAAACGAGACCATGGTCTTCTAGCTAGCAACATGGGTCCGGTGGGACGAGGGTCGGCGTCTCCGGCAGCGGCTGCTAGCGCTGACTCCGACTGAGGGAATGGGAGCGAGAGGGCAAAGAGGCGCGACGAGGAGCGAGAGAGGGACAGATCGAGGCGAGTGAGGTCGAGAGTGAATGAGGGAGGCCAGATCTGAAATGGACAGAGAAAAGGGGCTAGGAGCTCGGTAGGCTGCCATGGAAGCTCGAAGGGAGCTTGAAGAATCAGAAGGAGCGGCGGCTGAGATCTACAAAATAGGAGGAATGAGGTGATGAATAGTGGGAGTGACGGTGGAAAAAGGGGTATCTATACCCATACAATTAGGGTTGAGTTGATTTGAGGAGAATTACAATGTTATTCCGCTATTTTTGTTTTATAAAAAACCCGACTCAAATAAATTTCTATATGAACTAAAATGTTATAAGAATTGTCATGTTCATCTTACTATATTCAAAACGATATCCAAATTTTTTTTTTTGAAATCCGAAAATATTTTCAAGTCCCGATACATGCCGGAATTTTCTTTTAATAGAATAAAATCACTTTGATCGAGGATGAAGATTTTCAAAATTTTCGAAATCTCAGAAATTTAATATTTAATTTTAATCACAAGTGATAAAGTAATATTTTAATTTTTTTGAGTCTTTACATCATCCACCTCTAAAAACAAGTCTCGTCCTCGAGACAAAAGAAAAATTATTTTCAAAAGCAACAAAACATTTCGAAAACTCAAGTGATCTCCTCCTATGTCAGTCAATCAGATTTTCAAGGAGTCAAGAAACAATGTATCCACCTCTAAGGACTAGTCCTAGATTTCACTTCATAAGTTCATTTCTCATGATCATTTTCACATCATACTCAAGTATCAACATATTCAAAACATCATCATAGCAAGATTCATCATCATATTAGATTTCCGTATTTCAAGCTCAAGGTATCAACATATTGGAATTCATCATATTATGAAGTCCCATTACTAGCACATCACATCATCAGTAGAACATATAATTACGAATTTCTGCACCTTGCTATCAATAAAAAATGAACACAATCATCATACTCACAGATCAACACCAACCCAAAAGGGCACAATCAAGCTCATGAAGTTAAAGTCATGTCCAAGCTAGGCTCAAATCATGTTTAAATCCTGAAATAAAGTCGCGCCTCTCATCAATCTAAACGACCCGCTCTTGATCACACTATATAGGATTATGCAAGGATGACCCAACGCCTAAGTTGTAACCAAAGGAAAGAGACGTTAAGGACAATTTGACTAACCCTTGACACGAAGAGAGACGCGGATAGTATCTGGTAAGACTGAACACGAGAACATCGCCGATGCCCATGAGAAACCCTTAAGGTTACGATCGTATCACTCAAAATCATCATGTAACACATCATGTCATAAACACTCAACGTTGTAATTTTGCACACTAACATGGACCTATCTCAAGAGGCAATGGCAATATGATTTCAGTGCCATAACGTGTGGGAAAGCACAAGGTAAAGAACATATCATGATCATGGCAATATCAATACACATACTACTATCAAATCAAATCCTCACAAGGAAGGAGTATCATCTATAATGTCTAGCAATTGCTATTAAGGTTCAACATTTATGGATATACACAAGATAGATCTAACAATCCGTTGCATGAATATACTAAAATTGATTCAATACATGCGTGAGGGAATTCTATATGCCACTATGGTGCAAGGAAACTAGACATAACATATAAGGAATAGCATCAACATGTCGTAAACGTCACGAAAGAAATATCATATAGTTCACTGGCAAAAGACAAGTGTAAAGTGTGTGCTTTAGGCATTTGTGTAATCAAGGCATACATCAATACATGTTTCATACCATTATAAGCTCAACATGCATGGTAGATAGTATAATTGTAAAGACCGGAAAATTTCAAATATTATTTTCTTAAAATATTAAATTATGTTCGACTTTAAAATTAAGATTCTAAAAAAATTTTTTTTGAGAATTTCCGTCCTCGAGCAATTTATTTTATCTTAAATCTTTCGAAGCAAGTTCCGACATCATCTTAAATTGGATTCCGAACGGATTTTATTCCGCTTTCATATTTCGAGATTCGAAAATATTAATTGGATTTCATTATTTTATTTCGAGTTCGAGATTTTGATTTAAAATTCGAATATGAGTCGGGATGAGATCGAGTGAGCGGGTTTGCGGGTATTATTTTCCGGGTATTAATTTACGTGGGACCACTTGCTTTTGTTTTTCCCCCTCCTTGTCTTCCTCCCCACCTCCATCCGTTTGCAGCAGCTGTGTCCTACCAATTTTGGTTAAACACTCCCCTCACACCCACCTCCCTCATCTTGTAGATTCCCTCATTTTTGGCAAAAAGCCAAACAAAGCTCTGAGATCTTTTCCCTTGTGTATTGCCTAGCCCCATCACTCCTCTTTTATTTTGACTCCAAGCCCCTCTTCAGCATACATTTCATTCACCCACAACCACACACTCCCTCCTCCTCTTTCCTTCCAAAAATGCCCCAAGGGCTCCCCTTTCCCACTGACCACTGCTCAGCCGCAACACCACCACCACCTCCTCCCCACCTCCTTGCAGCCACCACCTTCCGTCGTCGTCGGAGAGCCCAACCACCACCTCAAACTCCTCTGTTTTCTTTCGAAGAGAACCGAGCCGAGCTGGGCATTACAAGCCTCCATTACCCCTTCCGTTATGAGTAGCAGCAACCCTAAATCTCACACCCGATGTCGGAGACGAAGCCAAGCCTGATCGAGCAGCCCCGGGGCCACCAGAGCACCGATGCCGAACCACCTAGCCCCTTGCTCCTCTATTTCCCCTGTTTTCCATCCAAAAGCCCGTGTAAGGTTCCTCTCCTCCCTTTCCAATCGAAAATGTTGCAAAGCTTCACCTTTAAGCCTCCTATCTTCAATCTAGGCCGAGACGAACGCAGCCCCACCTCCGACGAACTCCGGCGAGGTTCAACCTCTCGGTGAGCTCTCTCTTCTTTCTTCCCCTTTACTCTCGTTTTATGTCCCTTTGGGTCGGGTGAGGTCGGAGTAGAGGGTCGGTCCGATGGGAAGGAGTTGGGGATTGAGAACGTCGCCGGCGAGGCATGGCCGGGTCCTTCCTTTCCTTCTCCTCCGCTTCCGCTGCGCGCCCAGTGCTCTGTTTTGATTTGGAGGATGGGGGAAGGGGAAGAAGGTGGGCCATGGGCCCGTCCCCACCCGTCCACCTTGGCAGCCACCTCAGCACGGGCACTCCTCTTTATTCTCTCCTTTTCTGTCTTCAGTTTTAAAAAGGGGTTTGGGTTTAGGATTGGGCTGGGTTTTTCGGATTTGGGCCTAATGGTTTGGGGGTACAAGGGAGTCAGATTTCTTGGGCTTCTTCTTTTCTTTCTTCTGGGTTGGGTAAGGCATTTTGGGCCTATTATTTCCGGGTTCTTCTTCCCTCAGTTCTGGGCTGGGCTTGGATCTAGTTTGGGTTTTCTTGGATGAGTTGTTTTATGTTAATGTTGTGTTATATATATGGCTAAATATGTTATATGTTATATGTTATATGTTATATATATATATATATATATATATATATATATATATATATATATATATATATATATATATATATATATATATATATATATATATGTTATATGTTTTTATTTTTTCTGATTTTAGGAAAATGAGTTTATATATTATATGTTCTGAAATTATTAATATTTATATTTAAAAAGGTTTTAAAAGGGGTATTAATTGAGATGGGGTTATAAATATACTTATGGTTATTATTTTGAGACTTTATGGATAGTAAGTGTAAATTATTTGAATATTATTATAGTTTTGGAATTTGGTCATAATTATAATATTCTGGAAATTAATCTTTATATATTGTTATATTGTTTTAAAATAATATTGATTGGATTATTTAATTGATACATTTTATGAGGATTTAAACATGTGAGTGAGGAACTTTAAAGCAAATTGTTGGTTTTGAATTATAAATATGATTTGGGAGCATAGAATTATTTTGATTGTTTAATATTGGAACTTATTTTATGTTTTTGAAATAAGAAACATGCCGGAATTATTTTATAACATGATTTTGAGAAATTGACTTTAAGGCTTAAATGTTTAATGTCGGAATTTGGCCAAGTATGATTTGAGAATTATTTTGAATATGAGTTGACTTAATTTGGATTTAAGATTTTGGAAAACGGTTTTACTATTGGTTGGTTTTGAGGATGTTGAGAACTTGGGTTCCGTATGTATGAATGTGAACCGGTAGCTTATGGAAATGACTTGATGACAGGTGTGTATTGCTTTTAGATTGCTTTGGACTTGCATTTGGGCCTTGCTTGTGTTATCTTGCTGTTCTGCATCAACAAGTAAGTATCCTACGGGAATTACTCAGTAACCTGGACCTCCTGCCTGATGTGTCATGTAATGTGTAGTCTTGTTGCATATTAAAGCATGCCATGTAGTATCATGCTAGGATTGCATTCAACTGAGCATGTGTTTACTTTGTGTGTTTGAAACAGAACGGTCGTTATCTGTGATAGTCCTAGAGTCTTTGCTAGGGTCATAGGGTAGCCCAGCCCCATCGGGTGCCCTGAGTCTATCGAGTCGATATGAGCATGATATGATAGCCCAGCACTATCGGGCAAGAGATGAGATGATTTGATATGATACGATTAGCCCAGTACCATCGGGCATGTTTTATTTATTTTATGATATGATGATGAGATATGATATGATGATGAGATATGATATGATATGATGATATCGTGGTGAGTGCACCACCACGAAGAGAGTGCTATGCTATAGCCCGAACTGGCCAGTCTCTGCACTAACGGGAAGGGGTGCAGAGGTAGGAGAGGGATATGCCACTTGGCATTGTCTTGGTCCCTTTACAGTTCTTTTCTGCATATTATATATATACTAGGGGCATGATAGGGTGATTTAAATCTTGTACCGCATTAGTCACCTTTTATTTAGGCATAGGCATGTTATGTGGCCTCAGCGCGGTCAGAGGACCCGCAGGCGATCACCAGGTCTGACTTCGTATATAGTGTTAGGTACCGCTCTTGTTGCTCCATGCTTCTCTGACGGGGAAATCTTTTGGCGAATAGAAGAATCCGGCTAATATATTCTAACTTGACAAATGGCAATCACCCACTTTGTTTTGGTTTTGACCCGGCTCTGCCGTGGCTTTTGTATCTAAACCGTACTTTCGCTTTATTTTCGTTTAAATTGTATTTCTGAGACTTCGACTGATTAGAGGTTTGAAACCTCGACCCGTACCTGAATTGCAACATCTGAACGAAGGTATCCGACCTTTGAAACGTATCTCGGATATTTATATCCGGGTCGTTACAAAGTTGGTATCAGAGCGAGGTTGTGCAATTCGGGTACGCAAGGGTCGAGTGTATGTTTTGGAAAACCACCCATGAATTTCAAAGGATTTAAAGATTTAAAAAGGGGCAAAATGAACTTAAGATGTCTAACTCAATTGGACTAAATATGAACTTGGCTTATGATAAAAGAGGAGAACCAACTAATAAGGGATCGAGTGGGTAGAAAAGGCGATAGACCATCCCTATTGGATGTATTCGGAAACGGGTAGGCGAAATACTAGCTTGTTCTTTACAGATGGGTCGGGAAGACTCCAAGGAGATCATTGTAATTGTCATTAACTGATTCTATGTTGAGTGCTTGATATCTTAAAGATTTGATTGGTATGACCTAATTAGTGAATGAATATTGGACGATCTGTGCGAACGGGATAGCGGGAGTACCCTTCTTCTTCTTATATTGTTAAGCTCAGCTTTTGTAGAACCGTCCCTTTCCTTATGAACCCTTTTGACAATTCAATCGAGTCCTCCCTTCGAATATCGGTCTTCCACGGGAATTGGGTTGGTAAACACATGGTGTCGGGAATCATGATTGAATATAGAGGTTGTCCGAGAGAGTATTGGAAGACGGTCCTTGATGAAATTCCGAGCTAGAGAGTGAGATGTTTATGAGGCTGTCGTTATCAATTCTTATGACGATCCATCAGTGTTCTCTTCTCACGAAAAATCCGTATCCGAGTCTCACGGGAAAGATGGGTAATGAGTCAGTTGGGAAGAGTCAATGTTGCCCTTATGGACTTCTATCGGGTTATCTTGATTGCTCTGTCCATGATTATGTGATTCCATATGCATTACTCCTTGATCAACAGTTTGATCCTTAGTTTGAAATTGTGCTTATGTGCCTTAATGTTCATAATGACTATTGTATGGGTTCGAGCTACATTTATCATACCCAAGTCATCCCGACATGATTTACTTAGTATATTGCATCGTCATACTAGGGCACGAATAAATATGTCATATGCTAGGATGTCGTCTAATTGATGTCCTTCCTGTGAATAGGTTCATGATAGTGGGATAGTTCGGTTCTAATATCATGATAGAGTGAGTCCCTTACTTGATGGATACATGTTATAATTTCATGTCAACATGCCTCCTATGCTACGTAATCCTCGGTACATTTATGATGATCTTTAATATGAATTCGTAGTTGTATGACATTCTGTACCCATGCTTGCCCCATTATTAGGTCCCGTGTTATGCGTTTCTTTCTATCATAGTTACATGTTGCCATAGCATGTCTACTTGGCCTATTGTATTACTCGTATGATTGATTGGAAGCATGAACCACATGATATGAGTCTATATGATTGCTACTTTTCTGAATTAGGTCCATGATAGTGTGATCGACTCTTCTTTATATGAATGCCTCATAAGATGTGCTCTTTAACATGCTAGCTGATGATGCCTCGATGCTTATCATTCATCTTGTGACAAGAATCTATAGCATGCCTACCTGTTTTGTATTCCGCAGATTAACTATTGTTGATGATTTTGCGAATGAGTATTGCTATGTGTTAATTGTACTAAATTGAAAATATGTTAGTGTAAGTGAGTCTTGACAAATACATGTTTTATCCCAGTATACATTAACTTGAACTCATGTCCCCATATTCTGGTCGTGTTGCCATTACTTAGACTTGCACTATACCTCGCTACACTTCCTCACCTGTTCTGTATTATTGGAATGTGATTGAATTGAAGTTTTGCTTAGTGCCGAGTAATCGATCAAGTGCATGTATGTACCACATGTTATATTGAGCCATTAGTAACGTGTAGGATCCTTGGTTATGACTTACGCACATTTATGCCTTGCCTACCTTATTGTTGATTCTCTCTCGAGCTAGGTACCTGATAGTGTGGTTCTTTCCTCTTCCTGTTCTCTTAACATGTTTCACTCGTTCTGATTAGCTTAATGTTGAATTCGATGATTGACTAGCTTTCCGTGATAGTTAAACCCAGCATGCTTACATGGTTAAAATGTCTATTACTCTATGATATTCTCTTGTGCTTGCATGAATGTATGACTTGACACCTCACATGATCACGCACCACCCTATATCATGATTTTGCATCTGCATGACGCATGAATATCGGAATGAATCTAGTTGAATTACTTTAATTCTACTCATGTTCGATGTGTGCCATTAGTATCATGTAGGGCTTATGATTTCCAATATGACCCGCTAAATGATCACGTGTTGTACTTGTTCTATGAGGTGACAACTACTGTACCATATATGTACTCTATGATGGTTCGTACTTAGCATGATTATAATCTAGCACCCATGATGTCCTTCTTGTACTTTTGATGATGCCTCATGTTTCGTGAATATTATGTTGAACTCCTCTTAATGACTCTTGACTATGCTTGTGTCACATTATATATCGCTAGTATCATGTAGGACCCATGCTCTCTAGATGTATCTCGTCATATGATTCCGTGCCATGCTTGACCTAATATATGATCATTGTGAGATAGTTACTATGTTGCCCTTTATATGATCTCGTATGATGCATACACCAAACTTGTGCATTGTTCGTATACATAGATAATTACTATGCTACTCTTATGTGTTCTCGTATGATGCTTCATCTGATTGTTATAATATACCTTGCCATGATATATTTGGACTCAATTGTTGATATGTATACCATGTTCCTACATTGTTCATATACATGATGCTCGTTATCTTCATTAAAATTCCGCATGACTTCATATCATATATGATCATTGCTGGTTCCGTCTATCTTGCTTGAAGATTGCTAGACATATCTGTTTCCATGGAATACTAGAATGTTAGCTTGTTTCACAAACACCAGCGTAGGACTTGATTGTGTCTTTGATATGAATACGAATGTTTCCCCAAGATAGGTACATATTAGTATGGATTGATGTGATGGATATGCTCCATAGTGAATTCATGCTTGTTTGTCACAATGGTACCCTAATGGACTTCCATAAAGGCATCGTTACTATTCCCGAGTCAGAGTCTTGTCTCTAGTCATGTCGTCTTTAGCTTTGGTCTATTCCGTCTCCGAAAGAAACATTGGGTCGTCCGCTCTTGTCACTCCCCTATCTTCGCTAACTTAAACTCCTACGCGTTACCTTGGATGAGCGACTGCATGGAAAAAGGGAATCGGAAAGTCGAATAGCGATAGAGCAGCACAGCGGATGCGTGGGCCCATAACCCATGGGCCTCAGGATCGATAATGTCGACGGAACAAGCTCGTTTCGAGGATCACGATTGTTGAGTACGATATGACTTGCAGGTGGGAACGTCCTCTATTCAAATTGCTAACCCTTTCCGAGCTGGTTGATGATGATATTGCACTGACTTGATGTTGAAAGCTGCTTGTTGATATGATGACTGTTGCTTGATTGTCTGTTGACTATGATGATATGATTCGATGCCTTACAATCCTAATGTGCCTTGATGACTTAATGTAATGCTACTCTGAGATGCCAAGCATGATCTAAATTCCTTGCCTATAATGTGAACTGCAAATGCTGAGAATCTGAACTGTTTATTAGATGTGGTTATGACGAGAGGTGCTCGGCTTGACTTGATTAGGTTCATATATGATATTTTGCAATACTTATTGAGCATGACAGTAGATTGAGACTTTAAAAAACGCAGTTGCAATGCTTAATGATGAGCTAATGATGCTATTGATAAATGCTGATTGATATGATGTAGTCCTTCTGTGTAATAATGTTAATGATTGCTTCTTCTTGAAACATGTGAGTGAGGTCCCTTGGTAGAATGGTTAGAGAGCGGTTAAGGAAATTAAGTGTTTGGTATGATGTGAGGGTCTTCTTGATTATGTGATTTATTAATATGTACTGGCATGATGTAGATAACAACCATGATAAACCTGTATGGCATGATATTACATGTTGATATGCAATACTGAGTTAAAATTGGTAGTGACAACTATGAACATGATATAATGATCCATTGCTATCCTACTATGTTGTTCTCAAATCATGTTATAACGTGTTGAATGAATCATGAGATGATGATGCGTTGTTATGCGAAAGCATGATGTTGTCCTATATGGTTGATAAGCCTGATTATGAATAGGTAAGTGATGAATATGACTTGGAGCATAGGTATGACTTATGTGTATATATGAGATGATGGTGCATGACTGCTAATAATCGTTATATGACATTGTGATAAGCTAAGATGATGTCTGGAAAGCATGATGACATTTTGATGTTGATATACTGTTGATCTTCCCTTTTTGGTTGAATCTTAATAGCATGATTTTGTTGGATTGATGTGATAATATGTTATGATAATGCTGGATAGAGATTGGATAGGATGACTATGTGAATTTATGCTTTACATGAGATCCCTTGTTATGATTGGTTCCACTAGTGTGCGATGTTGAGATGCGATCGTGAGATTTGACTAGAAGTAGTGTGCTGACTCCATGACACCTAACCTCTTTGATCTCTTGACATGTGTGCTTGCGTGATTTATGAGAATTCGATGATGCACTTGTGATGCCTTCGGTATGAGGTAGATACACTTTATGACTCGTGATATGACGTTGAGGTGTTGTTGTTACTTTTGATGTGTTTGAAAGAATGGTATACTTTATGCTATGGGTAAACATGTTATGCGGTTACGATGTCGATTGGTTGAGATTATCATGATTGATGTTGAGGATTGCCATATGTGAGGTGGTTGATGATGTTATGAGTTGATGAGTTGGTTTACTTTTGTTCATGTTGAGTTGTGAATGATGATGGAATGATTTTGGAACCTAGGAAGAGAATATGGGATTAGCCCTTAGAGGTGGATGATTCCACCTCCTACCTTCTGAATTTGATTGATTGGTATGTGTGAAGCTGATTTGGTTTTCGGAAGAGTTTGACGAAATCTTGAATTGAAAGGAATTGACTTGTTTTGGTGTAAAGTTGCTTGATTAAACATCGGATTTGAAGATTTCGAGCGGTTTTAAAAATGGCCAACTTGGGGTTTTAAAGAAGTTGAGAGTTTCAATGATTTGGATGACAATCTTTCCATTTACAAAACACTTTGAGAATTTACGAACTGGATTTACATTATGACGTCTCACGAAGTGGATACAAGCATTTTATAGGGGCGCTTATAGATTACTTGCTAAGACCTAGTCGGACGCTATAATGCTTTTAGAGTTGTGATATTTCTGAAAGGTCGAAGCGAGGATGTGATAGGGGCGCTTATTACACACTCGACAAGACCCATTTGGAGATGTCACGACCGTGACCAGGATGTTGTGAGAATCCCGGAAGACGCAACCAAGATGATTGCAAGATCCTTGGACATGGTCCTCGGACTCACCGATTTCAAACTCCCTCCCATTGTTTTACAAATGAATTTAGTCTCGGGGACGAGACTTGCTTTTAGAGGTGGATGAATGTAAAGACCGGAAAATTTAAAATATTATTTTCTTAAAATATTAAATTATGTTCGACTTTAAAATTAAGATTCTAAAAAAAAAATTTTGAGAATTTCCGTCCTCGAGCAATTTATTTTATCTTAAATCTTTCGAAGCAAGTTCCGACATCATCTTAAATTGGATTCCGAACGGATTTTATTCCGCTTTCATATTCCGAGATTCGAAAATATTAATTGGATTTCATTATTTTATTTCGAGTTCGAGAGTTTGATTTAAATTTTGAATATGAGTCGGGATGAGATCGAGTGAGCGGGTTTGAGGGTATTATTTTTCGGGTATTAATTTACGTGGGACCACTTGCTTTTGTTTTTCCCCCTCCTTGTCTTCCTCCCCACCTCCATCCGTTTGCAGCAGCTGTGTCCTACCAATTTTGGTTAAACACTCCCCTCACACCCACCTCCCTCATCTTGTAGATTCCCTCATTTTTGGCAAAAAGCCAAACAAAGCTCTGAGATCTTTTCCCCTGTGTATTGCGCAGCCCCATCACTCCTCTTTTATTTTGACTCCAAGCCCCTCTTCAGCATACATTTCATTCACCCACAACCACACACTCCCTCCTCCTCTTTCCTTCCAAATATGCCCCAAGGGCTCCCCTTTCCCACTGACCACTGCTCAGCCGCAACACCACCACCACCTCCTCCCCAGCTCCTTGCAGCCACCACCTTCCGTCGTCGTCGGAGAGCCCAACCACCACCTCAAACTCCTCTATTTTCTTTCGAAGAGAACCGAGCCGAGCTGGGCATTACAAGCCTCCATTACCCCTTCCGTTATGAGTAGCAGCAACCCTAACTCTCACACCTGACGTCGGAGACGAAGCCAAGCCCGATCGAGCAGCCCCGGGGCCACCAGAGCACCGATGCCGAACCACCGAGCCCCTCGCTCCTCTATTTCCCCTGTTTTCCATCCAAAAGCCCGGGTAAGGTTCCTCTCCTCCCTTTCCAATCGAAAATGTTGCAAAGCTTCACCTTTAAGCCTCCTATCTTCAATCTAGGCCGAGACGAACGCAGCCCCACCTCCGACGAACTCCGGCGAGGTTCAACCTCTCGGTGAGCTCTCTCTTCTTTCTTCCCCTTTACTCTCGTTTTATGTCCCTTTGGGTCGGGTGAGGTCGGAGTAGAGGGTCGGTCCGATGGGAAGGAGTTGGGGATTGAGAACGTCACCAGCGAGGCATGGCCGGGTCCTTCCTTTCCTTCTCCTCCGCTTCCGCTGCGTGCCCAGTGCTCTGTTTTAATTTGGAGGATGGGGGAAGGGGAAGAAGGTGGGCCATGGGCCCGTCCCCACCCGTCCACCTTGGCAGCCACCTCAGCACGGGCACTCCTCTTTATTCTCTCCTTTTCTGGCTTCAGTTTTAAAAAGGGGTTTGGGTTTAGGATTAGGCTGGGTTTTCCGGATTTGGGCCTAATGGTTTGGGGGTACAAGGGAGTCAGATTTCTTGGGCTTCTTCTTTTCTTTCTTCCGGGTTGGGTTAGGCATTTTGGGCCTATTATTTCCGGGTTCTTCTTCCCTCAGTTCCGGGCTGGGCTTGGATCCAGTTTGGGTTTTCTTGGATGAGTTGTTTTATGTTAATGTTGTGTTATATATAAGGCTAAATATGTCATATGTTATGTTATATGTTTTTATTTTTTCTGATTTTAGGAAAATGAGTTTATATATTATATGTTCTGAAATTATTAATATTTATATTTAAAAAGGTTTTAAAAGGGGTATTAATTGAGATGGGGTTATAAATATACTTATGGTTATTATTTTGAGACTTTATGGATAGTAAGTGTAAATTATTTGAATATTATTATAGTTTTGGAATTTGGTCATAATTATAATATTCTGGAAATTAATCTTTATATATTGTTATATTGTTTTAAAATAATATTGATTGGATTATTTAATTGATACATTTTATGAGGATTTAAACATGTGAGTTAGGAACTTTAAAGCGAATTGTTGGTTTTGAATTATAAATATGATTTGGGAGCATAGAATTATTTTGATTGTTTAATATTGGAACTTATTTTATGTTTTTGAAATAAGAAACATGCCGGAATTATTTTATAACATGATTTTGAGAAATTGACTTTAAGGCTTAAATGTTTAATGTCGGAATTTGGCCAAGTATGATTTGAGAATTATTTTGAATATGAGTGGACTTAATTTGGATTTAAGATTTTGGAAAACGGTTTTACTATTGGTTGGTTTTGAGGATGTTGAGAACTTGGGTTCCGTATGTATGAATGTGAACCGGTAGCTTATGGAAATGACTTGATGATAGGTGTGTATTGCTTTTGGATTGCTTTGGACTTGCATTTGGGCCTTGCTTGTGTTATCTTGTTGTTCTGCATCAACAGGTAAGTATCCTACGGGACTTACTCAGTAACCTGGACCTCCTGCCTGATGTGTCATGTAATGTGTAGTCTTGTTGCATATATATTAAAGCATGCCATGTAGTATCATGCTAGGATTGCATTGAACTGAGCATGTGTTTACTTTGTGTGTTTGAAACAGAACGGTCGTTATCTATGATAGTCCTAGAGTCTTTGCTAGGGTCATAGGGTAGCCCAGCCCCATCGGGTGCCCTGAGTCTATCGAGTCGATATGAGCATGATATGATAGCCCAGCACTATCGGGCAAGAGATGAGATGATTTGATATGATACGATTAGCCCAGTACCATCGGGCATTGACAAGAGGAAAACATGTCGTTGTTCCTGCCAAAGAATACTCAAACTCACAACTAGTATAAGTGGTAAGAAAGAGGTCGATCCACAGGGAAATCTATTAAGTTCAAGTATTAATATAATCGCAAGTGACAATAAAAGAGAGTTTGATGAGAAAAAGATCTGCCTTTTGTCAAAGCGGAAAGAAGCAAACAAGGTAAAGGATGTTGTAGAATGCAATAGAGAGAAATAGGTTCACCTACAATTTGTCACTTTAATTGATGAATTTGATCCTTGTTTCAGCCTCTAGTTCTCTTCGAGGAATCTACAAAACCCTAGCAATTGAATGAATCTACTCTAACTAGTTGATCAGGCCAGAGAGAATAAAACACATTCAAGGAATTAAGCGCAAAGAAGTCAAAACATTCAAATAGGAATAAGAACTAGATTAAGAAACTCGCAATTCAACAATCAAGATCCAAACTGTAGGCGAAACCTTCGAGAGTTTAGTTGCTCATGCTCAACGTGCTCTCAACAATTCTCAAAAGTGCATAAGGTGAATAGTAGAATAACCTAAAAATGTCTTTTAAAGGCCTACCAAGGATCGGCCTAAAATAATACTAAAAACCCTAATTAAATTGAATAACTGAATCGGCGTTTCTGGACAGGACGCGGGGCGGCTGGCTCAGGCGACGGGGCGGCCTGGCGATCAGCGAAATCCTTCGAGATGTCTTCGGCCCGCGGGGCGGCCAGCTCAGGCGACGGGGCGGCCAGCGATTTCTTTCGCTTCTCTACACGTGATTTGCTGTAGCTGATAATGCAATTCCTTTAATTCTTTAACTCCCCTCAAATTCATTCTACCTTGAATCACGATTCCTGAAATAAACCATAATGTTGTGTAGATTCCGCATCTTCCAACTCAACAAGTAATCATGTAAATGCAACTAAAATATGCAATATTTACACCCAAACTATACTAAATGCAATCTATTATGCAATACTAATAATGCTCTATCAAATTCCCCCACACTTGAACCTTTGCTTGTCCTCAAGCAATAGAAAAAGTAACTTGCAACCCCACAGAATAGCCATTCATGTATCAACCTCAATATTCTTTAAGTGTAGGAAAAACTAGCAAACACAATAGATTAACAACATCATAGCACATAATATTCATGATTAATGAAATCAAGCAACCATATCCATTCTAGACCTCACAAGGAATATGTGTTTCACTCTCACTCAAGTGTTTAGGGTTGAATATTTACGCTCAAACTCAATCTTTAAAAGCTTAGCTACAATAGTCTTGCACCAGTGTTCTAGCTCTCCACCGCTGGTGACTCTACACACAACAAAAATCATGAGGTCTTTCAATTGGGTTGTAATGGAGCCAAGGTAGAAAACATAAGGTATGGAACAATTTAGGCCATGTGGTGCTCATAATCCGGGAACTAAGGATGCAACCAAATTACAATACCACTCACAAGATCATACCATAACTCTACAATGTATACAACTCCAATCTCAAGCATCAAACTTTACAAACCATACTCAACTCATTCTCTTATTATTTTTTTTTCTTCTTCTTTTTTTTTTCATATGCTCTTCTTCATGCTATATCAAATGATTTTCCTTGACTTTTACCCCTAAGTGAATTTTATCCTCCTTAGGTCCCAAGTAATGTGTAAACTACTAGCAAGAATCAAAACATCTCATAAAAGTACTCCCAACATACAATCCATCACTCAAACCATCATCCACAATATGAATATTCACCAACTATTCCTAATTCCCGGATGGGTCAGGCTATAATTAGCTATGGAAAAATCTTGTGGAGCTCAAAAGAATAGGCAATTAGGCTCAATATTGGCTTCAAGTAGAGGATAATATGCAAGGTGGGAATAGAGTCAAATAGGGCTAATAAAGGTGCCTTAATCATTTTTAAGTTCATGTGCAGAAATCATAATATGCAGCCTTGAATAAGATATCTAAATGCAAGCCAAAGAGGAAGCAATTAAAGAGAGTACACTCAACAAGCAAGAGGACATAATATATTTTGTCCAAATATAGGCCAAAATAGCTCACCAGGTCATGTCTAGAACTTCAAGATCACCCAAAATCAAATATCTTATGTGCTCAATCATCAACCAATTATGCTCACCAAATAGTGTGGAAGTCAGATATCAAAGGTTTTCAACAATCCAAGCACATCATGGGGCATAAGTCTTAATAAATAAATTAGAGGACAAGTGACATCCATATGGGAAAATAAGACCTAATCCTAGCTAATGCATAAATATAATAACATAAATAATATAATTTTCAGAATTTTTTTTTTTTTTGCGAATAACATAGACTAACATCAACTAAAATATTCCAACATGCAATCTAAAGTCAAAATGCAACATAAAGATAAAGTACATGTCATGCAAGTCTTCCCCCCACACTTAATTCTGACATTGTCCTCAATGGCAAAAACATCAAAATAAACTGAAAGGGAAAAGAAAAGAAAAAGAAAAAACTAACATGATCACTGTGGAGGTGGTGGTGGATAAGGTGGGAACTGAGGATATGCAAATCGGAAGAACTCCTCCTGTCTCTGTCTCTGCAGCTCTTGAGCCTCCCATGCAGCCTGCTGTCGTTGGAGCACCTGCTCCTGTAAGCGTCGCATCTCAGCCTGGCTCTCAACCATATCCGCCATGCGAGTCGTCAGTCCACGCACATCGCGACGGATGTCTCCTATATCAACATAGAGCTGCTGCTGATGATCCCACATATCATCCTGACGACGGGAAATCATCTGCTGATGCTGCCACATGGTGTCCTGGAGGACAGCCATCTGCTGCTGCTGCTCCCACATAGTATCCTGTCGCAGAGACATCGCCGTCATCCTCTGCTGCAGCTCATAATAATCTGGACCAGCACCTACCCCAGATGTGCCAGAAGGTCCAACATCTCCACCTCCTACATCCGTCTGCATCTCAGGAACACCACCATCATCGTCCTGATCATCATCATCTCCACCATCCTCATCCTCATCATCCTCATCCTCATCGCCCATGAAGAAATCCTCCGCCGTAGGACCAAAGGGAAGCTGCCGGGGTAATCTAAGCTGAATCACCCCAAGATGGCCTGTCCTCCAGACCCACATCGATGCTCTCCCCTCCAAATGGCCAGCTTTCCTCAGCTGGGCCTCATCATACAGAAATGAACCATGCAGGGCATCAGGGACAACGCTCAAATCAATACAATCCCGTGCTATGAGAGTGATGAGACCCCCAAAGCTAATCGTCGCTGTCTTGCGCTTGTCTATGATGTCCTTGCAGTTGAAAAGGAACAAATCTACCCAACCTGGAATAACTGGGCTCTCTGGCGTCAGACACCACAAATATGACATATCCCGAAGTGAGATCTTGTTGACCTCAGCCTGGGCAAAGAAGGTGTTGGCTAAAACCTTATGGATCAGCCGTAATGCAGGGTGCCGAATACTCGAGTTGTATTGGCCCTTCTTGGCCTCAAACGGCACCCTAGTCACCGCAAGCCAAAATGCAACAGGTCCCTCTCCCTTTGACACATCAAACCAACCTGCGGTGGGTGCGGCTGTCACTCCAAAAAGCTGTCCCACTCTCTCCTCGTGAACTCCCGTCCCAATAACCTAAACTCGATAGATGTAGACCGCACACTCAACGTAGCCAGGAATTCCTTAACTAAACCCGAATAGGTCGGAGCATTCTTATCTAAGAAATCCCCTAGGCCTCCATGTACTAACAACTGCCTAGTGCATACATCCATTTCTAACATCCGAAGGGTAGGTTCGTGAAAAAACTTGATTTGAAAGAAATTCCTAGTATTCAGCGCGTTCCATCTCTCCTTCTGACTCCTACTCATTCCATGGGGTCTAGACATGTTTGCTTAAAGCTATGAAATTAACCCAAGAAAAAGTTCGAAGTAAAAACTCATGAAAATGGATGTTTCTGCAGTGGCCGCGGGGCGGCGAGGGTAGGCGACGGGGCGGCCGGCGACAGGTGGCCGCTGGGGGGCAAGGCTGGCGATGGGGCGGCCGGCGACGGTCGGCGACGGGGCGGCTGGTAAGGCGACGGGGCGGCCTCAGAAAAACCGCCGGATCTGCAATTCCGACTTCCGATTTGCGCTCCGACGTCTCAAATTCCTCCCTCCGTTGGTGGATTTCTCCCAAAACCTTGAAGATCCTTCAAATTGGGTGTTTTTGGTTTAGATCTAGGAAGAATGAGGAGATTGTGGGTGGTTTTGTGAAAGATATAGGTGGACAATGGGAGATATTGAAGAAAGGGGTGAGGTTTGTGAAGATTGAAGCTTGAGGAAGGGTGTTAATGGAGGTTTTGGGTTGTGGGTGTGAGGTTGAAGATGAAGATAGAGGAGATAGGTGAAAGAGAGGGAGTGGGGGCGGCTGGGCATGAGGAGATGGTGATAAAGGGGTGGATAGGGTTATAGGGGGTGGAAAAATGGAGCCCACACGGGTCCCAATTATTTTTTGTCCTCCGTCAGGGGCCACGGGGCGGCCAGGGATGGCGATGGGGCGGCCTGCGATTGCGAAGAGATTTCGCTGGCTGTTGCGGCCGCGGGGCGGCTTGGCTGGCGACGGGGCGGCCCGCCCCTTTTTTTGACCATCTCTATTTCTCTTTACCCTGCGAGGTTAGTATGCCGAAAACACCACAACTAAACTAAAAAAATAACTAAATGCAATAAGAAAATAACATCTAAACTACTTACCTTGGGTTGCCTCCAAAGCAGCGCCTTTAGTTAACGTCGTTGGCTCGACGTCATTACTCCCTAGTGATCCTCAGTGCTTGGTTCACGGAGAACCAACTCATCACCATCTTCTTTGACAAAGTTCTCATAATATAGCTTCACGCGATGACCATTTACTTTGAAAATGTCTCCATTCCTCTCATTGAGTAGCTCTATTGCACCATGAGAAAAGACATTAGTAATCACATATGGCCCTGCCCATCTAGAGCGAAGCTTACCTAGGAAGAGTTGAAGGCGCGATTGGAATAGAAGGACCTTGTCCCCAACTTTGAGGTCCTTTCGCAAAATATGCTTGTCGTGCCATGCCTTAGTCTTCTCCTTATAAGTGACAGAGTTGTCATAGGCATCCAGTCTCAACTCTTCCAGCTCCTGCAGCTGAAGTTTCCTGAACTCCCCAACTTCATCCATTTGCATATTGCATTGTTTCACCGCCCAGTATGCCTTATGTTCGAGCTCGACAGGAAGATGGCAAGCCTTTCCGTAAACTAATCGAAACGGAGACATCCCAATGGGAGTCTTGTAAGCCGTTCGATAAGCCCACAGAGCATCATCAAGTCTTACACTCCAATCCTTCCTGTTTGGGGCAACAGTCTTCTCCAAGATCGTCTTAATCTCGCGATTAGACACCTCAACTTGCCCATTAGTCTGGGGGTGGTATGCAGTAGACACTCTCTGCGTAACATGATATTTCTTTAATAAAGCACTTACCGTCTTATTGCAGAAATGAGTCCCTTTATCACTGATCAATGCTTTCGGCACTCCGAATCTAGAGAATAGCTCTTTGAGGAAACCTGCAACAACTTTTGAATCATCAGTCCTGGTGGCCTTCGCCTCCACCCACTTGGAGACGTAGTCCACCACAAGCAAAATATACAAGTTCCCAAACGAGCTAGGGAATGGTCCCATTGACTGAGCTAGGGAATGGTCCCATGAAGTCAATGCCCCAAACATCAAAAATCTCACAAAATATCATGCGGGTTTGTGGCATCTCATTCCTCTTAGAGAGATTCCCAAATCTCTGACAGAGATCACAGGATTTACAAAAAGCATATGAATCACGAAATATATGCGGCCAAAAGAACCCTGCCTCAAGTACCTTTCTTGCTGTCTTTTGTGGTCCAAAGTGCCCACCACATTCATGTGAATGACAGAAATTAAGGACAGATTGTACCTCATCGTCGGGAAGACACCGACGTATCACTTGATCAGCGCAATGCTTCCATAGGTATGGATCATCCCAAACGTAGAAGCGAGCATCATGGCGTATCTTGTCCTTTTGAGCCTTGGAAAAGTTGGGTGGAAACTCCTGCGAAACTAAAAAGTTCACCAAATTAGCGAACCAAGAGCGGGGAATAGAACTTACCTTCAAAAGAAGCTTAGTATTAGATTCTGCAGAGGCCGCCTCAGCCGCGGGGCGGCCGGTGACAGGTGGCCGCGGGGCGGCCAGTCCGGCGACGGGGCGGCTTGAGACGCTGAAAACCTGCAGTAACTCTTCGTCAGGAAAACTCCCCAAGATATGTGATTGCTCGTCCTGCCCATTCTTCCCCTGCAATATACGACTTAGATGATCTGCAACAAGGTTCTCCGCACCCTTTTTGTCCCTGATTTCGATGTCAAACTCGCTTAAAAGCAAGATCCATCTAATCAATCTTGGCTTGGCCTCTTTCTTCGTCAAAAGGTAACGAAGCGCTGCATGGTCAGTATACACAATAACTTTTGTACCAAGCAAATAAGATCTAAATTTCTCAAGGGCAAAAACAATAGCAAGGAGTTCCTTCTCTGTAGTTGAGTAGTTCCTTTGGGCGCCATTCAACGTCAGAGATGCATAGTAGATCACGTGAGAGCTCTTCCCCTCTTTTTGTCCAAGCACGGCTCCCACGGCGTAGTCACTAGCGTCACACATCAATTCGAAGGGTTGGGACCAATGTGGCGCTTGTATGATTGGTGCACTAGTAAGACAAGTCTTCAACTCATCAAACGCCATCCTGCACTTCTCATCAAAAGCAAAAGTGACCTCCTTCTTCAGTAGCTCGCACAAGGGTGAGGTGATCTTTGAGAAATCCTTAATAAACCTGCGATAGAATCCTGCATGGCCTAAAAAGGAACGCACTTCACGCACATTAGTAGGATAAGACAATGATTGAATGATGTCTATCTTTGCCTTATCAACCTCAATCCCTTTATGTGAGACAATGTGACCTAAAACAATGCCCTCCTCAACCATAAAGTGACACTTCTCTGAATTGAGCACTAAGTTAGTGTCCACACACCTTCTAAGCACAAGTGCCAAATGGTTTAAGCAAGCATCAAAACTATCACCATGTACAGTAAAGTCATCCATAAAAACCTCAATGAATTGCTCTATATATTCAGAAAAAATGCTTACCATACACCGTTGGAATGTCCCAGGAGCGTTGCACAAGCCAAAAGGCATCCTGCGATATGCAAAAGTGCCAAACGGAAAAGTGAATGTCGTCTTTTCTTGATCCTCCGTTGCGATGGCTATCTGAAAGTAACCTGAATATCCATCTAAAAAGCAATAATATGGACGACCAGCGAGCCGTTCAAGCATCTGATCAATAAAAGGTAAGGGAAAGTGATCTTTTCGAGTTACCGCATTCAGCTTGCGATAATCGATACAAACTCTCCAGCCTGATTGGACTCTGGTAGGGACCAACTCACCTTCTTTGTTCTCAACCACTGTTATGCCCCCTTCTTTGGTACTACCTGCGTTGGACTAACCCATTGACTATTAGAGATGGGATAGATCATACCTGCCTGAAGGAGTTTCAGCACCTCCTTCTTTACTACCTCCATCATAGGTGGGTTGAGTCTCCGTTGAGGTTGCCTGGAAGGTTTGGCTCCCTCTTCTAACAAGATTCTGTGCATGCAAGTAGATGGGCTGATTCCCTTGATGTCCGCTATGGTCCATCCCAGAGCGGTCTTATGTTCTTTGAGCACCGCCACCAACCTATCCTCTTGGTCCTTAGTAAGCTTGTTAGAGATGATGACAGGCAAGGTATCACCTTCCCCCACGAATGCATACTTCAAATGCTCAGGGAGTGGCTTGAGCTCAACAACGGGTGCCTGCACAACAGAAGGTAAGAGCTTCTCGCTCGAACCGGTTAGTTCCATAGGGGTACCTACCTGCAAATGAGTTGGGAGGGTGGACAAGTCTCTTATAGTCTCCTGCAGGTTAGTAGACAAAGCATAATTCAATGACAACTCCTCAATAGGAGCTTCTAAAGCAACCTGCAGGTCATCTACACAACTCATGTCAAAAGTATCCTGCATACAAGTATCAATGGCATCTACAAAGCATAAGGAAGGATCATCAGAAGGGAATTTCATTGCATTGTAAATATTATATTCAACCTTCTCGCCATCGAATTCCATAGTTAATGAGCGAGAATACACATCAATTTTTGTCTTAGCAGTCTTCAAAAAGGGCCTTCCTAAGAGAACAGGGGCCTCTTGCTTACCCTGCTCCATGTCTAAGACAAAAAAGTCAGCATGAAAGATCAAGTTGTCAACCATAACCAAAACATCCTCTACTATGCCTCTAGGATAAGCATTTGAGCGGTCCGCTAGTTGGATCACCACTCTTGTCTCATGCAAAGGTCCTAGGCCTAATGATTCATATAAAGAATAAGGCAAGACATTAATAGATGCACCTAAGTCTAACAAAGCTTTATCAAACTTAGTCTCACCTATCACACATGGGATTGTAAACATGCCAGGGTCGCTACATTTCTTAGGCATACGCTTTTGAAACACAGCAGACACATGTTCGCTTACCTTAATCTTCTGCTTCCCTTTCAACTTCTGATTCCTCTTTATGGTGCAAAGCTCCTTAAGAAATTTAGCATAATGAGGAATACTTTTAATCAATTTGAGTAAGGGAATGTTTACCTCGCACTTACTAAATGTCTCAAAGATCTCTTTGTCATTCTCAGGCCTCCTTGTATCTCTAAGAGCTTCAGGAAAAGGAGGAACAGGTTTGTAAGAATTTAAAGGAGGGAATTCAGGCCTTACATAGGAGTCGGAAGGTTCGTCAGGGGCAAGGCCGCGGGGCGGCTTAGGGAGGCGACGGGGCGGCTCGCCGAAATCTGCATCTGCAGAATCGCCATGGCCGCGGGGCGACTCATGAGGGCGACGGGGCGGCTCATGGGGGCGACGGGGCGGCTCGCGATTACGCAGCTCTTCTTCTCCTTTGTCTTTATGCAGCTCAGGTTCTCCATAGTTTTCGTCATCCTGGTGAGTAGCAATCAGTTCCTTACCACTTCTTAGCGTTATTGCGCTGACGTTCTCCTTAGGATTCACCATCGTTTGAGATGGTAGCTTTCCTGAGTCCTTAGCCTGCAATTCACTTAGCGATTGAGCCAATTGGCCTACCTGTTTCTCAAGATTCTTTGAGTGCTCAACCTGGCTCATGAGTATCCTAGTGAGGGTTTTGATAGGGTCCTCAGTTGATTGATCCCCTGCGGGGGGTGCTCTCTGCCTAGAATCGAATTGTTGTTGAGGCCTTGGTTGGTGTCCCCCTTGCGGATTGAAAGGGGCTTGGTTATTACCATAGCCATACCCCTGGTAACATGCATTATAATTGTTATTGAATTGATTGGGGTTACCATAGTTACCATACCTGGGCTTCTGCGGGAAAAAGTTTCCCATGGTGTTGAGCTCAACATTAGGATCCTGAAGTAGCGGGCACATATCGTTTGGATGTAAAGGATCAGCACATAGCCCACATGCTTTGAGTTCCTGAGGGGTCCCTTTGAGCATCATCCTTCTCATCATCTCCTTCATCTCCATCATATCAGCTTGCAAATTGGAGCTTGAAGAATCCACAGCCAGTACTCCACGGGGGTTTGCCCTCTTGCTATATTGTCTAGACCCTTCAGCAAGCTCTGAGAACAACTCCATAGCATCATTTGGGGTCTTGTTGAGAATGTTACCCCCACTAGCGGCATTCACCATTCGACGCTCATCATCAAGCAAACCTCCATGCAAATAGAGTACCAAGTCCTGTTGTGAGTAACCATGGTAGGGGCAACTTGAGCAGAGCTTTTTGAATCGCTCCATATACTCATACAGGGTCTCAGTTGCTAATTGCTCGATGTTGCTGATGGCCTTTTTGAGAAAGTTCAGCTTTGTCGCAGGGAAGTACTTCTCTAAGAACAACCTTTTCATCTCTGTCCAGGTAGTAATGCTCCCTGCAGGCAAATAATAAAACCAATCATTAGCTGAATCTTTTAATGTGAAAGGAAAAGCTCGCAGCTTGATTTGGTCCTCTGTGACATCTGCGGGTCTCATGCTCTCAATGATAGCATGGAACTCCGCCAAATGTTTGTTGGGATCCTCGCCACTCAACCCATGGAACTTAGGTAGAAAGTGGATCCATTGAGCCTTAAACTCGAACTTGGTCCCATCAGCAAGCGCTGGAAACTGCACCGCCAATGGTTGTGTTTGAAGATTCAGTGCGGTGAGTTACCTTAAGGTTTGGTTCGCGTTATCTAACGCGTTGTCACCCATCTCTGCAGTTCCTTCGGCTTCTTGATCAAAAGGTAATTCGCTAGAGTTGTTGCGAACCTCCCGCCTTAGGTTGGAAAGAGTCCTCTCAATCTCTGAATCAAAAGGAAGTAAAGATGGATTAGTAGCACGGGTGCGGACCATAAACGTGGTCCACACCAAGGGTAGCGATTAAACAACACAAGAAATTAAAAAGATTTCCCCGGCAACGGCGCCAAATTTGACAAGAGGAAAACCTGTCGTTGTTCCTGCCAAAGAATACTCAAACTCACAACTAGTATAAGTGGTAAGAAAGAGGTCGATCCACAGGGAAATCTATTAAGTTCAAGTATTAATATAATCACAAGTGACAATAAAAGAGAGTTTGATGAGAAAAAGATCCGCCTTTTTCAAAGCGGAAAGAAGCAAACAAGGTAAAGGATGTTGTAGAATGCAATAGAGAGAAATAGGTTCACCTACAATTTGTCACTTTAATTGATGAATTTGATCCTTGTTTCAGCCTCTAGTTCTCTTCTTTTCCTATCAATGTCCTTGTCCAGATCTTAGGTAAATTACTAGTCCTACGAGTCCTAGCAATCCTTATCTCTAAATAACCCTAACACGGTTAAGATTTAAACTAGAGATAGCATTAAGACTATGAATTAACCAAGGTTTATGCAATATCAAGCTACGAATCGATATTTAACATATATTCAACTTCCTACACATCCAATTAGTCCTACGAGTCCTAAAGGGATATGATTGCCACTTGGGTTAAGGTTTGCTACGAGGAATCTACAAAACCCTAGCAATTGAATGAATCTACTCTAACTAGTTGATCAGGCCAGAGAGAATAAAACACATTCAAGGAATTAAGCGCAAAGAAGTCAAAACATTCAAATAGGAATAAGAACTAGATTAAGAAACTCGCAATTCAACAATCAAGATCCAAACTGTAGGCGAAACCTTCGAGAGTTTAGTTGCTCATGCTCAACGTGCTCTCAACAATTCTCAAAAGTGCATAAGGTGAATAGTAGAATAACCTAAAAATGTCTTTTAAAGGCCTACCAAGGATCGGCCTAAAATAATACTAAAAACCCTAATTAAATTGAATAACTGAATCGGCGTTTCTGGACAGGACGCGGGGCGGCTGGCTCAGGCGACGGGGCGGCCTGGCGATCAGCGAAATCCTTCGAGATGTCTTCGGCCCGCGGGGCGGCCAGCTCAGGCGACGGGGCGGCCAGCGATTTCTTCCGCTTCTCTACACGTGATTTGCTGTAGTGATAATGCAATTCCTTTAATTCTTTAACTCCCCTCAAATTCATTCCACATTGAATCACGATTCCTGAAATAAACCATAATGTTGTGTAGATTCCGCATCTTCCAACTCAATAAGTAATCATGTAAATGCAACTAAAATATGCAATATTTACACCGAAACTATACTAAATGCAATCTATTATGCAATACTAATAATGCTCTATCAGGCATGTTTTATTTATTTTATGATATGATGATGAGATATGATATGATGATGAGATATGATATGATATGATATGATGATACCGTGGTGAGTGCACCACCACGAAGAGAGTGCTATGCTATAGCCCGAACTGGCCAGTCTCTGCACTAACGGGAAGGGGTGCAGAGGTAGGAGAGGGATATGCCACTTGGCATTGTCTTGGGCCCTTTACAGTTCTTTTCTGCATATTATATATATACTAGGGGCATGATAGTTTGATTTAAATCTTTTACCGCATTAGTCACCTTTTATTTAGGCATAGGCATGTTATGTGGCCTCAGCGCGGTCAGAGGACCCTCAGGCGATCACCAGGTCTGACTTCGTGGATAGTGTTAGGTACCGCTCTTGTTGCTCCATGCTTCTCTGACGGGGAAATCTTTTGGCGAATCGAAGAATCCGGCTAATATATTCTAACTTGACAAATGGCAATCACCCACTTTATTTTGGTTTTGACCCGGCTCTGCCGTGGCTATTGTATCTAAACCGTACTTTCGCTTTATTTTCATTTAAATTGTATTTCTGAGACTTCGACTGATTAGAGGTTTGAAACCTCGACCCGTACCTGAATTGCAACATCCGAACGAAGGTATCCGACCTTCGAAACGTATCCCGGATATTTATATCCGGGCCGTTACAAAGTTGGTATCAGAGCGAGGTTGTGCAATTCGGGTACGCAAGGGTCGAGTGTATGTTTTGGAAAACCGCCCATGAATTTCAAAGGATTTGAAGATTTAAAAAGGGGCAAAATGAACTTAAGATGTCTAACTCAATTGGACTAAATATGAACATGGCTTATGATAAAAGAGGAGAACCAACTAATAAGGGATCGAGTGGGTAGAAAAGGCGATAGACCATCCCTATTGGATGTAGTCGGAAACGGGTAGGCGAAATACTAGCTTGTCCTTTACAGATGGGTCGGGAAGACTGCAAGGAGATCATTGTAATTGTCATAACTGATTCTATGTTGAGTGCTTGATATGTTTTATAATGTGGACTGCAAATGCTGAGAATCTGAACTGTTTATTAGATGTGGTTATGACGAGATGTACTAGCTTGACTTGATTAGGTTCATATATGATGTTTTGCAATACTTATTGAGCATGACAGTAGATTGAGACTTTGAAAAACGCAGTTGCAATGCTTAATGATGAGCTAATGATTCTATTGATAAATGTTGATTAATATGATGTAGTCCTTCTATGTAATAATGTTAATGATTCCTTCTTCTTGAAACATGTGAGTGAGGTCCCTTGGTAGAATGGTTAGAGAGCGGTTAAGGAAATTAAGTGATTGGTATGATGTGAGGATCTTCTTGATTATGTGATTTATTAATATGTACTGGCATGATGTAGATAACAACCATGATAAACCTGTATGGCATGATATTACATGTTGATATGCAATACTGAGTTAAAATTGGTAGTGACAACTATGAACATGATATAATGATCCATTGCTATCCTACTATGTTGTTCTCAAAGCATGTTATAACGTGTTGAATGAATCATGAGATGATGATGCGTTGTTATGCGAAAGCATGATGTTGTCCTATATGGTTGATAAGCCTGATTATGAATAGGTAAGTGATGAATATGACTTGGAGCATAGGTATGACTTATGTGTATATATGAGATGATGGTGCATGACTGCTAATAATCGTTATATGACATTGTAATGAGCTAAGATGATGTCTGGAAAGCATGATGACATTTTGATGTTGATATACTGTTGATCTTCCCTTTTTGGTTGAATCTTAATAGCATGATTTTGTTGGATTGATGTGATAATATGTTATGATAATGCTGGATAGAGATTGGATAGGATGACTATGTGAATTTATGCTTTACATGAGATCCCTTGTTATGATTGGTTCCACTAGTGTGCGATGTTGAGATGCGATCGTGAGATTTGACTAGAAGTAGTGTGCTGACTCCATGACACCTAACCTCTTTGATCTCTTGACATGTGTGCTTGCGTGATTTATGAGAATTCGATGATGCACTTGTGATGCCTTCGGTATGAGGTAGATACACTTTATGACTCGTGATATGACGTTGAGATGTTATTGTTGCTTTTGATGTGTTTGAAAGAATGGTATACTTTATGCTATGGGTAAATATATTATGCGGTTACGATGTCGATTGGTTGAGATTATCATGATTGATGTTGAGGATTGCCATATGAGAGGTGGTTGATGATGTTATGAGTTGATGAGTTGGTTTACTTTTGTTCATGTTGAGTTGTGAATGATGATGGAATGATTTTGGAACCTAGGAAGAGAATATGGGATTAGCCCTTAGAGGTGGATGATTCCACCTCCTACCTTCTGAATTTGATTGATTGGTATGTGTGAAGCTGATTTGGTTTTCGGAAGAGTTTGACGAAATCTTGAATTAAAAGGAATTGACTTGTTTTGGTGTAAAGTTGCTTGATTAAACATCGGATTTGATGATTCCGAGCGGTTTTAAAAATGGCCAACTTGGGGTTTTAAAGAAGTTGAGAGTTTCAATGATTTGGATGACAATCTTTCCATTTACAAAACACTTTGAGAATTTACGAACTTGATTTACATTATGACGTCTCACGAAGTGGATACAAGCATTTTATAGGGGCGCTTATAGATTGCTTGCTAAGACCTAGTCGGACGCTATAATGCTTTTAGAGTTGTGATATTTCCGAAAGATCGAAGCGAGGATGTGATAGGGGCGCTTATTACACACTCGACAAGACCCATTTGGAGATGTCACGACCGTGACCAGGATGTTGTGAGAATCCCGGAAGACGCAACCAAGATGATTGCAAGATCCTTGGACATGGTCCTCGGACTCACCGATTTCAAACTCCCTCCCATTGTTTTACAAATGAATTTAGTCTCGGGGACGAGACTTGTTTTTAGAGGTGGATGAATGTAAAGACCGGAAAATTTAAAATATTATTTTCTTAAAATATTAAATTATGTTCGACTTTAAAATTAAGATTCTAAAAAAAAAATTGAGAATTTCCGTCCTCGAGCAATTTATTTTATCTTAAATCTTTCGAAGCAAGTTCCGACATCATCTTAAATTGGATTCCGAACGGATTTTATTCCGCTTTCATATTCCGAGATTCGAAAATATTAATTGGATTTCATTATTTTATTTCGAGTTCGAGATTTTGATTTAAAATTTAAATATGAGTCGGGATGAGATCGAGTGAGCGGGTTTGCGGGTATTATTTTCCGGTTATTAATTTACGTGGGACCACTTGCTTTTGTTTTTCCCCCTCCTTGTCTTCCTCCCCACCTCCATCCGTTTGCAGCAGCTGTGTCCTACCAATTTTGGTTAAACACTCCCCTCACACCCACCTCCCTCATCTTGTAGATTCCCTCATTTTTGGCAAAAAGTCAAACAAAGCTCTGAGATCTTTTCCCCTGTGTATTGCCCAGCCCCATCACTCCTCTTTTATTTTGACTCCAAGCCCCTCTTCAGCATACATTTCATTCACCCACAACCACACACTCCCTCCTCCTCTTTCCTTCCAAACATGCCCCAAGGGCTCCCCTTTCCCACTGACCACTGCTCAGCCGCAACACCACCACCACCTCCTCCCCAGCTCCTTGCAGCCACCACCTTCCGTCGTCGTCGGAGAGCCCAACCACCACCTCAAACTCCTCTGTTTTCTTTCGAAGAGAACCGAGCCGAGCTGGGCATTACAAGCCTCCATTACCCTTTCCGTTATGAGTATCAGCAACCCTAAATCTCACACCCGACGTCGGAGACGAAGCCAAGCCTGATCGAGCAGCCCCGGGGCCACCAGAGCACCGATGCCGAACCACCGAGCCCCTCGCTCCTCTATTTCCCCTGTTTTCCATCCAAAAGCCCGGGTAAGGTTCCTCTCCTCCCTTTCCAATCGAAAATATTGCAAATCTTCACCTTTAAGCCTCCTATCTTCAATCTAGGCCGAGACGAACGCAGCCCCACCTCTGACGAACTCCGGCGAGGTTCAACCTCTCGGTGAGCTCTCTTTTCTTTCTTCCCCTTTACTCTCGTTTTATGTCCCTTTGGGTCGGGTGAGGTCGGAGTAGAGGGTCGGTCCGATGGGAAGGAGTTGGGGATTGAGAACGTCGCCGGCGAGGCATGGTCGGGTCCTTCCTTTCCTTCTCCTCCGCTTCCGCTGCGCGCCCAGTGCTCTGTTTTAATTTGGAGGATGGGGGAAGGGGAAGAAGGTGGGCCATGGGCCCGTCCCCACCCGTCCACCTTGGCAGCCACCTCAGCACGGGCACTCCTCTTTATTCTCTCCTTTTCTGGCTTCAGTTTTAAAAAGGGGTTTGGGTTTAGGATTGGGCTGGGTTTTCCGGATTTGGGCCTAATGGTTTAGGGGTACAAGGGAGTCAGATTTCTTGGGCTTCTTCTTTTCTTTCTTCCGGGTTGGGTCAGGCATTTTGGGCCTATTATTTCCGGGTTCTTCTTCCCTCAGTTCCGGGCTGGGCTTGGATCCAGTTTGGGTTTTCTTAGATGAGTTGTTTTATGTTAATGTTGTGTTATATATAAGGCTAAATATGTTATATTTTATGTTATATATATATATATGTTATATGTTTTTATTTTTTCTGATTTTAGGAAAATGAGTTTATATATTATATGTTCTGAAATTATTAATATTTATATTTAAAAAGGTTTTAAAAGGGGTATTAATTGAGATGGGGTTATAAATATACTTATGGTTATTATTTTGAGACTTTATGGATAGTAAGTGTAAATTATTTGAATATTATTATAGTTTTGGAATTTGGTCATAATTATAATATTCTGGAAATTAATCTTTATATATTGTTATATTGTTTTAAAATAATATTGATTGGATTATTTAATTGATACATTTTATGAGGATTTAAACATGTGAGTTAGGAACTTTAAAGCGAATTGTTGGTTTTGAATTATAAATATGATTTGGGAGCATAGAATTATTTTGATGGTTTAATATTGGAACTTATTTTATGTTTTTGAAATAAGAAACATGCCGGAATTATTTTATAACATGATTTTGAGAAATTGACTTTAAGGCTTAAATGTTTAATGTCGGAATTTGGCCAAGTATGATTTGAGAATTATTTTGAATATGAGTTGACTTAATTTGGATTTAAGATTTTGGAAAACGGTTTTACTATTGGTTGGTTTTGAGGATGTTGAGAACTTGGGTTCCGTATGTATGAATGTGAACCGGTAGCTTATGGAAATGACTTGATGATAGGTGTGTATTGCTTTTGGATTGCTTTGGACTTGCATTTGGGCCTTGCTTGTGTTATCTTGTTGTTCTGCATCAACAGGTAAGTATCCTACGGGACTTACTCAGTAACCTGGACCTCCTGCCTGATGTGTCATGTAATGTGTAGTCTTGTTGCATATATATTAAAGCATGCTATGTAGTATCATGCTAGGATTGCATTGAACTGAGCATGTGTTTACTTTGTGTGTTTGAAACAGAACGGCCGTTATCTGTGATAGTCCTAGAGTCTTTGCTAGGGTCATAGGGTAGCCCAGCCCCATCGGGTGCCCTGAGTCTATCGAGTCGATATGAGCATGATATGATAGCCCAGCACTATCGGGCAAGAGATGAGATGAGTTGATATGATACGATTAGCCCAGTACCATCGGGCATGTTTTATTTATTTTATGATATGATGATGAGATATGATATGATGATGAGATATGATATGATATGATATGATGATACCGTGGTGAGTGCACCACCACGAAGAGAGTGCTATGCTATAGTCCGAACTGGCCAGTCTCTGCACTAACGGGAAGGGGTGCAGAGGTAGGAGAGGGATATGCCACTTGGCATTATCTTGGGCCCTTTACAGTTCTTTTCTGCATATTATATATATACTAGGGGCATGATAGTGTGATTTAAATCTTGTACCCCATTAGTCACCTTTTATTTAGGCATAGGCATGTTATGTGGCCTCAGCGCGGTCAGAGGACCCGTAGGCGATCACCAGGTCTGACTTCTAGTGTTAGGTACCGCTCTTGTTGCTCCATGCTTCTGTGACGGGGAAATCTTTTGGCGAATCGAAGAATCCGGCTAATATATTCTAACTTGACAAATGGCAATCACCCACTTTGTTTTGGTTTTGACCCGGCTCTGCCGTGGCTTTTGTATCTAAACCGTACTTTCGCTTTATTTTCGTTTAAATTGTATTTCTGAGACTTCGACTGATTAGAGGTTTGAAACCTCGACCCGTACCTGAATTGCAACATCCAAACGAAGGTATCCGTCCTTCGAAACGTATCCCGGATATTTATATCCGGGCCGTTATAATAATATCAACAATTCTTAAGCAAAATATGGTGCATAAACATGAAAGTGCAATTTAAACTATAGGGGTGGTCGTGCGAGCATACGAGCTTAAAACTATTTATGCAGGACGAGTATAGTAAAACATCACGTAATAAGTAAAAGTGAGCATGTACAATATTGTGACCAATGGATAATGAGGGTACTGCCCATGTAAAGTAAAGTATGATGGGGTCGGAAGATAACAAGATTTCTCTAATGGTACTATTCAAAATGCATAAGCAATCACAACTTCATAAAATCACATAACAAATGCAAATATGCAAGATAGGCATACTACCAAAACCTTATTACAAGAGTAATCATACAAATAATGTAAATATTGCAACGAATCACATATCATATCGTTGATGCTAAATTTCTACATATTATCGATAAAACATGACGATGGGTAAGTATATGAAAATATATTTTAACAACAAAAAGATGATACACAATAAGCCAAACCACCCATAACATAAGAGTGACCATATAACTAATATAGAAAGTGCAATAAATCACATAATCATTTTCCTAATTATTTAATTTTCCAATAGTATTAATAACATAGGGCCAGGTGTAAGCACGCGGAGTTATACCTAACAACTAACATGGCTATACGCAACCAATCAAGACACCATATATCCACACAACATTAGTATATATGAAGTATAATCGAAAACAATTCGAACTTAAAATGGTGACGACTGCACATGGATATATATATATATATATATATATATATATATAGAGAGAGAGAGAGAGAGAGAGGATAGATCATGTGTAAGCAAGTCTTACTGTGTAATTTGTGAGCAAACCTAGAGCGTCGGATTAAGAAGATCAAACGGATGAGATTAAAAGTAACTTGTGAACAGTGACATTATTCGTAGGTACCAAGTGATTATTCGTATGTACATACATATGAATAATCCTTTGTTGCATACGAATAATTACATTTGTTCATACATACGAATAATTACATTATTATACACGAATAATCGATTGGTACTTACGAATGATTTCTCTGCTCACAAATTACACCGTAAGGATTGCTTACACGGGATCCAACCTCTCTCTCTATATATATATATATAGAGAGAGAGAGAGAGAGAGTATATCGATATAGGTATGCATACTAGCTAAGGCACAGATAGAAAAGGCACAGGTCGGGCTATCATGAGTCATGCAGTAATAGTGATCAACCTATGCTATAATTTGGGTATAAACCAAACAATCATTTCTTCGAAGGTAGAGAGCATATAAGGGATACTAGTAGCACACAACACAGTAAGAGTGTTCATAGGGAGCATGTAACAACATAAGTCAATAACACATAATAAGTCGAATTGATCATGCGAAAACCCAACAGGAGCATAAAAGATGTGAAAAAGGAAGTAATGCAACCATGAATCAGGAGTGACTATCTAAAGTTACACAAAACGTCATGATATGCATATATAAGTCAATGAATGCATGAATATTACAAGTAACTAAGTGTAATGTCATATTAAGTAATGGATGCCCAAGTGTGGCTATCATCAAAATCAGATAATATTTCCAAGGGCGGTATACTCTAAGAGAATAACACTTCAGATATGTTGAGAAACCATCACATAAATTTATATAGATGTCGTGGTGTGTGGAAATGTAATGTTTAAAGTCATTAAAGCGTGACAATCATAGGGTTATAGCACGGATTAAGAAGAGACAACGATGAGAGGTACATAGTTAAATCAGACGTTAACCACATAAGACATGAAATCATAACATAGCTGAATCAATATCCTTTAATATGTTTAAGCAGGCAAAGATCAATGATCATGTGACGAGAATATACAAAAGGATAACAAGTTTACTACGAATTGCGCAATAGAAATAACAAGGCATGATGTAGATGAGGTATACAGTCACAACATAACTAATTTAGTTATACTTAACATTCCTAATCATCCAAAGGACAGCGTTAACATGGAAGAATGAAAAGACTATCCTGAGTCTATGATTAAGAGCAATAACTAGTAATATGGATGGAGAATAAGGTCACGTAGTTCACAAGTCACGGATCTTATATGACACTAGCAACACCAAATAAGCCACGGGTACATAAACATAGGATATACATGTATAGGGCTAACATGTCAATGCATCAAAGGTCAACTAATCATATGATCAGGTGAGGGAAACACAAAAGAAGTACTATGGAAGATAATGCGATCCTATGATAATGTGTATAAAGTATGGATGTATCAAGTGCAATAGGATAGATATACATATCAACGTAGATCCAAGTGGAACAAGTATATAACACAATAATACATCACAACATGGAAATACAACCAAGAATACCATCATAACCAAATAGAAGTTTCTCAGGGCAACATCGACGCATCCCCACTGACTCTGTAACCCAGTCCGAAAGAAGCCTAATTGTTTCTTGAGGAGACAATATACTCTTGGGTGAACATCGACCATAAGGAAGACCTTCAAACGAATTTCCCGAATGAACAAGGACTTCAAAAGATCTCCCAATACAAAAGACGACATCCAACAGATTTCTAAGAGTCGCTCATCAAGACCCCTTTTTGGTATTCTACTCTCTCAGAACAATTAACACTCTTAACTTATATACCAATTTGTAACAAGCTCGACCCATAAGTTTTGGAACATGGTTGACCAACATGAAAGAAATTGAGGAGGAACCAGAGCGGCTAGGTAAAAGAAGAGTATCGAAAAGAGACAAGGAGTTGTCATGACAATTATCAGGGTTTTCAAGGATCACAAAGAAAACTTCACCAAGAATCTAAGGAGGTCAATCAATAGGTCAACTTGCTATCTTATCGAGTCTCACCATTAACAAGTTAGCTTGAATATAGAGTCTCTTTTCTAACCAAGTAGACAAGCAAGAATAACATCATCTTATTGGAACAAGGGACATATAAGACATCAATTATACAAGTCAGACAATAATAACATAACGAGTAGTCACATAAGCAATACATCATAATTAACCATCGTCGTTCATACAAACAAGATAGAGGTGCACGACATAAAGTCACAAAATCTCATAAAGTCACAACATATGAACGATAACACGTCGATGGTAGGAGGGACAATGTCGTATCAATCACATAAATCCTATTTTATGAATAAGCAATTCATGTCTATTCATTGATCCACATGCATTTTAGTCGAGTGGTACACACATGATTCTCTTTTGAACAAATTTCGCATAAGAGAGCAATATCATTAGAATTCACCAACTAAGGTATCACTAAATATATCATAGAACAATAGCATGCCAAAACATCTCAAGTAAGCACATAAGCGATGCATTTTGTGATACCTACAAGTATTCCATAGGCGTCCCCATGAAATACTTGTACAAGTATCACAAAATCGTCACAATGTTCTCACTAGATTCGAACAAGTACTTTACAAGCGTCCCTGTAAAATACTTGTGTCGACTTTGTGACAACATTATCGCTAAGCAAGAATCAACAATTTATATCAAGAATCTGAATTTCATAAGTATTTCATATCAAGTCACTATGAACTCTTATAGTCAAAGTATCATGGCTCTCAAACCAACAAACATAACTTCTCAATTCTCAAACCATAAGTTTTCTCATCAACTAGAGTAGGATTCTCAAGCCTGAGCTCATAAGCTTCCACTAACCAATACGAAACATCAGTTATAACAGTGTAAATCCTCATAATCTCATCTCATGTCTTCATCAAACCAAGGCCAAAAGGCACCAACAATTTCCATCATAAGTGATATACGTAGCAAACAAATATGTATAAGTCAAATGCATCAAGAATGACAACAATTGTCCAATCCAAGTCGTCAAGTACCATACATTATATGCGCATAACAAGATCAAGCATGTTATAAGAATTACGTGAGATGTCATAACAAGGGAAACTGATATAAACAAATATCATACCAAGTCATCAAGAATAACACACATGAGTCACCAAACTTCTCCCCTAAATTTACTTATCTCAAAAAAATCGAATTTACGAATTACCCAAACAAGATTCTAAATATGTCTTCCATGCCCATCCATAAAGTATAAAGCTAATGGTCTCTACCAATCCCAATCTATATCCGTAAGGGATAACTATCGCCACGACTACCCGATCAAGTCCCGATTCTCACTTCTCAAGGTGGTTATCTTAGTTATCCATATTAAATTCATTTTGCCCTTTGAAAACATTCAAAACTCGTGAAAACCTTTGGGCCATTTTATTTCCAAATCTTAAAATCACCAATAGTTTTACAACTCATTTGTACTCGGATTGCATAACCTGGCTCTGATACCAACTTTGTAACGGCCTAGATTTCGAAATCCGGGTTACGTTTAGATGGAAGAATTTTCCCTCTGCCAGATCTTGCAATCCAAGTACGAGCTGCTTATTTATCAGCTTCGAGTTATAACCATGTTTAACTTTATGGATTTAGTGATATAATTCAAGAAAAGAGGGGATTTCAAACCCTCAAACAATCAAAGAATCCAATCATTATTTGTCCTTTCACACGTGAACCTGTCCTAATTCAACTAGTCAAAACTCAAAAGAGATAAAACGAGTTTAAATCAATATAAATACAACTTCTTTCTAAATGGCGAACTTAACCAAAACATTTGTAAAGTCAAGCTATAATAGGTGAAGTCTTCTTAACACTCTCGTCCCGTGAGAAAAACCCCACCATTGAAGCAAATCAGCAAGCAAAAAGGAGCGGGTACCTGAAACTATACCACAAGTCAAGGTCGAGCCACTCATGCGGGACCGGAAGTCCTCGCTGAGCTCATATAATACGCATATACCTAGAATAAAGGATGACTAATGCAATACAAGATTTAAATCACACTATCATGCCCCTAGTAGATATATAATATGCAGAAAAGAACTGTAAAGGGCCCACGACAATGCCAAGTGGCATATCCCTCTCCTACCTCTGCACCCCTTCCCGTTAGTGCAGAGACTGGCCAGTTCAGTGCTATAGCATAGCAATATCCTCGTGGTGGTGCACTCACCCACGGTATCATCATATCATATCATCTCATATCTTGCCCGATGGTGCAGGGCTATCATATCATGCTCATATCGACTCGATAGACTCAGGGCACCCGATGGGGCTAGGCTACCCTATGACCCTAGCAAAGACTCTAGGACTATCACAGATAACGGCCGTTCTGTTTCAAACGCATAAAGAATAGGGATGCTCATTCATAAGTGCAAGTCCTAAACATGATACTACATGGCATGCTTTTATGCATATGCAACACCTACATACTATATAACACATCAGGCATGAGGTCCAATCACTTGAGCAAGCCCCGGAGGACTTACCTGGGGTCTTCACATCCAATTAGCGAGCAAACAAGTCACTCAGAGAATAATCCATCAGCAGGCAAGCCACTCAGAGAACCATCCAATCACACTAGAAAGTAATAAGCAAGGAATAACTCATCAATACATATTTAATCAACACACAAGCAAGCCTCAAGTCATCACATGACTAAATCACATTTTATTCGAGAAATCCCGCATTCTCAACATGATCATCATTCTCAATCAATCTTGTTCCCATCAAGTATGAAAATTAGTTTAAAGCCTTACCAAGATCATCAATCAAAACATCTTACTTCAGATCAAGCTCAGGTTTTCCCTTATATGTTTGCTCAAGCCAAACCGTAAATTCTCAAAACCAAGAATCACAAGGCTTATTTATCAAAACTCGCATAATAAATCATGTCTATTGAGTAACCAAGGTAAGTTGATATTTCAATAAATCAACTATAATTCCAATTACAAGAAACCACTCAACCACAAGACTCTACAAGCAAGCTTAAAAGCACACAAGCATCTTGATTTGCAAAACGCCCTTTGTCTAGTCTTACTACACAAGTTCTAAGGACATATTTTATAATCTCTTAATGAAATTAGCCATTTATAAACTACTTAGCCTCCTCATATCCGCACCATGTATAACAATAGTTGTGAAATATCTATTCTAATTGAAGTCAACTTATAAATTCTCCCTAATTCAACTAGATGTTATGTATCGAGTCAATTAGTAAGAACCTTATAATCACACTAAATGACATGACAAGACATTTATCTACCGCTTCAAAACTTAATCATTTAAATCGAAACAAGCCATTAACGCAACTACCTAAAGTAACTTATAATCATAATAAATTCCCACAACCAACTTAACTTTAACTAAGAGATTTATTTAGTAAGCAAAATCAAAACCAAATAATACATGTACACATAATTCTTCATAAATTTGATATTTTTACTAACTACTCAACACGTTTAAAAGACGTCGCAACAAGTTCACCAATACAATGAGGTTACCTAAAATGAATTATTTAACTAGTTACGAGCTCCAACTTTATCCATTTACAAATCAACTTATGTCTTTGAGGTAACCAAAATAATCTAATCAAGTCAATCAAATAGCCGGATAACTTCAAGTTTAGATTATAGCCAAGGTAGAATCGAAACACTAATTGATAGGATAGATTTAATATTTCGGTAAGAGCAAAACAAGGCATACAATAGCAATGATTACGCCAAAGTCAAAGTCATTTCCTCAACTCATAATATCCAAATTATTAGCAAAACATAAAACCAACCTACTTGACAGATCTTATAAGCTAAGATTAGATCTCAAAGAAGAGCCTAGGATTATACCCATCCAATGGAGATCAATTCGGAAGAGGTGCTCGTGATGCGGGTGGAATCGGGGCTAACTTAGAGCTCGAGGGTTGTTGGGTTCGGAGTTAGGACCAGGGGCTGCGGAGGCAAAGTCATCAGCTCATGGCGTGTTCATCAACAACCCAGCTGGAGCTCTGGAGGCGGTCTGCTCGGGGGAGGAGAGGAAGGCCACTTTAATAGTCCCCGACGTCAGCTCCGGCGTCAGGTTCGTGCTTGAGGGGGGTCTGGCTCCATGGCGAGGGGAAGAGCGCCCACATTCGAGATATGGGCTCAAATGCTCATGCTCCGAAGCCTAGGACTCGACCTCGAATTCGGCATAGGAAACGAGACCATGGTCTTCTAGCTAGCAACATGGGTCTGGTGGGACGAGGGTCGGCGTCTCCGGCAGCGGCTGCTAGCGCTGACTCCGACTGAGGGAATGGGAGCGAGAGGGCAAAGAGGCGCGACGAGGAGCGAGAGAGGGACGGATCGAGGCGAGTGAGGTCGAGAGTGAATGAGGGAGGCCAGATCTGAAATGGACAGAGGAAAGGGGCTAGGAGCTCGGTAGGCTGCCATGGAAGCTCGAAGGGAGCTTGAAGAATCAGAGGGAGCGGCGGCTGAGATCTACAAAATAGGAGGAAGGAGGTGATGAATAGTGGGAGTGACGGTGGAAAAAGGCGTACCTATACTCACACAATTAGGGTTGAGTTGATTTGAGGAGAATTACAATGTTATTCCGCTATTTTTGTTTTATAAAAAACTTGACCCAAATAAATTTCTATATGAACTAAAATGTTATAAGAATTGTCATGTTCATCTTACTATATTCAAAACGATATCCAAATTTTTTTTTTTTTGAAATCCGAAAATATTTTCAAGTCCCGATATATGCCGGAATTTTCTTTTAATAGAATAAAATCACTTTGATCGAGGACGAAGATTTTCAAAATTTCCGAAATCTCAGAAATTTAATATTTAATTTTAATCACAAGTCATAAAGTAATATTTTAAATTTTTTGAGTCTTTACAGATATAATCTGTATCTGGGGGACCAGGACCAACGATACACAATTACATCTGGTAAAAGCAACCCACCAATCTCTCATGCATGTAGTAATATAATATACTAGATGTTGCATATGCATAAAAGTCTGATCATGTAGTATCCTGCTTAGGTTGCACAACTGAATGAGCATCTATTTTCTCTATGTATTTGGAAACAGAACGACTGTTGTTTGTGAGTCTTTAGAGTCTTTTGCTATGGTCAGAGGACAGCTCACCAATGACAGTTTTGCAGGGACAAATAAATCTTGATGGGTCAGCACCATGATCTATAACAAATGCAATGAAGTCATCTACCCCTTTTTGATATTCATTTGTTATACGTTTTGCTAATATCCATAACTTATCCATTTCTTTGGAAAAAGGGATAAATTCACTCTCTTATATTGCATTCAATATTTTAATTAACATATTGCATTCAATATTTTAATTAACATATTGCATATACGAATGAAAAGGAGACAATATCATCTAGTAGATTTGTCTATAACTGTAATCTTGGTACTAGTCATTTCTTTTATTTCATTGCTGTAGTCCTAAATATATTGCATACACAAAATATAAGGGAGAAATTCACTCTTTTATATTGTATTTACTCAATTAAAAATCCTTAGTTATTACTTTCAACCCCTTTAAGTCATTTAATAGCCTCCATAAAATGACTTATAACATAAGCCAAATTGCATAATTAATCATCACTTTACCAACCAAATCCATTTCAAATATATATAATTTCAGTAGCTAATATATTATAAAAATAAAGATGACACTTTGAGTTCACCGTTTACATTTGAATTATACTTTAATTGAGTTACCATAAAACACTCACCTTACCGGATTCAAGATATATCTATATAGGGTGTGGTTCGGATGTACACACCCCTTAAAATGTATCTTCTACACAAATCCGAACCTTTGATCTAAACAGAATGGATGGTTATAATTAAAGTGGTTTTTTATTTTTGATTTAAAATTAGTGGGACCCGCCTCCAATCCCACACTTACTTTCTTCCATCCGGCCCCCGGGGCGCGTGTATCTCCAATATTAGGCGTCTTTTTTATTTTTCTTTTGTATCTTTAATCCCACTTACTTTAAAATTAGGCGTCCTTTTTGTTAAAAAAAATTGTTTGTACATATTCTATTTTATAAAGGTTAGTGGGATCACCAAATTCAGCTTTTTGCAAATCAAATCATTTTTTTAAATATTTGTGGGCATTACCCAAATCATCCGTCTTGTCACGTTTCTAATTTCGTTCGTTTTAAAATTTTGACAGTTCCATCGAATAATGTTTCACATGATACCGAATAAATTTAGGGAAAATTTGGTAAGTGTTCATATTTTGGGCAAAAATTAAGCCTTAGGACAAAAGAGGGGTGAAATTAGGTGAGTGTTCACAATTGACACTTTTAACCCTGGTCAATTATACCCAGCGCTTCCTTCATTTTTTCTTCCAAATCCTTCAACGTCAACGAAGAACAAGACGGCAAAGGGCGTGATTTCGATTTCGATTTCGATCTGAAGCACGATTGTCGAATTCAGCACCATTCATCTTCGATTTCGATCTCTTCCATGGCTTCTTCGAGCTCCCCTCCGAGCTTCCATGGCTTCCTCCCAAAATCTAAGGTTTGAGACATGGCAACAGGGAGGAGCGACTGCCACCAGAATCGGCCTCACCATCACCAGCCGCCACACGAGCATCCGCCAGATCTACATAGTCCCCGACGAGCTTCCAGATCCGAATAACTCCGATCAGTAGGCAACGCCATGGAATGAGAATCACCGGAAGTTATTGTCGGAGAGGCGGATGCGGCGATGGGGTTTTGCCTGATCGTTGACACTTTTTGTTTCATTTCTTCATCAATTCATCCCCCGACTCCGATCATTCACCTCCGTTCTCCTCCAGATCTGAATCTGGGGTTGATTGGCAATTGTTTGTGGCCGCTGATTAGAGATTCGGTGGAACTGAATGCGCTGCGCAGGCCTATCACTTGATGGATAAATTTGAGATTCGAGATGGTTCCTGAGATCGAATGCGATTCTTGAAACAATGAAGCTGATTAGGGACGATAAGAATGGAAGATTAAGGTAATGTTTGACTAAATAATTAAAAAATGAAAGAAATTGAAAGCGAGGTGAAATAGGCCAATTGGTTATCAATGAATGGAAAGAAATTAAAAAACGAAAGAAATGGAAAGAAGATACAGTGAAATAGGCCAACTGGTTATCAATGAATGATTTTCATAAGTAGTTTCCAAAATGTATTTTTTTAACTTTATTAGAAGGGTGGTGTGCACATGAGCAGGAGCTAGCTCATTTTCAAAGTGGTGTCAAAATATACTCTCATTTTAATTTACAAAAATGCGTCTTCCATTTTCTTTTGGCCAAATTACATAAAATCGTCTTACATTGTATATACACTGTAACCAAAATAAAAACAAGGTTATGGACACTGTCACCACTATAAAAATAGGGTCATAAACACTGTAACCACTATAAAAACAGGATTATAAACACTGTAACCAAACGAAAAAGTTCATGTAACCATCCTTCCCTATTTTATTTGCAATGAGAATGGGCTGATTATTACATATTGGGCTGAAGGCCCACATCTCTCTTATGATTCCATTCGGGCATGTGTAACTAATTCGGGCATGAAAATGAAATCACAAATTCCCTTACCTATCTCTCTTATGATTTTAATATATCACTTAAATATATCTCTCTCTTATGATTTAAATATATATCTCTTATAATTTTATAAGGTCGTATATATAGACGTTGTAATCAAAATAAAAACAGGGTCATAGACACTGTAACCAATGGAAAAACTCTAGGGCAAGGGAAGCACAAACCCTATAGGGGCTAATGAGAAGACAAAATATATGTGATGACAGTTCTTCTCTAATTTCTAATTTCTAGTTTTCTAGATTTTTTTATAGTAGTGTCACCACAATAAAAAAAATTAAAAATGTAAATACTGTTGTCACCACTATAAAAATAAAGTCATAGATACTGTCACCACTATAAAAACATGGTCATAGACACTGTAATCAAAGAGAAATCATATGATAAGGGAAGCACAAACCCTATAGGGGCTAATGAGAAGCCAAAATAAATGTGGTGACAGTTCTCCTGTAATACATGAATGGCTAAGAGGGTCATAGAGGCTGTAAGCAAAATAAAAATAGGCTCATAGACACTGTCACCATTATAAAAACAGGGTCATAGACACTGTAATCAAAAGGAAAACCCTATAGACACTGTAATCAAAATAAAAACTGCTTTATAGACACTGTCACCACTATGAAAAAAGGGTCATAGACACTGTAATCAAAGGAAAACCCTAGGAAAAGGGAAGCACAAACCCTATAGGGGCTAATGAGAAGCCGATATTCATGTGGTGACAGTTCTCCTCTAATATATGAATGGGTAAGATGGACATAGACGTTGTAACCACTCTTAAAACACGGTCATAGACCCTGTAATCACTATAAAAAAAAGGGACAAAAACATTATAACCACTATTAAAATAAGGTCATAGACACTTGTAACCAAAAGAAAAACTCTATGATTAGGGAAGCACAAACCCTAAAGGGGTTGATGAGAAGCCAAAAGAACATGTGATTTACAGTATGAGAGATGAAGATGTAATTATATTGTTCACTGAAAGGATCACCATAAGTTGGTCAGTTAGAAGAGTAGTGAAGTTAATAGAAAGGTAAGGAAAATTCACTGTTGGATATATCTTGCAAAGGGAGTCCATTGATATTGCCTACATCATGTAATCCTGAATTTAGTAATTTGCAAATCAGTCATATGTAAAAAATTCCAATCACCATGAAGTGAGAAGATAACCACATGTATTACTCGATCAATTTCTCTTCCGCTTTTCTCTCATTGAAGTTGATTTCAGAAATTGATTTCGCATATACGGTATGTCGTTGTTTTGTTATTTGGGAAGAAGGTAGGCATCCCTCTCTATCACAGTAGTCACGAACGTGGTGGTCCAACTCTTCTAGACCTATCTTTTATAAATCTTACTGTAGTTTGATTCCATCCATTCGTAATGAAAAAGGTGTAGACGCAGAGCTCGCCGCCTCCTTCACCAGGCTTCGATTGCAAGGGCTTCGATTGCACGGATCGCTGCACCGAAATCGCTCCAGATTCAGTAATCAACGAGCGATTATCCGAACGGTTCTTCGTGAGTAGGCAAATCTTAACGGCGGCGGATCTCTTAACCACCACCGACGGCGACGGGAGGCCATCGACGCAGATCTTCATCGTCGGTTGGAGATCTTCGTGAGGGGCTGATGGGGAAAGCAGAGAGCGAGAGGTTCAGACGGGGAAGAGGGGTTTTAATTAAAACGAGGGTAAAGTTGGTATTATGAAATGTTTTTGGACAAATGCTAAGAAAGGAGAAAGGGTGGGACAATTTGTATTTGGCCCAAAGGCCTTCGGCCTTTGGGCCAAATTTCTTCATAAATTTATGTTTTCTTTTTCCATCCAGTTCAAATCAAAAGTTATCAATTCCACCGAATAATTTATCACATCCTACCGAATAATGTTATTTTTGTTCATCAAATTCAGATAAAAGAAACCTAAAATCCATAAACAATACTTATAATTTATACGAATAATAATTCGTATTTCACCGAATAATGTTTCACATTACACCGAATAATATTTGTATTCCACTTAATAATGTTTCATGTGTACACAAATAATAGTAACCATCTCAGATTTCTCCTACATAATTTGCTATATTCTACGGAATAATAAATAAATTTAACAACTAATAAATAAATTCGACCACATGAAAAAATGGATAATTGTCTTGAATAATCTTTATATATTCACCGAATAATGTTTGTATTCCACCGAATAATCATTGGATGCATCTCCAATGGGTGGAGTTGAACCTTCCGAGATCACGCCTGTTAATTTTTTATTGGTCGAATCCTTAGGTCATCTTTTTTTGGTTTTACGGTATTTGAAGCACATGGCGACAGTACTGATTTCCAAGCATCCCTTTCAATGCGGTTTGAGGTGTTCAAGTTTAATTCCAGGGCAAACAATTGGGTAAAATGGGATGATCTTGGAGATGTGTCCTTGAATTTAGAAGCCAAAATCTTGTAAGGACTCTTCTACTTAATTTCTCATCCATGTTGTCGATATGCCAAAAATCTCTCAGCCTTGAACGCTATTTAGTTGCTTTGCTAAGAGTTGACAAATAATTAGGTGCAAGCTGGTTTTAGTTAATAGAGAAGATAAGCCCGATTGAACTTCAAATAATCATAAATTTTCACGATTAAGCACATAAATCTCAAATCAGGAAAAACATTCGATCAATCTAATTCAAAAAGAAAGGTCTAATTCCAGGGCAAACAATTTTTAATTTCACCCATTTAATTCTAAATTTGCCCAAATTTATTCAAATTAATAAAACCTAAAAATTGGGGGTTTACATCAAGGATTTAAAGGAGGAGAGGAGAGGAGAGGAGGAGAGGCTGACCGGACTCTTTCACGACCATCGCTGCATCCTCGCCGCTTCACGACTATCTACCGCCATCCATTGAAGAAGCTCGACTACCAGCCCTAGCCCGGAAAGCCGACCATAGCACCGCCCGGATCTGAGCCAGAGAGGAGGAGAAGCCGACCCTAGCAACGCCCGGATCTGAGCGACAGGGGAGGAGGAGAACCAGTGGGGAGGTTGGACCTCCGTTCACCGCCAAAGACTACACAATCCTCCGTTCAATGCCAAGGAATCGGAACTCGTCGGATCTAGCATGAAAGAGGTGGGGGAGGGTGAACAGGTCCGACGACCTGCGCGCACATCTGAGAAAGTGAAACGGAGAATGAGGATAGTTTGCTAGGTTTTATTCAATTTCTTTTACACGCGTTGCTCTGAGTTTGGGCTTCTTTTTCAATTTTTTTTTAAAATCACGCCATTGACGTGGCATCATCATATCCTTTTATTTTTTTTAAATCAAAGGCTCATATTTGTGTACAAGGTACACCATAAAGCTTGTGAACAAATGATCCATACTATATATATATATAGGGGCGAGTTCAAGTGAGAAGCCCTCCTTCCGGTGAGAAGGAAAGAAGGGATCTCATTGGTCGAATTTAATTAAAAATAACAAAATTAAAATCCAGCCTCACGCGCCTCATTCCTTCTTTATAATTCCTCTTCCCCTTCCCCTTCATGGCCTTCTCGATCGCTTGTAGTGCAGTCGCTTCCATGGCCTTCTCGATCTCCCTCTTTCGACAACCACTGCCTCTCTCCTTCCCCACTTTCGACGCCCCTATTAGATCTATCTCGCCTCTCCACCACCTATGGCTTTCCATGGAGCCACAGATCTGTGTTTGATGGATCGACAAGGAGGACGCCCTTGGGGTCCTTCTTCGTTCAGACCTGCGAGCCCCAATCCGACGGTGAGAAGCCCTCGGACGATTCAAGTCTCCCTCCCCGTGCTCTCAAGCCACCCGAATAGCTTCGATTTGTTGGATTTTTTCCTGTTTCTCCTCTAGATCTGAAAGTGGCATCTAAGGATTCGAAGGATTCAGAAGCACCATTGACAGGTCTGTCATGGTGTTCGTCCGTTCAATATGCTATTTTAGCCTTCTCCTTCCTTTCAATTTCAGAAATTGAAAATTAACTCTCTCTATTTTGATTCAATCGATTTATTTTTAATTTCAAATTGAGGGATTTGTATTGGTGGTGTCCGTATGGGGAAGATGACGGAGTAGAAACATGGCAGCACACTTTTTACTGTTCCTAGCCTCCATTAGACCTCTGCAAAGATTTTTTTTCACTTGTTTTTGCTGTTCAATTCCCTTATGGATTGAAAGATGAATTGAATACTTGTATTAATTAATGCATGATTCTATTTTCCTTAATCTAGACTATAGTTGTTTTACCCAATTGGTTGTAGTTGTTATACCCAATTTGCATACCTACTGTAAATTTTATTTAATTTTAAATTATAAAATTTGTAATTTTTTAGGATGAAATATATATTAAAATATAATAAATAAAATTATAAATTATAAAAATATCTATGTTAAAGAGGAGAAAAAATTTGTAAATAATAAATAAATAAAATTATAAATTATAATAAAAAAAATTTGTAAATTATAAAATTATAATAGATAAAATAAATAAAATTATTAATTATGTTAAAGAGGAGAAAAAATTTGTAAATTATAAATTATAATAAATAAAATTATAAATTATAAAAAAATTATAAAATTTGTAAATTTTACCCAATTGGTTCAGTGACTAAATAGAGAGTGGTTCAGTGACTAAATAGAGATTGGTTCAGTACTAAATAAAGAGTGGTTCAGTGACAAAATAGAGATTGATTCAGTAACTAAATAGAGATTGCTTCAGTGACTAAATAGAGAGTGGTTCAGTGACTAAATAGAGATTGGTTCAGTGACTAAATAGAGAGTGGTTCAGTGACTAAATAGAGATTGGTTCAGTGACTAAATAAAGAGTGGTTCGGTGACTAAATAAAGATTGGTTCAGTGACTAAATAGAGATTGGTTCATTGACTAAATAGAGAGTGGTTCAGTGACTAAGTAGAGATTGGTTCAGTACTAAATAAAGAGTGGTTCGGTGACTAAATAGAGAATGGTTCAGTGACTAAATAAAGAGTGGTTCAGTGATTAAATAGAGAGTGGTTCAGTGACTAAATAGAGATTGGTTCAGTGACTAAATAGAGATTATTTTATAACTTCATGAACCACTTCTTTATAGTTTCATGAATCACTTCTTTATAGCTTCAGGAACCACTTCTTTATAGGCTCTTGAACCACTTCTTTATAGCTTCATGAACCACTTCTTTATAGGTTCATGAACCACTTCTTTATAGGCTCTTGAACCACTTCTTTATAGCTTCCTCAACCACTTCTTTATAGGTTCATGAACCACTTCTTTATAACTTGATGAACCACTTCTTTATAGGTTCTTGAACCACTTCTTTATAGACTCTTGAACCACTTCTTTATAGCTTCATGAACCACTTCTTTATAACTTCATGAACCATTAAAAATAAAATGGACGAACCAATACGAGTAAAATAGCTGAACCAATACAAAGAAAAAGCCTGAACCACTAAGAGTAAAATGACTGAACCACGATGACTAAAATTGTTGAACCACAACAAATAAAATGGTTGAACCACTTTGAATAAAATTGTTGAACCACTACAAATAAAATGGCTGAACCACTTCTTGTTAATTTTTTTTTCAATAAAACATATACAAAGTGGGTGTCTATGTGTAGATAAAATTAAATTACACTCAAAAATATATTTTTTATATTTTTTTAACAAGTGAAAATATCAAAAAAATACCTGAATAAAGTGCTTTGAATTCAATCTTGTACAAGAATTTATATTTGGCACAGTGGTATAGCTGTTTGTGTCACCCATCTGCTCCGAGATCGATTCACACATGCTCCATTTTTATTATACTGCGTGGGACGCGCGTGTTGCACACACGCTCACTGCGAGTGGGCGGCAATTAAGACGCGTTGGTGAAGGCCAGATTTCCGCGGGTGAAGGCCGGATTTGTACCGCACGCGAATTATTTTAATAATATATGAACCAATCAAATTACTTCTTTCGTTCTCACCGGTAGTGTGCTTCTCACCTGAACCCAATCCTATATATATATATAATGTTTGCAAAGTGATATTGTCTAATTATACTCTAATGCAGTTACGATCTCAAAATCGATAGGCGTGTGAAATGGTAGAGTGGATTGCAGTAGAGAAGTTGATTTGTGCAGGAGGTATACTTATTAACAAGCTAGCTAGCTTTTTACCATCTCTCTAATTAGAGATTATAGTTAATATATAATAAATAAAGGTGTATGTTTGCATTTTCGTTGAATTATGTTTGCATTTTCGTTGAATTCAGGTATATCATGCAAGGACATCGTGATATACGAACTTTTTCGAAAAGAGATGGCATTAATAATACAAGAAACTTGGCCCAAAGGCCAAATACAAAATGTCCCACGGATTGGGCTTTGGTAGTAAATGGTCAAAATATTTTCATAATACCAGTTTTGCCCTTGCCTTATACTCCCCCGTCTCTCTCCTCGCGCTTCTCTCCTCCCGTCCAAAAATGTTACGGTTTTGCAGTTTGTCCCAGTGATCTTCCGGTCTCTCTCTCCTGGCGATTCGTTCCCGACGGTTCCCCAGTGATCTTTGACTTGCTCTACGCCGTGCTCTCTGATTTGCTATCGGCATTGCTGTTCGACTTTCTCTCCTCGTCGTTTCTGCATTTTCTGCTCTTCGTTTCGGTTTTCTGATCACCTTCTTCTAATGGCTTCATCAGGTACTTTCTTCGACTCTTCTGCTTCAATGTTTCCACAGCAACCTCGCTTGTTGTTTCCTTTGAGTTGTAGAGATATAGTTTCCTTCATTTCATGCAATTTCTGCTGTTCGTTTCGTTAGTTTAGCCCTTTCCTCCCGTTTAGGGTTTGTTTGTAGTTCAGTTGTTGTATAATGGCTATCAGTTTGTGCTATGGTTAATGTCCCTTCTTCTGATTTCGTTTCCATTACTGCATTTGTTGTTTCTCTTTGTTTTCTAATGGTTGGTTACAGTATGGTGTTAGGGGTACAGTTTATGGCTTGTTTGTTGACAGGGTTGCATTTTATTACTTGTTTTAATGGTTGGTTACAGTCTTTGTGAGAGGGTTATAGTTTATTAATTGTTTGGTGACATGGATACAGTTCATTACTTGTTTTGATGGTTGGTTACAGTCTGGTGACAGTGTTACAATTGATTCATTGGTACAGTTTGTTGCTTGTTTGGTGATAGGGTTACAGTTTATGACTTGTTTGGTGACAGTGTTGTATTTTATTACTTGTTTTAATGGTTGGTTACAGTCTTGTGACAGGGTTACAGTTTATTAATTGTTTTATGACAGGGTTACAGTTCATTACTTGTTTTTATGTTTGGTTACAATCTGGTGACAGGGTTACAAGTGATTTATGGTTACAGTTTGTTACTTGTGTGTGGTGACAGGGTTCCATATGACATTCTGCGTGTTGTGTGTTTGCAGTGTTTGGTGTGGTGACAGTATTAGTTTATGTGGTTGTTCAATTTGTTTTTTGCTGGTTTTTGGTGACAATATCTTATTTGTTGTGAAACCTAATGTTGACACTATTTGTATGCTATTTAGGTAAAGAAATTGTTGTCCAACAAGAAATTCCTACTGTGGATCCACCATCAATTATTCAACCTGCTTCCTTCAAGTTTGTTGTTCCCAAAGAACGACGTTTTCGTGGGCACATTAATGTGTATTCAAAGCCTGCATTGATCAAAGTTCTTAAGAATGGTCTGTCTCCTGATGACTGGGTTTCTCTTATAGATGGTTGTTTAGGTCCAATTGTACGAGTTGGTGATCATCTTTATTTTTATCATCAACTTGTACATCAGATGCTCCTACATGAAGTTAAAACTTCTAAAGTTAATGAGATGTGGTTCCAAGTTGGGCAACATTTGTTTAGGTTTTCTCTAGCTGAATTCTGTTGTTTAACCGGTTTGAGTTGGAAAGAACCTGGTGATGACATGTCTCCTTCTCCTCATGTGGATATGGAGGAGTTTTTGGGTGTACGGAACTGCACATTTATTGGTCTTCTCCAAATTTTCCTCAAGGAGCCAACTCAGTCTCCCAAGAAACTTTCCATGGCGTACTTGGTACTGATTGAGGGTGTGTTGCTCCCTCAGCGTTCTAAAGCTCTTGTACGTCAATCTTTTATGGACCTTGTCTGTGATTTTGATCGTTTAAAACTGTATCCTTTTGGTCGGGTTGTGTTTCTGGAAACAATTGGTTTTCTGAAGAAATCTATGAGGTTTGATCAATCCAAAAAGGGTCCAAGGTTTGGTTATAATTTGCTCGGATATCCTGTAGCATTCCAGGTATTTCCCTTTCCTTTCCTTTTATGTTCCAATGCTTTTTTCTTCTTATTATTATTCTTTACTTCTATTTCTGTTCTTAATGTTGCTTTGTTCTCAGGTTTGGATTTTAGAGGCAATCCCTCAGATTGTTGGCATCTCAAATTGTCACTTTGAATTCTGTGATGAATTACCAGCATCTCTTGTCTGGTATACTAGCGAACGTGATTACAACATTACTTATGATAAGTGTTTTGAAATTTTCTCTAAAGAGTTGGTAAGCATTCTTTCTTGTCTCACCTTTTATTATGCTAATCTCAGTTTCCCTCTTCCATGTTATATAGTTGTTGTCCTTTAATTGTAATTTTTGTTCTCTTGCTAGGGGACTGTCTACTCTTTGTATGCCTCGTTTATGGATTGCCCTGGCCTCTTACATTCTGATGAAGTTGCTGATGACAGTGTAGATTCTTACGTTTCCTGTTTTGTTGGTATGGAGGCTGATGTCAGTGATGTAGTGTGTCCAAAGAATTTACGCATCCAAGCGTATCGGCTCAGGCAATCAGGTGGTCGTCTTCTTTCTGGTGGTGTGGAACCTCATATCCTTCTACGAATATTCCTACTAGGATGAAGGAAATAGTTAGAACCCCAACTTTGGGAAAAAAAGGGGTGGTGAGACCACCAGTCATCACTGAGGGCAGTTCTGACTTTGAGAGTCCTGTCGATCCGAGGAAGAGGTTGGTTACACGGTCAATGAGTAGTGGTGACAGTCCTCTTCCTGTGAAGAAGGGTAAAGTGTTGAGACGTAATGCTGCTGCTGATGATTCTATCAAGAAGAAGAGAGTGTTGAGAAGTTCTGCTACTCTAGATGAGCCTATCAAGAAGAAGGCAAAGGTGGTGCCATCTCAGAAATTGTCAAAGAGTGAAGCTCCTGCTAAGAGTGAAGAAGAAGAACCGTGTGGTGACAAAGGTTTAGATCATGGTGACAAGCCCATGAGGTCTAAGTTTAAGCTCCCTAGATCTATTCCTCCAAAAGGTGATGAGCTTCCTACAAGTGATGATGTTCCTGGGTTGGCAAAAGATTTTCTTAGGAAAGCTGTTTTTGAAGAAATTATTAGTTCTTTTAAGACATCATTTGAGTCTTTTGAAGCTCAACTGAAAGACTGTGTTTCTAGGATTCTTGTCCTTGAGGAGAAAGTCCATAAACTAGAATCACATATCTTATATCCCAGTGATGACAGTGAGGCTTTTCTGAAAAGGGAACGTCAGGCATTGGATGATTCTTTGAAGGATGTGCTGCCTGGTATTAGGGATAACTGCTCTCAGTTGTCTGACCATGGGCATCTTTTTGAGGGTTTGAATCGAGGTGATGACAATGAAGGTGATGACACCGATTCTTCCAATGATTCCCCAACTCCAGAGTATGTTGTTGTTAGGTCAACTAAGGAGTTAACTTCAATAGATGTTGATGTTGTTTGCACTGATGTTGACACTGGTCTTGTGGGTTCAAAGGAAACACTTGATGACAGTGTTGTCCCTTCTTCTGGCTGTGCTTCTCCTTCTCCCAAGGTTGATGACAGTGTTGTTGCTCCTACTGAAGTCCTTGTATCACAGGATGTAACTGTTAATAGTGATATCCCTGTTACCGAAGTTGTTCCCTCATATGAAGTAATTGACAATTCTAGTGCATCCACTTTAGAAAAAATTGTTGAGACTTGTTCTGCTGCTCCTACTGAAATCCTTCCTTCGGCTGATGAAACTGTTGATTTGAGTGTTGCTCCAACTGAAGTAATTGGGTCAGTTGACACTGTTTTTGCTAGCTCAGTTGCTCCTACTGAAGTTCTTGATTCACATCCAACCAATGAGGACATGGTTGCTTCCAAAGAGGTTCCTGGTGACAGTCCTATTCACACTCCTGATCTCCCTTGCCCTACTGATTCTCGTGATGACAGTGGTGCTGTTGCAACTCTTGTGCTTCCTTGCTCAACTGATGCACATGATGACAGTGGTGCTGTTGGTCCCAAAGTTATGGTTACAGCTAATTTGAATGATGATAGTAGTTGCCCTGCTCCTGAAGTTGTTAGTGGAAAAGTTGATCATGGTATTGGCATCATACTTGGATACAGTTCTGATGTCACAGAGGATGTGCCTGCTGACAGTGGTGATGCAACTGGTGATATTGATGATAAATGCAGTTTATTTCATAACATCACTGACGTCGCCTCCCTTATTCCTTCAGATGCTGAGGATGATGATGACGTTCCGCTAAGGCGTTCTCATAGGGCGTTGAAATCTGCTCCTGCAGCCCATACTCCTTACACCAATCCTTGTAAACCGAAGAAACCTCGCCTTCCTAGAGTACCTAAACATTCATTTCTCAGCCCTGAGGAGCGTGTTGAATTTTATACCACTTTTTGAGATCTTGGGTAATTATCCACTTTTGATATGTGTTTTCTTCTTCGTACCACCACTTCTTATAATAAGTTTATTTAACTTGTTATCTTACTTTGTAGGCGTGATGGAAAAGTCAGTGGCTGTGAGGTTGATATGAACAAGTTGTTTTTCACTGAATTATCGGGGAGGACAAAATGGCTTCGTGATCTTGTAAGTTCATATTTACATGTCTTTTTCTTGTTGCTTATATTTTGGTGCCATCAATTTGGTGACAGTTAGGGTTTATTCTTTTTCTTTCACAGCACATAGACGAAGCACTTCATCATTTTAGAAAGCGTCTTCATGATTGTCCTGATCTAAATCCCAACAGTGTTGTATTAGACACCATTTTTTTTCCCCAAGCTTGTGAACTGTGATGTTGATGTTTTTAAAAATGGTGATGCAATTCCGGAGGAATTCTTCCACTATTTCCTTGGTCTTTATCCTGGCAATTATGGGAAGACTTGGGAAGGTGCTAAGAAGGTTTACGCTCCGTTCAATCTTGACAACGTGCACTGGGTAGCTGTTGAAATTGAGTTGGACTCCAAGATTATTCTTGTTTATGACTCCCAGTGTGGTTTCACTAAAAATGAAGCGCTGGTTTCGAAGTTTGCTAAAACGTGTGAATCGCTTGCTATTCTGTTGAGCAAGTGTGGTCTTTTTCCTAAGATGGATGACACTCCCTTTGAAGTGGACAGAGTAGATGACTTGCCTCAAAATGAAGACGGGTACCTTCTATTTTCCATCTTGTTGTATTTTGTTTTGTGATATTTTATCTGTCCACCTTTTGTCTCTTGTGTTTATTTTTTGCTTCTTATGTAGGGGTAGTTGTGGTGTCTACGTCATCAAGCACATTGAGTCTCTGGTTTTTGGTGGTGACATTACGCTTGTGAATGATGAGTATGTTAATGCTTATCGTGAGAAGATTGCATATGATCTGATGAAGAAGCAGTGGACATTTGTTTAGTTATGAACTTTAAGTTTGTGTTAGTTGGACTATGTGGTGACAGTTGATTTGGTGACAGTTAAATTTATATTTTGTTGATGTAGCAGTCGTGGTGACAGCCCATGGTGACACTCAGTTTGTGTTAGTTAGACTATTTATCTGGTGACACTTGAATTGGTGACAGGTTATTGTATATTTTGTTGATGTAAAAGTCGTGGTGCCAGCCCATGGTGACACTTAGATTGTGTATTTGTAGGCTAATGCTCTAGTAATTTATATGTTCTTTTGAATCTTTTACTGTTTTATCCCTATTATATGTTACAACACTCTATAATTCCACTTTAATGTCAAGGTTTTATTATTTCTGGTGACATCTTCAAAGTTTTCACTTTGGTTACAGTGCCTATGGCCATGTTTTCGTAGTGGGGACAGTATATGTGACCCCATTTTTTATGTTGGTTATAGCGTATATAGGATTTCCTTTGATTACAGTGTATACGTCCTCCTTTTCATGGTGGTTACAGTATATATGACCCTGTTTTAACGGTGGTTACAGCATCTATGTCTATCTTAACCATTCATATGATGAAGGAGAATGTCCATCACATGTCTTTTGGCTTCTCATTAACCCCTTTAGGGTTTTTGCTTACCTTGTTCTAGGGTTTTCCATTTGATTACAGCAATCATCTATTAACGACGTACTGTACTTAACATTTTAGGGTTTAGGGTTTAGGGCCTTGGCCCTAAACCCTAAAGACTTAACCCTAAACCCTAAACCATACTGTACATCACATGTTCTTTTGGCTTCTCATTAGCCCATTTGGGGTTTGTGCTTCCCTAATCATAGGGTCTTCCTTTTGGTTACAGTGCCTATGGCCATGTTTTCATAGTGGTGACAGTTTAGGTGACCCCATTTTTATGTTGGTTACAGCGTCTATAGGGTTTCCTTTGATTACAGTGTCCACGTCCTTCTTTTCATAGTGGTTACAGTATATATGACCTTGTTTTAACGGTGGTTACAACAAGGTCATATATACTGTTGGGCTTAGTGTAATAAAATTGGACAACATGGGTGTTGGGCTTAGTGTAAGATTCATGATCCAAGAGGCCCGGCCCATTTTCTTTACTTTATATATGTTTTGAACTTCAGCAACTTTCCACGGCAATTCAACTCCCTCCCTTTCGTTTCACTGGTGTATCCCCAAGTCTGTTCATCTTCCTTTCACTGTTGTAGCCCTCTCCCTTTCGTTCCTCCACTCTCTTCCGGATTTCTCTTCAGAATTTACGACTCCGCTTTTGGTATGTAGCCCTCTCCCTTTCGTTCCTCTGAAAATAAAAGTGATCGGTTAGGGTTTTTACACTATAACGTCCTTCTTTTCATAGTGGTTACAGTATCCTGATGTAATCAAATTTTTTATTGTTGTTTTTTCCGATTTTATATTACCTTTCCATTATCTTTCAGTCGATTAAACGCATATATTGGTGTTTGTGTGTTGCTGAGTTGCTACTGCGTTATTTTCTTTGATTGTTGTTTGTTTTCGACTGAAAATAAACGTAGTCAGTTATTGTTGATGCACTCTTCTAGAAAATTTTTTTCTTCTTTCTGTTACTGTAATATTTCCATTACCTTTCCTGTAATGCTTGATTATTGAGTGATTGGATACTATATGAGTGGATGTTTATTTTGTCTGTGTAGGTCTTCTATCCTTCAATGGCATTTCCAACTGTAACTGAAGTAGGGTATGACTACACTGTTGGTTCATTTGAAGTGGTAATCTCAGCAAGTGAGTCGTTTTGCTATGGACCAAGCCAACTGGTGGTGTCCATCCATTCTGATAGCCTCCCTCTGCTGACCATTAATAATTGCTCGGCTTGGAACGGTGTGCCAATGACTTTAGCAAACTGCAATGAAGTGGTAACTGAAGCAGGAATCACCAGTGTGGTTCGAAATCAGGTAGCCAACCAGCTCTTAATGGAATATACTCACAGTTGGTTTCCGGGCAACGCTGAGTTTGTTGAATATGGTCTCTGCCCCGATATCACTGTGGATGTACACTTCATTGAAGACTCTGAATCTGACATAGGCTCTGATTCAAGCTCTGAATTTGACATGAGCTCTGACCCTGATATGGATGTCGACCACCCAGATCCTCCAGCAGCAATTACAGAACACAGTGACACCTTAAAATAGATAAATCATCTTGAACAAGATGGAGAGAAATGCATAATCTGTCTGGACCTGATGTTGGCATCGATGCCTGTCCTTGCCACACCATGTCCACATTTCTTCCACCCAGAGTGTCTCCGAAATTGGCTTACAGTTCAAGCCATTTGTCCGCTTTGTCGATCAGCAATTTAGCCGTAGTTCTCTTGTATATCCGCTGTGAAAAGACAGTGTAGTGGCAACTTTTTTGGGGGACTTAATTTAAGCAAATGTAGGATATGAATGGAATTTTGTGTTTGACAATGGTTGTATCTCATTTCCATTCAAATCATACCAGTGTATTTTGTAAATTTTAGGGGTACTTGGTGTATGTATATGCATAATATGAATGAAATTTGTGTTTTATTATATTTGTTTGTGATTTCCATTCTATCATATTTGTCCTAATTGTTGAGTATGACATAGTGTTGACACTGATATCAGTTACAAGTAGTGGTGACACTAGACTTGTATTTTTTGATTTTGAATTTGCTCATAGGGTCTTCCTTTTGGTTACAGTGTCTATGGCTATGTTTTCAAAGTGGTGACAGTGCATATGTCAGGGTCTATGTCCCTGTTTTAACAGTTCTTAAAACATCTACAAGTTTTTCCTTTGATTACAGTGTCTATTCCCCTTTTTTCATAGTGGTGACAATATCTATATCCCTATTTTAACAGTGGTTACAGTGTCTGTGACTCTCTTGCCCATTTATATATTGAAGGAGAACTGTCCACTGCATGTCTTTTGGCTTCTCATTAGCCCCTATAGGGTTTTTGCTTACCTTGTCCTATGTTTTTTCATTTGGTGACAGCAATCATCTCTTATCTACGTACTGTCCTTAACATTTTAGGGTTTAGGGTTTAGGATTTAGGGTTTAGGGCCTTGGCCCTAAACCCTAACGACTTAACCATAAACCCTAAACCATAGTGTTCATTACCTTTTCTTTTGATTTATGGTTTAGGAATTTGGTTACAGTGTGTAGGAACCTTTTATTAATGTGATTACAGCATTGATTACCCTGTGTTCATTTTGATTACAGTGTCTATGACTCTATTAGTCATTGATTTATAAATCTTTGCAAAACTTTAATGATAGAAGTAGAAGAAACTGAAATATGGTGACAGTTTACATTCTGTCTAGTGTAATGTTGACAGTGAACAATTTATTCAATATAAGAAAACGATGATTACAGTGTCTATGACTCTGTTAGTCATTGATTTATAAATCTTTGCAAAACTTTAATAATAGAAGAAGAAGAAACTGAAATATGGTGACAGTTTACATTCTGTCTAGTGACCTATTGACAGTGAACAATTTATTCAATATAAGAAAACGATGATTACAGTGTCTATGACTCTGTTAGTCATTGATTTATAAATCTTTGCAAAACTTTAATGATAGAAGAAGAAGAAACTGAAATATGGTGACAGTTTACATTCTGTCTAGTGACCTATTGACATTGAACAATTTATTCAATATAAGAAAACGATAAAGTAAAACTTCTTGTCTTCCTTGATGCTTTGCCTCTGATTTGCCTCTGATCTCTAGCTATTGTGTATCCTCTTTGATGCTTTGCCTCTGATTTCTCCAGCTGAAGGCTTTCTTTTCTTTTGAGGGCGACCACATCTTTTACGTATCATTGGTGGGTGACATTTTTGTCTTTTGATGTCCTCTGGTACAACCCATTGTTCTTCATTTAGAGCATGATATATTGTCTCATGATAAGCCAATTTCCAACCTTCAATTTTGTAGTAGCTGCTAATATACCTCAGAACACTCAGTTTTTTGTCCCTGATGACAGCAAGAGCATGTACACAAGGTATCTTTTCATAATCAAATACCTTGCATGAACAAGAGTTCTCCTTTAAATCAACCATAACCCTTTTCATCCCACCGACAACCTCAAACTGGAATTTATTGAGGTGCTTGACAGTGTACATGCCTGCATCACTGCATCTTATGTACATTATATCACTTATCTTATTTGGAAGCTCAAAGCTGTTGTTTTCATATTCATTTCTGCGCTCATTGAACCATTTTGTTATCTTCTCTCTGATTGCATTCAGTAAGCCTATAATTGGGAATGATCTATCCAAACCAAAGACATTATTTAATGATTCTGCATTGTTTGAAGTCATCATCTTGTACCTGTCACCTTTTGAATAAGCTCTTGCCCATTTCTCAAACTGTAATTCTTCAAGATATTTCTCCATCTTGCTGTTTGTATTACTGATGCAACCAAAGTAGCTGTTGAAATCATCTTCTGTGTAACTGTTTGCTGCGCTTTCAAACCACTGACAGAGTATATTCTTCTTGAATTTTGCCATTATATTTTGCTTCAAGTGCCATCTGCAGTAATAATGCTTAGCATTTGGGTAAATCAACTCTAAAGCTCTCGCAATGCTTTGATGACAGTCAGAAACAAAAACCAGCTCTTCACTTGATGGGATGACTGTTGCTAGCTTGTTGAAGAACCACTCCCAAGAGGCGTTGCTTTCTGAGTCAACCACTGCAAAGGCAATAGGGTATATTTGATGATTTGCATCTTGTGCAGAAGCTGTGAGAAGAGTCCCTCCGTATTTTCCTTTTAGAAATGTACCATCTACCACAAGCACCTGTACAATTGAATTGTATTCAGTAATTATTTGGTGACAGTAATTTTTTCTTATGAAATGAATATGTACCTTTCGTAGGATTGGAAATGCTCGGATACATGGTCCAAAGGCAATGAACACATACTTGAACTTTGAGTTGCTATCAACTTCAATGAAGGTGACAGTTCTAGGATTTGCTTGCTTCAGGACCCAACAATATTATGGCACTAATTTATAGTTTTCTTCTGTTGTCCCCATTGTCATCTCCATTGCAAAATCACGAGCCATCCAAGATTTCCAATAGCTAACATTCTGTTTGAAATCATTCCTCATCATGTTTCTAATTTGTCTTGGAGTTGGACCCTGTTTCTCATCTACAAAACCGTATATATTATGTAAAACAGTGAATAAAATATGAAATGAAGCATGATTACAGTGAATAAAAATATAAAATATGTAATGAAGAATTGATTGTAGTCTATGTCACCTGTGTTTGATCCTTTCAGCTATGATTCTGTAATTTATAGGGCGTTGCTTTCCTATTCGTACTTCCATGCTACAGGTATGCTCCTTAAAGTATTTCTTAATTATAAATACAGTTGAACCACCCACTATGGCGCCAAGAATTTTCCAGGTGCAGCTCCCATCGACACAAACTGTTTTGTAATAACATGGTGTTGACTTCTTCACTTTGTAAGCAAACATCTCTTGTGCAGCCAACAATTCAACAGTATTTTTGAGATCTTCCTTTGTTCGGAACAGTTGTCCCAAAAATATAAGAATTTCTCCCTTTCTTTCACTTATAGGTGGTGCTGTATATTTTGTGGACATTGTACTGCCACTGATGTGACTTTCAATCCCTGTGTCATCTCCATTACCATCCATATCACAGCCATCATTTATGCATTCTACATCTTCATCCTGCATATCAAAGTCCTCTTCCATGACATTTGTAACATTGGCAGAGCTGTAAGCCTATAATGCCAATTGATTTTCATCATGTATAGATTTTGTAACCTGTTCTTCAGTGATTTCCTTCACAGCTGTAACATATAAAGGCAATGTCCAATTCACTTCCTTCAATTCATTAATTTGCAAAAAACTCCTCAAATCAATGTCATTCTCAATTGAAAACGGCTCAGTAGTTTTCTTGAATGGATGCAAGTGACTGAATTGAAGAGTAGGAGACAAATTGTCACTGGTTGTGAATCTGTTCAGTATCTCACACTTCATCTCATACAGAGTTACAGTCTGCCTGATGACAATTACCTTTGATGACACATCCCCAGCAAAAACTAAATCACCATCTTCCAACTTCCATTCTCCTCCAAATTTTACTGTTAACAGATTGGTCTCCATTGTACCTGATCATTGGTGACACGTATTAAATTTCAGAAATATACTTTGATGACAGAAACTATTTTTTGTTATCTCAAATACCTATTCTTATATATCTATAGTAGAGTATTGAAGTGCATTACTTTTGATTAAATCTAAGAAATACAGTGATTACAGGTACACAGATGCACTCAAACTCAGATATCAACATGTTGGTTACAGTGTAATTTTGGTTACATCAGGAGAGTCACGAAATCAGCAACTCCTTATATCACGAAACCAACATCTTAGATCAGCAACTACATCAACAATGCAATCTAGATTACAGTTCTATAATCACAACATCAGCAATGTAGATCAAAACCCCCATCTGATGTCAAAATCGATGATAGTTGTTCAGTTTCTGCTAATGTAATCAATTGTTCTCCAAATCCGCAACTCAGACAACAATTGTGCTCCCAATTACAGTACTATAATCAACGCATTCGTATTACACCAGATTACAGATTATAAGAAAATTACCTGTTGAAAATTGATTTTTGGGTGACAGTGGTGTGGTCAAACAGATTTCTCTTCAGATCTGATTGAAGAGCTCGAAATCATCGATAATTAGGGATGAAATCAACAGCTGTGCTCGAGATTGGAATCCAGATCGAAATCGCGCCTCGCCTCTGCCTGCCGAGCGGTGCTGCGTTTGTGAGGTTGCGTGAAAATGAAGAAAGAAACGGGAATAGGGAAGCAGGGGCAAAATTGGAATTTTTGGACACCCTCCTAATTTATTCCCCTTTTGTCATATGACTTAATTTTTACCCAAAATATGGATACTTACCAAATTTTCCCTTAATAATATTGGGTATGGGTATGTTACAACCTCACAAGTTAAATTTGTGGTCATTTATATCGATTCTATTTATATGTATAATAATTTATTTAATTAACAGGAAGCTGGGTCCTTTTTATAATGGAAATGCACCAAAACTTGAGACAAGAAAGGACATTGCGTATGTATATGTTACACCCTCACAAATTTTGTGGTCATTTATATCGTTTCTACTTATATGTATATTAATTTATTTATTTATTTCCTATAAAATAGGCATGGTCGTGTTACTAATGTAGAGAGAGTTTCATCTAGCCTTGACGAGGTATATGGTCCTCTCGTTATTAAAATTTAATCAATATTATTTTTTTATAAATATGATTTTTTTTTCCTTTTTACCAGTTTGATGAGTACTTGATTTCCCATGGTCCTGCTATAGAGAATGTCTTCCCAACTAAGGGATGTAGAATCGAAGGTTTTATCCATCTTAACGAGGTATGTTGAAATTAAAACAATATGGTGAGATTATAATTATGTTTTGTTGTTTTATTTAATAAATAGATTACCCAATTCCGTCAACGTACAACTATACCTATGCTATATATGTGAATGTCTACCATCGGTATTGGTCTTCTAATTGCAGGTTCCAGGATACCTTGTCTTCTCCACATCTCAGTGATCTGTGAGAGACATGTCACATGTTATATCCACTCTTAATTTTGGTAGAAAACTTCCCCCAAAGAAGATGAGTACGGGAGAAAACTATAAGAGTTTAAATGGATGTGCATTTATCACAGAACCTAGCTTCCTTGATACGACTGTATGTTCATAAGACCAACATCATTTCAAGGAAATCATTATTGATTATTTTGTTGTATTGTACTTGCATATATTTTTCTATATTTGTACTCGGTTTGAGCTAGCGCATGGGTGTTTGGATGTGTGGACCCTCCAAGTTTTATGGTCCAATGGGATTTATCAATGTGTATACAAATTGTAGGTTTTTTTTTACATATCTAATTATATGTTATGTGTTATTGGTGCAGATTGAACATTATGTTAAAACTGTAAAAGTTGAAAGATTGAATCGAGGTCATTCATTGGTTGAGTATGCATACACGGGATACACTAATATGGTGGGGAATCAATTGAAGGGTGTAGTCAAGCTCCATATTCAGTCGCTCCCATTTCAATTCGTGGTAACAACATACCTCAAATCCTTCCCATTTTTCATGGCGAAGGTTTGCTCATATGTCATGGCTATTTTCATGGTAAGATATCCACTTTACACTTTAAATAACGTATTTAAATTTAAAGTATGGTATTCCTTACTTTGATGCACATTTTAAAATAATACTTTTCTTTTTCCTTTTGATTATTCAGGGCTAACTGACATCTTGGTTTTGATTCTGATTCTGCATAATACTATGAGATGGACGAGAAATACATTTTGCGTAGTTGAATCTCATTTTACGTATTATCAAGAGTTTTGAAATCTTGATTGTTCATTACTTTGATGCAATGTTTATTAAAATTTTATTTTACACGAGGTAGAGGCAACCATATATTTTTACATATATCATTTTTTAATCTTATACCCTTAAAAAAATTTATCTTATATCGTACACGAAGTAAAGCCTTAGGATATTATTGACGGGTAAAATTTCATGGGTTCGAATGGCGGATCATGATCAAATTAAACTATCACGAGTATTTTTTAAATCTAAAACACGAGACTATAAAATTCACATGAGAAGAACGTTGTCCGAAGCTAAATCCCAAAATATGTTATGGACATTACTACAAATACGACTTTTAGCGATGGTCAAAAACCGCTGCCTAAAGCCCAATAACCCAACCTAAAGCCTATGGCGGCGGTTTTTCGACTGCACCATCTGCTGCCATTGCTATAGACATATGGCAGCGAATTGGTCAACCTAAGGTAGTGGGTAGAGGAAGACTCCCAAGGCCGTCGAGCATATGCAATGAGCTCGATTCATTCAGATAGTCGAGATTACCCCTTCTACTCGTCTAAAAATTCAAGGCATTCTCCATCAAACACCAACAAATTGCAAATAAAAATAGCACGACACTCTACACTATTTCGACTCATAAGAAAACAACATTTCAATCACAAAAACTGCCACTACACACCAAAATCTAGTGGCGTGGAATTGAAGATGAAGAGGGAAGAGGAAATTGCATTAGAGTTATCCATGCAAATAGAGAGTTGGTCCAACTTTAACTAGGTACGAAATCAATGTAGGGGGTTTAAATGGAAAATTGGCAAGACACTATGTCCGAGCACCACTGCACAGACCTCCGCCTGGGGATAGGATGCAATAGTTGAGCCTTGTTTCCTTTGGTGAGAACTGAGAACATACAATATCAACTGTGTACTCTTCATGACTCGATGGAGTGCTTTTCCGAGTCTAACAGGAGGAAGCAACACCATATAATCTGAACCATCTCCAACGCAATCCTCCAAACACATACACATTAGAGTACAATCTTACGACACACGAGATTATATATGTCAACTACCAAGTTAAGGGTATAGCAGTCAGCTGAGGATTTCACTTTCCTTCTGCTGTAACAATCCTCCAGTCTTCATTGAGTATTATATAGCCTTGTTAAATTGCTCTCCCGGCAAACACTACACATACATTGGCCCAAAGAGGTAAATAAAAGCAACAGAGCTTATAGATGAAATAGAGAAACATTTATATAACTTGGGTTAACAAAGAGTTCCAGTTCTAACAATTTTAACAGGCCAACTATGTCCAACAACACAACTCATGGCACATTCCATCCGGCTGCATGTAAAAGGGGCGGTCCAAAATAACTTAACCGAAGACCTACAGTGGAACGTGCAGATGCTCATATGCCTGAAACCCCCACTCGATCAATCAACTGTCAATGCTGCTGCAGCTCCAAAAAATCAAAATAACACTGTAGCTTGTTTTAGCACTACATTTCTTTCTTTTCCACATCTCTGCTCCTGGAAACACACACCCAAGATTAACCAAAATTTGGGATGCACAGAGACAGGTTTATCGAATCTGGTATGATCAATACTCAGCGATGGCATCACAATATCTTGTGAAGCCCAATATTCAAGTCAGAGGATATAGATATTAAAAGTGGAAGAGAGTGGTGCCACAAGGCTTTGAATACTCGTTTTTGATGAGCTTTCACAGACTGAGAAGGCTTAGGAGAATTATATCTGATATCAAAGATATGAATCATGGGGTCTGCTGAGCCTGATGTGATATACAAACCATCAGGAGACCACGCCTGGTTTATCAAAGCAGACTGAGATTCACTACTTTCCTGCTTCCAGCCAAATGCATGCAACTCCATTCGACTCACCCTAGCATCAAACAGGCGCAGCTGCTTTTCAGGCGTCCTGAAAAATGCATTTTATAGTCAGAACTTGACCGAAGGACTAAGAAACCAAAACTTGATAAATGTAAACAACTTGTGTGATGAATATACCCTATGGCATTAGCGCCAATGATTCAATGAAGATAGAAGAGGTGACTAGTATTGTGGAAATACTAGATCAACAAAAAGAAAATTTTGAAAGGAATCAACTCCATACCATTTTTGCATATAAAATTAAAAGGAAAAAAAGGAACTAATTCCATACCCGGTTTGAACCATAAAAAGATTCAAGTCACTTGGATTAGGGAGGATGCTCATGCACTTGCTTTCTATTTGATGTTTGTAGTCTGCTCTTCCAGCATGCATATCGAAACCAATTATTCGCTTGTCAGCTCCAACAGAAATAACTACCTGCTTGTGATATAACCCAGCAACTCCCATAACAGCAGAAGTATGTTGGTTCCCGTGAAGAGACTTCGGTTTCCAGAGGTCGTCATCTTTTTCTTCCCAGAGTACAACAGCATGATCACTCCCACCAGTCACAAAGAAGATATCATTCCAAGGCATGAACATTATGCTATTAACTATGCCCTTCACATGAGGCCTGTCCTCCAAGAAAGTCACGCGATCCCTCTACCAACCCATCAATATTAAGCAATTTAAAACATAAATCTAGAAATGTTGATATAATTAAAAGGGCATAAAACCATTATGAATAAACAAATAAAATCTCTCAAGCTACTACAAATTTCATTTCTTAAGAACAATCGGAATGCTAAAAAACATGCAGCCTTTTCTCCAACACAAATAATATTGTCACAAGATTCATAGTATCATATTGCAAGACAATAATTAACTTATTCAAATAAGCTTCATGAAACAAAAAGGAAGACAAAGGTTAGTATATATACCCTTCAAAAGAATCTATTGTTTGTCCAAGATAAGTGGTTTAATGGATGTTTCATCAAAAAGAAAAAAAGGAAAAAGCTTTAATGGAGATAAGATACGTGTTTTCAATCCAAGGACATTAAAAAAAATGCCACGGTCAAAGACTTAAACTACATGATCATATCTCAGATTCCTGATATATAGCAGTCGTGAGAAATAAATCATCTTTATCTACCTCATTCAAATAGATCCTAGGGTTTCACTTTCTTTTCGATGAGACTCGGATTACTCTGAATCCTTGGCAAAGGGAAATAGGGAAAATTATGGGGGAAAATCAGTTTCTCATGCTTAGTACTCTCCACATCTACTCTTACAAGGTACTATGGACATTAAATATCCCTCTTACCCCATAAGTTTTGTTCAGGTTAATTATTGATATCTGGTTGTCCCCACCATCAGCACTGTATGCTGCAAATATACTGTTCCCTTCAGGATGCCATGATAAATCTTCTGGCCATCTCCTCTGCTTTGGGGACAGGCATTCAGTGGCACTCATGAGAGAAGCACCTGATCTGCACAGAGCATCACAAACATAATGTACTTAACCAAAGATCCATATGATTATTCCCTGGGAAACTATTCACAGGAAAGATAGTCAGTTGACACTGCACAGGGATGGAATCTCTAGAAAGTGGTTTTTTTTATATATAAATGGAATTACGCCTTTTTCCAGAAACAAGATTATGTTACTCCATGCAAAGTACTAGAAGAAAAACAGACCCTCCAATATAATAACAGCATTCTTGGTTCTGAATTTTTCACACAGATTGAGCATTAGGCTAGGGAAACTTCTTAATGATAAAAAAGAACTATATACAGGGAGGATACCAAAAAGCATTCAGCAAAACGAATAACCAAACAAGAAATACAACCAACAAAACCTACAAGATCAATAGACCAAGAATGCAACCGACAATGATTTATACATTCAAGACACTGCTCTTCATCTACAAGATAGTGTTGATTTTGTCCCTAATCTTTACAACCAAAATGATAGAATTAGTGTTATCCTGTATGATTTACTTTCTAATTCCACAATATTGCACTTGGCATAACAATAACACATCATAAATATTTTCACTTTTGTAGATAACAATATCACTTTTCATTTTTCGCTTATGCGTTCTCCTACCAATCAGTAATATCATCATCACTCACAAAAATAAACAAATTGAGAAGAAGAAAAATCCTGTAAAAAATTTACCCTTTTGCTTGTAGTTGCCACAAGTTGACCACTCCATCCAGAGCACTGAGACAATATAACAAGATGGAAGTAAGAACTAACATGATAAAGAAAGATATACCAGGGAAATCAGTCTCAAAAGACACTTCAGAGACTTACTTCACTACAACTGGAAAAACACAAAAAGGCTTAGGCATGGATTCCAGTTCATGCAGCATTTCTGTTTCTTATTATTTTTCACTGTATCTGAGAACATAATAGAAGTCTAGAACCGATCAACGGTTTACCAGGTCATATGAGGGACACAACCACAAGATTGTATGTAGAAAATACAAAAGAACAACTAAAACTGATTTCAAGTTATGCCACCATCATGCATCCAGAAAAGAAACAACAACATGGTTTAAACGTACAGGTCACAAAAATTAACAAAATATGGCATGGCCTAGGCCCTAGGAGTCTTTAGAGTTCAACTCAACACAATCAATGCAACTGATAAGAAATTAACAAGCTTTTCATAGTCCAAAATTGCAACTCCCTCAAGAGGAGCATAAGCAACAAGAGAAACACACAGCACAGCACGTACACGGACAAGTCACACCCTCCTCAACCAACAGTATCAACGAATGAAAAAAGGGAATTTTCACACACACACACATAAAAGCAAATAAGTCAGACAGCAAGCATATAAGGATAGAAAACCTGGTCAAGAAGAGATTGCCGTTTACAGGACATAAATTCAAGCTACGCAGCTTTCTTTTGTGTTGACTAGAGATATGAGTGCTGGCATTACAGTGGATCAAGCAAGGAGAAGACTGCCTCTTTATCAAACGTATCACTTCATTATGTTCCTTGGACTCTGGGAGTCAAGACAGCATATGAAAAAAATAAGAAAAATAGGAGAATTAGTGAATTATGGAAAAAGCATACCGGCAAATAACTGGATAAGATAATCCAACAGTCTCATGCAACCTGTGGCCTTAACAGGATTTTTCCTCTTCACCCCAGAGGTTTGGGATTTAATTGGGAGCAGCTGAGAATGCAAGTTCTCCTCCTTTGGCTTCCGGTCAGAATGACTCCGTTGGGCCACATCAACTTGTGACTCGAGCCCTGATGAAATTACAAGTTGTGTTTTTCTTTTAGGCTGATGTTGTGAGGATACCTTTCCAGTCTGGATTGGACTAACTGATCGGCGCTCCTCTTTAATGTTCTTGAGAGAAAATCCAGTAGATTCTCGGGGCAAGCTGCCATTTTTCCGGCGCCGAATACGTGCCAGTTTGGATTGGGAATCATTTAATCGCGTCTCAGATTCTTGAAGCTGTATACGATAGTTAAGCAACAAATTATTTTGTGAAGAAAAATGGCTGAAAACACTAACCACAATATAATGTGTTAACTAGTAATCGAAATGATAGTTCATTTGAAAGGAATCGCATTGGTGTTTTGACATTAGAGAGTAACGGAGGCGGCAAACGAAAAAATAAGCCTGGGAAATGATGTACTGATCTTAGCCCTAATTGAAGTATGAACAAGGCAGGGAAGAGGACTAGGTCTAAACGAAGACAAATTCATGTGATAAATTGGTAAGGAAAGCGAAAAGCAAGTACGAATTGTGAGTTGCAGGGAGGAGCAAGAAAAATAAAAGATAATGACCTACCTGAGTGTTGTAATAAGAGATGCGTTTACGAAGATGTTCAACTTCTTTGGTCCGATGCTCGACCAGAGCAATCAAGGCTTCTTCTTCGTCTTCTCTGTAATCTTCGACTGGATTGAGAGTGGCTTCTTCGTCCGCCATGGACTCCTCTCAAATCGCAACTCGCACCCTCTCTTTCGTCTTTTGGCCTTCCGCAGGCGCAACTCTCTTTCTCTCTCTCGTTGTCTTCTCTTTTTGGCCGCACTTTTGATAAAATGCAGTCGTACTGTTTGTTTTTACTCGTGCTAAGTATAAAATGGGTTTATATAGTAAAAATTTGTGGTGACATGTTATAAAAAAAATGACCCTAAAAATTAGTGGTTAGAAAGAAAAGGAAAGAAATATAAAAATTGAAAAATTATGGAAATGGTGAGAAAAGAGGAGAGGAATAGTGAGAATTTAAAGAAAGAATTATATATTGAATCCCGACTTGATTTTTTTTTTTTATTAGGAAAAAGTTCGGATGAGTCAGCTCTATCCGAAAGCATCCTTGCGGATGAGGTCTGAAAGACCGGAGTTGTTGAGAATCCCGACTTGATATTGTTTGGTGGTAATAGCCTTTTTTTTCTTTCTTGTTCGATTGTTTTTCATAATGGTGTGTCTATGTATCTATTTTTTATTTCACGGTATATCAAATGTGGTTGTCTAGTATATTAAATCATTACTTGTCCAGTCAGAGATTCATTATACTGTTCTTCTTCTTTGCTTTCCCTCTTTACTCTATTTCAACATTTTCGGTTTTTATCGTTCATCCTTTTACACTAACTATACTCCCTCTCCATTTTAATCGCTGCACTAAAAATGGCCGAAGCATGCAGAGCATTGCAAGGTTAGTGCACTCTCGTTGTAATTCATTGTCGTTTGTCTCCTTCTTTTTGGTCATTGTTTAGGGTTTTGTCAGTTTTTGTTACCGAGCTTTTTCAATTGTTGAATTTGGTTTTAATGCAGTTTTATCCTTTTGTAGTGTCTTCTTATATGTGTAGTTGTATATGGTGTTGAGCTGGAGTCATATAAACGACACTTTGATGTAAGTATTTGCTTCTGATCATTTGTCCACTGTTTTCTCTTTGTCATATGTACATTGTTTTTATGTGTGTTGTTGTGTTTGTAGAACACTGATTATTGGTTATCTGATAACGAGAGATTTCGTGCTCGGGTTAATATCTACTGTCACCCCGAAGTTTGTGAAGATATTAAAAAGGGGTTATCAGCTTCTGATTTTCAACATCTTAAGAATAGCTGTTTAGGGTTAGTTTTAGTACCAAGTTCCAAAATGCGTTTTAATTTCTATTTAGTTCATCAAATGTTAATGCATGAGGTTATTTCAAAAAAAATGGAAATCTGGGTCAAGGTTGAGGGATTGATTGCTCGGTTTTCCTTGTTGGAGTTTCATGTCATAACTGGTCTTCCAGTTATTGAATATGCTCATGCACCTTTAAAGTCTTTTTCATTTAAGGAATATTTTATGAGGAAAAAGGTGTCATATTTTGATATTTTGAAGATGTTCAGAGTTGAACCTAAGAAGTCCCCAAGGAAGTTAGTTATGGCTAAGCTTCTTATGATTGTGAAGGTGTTGTTGTTTAAAAAGTCTGAGGCTGTCAACTTGACATTTTCATCCCTTACTTGTGATCCTAAGAAGTTTGAAAGATATCATTGGGGTTGGAAATCTTATAGTAAGTTGATAAAAAAAAGTTTGAAGAGAGTGGCTACTATTTCAATTGGCTTTAAACCGAGCGGTGTATATGAACTGTTTGGATATCATCTGGCATTTCAGGTTATATGTTTATTCTCTTTTGTCTGTTTTTAACCCTATATATATAAGCCTAAGTTCAACCTTATTATTCATTAATGCTAATTATAATTTTGCGCTTTCATCTACTTATCTTTATGGAATGATGCAAGGGTGAATGAAGAAAAAGGAACAACTACTAAATTATCATAAAAAATACTGGAGCCAACGTGCAAAGACAAAAAATTTGAAACTATCGGACTCAAACACTGGATACCACCACAGAGTTGCGTCGGGAAGAAGGAATAGAAAAATAATAAGGGAAATTAGAACACAAGAAGGCATAGAGATAACCAGCGAAGAAAACATCAGAAAGGAAATCAAAGACGATTTTGAAAAAAGATTCAAAAAAGAAAACATTAACAACATATTACTCCAAGAGTATCTACCTCTAATAGACAAAGAGATCACAACGGTGGACAACAAAAACCTCACAAAAGTGGTCATTAATCTAGAGATAAAATCTACTTTCTTTTCATATTGGAAAAGATAAATCCCCATGCCCTAACGGAATGACAGCAGAATTCTATAGAAAATACTAGGACATTGTAGGACCATCAGTCATTAAGGCCATTAAAGGATTTTTCAAATCAGGGAGAATGCTAAGCCATATAAACCAGACCTTTATCTCTTTAATCCCAAAATGCGATAATACGTCAACAAAGAACAACTATAGACCAATTAGCTTGTGCTCCAATATCTACAAAACAATTGCAAAAATAATTACGGAGAGAATGAAAACGATTCTTTCAAAAATCATTCACCCTCTTCAAGGTGCATTCGTTGTTGATCGAGCTATTCAAGATAATGTTCTTATAGCTCACGAAATTTTTCACTCCTTTAGAACAAGGACAAGAAGACAAGGATGGATAGCAATAAAACTTGATATGGAAAAAGCCTATGATAGGGTGGACTGGAGCTTTCTACTAGCGGTCATGGAAAAATTCGGTTTTTTTTGGAAAATTCATAGGTTGGATTAAGGAATGCATCCAAACTATTTCTTTCTCTGTGTTAGTCAACGATGAACCCACTGAGATCTTTCGACCACAAAGAGGACAAAGGCAAGGTGACCCAAATTCCCCATACCGTTTCATTTTAGGGTTGAAAATCCTAGCAAGAAAACTACAACAATAGTGCAATGAAACAACAGACTCAATAGGCTTTAAGATGACCCCAAACGGAACACGAATCCCGTTCCTATCTTTCACATATGACATTATGATCTTTGCTAAAGCAACTCAAGAATTGTGTGCAAAAGTTAAAAAAATAATTGACGAATATTGTCAGATTTCGGAACAAAAGGTGAACTTTTAGAAATCTGCGTTCCAAGTAACAAAAGGGGTTTCTTCAAACCAAAGACAACAGATCCAAAGTACTCTTCTTATATTGAACCAAGTGGCTATGGACAAATACCTTGGATGTCCTATCATAAATAGTAGGGTCAACAAAGAGACATTTACAAACGTAATAGGAAAAACGAAAATGCAACTGACAAAATGGAAAGCAAATTCGTTGTCGATCTCAACAGGGAAGAACGGTTCACATAAAAGCGAACCTACTAGCTAAGCCAAATTATGTAATGCAAAACTTAATGCTCCCGACAAATGTCCACAACGACTTAGATAAACTAAACATATGTTTTTTTTTAATAAGGACCCCAATTATAAACCATTAGTAGGATGGGACAAAATATGTAAATAAAAAAAACTAGGAGGATTGGGGATCCATAAAACAAAGGACATTAACAAAGCACTACAAATGAAACTTTTATGGAAAATTCTTGCAGAACCTCACAACCAATGGTTTAGGATAGTTAGAGAAAAATACTTAAAAGATGACCAAATATGGGACTATAAGAGGAAGAAAAATATGTCGTGGCAATAGGCAAAATTAATTGAATTAAAAGAAGAATTCTGCTCAAGTCTCATTTGGCAGTTTGGAAACGGAAAAACGATAAAGTTTTGGAAGGACAAATGGTTCAATGACAATAGAAAGCTTAAGGACCACCGAATAACTCTTAGCATAAATTGCAAAGGCCGGAATTTTGAATAAGTATTTAATTGCCAAAATTGGAAAGTTTTAAAAAAACCCGTCCCTGAGTGGATTTCTAAAAATGGAAAGTCTTTAAAAATAATCCCGGCATGTTTTAAAACATAGATTTTCGAGGTAAATCCCACTATATTATTCGAATTTAAAGCATAGAGTCGTGTGAGTCATTTGAATTGGATTTGAAACTCAAGTCGGATTTCGGGATAGATAGTCGGACTTAGGGTCGGATGAGCAAAATCTCTCTCTCTCCTTGGCCGACCCCCTCTCTCCTCTCTTCCACTCATTCTCTCTCCTCTTCCACTACCCATTATTATTTTGTCTTTACCCTCATTAAACCCTAAGGAGCCACTATAAATGGTAAGCTCCAATCCCCAAATTCTCAAAAAATCCACATTAAAATTTGAGCCACCAACCTCTCTCTCACCTCATCATCTCTTTCAAAACTCAAAACCCTAAAACCAAAGTTCCCAATTTTACTCCCTTTAATCCATTCTCCTCACTCTCTATTTTCCATTTCTTGTTTCTCACCCACAAAATCACCCTAAAACACCTCCCAGAAGATCTCTTCTCAAATAAATAACCTAAAAATTGGAATCGCAAAGCAATTTCCACTCAAAAACCACTTTCTGTTCATTTTCGCCGCTGCGAGAAGCCAATTCGCGCCCGCGAGTTCTAAGTCACGGCCGCGAAATCCGAGCCCAGAAGCCAGAGTTCTTACTCACGGTCGTGAGACCCCTTTTTGTCGCCGCGACTGTGCCTAGATTCGCGTTGTTGGCTTGGTAAATCGACTAACTCCTTTCTCTTCCTCGTTTGTTATCGCTTGATCCTCACTCTTTTCTCTACCTTCCAAGGTCAAGAAAAGTTAGATCTAATGCCTTGTGAAGTGGATTGGAGCTCATTTCTCCTTTCATTCCCCTGTTTTTTAGCATGGTAAACTCTCCTCCTTCCATCCTCTCGTTTTGGGTCTAGATCTACGTAAAGGTTCTCTTTTAACCAAGATTTATCACTCCTAGGCCTTGTCGTAGCAAGATCTCATTGAATCGGAGCTCAAGGACTCACCTCCTTCAAGTTTTTGAAGAAAGCCTCCAAGAGGCTAGGTAATCCATCTTCCGCTCTCCCCTCTAGTCCACGTTTGAGTCTTACATTGTTGTTTGAGGTCGGTTTTATGTTCGAAATGTTTTGAAACAAGTTTGAGTTAAAAATAGTTTTGAATTGAATCAAAAAGAGTGTGATTTGAAGCAAAAACGAGCATCTAGGTTCAAACCTCGCCGCGACGAAACCATGGTCATCGCGGCGAGTTAAAACATAACCAGAGGAAGAAGAAAGCCTTTCACGGCCGCGACTGTGGTTTTCGCCACGGCGAAATTCATATGTCGCGGCCAGCAAAGGTGCCTTCTCGCGAGGAACCTGGAGAGATTCTACGGCCGCGACCGGCCCTCTCGCCGCCGCGAAATCCTCCAAGTGGCTTGGCCAAGCCACCCGTAACCCCTTTGGCTTGCGTTGTTGGTTTTTGATTCCGATCCTTTTTAATCAAATATGAGTTTGAGATTATTTCAAAAATGTGATTTAATAACGGGATTTTGGAATAAGGATGATTATTTTAATATTAAAAAGGGGTTTTGAAGGAATTTGAAATGTCTGATTGAATGCTTAGAAAATGTTTTGAGAGCTTTGTTTCAAAAGTCGGGATCCTTAAACTTGATTAAATGATGGACAATTGAACTTGAAAATTAACTCGAGTATTATAGAATTGGCATAATTGGATGAGTTGACTTTTAAGGTTTCCGCTTTGAGAATGAATTGAGAACAATATGAGAATGGTTTGAAATGGTTGAACGATGAATTGGTTTTGGAAATGGTTTTCGAACTTGGTCCTTGAGTCTGTGTATGACTAGTAGTCTTGTGCCTTGTCGCTTTCATAATATTATCATAGGTGCTTGTTGATCGAGTTGCTGGAGTGGATTGGTTGCTTTTGCTTGCGATACACTTCAGGTACGTTCCGTTATGGACTTACTCAGACTGATCAGACACAGCCTCCTACATGTAGTTGTTTGACGTACTAAGTGTTGCATAAGCATTAAAGCATGCCATGTAGTATCATGCTTAGGTTGCACACTTGAATAAGCATTTGTTTACTTATTGCGTATGAGAAGTGATCTATGTGAGTCCTAGAGTCATTGCTAGGGTCATAGAACGGCCCAGTCCCATCGGACTTGTGCTCCATCGAGTCAGATTAGAGTAGAGCTTGTCGGCTCTTCTCACCATATGAGCATGATTACAAGACCATTGATGCTCACATATACCATCTGCAGATGGCGCTTGCTATGTTATAGCCCGTATGGGCCAGGCTCCACCTTAACGGGAAAGGGGGTGGAGGTAGGAGAGAGATATGTCATTTGACATTCTTTGGGTCTTTTATAGCTTTATATATATATATATATATATATATATATATATATATATATATATATATATATATATATATATATAGGTTGGATCCCGTGTAAGCAACCCTTACGGTGTAATTTGTGAGCAGAGAAATTATTCGTAGGTACCAAGCGATTATTCGTGTATAATAATGTAATTATTCGTATGTATGAACAAATGTAATTATTCGTATGCAACAAAGGATTATTCATATGTATGTACATACGAATAATCACTTGGTACCTACGAATAATGTCACTGTTCACAAGTTACTTTTAATCTCATCCGTTTGATCTTCTTAATCCGACGCTCCAGATTTGCTCACAAATTACACAGTAAGACTTGCTTACACAGGATCTATCCTCTACATATATATATATAAACTGTCAGCATGCTTAAGTGTTTAAATATTTCGGACTGCAATAGAAGCATCTTTATTAGGTATAGCGTATGTATATGCCTGCTTGTGGGAATAGAGTACGATAGGGCCTCGATCTGATCCCATGCCCTACACATATTTTTTTAGGTTTGTTTGCAGATCATATATACTCCATGCTTCCTTAACGGGGATTTGCTCGGGTGATCAAATCGAACTCGCTTATATTCGGCTTATGTATATTTCACGTGTTTGGAGATTTCGTGGTTTTGGTTTTGACCCGGCCTCATCGTGGCAAGTTGTACACACAGGATAAGGGTATCCAACGACCCTACGCTTTATTTGGGGTTTGAAATCCCCACTTTAAGCTCTCTCACTTGAGGTTGGATTACAAGATCCGAATGAAGGTATCCAACCTTTGAAACGTAACCCGAATATTTATATTTGGGTCATTACAAAGTTGGTATCAGAGCCAGGTTGTGCAATTCGGGTACCAAAGGGTCGAGTGTATGTTTTGAAAACCGTCATGAATTTCAAATGATTTTGACAAAGTTTTAAAAGGGCAAAATGAATTTAATATGGCTAGAATAATAAGAGGACTCAACCTAATAAACTTGACTTAGGAAAATAAAATTGAAAAGGGGAACACGAGTGGGTAGAAAGGCGATAAACCATCCCTATTGGATGTAGACCTTGGGAATCGGGTAGGCAAAACTTAGCTTGAACTTTACAAATGGGCCTAAAAGACTCCAGGGAGTTGCACCATGGTGGTTGGAGTAACGGGGTAGGACATAGAGATCGGGAGGTAGTTCCCCCCTTCCGATCAGTCGCTCCTCAAAGAGCGGCTTCTAGATAGCTTGTGTGATATATAAACTGGGCCCGAGGGTGATCCCCCTCGAATAAGATCATTATAATTCTCGTTGAGTGCCTTTATGCTGGGTGTTAGACTAATATACTGATATGCAGCAGTTATGGTCGATATACGACGTGGACCAGTTGGGGGTGGGGGCCCAGCATTTAGAGGTCGAGGACGGCCCCACCGAGCTATGGTAGATGAGAGAGGCGACGGAGTTCACGTCCCCGAGAGAACGGAGATTCCGGCTCCTCAACCGGAGGACGTATTGGGACAAATGGACCAAGCGATGCAGATTGAGATATTGAGAGGACTTGTTGGAGACCCTCCGCCAGAGGCTTAGATCCCCATTGAGCAGCCAGTTAGGCCAGAGGTCGAGATCCCCATCGCACAACCAATAGAGCATATGGTCATGGATGCACGCCCGGAAAAGCGTGTCGATTGGGTACGATTGCTTGGGCATTGTAACCTGCCCCACTGCCTTGGAGCGACCAGAGAGGACGTTGAGGCATGCTAAGGCAGATCGACATCATTTTTGACTTCATTGGCGCTCCTACTACCGAGAACAGAGGTTGTCCGCAAGACTTCTGCGGAAGGACGCCTTCGACAGGTGGTCCATCTATAAGGCGGGCCCAGCTGAGTGGAGCTATGAGGACTTCCGTGCCTTTCTGGTTAGAGAGTATTGTCCACCTGGGACCCAGACTGCCTCAGAGGTCACTTTTATGAGGATGACTTATGACCCTTCACGTTCCATATCTAAGGACAATGAAGAGTTTATTCTTTGTCACCTTTGCCACCAAAACGTTTCCCAAAATGTGAGTTATTCTTTACTTTCTTTCTCTCATAATTTTATGATTTGTTGTCTTTGATTTTCATTGAGGACAATGAAGAGTTTAAGTGTGGGGGAGGGTTGCATTCATAGATTCATGCATTCATATTTATTTATTTTTCTGTTATGCATTCATGTCTATTTTTCGCTATTTTATTGCATTAGAAAATGAAAAAAATTGAGAAAATTCAAAAATCACAAAATATCATGCATTGGATAAAGAGAGTAAAAGGGAGAAAATAATAGAGCGCATAAACTAGTGAGGTTACCAAGTGATTGGAAGGGATATTAAGGCTCCGCGGACTCCTCAAAATAGTCATCTGCGTACAAATTCATAAAGAGAAGAAGGAAAAGCAGGATCTAAACCAGCTGCCACATCTGCAGACCGGAATACCATCATTGACCACACATTCACACGCAAGTAATGAATGTCTGCGTCAGATATCGCCCATAGAAAAGTCGCAGGTAAGTCAAAGTCAATTGGTAGGGGATCGTTTGATCCGATCCTGATTACTAAATCGGTACCTTTCAAACTGCTTTAATCAATTTTGCTTCGGATTTTTTCGTAAACCAAAATTTAAAGATCACACCCTTCACTTATGTCTGGTTGGGGTTCGGATCGGACTCCTGGGTCGAGAGAGAGGAGTTAGTTCCCTCGACGATGATGACATCTACTGCTTCTAGAGGATCTGGCCCCAACTCCCCTAGCGCTTCTTCAAATTCACCTAGACATGATCGATCAAAATTAAGCAGATCTTATATAAATTACACATAGGGTCGGCCTTGCGCATAGGCCAAAGAGGTCATCACCTCAAGCCTCCAATCTAGTGATGGCCCCATAAAAAAATATATAATGTATATAATTAAGGTAATATGTATATAACTATTTTTATATGTATAAGTAAAAAACACATTAATGTTTTAATATATTATATAATAAAGGAAAAGTCAGCTGAGACACATGACTGTTTCTCATTAATCGTATTCGTATGAACCAATCACAATTTTTTAAAATAATTAATATATGGATAAGATAAAATTTTATTGTAACTCTATTTAATTAATACATCTATATATATATATGCCTTAAATAAAAATTGACCCAATTTGAATGGATTAGATATGGATACATTTTTAGAAGATATTAACCAATTTTAAATATTATTATATAAGATAAGATTTAATTATCAATATATGCATAAGATAGAATTTTATTATAACTCTATTTAATCAATATATCTATATATGCACAAGATAAAATTTGACCCAATTTGATATGAACATATTTTTAGATGATAATAACTTTATCAATATATTACATGGTCATGCTAATTAAATAACTTTATCAATATAAACATATTTTTAGAAGATAAAAGTTTTTGATGAAATTGAAATAATACTTAGACGTGTAAAAGTTATCAACTCATGAAATTCAATTTTTTAATTAATATATTTTCCCCAATTTTTTTTAGATATGGATATAATTTTGGAAGAGTTTAATCACAATTTTTTTATGCAAGATCTATCGCTTTTACGGATAAGTAAAAAAAAGTTTCTATCTTGAAGTTATTGATATGTTTATGAGATATATTTTTGGATTTTATACATATAAAATTATGGATAGATTTTTAGATTTTGACCTATACATAGTTTAGATTGTTAATGTTATTTCACAAACGTTGACATCTTCTCCCTTCTTTTTGGTGTTGTTATCGCATGTTATTTATGACTTTGTTTACCTTTTTTTGGTAAGCTTTTCGAAATAACGCGTTGATTGGATACAAGGTATGTTATTTTGTTGTCTTTTATGCGGTCAATAACGTATAAATTTATTCAGATTTGATAAATTAGTTTTTAATATGCTGATTCCATTAATATATACTAGCAAGAGGTAAGGACTACTCTGCAAGTTATCAATTAGAATTGTAAAATTGCTTATATTTTTTTTATATTTTTTATTGTGTCTTTTATTTATATAAACCATATTTTAATTATTACGTCTCTATTTCATAGGTTGTGTGCTGAAAAGTTGGATGTGAGGAGTCCTTAATTTATGACTTTAATATCGTATGTTTTATTACCTTTGTTAGAGATATTGTTGTTTAACAGAGTGAATGAAACTTGATTCTATTGTAGGACTTACCCGCCGACATTTCTCATAGTTTCCCTTTCAGTTTTTGGGTCATGTAAATTGACATCTCTATTGCCCCCATCTTAGTACATGAGTTTTGATTTCACTGTCGACCCACTCGATCAATCCATCGAATTACAATTTCGATAAAGTGATTCCTTCTTTTTCTTCAATGATATAAATTTAAAGAAGTTATGTGTTGTCTGTTGGTTGATTTGATGCGTTAACCATGTGCGCATATTGTCACTGATCTCTGGAGGGATGCTAAATTATGATTACCATTGCATTGTATGAATTGATATGCTTGAGTCGTCTCTACAAGCTCAAATGTAGCACCCTAAACATATAGATAAATAGTTTTTTTTTATAAATTCGCCTATTTTTTAAAAGATTTTGAATTGAATTAGATTTTCAATCTTTATCATTTCGGTTTTTTGGTCTTTGAATTGAATTAATACTTAACTGATTTTTTTTTTCAGGATGATAAGTATTAAAAAGTTTCATTTTCTTATTGAGCTAAAGAAAAATTCAACAATCAACGTGAAACTATTATTATAAAGAATAAAGGATAATTCGTATGTGACATATGTCATCTTTTCCGTATCTTTAGTAATAACCAACCAAAAACAATTACCTCCCCGCCTTAATCAATCTTAAGATAATAGTTTTCATAATTTTTTAGACACACACAAAGATATATATATATATATATTGGAAATATTTTTCCCGATTTTATAAGATTTTGATAATAATTTTATAAAAGTTTGATAATGCTTTCAATTAAGGGTCTTTTGCATAACTAGACACTTTTTTTTACTTTGCAAAAATGTCACCACTTTTGGGAGAATTGTGATGTACATAATTGTACCTTTGTTTATTGCATCTTTCGACTCCTTATTTCATTCGATTTCCAAATAAAAGTTTCAAAAGTATATAAACTTGAGTAAGAATGGGCTAAAATGCAAGAAATAGGGTCTGCACAAGTTTTGAGCTAACCATGCAGGAATTCGATGAAATCAGAGTCAAAACGAAGAAGCCAAGTGAAGCTGAGAAGAGGTAGATATCGACCCTAGACCCAGATATCGACCTCTGGGGTAGATATCGACCTTCAACATAGATATCGATCTCAACATAGACATCAAGTAAAGCTGAGAAGAGGTAGATATCGACCTTAGACCCAGATATCGACCCCCAGTGTCGATATCGACCCCCATATCGACCTCAACATAGAAATCGACCAGAGTTGAACAAGTCGAGCAGGAACAGAGACCTCGATATCGACCTCTGGTGTCGATATCGACCCCTTATCTCGACAGAAGATAGACTCGATTTCGAATGCGGATTGGAACTATATCTTCAAGGAGGCACGTGATTATCTCATACTTTCAAGATAGAGGACAGCTGAAGTTTTATTCATCTTTTACCTTTAAGTTATTTAAGTTTTATCAAAATAAAAGACCTATCCTAATTGTTCGGATAGAGTTATTAGTTTAGATAAGAGTTACAATCCTTGGATAGCGAGGATTAGTAGCCTATAAATAAAGCCTTAGGGGCTGATTTGTTAGATCATCCCAGAACAATCCATTAACCCAAGACAAAGACAATAGAGTTAGAGTTAGAGTGAAGTTTTAGGGTTTGACGTTTGCGAAAGTTGACGTTGAGTTGTAAAGCTTCGAAGTTTAGTTTAATGCAAGTTTCTTCCTTTCAATTGACGATGAATTCCATGATGAGAAGCGAGTAGTTCCCCAAAGCTCTTAGGGTCGGGGTGAGCCCGACGTTAGCCATTGGCGCTTGAGGTAAGTATTTGATGTTAATATCGTTGTGTCTATCTCTCCTCCTACAATTCTATGTTTAGTCCTAATCGAAAGAAAAGGGATTCATGCTGACAACTTGAGTTATAAACATAAAATTAGTAGAGACAATTAGGTTTATTTGAAAGAGTAATCCTAAGAGTTGGTGTACGGCGAAAGCTCGTCCCTCAGGTGAAATAGCGCAATTGTCCGTCTTATTTATCTCTTCGCATGCATTGGTTAACGTTGTGGTAAACCCTAATACTAGGAGTTGCTTTTTACATAGTTTATACACTCAAAAACCACTGTTTTATTTCTGTTCATTGCTTCTCTCTCCATCCTAAAATCTTCGGCCTTTCTTTGCCGACGAAGAACTAACTCACTGCAGGGAGACATCAATATCGACCCCAGACGTCGATATCGACCACTGAGTTCGTCGACAGTTTTCTGAGTCGACGACGAACATCGCTGCGGAGTTACTGGACATCGATATCGACCCATAGTGTCGAAATCGACCCTTTTGTGTCGACTGGCAGTCTTCTGAGCCAGTCGATTTCGTGGACTGACATCGATATCGACCCCCACCAGTCGATATCGACCACTTGTTTTTGTCTCTGCAGGTCTTCTGTTGCAGAGAACATCGACAGCCGAGGTCGACATCGAGGCCCAAGGTCGAAATCGAGGCTACTGGTCGACGCAAACGTGAAATTTCCAACGCTACTAGGATCCCGCTGACACGCCTCCTCGTGGATCGATCCTGACTACCCTTCCACTACAACGGGAGGAAGTCTTGTAATTATTTGCTTAGGCCAGAAGTTGGATTACATTTATTACATCTTTATTATTTGTAATTACTTGACATATCAAGCCTCCTGCAACAACAAATTGCAAATGTAGCGTATGGGTCATTTGGTGCAAAATAAAAAATGGAAGGGAGCAGCCGGTTGAAGGTAAAAAAGAGCAGGAGAGAGAGAAGGTTTTGGTGGGGAGTTTTGGCGCCAAAACTAGGGGTGAAAAGACACCAATCATTACAAGGGAAAAGGAGATGTGATAGAGGCTTTCTCTCCAATTTGCAAAGTATAAAAAGAGAGTAGGGGAGAAGACAATCAGTTTCTTCCTCCCCAGGACAAAAGGGCTGGAGAAGAAGGCCACCATTGAAGATAAAATGTCGGCCTGAAATTCCAGTTGCAGAGCACGTGTCACTCTAAATCTGTATCCGTGTCAGTGATCATAATCTCCATGTCACCTTGATTTCCCAGAAACCTTTGTTCTCAGATGCAATGAGTAAGTGTATTTGACAAAGTACTCCTAATTTATGGCAAAAAGTAGATAACCATGAACCTTTGTTCTCATCCCCCTGCATAATCTAAGACAAAAGAGATGGAGAAGATGACCACCATGGAAGACAAACTTAAACACCATGTCACTTTAAAATGGAACCCATATTCCCCGTGTCACCCAAACTTAAACACCATGTCACCCAAAATGAAATTGGAACCCAGATTCCCTTCCTTTTTACACCCGCTTTCCTTTTTTCCCCCAATCTCTCGGCTTGCAGTTCCAGTTGTAGAGCACTTGTCGCCTTCATTCGGTTCCCTTGTCAGTGATCATAATCCCCGTGTCACCTTGATTTCCCAGAAACCTTTGTTCTCAGATGCAATGGGTAAGTGTATTTGACGAAGTACTCCTCATCTATGGAGAAAAGTAAATACTCATGAACCTTTGTTCTCACCCCCTGCATAATTTAAGACAAAAGAGATGGAGAAGATGGCCACCATGGAAGACAAGCTCTCGGCCTGAAGTTCCAGTTGCAAAACACTTCTCGGCCGTGTCACCTGATGGATTTAGCGTGTCACTTGTTTGATTTTGAAGTTTCACATGTTTAGTGTGTTTGCCAATTTGTTTAGAAAATCACCCATGTCACCTATTTGTATGGCCTTGTTACATGAAAGAATTCATTGAATGCCATATCAACTCAGTCTTTAAACTAGAACCCAGATTTCCCGTGTCACCCAAACTTAAACACCTTGTCACCTAAATTTAAACACCATGTCACCCAAAATGAAACTGGAACTCAGATTCCCCTTTCTTTTTACACCCGCTTTCCTTTTTTTCCCCACATTTCTTTCGATTTGACCTGCATTAAATGTAGCAGGTTTTTTTTTTCCTTTACAGTTTTCCTTTTTATTTTTTCCCCTAGCATTTAATGCTTCACCTTTTTTTCCTTTCCCTTTTCTTTTCTCTGTTTTTCCCCTCCCATCCTTTTATTTTCCTTTTTTTGTTTTTGTATGATAAGGGTAAAATCCGGTTAAGGGGGGAGATTTTGACCTGCACTTTTGTGCAAATTTAGGGTAAATGTGGTTAGGTGTGCTCAATTTCAAGGGCTAGGGCTAAAATTGCAAAGTTTTTTTTTTGGTGCTATTGACCTCCATTCTCTCTTCAATTAATGTGAATGAATGGTAATTTTATTTTAATTATGTAACAATTCTAAAGTATTGAAATAAATTAATTAGCTCCCTAAACGAGTATTTATATCTTATTTATTAAAATTAAAAAAACGCACACGGTGCAGGTAATAAACTAGTGTTATGATATAAAAAAAACACATACATTTATCACATAACTTGTTAAATTGTTTAATCTTCAATCTAAGGGAATAAATAACGGATAGTCCAAGATAACATTATCTTAATTACAATTTGTTTTTACCAATAATATAAGGTGGTTTTTTTAATAAATTTTTTTAAAGTATATATTCGATTTTAAGATCTTTATTTGAATGGTTATAAGATTTTATTTGTTTGGCCAAATTTGACATCGTTACATGTTAAGTTTAACTTTGATTACCATTGAAAAAAAAAAGACATTATAAAAAATACTTTTCAAACTTTATTTATCACTAGCAATATCTCTCATTCTTTTTATATCACCAGTAAAGAAATCTATTAACTTAAGTAAATAAGTATAATAGCCTAAAATCGTTGCTTTGAATCGACAATTTATAACATTAGATGTATACTACAAATCATAATTAGTAATGAAAATCGAACTCAAGTTTACTAATATTAAATTAATTTTAAATTTTAAAATTTTAAAATAATTTATTTAAAGATATAATTTGTGACTAAATTTACAGCAAAGGTCATGTTTCTTTTTCTGCCTATAACCCTAAAAATATTAGGGTCGGCCCTGAAAATACAGTAGGGATCCTCTACAACCCTCCATGCTCCACTCCCTACTCCACCCATTTATTTTATCATTTATTTAATTTTTTTTAAAAATAAAAAATTTATATTTATATTCCCAACATCTATTTTTATATATTTATGAAATTTTATTTTGAAAAATCATGTTTTAAAATTTTTAATAATTATGTTTTGTAAAATATTGCCTTTTTAATTTTTAAAAATTTTAAAACATGATTTTTTCCACAAAATTTTATAAATATATAAAACCAAATATTAGGAATATAAATATAAACTAGTATGATACCCGCGCCATGGCGCGTTTTTTTAAACTAAAATATTATATATAAAAATATTAATAAATGTTAAGATAAAAATCATAAAAAAAAAACTTTACAACAAATGTATCTTACAATTATCTCAGAAAATTATTTTTTAAAAATCTTATGTAAAGTATAATACATAAATATAGATTTTTAAATTACTCATGAATAATAATATCAATATTATTATAACATTGTTTAAATGTGATATGTCATAATAAATAGTTATATTCAATGTTTTGAATTAAGCTCAACAGTTAGTAAATAAATTTGAATTAAGCCCAATGGTTATATTAGATTGAATTCAATGTTTTGAATTAAGCCCAATAGTTATTAAAATTAAAGAAAAAAAGAGAATTAAAGGAATAAAGAAGAAAAAAAAGAGAATTAAAGAAAATCAAAGAAAAATGGCAAAAAAATATGATTGGTTAAAACTCCTAAAATGCCTCTAAGATTGACACATCACCCTAAACTCTTCTAAATTAAGAGTTTATAAAGATAGTTATTAAAATTAAAGAAAAAAAGAGAATTAAAGGAATAAAGAAGAAAAAAAAGAGAATTAAAGAAAACCAAAGAAAAATGGCAAAAAAATATGATTGGTTAAAACTCCTAAAATGCCTCTAAGATTGACACATCACCCTAAACTCTTCTAAATTAAGAGTTTATAAAGATAGTTATTAAAATTAAAGAAAAAAAGAGAATTAAAGGAATAAAGAAGAAAAAAAAAGAGAATTAAAGAAAATCAAAGAAAAATGGCAAAAAAATATGATTGGTTAAAACTCCTAAAATGTCTCTAAGATTGACACATCATCCTAAACTCTTCTAAATTAAGAGTATATATAGATATAGATTGACACATCATTCTAAACTCTTCTAAATTAAGAGTTTATATAGATGGTTATATTAGATTGAATTCAATGTTTTGAATTAAGCCCAATAGTTATTAAAATTAAAGAAAAAAAGAGAATTAAAGGAATAAAGAAAAAAAAAGAGAATTAAAGAAAATCAAAGAAAAATGGCAAAAAAATATGATTGGTTAAAACTCCTAAAATATCTCTAAGATTGACACATTATCCTAAACTCTTCTAAATTAAGAGTTTATATAGATATAGATTTTTAAATTTTTTTAAGATTAAATAAATATTAAAATAAATTGGTGGAGTAGGGAGTGGAGTATGAAAGGGGTTGTAGAGGATCTTGTTTGCTGAAAATAACCAACTGATAGTTGAACAACGACTAGTTGGCTATTTCCCAACGACTAAATTTTTCAAAAAAGATAGGTTGACCCATCGGATGACCGAGTTACCTTTAACTCGACCCTAATCCGAGCCCGCCTGGCCGGCCAACCTGCTTACCTGTCAACCTGGACCCGGCACGGCCTGTGATTGTGAACTCGGAAAGGGGAGTCATCGAAATGGGACTGGGAAGGAACCGCCTTGCGCCCGCGAACCCTGAAAAAGGAATTGAGCCTACTGAGCCTCTTGCTGAAGGATCTGACGAGCTTATTCCCGGGTTTCGACGACCTCACAATCTCCTCTTTCATGGAGTTATGGTCCTTTTCCAGATACGTCAGTCTCATCCTCATCCTCGCCACCTCCAGCTTCAGCTCTCTGTTCTCCCTCCTCACCGACGCGTAGTTGTCTCGAGGCGAGATCGCCCCGCTGCTCGATCGCTGTTGCCCGTTCCCGTTCCCGTTCGTCGATCCGAAGAACACCTGCTGCTGCCCGCTTATCGCCTTCTTCAGCCTCATCTGCTCCGCATAGAGCACCTGCACTGCTATCTGCACCGGCAGCCGCTCGTTCCGTGCTGCGTGGCTGCACGCTTCGTGAGTTAGCTTCTGGCAATCTATGGATTTGCATAGCCGGTATCGTTCGTTGTCCTTCGTGTTTGGATGAACCTGTAGTAGTAGTATGTTAATATTATTAGCCAGACGCAATTGAATCTCTTAATCATTACTGTAGTAGACAGAGAGAGAGACGAAATTGCCGGAATTAGCAAGGAGATGGAGAAATTGATGATCGATTGATTGCCTTGAGAAAGATGTCCACGGCGTTATATAGTCCATCACTCACAGTGCGTGCGTCGTCAGGTAGTAGCTCCGCGAGTGCTGTGAACTTTGTTGGTGTCAAGTTGGAATCCAAGGCAACCTCAGCTAGGTAGGTGTCGACTAGTTTCGACACTCTGAGAACAGAGCTTTGCTTTGGGGAGCAAGGGCTGCTGAATTCATAGACCATGTCAGTGTCGTCTCCCAAATGTCCCAATCGATCATTTTCGTCTTCGTCTTCCTTCGAGTTCAGGAAAATCGACAAGACCCTCAGCATTGCATCTATGTCGTACATCGGGCAGTGGCTGTTTCCATGTGAATTTGCAGGGAGGAGTATGTCCTCGAGGACCGCCTGGTCCAGCTGCAACCCGATTCTTCTCTCTAGATCGGCCCTGCAGGACTGGGATGCTGATGATGCTATTGCGCTTTTGAGCAGGTTTGAGAGGAACGCCATTGGAACACAACTCTTCCTTGATGGGGTCGGAAGCAGGCTTGTCATGGCTTCAACAATGGCCCTTTGCTTCTTCTGCAGCTCCATATCCATACAGCTTCCCTTGACGGTCTGGTGATCCCTCACAACTATACCTTGCAGTGAAGTATGGGCATAGTTGACCAAGATCTTGCTTATCAGATCCTGTTTCAGACCCTTCAATTTCAATGCTAATACTACCCGTTGGAATAGATCAAGGCTAAGCACTGCCAGTGAGTTTCCCCACCAGTCTGAAGGCATCTCCATCTCCAGCTCCATGTTTGCTGCTTTCTTCACTGGGAAGTTGTGTTCCAGCTTCGATAATCCAGAGGAGAGCTGCTCCTTGCAGGCATTGTTGGCAATTGCTGTTATAATCCTGCTAGCCAAGCTGATTCCCTCGGCTACAGGCAACAGATTTTCACACTGGTGAAGCACTGATATTGATTTCATTATGTTGGGTAGCACAATGTCCTTTATATATGCCTCTGCCCTTGTCTCAAGGTTCTTCTCTGCATACTCTTCTGTCATCTCAAAAAAGTGGGAAACGCAGCGTAGCATGGCAACATTGGTGACAGTGATCTCGGTGTTCATCCCATAGCAGAACTTTGCTGCTATCTCAAAGGCTTGTGCTCCTCCCGGGACATGTGGAACACTAATTCTTGACATTTTCGATTCTTTTGCATCTGAAAGGAGCTTTCGGATCCTCCCACTCCGAGAAACAAGAGGAAACTGCAACATCAAGGCAAAAGGGCAGGTAAATATGGATGTGTTTTCTGTTATTTTCTGGCATTTGATCTTGTAGGGTAGGTGCTTTTACTGCTTTAGATCTCAAGAGAAAGAGGGTTGTATTTCATCTACTACTCACCTTGTGAAGGGCAAAGCTAGCAGATCCTACTTCAATTGTAAGATCACTGGAAATATCGGATATTGGCCTGAAAGAAATGCAAGGATCCGCAGGAACTCTATCAGAAACATATTGAAAGTCACTTGAACACCAATTGTAAGATCACAGACATGTTAATTTTCAGATTGATGAGCTTATTTTTCTCATCTCTGTACCAGCATCTAAAAACGAATGATTCCTTAATTAACCCAAATGTTGGGTTCAAACATGTAACATAAGTTGGTCCAGTTGTGCGGAAATCGCAGTAACATGACAGGGACATCCTATTATGTAGTGATCTCATAAACATCATCATAATTTATAATATTCAGATAGCTATATACTATATTCATGGAATATGTATCATGTGCTTCACATTCCTTCTCAAGCCTAGCCTTCTATTTGGTCATTTTCACTAGAAGAAAAGATATGATGGGGAGCCACAGGATCAGGTCTCTTGTCACTGTGGCAAGTAGTCCCCTTTCTTCTGTTCCATGTGGGAGGCTAGGCATTACGATGTGATCTCATGAAGTAATTTATGGCACCTTGCTAGGCGGGATCCTTAATCGGCATGAAAAAAAAAACAAAAAAAAAAAACAAAAAACAGGAAGGCTTAGTGATGGTGATGTTGTTGAAAGGTAGGGCAGCCATCAAGTGATGGCATTTTGACATGATTGTGAATGCAAGGTGGTGGGAGGACATATGGTGGACCACCATCCCTTGTGCCATTGTCTGCCTCTCATAATGATTTTGTCTTTCTTACAGCGCTTATGCGTGCTGCTTATCATGGTAGAAGTTGAGAAAGATGCGAATGCAAGTCTCATCTGATCAGGTACCCGCTGGGCAGACAGCCACCCCCACCAAAAATCATGCTCACCAGGTATGATTTCATGATCCATGTGGGATCCTATTATGTGGTTTAAAGTAGATGGTTGCGATCATGAGCTCGATAGCTAATGTTTCATAGATCTGATATTGGCTAGGAAACTCCCTTTTTTTTCCTTTCTTTTTTTGTGAGGTGTGCTTTATCATGATCTGTTGCAAACAGGACACCTAGATGTTGCATAGTGATGCACTGATTCTAGTTATGGTAACATTGCTGTTCTGAGTTGCTGGTTTTCAAGCTCTTCACATTGTCCTCCTCCCCCGCCTTAAGAGCTATGTCTTGGAAATTGCTAATTCGAAATCCTCAACCTTAAACACTCTCACAAGTTTGTCGTACATTGCGATGCACCAAACACAAATACTTGAAAGGATAAACCTTGAAGAAAAAAAATACACACCTTGCTCTTTGTAACAACTACTTACCATTCAGTGGTGTGCCGCGTGCTCGAGCTTGGCCTCACAGACCTCTCTCTTGAGATGCTTGGCTTCAGCTCTGCCATTGTTGCCACCCCCATCGCTTCCTAGCCACCTTGCTCTTTGCAACAACTACATACACCAGTAAAAGTTGCTTTTATGACGAAACTCATTCATGGCAACCCTTGAACATGTAGCCTGCTCTGTTTTCCTCTGCTACTGCTCATTAGACTGCTAGTTTTGGGGCATTCTTGAGTTGTAGATTGTTTTTGTGTTTGAAGAGGAAGGTGGAGTGACATGAAAGACACATGAACTCATGCAAGACTTTTTTTCTTTTTGGTAGTGAAAAGTGAAAACTGAGGGAGACCCATGCAAGACTTATAATAGAGGCCTTGTTTTGTTTTGGTACTTTCTGCATATAAGCTTTAGCTTGTAGAGTGGCAGTGAATTTCCTCTGCCCCAATTTCCCGTCCCACGACCCTTCCCCACAAAATTATTTAACTTTTAAATTAATATTAAAAAAAGTTAAAAAAATATATTGTATTTAGCTTCTACATTATTATTATTATAGGATATTTGAAAAAAAATTCTCAAAAGAACAACTTACAAAAATTATAATAATTCAACATAGATAGAAAGATTTTTAAAAGTTATAAAAAGATGATGTTTTACTATCTAAATTTTTAAAATTTTTATAAGTCCATTTTTTCAGAATTTTTTTTCCAAATATGTTATAATAATCATGTAGAAGCTAAATATATATTTTTTAATTTTTTTAATATTAATTTAAGAGTTAAATAATTTTGTGGGGCGGGGTTGAGCGGGAAATTGGGGCAGAGGAAATGCACGAGTAGAGTGGAGACGCGTAATCATGATATTTTTTTAAGGAAACCAATTTTTTTTTATTACAGTAGGCAAGAAGTAGAATGTCTTTGAGTAGCAAAGATCATCCTTAATCATCACTGAGAATGATGTTATATAATTCCCTATTCAAAGGAAGATTCATCATATTACAAATCCTCCTAGCTCTAGCAATATAATCAGCACTAGTATTTGATTCTTTGTAGCAACGTCTAAACTTGATGTTGCTAAAACTGCTTTTCATATTGCGGATCTTCTCAATCGTTTTGTAGATCTCCCATGGAATGTTGTCGCTATCCTCAATCGCTTTGATAACTCCAAGACTGTCCCTTTCAATTATGATGTTCCTTAGCCCTCTGACGAGTGCTACCTTTACCCCAGTACAGAAATCAATTACTTCTGTTTGTAAAACGGATCCAGTTTGGATCGTGGATTGAAATATATCAATAACTTGGTCATAGCAATCACGGACAATCCCACCAATATTGCAATCGCCCGATGATTTGACATATCCATCTATATTTATTTTATAGAAGCCTCCAAGTGGACGTATCCAACGGGAAGTCCTTTGATTTCTTTTCTTGTGCTTAGTTTCTTTTGTTTATGCCCGGCTCCGTGTTGTTACATTGCTGGCTATTTGTTGTCCAATATGCGTTAGTGAAGTTATTTTGTTTTTGTTGAAGATAATGTTATTCCTCATTTCCCATATTGATTGTCAGAGGAAGCAAAGGTCGGTAAAGTGGTTATTTTCATTTTTAGTGGTTGTGAGGTTACTTAGAAAGTCTTGGGTTAGCCTTATGAACATGAAATATTTTCCGGTTATTTGTTCGTAGTACAACAACCAAAGATCGAGTTATAGGGCATTGTAGAAAAAGACGTGAACATCCTTGTCCTCCAAGTTACAAAGGCAACACTGAAAAGGAACCCTGATAAAATATCTATTTAGTCGTGTTTTCTGAGGTAAACCATCAATAGCTGATTTTCAAATGAGGTTCTTGATCCCAGGGAGTATGTTGAGTTTCCATATCCAACTGTAGTTATTTTCCTCATGAGGTTTGATTTATTAATTTGTACATGGATTTTATTGTAAAGACATCATTTGCGTTTGGTTTCTATATCAGCTTATTAGGTGTGTCCTAATCAAGAATATGAATTGATTGTATTTTATGGACTGTGTTGGGTGGGAAAAGTTGATTTAGGAAACTAACATTTTAATTTTTGCGGTTATCCAAGAGATTCGAGACCTTTAGTTTAGTGTTATGATTTCCCATAAAACATTCTAGGGGGAGATCGTTTATCCATGGATTCGTTCATACATTTATAGATGGACCGTTTTAAACAATCCACATTAAAACCTTATGAAAACGGTCACGTATATTTAGTAATCTTTCAAATTGACACGACGTATTGTAATTTGTTCTTTCCATGATTGTTTCAGTCTGCAGATACTTTTATTTAATTATTTAACCCTAAATTATCCCATCTGTATATATATTCCAAAGTAATTTCAATTATAAACTGATGTTCATGTCCTCTGCTTTTATGAAACATAGACTACCATTTTCTTTTGGTTTACAGAGTTTTTCCCATCTAACCAAAGATGTGTATCGTTCTAATTGAAGTTTATTCCAAAAGACCCTTGCTACTAACCGTTGGAAGATGTTGAAGTTGTCCCAATTTCAAGGTGACAACTTTTACCAATATATCACCAAATTGCATATGTATGTTGACATTAAGTTATTTTTAGTTTAATTTTTTGTTGGTTCGACAAACTAACCTCGTAGGATAAGAAGAAGAGATTAGGAGAAAAGGATGGCCGCCCGGTCGCCTGCCATGGACGCCCCGTGGCAAAGTCAAAGAGTGAAATCTCTTCGTAGATCGTCGGCCGCCCCGTCGCCCTGCCCGGTCAGCCCGCAGCCTATGACGGATGACAAAAATTTTTGGGGCCCTTGCGGGCCCCACACCTCTATCCACATATCTTCTTTACCCCTTTACCTCACATGAACCCATCTATCACCATCTATCATTATCAATCATCTTCTTCAACCTCCAAAAAACCTCCATTAAAAATCTTTTCTCCCAAAGCTTTAAAGCTTCATAAAAAAAAATCAGCTCTTCCCCCACAAATCTTTCATTATCTATCTTTATCATTCACAAAAACCACACACATTCCCTTATCCTCCCTAGATCTACATAGAAAAATCGCCTCCAACCCATACAAACTTGATGATTTCTTCATATCCACATGGGAGGAAGTTGGAGACGTCGGAGAGCAGATCCGACATCGGGAAAGGAAAACCCAGTAGAAGCGTTGGCCGCCCCGTTGCCACCCCGGTTTCCCCACGGTTACCCTGATCGTCGGCCGCCCCGTCGCCCCCTCGGCTGCCCCGCGACCATTGTAGAAACTATGCATTCATGAGTTTTTTTGATTTCAACTCTTCTTGGGTAATTTTCTTAGCTTGAATTGAACATGTCGAGGCCCGATAAGATGAGTAGAAGTCAGAAGGAGAAGTGTAATCCTCTAAATACTTGTAATTTCTTTCAAACCAAATTTTTTCACGAGCCTACACTTCGGATGTTAGAGATGGATGTGTGTACTAGGCAATTGTAAGAGCATGGGGGCTAAGGAAATTTCTTAGAAAAGAATGCTCCTACTTATTCGAGCTTAGTTAAGGAGTTCTTAGTGACTTTGAGTGTGCGGTTGACATCCATTGAGTTTCGATTGCTTGGAAGGGATTACACGATGACGAAGGAGCGAGTTGGACAGTATTTTGGGGTTACTGCTGCACCAACTGCAGGTTGGTTTGATGTATCCAAGGGAGAGGGTCTTATTGCTTTTTGGCTTGCGGCGACTAGGGCACCTTTTGAGGCTAAGAAGGGCCAATATAACTTGAGTATTCGGCACCCTGCACTACGGCTGATCCAGAAGGTTCTAGCCAACACATTTGTTGCCCAATCGGAGGTCAACAATATCTCACTTAGGGACATGTCTTATTTGTGGTGTTTGATGCCGGAGAGCCCAGTAGTCGCAAGTTGGGTGGATTTGTTCTTATTCAATTGCAGGGACATCGTCGACAAGTGCAAGACGACGACGATTAGCTTTGGGGGTCTCATCACTCTCATAGCGCGAGAGTTTATCGATCTGCACACTATCCCTGTTGTTCTTCATGGGCCGTTTATTTATGATGAAGCCGTGCTGAGGAAAGCTGGCCATTTGGAGGGGAGATCGCCGATGTGGGTCTGGAGGACAGGTCATCTTGGGGGGATTCAGCTGAGATTACCCCAGCCACTTCCTTTTGGTCCTACTACAGATGATTTCTTTATGGGTCCTGAGGATGATGATGATGGCGATGAGGATGATGGTGATGATGTTGCTCAGGACGATGATGGTGGTGCTCTTGATGTTTAGACGGATGTAGGAGGTGGGGGTGTTGGACCTTCTGGCACAACTGCATGAGGTGCTGGTCTAGGTTACTATGAGCTTGAGAAGAGGATTTTGGCGATGTCTCTCCGCCAGGATACCATGTGGGAGCATCAGCAGCAGATGTCTCTCTGCCAGGATACCATGTGGGAGCATCAGCGGCTGATGTCTCGTCGTCTGGATGCTTTGTGGGATCCCCAGCAGTAGTTGTATGTTGACATTGGAGACATCCATTGGGATGTTCAGGGACTGACTACTAGCATGGCTGATGTGTATGAGAGCGAGGCAGAGATGCGGCGCATGCAATAGCAGATGCTACAGAGACAGCAGGCTGCCTGGGAGGCTCAAGAGTTGTAGAGGCAGAGACAGGAGGAGTTCTATCGATTTGCTTATCCTCAGTTCCCACCTTACCTGCCACTACCACCTCAGCAGTGAGCATGTCAGTTTTTCTTTTTCTTTTTCTTTTCCCTTTCCTTTTATTTTGATGTTTTTGTCATTGAGGACAGTGTCAAAATTAAGTGTGGGGGGAAAACTTGCATGACATGTTAGGATTGTATTTTATCTTTATGTTTGCACTATGACTTTAGGTTGCATGTTTAAATATTTATGTTGATGTTGGTTTATGTTACTTCTAAAAAAACCAAAAATGATATGTATTTATGTAATTACATTTATGCATTAGTTAGGATATTAGGTCTTATTTTCCCATATGGATGCCACTTGTCCTCTAATTTATCCATTGAAACTTATGCCCCATGATGTGCTTGGATTGTTGAAACCTTCAATATATGTTTTCTACACTATTTTGTGAACATGATTGGTTAATGATTGAGCATATAAGATCTTTGATTTCTGGGTGTTTTTGAAGTTCTAGACATGACCTTGTGACTTTATTTTGGCCTATTATGGACAAAGTATATTATGTCCTCTTGCTTGTTGAGTGTACTCTCTTTAATTGCTTCCTCTTTGGCTTGCATTTAGATATCTTTTTCAAGGGTGCATATTATGATTTCTTCACATGACTTAAACATGATTGAGGCACTTTTATTAGCCCTATTTGACTCTATTCCCACCTTACATATTATCCTCTGCTTGAAGCCAATTTGAGCCTAATTCCCTATTCTTTTGTAGCTCCACAAGATTTTTCTATAGTCAATTATAGCTTGACCCCATCCAGGAATTTAGGAATAGTTGGTGAATATTTATATTGTGGATGATGGTTTGAGTGGTGGATTGTATGTTTGAGATATCCTTATGATATGTTTGATTCTTGCTAGTAGTTTATACATTACTTGGGACCTAAGGAGGATAAAATTCACTTAGGGATAAAAGTCAAGGAAAATCATTTGATATAGCATGAAAAAGAACATATGAAAGAAAAGAAAAAAAAAAGAATAAAGAAATGAGTTGAGTATTGTTCATAAAGTATTATGCTTGAGATTGGAATTGTATTACATTGTAGAGTTATGGTATGAGTTTATGAGTGGTATTGTGATTTGGTTGCTTCCTTAGTTCCCAGATTATGAGCACCAGATGGCCTAACTTGTTCAATACCTTATGCTTTCAACCTTGGCCCCATTACAACCCAATTGAAAGACCTCATGATTTTTAGAGTCACCAGCAGTGGAGATCTAGAACACTGGTGCAAGACTATTGTAGCTAAGCTTTTAAAGATCGAGTTTTGAGCATAAAAATTTAACCCTAAACACTTGAGCGAGAGTGAAACACATATTCCTTGTGAGGTCTAGGATGGATATGGTTGCCTGATTTCATTGATTATTGTAATTATGTTCTATGATGTCGTTAATCTATTGTGTTTGCTAGTTTTTCATGCGCTTAAAGAGTATTGGGGTGGATACATGAATTGCTAATCTGCGTGGTTGCAGAGTTGATTTTTCTATTGCTTGAGGAGAAGCAAAGGTTCAAGTGTGGGGCAATTTCATAGAGCATTATTAGTATTGCATAATAGATTACATTTAGCATAGTTTAGTTGTGAATATTGCATATTTTAGTTACATTTACATAATCACTTGTTGAGTTGGAAGAGGCGGAATCTACACAATGCTATGGTTTATTTCAAGTATCGCAGATTCAAGGTGAAGTGAATTTGAGGAGAGCAAAAGAAGTTAAAGAGGATGCATTAACAGCTGGAGAAGCGACATTTTGACAAGTTGAAGAAATCGACGACCGCCCCGTGGCTCGAAGACCTGTCAAGGGATTTCGCTGATCGCCTAGCCGCCCCGCAGCCTGTGGTAGCCGTCCCGCGGCTTGTGCAGAATTGCCGAATCAGATCTGAACTTTAATTAGGGTTTTTTATATTATGTTTGGCCGACTCTTTGGAGGATTTTAAAAGACATTTCTAGATTATTCTACTATTCACCTTATGCACTTTAGAGATTATTGAGAGCAACGTTTGAGCATGAGCAACTAAACTCTCAAGGTTTCGCCTACAGTTTGGATCTTTGATTGTTGAATTGTGAGTTTCTTAATCTAGTTCTTATTCCTATTAGAATGTTTTGGCTTCTTTGCGCTTAATTCCTTGAATGTGTTTTATTCTCTCTGGCCTGATCAACTAGTTAGAGTAGATTCATTCAATTGCTAGAGTTTTGCAAATTCCTCGTAGCGAACCTTAACTCAAGTGGCAATCATATCCCTTTAGGACTCGTAGGACTAATTGGATGTGTAGGAAGTTGAATATATGTTAAATATCAACTCATAGCTTGATATTGCATATACCTTGGTTAATTCATATTCTTAATGCTATCTCTAGGTTAAATCTCAACCATGTTAGGGTTATTTAGAGATAAGAATTACTAGGACTCGTAGGACTAGTAATTTACCTCAGATTCGGACAAGGAAATTCGTAGGAAAAGACAAGAACTAGAGGCTGAAACAAGGATCAAATTCATCAATTGAAGTGAAAAATTGTAGTTGAACCTATTTCTCTCTACTGCATTTTACAATCTCCATTACTTTGTTTGCTTGCGTCCGCTTTGATAAAAGGCGGATCTTTTCTCACAAACCACTCCTTTTCTTCGTTACTTGCGATTAGATTAACACTAGAACTTATTAGATTTCCCTGTGGATCGACCTCTTTCTTACCAACTATACTAGTTGTAAGTTTGAGTATTCTTTGGTAGGAACAACGACATATTTTCCTCTTGTCAATTATCGCGCTTATGAATGAGTGTATGTGCTGCATGTATGAATTCACGTGACCACTACCTCCACTTGAACTAGGTTCATGATAGGGTGGTCAACTCTATTTGAATGTATACCCCATACAATGATCTCCTTAGCATGATTAGTTGATGATGCCCTCGATGCTTATCATGTCTTCTGTGACGTCCTCTCGTTCTTGCATGAATATATAACCTGACACCTTACATGACCACACACCACGATACCTCATGAATTCATATGCACATGATACATGAATGTTAGGTTGGACCTATTTGGATTTCCTTGACTATGTTTATGCTTTGGTGTATATCTCGATGCGCTTGTAGTTGATCTTACCTGTTATAATGTGTATACCATGCTCATGCAATTGTTCATATATGGAATGCTTGTGATGCTTATTAAACTCTACATGACCTCGTATCTTGCATGATCATTACTATCCTCTTGCATGATTATGTGCCAAGCATAACTATTACATGAGATGATAGATTTCCAGTTGTCTCGCATGCACGTCCATGTAGAAATTGATTATATGTACATGTATGAATACATATGTTGTTATCCCTTGAGGTAGGTACATGCTAGTGTGAAAGTTAATATGACTCATATGCTCCATGATGAATACATGCTTGATTGCCCCAATTATAACCTCATAGACTTCCATAAGGGCATCGTTGTCACTATCGAGTTAGGATCTTGTGTCTGGTCTCATCGTCTTTAGTCTTGGTTCGTGTCTGAATCTGTAAGAAAATTGTGTTGTCTGCCATTGTCCTTCTTGACGATGCCCTGAAAAATAGTCCCCTTAATTAATAGGGGTATAACGCCATAAATGGGTATCCCAACGCAAAAGTATACCTAAAACCCAATGCCAGAACATCCTGATCAATGCCCCCGCTCCTTGCAAAATCCACATGCCCTTTCCTCCGAAGACAGACCCTCTAAAGTTATACCACGATCGCGATTAGAATCTTGGGTGAACACCTACATATCCAACACGCTAAGCAAGTAAAGACTCTACTCTGTCTTACCCTTCCAATAAAGAGCAAGCAGCTCACTCGTGAAGCACCTCTCTGCTAGTATCGCTACGTGAGGGCATGAGTTACATGTGTCCCCTACAAGAACCACGAGGTCACCAGCCAGCAGCTCACTTGGTAACACTATAAATACCCCCTTAAGAGCCACAAGGAAAGGATCCGAAAAAGAGAGAAAGAAACAAAAGCTCTGTAATCCTCCCTGAGATAAAATCCTCGGAGTCGAGCTCCTGAAATCCTTGATCGAAGAAGAACTTTTCTAGAACAAACACATCATCTGATAAACTTCCTCTAAAGATGACAATTGAACAGTAAATTATCCAATGTGAAACGACTTGATCGCGAGGACTACCTTTTTATCAAAACACTGACGCACTGTAAGAAGCTTAATCGCATATAAAACATCCTTCTCAGTTAGCTTCGCAGGTAATTAAGGACATTTGTCTTCACCGTCAGGTAATAAGTATAGGTGAATTTCTAAAAATGCTTCATTGGCGCCGTTTGTGGGAACCTTTCACGATGAGAGGTTCCCTGTAGAAATACACTTTATCTTTCCTACGCATTTTTTAAGTCTATAGCCTTCTATCCCCCGCTGGGAATATCTTCATTCCCTTTAGAAATATACTTTATCCCTCGATGGGAATATCTTTTTTACTCCTAGCACTAATGCTTCGCAGGCAGGAAGACATGAACTTCACACTATTCGGGGAAGAATTCGGAGAGCAATACCACGATGAAGGATGGAACAACGGGCTGAACCTCAATGACCCTCCCAATGAGGATGCTCGCACCCTAGAAGGAAAAAACATTCCTCAGCAACCACTCTGGAATACCGTCCCAGTCCCCCCTTTCGGACAATATGGGGCATGGGGAGGGGTCCCTCCATAACAGTATTTCACAGGTGGCTACCCTCCAAATCCTTCCTACGGGCAGCCCGCAAGCATGGTTCCTCCTCAGTATGATCCCTATGGCTACTACCAATTGCAAGGTCCTGCTCGCGTTCCAATTAACTTGTTCACCAACCCAATCAACAATCCGCCAAAACCATATATAGATCATGATAATGACAATGTTGATAAGAGAGCATGTGACAATTGCGCTATGGACATCTCTTCAAGATCCAATTCAGCAAGAGCTCCTAGCCTGACTCACAAGGATGAACCCGCGTTCCTTTCTGTGTTCTGCAAATCTATATGCGAGATGCCTGTGCCGAAGAGGTGGTGAGACGTATGCATCGCAAAGTATACCGGGAATTTTGATCCTAACGATCACATGAACCAATTCACAACATCAATGGGAATGAATGAGAACAATGACGCAATGTTTTGTCGGTCGTTCCCATCTACCCTGAGTGGGGTTGCCCTGACTTGCTTCACCAACCTGCCCCGGTCATCTATAAGCAGTTTTACTCAATTATCCAGTATATTTATCTCTCATTTTGGTAGTGCTTGCACGCGGAAATGCACCATGTTGGATTTAAATTTCATGAAGTAGGAACCATCGGAGTCTTCGAAGAGTTTCTTCAGCAGATTCATCACCATGGTCGTGCAAATCCCAAAATTCAATCAAGAATTTGCAAGTACCATCCTAATGGACAACCTTGCCGAAGACGACTTCAAAACTTACTTGTTCAGAAAGAAGCCCTGCAACTATGACAAGCTACGCGACCTCATAACCCTGCAAATCCACGCCATGGAAGCCGCGGGGTCAAGCTCACAATCAAATGAAATAAAACCCTCCCTATTCCATAAAGCAAACAACAAATTCCGCGAAAGGGGAGGTCAGGATGCTCAACAGCACAATAACCCTCGTTGGCCGATCCCTGTCACTCCTCAGCAGGCTCCCCACAACAAAGTTCAGTACAACAAATTGGCAGGTCTGAACCTGCCCTCTGCCCCAACCAACGTAATGATGGCACACCCACCAATGGTGCGCCTTCGTGTCTATGGAATTCCACCAGCGCCTCTTCCTCAGCAAAACGTCCCCTTACAAATTTGCGCGCCACCTGCAAATCAAAGCCAACCCATCGCACCACCTCGACAATACAACCCACCCTATGCCCCAAGTGTAAAGATCCGAAATTCTAAAATATTATTTTATGAATTATGATTTAATTAAAAATTCTTAGATGTCGAAAATTTTGAATAAGAGAAAAATACTTTCATTAAATTATTTTATTTACTTTTTAATACAGAGATTGATATTGTGGTGCTTTTAATTTAAATAAAATTTACCGGGATGAATTCTATAATTTTATAGGGGTATAATTTGTTTATAAATCTGAAACAGCGGAATAACTTTGTAATTTTTCTCAAACTAGTCTAACCCTAATTGTGGGGTATAAATACCCTTATTCAATCCAAGCAGCCGCCCACTATTCCTCCTCCCTCGGGGTTATTAAGAGAGTATGCGAGATATGGTTGTCTACATGATTGATGGGATGACTGGTGAGAAGCGAGAACTTGCGAAGTACATGAGTAATAGAGGCCTAGCATGATAAGGTTTATCGAGATTATGAGATCTTTCCTGTTACATGGGTCACCAAGATGCGTAGGAAAAATCTTTCACTTTGGTATCTCAACCAATGTAGAGTCCCTACACACATGTAGAGGATCCATTCGAGACTTACGTTGAGTAGAACAAGCAACTCATGCAAGCATTAGAGTAGCATGCCGAGCAGAACAAGCAACTTGATGAACAACTGTGCTAACTTGCTCAAAGGGTGAGCGAGATAACAATAGAGCAGATGACAACTCCTCAAATTGACGAGGATGCATGAGGTTTCGTGTGCTTTGGCTACTCCATTTAGAAAGATTCTCCCTAGCTCATCTATTAATAAACCATGTCCAAAGCCGATTTCTGAGGCTCCCGAGCAAGAGACTGTTACCTTTTGCACTAGTGAAAAAATTGGTGATTATGTCAACCTTGGGAGCATTACTTTGACAAGCCACCAATATAACTAGATTGGTGGTATTGGACACCCTTTGTGGGAAGTCAAGCTCGAACATACAATAAGTTGAAACAGTTCTTAAATTCTTTATGATTTAGTTTTAATTTGTTTGTAGTGCATGTTTGTTGTGTAGTTGTGCACCTAGTTTGACAGGTTGCTAAAGGCCTTAACTATGTCTGATTACTGTTGTGAGCTAAACCACAACATCAAGTCTATGACATTAACCAAGAACACTCCCCAAGAGGCAACCGAGGTAAGTTAATAGTTAGGAATTTAGACGATGACATACTTCAAATTTAGGCAGGATGATTATCTGTGCAATTTACCCCACAAGGAAGGATAATTTACCCGATATACATTTGGTTTGTCATTGTGACAAGGATAATTATCTGTGCAATTATTCCAACTTATTGGAGTTGAGTTTTCTGAGCCCAATAATAAACAGATCAGTGTCGTGCGGTGCTCTTCCAAACCACAAGACACTTCTGATAAAATAAACAGAGAAGTGTCCTAAGAGGGCTACATATGATAGGTGAGCAGACATTCACAATAGATGAAAAGGGCTTTTTCACAGCTTTCTAATAATAGATATCTCTAGCAACAAGGGCAGCAGAAGCGGGTGTGGAGATCCAGAAGATTGCCGAGAAAGGCTCCCAAAAGAGACGATTGAACAGCGCTCAAAAACCTGATTTAACTTCATTGTCGAACATTAGAAGGATGAAGAGATGTTGCCTGTGGCAGCGTCAAGCCACCAACGGAAGCACTTGAAATGATCTAGGATGAAATCCTCCCAGAATAAGGATCACTGCCTGAATCCAAACAATATTCCAGTGATGGATCTGGGGATAACGACGTAGGCAGAGAGGGTATAGGAGGCCCAGTTAAGTAGGGAACCACTGGTGTCTCTGTCAGAGAAGAAGCTGAAGGACTATATTTCATCGATGCAACTGGATGATCAAATTTGCATGTAGGGCCAAATCTGCAGAATCCATTTCTCATGTAGAAACCACAAGTTTGTTCCCCCTGTGAAATAGAAAAGTCAATATGTTAATTTGGAAGCCATTTTACAGTTAAAATCATGTGCATATGCATAGCTAGATTGAACTCTTACACTGTGTAAGTTACACACACCATAGACCGCTAGTTGAGGCTTTTAACATCAGCAAGTATGAGTTCAGATTGTCATTATGATTTTGAACCATACATCTCAAAGGGGTTAATAAATACAGCTTGCCAGCTTGAATAGATTCCATTAATATATTCAATGCAATGTTCTTTTCTTCCATATTAAACAGATTAAGCAATAAATTACAAATAATGGATGCATACAAGAAACATTTGGATCACTCAAAAATTACCTATAGGTGGATATAGTAGTACAGAAGCATTTTTGAAGGGTCAAATCAATGCCACTATTAATTAAAATTGCTTAATGAGATAGCAAGCTAAATGCCCTGTCCCTCTCTCCTTTCTTGAAGCTAATCACTACAGAAAAGGACATTATTCAATGCACTATCTTCAAAGGGTTTCCCTGGGCTTGCCTTTCAGGAACATGTCAACTCAAATGTTTCCAAGTTTTATTTTTCCCCAGTCAAGCAGCAGATGAATGTTATCAATAGAAATGTTAAAAATTTTCCCTGCACCCAAAAATTCGGCAAGAGTCTAAGTTGACCATTTAGAATACTTCGTGATTCTACTAGTTCATAATATGCAATCATCATGTTGCAGACACGTCTCAAAGGAGTAACTAAAGTTTCTAGAAGGAAGCACAACTTTCCACATATTTCACATCACTTAAAAACTCGCATAAACTCTTTACTGATAAATAAGGAGGTTTATGGAGTAATTAATCACATTGACAAAACAAATGAATTGGGGTAAACCTGCAACTTAAGTTTCATATCACTTCACAAATAAAACTAATAAAGTAACAAACAATTGCAGGATGAGTAACTTGCAGAAGTGCACTGAGAAAAAGAAAATTTTATCCCACTCTACAACGAAAAGATGCTTCAAAAGGTGGACCAAAATCAAGCACAATTAGATAGCTTACTGGTCGTAAAGGTAGGCCCAATGGACTGAGGCTACATGTGATAGATGCGACCCGTTCTGGTGGATGATGATATCTACAAGATGAACCAAATTTACAGTCACCTGTTTTCAAGTAATACAGGCAATCCGGGTGGCCAGGTCGCTCAGGGAACTTTGCTTCTTTTCTATTCATACTTGACTGGCCTGCAGAAGAATGCAATTGAGAACACGGTCCAGCTGCTGTAGGAGTTGACAGGGGAGTTGCTCCATACAAAGAAGCAGCTCCTACAGAGGGTGGAGCGCCAGAAGATAAGGCAGGGCTCACAGGTGCCTGAATCATCCAAGCAAAAGAATTAGGTAGCATTCAGTGACTGGGAAAATGAAATGTCTGATCTCCGGTGGTGAACATACCGAGTATGAAGTCCAACCAGGAACAGGAACAACTCCAGGGGAAAGCAGCAGAGGACCATAAGCTCCAGACAAACAAGAGCTGGGTAAAAGTGGAGGCCTAGCGGGTACGCTAAAACTAGGGGATGCCCCTCCAATCGGCTCAGGAATATGAACAGATGGAGACTGCACCGTAGGATAAAACGAAGGTGCAGATGTTGGAATTGATACACTAGCTGGATGAGGATGATCAAATTTACATGTAATTCCAAATTTGCACTGCCCCGTTTTCAAATAATAGGAGCATTCCCTTTCACCCTGTTAGACATAAAATCAGGACAGGTAAAACTGAATTCTGAATGTCATGAAAGATCTAGAAAATGAACACGGAAACAAAAATAACTAAGATACAAGAGGATATAGGATTGAACCGGTCTTAAAGGGTATCCATAATAATTAAGTGACACATTGCTTGGTGATCCACCAATGTTTCTTGGATGATGAAACTTGCACGTGGAACCAAATTTACATGTTCCCGTTCTTAAATAATACTGCAATCACAAAAATACAACAAGGGTCGACGGAATATCAGCTACTGTTCCCATGACACTATAAAAGAGATTATTCCAAATGTGTGAAAGGTTCCTACTTAAGGAAGGTCCATAACCAAAACATCCAGGGAGATTGATGGTTCACGAACTTGAAGCATACCTGACATGAAGGCTCACCAGGTCGCTCAGGGTAATCTCCTCCAGATAACTTCATAGCCATCGTAGCCTGATCACCAGAACTAGCAAAACTCATGTCAAGGAACAATGTATCAAACCCAGAAACTCACCCTCGTATATATACGACTTTTTGACAAACATGACACATCAAAAGCAGAGCATGAAAGGTAAGATTGTTTATTGTATTCTTAACAAAGTAACCATTTTTGTAACAGACCCAGCTGAAAATCAGCAGATTATTTCCTACAATGTTTGAAACTCAGCATGGCGAGTAGGAATGAGAAACACTGAAGTCCATTCATATATTGAAGGCAACCACTACCCACACTATCAATAAACACCAAAAATGGCACCAATTTGGTTACATTCACTGGGGGTGAAGCTGAGAAAACTAAGTAGCAAGGAGGAAGGAACTGGAGTACGCACCGCAGCACGGGGATGATTATACCGGCACCGAATACCAAACCCGCAAAATCCAGTCCGCAAATAATAGACACAATCCGGTACACCCGGGCGCTCCGGAAACGTCTCCCTACTTGGCAGCCCCAAACTCCACATCGATTCTTCAGGACCAGCCCCAACAGCAACGGCAATTGAAAAACAAGGCCATGAGAGCTCAGTAGAACCAGCAATAAGGAAGCCACTCGGAAATAAGTAAAACCCTAAGTTACGGAAATATGGAAGCGAAATGCGGATCAAATGAGAGTAAAACGGAAAAATAGCAAACCTTCGCCGCCCGTATCAGTCCATTCCGGGTGAGGATCCGCCTCGGAAGCTTCCCGACCCGAATTACGGCCGAACATGTCCATTTTGCTCATCTTCTACTGCTACTTTTGACACCGTGAAATCCAGTTCAAATCTGAATCCACCCCGCTCCCCCTCCCTACTACTTCAAAGAATGGGAACCTAAAAGGCAAAAACAAATAAAAAAAATCCAGATATATAATGTGATGACAGAGGGAATGCGGGAGCAAATGAATCGAACGGAAGGGTTTTTCTTTAAAGCTTTTTCTCTCTCCTCACACAATCACTCTCACTACTCAGTTGTTCTGTCTCAGAGTGTCTTCGTCAACCAGTGAGTGTACGGACTGGCTCGACTGCCCTGCTTATTGCTTACTGTTCATTTTAGACTTTCGCTTTGCAAGTGTTTTTTCCTAGGGGTGGAAATGGGTCGGGTGATGGATGGGTGGACCCATTTTTTCATCCGATCCATCACAAAAACATTTCACCCGACCCATCACCCACCCGTTTAATATTTCACCCGTAATCGTAAAAAAGTGGGTTTTTTAGCTATGGGCATAGCAAAAGAAAAATTGGGATAACACCCGACCTGTCGGGTGAATCGGGTGGGTCGGGTGGTTAATCGGGTGAAAGAAATTTAAAGAAAATGAGTCACAAGACATACCCAAAAATCATTCATATTCGATAATTTTATAAACTATGTCAACGTATGAATCTTACTAAATGAATAAAAAACTCATTCATACATTATATCACTATCCTTAACTTACAAAATTAGTATTAAAAGTTTAATATATCAAACTAAATGAGATGAATTTAACTCGGTTACTAGATTTAAAATAAATTAAAAAAGTATAGAAAAACTATGTCCTTAGAAATCAGACTCACGTGTCATTTCTTTAATGTCTTTGCATAAAGAGGATTATTGTTATAAATCTCATGACAAATTGGAAAAATACGATTTGGTTAATCATGGATTAATACAGTAAATGCTAACAAAGTCGTTGGAAAGAGCCAAATTGTTTACACTCTATCGGTATATGCAATACAAATAAAAGAAATTTTAAAAACACATGGAGTTAAATAATGCAAGTTTATATTTTTTTTTTCAAACTTTTTGAACAAGAACACTTGAAAAATGGAGAAACTAGAGGTAGGAAATGAGAAATATATTAGTTATGTTAAATTATATTATTTATACACTAGCATCTTTTTTATAATAATCGGGTGGGCTAACGGGTGGTTAAGCAGGTCGGGTAATGGGTCGGGTGATGGGTCGGGTAATGGGTGGAAATTATATCACCCATCACCCGACCCATCGCCCATTTCACCCGACCCATCACCCATCCATCACCCGGTTTTTTTCGGGTTTTCACCCTAATAATCGGGTCGGGTGGGTCGGGTGAATCGGTCACCCACGGGTGATTTCCAGCCCTATTTTTCCCCCTTCTTTACATGTTTTTTTTAACCGGAAAGAATTCGACTACCGGACATGCCCAGTAAGTCGAGAGGCCGAAAAGATCGGTAACGGACAAACCGTTATGAAAAGAAACGAAAATTACAAGACCAATCAACAGAGATCTAAGCACCACAAACAAACTAGAGAATGAAACCCAGAACTAACGAAAGCGAACGGCGTTGGAACTGGGCCAATGTGCTTCATCACTCCTGACGGTTGGTAGAGGCAACGCAGGGAATCCCTGAGGAACAAAAGTGGAGACCTCAGATATGGACTCGGTCGACAGCGAGCCGTCAGATCTCGATCACGTCCACGACCTCTCGCGCGGTCGTCCCCTTCTTTACATGTTTGTTTTATTCTCCTCACTCGCAATCAGTTTTTTTATATACGGTATATAAAGTAAATTTTTTGGATAAAACCTAGCCGATACTTGCAATTTTTTTATTTAGTAAAAATTCGACGCACCGGACAGGCCCGGTGGGTCGATAGGCCGAAAAAATTAACGACGGATAAACCGTCAATACAAACAACAAAGCTGAAAGACCAAATTACAAGAGTGAAATTACAAACGCAAACTAGCACTATCGATGAAGGAACGGAAGTCGTGTGCAACAACTCTTCTGCCAGTTGGTAGAGGCACGCAGGGAATCCCTAAGGAACTAAGTGGAAACCTCATATTTGGACTCTGATATCAACGAGTCTTCAAGTTTCGATCATGTCCACGACCTCTCGCTTGTCGACAAAAGAGAAGAACACCGCTAAAAAACCGCTAGCCCCAAAGCCAAACAACCGCACCACAAGCAACTCGATAACTTTTTTTTTCCTTACTCGGGCCACTTTGACCCATGCTTGGGCCCAAAGGAACATCAAACGTGCCTGATGTTTTTGTTTTTTTTTTCCCTCAGTCGGGCTCCAAGACTTGGGCTCGAAGGATGAGGACAGACCCAATTCGCCGGCGACACCGACGATCGAAAGCTCGGCACATCACAAACGCCGATGGAGGAGGAAATAGTGGACGAAATTGGAGGTTCTCCATGAAATTTGTTTTTTTTTTTCCTTTCTTGTATACAGTCAACAAATGGGGATGAAATTGACCATCTGATATTACAGAGAGAATGATAGATGTGGCTGGAGAGCTGGACCCATGTCAAGGAAACCATCGGAGAGCCACCAACGACGCAAATCAACACCAAAGATAGCCAAATCGAAACATTCCCATCCAGAAAGAGAGACAAAGGATTCGAATCAGAGATGGAGTCCACCCGGTAACCCCGGAAAGAAGAGAGGTCAGTGGGTAAGGAGGCGAATCGAAGGCGGCGCATCACCGAAGGGGTGGCGGTGAACCAACGGTGGTAAGTAGAGGCGTGGTTGTCGGACTCCCAGAGGAGGGGTGATCGGAGCAGTAGGGCTGCGGTGTGGATGAGGGGTGATCGGAGCAGCAGGGGAGCCGATTGAGAACCCGGATTGGGGGCGCGTGAGGAAAGCCCCAGCGTGTTGATTTTGGCCCCAAAAGGGAGCGTTTTTTCACTCCTGTAAGCACAACATTGTGTTCTAGCCGATACTTGCAATGATTGCAAGTTGCAATAAGTATTTGATACTGCTTTAAAAAAAAAAGCTCTCCCCTAGAACTAGAGAAAGGGAGTTCTAATCCCCATGTTTTGGATCACCACCACCCGTTGAATCCGCCTTCTCCAAGCCACCCTCGACTCTGGTCGCCTAACACAGGCCTTGGGCCTCTTCATCTCGGCTATGGCCGTCTCACTGTCTCAGTCCGTCTTGCTCACCTCTTCGCCCTCTCTTACGGTTTTCTCCCGTTGGGTATCATTCCTAAATCCGTTCCCCTCTCTCAGATCTAGATAGAGACCAATTGGGATGGGGCCGCCTCCTTCGGTTCCGCTGAGCTGCAATCTCCCTGCCCCACCTCCTCCTCTTCCTCCCTCCTCAGAGTCCGTTCGGTTTCCGATCTGGGAGGTTACGGATTTGAACCTATCGGTGCCGCCGTTGTGGTTTTCGGCCTCCTCCCTTGAGGGTTCTATCCATCCACCGCCCCGTCCCTTCTCCTCCTCCTTTATCTTTTGGGTGGTTTGGCTTAGATCCGTCAGTTCCCTCCCTGTATGCCCTAGACGATCCTCTGCTTGTTGTTCGGATCCACCGCCGACCCTCTCGGTCGGCCTCTTTGACTAGTGTAGGTGGCTCAACCATCTCTGCCGACCTCCATGGTTGGTCTGACATTAGATGGGTGTGCTTTTGGCTCATTTAATTGTTCTTTGGGCCCAAGATAAAAATAAATATATAGTTAAAAAAAATAAAAAAATCATTTTCCAACCGGTTATATATATATATATATATATATATATATATATATATATTGTGTTATATATATAATTACAAAATCCCGTAAGGGTTACAAAGCCCGCTCGAAAGGGTGCACACCAATTCCCATAAAGGGTTGGAAAATATTTTATATTTATATAATAATAATGCTCCTCAAATCATATTAGTTGGTTCGGTGAATTCCTTTCACATTTCAGATGGTGGATCGATCTTCCCTTTTTAGCTCGTATTTGTCTCGTCTTCTCGCGCATGGTCGGTGCTTTGAGGTGGCTGCGTGTTGACGGAGGAAATCGAGTCTAATAAATATAAGATATGAATCAAACCGAATCCTTGTCCACGCAAATAAAATACAAAACTTCCTCCCGCTGTAGTGGAAGGGAATCAAGATCGATCCCCGAGGAGGCGCGTCAGCGGTTTCCTGAATAGTCCTTGAAATCTCTGCGCACGTCACCCAGTAGCCTCGATATCGATCAGTTATGTCGATATCGACAGGGGCAGTCGATTCCTAGTGAGTTGCGTCGATCTGTGAAACTTGCAAAGAAGAACAGAGAACAGAGGCACTCGATATCGACTAGGTAGGTCGATGTCGAGTAGGTCAGTGTGCTTCGGTCGACACAGAAGACTATCGACGTGGGATCTATCGATGCAAGGTGCTCGATATCGAGTTGGAAGGTCGAAATCGAGTGGAATCACAGACAGATAGTAACGAACATAAAAGAGAAAATAAAATAAGAAAATAAAGCAAGACAATATTTTTGTTGTTTTTGTTTTATATAACTAAAAGGCTCCTAAGGTAGGGATTCACCACAAAGATAACCATGCATGCATTATTACTTTAATCACATAAAAGATTAAACTTTTATCATCATCAATTAGGATTATAGAGGCTTTCGCATAAAAACCTAATTGTTTCTACCTTTTCATAATTAGGGTTTAGTCAACTTTCGTAGGCAAAACCTAATTACTATCCAAATTTACATGTATAATCCACGTTCGCTTCATATAAGGTAAATAAGGAATGATCCTAAATTCGCATAAAGGATTGAGTGCGGGGTAGGAGATGAAATCGCATAATCAAATAAAAAGCATACTTACATGGCTATCGCCGGGCTCTAGAAGTAGGACGACTACTCACTCTTCATCGGGGAAAACATCATTGCATAAAAGAAAGAACTTTGCATTAACTTAAAAGTGAAACTAATCATACAACCACCGCCTTCTTCTCTCTCCGCTATCTCTCTCTACTCTCGCCCTTCTCTCTCTCCTTCTTGGTTGATTGATTGTTTTTGAATTGAATTCGGGATGCCTAAAATCAGCCCCTATGGCTTTATTTTTAGCCTCACAACCCTTGCTAGCCAAGGAGTGGAGTCTTAATCCTACTACAATTGGTGAAGGTAAATTATATTCTATCTAAACTAAATTATATCCTAAAATAAAATATTAAAATAGGTAATATTCCCTAATATGCTTGGAATATACCCCTAAGATAGATGAATCTTGGTAGATGATAGATGTCTTCGTGGCTAAGCAAAATCTTCCAAAGATCCGGCCCAATCCGCGTCTCGTATGCGTCTGTTGCTCCAGTCGATGTCGAGTGGACATGTCGATATCGAGTGACCTATATCGAGTCGAGTTGGTTTGTTGTGGTCGACATTGCTCCTGCTCGATCTGGCTTCTTTTCCTTTTAGTCGGCCTTGGGTGGTTTGGTCGATGTCGAGTGATTGTGTCGAGATCGAGTTGTCATGTCGAGATCGACTCCTTTCTACTTGAGATCGAGCTCTTCTTCAGGGTCTTGTTTCTTCTATAAAATGCTCCGTTTTCTACGAAATCAAGCCAAAACTTGTGTAGACCTCTATATCTTGATAATGAACTCAAACTATACAAATTCACTACTTTCCCAACCCGAAAGTATAAAATATAAATGAAAACGGAATAGATGTAAGCATGAAACATGGTGAAATATGCACACATCACTGCGTCTGCTTTGTGTTGGGTTGTAGTATCGAGCGTCTTGTTTGATCGACAATGAATCGTGGTGGTGTTAGTGGTCATCTAAGATCCATCATTTAGGTGGAGGCAACGTCAGCAATCCACAGTTCCTCAGGTGTCGCCCTTCTCGGCTGGGGTACTGTCGTGAGTCTTTGCACTCTCTCTTGCTCTTGACACTCGTGGCATGTCTTTGTTCTCGATCGACTTCTCTATTGGTTGACATCTTGTATGGGTTGGTTGGGTTATTCTTTCATATCTAATATTTTGTGTTATTGTGTTCTATTTGTATTGACGGTTTTCCGTCTATCGACTTGTTCGACCATCGAGTTTCAGGTATGCCTGAACTCGAATCTTTACCTAATAAAAAAAAGTATTTGATACTACTAGGGAACCCCAACAACATCTAATTGTACCCATAGAAATCAAAGCAAAAATCAAGGTAAAAGATGTGAACATGTGTAGAAAGATTAGATCAGCCGCAACGGAGAATTGTGTGGATCATTCCCCATGGCCAACTCAGTAATTTTGGCAAGATGGAGGAGAGAGAGTAAAGCGTCGTCCCCTCGACGCTTATAGATTAGCTGGCTTAATTGTGGGAAGTAAAAGGTTTTTTTAGGTGGGGACGGGGTTAAATGACGTCGTTTTGGGCTTTATGAACCCAAAATACAGCGTTTTGTATCAGCCTGCCAGATTTTCGGTGAAATGGGAGCTTTAAACCCCCATTTCACCCAAAAATAAAATTCAAAAAAATTTATAATTTTGAATAGGATTTATTTTTAGAGAAAAATTGGTCCATTATACCCTTTTGAAATGTCAATTAAGTCTTTACCCCCTTTAATATTTAATTAGTCGTGCTCGCGTTATCCTTTTTTTTTAAAAATTAATTAGCCTCATGTACCCTCCTTTCTTCGTCCCCACTCGGTCGACCTTCTTCCTTCTCCCATCATAGGCAAGGGCGGCACCATCTGCTCCCTCCTCCGCCCCAAATTCGCTGATTCTGAAGTCAAAAGAGAGGAAGAAGGAAGATGAAGATGGCAGTGAGTGTGGCGGAGGCGCGGTAGATGCAAAGAATTGGTGGTGTTGTCGTTGGCTGAGGGAGTTGCTATTGATTAGAGTTTTGCATCACCGCCTGCATCATCTACTCCCAATTCACTTCCCCTATCGTCCACATCTTCTTGATGGAAATCACGCTCGGATCCATTCTGATTCCAAATCTCACCATTCGAGGTCTCACGCTAAAAAAAACCTAAATCTAGATCCAATTCGGTAAAGGCTCATGCCTTCCCAATCCATCGCCGGCATGGAGAGCCAAAACCTTCCCAATCCCGAGATGGAGTTAAGTGGAATCAGCAGATCATGTCTCACGGATTTGGTCTCCTGGAGCTCGACCGGAATGATGGGGTTTTATGGTCGTTGAGTTTATCTCTCCCCTGATGATTCACCATTTGAAAGGGGAGTTCGGATTTGTTTTTTTTTTCATTGATTTGCAGGCAAGGTGTTCGATGAAATGCTCCTGAGAGATAGTAGCTGGTCATAACTTCCTTTTTGTTTGGTTTTTTAGTGTGCAATCAGTTGATGTGGATGAAGATGGGCTCAGACATAGTTTCTTGGCCTTATGATAGAGGTAAAGCATCATTCTCTAACCCCCCCCCCCCCCCCCCCCCCCACACACACACACACATTAGCCTTACTTGATTCTTGCATCGAAGTGGTTGTCATCAATGAGTTTGTTCTTGAACTTGGGGTACTAGCCGTTCATGTATTGTTATTTTTTTTATCATGGGGGTGTTCATGTCCACGAGTTCATGGGTGTTGGAGTATTGTTCAAGTTCTTTACTTTGAAGGAGACAAGCTATTACTTAGTTCCGCTTGTGAGGAGAATCATGGAAGCATTATTGATCTTTTTAGAAGCTGGAATGCGTTGCAATTTCATAGAGGGGCTAGTCTTGGTATTATTCAGTATTATTCTACTCGTAGACATACAACAAAATTAATGGATATCATGTTCTTTCGATAGTCATCGACTGTCCTTTTTTCAAGGGTTGTTGCGTTCAAAGGGGCTGCGTTTTAAAGGGATTTACGGGCAGATTTTGGGCTGCTGCTTTTTTATTTTCTGCTGGCTATTTTGACACATATCTGTTGATGTTTTAGAGTGATTTATGGTCGTTCTTAGTGTTTTTGTAGCTGCTGCTATGTTTTTTCGAGAGCACTAAAGATGGAGGTTCTTTCGATGGTCGTTGACTGGGTTTTTTTTTCAAGGATTGCTGTGTTCAAAGGGGCTGCGTTTTAGGGGATTTATAGGCTGATTTTCGTATGCCATTTTTCTATTTTTTTTTCTTGCTATTTTGATGCAGATCTGGTAATGATTTTGGCCTGAGTTTGATGTGATGTGGTGGTTGTTCAGAGATGGTTATTACTCCCAGTCGAAGACGATTGCTTGGTTTCAGGCCTTCACTCTTTCCTTAGTTCGAGGGACAGCGAGGAAGTTATAGTTATTGTTGCAAATTGTCCACTGATCAGTTTATACGAGGATGTTTGTGGATCTGTCTTGATTGGAGATTGGGACTGGGAACTTTTTGGTGATTTGTGGTGACATTGGAGCTTGCTTCGAAGGTGATAACTCGAGGTCAAGGCTAATTGAAGGAATTATTTCCGTGTACCCATATAGAATGAAGAGGACTTGTATGGGCTGATTAAGTCTTATTGGCTGCAAGTGATCACTCAATGCTGCAAATGAAGAATTTACCTACTTACTAGCTAGGTGCGACAACATGATACAACAAGTGGTGTGGCTGCGCAAATGAAGATAGTGATTAATTTGGGTGGTGCTACTGTCATAAGAAAAACTTCAATATAATTGTCTATTATTCATTATTTTTTTGTGTTGTTAGTTGTACTAATCATATTAGTACTTATTTTTATTTAGGTGGTTGTTGTAATGTTCTACGTAGCTACTTATTTTACTTGTTACTTTTTCTTTGCTTCTTTATGTTTGGATTCTTTTTAACTTTGATTAGGGAGGGTAGTCGGGGTTTTAATGTTGGATTTCATTGTTATAAATATTATTGGTCCAAAGGAGAGATGTTTAATTAGGTTTATGTTCCACTTGCTCCCATTAGCCTATTAGATTATATTAGCTTTCAAATTGCAATTGTAGTCTACTCTAGATGGAATAAGCATCGAGAACAATGCTTTCATAATGTAGCAATATTTTGATTCCACGTTTTATGATCCAAAGAAAAAAGGTAAATTGCAATTAATATCCCAACCTTTAGGGATAGTTGCTTTCAATACCCTAACCTTGTAAAATTTCACAAAATATTCTAACCTATACCATTAGTTGCAATTAACACCCTAAATGAGTTTATTAAATTAAAAAATTACCCATATCAAACAAAAATTACAAAAAATCACCCATATTCATAAAATATTTTCAATGAACCCCCAATACATTTAAAAAAATGAGAATTAAATAAATCTCTTACAATTGAACCCCACCCGACCCACCATCCAAAAATAATTATAATAGATATATATATAAAATATATATATATATAAAATATACTCCTTTAAAATATAATATAATTACTTTAGCATCTACTCATTTAAAATTTTAATATAATCAATCAAAATAATTAATTATTTATCTAAAAAAATATACATTATAATTAAAATCTAAATTTATACTCCGTATAAGTCTGTCTCGATCCGATTTGTGCATCTATATATTCCCTGTATATTATTTGATACGATATATACTATCTTTTTGGTTAATATTATGTTATATATACTAAAACTAATGCATAACATCTTATAATGTATCACACATAAATTTCATGGTATTAAAAAAATGATTCTATAAGAAATGTTTAACATAATAGTTTTACAAAAATAAAATAAAGTAAATTTAAAAACATAAATGGTAAAAGATATGATAACCATTTGCAATAAATAATTATATAATAAAGATATATTAAAAATAATATGGTAAAAATAATAATTTTACCATATTATTTTTGATATATCTTTATTTTGTAACTATTTATTACAAATGGATATCATATCTCATACCATTTATTTATTAAAATCTACATTATTTTATTTTTTGTAAAAGTATTATGTTTAAGATAAATAATTAATTATTTTGAGTAATTATATTAAAATATTAAATGAGTAAATGCTAAAATAATTATATTATATTTTTAAAGGAATAGATTTTATATACTTGTTATAATTATTTTTGGATGGTGGGTTGGGTGGGCTTAAATTGTATTATATTTTTTTGATTTCAAATTTTAAAATATATTAGGAGTTTATTGAAAATATTTTATGAATATGGGTGATTTTTTGTAATTTTTGTATGATGTGGGTAATTTTTAAAATTTAATAATCTCATCCAGGGTGTTAAGTGCAACTAATGGTATATGTTAGGATATTTTGTGAAATTTTACAAGGTTAGGGTATTAAAAGCAACTATCCCTAAAGGTTGGGATATTAGTTGCAATTTACCCAAGAAAAAAATGTCATAAAAAAGTGTCATCAATAATTGAGATCAATGAATTGAAGTGTAATCACAAATGTGTCATTAATGAATAAAAGTGGAATCAATAAAAAAATATATTATCATTGTTCAAATATGTCATCAATTTTTTTTAGATAAAAAAGTGTAATTGATATATAATCAACTAAATTAAAAAAGTTGCATCAAACAATTACATTAGAAAATTGACATCACGGTAAATAAAAAATTGTCATAAAGGTTTAAAAAAAAAGGGACATTAAAAAAGTGTCATCAAACATTTTCATTAGGAAAGTGGCATCAAAGTGAAAATCAAGTGTCATAAAAAAAGTGTCATCGAAAAAGTGACATCACATTAAAGCAAAAAAATGTCATAAAAAATTGTATCAAAACACTACTATGAAAAAATGACATCACGTTAAAAAAATTGCATAAAAAAGTGACATTAATGGTCAACGGTAAAAAATGACATCACAAAAAGTGAAATCAATGGTCAACGTGAGAGGAAGGAAGGGGGAAAGTGGGAAGAACGAAGAAGGAAGGGGGAATGGAGGGAAGAAAAGGGGGCATGGAGTACACACCATTTAATTATTTATGTTTGTGGTACAATTAACTAATTAGGTTTTCCCAAATATACAATTAGCTAAATCACCCTTATTTTTATCTATCTAATGACACTCATTTTGCATATATTTGGGGAATTTTTTTTTTAACTAAGTGTAACATATGTTAAGGATTTATAGTCACATAAACAACATTAGCTTATTAAATCAACATAAACTCAAACCATAAAAATACATAAGTTTCAATGTTAAATAACAGTACCCACTACCCACTACATCTGGAACATGAAAACACACACATAAAATAAAACATAAAAATATACTACCAACTACACCTTAAACATGAAATTACACATACTCATAAACTTAAACACTACAAATGAACATTATACGCATACATTAACTTCTTCCTCACTTACTGGTGATCATCGTTCAACTTCTTGACCAGCTTGTTCCTCAACTGTTCTTCCTCCAAAGATAACGAACCTATCCTAGTTTGCAAGTTCATAAGAAGGTTATACTTATATTCCACATGTTTCGCCTTTTCACTAACCTTAAATGCTTTAGTCTCCGCTTCCAGTTTCTTCCTCTCGACATCCATTTTCTTCCTTGCTTGACTTTCAGGATATACCCGGAGAGATTCTCTTCTCATTTCCATTTCCTTGGCCTCATCTTTGTTTCGATTTCCCTCAACTCCAACTCGTTCCTCTTAAGGTCATCATAGAACTCTCAAAGATCCGGGGTTGAAGTTCGCTCATTTAACATAGTACTTGGCCTCTTACCCGCTCTTTTGGAACTCGTCCTTCTGAGAAGATGAGCAAATAAACTATCTGGAGTCCCACCTTCACAAGGCAGAGTTTAAGCGTTAGAGCTTGAAGTGTATGCTCCAACTTGATTCACCTTTGTTCTCTTAGAGCTACTCCCTTATGAAGTTGCTGATGGTTGAAGGGAACATTAATTGCCACTTTGGTTCATTCCAAAGCATGCGCCATACATGCTCGAGATTAAACTTCTCTCTTAAGTTACTTGACTCTTTGTACAACATACGAGCATGAGCCAATACATCATCCTCTAATTGACCATTTGTTCTTCCCTGCAAGGTTGTTGCATAAGCCGCTACAAATTTAGAAACAGATGTGTTTACCTTCTAAAAGTGGTTCTTACATTGGCCCCGAGTGTGAGGAGGTCCACCCCCCCTTCTGTCGTTGAAGTACGCTACAACCCTAGACCAAAATGTGTTACTTAATTGGTTGGTTCCTTGGACTTTGTTGGTGTTAAGCCATCCGCTGACGAGCAACTTGTCCTCCCTTTCAGTCCACCGTCTTTTTGTTCCTTCATCATTGACAACAGCAATCTCCTCCACATCTTCATCAGTAACAATCTCCTCCACATCTTTATCAGCAGCAACCTCCTCCACATCTTCATCATCACCTCCTTCTTCCATGCTTGCATGTGTTTCAAATGATGGGCGGGTAATAGGTGGAGATATCAGGTTGATATTCACATTTGGATCATGGTAAATGTCTGGGATGAGTTGAGCAGTTGGATGCATTTGATAAGAAGGTATGAAAGGAAGGTTTGCGTATTGATATGAGAGACAATTTTGATATGGAGGGTGGTTTGGATGCATTTGATATGGTAGATGGTTTGAGTAATTTGGATATTTCGAAGCTAGACTATGTAAGAAGCTCTGAGAAAGATCGAAAGGATTTCCCATCGGATCTATTTTTCTTGCTAGATGGTTTGGGTAATTTGCTTGCCTGATTGCGAGACTGAAGTAACCTCTCCTTTATGTAGTGAAAAGTGAGGTGAGAGAAGAATCTTATATTTACCCAATTCCAAAGTTTGGAATGACTAAAGCTCAGAAGAATATCAGATTAACCCAATTCCGAAGCTTGGAATGACTAAAGCTCATAAGAATCTCATATTTATCCAATTTTGAAGTTTGGAATGCCTAAAGCTCAAAAGAATCTCGGATTTACCCGATTCTGAAGCTTGGAATGACTAAATCTCAAAAGAATCTCGTATTTACCCAATTTCGAAGCTTTGAATGACTAAAGCATCACATGATAGAAGATGCAGAATCAGATTTTACCTACTAGTGAAGCAAGATGTGACATACGCTACTTACGTTGACCAAACTCATTATCGAAGTTGCTGAAATTTGAATTCAAATTCAAATTTGGAATGCCGATTTCAAATTTCAATTTGAATTTGAAATTTGAATTGATGCAACAGTCTAATTGGCCATGAAACGTCCATAAATAATGCATCGGTTCATCGAATGAATCATACCCACATCTTCATCTGCCTAGCTCTAAAGATCTTCTTGCAAAATGTCCAAAAAACCTATGAACTTTGGCTTCACATCTTCATCTAGCTCCTCAACTTCTTCTTCATCCCTATAATTCCCAGATATCCCCAGCTACTTTCCAAATGAGGAGACCGAACTCAATGCCAAACTAGAGGAGTTTATGGTCAATACGATTCGTCGAAGTAGCATTTCTTCATGTCCACGTCGAAGCCGAACTTACATCGAGAGAGATCGAGAAACCGAAAATGCTCAGTTGTTCGAAGATTATTTCTCTCCAACACCAACCTACAATGATGCTCAATTTCGATAAAGATATCGAATGAGGCGACACGTATTTGTACATGTGGTGGACGCTTTGTCTAGTTTTTTTGAGTTCTTTTGCCAACGTCTGGTTGCAATTGGTCGCCTAGCCTATCCCCGTTGCAAAAATGTACGAAAACCATACATATGCTAGTGTATGGGGTTAGTGCTGATGCCACTGATGACTACGTTCATGTTGGTGGCTTAACAACAAGGTCTTACTTGTCGCACTTTGTTGATGGCATCATCACCCTATTTGGGGACGAGTACTTGTGGAGGCCGACTGCAACGGACATGCAATGTCTGTTGTTCATAGGAGATGCTCGTGGTTGGCCCGGAATGATTGGAAGTATTGATTGCATGCATTGAGAATGGAAAAATTGTCCCACTGCATGACAAGGTCAATATGCAATGGGTGATAAAAAGCTGACCGTTGTGCTGGAAGCAGTTGCATCCTATGATATGGATTTGGCATGCATTTTGTAGAACTTCAGGTACGTGTAATGATATTAACGTTCTTGATCATTCTCTGGTATTTGATGATGTGCTGCATGGTCAATCTCCTAAGGCAAATTTTGTTGTAAATGGTAATCATTACAACATGACAAATCACCTCGCGGATGACATCTATCCCCAATGGACTTCATTCATTCCATCCATTCGACATCCATTTGGTGCAAAGGATACATTATTTTCCAATTGTCAAGAGTCAACACATAAAGATGTGGAGCAAGCGTTCGGTGTCTTACAAGTTTGGTTTGCTATTATACGCCATCCGTCACTTGCCTAGGACATTAATTTGATGGGGAAAATAATGATGGCATGCATTATTTTGCATAATATGATCGTTGAAGATGAACGTGATACATATCAACACTACTATGTTCCATCCGACTTCGATCAAGTTATTGTAGCTCAACCTATTATCCCAAATCTACCCCTTGAAATGAGTCAATTCATACAAAATGTAAAATGAGGGCATGCATTATTTTTACCGTCTTTTGTTGAAGTTCTTAAATTCATTATTTTTAGTTATTACTTTTTTCATTTGTGTAATTGATTTATCTATATTATCTCAATTCAATGTTACATATATAAATAGCCAAGATGTAAAAAATAAATTTGTTTTTTTCCTAAGTAGTTCAATGGGTGGTTTACTCCCAACCTTGTCGAGTGAGAAAGCTCATAACTACCACTTTCCACTACCACCTCCACTTAGTGGTATTTTTTTTTTAATTTCCTTTACCTTTTTGCCCTGTGTAAGCTCATTTCAAGTTATCATTTTGTCTTTGTTTGGGAAATAAGAATTCCTTTTCATAAATAATGGTACCTTTGATTTCATTTTTTATATATGTAACTCTTTTAGATATTAATCAATTAAGCTTGCATGCTTGAACGGAAGGAGATGAACACCAGGTTCATAATGCAATCAATAAGCTATCAAAGCTCTTTGTCTCTCAAATAATCAACCTGCAGATGAAAGTGGATATGAACACCAGGTTCATAATTCAATCAACGAGCTCTCAAAGTTCATCGTCTCTCAAATAATCAACTTGCAGAGACGAAAGTGGAGATGAACACCATCAAGGTAATGCTCAATATGTAGGATTTGTAAAATTGGATAGGCTTGAGAATTAAAGAATTGCAAAACAATATGATATCTAATGTAATTCCAATGTAGTGCTTTAGCATAAAAATTCTTTATTTATGGTTTACAAAATAGTCACCAATAAATAATATTTTGTCATTGTACTTCCTTTGCTTTTGTACTCAAATTTGGTTCTTACGTTGTGAGCATTTATGATCTTCTTCTATCTTTCAAAGTAAACTCATTTTGTTTTATAATGTTTATTTTCTAAGGTTAAATAGAAATGATAATAAATCTTGCAATCCAAGGGAGTGCACAGGTGCATAATTGGGACTTGTAAATCACATTCGTATATTACATGTGATGGCGAATCTCACGCCTAAGGGTGCCCGATTGCTTCGAATAGGTAGTCAAATTCGATCCGCCAATGCCCGAATCTCACTAACGTCGTTGGAACCACGAGTATCGATTCTTGTCGAATCTCACGACAAGAACAGATCCTCAGTGTCGCTTCTCACGATCCTTAGTTCTTCGAATCTCACGAAGAAGATGAACGCTTCTCACGTTCATTGATCAGGCAAGTCTTATTCTTGAGAGGCCGATGAATCGACATGCGGAAACAGCCTAAACATACAGTAAGAATAGAAAACAGTGCTATGAAACAAGCAAAAATAACTCTACAACAAGAACGATCTAAGAAGAGCTCCTCCCAACAGTTGCGGATGACGGCGAAGAATGCAGCCAAGCACTACCGAATAGTAGCACCGCGAGCCAACTATACAGCAGGAATCTATCTCATGTGGGAAGTGCAGACGAAACTCTAAGGAAGCTCCTTCCCGGATACGGAGTCATCCTGAACGCACCACTTCATTTTTCTCTCTATGTATTTGTTTGTAAAGTTCTTATGTTATCAATGCAAGTTCTATGAAATAACATATATGTCTTTTCAGCAAATAAAAATAGTTAATTACATGTTATGGTTGTTATAGATATAATTAACATGAAGTGTAAATCTCATTTACAGTAGTAGTTGCAAAGTTCCCTTATTTTGATTGTGGATAAACCAAATCAAAATCAATCCTTAATAATAAAAGATCAATCAACATTGCAATGTGAGAAATCATAATATATAATAACTTTATACAATCATTTATAAATCCCGTGCGTTACGGACGGAGACCGCACTAGTTTTCCTTATATTTTTATCTATAGTTTGATTCATTTTCTTTAGAAAAACTTTTATTGTTTCAACTTGTCTTGATACTTGGCGAATCCCTTCCCAATTCTTATAAACAATGTTGCATCTTGTTTTCAGACGTTGTGCCTTGACGAAGTTATTTTTTCCCTCTCAGAGAGAATGAGACAATTTACATCAGCCTCACCTTTCTCTGACAGTTTGTTCATTCTCATGCCAGTTGAAGACCTTTAATTAGATGCAAAACTTCTTCCCAACTCGTTACTCACATGAGTTCAAAAGCTTTTAGGCGTATGATTCGGGAAACGGAGATACATCTTTTCTCAGAACCGCAAAGGAGAATCTGTTCAGCAAGCTCCTTGGATGGTTAGTTGCAAGAAGTGTACTTACCGAACATGTCAACCTTCCGAACTACAGTTGAATCATGCCACTTTACACAGACAAAATTCAGGACATTTAAGATAATAATTAATAAGTCAAGAAAATGCATCACCTTAAACCTAAGAAGATTATTGTTGAATGGGTCCACCTGCAAGAAATTCCTCACAGAACTTGTTGGATTTTTATTAGAACTTCTGCTAGGATGCGTCTGATTTGAAGAAACGACGCTGAACTCGAGTCAGGCAAATAACATAATGGAACAACCGTGCTGACAATTTTTCCAGGGGACAGATTCAACCAACAGAAGAGAACTAACTGCAAAGTGCAAACACACATCAAACAATTCTAGCAAGCAGGACAAAAGGCTATGTTCGTTGCCTTACATCAAACAAACTAGCTGAATCACATCATCTACATGTCAAATCTCCAGAAAAACAATCCAACAGACACTTGGATTTACATGCCCTCTTACAAATGTTGACCTTAAGAAAGAAGACGTCAAATGCATCCACTCTACAAACATGTACACACAACTACTACTAATAGTTTGCTGATAGTTTCAAGATATCTTTATTTTATTCCCCAGTGTTACATACATACAATGACAAATATAATGCTTACTGATCTCCTGCCCTTCCTGTTGTCTTCTATATCACTTCAAATATCAAACTTCCTGCAATTTTTGAGATTTCAATGCATGTTCCTTTAGGTCTTAAATGTGATACTTCAACACAAAAAAAAAAAAAACTTTGAAAGCATAATCGCCAACATAATAAGACCATTCTTACGAAGAGCTGTAGTAACAACAACAAAAATAATAATTCAATTAAGAATCCCAAGAGCTGTAATGTCTTTTCCTCCCCAAACACTAATCTTCTCTTTATTTTGTTCCTATCTTCAGTCAATTTCACCTCTATCAAAACATCCCATTTCTTTTGTCTTCATCACCATAATAATAAAATTGCAACTCAAAAAGTCTACTTCATCCTTGTGGATGATGATAATCTAGTTAATGGAATAAATATAAATAAACTATTAGCAGTGGGTTTTCATATCCACTGTACATGTGCCTATTCCATTAGAACAAAAAACAAATGAGGTTTCTACGTAGCAGGCCATGGACAATGTATTGGGAAAAAAAAATTGTACCATAAAGAATATTGAATGACAGACATTTAAAAAATATCTTTCTTTTCATAATATGGACAGGAACTATTAGCGAGTCTTTTTCCATATAGTTTAGGCCTTTGAAATGAGATAGGGTATGTTTGGATTCCCAATGTATTATGATTATAAATATAAACACTTGTAAAGTGTTTGGTTAGAAAAATTACAAGATATTTAAAACAATGATTTTAAAATAAAATACCATATAAATTATATAAATCAATTACATTAAGTTTATAAGATAATTATAAACGTAACATAGTACTGAGGATTTGATTGATACAATCTACACAATATTTTATTTTAAGTTCACGCTATTTGAAACACATAAAATTAAGTTAAACAAACACTTCCAAAGTGTTTATGTTTATAATTGTATTATAAACATAAATACTTGGAATCCAAACACACCTTTAGCTAAAAAAAATGACATCTAAACTGATTAATGGATTTTCTAATTAGCTTCATATTCTAGGGGTGGATGTTGATTCTTTTACGTATAAGGCGGGTGCTACCTTCCCTAAGGTAAACAATAATTGAAATTACTTCCATGGATAGCAGAAAATAAATGAAAAATCATTACCGGAAAAGATCAATACACAGTTGATAGTCCCCTGATCATGACGGAATCTGGGGGTTAGACTGATTGATTTTAGCAAAACGCCCTTTGATTCGTATCCGGGTTTCTGCTAGAGCCTTCCGGGATTCATATCTTATGTGCTTCTCATACCTTTTGTTCCATAAATGAATGAACATAAAACCATAGTATCAATAACCATGATGTTTCAAGTCATGATTTGACAAAAAATACTCCCCATTTAGAAAAGTGCTCTAAATTTTTTTCCTTGTACTAAAAGTAAGAATATACCTTCTACTTCTTTTCTTTTCCTTGTAGCGTGACAAAGCAGAGTCCCTGTCCGCACTGTTAACCTCAAAGGTTGGAATTTTGGAAGGAATAGCCACAGATTCAGTCGCATTATGACCCAGCCCTTGACTTCCATTCTTAGCAACAGATGCATTATTGCCTAAATTTGAATTCCTAAAGGCACCTAAGGGAACTTCAACAGAGTTACTCCCGAATAAGATATCTGAAAGAAAGGCTTCGTTTAAAGCCTCCTCCTCCTTGCTATCCTGGCAATACAAACTTTCCTGTGGGACCAAAACACCTAGGCTGTTTAATAAATATACAGAAAGACAAGTGCAAGAAAGCAAAATCAACAATGAGAACCGTATGGGAACCAAAAAACATCAACGAAATTTGTCTTCCCCAACAAAACCTCTGCAACAGTTGAAACATTTTGCAACCACGAGAAAAGGAGATACATATTGAAAAATTATAAGAAAGTAAGGTTTCCTGCAACAATTTTCTATACCAATGCTTTCTAATTTGTTTCTTTAACCTCAAGAAATTTCTAATTTCTTTATCCTTTCCATATTCTCTGGCAGACATGTTATTTGAATCTCCGTAAATCCAACTTCTTAAAACCCTTCATACTTGATTTGATGAAAACAAGCTGCAAATATTTTAAATTATGACCCTAAAGTTGGTACGCATACCCACAAATCCTGTTGAATGTAGGAATGTTTCTGTGGTAGAAGCTTATTATCTCATTTCATCAGGGAAGTGGTACAAATCTACAAAACAGTAACACTACACATCTCATCTTTTAGGTAGCTTAACTTCACTATCTCTCTCTCAGCTAAAGAAAGAATCATATGCTAATTCTTTACATTTTAGCATCCTAGATTCTATGAACCTTCTACTTTCCATATCATTTTTATATGAAAAAGTAAGATTTACACTATTTGATTTCAATGCAGAGCAATAAGACGTGATACCCTGTCATTATAAAGAGAACATTAGCAAAGGCACTACCACATGTATATATGACTGAGCAAATATAAAAGTAAAGAACGCACACCTCTTGCCCAGGAACTATCCCCAGCTCAGAATCATGCTGGTAACCTTCATAAATATCTGAAGCAGCAAACACTTGCTCATATCCTGCCATTTGATGTGCAAGGGCTGGTTGAAATCCCTTAAGCAAACCAGCTTCCGACTTGGCCAATTCACAGAGCTGGCGAATCATCTCTTGCTTATGTTGCCCACAAGTCGAATTTCGATCCTGTTAGGATTACAAGGAGAGTGATAACATTAACCATGTACATACATAGCCTATCACATTAAGTCGTTCACCGTATAGCAAGTAATAAGTCGTTCACCGTATAGCAAGTAGTACACAAAACCCAATACCACAAAAATGATCAATAAGAACAGCTAGCTCATCAAATCAAGTATGCCTATCAACAAATTCAATTGATGAAATCATAAAAATAATAAAATTAAAAAAAAATAGGGATTGAGTATACCTTGGGAAGAGTATCCAGACCCACCATAGCCTGAAACCCATGATCCTCACCACTGGAAACAATCAACTCATCAACACTGACAACCGCATCCCAAAGCCAGAAATCGGACGCCTCCCCAGCCAAACCCTCACCTCCTCCGAATGACTTACACTTACCACAATCCAACCCCTCAAGGCCGACGAAGCTGGCAATCTCAGAAGCAGACGGCTGACCGGAGAAGCCCTCAAGCGGCCTCCGATCATGCGAAGAAGCCGAGGCAGAAGCGCAAGCGGAAGAAGAATCTTTGGCAGCGCAGCTATGGAGCTCAAAATCGCAGTTCTGGCAAAGAACAAAGCGATGGGAGGAGCAGACGATGACGGCAGGGGAGGCGTCGCAGTTGTCGCAGAGGAGGCGGCGAGTGTGCTTGGTGAAGAGCTTGGCAGTGGCGTGGACCTCCCTATCGCAGGCAAGGCAGAGCATGGCGGCGTCGGCGCGGCAGAAGAGGAGTGCTGTCGTTTCGCCGCAGAAGGCGCAGATACGACGCCGTTCGGGAGTCGTCGTCCTCATCTCCTGGGACGTCGGAGAATTCGGCATATCTTTTTATTTGTGGGGTGGTGGTGGAATTCTAGGGTTTATGTGAACCAAATTCCGAATGCAAGGGGGAATGAAATAGGGATTGGAAATTGGGGGGTTAGGAAAGGGGAAGACTAGACTCTTCTGAATCTCAATACCTAACCCCCAACCCCACCTTTCCCCGTGTTGAAAGCGATGTCCCATCCTCCCTTTTTCAACCGTTTTACGTCCATTAATTTTCACTCTTGCAGACTTGCAGTTGCACTGAGTTCCTCTGTAAAAAAAACATTAATAAAAATAATACGGAGTACTGAGTATTTATTTCCACTCTACCGTACCGCCCCCTTTTGAGTTTTGACTCCTCCTGCCAGGTTGTTTCTCTCCCTCTCCTTCCTGGCTTGGCAATTTAGACCATTCCTCTCTAGACCACATATTCTCTAAAAATTTTCCGAAATGAAAATAAAATACATATTCTTTAAATTAATTTAGTTTTATCTTGAATAGCTTTCTCATTTATAAAATTTGGAAAATAATTTACTTTTAAAAATGGAGAATAAGATGAGAAATTTGTTGGATCAAAAAATGTCTTAAAATTCTCCAAAAACTCCAAAATCCTCAAAATAAAGAATTTGTTTGAGATGTTCTTACGTATGACTAGTGTTAGGCCTGGCCTAAGGTCCGACTATTTGATTAAAATTTAATATTTATGATTTTAATTTAAAAGTGGTAAAAACTAAATACGCTACATATTCTATATTTTCCTTTGACTTTTAATTAAAAAAGTTCACACAAAAAATCAAAATTTTCAAAAAATTATCGATATATTTTCTTAAGTTAGTTTATAGCCTTGTTTTGTATAATTTCTATTTTATTTTATCTAAATTCCGCATTAGTTTTACATTAATATAATTAGTGTTTTATAATATATTTTGTGATCGAGTAGTTTGGTATTAGATCCTGATTAATTAAATATTACTAAATAAGTCAATTCGGAGGTGTCGACAAATTGCCCTTATAAAACTTATCCTCATGCACCACATTTAGATAGAGATGACAGACATTATAAAGCAATATAAATAACATCTGACATGAACTAAGAGATTTAAGATTGGAAATCAAGATATTAGAAGGTTTAATTAAAAGTTTTAGTGAAATCCTAGTAAAAATTGTAAAAGAGGCATGCAGCAATCTCCACCACTCCACCAATCTTAAAGCAATTAACGAGATAAGTCATCAAATAAACCTTAAGATTGCAGGTGAAGGTAAAAAGTCCAGTCCTTATAATTATAGTTATCCTTATAAAAAAAATAAGAAATTTACTACTAAGTTAGATGAATTAGAAAATAAAAAAGATCTGATAAGAAGGAAGAAGGACAAGAACTAAAAAATGAAGCAGAATCCATTGCAACGACAAGTTAGGCATTTCAGAATTCGTATAGATGAACCAGGTTGGTTAGAAGAAATGCAATGATATTATCAATTGGAATATTTAAAAACTAACCTTGTAGAGAAAGAAATTATGAGCGACAATGAGTCTGAAAATAATCCTGATGAAGAAGTAGTATATCAACAAATGAGATTACTTAAGATTAAAGATATAAAACCATACCCATATCGAAGGCGCAACAAAAAATAAATGAGATTCTAGGAAAAAAAGCTCAGATGAAACAAAATGAGGCAAGAAGAAACTACAGATAATACGAACATGGATCGACTAGTAATCAAAGACCTCAAATGAGACTAAGAGAATTCCTAGAAAAGAAAGAATGATATGGAGTAAGTATTAAGCCAAATTATAGATCAAACCAAAGAGAACTCCGGCAAAAATCCATAAGTGAGACAGGTTACAAGTTAAACTTTGATGGGATAAGAAACAAACGTGAAATTTTAGAATATTGGAAGAAAATCATGATGAGTGTACTAAACATGAATGTATAGAATATGATACAAGGCTAACTGTAATCACCGCAAAGCTATTTTTCAAATCATTACTTCACTCACTTTCTCACATTGAATAGCTTAAACACCAATTTACACACTTTACATGTTTAATACGTGTTATGTCCCAACTCGGATTAGAGAAGTTGATAGGGAAAGGGAATGAATTAAGGAAGATCAAGAGATTAAGGAAAGGAGGAAGAAGTTAGAGAAGAAGAAAATGCAAAGAGATAAAAGGAGAGAGAGTAAAGGTTAGGGTTAGGGAGAAAGAGGTAATTTCGCATTTGATTCATTGATGATTTCTCTAATACAAGATATAGGGTATTTATATACAAATACCCATACACTAATTCTAATTTCTACACCTAATATCCATATACATGACAATACATTGCTTATTATTATAAAATCTAAAGTAAGCATCAGTTCAAAAGGTACTCGATGCGGCCTAGAATTAACCCAGTTGGCATGAAATGATATTGTGTAAATAAAATTAAATAATTTAGTTACTATAATTAAATGATATTGTGAAATAATACCTTACAAAAATAATAATGAAATAATATTTTTTCCCTTTTGTTTTCATCCAAAATGTTAACAAATTCGATAGAGGGGCATCTGGCGAAAAAAATGAAAACTACAGGGGCATTTGGCAAAAATAATAAAAACCTCAGGGGCACTTGGCAAAATATGTCAAAATTTCGTACACCACACGAATTAGCCTTAACGTCAGGGGTATTTGGCAAAAATTTTGTTAGTTTATTTATTATAGTGCACATAAATAAGAATAAAAAGGAAAATTTTGTTCAAATATCCATTTAGAATGTCTAACTAGTCTATTCCCCGTGCTATGCACAGATTTAATATAAAAAATATTACCCGTATAAAATTATATAATCGAAGAAGTTTTTAAAGAATAAATATAAAAAAAATAAAAGAGTAGAAATAAATAATAAGTATGAGAAAATAGGCAATTAAATTGCCCGCCCTCAACGCTAAAAAAAGACCAACTACAAAGCTCCAAACCCCAACTTATTACTTTTGTTAGGTATATTCAAGGTGAGAGAGAGAAAGGTAACACTTAACCTTTTTATTGTGTTTATCTAGTGCGAGATGAAGTAAACCACATATTTTGGCCAAAAATGTATACATATTGATTAATGCACATAGATTTAAGACATATAACTACATAGCATGGTAAGATTAAATGTACGAAACACGGTAAAAATAATTTGTCCCATTTTGACTTATTTAGCTTTTTTTTCAAGATTAAAAACAACACTTTAGATTTTTATATTTCTTTTCAAACCATTTTTTTAATTATTATTTCTTTAGTTTAACCGGTAAACTAATAAATATTAGTAGAATAATAAATTTGTTTTAAAAAATGGTAAAAATATATGAAAAATCCATTTACAACTTCTTCAACTATGTAATATAAATAGCAAATAATGTTCTATAAAAATTCATACTCAAAACCCTTATATGTAAAATATCATTTTTAATTGCTAATAATTCACTATTAACGTACTATCAATATATGTGATTTTATACCAAATTATCGACATATCTCAACCAAGAGAAGACGCCCATAATAATAAGCTATGTTACTACTTCAAATTCAATCTATTGATCGAGGAACTAATCGCCAAAATGACCCTCACCATGTACAAACCTCTGCTCCTTTCTTTCTAAACCCATCACGTACCACATTTTATACACAAAATAATGTAAATAATATATATAGATACAAAAAAATCACATACAATTGGAAAGAGTAAATGAATAAAAAAAGAGACAAAAATCACATAGCATATCTAGATGTACACATATGTATGATGTATGATGTACATTCATAGATTTCTAGACAGAGGGCTCCTCCCTCTCTCTAGAATCTTTCCTACCAAATGGATTGACATCCATCCTTCCAAACTTTCATTCGATTATCTCCTTTGCCGTTCAACTATCACTCCAAAATTCTATCTTGAAATTCCTAATTGATACCCTTTTTATTTTGGTCATCCTCCCCAAATCCATCCGTTCTTGGCCAATTATATGAAGATATCTTTGGGGCTCAATTTCCTCACGGTAATTCCTCAAATCTCAAACCCCCAATATATCCTCTAATTGCGCCCATCCTTCTTTGTTTGGGCTCGATTTGTCCTCACCGTCGTCAACCCTGCCATGGCGTTGTCACCTCCACCTTCTGCCTATTTCGGGGCCCTCGGCTGCGCCTTTGGTGCTCCTTGCCGCCTTGGATTTTCTCTGCGGTTTTGGTCTTCTGCTCCGAGTCCCAATTTGAAATCCTTTTGTTTTCAATCTCCCCCTTCCTACTTCGATTTGGCTTGTCCTGTCCTTGTCGTCTTCACCTCGGCCATGACCATGTTGCTTCTGGTCTGGTGGTGGCCTGGAGGCGAGTCGCCGGTGTTGGGGGTTTACGTTGTCTCCGTCCGTGATTGTCGATCTGGTTGCCTCTCTCATCCTTCTCCTCTCGGCATGTACTCTGGTCGACTCGTTGCCGGCGTCTTGCTTCCCGACCGTTGTTGTTGCAACCCCCCCCCCCCTCCCCCGCATGTGCTCCTTGTCGTGCACGCCATGGCGGATTTGGCACAATCAAGGACTGTACACTGTTGTTTCCTTGGCGTGCAAGCGTCTCTTTTCCGCCTTGTACGCCAAGGACAATCGGGAAATAAAAACACAATAAATTTTTTGATTTATATATTTATATATATTTATATTTGTATATAAATCAATAAATAATAGCAACCTCCCTTCGGGTTTTATCTACCTATAAATTTATATATTTATTTTTAGGTTAATTCGGAGTAGTAATCGTTTTATACATATATCTATTTGTATATGTATATAAAATCAATAAAAAAATGTCCGAAAGGGCTTAGTTAAATCCCGTAAGGGTTCGAAAAACCGCTCGAAAGAGCTTGGACTAAACCCCGTTTGGGCTTGACCGGTCCGTTGTGATTGGTCCTTTATGGTGTGATTTGCTCAGGTGGCATGCGTCTCTACTTTGGTGCGGCTTGGGCGTTCTTCTTCAATGTTGGGGTTCTGGCAGTCGGAGTCAGGTTTGGCTGGGATCGAGGTGGTGTGTACGGGGCGACTCCGTGTACGGGAAGGAGCTTCCTGGAGGTTCGTCTTCACCACCAACAGGATTTCCTGATGTATCGCCGTCCAGCGGTGCTGTTTTAGGACGGTGCTTGGCTTTCGTCCGTAGTCTACGTCCCCATCGTGTTAGATTTAGTTTTGTCTTGGCTCGTTTCTTGTAGGGTGCGTTTCCTCTTGTTGTATTGCACCACTTTTTGTTTTTCGTTTGTATGTTTTGACGGGTTTCCGTCTGACGACTTGTCGGCCATCGACATTCAGGTTTGTTTGATCTCGAATTATTACCTTATCAAAAAAAATATATGTATGATGTACACACACGTATACATAAAATAGTACATAAATCATGTCATTACCATATATGACAAAATAAATATTAAAATAAATAAATTAAATAGGTGGTCAAAAATTAACATGTGGCACAATGTTATTCGTTAAAAAGGCGGAAAAATATTGAAGCAGAAGCTCACACGTGGCAGTGTAGCTTATGCTTTAATATTGTATAGGATATAGGATTAGATAAATGTCCATATTGAAATGATAATTAGGTAAATGTCCATAATTTTATTTAATCCCCAAACTACCCTTATTATAATTTAATCCCAAAACCTCATCCCTTTCTCTTGCAGCCACTAATTATATTTCTCTCTCTTGTATCTAATCTCAGCCGCTATATGCGACATCCTTGCCCCTTTGCTCGCTTGAGCAACCTCCACCACTTTAGTGCCTTTTTTTAGCTCATCGTCATTAGCAACAACCGACCTGTTCGGAGGTCCTTTTGAGTGAGGGTATGATCGAAGCTCCAGATTCGTTTTCTTTAATTTCACTTCTTCTACAAATCTAGGATTGTGATTGTTTCGTTTAGTCCAACCTTGCTTGTGGATTTTAGGTTTTGTGGTTGAAACTTTCGAGATTAAATTACATAATGGCTTAGATCTAAGGGGATTTGTTGTTGTTAATTTTATTTTTTTGGTGATGGAATCGGTTTACTGGAATTTGTGGGATGCAATTAAGCTTCAAAAATTGCCGGTGAATTGCTCTATTGGAGCAAGTGTTTGAATTGGATGAATATGACGATGGCTCCCTCAGGTTATTCTTCTCTTTCTCTCGTGTTCCTTGCTCATCTGCTTCTCCTCTTTCTCTCAGGTTCTTCTCCTAGCCATCAACTTCTTCTTCTCATTCTCTCCAGGTTCAGCCTCTTTGCCTCTTTGTTCATCGCTGGAGTCAGAGTCTTGGATCCCATCTCCTTCTTGGCTTCCCCTTTTCTTCAGGTTCGTCCTCTTCGCATCCCCATCTGATTTCAACGTGGTTTATATCCATTTGCATCAATGTTATGGTGACAATTTTCTAAGGTTACAATATCATGGTGACAATATATTGTCATCAACCTTGCCAGTAATAGTTGACACCAACAATTGTCATCAGGAAAAAGAAAATCAATTGTCACTAGAAAAGATTTCCCTTAACTGTCACCGGAAAAAATAAAATGTCACAAAAAGATTAATTGTCACTAAAATAATTATCACAAATATGTGTTCAAATAATATTTAGTATGGTAGTGGCAATTTTTTGTGGTTACATGGTTGTGGTGACAAATATGTATTCAAATAATATTTTGGTGACAATTTCGGTGAGAGAAACTAGTCACACTTTTAAAGTTTTATTTGGTGACAATATTTTGGTGAAAAAAGTGAGTTAATACTAGGTGACAACGGTGATGACATTAGTTCCGTACACACATTTTAGTTTAGTGACAAAAGTGAGTCAAACTTTTAAAATTTTATTTGGTGACAATATTTTGATGATATATAATGTGGTGGTGACATTTCTTGTTATGTTGACATATTTTTGTTAACATTAACGGTTCAACGTTTTAAAATATGGGTTGATAATAATCCCTTGGTGATATATAATGTCATTGTGATAATTTTTTAAGGTTATAACATCGTGGTGACAATATATTGTCATCAACCTCGTCACTAACAGCTGTCACGAGGAAAATCATCTATTAGCAGAAAAATAATAATTTTTCACCGGGAAAAAGTGATACTGACAACTGTCCCCAAAAGGAAATCAACCGTAAAAAAAATCTATGTCACCAGGAAAAAATCAATTGTCACCAGAAAAAAAATCCCCCAAATGTCCCTAGAAAAAATAAAATGTCACCAAAAAGTCAATTGTCACCGAAACAACTGTCACAAAAAAAATATAGTCAACTATCACCGGAAAAACTGTCACCAAAAGTAGGCATTGTTCGAAATGGTCAATGTTGACTAGTCAAGTCAAAACTAAAAAAGGTCAAAGGGAGAAGGAGGGAGAGTTAGGGAAGGAAGGGTAAAATTGTCAAAAATGGATATTTCATTAATTATTAAAAAAAGTGAACATTTACCTAAAAATATCTTCTAATATGGATATTCACCAAATTTAACCAATAAAAAATGAAATATCTCAAAAATAGTTATAAAGCTTTATTATATATTAAAGGGAAAACTAATTAAAATACCCCCACCTTTGGGGGTATGGTAAAAATATATCTTAAACTTTCAAATGTAATAAAAATATCCCGACCTTTGAGGGTAATGGTAATATATTACTACTGGTTTTTCTCATGGTTCAAAAATGCTGACAAGACAGCCTACGTGGATTTTTTTTAACAAGGCAACCTAAGTGGAAGCCTTTTTACAAATGAGCACTAAAATTGGGTTTTATTGAACGATTTCTTTAAGAAAAAAATAAAGAGTTGGACCGGGTTTGTACCCAACAACTGATTTTCATTTTTAATGATGAAAATATCAACCTTAAACCTAGTCAAGCAACTTCTCCTCCTCGAATTTCGATCAATCTCCTTGAATCCACACCAGTTCAAAAGGCGATCACGAAAGAAGATTAGAGGGAGAAAAAGGCATTGGGTATGAATCCAGTCCAACTCTTTATTTTTTTTATCTAAGGAAACCGTCCAAGAAAGCCCTTGTCACAAAAATTCACGTAGGCTGCCCTGTCACCATTTTTGACCCGGGAGAAAACCCGTGGTGATATATTACCACTATTCTCAAAGGTCGGGATATTTTTATTACATTTAAAAGTTTAGGATATATTTTTACCATACCCCCAAAGGTGGGGGGTATTTTAATTAGTTTTTCCTATATTCAATTTGAAAATCTTTTCTATGTTAAAAAGAAAATAATTTTTATTAAAAATATATTTACTTAAAATGAAATACCCAAAATAATTTGGGGTATTTCAGGATTAAGGAGAAGATGATACATAAACATTAAATATTCTAAATTAAGAGTATATATAGATAGTTAGTAAATAAATTTACGTTAAACCCAATAATTATATTAGATTGAATTCAATGTTTTGAATTAAACCCAATAGTTAGTTAGTAAATATGTTAAGAATAAAAGAAAAATGTGATTGATTTGAAGAGATAAAGTGAAAAATAAAAAATAATTAAAGGAAATAAATAATTAAAAAAGGTCAAAAAAGCTTGATTGTTGAAAAGAGGAATTTTTTTTTCGAAATATTCATAAATAATTACGAAAATATTCAAGCTTTCAAAATAATTACACAAATATTCATTTTTTGCAGGTGGAGCAGAAAAACGCGGATCCAGATCGCGTTTTATTCATAGAGCAGGAAAGAGAATTGGCGCCTGGGTGGAGGTTTGAAATTTACGAAAGAAACGCGGTCCGAGACCGAGTTTCTACTTTTAAATAAAATGAAAATTACGAATAAAATGACGATGCTTAGCTGGCACTAGAAACGCGATCTGAGACCGCATTTCTAGTGTGGATTGAGGACCCACTCGTCAGTCTTTGCTGAGTCACAATGGTCACATACTGTTGGTTTCAGAAAAAAAAGTCAAAGGTGCATTGAATGTGGTGGTTTTAACATAAAACGCGGGGTGGAGCCGCGTCTTTCTATTAAACCCTAAATAAACCGCCTCCTTCTCCACTTCATCTTCTTTCTCCGTCTCGTCCGACCTTTGTTCTTCTTTTGCTCCCTCAACCTGCCCATCTTCTCGTGTAATCCCCCTCCATCTTCAAAGGTTATTCGCATCCATTGGCCTTTATTTGCTCGAGTAACCCCTGTATCACAGATTCGAGGTTTTTTTTTCTGTTTTTGTTTTGAACGATTATGTGGTACGTAGATGTTAAGGGTTCGTTTAAATGGTGTGATAGTTGTGTGTTTGTGACAATAATTCAAGTTTAGTGTGATTTCTTTATTAATTTTTTTTGGTTTGAAAGATTATGGATTAGGAGATGAGATGTTATAGGGTAAATAATGGTTTGATAGTTTAATGTTTGTGGATTTTGATTAATTAGTGATTATTATAGATCTGAAATCTTATGATAGTTGTAGATCCGAAATTGTGGGATGATTGCATGTTGTAACAATTAGATTGTATGAATATGGGAGGAGAATATATTTTAAGTGGCATGAAATAATAAGGGAGTATATTTGAAGTGGCATGAAAGAATTAGATTGTATGAATATGGGAAAGATTAGGAAGCTTTGATTGAGAACAAAATTTTTATAGTACAAAATAATAGGATAATAATAGATTATATATAAGAAAACAATTTATAAAAGAGTAGAATTTAATTAGGTTAAAAATATATAGAGGAGAAGAGGTTGCAAATAATAGATTTTGATTGTTAAGCGATTGTAGGTTAACTAATTTTGAAATGCATGATAAAAAATAGATTTAGTATGTAATTTATTTGCGATTCTGAACAAATTAAGTTCTTTGTCTTAGGGAGGCAAACATGGCAATGCAAGTGAATCCCGGTCCGCTGGTGAATGAGGTGCTCCACAGACAGCATCTTCATAGGTCAACTGATGTGTGGAATCAGGAGGAATATGTAAGTACATATTGTTTTCATGACGTATACAATTACTTGAAACGTTACAAACAGATCAGATGTTTATGCTTGTCAGTTTTATATTTGTAGACGAATGGTGTGATCCAACATAGACTACACTTGCGTAAGTTTGGGCGAGATCTAGCTCCAGACCCTAGAGTGATGCAGTACATAAAGGTGGCAGGATTCGAATGCATCTACAAGCTCGGATCTGGGTTTGAGCTAGACAACGACCTAATCGCGACGCTGATAGAAAGATGGAGACCTGAGACTCACACCTTCCACTTAAATGTTGGGGAGGCCACAATCACACTCCAAGATGTTTCAGTTATATTGGGGCTACGTGTTGATGGTCTCGCAGTTACTGGAATTGCATGCTACGATTGGCCAACTGTCGCTGAAACATTTCTCGGGCAAAGACCCCCTCCAAATCAGATTAGGGGTTCGTCGGTGAAGGTGGCCTGGCTTCGACAACTGATATTAGTGCCCCTACCAGAAGATGCGGCGGAACATGCAGTGCAGTGTCAAGCTAGGGCGTACATTCTACTACTATTGGGAGGTGTCCTGTTCGCTGATAACAGTGGCGGTCAAGTGCAATTACTATACCTCCCACTGCTAGCGGATTTGGAGGCTGCTAGCCAGTACAATTGGGGCAGTGCAACATTGGCCTTCCTCTATCGACAGCTTTGTAGAGCTACAGAACGGGAGAAAGTTGAGATCGTAGGGCCCGTCATCTTATTGCAGGTATGACAACCGTTTCATTGTCTGTTTTTCCAAATTATATAACTTGTTAACTTATTAACTTTACGATAACACCAGTTGTGGGCATGGGAGCGCATACCCATTGGTCGACCACGCTGCATTATCCCACTCGGTGAAGGTGATGACCAAAATGCAGTTCGAATGGCGAGAATGCGAGAAGCTAGGAAGAAGACAAGCTATGGTTCCCAGCCTCCCCCATTTAGCTCCCGATTTGTAGATGGAGAGGATTCTTTAGCTATGAGATGGCTTCATTGTTTATACTCTTACGGAACTACCATGAAGACGTTGATGTACTACCGCGATGCATTCGATCGCTAAACTTTTGATCAGGTTAGTTAGTTTTTTCATTACTTTCCATCATCGTTTATGTTAGAATGACCAACAATCTTAATTAGTCAATTGCATTACTTTCCAATCCAGCTTGTGTGGGAACCCTACTCCAGCGACGTGCTAGCTCACCTTGCACCCATATGTCAGGAAGGTGAGAATATCTGGCGATCTACCACACCTCTCATATGCTTCGAGATCGTAGAGGAGCACCACCCAGAGTGTGTTTCCCGCCAGTTTGGGGATGTGCAGGTGGTTCCCCCAGCATGTGGATATGATGAGGCGTTGCACAAGATGGATCGAAGGGGAAAACCCCAGCACAACTGGACCCAGGTTCATGCAAAATGGATCCAGTTGTGGAATGAGCGGGAAAACTCTATTCAGGCCATACCTGAGGTGGACGACGAGGATATATTGAATATATTTCAATATATTCATCTTATTTCATCACCAAATATTAACTACACCAAACAATCATATAAGTTAAATAATCCTATTTCAATTTATTTCATCCTATTTCAATATACAAACGGGATCATATATTGAATATATTTCATCAACAAGTTAAACAATTTATTCATGATATCAAGGACAAGTTCATATAATTCAATATAATCCTCCAACTATAATAAAACAACTACATTCTTACGCACATAATCTTACATCTTAGTCACGATAAAGATTCAAAACACATAATTTTACATCTTACTCACAATAATAACTACGTAATCGTGCGATTTTTTATTAAGGATTCAAAACACCTAAACTTAAGTACAACAATGGAAGAATATTAAAGATTCTAAACATCTAAATCATTCAAGTCAAATAAGAGTGTGAAACTAACCTTAATCAGAACTTCAAGCAACTATGTGACAATATATAGATTGGATAATTGATTGTTTTAACCGGAGAGCTTCATGCGAGAGAAGCAAAGGCGAAGGGATGATGAAGGAAGGGATGAAGTATTCAGGAAGGGAGGGATGGGTTACTCATATGTATATAAATAAAAACGCGGACTCAGCCAACGTTTTTAGCTCAGATTCTCCTACACCAGTTGGAGGGAATATTTGCAGAAGCTTTGGGGCTTAGAAACGCGGACTGACCCCGCGTTTTTAAGTACAGATTCTCATAGAGGAATCTTTGACCCATTTTTTTCTGAAACCAATAGAGAAACGCGGTCTGAGACCGCGTTTCTTTCGTAAATTTCAAACCCCACCCATGCGCCAATTCTCTTTCCTGCTCTATGAATAAAACGCGGTCTGGGTCCGCGTTTTTCTGCTCCACCTGCAAAAAATGAATATTTGTGTAATTATTTTGAAAGCTTGAATATTTTCGTAATTATTTAATTATTTATGAATATTTCGAAAAAAAATTCTGAAAAGAGATGATTAAGGAGAAGATGACATATAAATATTAAGTATTACTCCCTCCATTAATTAAAACTTGACATTTTACTATTCATGCACGCTTTTTGAGGTGTTAAAAACTATATAAAATATTAATTTTTTTAACATATTTTTTAAATAATTTCATACTTGTTACTATTAATTATGAATTTATAAAAACAAATTTAAAAAAATGTTAATATTTCATATAGTTTTTATCATTCTAAAAAAACGTGCATGAATAGTAAACGACAAGTTTTAATTAACAGATAGAGTATAAATTAAGAGTATATATAGATATATAGATAATTAAAAGAAATAAATCATTAAAAAATGCCAAAAAACTGAGAAGAAATTTGGCCCAAAGGCCTTTTACAATAGCCATTTAGAAATTGTTTTGACTTTACTAGTAAAATGTCCAAAAACATTTCATAATACCAAAACTACCCTCATTTTATTTTATTCATCCTTCCCGCTTGTCCCTCCGTCTTTAGACTTTTAGATCCCCAACCCATTCCCGTCCTCGGCGGCGACGGACTCCTCCTTCCATTCCAGTCCCCGTCGACGGCGAACTCCTCCTTCCCATTCCAGTCCTCGTCAGCGGCGAACTCCCTCCCGGACCTCGTCTTCTGAAGGAAGCTCCTGTAGAGGCGGTACCTTCGGAGAAGACAATACAACTCTCGAAGTTCAAGCTCCGATTCCTATCAAAGTGCTAGCTGGATACAATAATTACTTGCAAATTTTAATTCCCCAAATTCTGATCCCCCTTTTCCCTGACATGGAGAATTGAGCCCATTTACTTTTATTACTCCTTTTTACACCAATATACTCCTTCTGTTCGGTAAAACATGTCATTATAGCTTATTTTACAAGTTTTAAGGCAATTAACAAATATACTAATTTACCCTCAATTATTACCCTCCTTTTTTACTTTATCGAAAACTACAACTAACAAACCATCAATCATATCAGGGGCATTTTTGTAAAGTGAAGTGCAAAATACCTACAAGGACAAGTTTTTTTGAACAAAAATAACACCCTAAAATGACATGTTTTGCCGAACGGAGGGAGTAGTACTCAGTATTGATGATCATTAATAAAATCTCTAATTTAAAATATACTCCATCGTACTATCGAGTAACCAATACAGTATATACATTATATATACATGCATAGTCTTTATCTTTATGATGTATTATCTTCACAAGTTTGTGATTACATTTTTTTAGGTGATACTACTAATACTTGTCCTTATTTTAAATTTTCGCTTTGGTGACAGTGGTTTTGCTTAGCATCAGTGACAGATCCTGATACAATTAGTTGAGGAGGCGAAAAATTAAGCCCTAAATTTTTTTCCGAAAAATCATCAATTCGAGTAACTAGAATAAAAATATAAATCGTATATACTTTATTTCACAATTTTCAAATATTTTAATATAGCATGCTAATATGAAGTTTTAGGGTTTAATTATAGTATTAAGTTACAATATTTAACAAACGATAATTACGATAGAAGTATATCTGTTAGACAAATGATATACATGTTCAATTTTTAAACGTTTATAACTTTTTACTCGGGTGTCAGATTTGAGCTTATAATATATCAAATCGAAGCTATCGAAAAGAAGAACACATATATTAAATTTTATTTTTGATTTGGGGGGGCGACTGCCACCCCTGGCCCTTTAAAGGATCCACCCCTGCTTAGCATTAGCCCTCTAGGGTTTGTGCTTCCTTTGTCTTAGGGTTTTCCTTTGGTTACAGTATCTATGACCCCGTTTTAATAGTGGTGACAGTGTTTATGACCCCATTTTAATAGTGGTGACAACGTCTATCACCCTCTTACTCATTCATATATGTCCACTTTTTTTTGCTTATCATTAGCCCCTTTTGGGTTTGTGCTTCCCTTGTCCTAGGATTTTCCTTTGGTTACAGTGTCTATGATCCTATTTTTATAGTGGTGACAGTGTCTATGACACTGTTTTATTAGTGGTTACAGTGTATATGATCCTATTTTTATTTTGGTTACAACATCTATGACCCGCTTACCCATTCATATATTAGAAGAAAACTGTCACCACATGTATTTTGGCTTCTCATTAGTCCCTTTAAGGTTTGTGCTTCACTTGTCCTAGGGTTTTCCTTGACCCTGTTTTTATATGTCCTAGGGTTTTTCTTGACCCTGCTTTTATAGTGGTGACAGTGTCTATGACCCTATTTTCGTTTTGGTTACAACGTCTATGACCCTCTTACCCATTCATATATTAGAGAAGAACTGTCACCACATGTATTTTGGCTTCTCATTAACCCCTATAGGGTTTGTGATTTCCTTGTCCTAGGGTTTTCCTTGGTTATAGTGTCTATGACCCTGTTTTTATTTTGATTACAATGTCTATGACCCTATTTTTATTTTGGTTACAACATCCATGACCCTCTTACCCATTCATATATTAGAGGAGAACTGTAACCACATGTATTTTCGTTTTGGTGACAGCCGTGGTGACACTGTTTTTATGGTGATGACACCACTAATAACACATTCTCTTGTCCTAGGGTTTTTTCTTTGGTGACAGTTGTGGTGACACTGTATTAATTGTGGTGATAACATTTATATCACTGTTATAATTGTGGTGACACCATTTACGACCCTATTTTTATGGAAGTGGCAATGTGTTAAGAACATAATTACAAGGACCAAGAGAAATTAAGCTAGCTTGATATACATGAAATTAGTGTTTTCATTAATTGATAAATAATATATGTGTGATAAACACACACCACTCAAACATGTCTATATATGTATATACTGTGTAGATATATATAATTACCAAGCCATTGATGTGAATGACTCACATTCATCTTGTGCATATGAGCTCCCAAATTAATTTTTACGGACCGATTTTGCAAAGTGCAGCCCCCAGAGAAGATCTAGCAATTTTAGGATGCAATCAAAGTATCAAACCATCTGCTTTGGGCATCGGGTGGCAGCCCTTGTAACCGACTTAGCAGACTCAATTCGCATGAAGCAACAGGCGCACCATGTTTATGGAGTCTTCAAAGTAGCCGGCGCAAGATCGATCTCGCTTCGATCTTCCTCCCGTCCACCACCAAGGCTACTATCATCGCCGCCGTACCTCCTCCCGTATCCAACTCCATCGCCGGGGAACCTGTCCTCATCAACCAAAAATCCATTCTCGAGGCAGAGATCGGCGACGAAGAGTTTTTCGTCGTTGCTGAGGAGCCCGCCTCTGCAGCTCTTGCCGAACATCGAAATTGAGGTCCCGGCGACGCCGGCGGCGAGGATTGAAGCCATGGCTATCAGTTTCAAGGTCCGAGGCGACGTCGTTGTGGCAATCGGCGGATTCTGATGAGAAACACCTCGAATTGAACATGGAGATTAGAGCGAGAGCACCGGGGATTGGTCGCGACAGATGCCGGAGGAGAGGCCGAGAGGGAGAGCGCGATGAGGGGATCTGGGAGGCAAATCCGAGGGAAGGAGAAGGAGCCATGGGAGCGGAGAGAGATCGAATGATCAAATTGGGATCTAATTGGAAAAAAAAATCAGTGAATTAGGAGGAGAAGGGAAATAAGCGTGAACAACCTAACAAATAAGGACAAGGGTAAAAGTGTCAATTTAGGACACTCACCTAATTTCCATAAGAAAATGGATAAGGAGCTAAAATTTGGCCTCTAAATGGACACATACCACTTGGTGAAAATGAGATGATTAAGGAGAAGATGACCCATAAGGATTAAGTATTTTAAATTGATAGTATATATATAGATAGATATAGACAAGGGAAAATTTCGATTCCAAGTTATGGGACGTAACGATCCACACTTCCTCAGGGGACGCCTTTTCCACCGATGGGTTTCTGCCTCTGTCTCCCCGGCGTCGAGACGTCGTGTCTGTCCCTCGACTTTCCCATGTTCTCGGCATTCGCAGTCTCTACTTGGTGTCCTTCGACTGCCTCTCTGTTGATCTTATTTGCTGTGATCGTTTGTATTCGGGCTTTTCTTTTTGTATTTTGGTTTTGTCCTGGTTGTTTGACGGTTAGCCCGTCTGCCGTTCCCTCGGCCTCTCGTTTTCTCAGATGTCTTTTGTCATATGGGATTTCGAATTATTTCCTTTAAAAAAAAAAACAAAAAAAAAAGAAGTTATGGGACGTAACAAAGAGCCATAAATAAATTTAAAAAATATTAAATGTGAATTAAATAGTTATTTTAAGTTAAAAAAAAAGCTAATATGGAAAAAAATCCACAAAATGAAGCTATTTGGATTTGCATTTAAGATCTCATGGTTCTAATCCTACCCATAGCAAGCTAAAAACAGTTTGTGATTTTTATTTACTAATTTCAACCTCTTTTAATTCTTACATTATCGGATTTTTTTTTATAAAAAAATTACTTTAATTTTTTCCTCCGAGCCCCTCCCTCCTAGGGATGACAATTTCATCGCACCCGACGGATATCTGTCTCACTCGACCCGAAAAAGTGGGTGAAAATCCGAAATAAAGCAGATATTAAATGGGTGATGGTTGAACGGGTGATGGGTCGGGTCGGATTCGGGTGAAGACATTCCCCACCCGTCACCCGACCCATCACCCGATCTGTCACCGACTCGTCACTCGACTTATATTCTATAATTATATTTTATTTGTGAAATTACCAATATACCCCTAAACTCTAATTCAAGATAACTATCAAACGATTAAAATGGAAATATCTTGCCATAAAGTAAGTTATGCAATTTTTATTTGAAGATATGCAATACAATTGGCTTCTAATTAAAATGGATACGTCAGTGCAATGGGCTTCTAATTAATGTTTATTTGTCGATGTGTTCAACGTATGTTTTTCAATATTTTTTTTGATGAATTTGATGTCTTGTATTTCACCCGAATAATCACCCGATCCACCCGATCACCCGGTGGGTGATGGGTAGACGGGGCGGGTGAAATATTTGGTGGGTGATGGGGCGGGTAGGGTGAAGGGTTTTGGGTGGTGGACTATGATACCCCGAAATTCCATTTCATAGCGGTTTCGCGTTTCTACATATGAAGAAACTCCGAAACTCCGGGGAAACACCTCAGAAACGTTTCTGAGAGGTCAGAAACTTTGACCGTTTCGTTGACCAAAAAAGTCAGAAACTTTGACCGTTTTCGTTTGGTCAGAAACGTTTCTAACTTGTCAGATGACGTTTCCACTAATTTTATAGTTAAAAAAATAAAAAAAAAATCAAACTCTAAATCACACTTCTCCTTCCTCCCGTCTGAAACTCTCGTTTCCCTCTATCCTTGTCGCTTACTTCTCCTCCATTTTCGGTCATCCCTCCTTTCACTTGATCAGTGTTCTCTCCCTCTAAGCTCTCTTCTGGTAAACCCTCACTTGTAGAACTTTCTCTTGATAAGCCAGAACTTAAGGAAGAGTTAGCTAAGTAGAAGATTGATGTTAGATTGATTACTTTGTGTTGTTATTGATTATATTGTTATTTTAAAACTAAGTTACTTTATTTTGTTGGTTCGCAAGACATTTAATATATTTGACATGTTTGTATTGATTTCTGTTAAGGAGTAAGAACATTGTTTATCACGGTATTGAACATTTCAATTTGTAGCCTTAATGATGCATTCTATGTGTATCACTTGGTGATATGTTTATTGCTCTTATTTAAACCTTTAAATGAACAAATAATTCATATTAATTGTTGTTTCCTCGGCGATTCCGTTTCCTACAAAATTTGGATTGTCGTTTCCCCGTTTCCGTTTCCGTTTCCCTTCCGGTTTTCGTTTCTGTTTCCGTGTAACATAGGTGGTGGGTCGGGTGACAGAAGTAGATCATCCACCCATCACCCGACCCATTGCCATCCCTACTCCCTCCACTCCTCTGTGAATACATGATATATTGATATAGATACAAAACGTTAAATAACTCTGATAAAAGCTAAGATTTAATTCGATACAATTACAATCGAATTCAGGTGAAAACTGAGTGAACCAAAACCTAGCTCAATCCGAAAACCAACTTGACTGAATTCCAGACAAGATCGAGTAAAAAAAAAGGACCCAGACCCGAACCTGATTGCCACCACCACGGGTCCACTGGTATATATTTAGACATTGTTCAATCACTTGCCGAAGCCAAAGGTTTAATTTCTCCAACCATTGTCAATTATTGATTAAGTACTACGTGCCCAGGTGACCAGCAATCCAAAAAAGCAATTCATCACAAAAGACTACGGTTGAATAAATACCCCCCATAAATAGTAGGTAGTTCTCATGACCATGGGTAATAAACACTGCCTTCTCTTTCTACGTGTTCTTTAAAACTTCTTTACACAAGAAAAGGAACTTCAAATGAAAATGCAAAGAACATCACCTTCAAGCTCTCTTGTGCCGAGGAAGGACCTTTAAGGACTCGGGAGCATGGCAGCTTCAATCCTTCTCGGTAACAACTAATGCACCATGCAAGCAGCCTTGTTATAGCCTTCAGAGAATAATTTAAGAGTCATGGGTAGGATGGGAAATGTCCTCAGACGAACTTACAGTCCCTCCAAAATTTTCTGTATCCACAGTCATATCGTCTTGAACCTCAGCCTCTTCCACCTCAGTCATTACCTCATCCCTGTCTTCAGCTGAAGGCTCCACACCATTCTCCACTGAATTATTATGAGGCTTAATGTTTACTTCTTCCTTTGGTGCATCAGCTTGTTGCTCCAACCCAGCCAATGGGTGTGGATCCGTACACTTGAACAATGTGGTTGTCACCAACAGATTCTACTTAGAAAAATCAACCTCCGGTTAGATGTAGATACATTAAGATTGGATTCAATGATAAACCAGAAAGCTTGGATCATTCACAGCCAACAAATCCTATGTACAAGAATGAGAACAAATGGCAGAGACAAACTTCCACATTCTGAAGTGGCCCACCCACCACAAGAGTGCTCGTTGTTTAAAAGAAAACGCCATGCATTTTCTCTGAAACAAAATACTCTACATTCCACAAAATGAATGGACATGTAAAACATTCGACTCCAATCCTATACTTATACAGTTATACCACTCTAAAGACCTCAGCATCATATCATTTTGGCAGCCATAAACAGTCCCCATGCCAAAGGACCCAATTAAACCAGCAGAATCCTCAATTCCATTTATGTAACAAGCCAAGATTTGAGGACTGGGGAAAAGACATGGGAAAATAGGACAGGCATGTCTATTGTGATGAATCACTAAGAAGTCTACCTCCCACCAAAACCCAAACCCGTAAAGAAACCTTCGAATAAAACCTTCTAGATTCACAGGTATATATACAATGAATATATGACTACCTACAAAATCAAATTTCCAAGCTGTTATCACCACTTACTGTCCATGAGCAACGAATCAGTTACAGTGGCTGTCAAAACAAAACTAATTTATAATCCCAAAATACGATATTAACACCTAAATCATTAAACAAAAGTAGGTAACATCTTACAATAAAAAAAATTTACAAGCACAGTAAACAGTAAACAAGCTAAAAAGAGGTTAATAACGTTCACCAAAACAAATATCGGTCTGCTGCATAGCATGAATAGCTTGAGGACTATTATTAACATACCTTATCTAATGCAAGCGCAAGTTTTGAAAGGACTGGATAAATATCGTGAGCATCCAATAGAATCTGACAAGATGAGTAGAAATATAAAGACTCGGTGGAAGTGGATATGTAATCGAAGGAAAGAGACCACAACTACATAAGATTTCATACTGAAGTTGCTAGGCCAATGCCACATGAGTGACAAAGTTACTCCCAACAAAGACATAACATGGTAATTAATAAAAGGATGAAAGCACAGAAACAAAGATACCTCACAAAGTCTTTGCAACGTAAATGGAGGCCCCTCTGGAAAGTTATGAAGAGCTGGACCATCACATAAAAACAAACCAATACAAATCTTAGAATAGCACAGACCAACTCTATATTTCCCAGATTGGGCAGGATGGTGAAGGAAGAAGTCATAAATGTGCAGATCAGCTTGCATGTAAGTTTAATGAAAAGGATTCCACATTAACCATCAACATCCTAAATTAGTCATAATATCACGTTCTTAATAGTCCCTTGACTACATCCCCACACCTCCACAAACACAAAAAAAATTAGCCACTGACAAATAAGATATTTAAAACAATATTAATTTTTTTTTTTTAAAAAAATCAATTTTTCAAGGCCACTTAAATTTCTTTAATATTTTGGGGAGTTCAACAACAGAAAGGAGCATTACTTCGTTTCTTGAAGAAACTAATTATAAGATGAGAAAGAGAATGGCTGAATATAAACAGCTGCAATAACAAAGAGGTCAAAATAGTTATCTAAGGAAAAAAAATGTACCTTCATCCAGTCTCTTAACCAAATCCTGGAATGTTTCACCAGTAGTAGAGTTAACTTGGTCATCAGCCATCTTTGCCTCTGGATACTCTGACAAAACCTAGGTTTACAAATTTGAACCAGACAGAGTGGTCAGCTTATGAAAAGCAGAATTCAGAAATGCAAGTTCAAATGAACACCAGTCATAAACCGAGGACATCCATATTCCATACTAGCCTACCTCACCATACCTGCTTCAGCTGGAATGATAGCATACTTTTTAATTCATCCCAATCATTCCTGAGTAGCAAAAGAAAGATTATGCCCTCAATAATACTAAAAAATATCATTATGTGCCAATATTATAATGTTATGTCATACACAGTTAATATAGATTATTTGTTTAAAGACGCAAAAAATTAAAATGTAAGGTCACTACGACAAAGCTATCCAAATTAACAAACTCCAGAAAAAAAAATCGAGAAGGAACTAACAGGCAATGCTTATCAGAAGGTAGATGTAAAGTCATGGAAAAAATATGCTGCATATCACTGTGACAAACCTTTATCCAAATTAAGAAACTCCAGAAAAAAATCAAGAAGGAACAAACAGGCACTGCTTATCAGAAGGTATATGTAAAGCCATGGAAAAAATATTCTGCATAAATTGATAAATGATAAGAAGCACTAGATTCATGGAAAAAATATGCTGCATATATTGATCAATAATAAAAACCACTAGAAGCAAGGATCTCACTCATAGGTTTTAGAAATCTGAAATGCAAGTACCTCACAATTCAACCGATTTGTGAGGAATCCTCACAATCTGATTCATATTCAATGTCAAGTATGAATTAAAAGATTTCAATGTTCAATGGAAAACAAATAACTATCTTCTAATTAATATAAAAAAAAAGACAAATTAAAGGTAATAATGGAAGAGAACATGGTAATAGTGGGGGAAGTGCCTAAAAAATAGGAACAGGGGAATATGGGAAGTTAAAAGAAACTAACTAGAAATTGTAAGATAAAGATAATAATTAAAACTGACAAATTAGAAACTTGAAAATGTATCATATATGATGCGGTATAACTGCACATTCGTAAGAATCACAACTAGAGCGTTAAAATATTAACTTACCAGAATTTCCCGGTTGTAGCTATCACTTGCAATACACCTCTAACTTCTTCGACTGAAAACTTACGCTCAGCTTCTTCTGAGCCCCTAAATGTTTCAATGAGATTAAATCTATCAGACATTACATCTACACACAATATATATGTTTTATACTAAAAACAAAGTTAGGGCATAAAAAACACTATCTCAAGAAAAACAAAGCCTTTCACATAAAATAAAGATAACCATTGAAAATTTGCAGCATTAAGCAACATTCCAATAAATTTATCAATAGAATTTGCAGGAATCAATAACAAGCACTGTTTTAACTCTTTTAAGAGAAAGAATACAGCATAGAGAAGAGTCATTTAGCATGTTGAAGACCTTTTAAAGAAGAATGAAAGAATAGAGATATTACAGGCATGATCCCTAAAACGGACTATGTAATTTCTGTGCTGAGTTTAGAAATAGCAACGGCTTGCTCTTTGAAGATGAAGAAATCCCTCTAAACATGAACAGGATAACTAAAGAAAGTTTTCCATTTCAGCATCAGTAATATGAGCCTTATCATTAACATTTTCTGTACACACATCACATTTTCTGCATTTGTTTGATTTTAATGTTCAAGTCTTCTAGAATGTGCATATGAATTGGTGAGAAGACTTAAGAGAAAGTGGACAAATGGTACCAAAACTCCACAGAGAGATGAAAGTATAAAATCCTTTGTAAAAGAAGAATAAAATCTCAAGATAGATCCCATATATCCATGACTCCACACATAAAGAAATGTAGGCTACTGGCTGCGTATCACAATGCAGATCATCACATTTGAAAACATAGGAAATGTTAAAAGAAAAAGCTGTAAATTTAAAATCTCCAAAAGAGATAGCATTAGAGAGGAATATCCTCTCTATTGCTAACTCTTTTGGGATATGTTATACATCAAAAGAGGGAGTTTCTTACACTACATGTTTATCAATTATTGGGCAGTAAAAGCAAAACTGTGAGCATGATACAGATATTTTGGAATTTGAATTTTCAAAACACGGCCTCTTACATGTAGTCACTAGCCATCAACGGCTTGCATAAATAATCATCTGAATTGAATTTCATTACACAGAAATAAGTAGTAGAAGTCTCAACTAGAGAATTTGGATAATCACACATCAGGCAAAACCCACATATACTAAGTTAAACACTTAGAGACAACAAATATGTAGTTGTCAAAGAAAAGAATTATTTTCCCAAGGCACACAATGTGGCTAGCAGAAAAAGAGCTTGACATCAATAGATATTCAAGAATGCCAATGAAAATCTAGAAAACAGAATCTCTTTGTCACGCTGTGGAGCCAAAACAAACTAGCCAACTAAACAGTTGAATTACAGAACTGATTAAATTTAAAATTGCGAGACATTCCTCAAATTCTAGTGAACAAACCATATTTCACCGTGAACTAGAAAAATTAAAGATTGAACCTAGGACATAGCTCTTATCTACAGTAGTTGCAGCTGACTCCATATAAAACGGTGAAACCCTATCTTCAATTAGCGAATTCTGAAGGAAACCGCAAAGCAAGGAGAGAGAAGTACCCGTTGGTGCTGACGAGTAGAGAAGGCGGATTATGGTGATCTGGAGCCATGTCGTCTTCGTTGGATGGATTGTCGGTCTCGGGCTCAGGCTGCGGATTCTGCTCCGTCGAAACCTCCATTTGGTGCTACGCGAAGCGCAATAAAAATCAACCAGATTAGGGATGTGGGGAGGGTGATTGGAGAGAGAAGAAGAAGAAGAAAGAAGAGCAGAACATAAACTAGGGTTTGAGAGGGAGAGAAACCTCTTCGAAGCTCGAAGAGTGCGCTTCGCTTAGAGAGCAAGAAGCACACACTCAGGGTGTGTTTGATAGTAGGTGTGAAGAGGTTTCGGAGGTTAAAAAAAAAATGGAAGCTTTGGAGCATGGTGTTTGGTTGTGTTTTTGTACGAAGGTTTGGGAGTTTAAGGTGGAGTTTATTTTTGTTGAAAATGGAAGCTGTTCCCCTAGCTTTGGGAGGTTAAGGTGGAGTTTATTTTTTTGTGGAGGCTTGAGATGTCAGTTTTACCCTCCACTTTCTTTGCCCCTTTTGCCCCCTAACATTTATGAAGGACATTTTGGACTTTTTCACTACAATAACTTTTTATAAACCTTACAACCACCAAACACTTTTACAAGGTTATTTGTTTAAAAAAATCTCCACCTCTCACACCTTCATAATACACCAAATAAACTCCACCTCCTAAAAAAACTCCACTCCTAAAAAACCCCAATTTGCCAAATACGCGCTCACTTGGGATCGTTTAATTTTTTACTGTGACGTCGGCTTTTTTTCTTTTTCTTTTTTTTTTTTATTTATTTAGGCATCTCAATTTCCTAAAAAAACGAAGGAAATAGAAAAACTCATGAATTTGATGCTGCTATGGCTAATTCAGATCTTGCTGCCTTGGGATTTGTTATGGAGCTTACTATTTACACGGTGAATTTTTCGCCATTTACACGGGTAGATCCGTGCACTCGCAGTGCGCAGTTGTGTTCCCCCGATACGCCTGGCCATATCAAATTGCAGCAGCCGCTCTGAAATTGCAGCACCCTCCGCGATCGTTCAAATTACAGCCCCATTGAAGGCGCTCCCTCCGTCACCATCATCGTTGTCCAGATCTGAAATTGCAACCCTCCGATCAAAAGAGCGATTATTGCCCAGAGCCACCATTGAAGGCTGCTCCCTCCGCCCTCTCCTCTCAACCCTTGTCCAGATCTGAAATTGCTAAAGAGCCACTGTAGGAAGACTTAGTCCCCTTGAATGGGGTTGTCATTGTATTCACTGTAATATAGAGAGGTTACACAAGGTGGTTACATGAGCGATGTGAGGAGATATACATGGAGAACGTGCAACAGATATGGAGAGATAAATGGAGGATATACCTCAACAATAACAATAATATCTTATTCTCTAACACTCCCCCGCAGTCGGAACGGGAGCTTGATGGACATTCAGGCTATTCCTGAATTCAGTGAATGTTGATGTTGGCAACCCTTTGGTAAAAACATCTGCATATTGTGAGGAAGTGGGAACATGAAGAACCCGCAGCTGGCCTAGAGCCACCTTTTCTCGGACAAAGTGAATGTCGATTTCTATATGCTTGGTCCGTTGATGTTGGACCAGATTGGAGCTCATATATACCGCACTCACATTGTCACAGTAGATGATAGAAGCCTGGTTGATCGGAGAATGTAGCTCTTGAAGAAGCTGACGAATCCAACAGGTTTCTGCGACCGCATTCGCCATTGCCCGGTACTCCGCCTCAGCACTGGACCTGGATAAGGTGTTTTGCCGTTTTGAGGACCAGGACAGCAAGTTGTCAACAAGGAACAAGCAGTATCCAGAGGTTGACTTTCTTGTATCGGGGCAACCCGCCCAATCGGCATCGGAGTACCCAATGAGGCGTTGACAATGAGACTTATGGAGTGTTAAGCCCAGAGAGAGAGTACCTTTTACATAGCGGATGATTCTCTTGAGGGCAGCAAAGTGACCTTCTTTAGGATTATGCATATGTAGGCAAACCTGTTGGACACCATAGGTAATGTCGGGGTGAGTAAAAGTTAAATATTGAAGTGCCCCAGCCAAACTACGGTAATGGGTGGGATCGGTCACTGGTGGGCTATCACCGTGAGTAAGCTTACGTCGAGTGTCGACTGGAGTTCAACATGAATTGCAGTCTGTCATGTTAGCCCGATCAAGGATTTCTTTAGCATATTGTTGTTGGGCAAGGAAGAGGCCATTGTCCACCTTCTGAACTGAGATCCCAAGAAAATGATGCAACTCACCCAAATCGGACATATCAAATTCTCGGCTTAGGGCATCAATGATGTTGCGAAGGAGGGAAGGAGACGATGCGGTGAGTACAATGTCGTCCACATAGACGAGTAAGTAGGCCATGGTTGTGCCCTTGTGGAACACAAAGAGACTTGTGTCAGAGTTACACCCACGAAATCCCAGCCTATAGATAAAATCAGCCAGGCGTTTGTACCAAGCTCTCGGGGCCTCTTTAAGGCCATATAGCGCCCGATTGAGACGACAAACATGGTTCGGTTTGAGGGGATTGACGAATCTTGAAGGTTGCTCACAGAAAACAGTTTCATGAAGAGATCCATGTAGGAACACATTTTTTACGTCAAGTTGATGGATATGCCACTCTTTAGACAACGCTAGACTGAGTACCGTTCGAATCGTTGCGGGCTTAACAACTGGACTGAATGTTTCATCAAAGTCGATGCTAGGCTATTGCGAGTAACCTCTTGCAACCCAACGGGCCTTATACCTTGACAGACTTCCATCGGCGTTGTATTTGTGGCGAAAAAGCCACTTTCCCAAAACGACATTGGCACCTGGAGGCTTCAAGACAAGATCCCATGTACTATTTTTAAGCAATGCATTGTATTCATCATTCATGGCAGCGAACCACATAGGATGTTGGAGGGCTTGGCGATAGGTTTTAGGGATTAGGTAGATGGGCTCGGTTTGATGAGCCAAATTGAGGATTTGCTTAGGTTTGACAATGCCGTCTTTAGCTCGTGTCAACATGGGATGATTGTTTTCGGGTTAGGTGGCAGCTATGCTGGGAACCTGGGGGGTTCGGGGTGTGAAGGTGGTGATGGGGAAGCTTCAACGCCTGCCGTCGGGAAGGCATCAGGTTGATGTGGACCCATGGGTTGGGCTGGTGATGAGGTGACCCGACAACTGAGAGATGGGCATGGGAGAGAGGGGTTTTCCATGGAGAATTGAATAAGATCAAGATTGAGAGGCTTAGTATTGTGTTTGGCCTTGAATGGAAATATATGCTCCTGGAAGATGACATGACGTGAAATAATAATTTTTATATTTTCAAGGTTTAAGCATCTATATCCATGGTGATTTGGAGGATACCCAAGAAAGATGCAAGGCGTTGTTCGAGGGCCAATTTGTGAGGAATGGTGGATGATTGGTTTGGAAAACACAATCACCCAAAGGTATGCAAGTGTCTGTAGGTGGGGTGTACTTTGTGAAGAGCGAAGTATGGGGATTGATTTTTGATGGCTTTCGAGGGTAGGCGATTTATTAAGTATGAGGCGGTTTGAAGAGCATTTTCCCAATAGGCTACTGGTATGGATGCATGGAATAGGAGGGATCGAACCATGTCATTTAATGATCGGAGTATCCACTCAGCCTTTCCATTTTCTTGAGACGTATGGGGGCAAGAAAAACGAAATTTTATGCCATGGGTATTGAAGTAGTTGTGAAAAGATGAATTATTGAATTCACGTCCATTGTCACATTGGAACATTTGAAGATGGCCATTAAATTGAGTTTTGATAAAGGCATGGAAATTTTTGAAAGCATTGAACGTATCAGCTTTAGCCCGTAGAGGGTAGGTCCAAACATGGTGTGTGAAGTCATCTAAAAGAAGAAGATAATACTTCTAGCCAGACACACTAGACACTGGTGATCTCCAAAGATCACTATGGATGATTTGAAATGGCATTGAAGTAGAAGATACTAAATTGATAAAAGATAAGCGGACATGCTTTCCTAGTTGACATGCTAAACAACTAGAGCCAAAAGCTCTTTTATTACAAGGAATATCAGAAATTGAAACTAAGTGATTGAAGGCAGGGAGACCGAGATGTCCGTGTCGAATGTGGTGGTACCAGTGTGGGTGATGGGTAGATGATTGCCATTAGCAACTATGATTCGCTGGTTTGAATAAGAATTAATGCAAGGATTAAAAACAGTTTTGAGATTACCTTGATGGGATGTCATGTGGGAGGTCGCCCCGGAAGCCATATACCACTCATTGTCGGCCTGTGAGCGCATAGTCATGTTATCGAGCGGACCGATGAGACCAGACTTATCCGAGCTTGGATTCGAATAGCCTCCGTATGGAGGGGGGAACTGCGGAGGCAGATGCTGGTGACTTGTCATGAAGGCTTGATTATTCGGAGTACCGACACCATAGTGAGGAGCACTAGGAGCGGTGGTTCAGGGCCAAGGATGCCCTGAGGAGACCAAGAAGTTTGCCACTGGTTGGGGAAGTAATGCTATTGTGGATACAAGGGAACCAGTCTCGTCCACGCCCTTGGCCATGACCTCATCCGTTTCTGCCACCACGACCATTAGAAGTGCTGGGTCGATTTGGCTGTTGGGGTGGACTGGGGTTTTGAGGTTGCTGTGGGTTTTGGTTTTGTGTTGGTGGGGTTGGGTTTGGTTTTTCTTGAGAGGCAACGAGGGCAGTGTCGGTAGTGGCCGAATTGGAACGGCGATCCTCCTCCATGAGGAGGAGAGAGCGGGTCTGAATGATGGTCGGGAATGGGGTTTGAAGAGGAATTATAGCAGTAAAGTGGCATAGTCGTTGTGAAGACCACGAATAGTTGGAGAACTAAATTCTCATCCGAGACAGGGTGATCAACATCCTTAAGACTATCAGCAAGAGTCTTAAGCTTGTGGCAGTAGTCGGTGATAGTTTTTTGTCCCTTGAGTGAGGCCACGAAAAAGAAGCTTCCAGGTGAACAACCCTCGTCTTTTTGTTATCCCGGAAGAGTTTCTCAATGGATGCCCAAACAGAAGACGCAGTAGCATCCGATTGCATGACAATATTAAAGATGTCCATGGAGATGGAACCGTAGAGCCAAGAGAGGACTATGTAGTCAAGCCTCTGCCATTCATCCTCAGGAGGGGTTGTTGGGGTTGGGGCATAAAAGTGGTGTTTGAGACCGAATTTTCCGACAGTGACCAGGAAGAGAGCACGCCATTTGTTGTAGTTAGATGTGGTGAGATCAAGGGTGATAGGTACATGGTTTTTGATGGAAGCAACGCTAATAGCATGATTAGAAGGGATGTTGGTTGAAATTTGAGAGGATGCGGCGTCGAAAGACATGGCGAGAGAAGTAGAGAAAACAAGAGATGAGCAGGATCGATTAAGAGGAATCTGACACCATGTAGGAATACTTAAGCCCTTTGAATGGGGTTGCCATTGTATTCACTGTAATATATAGAGGTTACACAAGGTGGTTACATGAGAGATGTGGGGAGATATACATGGAGAACGTGCAACAGATATAGAGAGATAAATGGAGGATATATCTCAACAGTAACAATAGTATCTTATTCTCTAACAGCCACCATTGAAGACAACCTACTCCTCCTCCTTCTTGCCATGCCCAGGACCTACCTCACCGACGGCTGTTGTTCTTCAAATCGACTTCAATTTCACCCAAATCGGTCGATTACGTCGAAATCATCCGGTTCAGATCCACACCGACATGGTTTCTGTTCATGTCTTTGAACTTGACGTCCATCAAGGTGTCAAATTCGATCACCACAAACCTCGAATCCGGATTCTGTAGCCCTAGAAACCCACATTCGGATTCGGGGGAGACGTGGAAGGCGAGGCCGCCGCCGATTGAGGAGGGATTGAGATTCGTGATGTAGAAAGAGAAGAACGGAGAAGCTCGCCAGGGAAGGTGTCTCCGGCCTAGACTGAGAGGAAGTGCAGCGGATGAGAAAGGAGTTAGGAGAGAGATGGAAATTGGGAAGAAGTGCAGCGGGGGAGGAAGGAACAAGGAAACCGCGCACTCGCTGTCCACGTGCGCCTTCGGTTCGTGCAAATAGTGATAAATTAACCGTGTTAATAGCAATTCCGTTTGTTATTCATGATTGTCAAGGATCAGTTATCTCTTGTGGTGCCTGTGACCTTGGTCGTCTATCCCTTGTGCAAACGGAATGTCGCGGTCTTCTGTTCGGTCTCCAGGTTGCTTTGATGAGGGGTCTTTCTCGGTTTAAGGTGGAGGGAGATTGCTTGATGCTAATCAACGCATTAAAGGGGATCTGACGGTGTCCTTGAGAGATTGAGATGGAGGTTTCGGATTCCCTCGGCCTCTGCCGCACGTTCGAGAGTATTAGCTTCTCACACATCTTTAGAGAGGGGAACTAGGTTGCCGACAAACTGACGCATTTGAGCTTCTCTACGTCGTTTGTCGTCGAGCTGATGCCTGATGACTTTGACGACGCCGTCCGTTAGGACGCTATTGGGCAATGGTTCAACTGCGGTTGACCATCCCCAAATCCTTGCCTTATATAAAAAAAAGTATAGTAATTGTGTTGCGGACCGTCTTTCTCATCTTAGATTTGACTTTTGTCGGCCCTATTCCCCCTTCAGATGCAGTTCTCTGTAGTTTCATCCTCCAGGATGCCCTTGGGTAGATTGCTCCATCAATCTCACAAATTCTTTTCGGTTCAAAAAAATAATACAAAAAATAAAAAAATTTAACTCTTTGTCAATGATTATCGTAGGTTAAATTGTCATATTTCAGTTCTTTGATTTATTGCTTTTTCATTTGTGTGAAATGAGTTAGTTTTTCGTTTGCATGTCAAATAGATATATTGTATGAGTGCTTATTATGAGAAAATAAAATTGATCTTTTGTTTTCAAATCTAGATATTAAAAAAATCACAAATATTGTTATTGCATGATCGTAGTTAAGATTGTAAATTTGAAAAAAAAAATACAATCTTAAGATATTATTTGGATTAGGTCAATGTCTTATTAGTTATTCCGTATTTGAGAGTTATATGAGATAACCACATAGTGAAGTTTACGTTTTACGGGAACAAACACCTCATTTTCCTCTTTAACATGCATCTCATCTGAAGTACTCATGATCTGGGGGGAAACAATCATGTAATGATAAGATATAATGAGAACTAAATTAATGAGGATTCGTGAGGTGTTTAGTTGTTGTGGTAGTAACTCATCCGGGTAATGAAAATTTCGGGTGCGCGCTACCATCAATGTTTTCATCGCATGAAAAATAAAAAATAAAAAGATGATTCGCACAAATGTAATTAATAAACTCCATCATCGATTGATTGAACTCAATCAAACTGAAATGAACCGCACAATTCAAACGCATAAACTAAATAGTAATTAATAAACTCCATCATCAGTAGATTGAACTCAATCAAAACGATCGAAACTAATCTGCACAAACGTGATTAATCAACTCTATCATAACTTAGTCAAATCGAAATGAATCGCATAATTAAAATGCATAAACTAAATAGTAATTAATAAACTCCGTCATCATTGAATTTAGTCAAACCGAAATGAATCGCACAATTCAATCGCATAAACTAAATAGTAATAAACTCCATCATCATTGAACTTAGTCAAACCGAAATGAACCACACAATTCAAACACATAAACTAAATAGTAATTTATAAACTCAGTTGATTGAACTCAATCAAAACGATCGAAATTAAACTAACCCGCACAAACGTGATTAATGAACTCCATCATCAATTTATTGAACTCAATCAAACCAAAATGAATCGCACAAACGCATAAACTAAATAATATTTAACGTACCTTTTTCAAAGCTTCCTATTATTCTTCTCTATAAGCATCTTACCTTTATTATATGTCATTGTGGGCAATTTAGGTTGAAAAAAACTTTTCATACAATATATCATGGGATCACTAACTGATATATAGAGAAGAAAAAAATATATATCATAGTCGAAACCATGGGATCACTAACGTAATTAATAAGCTTCCTATTATTTTTGCACGTAACTGCAATCCTAGTCTTATCAATTAGTAACTACATATCATACGGCGAATCCTAGCATATCTTTTTTTTAGAAAATAATCACCGAATAGCAAACAATTAATTTATTTTGCAATTATGTTTATTATTAATCCTTATCAATTAGTAATCCAACGACAAATCCTACATATCTTTCTTTTTTTAGCAAATAACCACCGGATAGCAAACAATTAATTATTTTGAAATTATTTTTATTATTAATTACTACTTAACAAATCCTATATTAATCTAATTAAAAAGTCCTATATAAAAAGCCTACTTTAGGATATCTTATCAATTAATCACAAACAAGCATATCTTTTTTTAGCAATTAACCACTACAAATCCTACGCCATATCTTTTTTGTTTTTAGCAAGCAATTAATTAATTTGTATTTTATTTTTATTATTAATCTAATTAATTTAATTTGCAATTAATTTAATTAACTAAAAAAACCTACTTTAAAGAAGAAGTCGCCACATGAGTTAGACGACTTCTCCTTTAGTATTATTAATTGAATTGATTAGTGTTTTTCTCGAACTGTATTCAGATTTTTTTATAATATTTTTGGTCGAGTTTGACGTCCCACGTAAAATACTCGACTACGGTAACTTTTCATTAACATAACATTCGATCTGCCCATACTCCTAATCATGCTGTTTTTCAAAATCTTCGATTGTCATAGAGAAGTTTTTTATCGAAAAGATCGATACTTCGAATTTGATTAAAATAAATAGTAGATCGACCGCTTCTACACTTCTCTGAACATCTACTTACCCTACTTGAAAGAAAAGAAAAGAATTCTTGTAGTTCTTGGCCTAAGAATCCAATACTCCTCACTAAGCATCCGGAACACCATAAACAAACTCATACTCTTCACCATGGAAGACGATGGCCGGGTAGATAATCTTAGTGCTTTAGAGTTTTGATTCAATGTTGAGAGAGGTACACTGGTTGCTACTTTAATTTAATACATAAGTATATCCATAGTTAATTTATTAATTCATAATCCATGCTAGCTAATTAAGGGTCCAAAACAGCATAAACAAACCCATGTACCAAACAATAACTCTGCCATGTATCCTCATTCCTCACAGTCCAAGGATCCATCATCAAGAATCATGAGTGGGAACAAACACTCCCCATGAGACAAGTCCTTATCAACCAGCACAACCTACCCTGAGAAGTTACAGGCCCGGCTTTGGTGTTTGTTCATATGATAATAAAGGCATAGGATGTGTTCCCTTGAGCCAACAAGTGATTGCAAGAGCATATATATATCCCAAGGATGTGTAATCCGATCGGCTGCATGCATAAACTCTACTCTTTGCTATACCTGCCTAGCCCTCCACTCTTGACCCAACACACACCATTTCTCGAGCATATATTTTACTCCTTTAGTCGGGATTAGATCCTTGTTCTCTTGCAATCCAAAAAGGTGAAGCTTGTACTCCAGCTTCCCATCCAAACCAATTAAAGGCCCCAGTACCTCTCAAAGTTACCAGGATCAATACTCTTTGCATTCTCGTCAATAAGAGTAGTGAAATAGATCTTTAGCGGGTATAGTCTAAGAGACGTCACTACCTCAATCAAGATCAAAATAATGTATTAGACCCTAGTTGAACCTCTTTGTGTTCGCAATGTTGGCATTCTTATCGCCATTCACTAGCCATCGGCCTACTGCAATCTCAATATCGTCAACTGAGAAGTGTATAAATGCTAGCAATGTCGATTTACAAATTAGATAATTTCAAGTAGAGATGACTAATACAACTCTAAATAGCTCTAAAATGATTTCTCCTGAAAACAAAAATGGCAGCAATGTAGTTTTAACCTGTAGTGAATCAGCATTGTGCATCACAATGCGTGATCGACAAAATAAAAAGACATGAACACTTCATATCAATCTCGTTAGCAGATCAATGTTTAATTCAAGTAAGTTCTACGTTCTCTGCATAATAAAATATCCTAAATTACACTTTATAAAATTGAAATATACAAGATTGTAATTTAAGAAGAGATGGATTAAAAAACACCAAAATTCAATGGATTGACTTTGAGAAACAATATAAAGCAAATTACAAATTAAGACAAACATTTACTTAACATAACATATATGTTCCGTATTCTAACATTTTGAGGTTGGAACCCTAGTTAAGCATATCGTATTTTTGTTTTTTTCCCATCTATATATTAATTAAAAGCAAAGCACCTACGCCACGTGTCGTCACCTCATGCAAAGTTATTTTTGGCAACCTATATATTGAATATATTTAGAAATAGTTTTTTTTGGCAATATAAGTATTTGATTATTCTATTCACATTTTTATTTATATAATATATATATATATTTATGTATTTATGTATCCTATTTTTATCTAATATTAATTACACAATATCATTTCATACTACATTTTTTAACCAACGGTATTAATTAAAAAATTATGTTATAAATAAAGTTAATATTAACTGCACAATATTGTTCCATTTTATATTAATGACACAATATCATTTCATACTACATTTTTTTAAACATCTATATATTAATTAAAAGCAAAGCACCTACGCCACGAGTCGTCACCTCATGCAAAGTTATTTTTGGCAATATTTTATATTGAATATATTTAGAAATAACTTTTTTGGCAATATAAGTATTTGATTATTCTATTCACATTTTTATTTATATAATATATATATGTATTTATTTATCCTATTTTTATCTAATATTAATTACACAATATCATTTCATACTACATTTTTTAACCAATTGTATTAATTCAAAAATTATGTTATAAATAAAGTTAATATTAACTGCACAATATTGTTCCATTTTATATTAATGACACAATATCATTTCATACTACATTTTTTTAAACATCTATATATTAATTAAAAGCAAAGCACCTACGCCACGTGTCGTCACCTCATGCAAAGTTATTTTTGGCAATATTTTATATTGAATATATTTAGAAATAGCTTTTTTGGCAATATAAGTATTTGATTATTCTATTCATATTTTTATTTATATAATATATATATATATATATTTATGTATCCTATTTTTATCTAATATTAATTACACAATATCATTTCGTACTACATTTTTTAACCAACGGTATTAATTAAAAAATTATGTTATAAATAAAGTTAATATTAACTGCACAATATTGTTCCATTTTATATTAATGACACAATATCATTTCATACTACATTTTTTTAAACATCTATATATTAATTAAAAGCAAAGCACCTACGCCACGTGTCGTCACCTCATGCAAAGTTATTTTTCGCAATATTTTATATTGAATATATTTAGAAATAGCTTTTTTGGCAATATAAGTATTTGATTATTCTATTCACATTTTTATTTATATAATATATATATATATATGTATTTATTTATCCTATTTTTATCTAATATTAATTACACAATATCATTTCATACTACATTTTTTAACCACTGGTATTAATTCAAAAATTATGTTATAAATAAAGTTAATATTAACTGCACAATATTGTTCCATTTTATATTAATGACACAATATCATTTCATACTACATTTTTTTAAACAATGGGATTAATTCAGAACTTTTTTTTAAATAAAGTTAATATTAATTATACAATATTATTACATTTTATATTAATTATACAATATCATTTCAAGCTATTTTCTTTAAAAATCTATATTAATTAAAAGCAAAGCACCTACGCCATGTGTCGTCACCTCATGCAAAGTTATTTTTGGCAATATTTTATATTGAATATATTTAGAAATAGCTTTTTTGGCAATATAAGTATTTGATTATTCTATTCACATTTTCATTTATATAATATATATATATATATATGTATTTATGTATCCTATTTTTATCTAATATTGATTACACAATATCATTTCATACTACATTTTTAACCAATGGTATTAATTCAAAACTTATGTTATAAATAAAGTTAATATTAAATGCACAATATTGTTCCATTTTATATTAATGACACAATATCATTTCATATTACATTTTTTTAAACAATGGGATTAATTCAGAATTTTTTTAAAATAAAGTTAATATTAACTATACAATATTATTTCATTCTATATTAATTATACAATATCATTTCAAGCTATTTTCTTTAAAAAATGGGATGAATTTAAAACTTTATAATATATATAGTACGTTGTAAATATATGATTTTTTTGGAGCAACCAATCTATATATATAATGAAAACTAATTTTATTTTTATAATAACCTTATTTTTTGGAATTTCACCTAACCAACCTAATCTACATAAAATTCCACATGATAAAATTTTTAAACATTTTTAACCAATGGGATTTATTTATTCTAACTATTAAATGATAAATATTTTTGCTTAGATGTCATAATCACCTTAATTTTACGATTTCCTCCCAATCAACTGAACCTAGAAAAAAATCCAACTATTAAACTTTGGACAAGTTTCTTTAATTAATCTATCTTGATCTTACTAATAAACCATAAACATTTTGTATTAGGTGTTATAACTTATAAACATCTTTATTTTAGAATTTTCACTCAATCAACCTATTCTATTTAAATCTTAAACTCATGTAATTTTTACACATTTTTCATAAATATTATTTTTTTTACTTACTTTATCAAATCTATTTTTACTTATTTTACGTTAACGTATGGTAATAATTTATTTCATTTTATAGTGGTAGTTTTTTATACTTACAAAATTTTATTTTTATTTTTTTAAAAAGAAAAAGGCGCGCCATGGCGCGAGGACTGTACTAGTTGTATTTAATATCAAAAATTAATTTTCATAAACATAATAGATTTCACAACATGTTTGTGAAACGGGCTACAGTAAATGAATGATTTATGTTTTTACTCGTTTTAAGGTTGTGTGTAATTTAATCGGAGGCCAATTCTTCCAGTTTGACCTCTAATAGACTTTCTTTTTATATATTTTTAATTTTTGGTACTTGTTATTCCTATTGTATTTAATATTTCATCACCATAATATATTTCACGTCATGCCTTTGAATCAGGGTTAATAAAATGAATGATTTATATTTTTACTCGTTTTAAGGTTGTGTGTATTTTCATGGGAATCCAATTATTCCAAATTGACCAATAATAGATGATTTATTTTCAAATGTTTTTATTTTTGGTTTATTTATTCTTATTGTATTTAATATTGAAACCTTATTTTACTCGATATATTATATTTCACACCTATATGTGAAGTGGGCTTAAGAAAATAAATTATTTATGTTTTTACTTGTTTTAAGGCTATTTGTATTTTTAATCGGGGTCTTCTTTTTTATTAAGAAATCAGATGAGAAAACTCTACCCGATAGCATCCTGATGGATGAGATCAAGAAGACTTGTATCATTTGAAATGTCGGGACCCCTAGTTAAGTAGCAAAGGTGTGCAACCTTATCCGCCACTCGATTACTCAGACTTGTAGTGTGGGAGAAGGATATCTCCCTAACGCCCAACAAGAGAGTTTTAATGTCTGCTACTATCAATTCTATTTCTCATGGGCATCCATAATTAAGTTTTAATCACTTTATTATTATTTCCAAGTCTCCCTCTACCAAAATGTTCAAAATCCTTTGCTCCCGAACTTTGAGGATCCCCTCTTTAGGGATAGAACCTCAGCCATAAGAGGTGATTTACTGCCAAACTTTCTACCTCCAATGGCGATGAGTTTACCATTCGAGTCACGGATAATATATCCACCCTCACTCTCTGTAGGAGATATCGTTGAGCCATCAAAGTTAAGTTTATACACTCCTTGAGGGTTTTTTTCTATTTAGCATTCCTGATTCCGAACCTCTTGTTGAGATTGATTCACTTTAGATGTCATTTTGTCGTCATCTAGACTATTAACATTTAGTTTATTAGCTTTTTCCCAGTTTTCCATATGGGCTGCAATCATTATTTTTATTCCATTAGTGTCTAGGGGGTTCTCATTTCTAAAAATAAATTGATTTCTAATAAACCAAATGGTCCACCATCTGAAAGCAATCGCATGTTTTTCCTTTTGGTTTAGTGTATTTCCCAATACTTGTAGTAGGGAGGAAAAGTCCCTAGAATCCAAAAGCACATCTTCAATCATTTGTCTTTTATTCGTTGTAAATTGGGATTGGAACTTGTTATGTTGGCACTCAATAAATAAAGAAGTGAGCTTCGTCTTCTATGTATTGGTTGCCTAGTACACAAGTTATAGGAATCGAAACCCCTTTTTGTTGTAGTTGAGTAGCCGTAGGGAGGCCATACTGGCTTAATTTCAACATGAAATTCTTAATTTTTGGAGGGACATTAGTTTTCTAGATCCAGTTATTCTCGTATCCAGTTGAAGAGGCATTTTTGTTAATAAGATTAAATGCACTTGTCGTTATGAACCAACCTTTTTTTTTATCAGGCCACCAATATAATCTATCCTCAAATGAGGTAGTTAGGAAGGGAATATCAAGAATTTCCTTTGCAATATCTATGGGAATTGAGGACATAATTTTCTCACGCCACCAAGACCCTTCCATGATATAGTCACTAACCTTGTCGTTTATGTTAATGTGGGTATTCTCTGGAACCATTTTAAGGAGGGGGGTTGTGGATATCCAATTATCTTTCTAGAAGTTAATCGGTTTTCCATTTCCAACCAACCAGATAAGGCCAGTTTTCAATTTTGTCTAAAGGAGTTGGCCGGTGGGCATGTAATTCCTGAGTTGTCTAGCTGATGACCCGAGATTGTCCGGGACAGGTTAAGATACCGTAAGGACCAACACCGAAAAAAATAGGCTCACCTTCTTACTCAATGCTAGATTTTCATCTAAGCCTATAGATCTTGGGTTTAGGAGTTGGGGACACCACGGTCAGCAACCACTTGCGGGAAAGTGGTCCGCTAGTTGATGCAGAATAAATCCCATGAATGTCCACAAATGGTACGCACTGTGTTGCGAACCATCAAGTCCACAACTACTTGAGTACCTTTCCCTAGGTTCGCTCCCAACATTTCCTATAAATACCACACTGTATGCCCTCGTCTCACACATCTAAAACCATCTTGTATTGTATGCATTGTTAGTTCATACAATGCATTGATGTTACATTTGCTCGAATGATATATCACATATAAGAAAGTGTTTAAAGATCGGTGAATCACTTTGATGGAAATGGTAGCCAGTTCTTCCTACATGTGGTGAGCGATTGAAGGTTGATATGCAGACTGGGCAGAATGTTAGGGTCACTCCATCGACAGTGCAAGATATGAAAGATGGTCTCCCAATGTGCCGAGCCCGTAGACTTCAACACACAAAAAAAGGTTGTTATAACTCTAAGGATCCAACGAATTACAATAACAACATAGGAAGGTGGCTAATTTTTCTCCATGGGGAAGATGGAGAATGCGACTGCCTATCTACCAGCTCCGCTCATTCGACGAGATTGGGAGTCTCTCTCTGCGCCTCTCATCGCCACCATATTCATGGCTAACCCGAAGTGTCACTAATTCAAACAGCCTGAATTGAAAATGGAGGTTGTAGAAGGAATGATCCTCGTCTGATGTTTGAGGCGGAGACTTACCTGAATATTGGTGAAGCAACATGTAAATAGCTCATGTAAAGTATGCTTATTTGCAAGCACCAATTGGAAATATAACCTAGCAAGTAGAGGTGAAAAGGCATGGACGTATTGAATTTGGCTAGACAATGGATTACAAGACTTTGTTGAGTACTACTCTATCAAATGTGTGTATCTGTTAATGTTTCAATATGAAGGCGAATCCCGTTTCCGTGTCAAATGTGCATATTGATACTATATGCAGTATTGTAGCTAACAAATTGTGCGTATTTCTATTATCTATTGGATTGGATTTATATACTCTCCAGTGTTGCAAGCAAAGGACCGACTATAAAAAAAAACTAAAAATGTATTGTAGTAATTTATAAAGCTTAATATACCGTTTAATTTCGGAATTGTGAATTCTTCAAACATGTATTACCCATTACTATCACTTCAATCTCTTTTGAAGTGATTTCAATCCTTGATTAGTTAATGCTTCCTTTGCGGGGCGAAGACATCTCCAAAAAATGTATATTTCACAACAAGTTGCGGAATGATTGGGGGTCAGCAACTTGGTGTGCATAAGCGCCTTATAAGTACTCGAATGGGCATTAGTCGAGCCACTCACTCCCATTGCATCCCCCTTCGGGAGTTACATGTAATGACCCAAATATAAATATTCGGGTTACGTTTCGAAGGTTGAATATCTTCGTTCGGATCTTGCAATACAGGTACGGGTTTAGGTTTCAAGCCTCAAATAATTGCATTCAAAGGGGGGATTTGAAACCCCAAAACCATCGGAGGGTCGTTATGTACCCTTAACTTGTCCTAAAAGACTAAGTCTCCAAATTCATTTTAAGTAAAAAGGCGCAAATGGAAAGTAGAGTACAATTTGCCACGGCGAGGTGATAAGGTGAGTTTTCGGTTGTGATCGCCCAAACAATTCCCCGCCATAGAAGCACGGATCAAACATAATCTGCAAACAAACCTAAAAATATATGCAGGGCAATGGATCAGACCGAGGCCCTTATACATTCTGATCCCACAAGCAGGCATACACATACGTTATACCTAAATAAAGATGCTTCTAATGCAGAACGAAATTTAAACACGCAAGTCATGCTTATCGGGATATAATATGCATAAATATGATAAATGACCCAAAGAATGTCAAGTGACATATCCCTCTCCTACCTCCACCCCCCTTGCCGTTAGGGCGAACGCTGGCTAGCTCGGGCTATAGCATAGCAATTCCACCCGCAAGTGGTATATGTGCGCATCAATAATCTCATCATCATGCTCATATGGTGAATCGAGCCCGCAAGCTTGACTCTATACAGACTCAATGGCATGCTTTAATGAAGGATACTACATGGCATGCTTTAATACTTATGCAACACCTAGTATGGCATATGACTACATGTAGGAAGGTTTATTTGATCAGCTTGAGCAAGTTCATAAAGGAACTTACCTGAAAAGCCGAACAACAAAGTATAGCAAAAGCATAATCCACTCAATCAACAAGCACCTATTATATTTAATAAGAAAGCGATAAGGCACAAGACTATTAGTCACACTCACATCAAGACCATGTCCCCATCTCCGAAATCAATCCGAAGTCAACCATTTCAACCCATTCCAAATTGGGAAAACGTCAAAAGTCAAGTCATTCGAATATTTCAAATCTCATCAATAACTAAATCCATTTCCATTTTCATGTATCAATCATCGAATCTTAATAAATTGTGAAGGATTTCGGCACTTGAAGCGAACTTCAAAACGTTACTCAAATATTCAACTCAATAAACCGACATTTTCCATTTCCGTTAAAATCCGCTTTTTATTATTAAAAAATGATTAAATAAACCTTTAAATAATATTTTCAAAACTGATATTTCAAAATCGTCAAGAAACCCGACTCAAGGTGGTCCAAACCAAAACCAAACCAAAGACCTAAGAGACAAGGGAGCCGGCCTTGGCCAAGCTCTCTAGGCTAGTTTTGCGGCGGCGAGAGGGCCATTCGCCGCGGCGAAACTAGTGTCCAGGGCTCCCGCGAGAAAGGCACTCGCTGGTCGCAAAGGGTTGCCTTTGCCGCGGCGATAGCCGCGCTCGTGGCCGCGAGATGTCTTTCTTCTTCCTCCTGAGCTCTGTTCTAACTCGCCGCGACGACCATGGTTTCGCCGCGTGCTATACTCAAAACTTTTGGCTCATTTTTGTTTCAAATCACACTCTTTTCAAACCAAATCAATTTCAAAACAACACTTAACCCATCCCGACACCAAAGAAGCATAAAGGACTCAAACGAGGACTAGAGGGGAGAGCGGAAGAGGGATTACCTAGCCTCTTAGAGGCTTCTTCAAGATCTTCAAAGGGGAAGGTCCTTGGAGCTCCGATCCAATGAGATATGAGTACGAAAAGGTCTAGGAAGGATAGATTATGGTTAAAAATGTACCTTTACGGAGTTTGAGATCAAAACGAGGGAAAACGGAGAGAAACGAGCTTACCTTCTCAAAACAGTGGAAAGGGAGGAAAATGGGCTCGATGGGGCTCTCATGAACATTAGATCTTCTGTTTCTTGGCCTTGGAAGGTAGAGGGGAGAGAAGGATCAAGCGTGAAGAAACGGGGAAGAGAAAGGAGTTAAAACGAGGGAGAACGAAGAGATTTATCGAGGCTAGAACGGAACTGGGTTCTTCCTTGCGGCGGCGAAACCTCCAAAAGCTGCGTCCTTGCTTGAATCGACGTTTGGCCTTCGTTTTCTAGGCTCTATCTTCAAAGAAGTGATGATTGAAGTGTATTTGGAGGGTTTTGAGGCTAGAGAAACACAAAAGATGGGATTTGAGAGAGGGTTTGAAGGATTGAAGAGGAGAGAGAGTGTGAAGATGATTTCTTTAGGGTTTGAATTTTGAATTGCAATGGAGAGAGAGAGGCTGAGGTTGGTGGGTCAGATTTTTAGGAAGATATTTTGGGTTTTTAGGGATTGGAGCTTACTTTATATAGGGGGAACAAAATGGCACATTAGGGTTATAATGAGGAAAAAGACAAAACAATTAAAAGATGGTGGGAAGGAAGGAAGAGAGAGAGAAAGCGTAGAGAGAGAGAGATTCCGCTCATCCGACCTCAAATCCCGACAACCTATCCCGAAATCCGACTCGAGTTTTAATTCATTTCAAACGACTGTCAAGACTCTAAGTTTTAAAATCAGAATTTGATAGCAGAATTAGAACCTGACAAATTTACATTTTAAAGAGTGCCGGAATAGATTCCAAAGGATTTTCCAAATTTAGAATGTGCTTAAAGACGGATTTTCTGAAAACTTTCCAATTTTGGCAATTAAATACTAATTAAAATTTCGGTCTTTACTTTACAATGATACAAAATAAAAACAATAATCAAAATAAGTAAATCATATTCTTTAATATCAATGGTTAGGATAAGGTTCGTGGTTAGTTCCGGATGAGGAGCAGTCTTGCGGCCCCATGTGATCAAGTTGATCGTGGTGGTGTCTGTAATCTCTGAAGATCCCTCATCTAGGTGGGAGAACGTCATATTATTCACACTTCCCAAGGAGTCGTCCCTTGCCCACTGTGAATTTTTGCTTTCTGTCTCCCCGGAGGTGAGACATTGTGTGAGTGTTAGCTTTCCCATGTGCTCACTATCCACTTCCTCCAGTCGAGTCTTCCATTCTCGCTCAGCGGGATCTCTTTGTGGTTCATAGTATTTTTAGGGTTGTTTTCCTCGGTTTGCTTTGGTTGATTAGTTTTTAGTATGTCCTTCACTGTGTTTTTATGTTGTATCTTGATGGGGTATCCATTTGACACTTTCTGTGCCCTATCAATTTACCAGTGTTACTACTGGTATCTTGAATTTTTACCTAATAAAAAATGGTTAGGATAAGGTTTTACCTAACATATTATCTCATTAATGAGGTAAAAAAGTGTTTATATTTCTTATCTTTTTAGCTATTATTTTCTTTATTCCGGGTTCGCAAAGGTGAACTTAGAGAAAATATCACAAACTTTAAAATAAATTCAATTTATATCCACTAATTTATTACATCTTTTTTTTATGCAATTTTTAAAAAAAAATTCAAAATTTTTATTCAAATCCATTTAATCAATATCAATATATTATTATAAAATTAATTATGTATGATAAATATTGATAACCAGGCTTTCGATCATTATGGATGATATTTACAATAGTAATGTCCATTATAAATAATTATATTTTAACTCAATTACCTTTACCAATTTATTATTTATTATTCCGTATATCCAAAGCTAATCACATATTTTTATTTATAAGTAAAATTATAAAAAATCATATAAACATAAAAAAATTTTAGATGTGGTAAGTCTTTGTATTGGGAGGTACAATCATTCAAATTTGATTAACTTATTTCATCAAAAAAATATGTAATTATTTCATTTGTTATATTCAAAATTAATCCCACGATCTACCAGAAATCAATTATTTTTAATTAAATTCTTTCTTTAAATTTCAAGATAAAAATTTTAACAGCCGATTATACCTAATAAAAACCGCACAAGGTGCAGGTACTGAATTAGTTTGTTGATAAATGTATGATAAACCTAATTCATGTGCTTAAAAGGTATTATAGTTATATGAAATACTAATGGATAACCATGTCGCTCGCACACCCCTAACATCGAAACCCTTATCGATCTCGGTAACATTTTTCAACAACCTCAACAAGTAGTGATATGACTTCCTTCTAATTGGATACTTTTCAATTCAAACTTGTCAACATCACAAGCAAAAGACAAATGAGTACCAATCTCAATATACACAGATTTGAACATAGCAACTTGTTCCAACAACACTCGTTTGGGCATGATTAGCTTCTTCTAGGACGACTTCCACTCATTTGCAAAAGATCACCATAAGAAATCTTTGATTTGCAGAAAAAAACTCCTTCATATATACATCTTTTGGAGGGGGTCATTATATGGGATGAATGAGAGCTCTATCAAAACATGAAATTCCAGTAAAGAGAAGCAGGAAATCAGTCCATCCACTTTAAACCACAACTCAATTTTCTTCTTTATCACCACCTCATGAAACATCATATGATGAATCAATTGAAAATTTACTTGCATTTATTATCCTTCTTACAAACCCCAAACAACCTCGTTTTAGTAGTTCATAATCAGATGCTAATAAATCATCATTGATTATAGAGCATACATACGAACGACAGTAAATATTACTCCTAGCACGATATCATTCCTCCTTTGCTATGCAATACCTCATACTCTATAATAAGAACAAATAAAGTAAGTCTATAAGTAAAAACGGTTGAAAAATATCAGCAAAACAAATATGCAACCAATAACTCCATATCAATGCAAAAAATACTCACATCGAATATGCATTTATGCACCTCAATATCCGTGACACTTACATCTACAAGCATTAAAGAAGACATGACAGAATCACTCATAAAATACTGAACAACGGACATAAACCCTAGTTTGATGCTACACAAAACAAAACCTTACTTTAAAACAACACTAACTCTTGCTTGTGTTACTCAATTTCGCCATCTAAAAACGAATAACAAACAAATCTACGAAGTTTTGAAGATCTGAAAACAATTTCACTTGAAAGCCGAGCGGGCATTTTTTTGGAGTGTGCAAACAAAATAGAGGTCGGGTTTGTGAAATGAAAAAGTGAAACACAAGAGCTATATAAACAAGGGCTAATTTGGTCCAAATAAAAAACAGTGGATATATAACTAATACGGAGTAAGGATTAGTTATGAACAATTAGCTAAGTATGGTACAAAATATGAACTGTACACCTATTTTTTTTTTCTAATTATAAACCAATCAAATGGCAGAAGTCTATGAGACTGGCATATCAGCAGCAGTTCAATCATGAACTTCATATTCATTTAAATAGTTTGTAAAACAAAGATATCTAGTGAATCGCGACACTGGTCGTACGAGTTGAGCTCATCCCCCAAATTTGGCCAATATTAAAGGATACAAAGGGCAAAGCCACAAAATCGTAGTGATTATGAAGGCCTTACGCTGATTACCAAAGAATTTTGAGGAAGGAACATGTAAACGAGTTCATCTCTCTATCTTGCTAAGAAAAGCCTCCGTCTCTGGAAGTTCCTTCAATATCTGTGACCAGTCTGGCATGCCCTGGACAAATGCAGAACAAGACTAATGTTATTCAGAACGCCCAAACTATGATTTGTTTGGCTATAACTGGTTTCCGCCTTGCATAAATCTCTTCTCCAGAAGGAAATCAAGTGGCCAGAACCGGTCAAATTTTTTAGTAGCATGTAATGACTCAAAACTGGAGATGTGCCACACAATGTAAGAGATAATCATCTCTAAAAACATGGGCGTATTTATGTGTTTGAACTCCCTTGGTAGTGGTTGAGGATACTATCTCTTGAAAAAAAACAGTAGAAAAAAGGAGGAAAAAGCTTAAATAAGTTCAAAAAAACAGCTGGTCTGATGTCTTGATTCCCAAAATTTTCAAAGATGCCAGTTACCTCTAATTTCAAATAAAATTGGTTGAACTCCACCCCCTTACCTTGCCTGATCTACGAATACGGCCATCTAAACGTACAATTATGTACACATCCTCCCCAGGAGTCACACCTTCAGATTTCTGCTGATCCTTTATCCACCTAAAATTAAGCATAGTTATAGTAAAGATGACAGGGGAATAAATCTCCAGGGCAGAAAGAGTTCCACACATAAAAAGGCGATTAGTATGGATGTTGTAATGGTACCTTTCCCATTCTGAAGGTGACACAACTTCGGCCTTAAATCTTATCTCAGCTTTCAGCTTTGTTTTGGTAGTAATAGACTGTGCACGCTTCTCAAAGTCATCCTGCCAAAAAAGAACAATTAAGAAAATGTTTGTTTTCCAGGTCTTGAACGTTCAGATTCTACTAGTAAATTCTATATGCAAACAACTGCCAGGATCTGTTCCGGAGTACCAACCAACACAATCTTGGAGCTGTCTTTTGAAATAAAATCAGCATCTTGAACATAGCAAATTAGCGAAATATATGCAACACCGACTTGAGATCTTACCCCGATGGAAGAAAGAGAAGGCGCTCTTTCAGAAACCCCAAACCCTTTCTTCTCAAGTTGAGGCTCCTTACCTTCTCCCCAAATTAGAGGAACCAATAGGACACCCCTTTTGAGGAGTTCGGTTCTAAACCTTTCAGCTTTACGCATGGCTAAAGAAACAGTCTCCCTTTTTCCAGCTAAAATAACCTACCATGAAGAGTGTATTTAGTTAACAAACTGAACAAAAAAAGATAATTATAAGTATCATCTAAACTTAAATAAATTGTGCAAGATGGCATACTAACTGATACATTGAAGTTGCACACATGGGAGGAATTTTATTAAAATCAGAAAAGATATCATCAAGCCAGTTCTTCTGCTACATAACACATTTTTAAGCATTTACTATATAGTATATTAAGCCTGAGAATATAGCATTAATACTAACCGGTCGAGCAGTATCTCGCAACTGTACAAGTTCAACAATCCGATTAGTGGAAAGGCGTACAGGCAGCCTTGACAAGGTCTCATTTCGAGATATTTGTGATAGTTGTTCCTCCTCTTTCTTGTTATCCCACAAATATAATGCTACCAGAACAACAAGACCTGCGAATTGCTGATTCCGACACTTGGTTATTTTCAAGGGTAACATTAGATTATACAGTATACAGCTCTTAACACCTCAATCTATTAGACTAATTATTTTGAATGGCACAGCTGAATGGCCTGAACTTGTTATATACCTCCAATATTGATTGCAGCATTTCCAGCCGTCTCTAAGAGATCAGGTGCACCATCCCCTCCTTGAACTGCATAAAATAGCCTTGGTACCGTAAAGAAAGTTGAAATCCCTGCAGCTGCTGAAAATGCTATGTAAAAGAATCTCCTGATTCCACGAAATGGAGCTTGGACTTCACTAATGAGTTTGAGATCTCTCCTGAAACTGTATCCTATATCTTCTCCCCCCAACCTAGCCTGCATTGAAGCTAAAATCTCATGAAAAGAAGGGCATAGATGGTAAAGCTTCAGAATGTTACAAAAAGGCAGAGATATGCATTCTGAGGATCTTCCTCAAAATTATTTTAGTCAAGTGTCATTAAACTTTTTGACGTAAATAAGTTCTTACAAGTGAATAGCTGCCAATGGAGTAGTAAAAAGCTGAAAAATAATATTCAAATACCAAAGGTAGTCAGTACCTCTTCCTGCAATTCCTTGAAGTCAGGCAGTGCTCTGAAAGAGGCCAAGTCTGGATCATTAAGAATGGTACCAAATTTGAGGTTATATTCTCGGAGGGCTATACGCAAAGAGTCAGCTGCTTTCTTTCCCTCCCCCCTGTCTCCAAAAAGGTAAGAACATATTTGATTATGTCAATGAATGGGACAGGAAAATATTTGTATATGAATGCATAAAAAATGGCACTTAATGGAAAATCCAACTTATCTTCAGATTTTCAGAGCACTAGAATAGTAAAGTGTTAGCACTCGTGAGAAGCAGCGCTTAAAGGTGTATTTTAGAAGGAGAGGGAATCATGGAAAAGGGGGAATAACAGACAAATAGAGGGGCAAATGGGTCATTATGCAAGGCTGTGACCTTTGCAAGGTCAAAGCTGTGCTATTAGTATAAGTATTGACTTATACTAATAGCACAGCTTTGACCTTGCAAAGGTCACAGCCTTGTTAGAGATGTAATCAGTGCCAATACTTATACTAATAGCACAGCTTTGACCCATCAGTATAAGTATTGCCAATACTTATACTAATGGGTCATTGGGCAGGTGCCTTGTTTCCAGGAGAGTTAATTATCTTGTGTGTGTGTGTGTGGCTCCTCTACCTCTAAGATAGGATGTCACATGATGACTGTGTGAGTTTCATAAAAGGACTTATTAGAGATGTAATCAGTGCCACATGTGTACCTAGGAACCATAGTTATAGGTGTTGGTGGAATGGTCGTAAATCTTGGAATATACTCCCTCAGTTTTAATTTACTTGTCGTTCTAGGTAGATAACACAAAGATTAAGGAATGAAGCTTGAGCACTATACTGTGTACGAATGACCCCATTCTTTTGATTTTTTTATATCAGATGTGTACGAATGACTGTAAATCCCATTTGAGTTATAGGGAAGGAGCTATGATTGCTTTCTCAAATTACAGACATTTGGTACTACATAGTATTAATTTTTAATTGTAAAAATTAAAAAAAGTACTCTGTAAATTTTAGTAAGTCAAATCATGTGTTTCCAAACGACATTTATTTAGCAACACATTGGAAAACACTAGAACGACAAGTAAATTAGAACGGAGGGAGTAGTGATTAGAGCTTTACCCAGACTATGGATTTCATATTATTGTAAAGATTTGTTAATTGCATAAAACTGTCCATCCTTTTTCTTTTTCTTTTTTAATGAAAAGGATCAATGCTGAAGAGCTAACAGAAGTCTTCCCTACCAGAAAGCTTATAAACAAATATGTCTCAATCATGAATAACAAAAGGTATATTTGTAATGGTTTTGCATTATATGTTCCAAATTCTTTTAGAAGGCTAGACACATGACCTTCTTTGCTTGAGAAAAGAACTGAAATGTATTGGAAGGGAAACAGATAAAATAATAGCAGCAGAGAAAGTACAGAAATTCTACCTGTATGCATGACAACAGGCTTTGTTGTAGAATGCAGCTTGAGCCTCTATGGGGTTTGGATTCAATGTAAGTGCTGTTTCAAATTGTGATAGAGCATCTTTAACCTATAAAAATAAGCCACGCTGGGATATCACTTGCCTCAAATTTTGATGAATAAAAAAAATCCAAGCTGTATTCAAATATACTCACAAAGCCTTTCATTACATCATGAGAAAATTTGAATGCTGGATGTCATAAAAAACTACTCATAAATCTAGTATTCTTCTCTTCATTGAAAAACATATCACAAGTTGCTTGCGCAAACAAGCAGCCTATAATGTGTTCTTTATGGGGTTTGGCTAGAATTGGCATAGATGTTGACTGTATCTGTATGGCTATGGGTGGTATATAAATGGAATTATAATATTAGGTATGGGTATGGGGCAATGTTCTAAGAAAAATAATACGAACTTTAAAAATGCTAAAGTCATATATAAACTACCCTAATATAAACAAAAAAATAATATGATTTAAAAATCCGGTTAAAATTCCAACCAAGACGCCAATGTAGAAACCAAGAAAGTACTTAAAAATTCCAAATTTTGGCCAGATTTTGGGCGGAATTTTGGTTGGTTGCCAACTCAACGTTTTGGCTAGTTGAAACAGATAATTTTTCGATTATCACATTAGGATTTTGGTTGGAATTTTGACTGGATTTTAAAACCACATTATTTTTTGTTAGTATGAGCATAGTGTTTATATGAATTTTGCATTTCTAAAGATCATATTATTTTTTGTTCAAGGGTGATACTTAGTATTATTTAGAATCATTTTTCCTTTTAAAAATAACTACTTCTCTCCCTCTCCCTCTCCCTCCCTCTCTCTCCCTCCCTCCCTCCCTCCTTCTCCCTCTCCCTCTCCCTCCCCCTCCCCCTCTCTCCTCTATCCTCACTCTCAAACCAAAGCTCGGCATTGCCCCTAAATTAGTAAATTAGCAACTGATTTGTAATTTTGTTTATTATTTGTTGATCTGTTCAATTAGTTGTCATCATGTCCCCATTACAAGTGAATTGCTTTATTAACATTGTTGAATGCATGATTTTTAGTTTATTTGTTTTAGAGTTAATCAATGACCATGATTTTGAGTTTATGGATGATATTATGAACTAATCTTTATGTATTTGGTTTATGGATATGTGGTAAGGGTTGAAATATAAGAAATAATCAACCATTCTAAATCCACCTAAGCCATTGCCTAACTGCATAGACTCTAGGCGGCCACCCGTCACCAAGAGCCCACCTAGCCCCTTTTAGAACACTAATGAGGTATGGGTTAAGAATGAGTTTCAAACCAATAATAAAGTCCATCCAAAAGTCACTGTATTTATTTCAATGCCTACTTGCAGTGCAGGTATGGGGCTAAGTTGATACCTACAGTCATGCCAAACATGCAATTAGTTAGTTTTAAGTAACAAAAATAAACACAAATTCTCAATGAATGAGGCCATGAACAATTTTTGTGTTCTTCGATAATGGTTTAGAGTTGCATCCCTATATCTCAAAACATCACAAACTAATTGTCAAAAGAAATATAAGCTTAAGAAACAAGCTATTCAATTTTAGTTGATAAAACAATAACGCTCTGTTTGGTATTGATATCTTGATATCAAATATCGATATCGGATGACATCAAGTGATACCTCCTCATTGGTATATCGAATAGGTAAAAGGGTGAAAAAAATCTTACTCCGTATATCAACTGGTTATACCAAACATTATCAACCCTAATAACTAATATCTGATTTCCAGATATAGATACCAAACAGAGCCCTAAAATGGCTGTAACTTGTACCCTTTTACCAGACCCGACCATACCATTCACGAAAAGTACAACATTTCCCACCCAGGGTGAACTCAACCAGGAAAAGAAATGTACAACATTTGCATAACAGTAATCGGGAACTTGTCTCAAACACCAACAACCAATTGAACAGAAAATTCATAAAGAAAATCAGGAAAATTGAGACGATGGGAAACGGAAAGAGGAAAAGCATACCCGTCCTTTGGAGAAGAGGGAGAGGCCCAGGTTAACGCACGACTCTGCTGTCTGCTCAGCTGCCTCAACCGTGTGGTCAGAGCCCTCATCCGACGACGGGGAAGGGGAGGAGGAAGAAGAAGAACAACAAATGAAGCAAGGGAAACGAACACTCGTCCGGAAGGGAGAATTGGGGCTGCTGAGAAACCCTAACTTGGTGTCAGCTTTGGATTTGGTTTTAGAGAAGTAAAGGAAGTGGGGTTGCAGGGTGAAACTGGAGACCGCCATTGTCAAGGGAATTCGGAGAGCTAAGGCAATAGGATGACTTCTGGCTCCGGGTATAGGGAGGGGATCTTCGGCGTCCACTCAATAATATCCGGATTTGTTATTTACACCCGAAAATTTTACTATTTATACCCAAAATTCAAGTTTATGTTTTTTTTTTAAATAAACCCTACGCCTCTTGAGTCATAGGTGTGTGACTCAAGAGGCGTAGCTATTTTTTTCTGTATACATACACTGCCCCTCTTGAGTCACACGTATATGACTCAAGAGGCGTAGAGTTTATTTAAAAAAAAATAAAACTTGAATTTTGGGTGTAAATAGTAAAATTTTGGGTGTAAAAAACAACACCCATAATATCACAACGTTACCTCATAAAATAAGAATCTAAATAAAATACTTGTATGACACCTATACCTGTCAAAACATAACCCTACCCGAAAAATTCAACCTGTATATTCGGTAATTTTACGAGTTTGAATCCTGTATTTTAAACCTGGGATCCGAAATCGACCCGACTCAAATTATCCGGGACTTTTAGAGTCAAGACCCGGTGACCCATTGTGTCAAAATCGACCATGTGAGTCGGCACTATGTAAGTGCCACACATGCACCAGATTGACTTTACACAGATTCGTAATGCAATTGTATACGTTAAGGTCACTCATAAGTTAAATAACTTATATATATTATAATTATAGTATGTTCAGAACATTTATTTATATAAATATGATTTTTTATGCTTAAAATATTAATAAATTATTATTATTATAATAATATTTATAAATTTAACTATATTATTATTTAGTTTAATTTGACATATTTATATTACAATTTAATTTTGATATTATTTTAATATTTTTAAAAAGTCTGCAAAAGTTCGAGTTTTTTGACCCGATGCGTCGACCCGAACCCAAGACAAACCCGGTTTGGCTCGACCCGGAACGACCGGTAATCCGAATTGATCTGAAACTCGATTTACCCAGGACCCGAATGATCCGAACCCGACCCGAATGACCCGATTGACAGGTTTAACCACACCCGATAAAATGGGGCTCTTTCGGGGGACAAGAATACAACAAGTTATTGGGAGATCAAAGAACCAATTAACAAAATAGAGAGCATATAAACTAACCCAACAAGGAAGAGCGGTACTAGTGAAAGCTAGCCTAGCATCCAAACCGAGTTATATTATGCAAAACTTCATGCTCCGCGCGAGTATTCACAATGTCTTTGATCAACTCAACAAATGCTTCTTTTGGAACAAGAACCCAAGATATAAACCCCTTATTGGATGGGATAAAGTTTGCAAATCAAAGAATGATGGTGGTCTGGGACTACATAAGACAAAAGACATGAATAAAGTGTTGCAAATGAAATTACTTAAGAAAATACTTGTGGAACAAAACGAATGAGTGAAAATTATTCGAGATAAATACCCAAAGGACGAGAATATTTAGGACTACAAAAGGAAAAAAGAATACCTCCTGGCAATGGGCAAAACTGATGAAGATTAAAGAGGACTTCTGCTCAGACCTAATCTAGCAGGTAGGAAATGGGAAACCATAAGATTTTGAAAGGACAAATGACTACATTACAACACTAACCTCCGAGAAAAAAGTCTCAAAAACAACTTTGATGAACATGAAATGATCGACCAGTTTATAAAACAAGATAAAACCTGGAACAAAGAAAGATTAAAAGAAGCCCTCCCTATGGACATCGTTGAAAAAAATCTTGAAGTTCATATTCCTACAAATGAAATTGAAGATAGGTTATACTGGAAACCTAATAGAAATGGTTGGTTCTCAACTGCTAGTGCTTTAGACCACATCATGAGGAACATAAGAACCAATTCTGATCCACTCGACTGGTTTTGAAAAATTGGTTGTCCGCCGAAAATAAAAAACATTCTATGCAAAACCTTCTAAACGGAACCCCGATGAAAGTCAGACTACAATGTAAAGTAGCACATGTACCATTGGAATTCCCTCTTTGTAACTATAATGGTGAAGATGCTACCCATATCTTCACATAATGCCACACTACCTTAACCTTTATTGGGAGAATGGACAAACAGATCAAACATATAATCCAAAACACTGAAAAAGATAACAAACCATATGAGGATATAATAATGGAGATCTTTGCAAACCTATCATCGGAGTAGAAATCGATTATGGCCTTCTTCTTATGGGGAGTTTAGTCAATGAGAAATAGAATCCTCTTCGACAACAATGATATCAGGAAGATGGAAGACTGGATAAAAAAAATATTAAGCAATATAGGATACGTTGGAGAAAAGTACAAACTGAGGACCAAGAAGACGACACGAAGACTGTGAGACCAAATTCCCAACCAAAGAGGACGAAAAAACAGAAACTTATAAAATGGAAAAAAAACCCTCCGAGGGATTTGTGAAGCTCAATTTTGATGGGGTAAAGGTTGGTTCGGATCTTGCTGCTGCTGGTTTTGTCATTCGCGATAGCCAGGGGCAGTCATCTCTTGTGGTGCCAGCGGTCATGGGAAGGTTTCCACTATTCAAGCGGAGTGTCTTGGTCTTCAGGATGGACTCCTGAAAGCTACTAAGAGGGGTTTCTCTCGTCTTGAGGTGGAGGGTGACTGAATGACTGTGATCATTGATCAATGTCATGAAAGGGATTTGACAGTGCCCTTGGGAGATCGAAATGGAGGTTTCGGATGCCCTTGGTCTTTGTCGTGTCTTCGAGAGTGTCATCTTCTTACACACCTTCAAAGAGGGGAATCGAGTAGCTGATAGGTTGGCGCATATTGGCCTTTCCTCACCGTTTTTTGAATAGCGTGCTCCAGTTGTGATCGTTGAAATCGTTTGTTAGGACGTTCTTGGGAAGTGGGTCAACCGTAGTTGATCACCCATAAAACTTTGCCTTTTATAAAAAAATCGGGTTTGATCACCCTTAGGCCTAAACTCTCCACTTTTGTTAGTTTTTCTTCCTTTTTAATGGTGTTCTAAAAGCGCACCTAGTAATTTTTAAGTCTAGGCTGGTATCTAGGTAGAAATCCGCCTATGCATCGCCTAGGTACCGCCTAAACCTCGCCTAGATCAGCCTAGGCGCCTAGACCAGCCTAGGCGCCTCTTACACTCGCCTAGGTCCATCTAGGTCGACGAGTGTCAGTTTTAGCATTTAAGCACGTGACTAATCCCCCAAATCGAGTTGTATTTGCTTTTGAGTCAAACTTATGGTTTTGAGTTTTATAAGGTTTAGAGTTGCTATAGGATGCGTACTTTTGCATTTATTTACTTTAGTGTTAGTTAAACACTGCAAATTTGGGTTTATGAGGGATATTGTTGATTATTATTACATTATATGAATTATTAGGATGTGCTATACGTTAAAATATAAGGAAATAATCAATTTTGTTCCAAGTCCGTCTAAGCGGCGGCTAGGCACCCGCCTAATCGTCTAGGTGCTAGGCGGCCACTCGTCACCTAGCGGTCGCCTAGCGTCTTTTAGAACATTGTCTTTTAGGTTAATTAGTCTTACTACCGGCCCTTTCATACAGTTTTAAATAAATTATAGGGTGATTATACTAAGAGTGAGGCTAGAGGCAAGATGTCCAAATGACTATTGACAAGATAATTTCAACTAAATTGCACACATGTCCTTTTCATTTTATTCAAACACATTGCAAATAGGTCTAAAACTCTCTCATCTACGAATCAGAGCGAATTGAAAAAACCTGAGTGCGTTCATCCAAATACTCCATCTGTTGAACAAATTGATGTGCTTGAAAATTAGTGAAATTTATCAAGGAATGAATTGATTAATACTTACTTTGTTATATCAATCGCTTCGGATGATTGTTGAATGACTTTCGACTATTATTCTTCCCATCGTTTGAAAAAACTGTCGAAACTCGAAGAGGGTGAGCCAAATAATGACCTCAGCTCCATTGAATGAGATTAATAAGGGAGCTCGATGGAAAATGGCAAGGTTATGAATTAACCTCGTTGATGTAAGCCGAGCTTCATGCCTTTCCTCGTTGATGCAGACATATATATGCAGTATTTGCATTATCCCTTAATCATGTGCATATGTAACTGTTTGTTACAATGTGCCATAGTTAATTACTTCCAATTTAGCTTTAAACTCATTCTTTAATACATGTTGCAGTTACACAGAATACCTTATTTGTAAATAAGAAAAATACTCATTACTTGGAGCTACTTTAGCTGTACGAACTAAATAACAAGCCATTGGTAGTGATTATTGTTATGCAATGGAAATCTAATATATTAGCAATAGAAAAACAATTCTGTAGTTAAACTGTTTTCTTGCATATTCTGTCTTAGGGAATCTGAGCATAAGTGAATAGAATGGAAATAGAATAGAACATATGGACATTACAACATCAATAGTTGCCTCAGCCAGTCCTTTGAAATACGTAAAAGATCCATCAATGAGAATCATTCGCTTAAGTTCATCATCCAAAAACCCCACATTCAACATTTTCTTTTTGTTATTAAGTGCAAATAAGAAAGAAAAAAATGGTAGAAAATGCAAAATGACAACTATAACAATTACCCTCCATCAAGATTTTGACCCCGTGAACCAAGCTGACAAGGTTTTGCATTGGGTTTCATAAGCTACAATCCTACTGCTGGGCTCATCTTCAAGAACAAAAACAGTTGCAAGCTAAAAAGGAGAATGAAAAGCTATGGGATAGGGTTAAGATAATTGAAGAAAAACTCAAGAACAACATGGCACGAGTGATTATCCTTATCGCCCAAAAAGATAAATTTCACTCGCTCATGATGGGTGAGGAACCATGCTCCTTATTTTATAGAATTATGAAGAAAATAAGGGCCAAGAATGCTATACTAAAGAAATATACCCTACTACAATGAAATCTGATAAGAAATGTGGTCTATTGGTGCCAATAAATCTCTTAGACCTAATTTTTTTGATAGCCAATTCATCAAGGATAGTTGGGACATCATTGATAAGGATGTATATGAGCTAATTAGGGAAGTTTTCAAGAATAAAAAAATATGAAACAGAACAATGTGACCTTTGTGAAGGACCTTCAGCCTATGTCGTGTTGCAACATTGTGATGAAAACAATCATTAAGGTTATTGTGGCAAGAATAAAACCTCTCCTTTATGATATTATCAGTGATAGCCAAGGTGCATTAATCCAGTCGAGAGATCTTTCTCATAATAGTGCAGTGGGTCTAGAGATTGTTTGGGGTATGGAACAAAGAGAGTCACACCTAGATGCACGATCATAATTGATCTCCAAAAAGCTTATAATTTTCTGCAATGGGATTTCATTAAATTCTCCCTACAACAATTCAAATTCCCTCCTAGCCTTATTGAATAGATTATGGAATGCATCTCAACAACTATTTTCTCTGTCATTATCAATGGATCACCAAAGGGATTTTTTTAAGGGGGAGAGACTAATTATGCAAGGGGATCCCCTCTCGCCATATATGTTTGTTTAGGTTTGTTTTATGTGTGAAAGTACTCAGTAGGATGCTTTATGAACATATTGATAACCCGAATTTCCATTTTCATCCATAATGCAATGAACTAAAGCATATCCACCTGGCTTTTGGCGATGACCTACTTATTTTCTGTTGAGTAGATGTCGCTTCTTTTGGAGTCATCGAGTAGTGCCTTGAGAGATTTTTTGATGCATCGGGTCTACAAGTAAACAAGAAGAAGAGTACCATCTACCTAGTAGGTACTTCTCCTCATATATCACTTGAAATAGTTGAACGTATGAGCTTTACAATGGGAAATTTACCAATTAAATATTCGGGGACTCCATTACACGCGAAAAGAATTATTGACCATGAATATAGAGGCCTACTCGATAAAGTTGGGAAGTTGATCCACTCTTGGGCTACTAGAAAACTCTCATATGCGGGTTGATTTCAATTGATCAAATCAAGGTGATCCACTCTTGGGCTACTCGATAAAGTTGGGAAGTTTGAACGTTCTGGAGTCAGATTTTCATGATTCTTAAAGGCGTCATTGAAATATTAGACAAAATATTAATGTCTCTCATTTTATCATGTTTCATCGTTGCATATTGAGTCCATTTGCATTGCATATATAAGGTAGAATAGAGTCGTTTATGTAGGCTTTTCATGTTATTTAAGAAAAGGAGGTCTACACAAGCTTTGTTTATACATGCATATAGGTCTTTTGAGCTATAAACAAGTGTGTATGGAGCAATATGGATCAATATGGAGCACAGATGGGACACGTGATGAAGCTCGTGGAAAATGAATGTAAGGATCGAGCCATGATTTGAAGCTGATAAGCTAAGGAACTGAAGTACAGATGGGTGGGACACAAGACTACTGTTGGGCTCACCCCAACCCTAGAAGACGGGAATTTAGAACAAAGACATGGAGGAACAAATAATTCAAATTAAAAGAAAACTATAACTTACAAAATTTCCTTAATCATCTCCTCCGAACATCGTCCATGAAGGGCCTCCCTTTTCTCCTAAAATGACCCATAAGGGCCTTATTTATACTAAAACCTAAGCTTATTCCCCAAGCAAATTTAATAATAAAATAATAGCTAATCCTAATTATCTAGGGGTAAAGTGGAGTTTTCCCCCAAGGAAATCTCAATTGGAATTGAGATATTTGTATTTGGGGATTGAACCACGACATTTATGTCCACCAGTCGGACTTACCTACTTGTTGTCAAAGATAGGGTAGATCATGTCGGCTATGGATAGTAAGTGTTAAATTATTGGAATATTATTATTATTTTGGGATTTGGTTATAATTATAAATTCTGGAAATTAATCGTTATATATTGTTTAATTGTTTTAAAATAGTATTAATTGGATTATTTATATATGATGCATTTTATGAGGATTTAAATATGTGATTGAGGAATTTTTAAAGTGAATTGTTGGTTTTGATTTATAAATATTATTCGTGAGCATAGAATTATTTTGATGATTTAATATTGGAATTTACTTATATAATATAATGTTTTGAAATAAGAAACATGCCGGAATGATTCCTATAATATGATTTTGGGAAATTGGTTTTAAGGCCTAAGTGTTTAATGTCGGGATTTGGATAAGCGATTTTAAAAGAATTGTTTGTTTTTCTAAGTTGAATTCTTCGAGAGATTGTTTTGGAAATGGGATGATGAGATGAAATGAACATGAAATGATATATGAATTGTGATGAGATGAGATGGAATAATTTGAAATGAGATATGTGAAGATATGTATGATAGTTAGGGGCGCCTTGTGTGAAGTAGATAGACTTATGCATTTGTATGTTATTAGGTGATTGTGATATGTTGGACATTGCTTGCTATTGGTGACTCATTACTTGGATTCTGCTTCTGCCTTGTTCTCTGCTGTTCGGCTTATTCAGGTAAGTTCCTTTATGGGCTTACTCAGATTCGAAAGAGAATACCTGCTTGTGAATATATGACATACTAGGTGTTGCATAAGCATTAAAGCATGCCATGTAGTATCATGCTAGGATTGCACTTGTGATTGAGCATTCTATTTCTTTATGCGTATGTAAACAGAACGGCCGTTATCTGTGATAGTCCTAGAGTCTTTGCTAGGGTCATAGGGTAGCCCAGCCCCATCGGGTGCCCTGAGTCTATCAAGTCGATATGAGCATGATATGATTAGCCCAGCACCATCGGGCAAGAGATGAGATGATATGATATGAGTAGCCCAGCACCATCGGGCAAGAGATGAGATGATATGATATGATTAGCCTAGCACCATCGGGCAAGAGATGAGATGACATGATATGATATGATATGATGATGCCGTGGTGAGTGCACCACCACGAGGAAATTGCTATGCTATAGCACCGAACTGGCCAGTCTCTGCACTAACGGGAAGGGGTGCAGAGGTAGGAGAGGGATATGCCACTTGGCATTGTCTTGGTCCCTTTACATTTCTTTTCCGCACATTGTAAATTAGGATCATGTTAGTGTGATTTAATTTGCGCATTCGCATCATCTTTGTATTAGCGTATGTGTATATTTGCTTGCGGGACAGGGTGTGTTGGGGTCTCGGTCTGATCCCGCTCGCACCACTTGTTTTTAGGTATGATTGCTCCCTGTCTCTATGGCGTGGGAAAATCCCCTGGGTGATTGCAAAGAATCTGTCTAACCCCGCTAACTTGGCTATACGACTTTAGAATGTATGTTTTGGTTTTGACCCGGCTCTGCCGTGGCTCTTGTATCTAAACCTTGCTTCTGCCTTACTTTCGTTTGAATTGGGTTTTGTGACTTAGATTGTTTGGGGTTTGAAATCCCCGCCTTGAATACTGATTGATCTCTAGAGGTTTGAAACCTCGACCCGTACCTGAATTGCAACATCCGAACGAAGGTATCCAACCTTCAAAACGTATCCCAGATATTTATATCCGGGCCGTTACAATGTGGAACAAGATATGAATGCTGCTATCAAGGAGAAGCTGGAAAATAGCACGAAATTGAGGTCTAAGAGCGAAAGCAAGAGCGATTCACCAAATCTATTTGTCAGGCAAACTGAACTTGTAACACACTTTTCAGAGGTCTCGTTGGTCCAACTGATGCGTACAAATATGTTTTAGAAAGCCCTTTCTGAGGCCTACAACTTTCATGAAGAGATTGAGATGATATTGAAAGTTCTTGAGGGAAAAAAGAGGAAGTTTCAACCCAAAACTATAACTTTCTGACCCGGAAGGCACGATGCCCGCCGTGGAAATAACAGTGTGCGTCGTGCGTGCTTGATAATGAATATTTTATATAGGTATTCAAGGTATTTTTATGGCAGTTTTAGGTTTCATTTTATATGGTTTTAGACTTAAGTCACATCTTTAGCAATCTATATTTGAAGGTCGAAATCTACGCTTTTTATGGTTGATTATGCAGATTCATGAATCCGAACTCGAGAGATGGTACAAGACGGAGATGCTAGAGTCCTAAAGTTGCTGGAAACACTTAGGATAGCTTGAATGAAGAAAAAGAAGAAGAAGAGCCAAGAGAAGAAACCAAGAGAAGAAATGAAGAAAGCAAGAAGAATGTAGAGGCAGTGCCCACGGGTAGAAGATCGGTGCCTGCCGCTACTGGCGGCCACATACATAGATCCAGCACCCATTGAGAGTGGCACCCGCCAATGCAGATAAGCTCATTTCCAATACTTATCCGTTGAATATTTGATCCTATCCTTTAGGCCAATGCTTGCACGCCAAGGCTAGGTTGAGTATAGCGAAGACATGTTCGTCCACGGGAGAGACTTAGTTCCTAAATTTAGTTAACTAGGGCAATAGAAGAGCGAGAAAAGATGAATATAGAGGCTGTAAAATCGGTATTTTTAGGGGGGGTTTATTAATATGTAAAAAGCTTCTAAGTTTTAGGGATTACCATAACAATAGCTATGCATGCGAACATCAACAAATCACAAAAATCATGCCTTTATCACATAAAAGTGTTGACTTTCATCAACCACACAAGCAAATTGATCAACTTTTTTACCTATCTCAACCTTTAATTAGGATTAATAAACTCCCGTCTCAAAACCCTAATTAACTATTCTAATTCACAATTTTCTTTTTCAGTCAAATTGCAAACAAGGAATTCCTTAACTTTCATCAAGGATTAACCACAATAGGATAAATGATGGATAAAAAGTATTCAAATCATAGATTCATAGTATTCACACACACAACTATTGTTGGGCTCATCCCAACCCTAGAAAAAAAGGAACTACTCACACACATTCATGGTGAGCATTGCAAAACACATTGATTTGAGAGAAAAATAACTTCTGAAATTAAAACTAAAAAACCTGCAAAATTCAGCATTCAAATCCGCTCAAGAACATCACAAAATTGCCTTGAAAAGCGTGTAAAATCTCTCACCTAAGCATACCTTTCCAGCGCTTCAACATATCTCCAAACGTTCTTTCTTTCTCTCCCTTCTAGCGTACATAAGATCATGAATTTATTAAATTTGATCCTAGGGTTTAATTTGTGCTAAAAACTAATATTCTATCTTTAGAAAATTTAATGTAAAAGGATCTATCTAAATCTATAATGATTCGGGATAAAACTTAAGTAAAATCGAGTTGTTAGGGTTGCCTGACACTTTTCTACTTCTTCCTACTATATGGGTTTACATCGTTCATGCCCCTCTCCATGTCGTTAGGCTTTGTTTCTCTGTTTTTCCAGCTTTGTCTTGTAACGCACTTTTCGGAGTCCTCGTTTGTCTGATTGATGCATATGAAACCAAGACAGGTGGTGGAATTGTAAACAAGTCAAATAGTTGTGTTTGTGTGAATTTGTCTTTGATGTAGTGTTTCCAAAGTAAAATATCGATTTACTTGTACAATTTATATTCTAGCGTCGTGTGCTTGGAGAGAGCTCCAAGCTTGGTTAGCTTTGTAGCCCTACAGATAATCAAGGTGAAAAATGTTCTGCTTAAAGGTTTGATAGAGTGAGTTTTGAAATTGGTGAATTATGAACAGAAGGTAGAAAAATTAGATTTTCCTGCTTCCTTATATAAAAAAAATAAGCGAGTAGGGGGAGGAAGTGTTGTGTTGGGTAGTGCAAGAATGCATCCCAATTGATGATTGAGTTGATTGGGAGCCACACAAAGACATCCCAATTGGTATTATTTGGAGATCAATTAAGATTTTGAGTGTCACTCTCTAAGGAATTTCTCTTCTGATTGCTTGTAAAAGTCCAAAGATGACAAGAATGAGAAAAATTTATAAACGGATTAAACCAGCAAATATAGGAGAAGTGAAAAGAAGGGTGGCAGAGATGTTGAGTAGTTAACTTGGGGTATTTAACGTATATAAAGGATTGAATTTTTTTGTAACAAAGTAAGAATAGAAATACAAGTAAGCAAGTACAGAGAGAGAGGAAAAAGATGGAGAACATACCAGTGAAGAGTTGGACATGCGCTGAGCTATATCCCCCGAGTCGGGTGTTTTCGGGCGGTAAATATTTATCAGAACGTGCAGTAACTGGTCTAGCAAGGAATGAGTGAAAATGGTTGAACGAAGGGAGTGACCATCACAGAGTCGCCAGAGGGAAGTAAGACCAGGCGCAGAGGAAGCCACCTAGCGCAAAAGACCAAAGCGACCCCCAAGAGAGAGAGAGAGGGAGAGAGGAGCGAACCCCAAAGCAACCAACCTAGCTTCAACTTCTTCCTCTTGTCCTTGGAACCCCGAAACTTCAACATGAGTGAACGATTGTGATTTGGAAAAGACCAACAAGTCATAAACGATATTGATAGATTAATCAACAATAATTAATCAAGTTAGTACTCCCTTCAATCCAAAATATATATTATTTCACTTTTTATATTGTATTTTAAAAAGTTAAAACCTATTCAAAATTTAAATTTATTTGTGAAAATTTATAAATAATCTAATACTTATTATAATAATAGTAGGCATTAAACTGTAAAAAAAGAAAAATTGATTGATAATTTATATATATTTGTTTTTTAAGTTACGTACTACAAAAGTATAAATTTTGGATAAAATAGAGTAAGTTTAAAATACCCAACAACTTGAATAACGAGTAGTGCAGTAGGCACGCGCACACAGCCCAGTATCTCGTGTTCTCAAAACCAATGTCTGTCAAAACAATGGGCTCTCAAAACCTGACTTTAACCCGAACGTTCAAAAAATTTGGATCAATATCCAAAAAATTTGTTCCAATTGTTAGACTCAAGCTCTAAGGTCAACCGAGTTTTGACTTGGTGACTCGCCTAATCCAGTTTTTTAAAATAAAATTTTATCAATTAAAAATTAGGACAATTTACAAACTGTCCATATTTGGTGGTCATATTAGCAAACTGTCCATATTATTGAAATAATTAGCAATATGTCAATTCCCTTATGCCCCTTCCTGCGTGTACCCCTCCCCCATGTGCCCCCTTGCCCCCCTCCGTATCAGCAGTTTTTTCATGTCATTAGTTTTTTTGCGTTAGCACTTTTTTCGATGCTGGCACCGACGTTGCTGAAGTTGCTGACGTCGACGATGGTGATGTCAATGTTGCTGTGTTGATGTTGACACCGTTAGTGGTGACAGCAGATTGCATTCTAATTAATATTGTTAAAGAATTTATGATATAAAATAGTATATATTACAAATATATATATAGATAAGAAAATTTTGCGGATATAAAAAAATTACAAAGATGTAGAAAAGTGTGCAATGTTTACATTACAATGTATCCAAAGGTTAAACTACGAGAATATCTATCTTGTTGAATTATTTTTATAACGATTGCTGACAATGAATTTGCTGACGTCGACGGTGCTAACGTCGATGTTGCTAACATCAACATTGTTGACACGTTACATTATAAAGTAGCCAAAGATGTATGCTTTTTCTTTAAATAAAAATTTGCTGACACCTTACTTAAGCATTGGTGTCACCAAAAACAAATTGTTGCCACCAGTGCTTAAACACATGAAAAGAAATGAAAATAAATGAAAATAAAAATAGATGAAGATAAATTAAAAGTGCTGACACAATTTATATATACGAACATATAAATTTTTTAGTTGTTAGGGGTGTCAACATATACCTTGAAACACCAAACAACAATATGACGTCGAGGACGCTGAAAACGATGTCAGCACATATAAAAATACGCATAAAAATGATATCAACATTAAAAAACAAATTAAACCAATTTTTAATTACCTACCATTTACTTCTCATTGTAACCTATACTGATCTATCAATTAGATTCACATTATTGAAGGACTAATACACTTGGTAGTTGGATCTATCAAGTACCTACCATTTACTTCTCATTGCTGACACCATTTACTTCTCATTGTAATCTATCAATTAGGTTCACATACTGTCACATGATGAGATTCCGTCAAGACTCAATGTTTTAGAAGGGTAAAAGAAGCACAAATAATGAGAGTGAAGACATGACTGCTTATTTGATGTCGTTGGTCAGTACCTTAGTTTTATCAAACAAAGGCTTCAGTTTCATCCTAGTAGACTTTTCCCTCTACATAAGAACAAGCATCGAGCATTTAAGCTTTTCCCTCTCCATAAGAGCAACTACCGCAGTAACAAATGTCGATGAGATAGTGCAATCTCCAAATTATATATACAACTCCTAAAGCTAAATCAAGCAGTTTCATAATCTCTAAATTAACAGAACAACGAAGTGAGGAGATGTGAACTTACCACGAGTAAAATAGGGCTGACTGCAATTGCGACCCGAGTTGGCTGCGCATGCGATAACAAAGACAATACGAGAGGCAAACAGAGACCACAAAGGGAGGCGAACAGATAGAGCCGAGATGGCCGTGGAGGCGAACAGTGAGAGGAGGCGATTTGAGGATTCAAGTCTGGCTACGATTTGAGATTCTCTCTCAAGTAAATATGTTGTAATAATATGCAATTGATCGAATGGATTTAATTTTGGAAGCAATTGGAGGATTCAAGTCTGGCTGCGATTTGGGATTCGAGTGTGGAAGGAAATCTGCGAAATCATCGCGCCATTAGCACCTCGTCGCCTTCATCCGCGAAATCCATCCCGCTTGTAAAGATCGAAAATTTTTAAATTATTATTCTATTAAAATTAGGATTATGATTGATTTTAATTTCTAAGATTCGAGAAAATTTTGAAAATTTCCATCCTCGAGCAATTAGTTCGATTCTAAATCTTTCGAAGCGAATTCCGGCTTAATTTCGAATTATATTTAAAAACGGATTTTATTCCGCTTGCTTAAAACGAGGCTTGCAAATAATCCTTTCGGATGTCGTTATTAATTTGAATTTGAAAATATAATAATAATAATAATAATAATAATTTGGATTTCATTATTTATCTCGGTTTTGAAAGTTCGATTCAAATTTCGAATTGAGTCGGGATAAGGTCGAATAAGTGGGTCGGGATATATTTTCGGGTATCATTTCATAGGGGACCACGTTTGGTTTATTTCTTTTCCACTTTCTTTCCTTCTTTCTTTCCCTCTTCCCCCCAATCTGTCTTCTACCTCTATGTGTGAGCAGACCTCCCCTCTCTAAAATGCAGATGCAGCTGGACTCCTCCCATTTTCAGTTCAACCCCATTCATCCTCTTTATTTTCTCCCTTCTCTTGCCCCTCCAAAAATGGCAAAGTGCCAAAACTCAATCCTCACCCTCTCTGGTCAATTACAGCTAGCACCCCCCCTTCCCTTCAAATTGGAATCCTAACCCACGCCAAAATCTGCAGTAACCCATCCCCTACCTTTGTTTTCAACTAAGGACAAACCTCACCTTAATTTGAGGTCCAAACAACACAACCCAGCAAGACCTTCACCTCTGTTCTCTGTTTCCCCTTTCTTTTGCCCCTCTATGTGCCCAGACAAAACAAAACTCCCTCCCTCCCCAAGTCGAAGCCGACGCCACACCCCCTGTTCGCTTCCAATTGATCGGTAAGGGCTTCTCATACGTTTTCGACCTAAATCTCCGTAAAGGTTCCCTTTTTGACCTCTCCCTTCGTCCTAGGCTAAGAATGGCAGCCTCAAGCCTCCGACGAAGCCCAACCGTGCCGTCAACGAGCTTCCCGGTGAAATCTCGAACCCCTCGGTGAGCGCTCAATCTTCTTTACTTCCTCCATGGGTTTGTGTATTTCTTTTCTTGTTCTTGATTGTCGGGAGGAGAATGAGAGAGCACTAGAGAGCGAGGACGGGGTCGGATGAGGGGCTAGCGGGTCACAGGTGTGAGCGAGCGAGCACAAGAGAGAGAAAGGGAGGCGAGAGCGAGGGGTCTGTGAGAGCAAAGGAATGCGAAGGAGGTGAGACGAGAGTGCGAAGGTGAGAGCAAGCGAGCATGAGCATGGGCAAGCAGTGAGCGAGGGGGCGGCTGAACGAGCGCGAGAGCCTGGGGAGACGTAAGGGAGATGATAAACAGTGCGGTTTGGGTTTCCTTGGGCGGATCTGATTTAACTTTGGGCCGGTTTGGGCCTTTTGGCTTGGGCCAGATATTAGGGTAATTGGGATAAAATGAATATTTGTTTTAAGATTCACGTGTATATGTATTATATAAATAATTAAATGAATTGATTATATATTATATATGGAAATTATGATTTTTTAAAGATGTTGAGATTTAAGGGTATAATATTATTTTGGAGATTTAAAATATAATATTATGAGATTTGGATTTTAAAAAGAAAAGAATTTGGAAAAAAAGGGGTTTAAAGGCTAGAATTTGTTTTGAAAATAGAATTGGAGCTAATAAAATTTAAAGAGTGAATTTTAGGAAATATCATAACTTTGTCGGAATTGTTTTAAATAAAATGAGTAATGAGTCGATTTAAAAAGGTGATGTTTTATAAGCGCATTTTGGGCCAAGTGATTATTTGAGCAAAACTATTTTAGAATGATGGCTTTGATCTAAACTTGAGAGTTAAGAATTCTAGGGAATCTTGAGAAATTTAACTTGCCTTATCTGAATTGTGATTAATCTGATAAGATTGTATGTGTGATTGCAAGCATGATGATATGATATTGATATATGTCCTTAAATACGAGTTTATGATGATGTGTCGTATGTGAATTATTATGTGAGATTATGATGTATTATATTAAAGCATGATGTTATATTATATGGTTGATAAGCATGATTATGAATCTGTGCCAAAAATGAAAGTATGATATGATGATTAGAGTATGAATACGACTTAGAGGATGAATATTATGACTTATATATGAGATAATGATGCATGATTTCTAAATGGTCAATATATGGTATAATAATGAGTTGAAATGATATCTAATGAATTATGCTGATGTTATGCGATGAGGTGTTGATATGAGATGAGATGCGAGATGGTATACGATGAATGATGATGATGAGTAGAGTTGATTCTTGATGAGTTATATGAGATCATGCTATGAGATATGGGATGAATGGATGATAATATGATGAGGTTCTGAATGAGGGAGATTTGTAGTTCTGGCTACTTGTGTGATTGAGATATGCTTAGTGTAAATTAGAAGTATACTCATATACATTACTTATATATGATAGGTTATTATCTGTGATGTATGACTTGCTGTATACATGGATTCTGCCTTTTGTTGTTCTGCCTATCCAGGTTAGTTCCTTTATGGGCTTACTCAGATTCGAAAGTGAATCCCTGCTTGTGATTATATGACATACTAGGTGTTGCATAAGCATTAAAGCATGCCATGTAGTATCATGCTAGGATTGCACACATGAATGAGTATTTGAATACTTTATGTGATTGCGAAACAGAACGGTCGTTATCTGTGAGTCTTAGAGTCTTTGCTAGGGTCATGGGGCATTCATGTTTTATACCATTTCGGTCCCCGATCAATCGGTGAGTATGATCTATGTATATATATATATATATATATATATATATATATATATATATATATATATATATATATATATATATATATATATATATATATATATATCTGATACGGTTCGACATAGACCGAGCGCCCTACCTCGGAGTGGGTACGGGAATATATCTGTTACGGTTCGGCATAGACCGAGCGCCCTACCTCGGTGTGGGTACGGAAATATTTGTTACGGTTCGGCTAAGGCCGAGCGCCCTACCTCGGAGTGGGTACGGGAAATACAGAGATATGGGGATATGCCACTTGGCATTCTTTGGGCGCCTTTACAGTTGTTCTGCATATTATTTCAACTAGGAGCATGCTAGTGTGATTTAAAATTCCGTACTGCATTAAGGCATCTTTATTATAGCGTATGTGTATACTTGCTTACGGGACAGAGTGCGTTGGGGGTCTCGGTCTGATCCCGCTCGCACAACTTATTTTTAGGTATGATTGCTCTTTGTTTATATGGCGTGGGAATCCCCCCAGGCGATTGCAAAGAACCTGCCTAACTCCGCTAATTTGGCTTATAAATTCAGAGTATATGATTTAATGATTTGGTTTTGACCCGGCCTCGCCGTGGCAAGTTGTACTTTACTTCCGCTTTCACCAGTTTCGCAAATGAATTTCCGCGATATAGCCTTAGGACAGCTTAAGGGCTCCTAACAGCCCTTTCGATTGTTTTGGGATTCGAAATCCCCACTTTCAAATACTGATCCTTTGAGGTTTGAAACCTCAACCCGTACTCGAATTGCAAGATCCGAACGAAGGTAACCAACCTTCGAAGCAAAACCCGGGTATTTATATCCGGGCCATTACAAAGTTGGTATCAGAGCCATGTTGTGCAATTCGGGTACGCAAGGGTCGGGTGTATGTTTTAAAAACCGCCCACGAATTTCAAAAGGATTTGAAAGAGTTTTAAAGGGGAAAAATGAACTTAATATGACTATCTCAAATGGACTAAATGTGAACTCAGCCTACTAAAAAAAGGAATCAAATAAAGGGGATCGAAAGGGTAGAAAAGACGCTAGACCATCCCTATTGGATGTTGATGGGAACGGGTAGGCGAAATATAGCTTATTTTTTTTACAGATGGGCCTGAAAGACTCCAAGGAATTGCACCGCGGTGGTTGGAGTGGCGAGTTAGGTAGAGATCATGATATATTTGCCCCTCCGGTCAGTCGCTCCTCGAAGAGCGACATTAGATAGCTTGATGTGTTTTATATCAATTGGGCTTGAGGACGATCTCCATCGAAGGAGATCATTATAATTGTCACTGACTGATTCTGTGTTGAGTGCTATTATGCTAGAACTAGAAATTTGTTGATATACTTAGAATGAGTGTTTCATCTCTATGTGAGTGGAATAAGCAAGGGAGCTTTTCCTTTCGATATAGTCAGAATTTCTATCTTATAGAGCGGTCTCCTCCATGATTCACTTATCGGTGTCTTTCCCTTTCGTTTTGTCTCTGGTTCGACGAAGTTCGGTTAAAGATTGGTGATAGTTGAGAGATAACTATTCCTTTCATTCATGTTTCCTCCCCTTCTATCTTCTTCCATGTCTCAATTGGCATCCTAATCGAGTCATTCTTAATGGTATCGATGTCTTCCATGGGAAATGGAACTGGAATCGAATCGTGTCCGAGAATTAGGTTCGAAAACATTGACTACTTGAGCGTGTGATGAGTATGGTACTTGACACTATAGGTCGTGCCACGAGATGGTCAATGTGCTAGAGTATCAACCTTTGAATGGTTCTGAGTATATGGGACGACTTATTTTGTGGAGTCATCCTCCTTGATTCTCGTAGTGGTCAATTGATGCCTCCTTGTCAGGAACTTCTATACGAACTCCGTCATCTTCTTTCGAGAGTAATTTGAGTATCCTTCTATGTTCACAAAATGAGTCACACGTATTCCACGGGAAACGAGCTTTTGAGTATGTGGGGATAAGTCGATATTGCCCTTGGAAATCTCTGTTTGGCTATAACGGTAGCCCTATTTGTGTTTACATGACTTGATGCATTACTATGTTGAATGACTTGATATATCATTGTGTTAAATACATGTCGTGTACCGATAATTATTGACTTGTATCCATGTACATATGAGAAGTCACATTATCTTAAGCTCTTGTTGTCCCCCGCTATGTTCTTCCTTGTTCCCATATGGTTGCGTTATGATTGGCTTAGCCTCTTGCGTATGTTGGTCCTAAGTTTTTAAATGTACATGTGTCGTATGTTGCACACCTACGCCTTTCATCAAGACATTAGTATCTTGTAGGACCCATGACTTGTGGCTTGTGTAAAATTATGGCCTACTTGCTTTATGATCTCCTCTTACTTAAAATAGGTCCCCAATAGTGTTGACATTCATCCCTTATGTCATTGGAATATGAGTGATGTTACTACTCGATGCTTCTTATACCTTCTGAGATTCCAACTAGTATCATGCCTATCTACTCGTCCTATGATGTTATTCCTCCATGCCCCATGATATTATTTAATACTTTAAGAATGAATAGGTTGACACCTTGCATGTGCACACACCACATTGCATTTAGATTCCGTGTTTGCTATTAGTATCATATAGGACGTATGTCTTCAAAATGCAGCTTGTCCTGAGAATATGTGCTCTAACTGTCTCATTTTATGTACGCAAATGTTGCATTCAAAATGTTATGTTGTTCCATGTATCTTAGTACCTAGTAGCACCATAGATGATCATCTTGCCATCATTGACCTTATACTCGGATGACCTCGATATGACTAGGATATGTACACCTCTTGTTACACCCTTCCTTGAGACAATATCTTTATACGTGTGGAGACCTCGACCTTTGTATGAACACACACACCATGATGGTTGCTAGACACTCGCATAATTACCCTTACATGTGTAAATATAGCATATTGCTCTCTCGAAGCATGACACCCTAGGAGCATTATCCTGTTTTGCAATATGTATGATTCACCCAATCACACTTACTTGTATCCCTCTTATATACATTAATGTTGGTTGCGATGGTAGACTTACTTGAGCTTCTATGACTCCCATGCTATTATGTGAAGTTATTCGATGCATCTCCTTTTTCATATATCCATGACTTGTCAAGCACTACTAGTATCATGTGAAATCTAAGCTCTTAGAAATGTGACTTGCATAATTCCACACTCAAATTGTACCCTCATTCAATTACTCTTGTCATAAGTTGTGATAGCCTTGCTATGTCCCCTTATATGATCCTATGACTATCTAAGCATATTAGATGTTGCAAATTTAGTTGTCATGATATGCTTCAACACCCTTGTGTCAAGCTTAATGTGATTAGTGGCATGCTTGTGTGTGTGTCTCATATAGATTGTTGTCTTACCATATGAGGCTCTTGTGATGCTTATTGTATTCTAGTAGCTTGTAACTCGTCCGACCATGTGCCCTATATTATAATTAAAATCATGCCCAAGTACACACATTATAATTTTGCTTAGGAAATAGTGTCAATCTATGCTTATCTTGTTGAGCTCATATAATTGCGAGTCTTATGTTAATTAATAATTGGATGTCACCTCACATGTTACATACTACGACGTGATGAAATGCACATATACATGAAATATGATCGGATGTTGAACTTGTACCTCAGTAATAATCTTAGGTTATACTTATGCCACGTCCTGATCGATTAGACTCGTGTAGGACATGCTTTCCGATTATAGCTCATCGTATGATTACATGCCATACCTATCCTATCATGTGGACCTTGTTGTTGTATGATATGATAGTTATTATGCCCCCTTATGTGTTCCTTTTATAGTGCTATGGCGTGTTTGAGCATCTTAGTATCGGATTCTATATTGATATGACTTGTCTATGTGTGTATCCGACATGGGTAATTAATTGTTATTTGAATATCCTATATTAAATCTTGAGGTATTTAAAAATGTGGTTTTAAGGGGTTATCAAATTGTTAGTTGTATTATTATTCAGGATTATTATTTAAATGTTGGTTGAAGTTAGAGAAGGATATTGGAAAGGATGAGAGTAGTGGGAAAGAAAGGATCGAGTTTAGATCAAAAGCGAGCTTACAGTTGCTTGTTCGCCGTGGCGAAACCATGGTCGCCGCGACGAACAAGAACTAGGAACAAAGGAAGAGAATGATGCTTTTCGCGATAGTGAGAGGCGTCATTCGCGAGGGACAAAGAACTGGATTTCGCCGTGACGAGCGGCCAATTCGTTGCGATGAAAACCAGGTCTGGGCTCTTGGCCGGAGCCGATTCTCTCCTTTCTTTGGGCGTTGACTCGAGTTTGGTTTAAACTCGGTTGGGTTATTTTATATATATGATTTGAGTTCTTATGTGATGTTATATGATTTGATAGAAAAGGATTTAAAGACGACTTATGATTCCGTGATTTATACGGATTTGGACTTGGATTAGTTATGATGATAGGTATATATATATATATATATATATATATATATATATATATATATATATATATATATATATATATGATGTTCTAGGATTTTGTTGAACATGAGTAGTCACCCATACATGTGATACCCATTATAATAATATGTTTTGCCTAGCTTGTACCAAACAGATCTATTCTTAAATTCATGCACACGTGATTATTAATATGTAGAGCTTGTCTATTACTTGAGGAATGATAGGTAGCTAGATTGTCTTATATGTACGTCCGTGAAGGACTCGATCATGTTCCTTGAATTGCTACCAATGTGTGTAGTTGTTATTCATCGAGATAGGTACCTGTTAGTGTGTATTGATGTGACTAGTATGCTTCATGATTGATATGTGTTTTGCTGCCGCAATTATAACCTCGTAGAAATCCATAAGGGCACTATTGTCATACTCAGATTGGGATCTTGTCTTTCATTCTTGTCGTCGCCAGTTCTGGTCTATGTTTAGTTTCGTAGAGAATCCGAGTTGTCCGCTTTTGTCTCTCCCCTACCTCCGTTAACTTAGTATCCTTGCGCTACTGTCGACGAGCGGCGACTTTGAGAAGAGAACGGCCAGCTGGGTAGTACTCGAGCGGCGCAGCGGAAGCATGGTGGGCCCATAACCCACCGGTCCCAGGATTTGAGGCAGAGGACTATGTGAGAGGCGCACTTCATCGCTATTTAAGAGACTTGGCATGCTGAGGAGTCCGTTTGACGGATTTCGAGGCTCTATGGAGTTCCTGAGAGGATAGTTCCCGACAGAGATGGACAATTCACTCTGAGATTCTGACGACATGTTCACGAGTTCCGAGGCACTGACAAGGATCGAGATTCTCTTTGATGTGTGAGCACACGTATGGCTGAGAGTATCACCTCTTGAGGGGTCCGGCGTTTTGACATCATAGGCAATCCGAGCCCTAGGTTGTTGATCCTTTTGAGATTCTAGAGAGGCAGCTTATCGCTTAGCTTTATCCCAGTCCTTAACTGGGTGCACGATGTCTTTCTTGTCTCAGCTTCGTCGATATGTTCCCTATCATAACCGCATTCTTTACTATTCTGACTTCATATTGAGGTCGATCATTCCTTGGTAGAGCGTCCCGAGGAGAGTATTCGGGCTAGTTGTGGGGATACTTCAGGGAGCTACTTGCGTCTTACGTGGAGCCTAGCATAGACATTACCTTGAACTCTTGACCTAGTGGTGAGTATACCCTAATGCCTTGTTTTGAGATGTGTGCTTTGATGTTTATCTTTATGCCGTTAAGCTCATATGATTGATAGTTATGTGCAAAATATATGATGATATGATGTTATTGGAGATGAGCCTCTTGATGTGTAATGACTTGCTAGCTTGATAATGGAAGGATACAACCCTTGATATGCTTGTTCGTGTGATGAAATTAAAGTTGATAGCTTGGCTTGATTATTGTGATATATATGAGATTCTGAGATAATTCGAGATAGTTGCCGATGAGCACGTTGATATCTCTAGAATGATAGCATGAAACTGATCTTTGAAAGACGAACCTAGGAAGAGAATATGGGATTAGCCCTTAGAGATGGATGATTCCACCTCTTGAGTTCTGAAAACTTGATCGACTAACTTAGGGAGGAGTGATTTAGGTTTTTGAAAAGTTTTGTTGGCCTTAAAGAGGTTTTGTGTTTTGAAAAGAGTTTTAGTCTCGAGGACGAGACTTATTTTTAGAGGTGGATGATGTAAAGACCGAAATTTTTTAAATAATTATTCTATTAAAATATGGATTATGATTGATTTTAATTTCCAAGATTTGAGAAAATTTTGAAAATTTCCATCCTCGAGCAATTAGTTCGATTCTAAATCTTTCGAAGCGAATTCTGGCTTAATTTCGAATTATATTTAAAAACGGATTTTATTCCGCTTGCTTAAAACGAGGCTTGCAAATAATCCTTTCGGATGTCGTTATTAATTCGAATTTAAAAATATAATAATAATAATAATAATAATAATAATAATAATAATATGGATTTCATTATTTATCTCGGTTTTAAAAGTTCGATTCAAATTTCGAATTGAGTCGGGATAAGGTCGAATAAGTGGGTCGGGATATATTTCCGGGTACCATTTCATAGGGGACCACGTTTGGTTTATTTCTTTTCCACTTTCTTTCCTTCTTTCTTTCCCTCTTCCCCCCACTCTGTCTTCTACCTCTATGTGTGAGCAGACCTCCCCTCTTTAAAATGCAGATGCAGCTGGACTCCTCCCATTTTCAGTTCAACCCCTACCCATCCTCTTTATTTTCTCCCTTCTCTTACCCCTCCAAAAATGGCAAAGTGCCAAAACTCAATCCTCACTCTCTCTGTCAATTACAGCTAGCACCCCCCCTTCCCTTCAAATTGGAATCCAAACCCACGCCAAAATCTGCAGTAACCCATCCCCTACCTTTGTTTTCAACTAAGGACAAACCTCACCTTAATTTGAGGTCCAAACAACACACCCCGGCAAGACCTTCACCTTTGTACTCTGTTTCCCCTTTCTTTTGCCCCTCTATGTGCCCAGACAAAACAAAACTCCCTCCTCTTCCCAACTATTGTCGCCCCACACCACCTCCTTGCCTTTTTTTCCGATGCCATCAACCTCACCTCCCCTGTTTTGAGGAGCCCAAACTGACGCCGCCCATGACACAACAACTTCGCCTCCGTCCTTCTTCGTGTATAGTAGCAACAGCTCCTTCGATGTCAGAGCCACGCCTAGCGGCTCCCCGAGCCGAAGCCGACGCCACACCCCCTGTTCGCTTCCAATTGATCGGTAAGGGCTTCTCATCCGTTTTCGACCTAAATCTCCGTAAAGGTTCCCTTTTTGACCTCTCCCTTCGTCCTAGGCTGAGAATGGCAGCCTCAAGCCTCCGACGAAGCACAACCGTGCCGCCGGCGAGCATCCCGGTGAAATCTCGAACCCCTCGGTGAGCGCTCAATCTCCTTTACTTCCTCCATGGGTTTGTGTGTTTCTTTTCTTGTTCTTGATTGTCAGGAGGAGAATGAGAGAGCACCAGAGAGCGAGGACGGGGTCGGACGAGGGGTGAGCGGGTCACGGGTGTGAGCGAGCAAGCACGAGAGAGAGAAAGGGAGGCGAGAGCGAGGGGTCTGTGAGAGCAAAGGAATGCGAAGGAGGTGAGACGAGAGTGCGAAGGTGAGAGCAAGCGAGCATGAGCATTGGCAAGCAGTGAGCGAGGGGGCGACTGAACGAGCGCGAGTGCCAGGGGAGACGTAAGGGAGATGATGAACAGTGCGGTTTGGGTTTCCTTGGGTTGATCTGATTTAACTTTGGGTTTGGGCCTTTTGGCTTGGGCCAGATTTTGGGGTAATTGGGATAAAATGAATATTTGTTATAAGATTCACCTGTATATGTATTATATAAATAATTAAATGAATTGATTATATATTATGTATGGAAATTAAGACTTTTTAAAGATGTTGAGATTTAAGGGTATAATATTATTTTGGAGATTTAAAATATAATATTATGAGATTTGGATTTTAAAAAGAAAAGAATTTGGAAAAAGGGTTTTAAAGGCTAGAATTTGATTTGAAAATAGAATTGGAGCTAATAAAATTTAAAGAGTGAATTTTGAGAAATATCCTAACTTTGTCGGAATTGTTTTAAATAAAATGAGTAACGAGTCGATTTAAAAAGGTGATGTTTTATAAGCGGATTTTGGGCCAAGTGATTATTTGAGAAAAACTATTTTAGTATGATGGTTTTGATCTAAACTTGAGAGTTAAGAATTCTAGGGAATCTTGAGAAAATTAACTTGCCTTATCTGAATTGTGATTAATCTTATATGACTGTATGTGTGATTGCAAGCATGATGATATGATATTGATATATGTCCTTAAATACGAGTTTATGATGATGTGTCGTATGTGAATTATGATGTGAGATTATGATGTATTATATTAAAGCATGATGTTATATTATATGGTTGTTAAGCATGATTATGAATCTGTGCTAAAAATGAAAGTATGATATGATGATTAGAGTATGAATACGACTTAGAGGATGAATATTATGACTTATATATGAGATAATGATGCATGATTTCTAAATGGTCGATATATGGTATAATAATGAGTTGAAATGATATCTGATGAATTATGCTGATATTATGCGACGAGGTATTGATATGAGATGAGATGTGAGATGGTATACGATGAATGATGATGATGAGTAGAGTTGATTCTTGATGAGTTATATGAGATCATGCTATGAGATATGGGATGAATGGATGATAACATGATGAGGTTCTGAATGAGGGAGATCTGTAGTTCTGGGTACTTGTGTGATTGAGATATGCTTAGTGTAAATTAGAAGTAGACTCATATACATTACTTATATATGATAGGTTATCATCTGTGATGTATGACTTGTTGTATACATGGGTTCTGCCTTTTGATGTTCTGCCTATCCAGGTAAGTTCCTTTATGGGCTTACTCAGATTCGAAAAAGAATCTCTGCTTGTGATTATATGACATACTAGGTGTTGCATAAGCATTAAAGCATGCCATGTAGTATCATGCTAGGATTTCACACATGAATGAGCATTTGAATACTTTATGTGATTACGAAACAGAACGACCGTTATCTATGAGTCTTAGAGTCTTTGCTAGGGTCATGGGGGCATTCGTGTTTTATACCATTTCGGTCCCCGATCGAGTCGGTGAGTATGATCTATGTATATATATATATATATCTGATACGGTTCGACATAGACCGAGCGCCCTACCTCGGAGTGGGTACGGGAATATATCTGTTACGGTTCGGCATAGACCGAGCGCCCTACCTCGGAGTGGGTACGGAAATATATTTATTACGGTTCGGCTATGGCTGAGCGCCCTACCTCGGAGTGGGTACGGGAAATACAGAGATATGGGGATATGCCACTTGGCATTCTTTGGGCGCCTTTACAGTTGTTCTGCATATTATTTCAACTAGGAGCATGCTAGTGTGATTTAAATTTTCGTACTGCATTAAAGCATCTTTATTATAGCGTATGTGTATACTTGCTTGTGGGACAGAGTGCGTTGGGGGTCTCGGTCTGATCCCGCTCACACAACTTGTTTTTAGGTACGATTGCTCTTTGTTTCTATGGCGTGGGAATCCCCCCGGGCGATTGCAAAGAACCTGCCTAACTCCGCTAATTTGGCTTATAAATTCAGAGTATATGATTTAATGATTTGGTTTTGACCCGGCCTCGCCGTGGCAGGTTGTACTTTACTCCCGCTTTCACCAGTTCTGCAAATGATTTTCCGCGAGATAGTCTTAGGACAGCTTAAGGGCTCCTAACGACCCTTTCGATTGTTTTGGGGTTCGAAATCCCCACTTTAAAATACTGATCGTTTGAGGTTTGAAACCTCGACCCGTACTCGAATTGCAAGATCCGAACGAAGGTATCCAACCTTCGAAACGTAACCCGGGTATTTATATCCGGGCTGTTACACCGCCTCGTCACAGATCTAGCTCCTCCATGGAAATATGGAAATAGATAGCGAGGGAGGAACGATGGCGAGGTCGAAGGGACGGAAATCTGGAAACGGAGAGGAGGAGCAGCCATGGAAACTGAGGAGGATGAGCGAGAGCGAGGGAGAACGATTTTTGAATCTGAGATTTGGGGGTGGTTTGGATATGAGATTAGGGTTAAAAAAATAAGATGGACAGTTTGCTAAATATTCCAAAACCATGGACACTCTCCTAATTTGACCAAAAATTTAAACGCCAAGGAAATCTCAAAGTTATTAGGGTAAGTTCAGTACTTGATATATTATTAAAATTAATTGATTTATAACTATATATTATTAAAATTATTCAGAAAGATTCTAATTTATTATGTTTTATAGTTACAAACACTGAATCTTTCTTTTTCAAATCATCTTTATATTTATTTGTATTCTATATTACTCTTTCCAATCGATAATATTTGATTTTTTATTTTTCAACTTGTTTTTTGAAAAGCTCAAAAACTCTATAAAATCTTAATTTTTTAATTAAAATTTTAAAATAATTTTATACTCATTACCGATCGGTATGAAATAATTTTAAAAATTAATTAAAACTTTGATATTTTATAGAGTTTTAAATTTTATTAAAAACCATGTGTAATAATCAAAATTAAATATTTTGTGTTAGAGGTAGAATATATTTACACACGCTTTAACTTACAACGACATCTTCTATTAATTATAGGCCCCAAAAAAATAATAAGCAGTCATGTCTTTAATTTTGCATTACGGCTTTATCGCAAAGTCACCAAAGTGTGATTTTTTTATTTGTTGTTTTTAAAAAAAGAAAAATTTGCCAAACCATAAATTGACTCGATTTGACCCGAAATCAAGTCAAACTCCAGTTTAAGTTAACCTGGATCTACCCGAAACCCGTTTTACCCAAAACTCATTGTACCCGAAATCCAAAGACATGACCCGAACTCGATTCTAATGACCTGATTGACAGGTCTAGATGCAATGCCTGTAAATTTGTGTGCATATACGATCACGATCAAGACTTCGAGATTATAACATGGGAGAATAGCGATATATACATTTAAATGATGTGTTAGTTGCAAATATGAATTGTTTTTTTTTAAATTTGTACTCATAACTAAAAACAAGTGATAAAAGTACCTAAGAAAATAGCAAAAATGCCCAAAAGGCAAAAATTAGGTTTAAAAAAAACTAAATATGGATTCATATATATATATATATATACATATACATACATACATATATGTATATATATATGTGTATATATATATGTGTATATATGTATATATATATATGTATATATATATATATGTATATATATATATAGGGTGTGGTTATAATGAAAAAGGGTATTAAAATGAAAAAAGCGCTTAAAATGAAAATAGGGCTTTTAGTGGTTAATTAAAAAAAAAAGCGGACCTCATCCCCGCTTTTCCCCATCCTCGCTTTTCTCTGAAATCATTTCATCCTCTTCGTTCATCCCTCCCTCACTTCTGAAATCCAATTTCTCTCTCACAGATCAGCCTCCATGTTGCCCCCACACCTCTCATCTCTCCGATTCGATCGCCGCCTCCGCCGAGTTTTCTGATCTCGCATCCGCTTCGCTCTCTTTCAAGGTCGACGCCGGATGTCGTGGTTGAGGAGCCTTCATCTTCCTCCTCCGCCTCTGTCAGCGCCCGATGAGCCAGATCTGACCGGATCTCTTCCTCCTCCCATGCTCCTCTTCCGCCTTTGATGCTCCATTGCTGACAGCCAGATCTGGATTGAGGAGAATCGTCGAGACTGAATGCTGACAGGGGAGGTCTGGATCTAGATTTGCGTTCTCGCTTACGGTTCGATTGAGGTGTTGCTGATTTCGCTGCAGTTCGATTGAGGACGAAGTGCTATCGATCTCCCTTGATCCTCCGCCTTCATCCTCGCCGTGGCGTTTGGATCGAGATTGAATGCTGACAGGGGAGGTCTGGATCTTTCTCTGAGCGTCTGGATCCTCCGCCTTCATCCTCGCTATGGCGCCTTCATCATATTGATTAGTTAATCGATCCAGGTCGATCTCAGAGCGATCATTCTTGCAACCTAAAGAAGAGGCAACAACGTCCCTGTTTTGGAATTAGAGTTACTACTGGTGTGCAACTCCTCTTCCAATCTCTTTTATTCTCGCTGGGGGCTTTACTGTCTTGAGGTTTCGGAGGCAATCCCAAGCCCTAATCGACGAGCATCAGAGGAATAATAGCAGTCTTGTGTGTCGAATCGAGGTTTCGATCGGAATCCATGATTGTTTGCGTAAGCCACCACTTATGTGCTTCCTTTGCACCTTAATTCCTTATTAATGGCGAATCCATCTTAAGAGTCGAATTTTTATAACATTGATTGCTGCTATGGAACGTTCTTTAGATGGCTACAGACAATGAATTGGTGCAACAGAGCAAAACATATGTTTCAAATTTGCTATTGAATTTAGCTTAGATTAACTGGAAATTGCTCATTTTAGTGATTCTGGGTGCTTAGGAGTTCATCTCCATGATTTGATTGTATTTCAATCTACCGAAATTGATTACAATTGGAACTAGAAGATGGTAACTAGGTATGTAGAAAATGTGATCTGTTCTTGCACTGTGAGTCGTGGAAGCAACAAAATTGAGCCCAGGAGAAACCATGAATTGGGACTAGAGGAGTTTGGGTGTTGGATTTAGTGTCTTTATTGTGCATTTTGGCAAGGTGATTCCAGGTTTGATTGAACTTGAATATCAGTTTGTTTGTCAAAGTGATTGAGTCACTTTTGGATTCTGATATGGAGAGCCACCAACTTAAGAATTGCATGTATCGATGTCAGTTTTTTGTTTATGTTGATGAGAAATTGATCAGTGGAATTTAGAATGGTGGAAAAAAAACTGTCCATAATTCACCATATATGCAAGGATTTGCCATTTCGTTTTTTTTTCCAGGTGCATCCTGTTCCGTTGATCACTAAATGAAGGGACAAGGATCATTTTCCCCATTGTAACATGTAACATGGCTTGTCCATTGCTTACCGAGTTGCTGTGTTTTCTGCATCTTTACCCTTTATCTGTTGTGTTCGCTTCCACGTCTTATTCACTTAACATGTTAGAATTCCCTCATCCAATTCTTTTCATGCATTTTCTCCGAGTGGGAGATCTGCTTTCCACAGTCTCATTCCTCACCTAGGCTGTTGTCACAAAGATATTGCTGAATGCTGACCAACCTTCCATTCAATGTGCTAGATCTTTCATTTATTGCTAATAAACCTTGCATTAACCTTTCATTTAATGTGTGCCTTCTCTTGCCCTCTAAAGTTGAATGTAATTGACAACATCTGAAGTTGGATGATTAGATACAGAAGAGTTGCTTGCATCTGTGATTCAACTTGCTGATGTTCTGGTTAATGAATCCTTATTTACTGAATAAGATTTAAAAGCCTATTAGCTCAATGGTCGATCAATGTGCTTATGTGCAGAGAAGTGGGTTCGACTCCTACATAGGCTAAATTGCCTAATTTTAATAGTTTGTATTATTTTCTGATAAAAGTGCAATTCATAGTCTTAATTGTGCATTTCATGATCTTATTCTTGCACTTTATCATTTTATTTAGAAAAAATTTGCAAAACATGCACTTTATTTGGACAAATTGGGGAATTGTCCACCTTTTTGGACAAATTAGCAAAACGTCCATTATAAATACTTATTCTCACTTGTACGGACATATTATCGTGTATACTCTCTTCCAAACTCTCTTCTCGCGCTCGTCAGTTTTCATCGGTTTTCTTCATTCTCGTTCCTTCAATCTGTGCGTAAGTAGTGAGATTTCGGCCGATTTCTGTTCGTTGTTGTGCTATCTGGTTCAATGTCGTCATCTAGCAACTCTTCAGGTATTGATATCGCTTGTTTTTGCTAAATGTTTCGTGCTAGGGTTTTGGAAGAAGTTGATTTATGTTGATTTTATTGATTTCTGCTTTCAATTTTGATCACCTATAGGTAAATCGATGCTTGATATGCATAAATGTTTGGGATTTTGAGTGTTGTAGGTAGTTTAAGTAATTTGCGTGTGTTAAATTCGTTTATTTTAACTGTTTGTGTGCTTCAATTTTTATGATGCGGCAATTTGTATGTGCTTTTTAAACGTTATTCGTGTATTTTTCAACAATGTGTGTACTTGATGCTTTGTATTGTTTGTGTTGTTCATAGTGTAGATATCTGTAGGTATCCTCATGTGTAAGCGCGCTGACACTGTCTGTTTTTATACATGGTTGTTTTAGTTTTGGTAGTTTCAACAATGTGTGTACTTTGATTGGGGTTTCTGTGTTGTTTTTGTGATGTTTATGTTCTTTTCTTATGTGGTGGTGTCATTTTATTGTTATTTTTTTTATGGTTATTTGGTTTATCCTGGATTCTGTTATTGTATTTTTATATTATTCTTTATTTTGTTTTTATTAGCGGCTCAATCTGGTGATGCATCCACATCTTATAGAGGTTCTGATGTAAGTTATTTTGTTTTTCCATTTTAAATTTTTTTGTTGATGAGCAAGTTTTGATTTTTTCCTAATCTGATGTTGTGTTTTTGGGTACTTTGTATGTGATTGATCAGGGTTTGGAATATTGCATTTCTGTTTCTGAACGATTCCATTCTAGGTCCAACATATATTCATATCCATCTGTTTGCGATTTGATTGAGAAGCATTTGTCTCATTCTGATTACAATATTCTGCGGGAAAGTTGTGTGGGATGGGTGCTGACGCAGGGCACCAAAATGGCTACCAATTTTCAGCTTATGCATCAAATGGTGCTTCGTCAAGTCCAAACTCAGAAGGAGAATGAGTTGTGGTTTAGAGTTGGTGGATATTTTGCACGTTTTTCAATTTTTGAGTTTCATGTCATCACTGGCCTTCCTTGTGAAGAACGTGTTTGTAATATCTCAAAAAAAGTGTCAATATCTGAATTTTTTGGGCAGAAGAAGATGACTCATAATGATTTAGTTGCTCGTTTCATATCTGAGAGCAAGAAGTCTAAGAAGAAGTTGATCATGGCAAAGTTGTTGTTGATTGAGAGGTTAATTGTATATAGGAGGTCAGAGGTTGTCAGTGCACAATTCCTTTCTCTTGCATGTAATGAGAAGAAATTTGAATTATATCCTTGGGGTAGAGAGTCGTACACCCGTTTGTTGAAGTCTTTGAAGAGTTCTTCTGTTGCAGACCGTGCTGGTGTTAGGGGCTCTTATCAAATGTATGGGTATTGCCTTGCATTCCAGGTATTCTGTTTTAGTGCTTGAATCACTTTTGTCATCAATATTTGTCTGTGTCATCACAACTTTTATTGTGTATGTTAAGATTTTTGTCTAATATTGTTTTGTAATATCTTTTTGCGTTTTATTTTGTAACAGTCTTGGATATTAGAAGCTTTCCCAGCCCTCTCTGCTAAAATTGACTGTAATTTTATGATGCCTGATAGAGATCCATACTCATTGCACTGGGTATGCGAGTTTAGCCATTCGTATGTTGAAGCTGAGCATTTGTTTCATGGTGATTTGGTAATATTTTTATGTTATTTATCTTTAAGACCATTTTTATTTGATGCATCTTTGTTTATTTTTTTTTAAACATATTTTTATACTTGCATTTTGGGCAGACTCCGTTGTTCCCTACTTATGGGGAGTTTGCACGCACAGCAGGGATGGGGTTTGCTGATGAAAAAGATGATCCAGTCGTTGATGCATCAGTTGAAGAAGTATGTGGGGGAGCTGTTGATGATGCATTATATGACAGCCGTCGTTTTCGTCAAAGGGCATATGCAGCTAGGTTTTCAAACAGAGTTGTACAAGCTGGTGGTGAAGAAGCTAATATCTCGGAGAAAGGTGATGAAGCAGAGACCTCAAAGAGGAAGACACCTGTGAAGAGAGGCAAAACTGCTGGAAAGAAACAGGATGGGAAGTCCTTTGAAACTGCTTTTCAAGTTTTTCCTGAGGTAGAAAACAAAGATGTTGTAGAGTCCTCAAAGAAGAGGAAATCTGAGAGTGGAGGGATGGCTGGTAAAAAGAAAAAGAAGGTGGCGTCCAGCGATACTGCTGAGGGATTGGTGTATGTGAGGAGGGGTCGTTCTGCAGCTAGGCAATGTGGTAGAGTTGTTCCTTCTGAGAATGTGAAGATAATTAATGCTGACACAGATATGCATGAGGAGGGTGATGTGGTTGCTTCACCTTCCAAGAGAGGTCGGTTGGTTACTAATTTATGTGATTTATTAGATGATGATACCCCACTGAAATTTGTCTTTCAGCGGAGGTATAAGATGAAGAAAGCTGGGTTAGGTAGTGGGAGGCCATTGTATGATAGTACTGTTGACATGTCTTCTGTTCTTCCTTCAGTTTCTCTTGGTGATAATCAGAGTACTCATGGAGTGGAGAACGAAGAAATTCATGCTGCAGGCTTTACATCTGGTGGTGAAGGCAGTGATGGCGATGACAAGGTTGATGATTTTACTGCTGACACCCATTCTTGTGGATCTGATGAGTTGGCTGCTCCTCCTACTGCTGGGCTTTCTGTTTTGGCGGAGGTTGCAGATGTGGTTGGTTGTGCTGACAAGGTTGAAGGAGGTGAGAAATCTTCTGGTGACAGGCGGGGAGAGGTTGAAACATCTAATGCTGGCACTGAAGGTGTATCTCCCCAAATGGAGGCCAAAAATGATTCAACGGGGGAGTTGCCTCCAAACACACATGGTGATGGTTTTGCTTCTTCTACCCCATCTTATCCTGATTGGGTGAAGGAGATTTTTAAGAGGATTGAGAAGCTTGAAGATGTACCACAGCGTATGGATGTGTTGGGTGCGAGGGTTGATGCTATTGAATCAAAGATTGCAGAGATGGCTGGGATGCTTGGAGTTGTTGGTGAGATGGCGATGAGGTATGATGAGCTTGAGGTTAGGGTTTCTAATTTTGAAGCTATGTTTGCCAGGTCACAGGTAAATCCTGGGAATGCTGATGATAAGCATATAGGTGGTAAGCCCCAGGGCAGTCCTGTGAAGGTTGTTGATGAAGATGTCAGCGCAAAAATTGTCAATGATGTTGTAGCTGATCTTCAGAAGTGTTTCTCTGCTGATGAGGAAATGGTGAAATCATCACCCCATTCTGTTAATGTTGAGGACGTGTCCTTGCCCTCAATAAGATCAGAGGGCCCAACTTTGGATAAGGATATTCTGTATACTGAAATCCCTCCTGTGTTCCCAACTGTTGTCGCTGACAATGAGGGTGAGGATGTTGGTGCAGATGTGAAAGTTTTTAAGGATTTGAAAGGTGATATTTCATTAACTAAGAATGAAGTTGATGATGCCAAAAGGAGTGCAGATGAGTTTGGAATTCCATCATGTTCTGCTGAAGTTGCTCGATCTGCCAAGTGTGAGGTTGAAGGTGGTGATGCTGTAGTCGGTGTAGTTGGTGGGCACTCATCGTTGGAAAAGTTCATATCTCTGTCTGATGATGAATATGACACGGGTGCAGGTGTTGATTGGGATTCGGTAGCCAAGGATACTGAAATTATAAATGAAGTTGAAAAATTAAAGGCTTCGAATCTTATCCCGTCAACCAGTACATTCTTGTATGGCCCAGCTGAGATTGAAAAGAAGGTGAGAATCTTAAAGCACGTCCCTAACAAGTCATTGATCAGCTTTGAAGATCATGAGTTTATGTATGGACTTGTAAAGAAGAAAAGGTATGCTTTATTTTTTTGTTCAATCTTTTTTTATGGAATGTTGTCTTTGTATTAGTACAGCACCTCATTCTTTATATATTTATATTCATCTTGTGTAATTTGGTTAGGAATTTTTCTGTTGCTGGTCCAATATCAAGGTGGGACAAAAAGTTTTTCCTGCACATCATATCAAAGAATATGTGGCTTGATTGTCAGGTAATATCTGCTTGTTTTTGAAATATATATATATGTGTGGATTGGATTCTATTGTGTTTGTTGATTGTTGACATCTTTTTTTTTATTACTATGTTGTGTAGCATCTAGAAGCAGGTTTGATTCACTTTAGGAGGCGCATTTCTGAAGACCCTGTGAAATATCGAGAGGTTCTTGTTCTTGATTGGCTATTTTACTTAAAGTACCTGCCTGATTATGCTTCAAATTATGGGAAAGATTTGCCTCTTGAAGTCAACACCGAGGAGTATTTTGTTGGTATGTGCCCTGCTGAGTATGGGAAGCCATGGGAATCTGTAAAGAAAGTCTACACAATATTCAATGTTATAAACAAACATTGGGTGGCGTTGGAGATTATGCTTGAGGAGAGGGTAATCAACGTGTACGATTGCAATGTGACTGCTGTTAAGGCTGGTGTACTTGAAGAACAATTGCAACCGTTTGCTATTTGGTTCCCAATTCATTTGGCAAAGGCTGGGCTCTATCAAAACTTTGCTTCCTCTCCTTTCCAACTAAATATGGTTGATGATTTAATGCATGATTCTACAGGGTATGTATTTTATATGTTGTATTGTTTGTCGTTTAGCCTAAGATACTTGTTATTTATGTGCTCACATGACATGGGGTCTTTTTGTGTTTGTAGGGCTTCATGCGGCGTCTTTACATTAAAAACAATTGAAGCATCTGTCTTTGGGGGAGATGTGAAACGATTCAACAATGAGAAGCTCTTTCGATACAGAGAACTCATGTGCTCAGATCTGATCAAGGAGACCTGGAGTTTTAGGTTTTAAAACAATTGTTTAGATATGTAGTTGGTGCATACATGGGGTATTTTTTGATGTAATATGACAATCTATGTGCTCAAATTGTTAATTTGGTGGACATGTATGTATATTTGTAGGTAATGGATTTTATGAGATATTTTTTGGATGCCCTGTATTTTGGATGTGACTTTGAATCTGTTATGATTGTACATTTTAACTTTTATTAATGTTTATTAAGGTATCTATTTTTGGAATGACAATGTTTTATTTGAATTTGTATTAATAATGTGGGGGGCATGGGTACATATTTACCATGCTATAACAAAAGTGGTGACACCAGTCTTGTGTTTTCTGATATTGAAGTTTATGTGGTGACACTAGGTTTTTGAGGCCCAAAGTAGTGCTGACACTGTTAGTAGTTATAAATAGTGGTGACACCAGTCTGGTTTTTTTCTGATATTGAAGTTTATGTGGGGAGACTAGGTCTTTGATGTCCAAAGTAGTGCTGACACTGATATTAGTTACAAGTAGTGGTGACACCAGTCTTGCATTTTTTTATTTTGAATTGTATGTGGTAACACTAGGTGGTTGAGGCCCAAAGCAAGGCTGCCAATGATATTAGTTACAAGTAGTGGTGACACTACCCTTGTTTTTTCTGATATTGTAGTGTATGGGGTTATATTTTCTGTTATTGAAGTTTATGTGGTGACAGTAGATGTGTAAGGCCCAAAGCAGTGCTGACACTGATATTAGTTACAAGTATTGGTGACAGTAGGGTTGTATTTTTTTTTATTTTGTTTTTTATGTGGTTGCACGAGGTGGTAAGGCCCAAAGTCTTGTGTGACACTGTTGGTTAGAGTAGTTGGAAGTATTGGTGACACTAGCTTTGTGTGTTCTTTGTTATTTAAGTTTATATGGTGACAGTAGGTGGTTAAGGCCCAAAGTAGTGCTGACACGAGGTGGTTAATGTCCAACAGTTATAACTGTAAGCCCAAAGCAGCGATGACACGAGGGGGGTTGTTGTCCAGCAATTATAACTGTAACTCATATAACTGTAATCCATTTACAGTTTATATTTTTATAGTTTTTAGTTTTTTACAGGTACTCTGAAATGAAGTGCCCCAAATAACTGTCATAAGGAAGAAAACTGTATAATTATTGGCTATATATATCCAGAAATAACTCTTTGGTGTCCATTGGTGTCTACAAACTAATTGTAACAGAAATCAGAATACCAGAACTTGTATTCTTACTGCTTAACCACCCCCCACAAAAAAGATGAATTATGGCAACACTGTTGAGTTCTGCACAAGATTCCACCAAATGATGGACGATCTGGATGGTGTTGTTTACCGTGGGTATCACATGAGTCTCGTTGATGAGGCATGTGAGACTAACAAAGAGGCTCACAGGGTTGAGTTGGTAGAAGCCGTTGTGTTTCATTATAAATTATATGAGGAATTACAAAGATCAATAATAGCAAATGAATATCATATTCGCAGAGCAACCAAAGATGAAGATGCTGAAGCACTATCAAAGGTGATATATGAATTTTTATCCTTACTTTTTTTCCCTCTCTAGTGTTAACTCTTATATTTTATGTTTTATCTAGGGGGAACGAGAACTTGGGGAACAAAGGCAGATGTTGGAAGAGGCAAAGGACAACCTTATGCAGTGCGTTAAAGAAGTTTTAGATGCAGAAATGGAAAGGAGGAGGAAGATTGATGAATTTTTAGGCCTGTAGGTCTTGTATATTAATAAGTGATAATATTGGAACTTATTTATATATTTTAGTTTATATGTGTGTTCATAATGAAGATATGATGTAAGTTATTAATATCATATTAATTATATGGATATTTTGTAATTTCGCACCTCGTATTTGATATTATAAAGTGTTATTGGAGTTTTAAGTCTTCATTGGTTGATACTGCGGACACATAGAGTAATTTGGGAATTGTTTTGGCAAAAGTAGTGCTGACACTGTTTAACTAAGGTTTTATGTTATTGTGAATTTGCTCAACATCATCTTAGTTTTGCTCAACAATAGTTTATATTTGCACAACAAACGAGATTTGTGAAATTTTGCCCAAAATAATCCTATTTTCTTTAATATAATTTTATACTTTCTCAATAGATAATTTTACAACATGGTATTATTTTTTTATAGTATCTTCTTTTCGTATTAGTGTTTTTTTTATAGTATTGATGACAGAATTGCGCTGACAGGCTTATTTTGTGTGCTTTTACCCTCTTCTTGAACTCTCCTATTGAAATCTTTCTCTTGCAAAGTATTGTCAATACTTAGGAATGGATATCATTAAATAAACTATATTTATAAAATACACCAGTTATAAACAGAAATCAAATATTTTACTACCGGTGACAGAATTGTGTTGACATAGAGAAAAGAATACAGAATTACAGAATTGGTCAGATGCAGTTATAGTTGTATGAAATTGACAAATACAATCCAGGTTAAAATCATAGGGAAAACAACTGTCTTAATGCTCACGAAACAACTTTTCAGAAGCAGAGTACACAACTGTCTACACCCCAATACATTTGATAGTATGCAACAAAAACATTATATTGTGTTGTAGCTGTTCAACCAAGGTTTATTTTTTGGCCTTGAATCCCCTTTGAAATCATTCTTGAATGGGATTTTGCTGCCTTCATAACTTCTTTGTTCACTTCATTCAGCTCTGAGCACACAATATCTGTTAGGTACTTCACCCGTAGTTTTGAGATATTCTTGAAATTGCCCTTTTCAAATCCACACTTGTAGCCTCGCTCTGACCCAAAGAAAGTCTCCATGTGACGCATGAGGCATACCCCAGAATGCTGAACTTTCTCTTCTCCAGCCCACGCGATGGGGACAATTGATGTTGGTGCAGTTGACACTATTTCTGCCTTTGCTTCAAGCCCCTTCTCTGTTAGAAACGCAATCAGCATATCTCCCTGCATTTATTGAATTATAAAGCATTTAATGTTAATTGGGAACTGAGGTGATATTAGATTGAAGTTAATACAACTCAAGAAGATATTATGTATCATTAATAAAACTTACCAAACATTCAAAGGGGGATGCAAAGGTGCAAGTTTCAGCAGGGCAAGTTGGGTTGATATCAATGATTTGGGTGACTTTGTTTTTCAAGTTGAAGACAACCATGATGTAGACCTCTTCTTGTTGAACTCCAAAAACAAACTAATGAACATAATATTAAACAGATAGAAATTAGGGATTGAGTTTGTTAACTTTGATCTCAAAATCAGTATTTAGAGAACATTTCATTCTTGTGGTTGTGAAGGGAGTACCATGTCTATATCTTTCAAAGAAATGTGTGGTGACAATGTCAAAGCAGTATCAAGGTGGAGGTTAAACCTCTGAAACTGTTCATCACAAGCTCCTGATGACACACTGTCCACATTAAACTGGATCAAAAATAAAAATTAGTAAAAAAACAGACCCATTGTAATAATGGCAAAAGAATGAAGTGTAATTGAAAGATGAATAAGTAAAAATATTACAGATTTGTTGATATTGACAAATAGTCTTGCTGGTGACTGAGCACTTTTATATTGTTCCTTGTTGTTGAGTACTGCTGTCCATGCATCAATAATGACACTAGACAGTTGGGTTTCATCTTCAAGTGTACCCATGTCTCTTCTAACTACCTCAATAGACTTGTGTTTAAATAAGACTTCACTGCAAATGCAAGACATTATGAAGATGTATTAAATAAAAAATATCTTTTACTTGTAACTGAACATACATTAAGTAAATTAAGATTAAAATGAACTTTACGTGCTATGAGTTGTTGTCATTGCTAAATAGGCTGAAACAGTCCGCTCAATTTCAGAGATAGGATCGTTAATATCTACAACACGGGAGTAATAGGGGCTTCTCAAAGATGCAGACGGTTTATATGCTCTCTTTGCAGCTTCTTCTCTATTTGTGTCATGAAGTTGGTGTGGTGCATTCTCAGGAGTTGCGTTGACACGTGGTGACCTCCGGGGGGGCAATGGAGCAGGGGACTTGGATTTTCTTTTATCCTCCAATGGCTTCTCTGGTGGAATATCAGTTTGGAATTGAGTGGGGAGGGGATTGGGAGGGGTGCATAATGTGTCTGCAGTTTTAGCTTGGACATCCTGTTGTATTGGAGGATGACCATGGCTGGGTCCAGGAGCTTGTTGTGCGTCATTACCATCCTTGGTTGCATCTGCAACGTTCTGTGGTATCCCCGTATCTTCCCCCAAAACAGGATCATTTACAAATATATCAAAGGAAAATTGCCCATCTCCTTTGATATTTGATTTCAATTTTTGCTTATTCTGATACGCAAGCTCAATCTGAGTAAGGCAATCTATAAAAGCAGGGTCTGACCAGAATGGGTGTTGGGAGTTGTTAAAAATTGTGTTTGGAGAGTCGTCCATATATGACCTGTCAGCAGCATCTGTAGCAGGAAGAGGGTCACATCTCCCATCCCTAGGAGCTGGTTGGCTCCACGCAGAAGTGAATTCACCTTGTCATCATTTTGTAGTTCAGGCGGTATATTTGTAGACCACTCCACAAATTCAGAAATAGCAGATGCAAGCACAGAAGTCTTTTGAGCAAAAGTCTGTATCCAATTCTAGAAGACAAGAGCACATGAGAAAATAAGATTAAAAAAAACATCAGTAAATAAGAAAACATGATAAACTGCACAATTTTAGATTGAATTGGTTAAAAAAAATCATATAGACCTGAAGTGGAGGTGGTTGTTTTTCTGGACCAGCGGGGTGTTCAGTGCATTCTTCATTGTGTGTAGTAGATTGGGGACAAGCCGTAGGAGGTATTTCTTGAGTGGGAGGAACGATTTGGCGAGGTTGGATTGAGCCACAGCCAAAGCCTCCACTATTAATGTCATCAGTCTCTCTTTGGCGTAGAAGTTTGGAATTGATGCCAAAAAACACTGGCAAAGAACGAGGTATTCGTCTAAGCGCTGTGCTTGTGAACAGTTTCACCCTATCCATATACAACAACTGACACATGAATGGGATAAACATATATCAGTATAATGATTCAGGACGGGAGTGCTGACATGAATAATATTGTATTTATGAAATTAAAAATTGGCACTGGTGACATGGGCACTACAGACATGGTAAAGAAATTAAGCGGGGGGAGGAGTGCTGACATGAATAATATTGTAGATACTAAAGTTAAAATAGGCACTGGTAACATGGGTACTACAGACATTGTAAAGAAATTAATTTAACATCACAGGGAAGATGATGGAGTGGGGCAGTGCTGACATGAATAATATTGTAGTTAGGAAACTTAAAATAGGCACTGGTGACATGGGTAGTACAGTCATGGTAAAGAAATTAATTTAACAACAGAGGAAAGGTTTGAAAAACTACTTACAACCAAGAACAATATAGGCCCTCTGAAGTGTCCATCCTTGTTCTTTTCCCAACTTTTTTTCGCATCAACCAAACTTTCTAACACAAGACCACACCAATTTAGCTCTCTCATGTCACCTAATTCCGGAACAACTCTTACTAAACTATGGTTTGCATGTCCATTTCCTAAAGTATCAATCAAGTAAGAGTCTAATACAACAATAAAGTTCACGAGGAATTGGTCACCACAATTAGTGTCAGCTATCAATTTATCCATAACCATAGCTGATGTTATATTATCCTTAACCTCAAATGTGTTTCTCCAATCTTTCACAAGGTTGAAATTTTCCTTTGCTGTTTTTCTTGCTACTAAAACCTTTCCCATAGGCAATCCCAATGTGATATGAACATCCATCTCAGTAATTTCAAGTTCTCCTCCATTAGCCATAACCAAACAACACTTGTTAGGGTCAAACTGATCCACTAACCAATATGAAAGATATTGTGGAAGGGAAACAATGTTCAAGTCGAACAAACATCCAAACCCAATATCTTTAATGAATTTCTTTTGCTTGTCATTCATTTTCTGCAATGATGACACAAGTAGGCGGGGGCTTGAACATGTTTTCAAAGAGTTGAATTGTTTCTGTCTGCTGTCCCTCTCGGTCTTTGCAATCATTTGTCTGTTTTCTGAGATAGGTTGGATTTCAGTGCCTTCTGTTTGCTCATCAGATGTGATGTTATTCACAGTTGGGTTCGCTGGTTGACCAAGCGTTACATTAGGTGAATTGTCTTGCAAAACTGTAATTTCAAGGGCTTCTAAACCAACAGTGCTAGTAGGAACAGTAGTCTCATGGGGGACCTCTTTCTTACTGTTTTTCCGAACAAGCGGTTGTGAATCTTTAGATTCAAGTGACAGGGAACCGACCCCTGTTTCACATGCTCTATCAGGCTGAGTATCTTCAAACAGTTCATCAATGAAAGCTGGTGAATCCCTAGATAAATCAATTACTGGAGGTTTAACGCCAGATCTTTTTGATCTCTTCGAAATTCGGTTTTGACTGTCTATAGTAGGTGAGTCACTCAATCTCTGCGGGCGTTTACCTATGTAATGAACACTGAAAATCAACTTCTACAAATAATGCATGCAATGGCATTGTAAAAGAAGGGAGTTTATTCCATATAAATTTGAAAATTGAACGATAAGTCCATCACATTAACTACACATTATAATGCCGAAGTCCTTAAATTAGCAAAGGCAGCTTGTGGAAGGTCGAATAACTTGAATAACTCCCATTTCCTGCTTTTCGTTGGAGCTAAACCCTAAACCGTAATCATTCTTATTTAAACTGTAATAAACGGAGAATAGGAAATCAAACCTTTCCGGTCTGGAGACATGGTGATGTATATGGTAGAGCAATAGAGAGGGGGATTTTCGATCTGGTCTCAGTGAGCGTATAATCAAACGTGAAGCAAACTTTGCAGAGCAAGAGAGATGAGATTTCGGGGGGGAGGATGAAAGAAATGACGATGACCGACTGTGTAAATATAAACTATTGTTGTGCAAAAATAACAGCAAGTTGAGCAAATACCTTATTTATTGCTTTTTCTAATTTTTGTTTTTTTTTCTTTTCTTGTTTTTTTTAAAAATTACGGCAAGTGGTTAATACTTTATTTATTCCTCATTTTTGCTCAACATGCTCTTATTTTTGCTCAACATTAGTTTATTTTTGCACAACTATCAAGACTTTTGTGAAATTGTGATTCATATGATCTTATTTTTCTCAATAAGTTCTCTTAGTTTCTCTATAGATAATTGCACAACACGGTCTTATTTTTGCTCAACAATAGACTATAATTGCACAACATGAGCGTTTGTTGGAATTTTGCTCAACAGGCTCTTATTTTTGCTCAAGATGGTCATATTTTTGCTCATCAATAGCTATAATTGGACAACAGGGGCATTTGGTGGATTTTTGCTCAACTTGCTGTTATTTTTGCTCAACAATAGTTTATATTTACACAACTATATAAGACTTTGTGAAATAGTGCTCAACATGATCTTATTTTTTCTCAATATGTTTTCATAGTTTCTCTATAAATAATTTCACAACACGGTCTTATTTTTGCTCAACAATATACTATAATTGCACAACATGGGCGTTTGTTGGAAATTTGCTCAACATGCTTTTATTTTTGCTCAACACAGTGTTATTTTTGCTCATCAATAATTGACAACATGGGCGTTTGTTGGAAATTTGCTCAACATGCTCTTATTTTTGCTCAACAATAGTTTATATTTACACAACTATATAAGACTTTGTGAAATAGTGCTCAACATGATCTTATTTTTTATTAATATGTTTTTATAGTTTCTCTATTATTAATTTCACAACACGGTCTTATTTTTGCTCAACAATAGATTATAATTGCACAACATGGGTGTTTGTTGGAAATTTGCTCAACATGCTCTTATTTTTGCTCAACACAGTCTTATTTTTGCTCATCAATACTCTATTATTGCACAACATGGGCGTTTGTTCGAAATTTGGTCAACATGCTCTTATTTTTGCTCAACACAGTCTTATTTGTGCTCATCAATACCCTATAATTGCACAACATGGGGCACTTTGTGAAATTGTTGAGCAAAAATAAGAGCAAAAATAAGAGAAGATGTTAATGGGCTTATTTTAAAATTGATGAATGGAAGGGTTTGGCCCAATGTTATCTCTTCTTACGCACGATTTCAACCCAAAAGCAGTCCGTAGTTGTGCAATCCCCGGTGTCCTTTCAGCTCCCTCCACCATCTTCTCCGTTTCCCCCGTTTTGTGTTTACAGTCGACGATCACTTCAATCGCCGAGTACCCTTCAATCGCCGGTGTCCTTTCAGTTCGTCTCTTCTTCAATGGCTTTTCAACCGGTTATTCAACAAGGGTATCATCACACAGTTGGTGAGTTTGTTGTTGAACTTTTAGCAAGCGAGTCCTCTGTATATGGTTCGAGTGAAATGTTAGTGTCAATCCACTCCGTGGATGTTCCTGTAATACTTCATCATTTATACGTTTGGAATGGGTTGCCAATGAGCTTAAAGCGCTGTAATGGAATATTACGGGACGCGGGAATCCCAGCTGTTGTTCGAAATCAAGTAGCAAATCATATCTTAAGAGATTTTACAAGTACTTGGTTTGCTCAAGATGATGACTTTATTGAATATGGTCTCTGCCCTAACATCACCATCAATTTGTACTACACTTCCAACTCTTCTTCTAATTCAAGCTCTGACTCTCTGACTCGGACATGGAGGTGGACATGGAGGTGGACTACCCACATCATCCAGCCACTGAAGCAGCTATTGATGGTCTACAAGAGGTATATCATCTTGAGCATGATGGGCAGGCATGTTCAATATGTCTTGACCCGATGTTGGATTCAATGCCTGTCCTTGGCATGCCATGCTCACATTTCTTCCACCCAAATTGTATCCGAGAATGGCTTAGGGTTGAAGGGTCTTGTCCACTTTGTAGGTTTGCATTGTAAAGTTACTTTTTCTGTAGTATTGTGATGTTAGTAAAAGAAAATGTAGTTTAACTTTTTGAGGGACTTGGATGTAAGCAAACTTGTATTACCTGTTCTGTGAACTTGGTTTAAGCAAATGTATAATATGAATATAATTTTGTTTTGATTGTATTTGTTTACAATTTTCACCAACTCCAAACTATCAGCTGGGAATGTCTGTTGATCTTCTTTGTCATTATCTGTTTTAATGCTGACACACAACTCAACAGCAAATTTAACATCATCTAGTTTGGACAACTCTAAAAACTCTTTCAAATCAGCATCACATTCAACGGTAAGAGGACCTCTCAAGACTTTGAAAGGGTGCAAATAGATTGCAGTAGTAAGAAACACAATTTGATTGAAGTGTTGACACAAGGAACCAAAATTTTATATGATTCAAATACAGTGCTGACATGGAGCAATCAAAGTGTAATAATGAATGTGGAGTTCATTATATTGTCAAATGCAATATTGGATGCAGTAGTGTGGAATGGATATCATTAAATCAACTATATGAATAAGATATACCAGTTATGAACACAATCCTACAAAATTTGCACCGGAGGTGCAAATTTTCTATGATTTAAGTGCAGTGCTGACATGGAGCAATCATAGTGTAATAATGAATGTAGAGTTCATTATATTGTGAAATGCAATATTGGATGCAACAGTGAAGAATGGATCTCATTAAATTAACTATATGAATAGAATACACCAGTTATGAACAGAATCCTACAAAATTTGCACCTCCGGTGCAAATTTTCTAAGATTTTAAGTGAAGTGATGACAAGAGGTGAATCAAAGTATAAGCACATTTTAACTAGATATAGCAATGCTACATTTTAAAGTGCAAGCACATAATTCAAATGAGCATAAAGAAGCATGTATTTAAAAGGAGACTTCAAAATCTCATCCAATACATCAAAAATGAAATTTTCTGTAATTTTATTGGAGTAATCACTGAAGTGTATGTTGTAACAATAGGTGGTTAAGGCCCAAAGCAAGGGTGACAATGATATTAGTTACAAGTATAACTGCATGTGATATTAGTTACAAGTAGGTGTTTTCTGATAGTGAAATTTATGTGGTGACACTTGGTGTTTGTGGCCCAAAGTAGTGCTGACACTGTTATTAGTTACAAATAGTGGTGACATCAGTCTGCTGTTTTCTGATATTGAAGTTTATGTGGTGACACTAGGTGTTTGAGGTCTGAAGTAGTGCTGACACTGATATTAGTTTCAAGTAGTGGTGACACCAGTCCAAAGTAGTGCTGACACAGATTTTTTTTTGGAAGAATGCATATTTTTTAAATCAAAGTGGCAAAATTGCACAACATGGGCGTTTGTTGGAAATTTGGTCAACATGCTCTTATTTTTGCTCAACACAGTCTTATTTTTGCTCATCAATAGCCTATAATTGCACAACACGGGGCATTTTGTGGAAAATTTCTCAACATGCTCTTATTTTTGCTCTAAATGCTGTTATTTTTGCTCGACAATAGTTTATATTTGCACAATTATCAAGACTTTGTGAAATTGTGATCAATTTGATCTTATATATTTTCTCAATGTGTTCTCATCGTTTGTCTATAGATAATTGCACAACATGGTCTTATTTTTGCTCAACAATAGAGTATAATTGCACTGCACAACGTCGGCGTTCGTTTAAAATTTGCTCAACATGCTATTATTTTTGCTCAACACAGTCTTAATTTTGCTCACCAATAGCCTATAATTGCACAACATGCTCTTATTTTTGCTCAACAATAGTTATTGTGGGGACACCACCGTGGTGTTCTTTGTTATTGAAGCTATTGTGGTGGGGTGGTGGAACGAGGTTGTTAATCTAAAATATTATAGAATAATATTTTAGATTATTTCTCAACATTGTATTGTTTTTTAAGTAAACAACAATGATATAAATCTGAAATTTGATGAGTACCGATGACAAAATTGCGCTGACATAGAGAAAAGAATGTACAAACTTGTATTATTACATGATAAAATCTACAATTTTATTCTATAATGTTGAATGAATGTTTATTTTGGAACATACATGTCATTCATAATGTCTAAGCTGTATTCTTTCCTAGTAGTAATTTTACATAATACCAATGACAGAAATTGTGCTGACAACCTTATTTTGAATGCTTTATCCTCCTCTTGAACTCTCCCACTGATAGCTTTCTATTTGAAGGAGGTCTTCCTGCTCTCTTTCTTACTACAGGGGGGTAACATTTGATAGATTTTATCGCATCAGGGACGTTTCCTTCATCTTCTTCCAATACTGGATATATTGTTTCTGCATATGCCATACGCCAAGCATCATTGCTGTAAAAATTTACAACAAAATCAGATATATTTGCCTTTACGTGTGTAATGGCTGATAGAGCATGTACACAAGGTATTTTCTCGACATCAAATACCCTGCACGTACATGTCTTCGCTGATAGATCAACTATAGCTACAGCTCCTTCGCCTTTGATCTCAAATTGTGATGCATTCATCCTTTCTACTCTGTATAATCCAATTTGCTCTTGTGATTTCCTTATCACCTTAAGGATTTCAGGAGTTATTCTGTCTTGGTTTTCTAGTGCTTTCTCTCTTCTGTCCTGGAACCATAATGTGAGCTTTTCCCTAGCAAACTCTATAAGTGCCACAATAGGATAATCCTTTTTCCCTTTGAAAATGGAGTTCAAGCTCTCTGCATTGTTGGATGTCATCATATTGTATCTATTGCACTTTGCATGTGCTCTGGCCCATTTTTCAAAACGTGCTGACACCAAATATTCTGACAGTTTTGGACAGGTTGCTTCTATTTGTGCAAGCCATCTGTTGAACTCTTGGATAGTGTAACTCTCTGCTGCTTTCTTGAACATTTTTCCCAGGTGCTTTTTCTTGAATGTCGCTTTGATGTTTTGTTTCAAGTGCCACATACATATGCAGTGTGTAGCTGTTGGGTAAACTAAAGATATAGCCCTTGCAATGCTAGCATGTCTATCAGAGACAAACACTAAGTCATTTGAGGGAGGCACAACCTTCAGCAGCCGGTACAAAAACCATTCCCAAGAGCTGTTGTTTTCAGAGTCAACAATTCCAAAAGCAAGGGGATAAATATGTCTGTTTGCATCTTGAGCAACTGCTCCAAGCAATGTGCCTCTATATTGTCCAGTTAAGAATGTCCCATCAATAACAACAACCTGGTAGATAAATAAATGAAATTACTAGTTATATTGAATTTATGAAATTCAATGAGAACAGAATTTATGCTAACACTGAGTAAGACATACCTTCTTTAAGAAGGGGAATGCTCTGATGCATTGGCCAAAGGATAGGAACAAGTACTTAAACCTGTCTTCTTTGTCTGTTGAAATCAATGCTATAGTCCCATTGTTTTTCTCCATAAGCATGTGGCAAAATGATGGCAAATCTGCATAATTGGATTCTGGTGTCCCCTTGACAATTTCTTTTGCAATTTTTGATGATTTCCATGCTATCCAGTAGGTAATTGTCATTTTTTGTTCTGTTCTCAGCTTATCCATTATCTGTGCTGGTTTGTATCTAGTGTCAACGCTGTTGAATTATATTAAAATTAGAATAAATAATATATTAAAAAGCAATATTAAATCTAAATACTATTTCTTACAAAATTTACTCACCTTGATTTGATGATGCTTGCAACCACTGATGATGAAGGTTTTTTGCAGTGTTTTGATCTGATATCCCACGTGCATGTGTGCATGTCATCGTACACTGTAACCTCATGCCAAGTTTGACCAAAAGTTTTGACATGCACTTTCCATTTGCAGTTAGGATCTACACAATGCACCCTATAATACCTGGGTTCTGATTTTGCCACACGAAAACCAAATATCTCTGTTATTGACAATATTCTCAAAGCATTCTTAACTGCATTCCTGGATTCAAAGGTTTTGCCTATGTATATCAAATTTTCTGAATTCTGATTCATAATAGGCATGGTAGGGCTGTCAGCATCCCAATCTTCTAGTGTAGTCTCTCTTCTGTGTGCTGAAGAATATAGGGTGCTCCATATTTCAGCTGCAGAATCTTCATCACTGGGAGTATCACTGTTTCCAGAGTACATGTCATCTCCAATATCCTCTAACAACACACCCTTCATCCTGTTGTCACCGATCAATGTCATGCTATTTTCTTCAGTGACAATGTTAGTTATATTTGGATTGCATGTCACCAACTCCAAACTATCAGCTGGGAATGTCTGTTGATCTTCTTTGTCATTATCTGTTTTAATGCTGACACACAACTCAACAGCAAATTTAACATCATCTAGTTTGGACAACTCTAAAAACTCTTTCAAATCAGCATCACATTCAACGGTAAGAGGACCTCTCAAGACTTTGAAAGGGTGCAAATGATTGAATTCTAATTCAAATGCGCTGTCTACGTTGAATCTGTTGTGCACTTTTTCACTTAAACCCTGTAGTGTTATTGAGTCATCAAGTATGAACACTTTTGAAGTAGTGTGCCCGGCAAAGGTTGGACTTGATTCATCAAATAACCATTTCCCACCATATATAACTGTAATAACGTGGGTTGCCATTGTAATCTGTAGAATATGAATTTAAGAGGATAAATAGATTGCAGTAGTAAGAAACACAATTTGATTGAAGTGTTGACACAAGGAACCAAAATTTTATATGATTCAAATACAGTGCTGACATGGAGCAATCAAAGTGTAATAATGAATGTGGAGTTCATTATATTGTCAAATGCAATATTGGATGCAGCAGTGAGGAATGGATATCATTAAATCAACTATATGAATAAGATATACCAGTTATGAACACAATCCTACAAAATTTGCACCGGAGGTGCAAATTTTCTAAGATTTAAGTGCAGTGCTGACATGGAGCAATCAAAGTGTAATAATGAATGTAGAGTTCATTATATTGTCAAATGCAATATTGGATGCAACAGTGAAGAATGGATCTCATTAAATTAACTATATGAATAGAATACAGCAGAATCAACAGTGAAGATTTTAAGTGCAGTGATGACAAGTGGTGAATCAAAGTATAAGCACATTTTAACTAGATATAGAAATGCTACATTTTAAAGTGCAAGCACATAATTCAAATGAGCATAAAGAAGCATGTATTCAAAAGGAGACTTCAAAATCTCATCCAATACATCAAAAATGAAATTTTCTGTAATTTCATTGCATTTATCATTTGAATTGGAATGTATATGATAAAGATTTACCAATGTAACATATTAACGATCATAAATAAGCATAAACAAGCAAAGATTTTATTGTAGACTTGAAAATAAGACACATATAGCAAAAAACAATCATTATCAGTAATTGATGCTTCAAAAATCAAGCAACATTTGAATAGAATACAGCAGTTATGAACAAAATTCTATGATTCAAATGCAGTGCTGACATGGAGCAATCAAAGTGTAATAATGAATGTAGAGTTCATTATATTGTCAAATGCAATATATGGATGCAACAGTGAAGAATGGATCTTATTAAATTAACTATATGAATAGAATACACCAGTTATTAACAGAGTCCTACAAAAATTTGCACCTCCGGTGCAAATTTTCTAAGATTTTAAGTGCAGTGATGACAAGAGGTGAATCAAAGTATAAGCACATTTGAACTAGATACAGCAATGCTACATTTTAAAGTGCAAGCACATAATTCAAATGAGCATAAAGAAGCATGTATTTAAAAGGAGACTTCAAAATCTCATCCAATACATCAAAAATGCAGTGCTGACATGGAGCAATCAACAACAACAGTAAAAATCAATCAAAATTTGCGCCAAAGGCGCAAATTTTGAGGTATTCCATAACAGTAATCACTCGATTCGACTGTATTTCATATAGATATAGCAGAAACGAACTTAAACAAGCTCAGATTCGGTTGTTTTGAAAAACCTCTTCGATAAGTCAAAAATTGAAGAATTACTTCAAAATTTGCGCCTTCGGCGCAAATTTTGTGTGGTTCTAATGGACAGAGTAGTAAATTCGTCAGCACAATCCAGAATCAACTTAGAAACGTGAAAAATCTATGAAAATTTGCGCCTTTGGCGCAAATTTTCAATGAATTGAAGGCCGCTTTTTGATGTAGTTTGTAATCGAATGTTGTACTTACTTGATTCTGTAGAAGAGATGCTCAAATCGGTTGTTTTGATGAGATCGGAGAGATGATCGGCACAAAATCTGCAAAATCAGCGTCGAGCAGGGCGTGAGAGAGAGAGAGCGTGCGGAGAGGGAGATAGCGTAGGAGAGAGAAAGTGCGTGGGAGGTTTATATTGTGGACATTTCACAAATTTGTCCCAAAAAGTGGATATTTCTCAAATTAAGACATATTTTATGGACATTTCACAAATTCCCCCTTTTATTTATGCACTTTATAATCTTAATTGTGCACTTCATAATCTAATTCATACACTTCATCATTTTGTTCTTGCACTTTATCATTTTATTTTTGCACTTTATAATCTTAATTGTGCACTTCACAATCTTATTCATGCACTTCATATTTTTATTCATATACCATTATTTTATTCTTGCAATTATCATTTTATTTGTACAACATAATATTATATTTGCACAACATAATATTATATTTACACAACACAATATTATATTTGCACACCATAATGTTATATATGCACTTTATCATCTTATTTGTGCACGTTATCATTTTATTTGCACAACATAACATTATATTTGCACACCATAATGTTATATATGCACTTTATCATCTTATTTGTGCACGTTATCATTTTATTATTGCACTTTATAATCTTATTCATGAACGGGAACAAAAAGAAGACAACCATAAATAGCTTATGCGGGATTTTGAACTCGAACCTTTGTGCATGGGCACATTGCTATACCATTTTTAATTGAGCTATTAGACTTTTAATGGCACATGTCACATTAAAGTACAAACCCGCTATAAAAATAGTAGCCCATAAAGAAAATATTTGGTAGGAAACTTACTTTACATTAGGAAAATGCACATTTATTAATAATAATCTTTATTGTATTATTTGTTCACTTTATATTTTGTAATATCATATTTTTCATTTTTAAAATAAAGACAAGAAATGTGATGTAGCATATTTTGTTGCATTTTGTAATCTTATAGATGCACCTTATAATATTATTTCAAATAAAAATTACGGGCTAAAATCTGTAATTTTTATAATTGAAAGAAGGACGATATTGGCAGAAATAGAAAGTATGGGAGAGGTGGTGACATTTATCTCATAATTAGGGTCATTTACCCAGTTACCCATTTACACCATAAAATTAGGCTCATTTACACATTAATTAGGCACATTTATCTATTACTCATTTAATTAGGCCCATTTACCTTCAAATTGGATCATTTTCATTTTAAGAACCATTTTCATTTGAACCATTTCCTATATATATATATATATATATATATATATATATATATATATATATATATATATATATATATATATATATATATATATATATATATATATATATATATATATATATATATATATATATATATATATATATATATATATAGAGAGAGAGAGAGAGAGAGAGAGAGAGAGAGAGAGGGAGGTTAAAGTGTATAATGACCTTCAGGTGTAAAATTATATCTTTTAGTAAAATTGAAAAAAAAGCCCACGTCAATATCCTCTAGCGCCCAAAAACACCCCTTCCATCTCCAAGCCGAAACCTAATCTGGATTCACTCCGATCTGCTATGCGAACAAGTAGATCAACCTCGATTACGCCTCGCCTTCAATCTCTCCTCTGTCTGCCACCGCTAGAGCTGGTAAGATCTAACCCGACCCGAGAAACCCGACCGAATCACCCGAACCGAAACCCGACCGAATCCAAAAATTTAGCGTTATACATAACCCGAACCCGAAACCAGGCCCGACCGATGTTGACCCGAAACCCGAAGTGACCCGAATACAGACAACCCCGACTCAATCCGGATCCGACTCAAACCAGACCCGACCCAACTTCCAACCCGACCCGAATCTCAACCCGACTCGACTCCCAACCTGACCCGACTTTCAACCAACCCAACTCCCAACCCGACCCGACTTCCAACCAACTCGACTCCCAACCCGACTCGAATATCCTTGAATATCTATTATACATTTATACTACAAAACCAAAAAAAAAATTCGACGAGACAATAAATTTCCCTTCTATATTTTTACCATTTTACTGTATCATTTACTTTTTTTTTACTTTCAAATTTCTCTCTTATATTTTTCTCCCTTCCCTCCTCAAATTTCATTCCCTCCTATATTTTTCTATCTTTCCTCCTCAAATTTTATTCCCTCCCAATAAATTTTCATCCCCTCTTATTTTCATTTCCTTCCTAGTTTATGAAATTTCTTTTATAAAGAATAATCTAATTAACGAAAATAAAATTCGACGAGATGAAAATAAAATTTTACTTATGTAATAATCTATTTAACAAAAATAAAATGATCGATCAAATAATTCTAATGAATAAAATATCAAATCATAAGTTTATTTAGACGTAAAAGATAATGATTTATTTATAACGAATTTTATATAATCTACTTAAATACTTAATAATCTAACATAAATAATTGAATATAATTTAAAAAAAATAAGATTACGGAATATGAATATATGATAGTTTTATAAATTGTATACTTAATTTTAATACTTGTATTTAGAATTTTATATTATCTCACATAAGTAAAATTACCAAAAATAAAATGATTGATCAAATCATTTGAAATGAATAAAATATGAAATCATAACTTTATTTAGAACTGAAAGATAATAATTTGTCTATAACGATACTTAAATACTTAATAATTAAACATAAATAATTGAATATGGTTTAAAAAAAACAAGATTACGAGAATATGAATATATGAAATTATGAATTATGAATATATGATAGTTTTATAAGTTAGATTCGTAATTTTATATTACCTTATTTTCTAAAATATTATGAGGGATGAAGGGAATACTTTAAATGCATCGAATATTCGAATCCATCGAATATTCTAATTCATCGAATAATCGGAGATGAATTTATATATGAGGATTAAGGTAATCTTGTTTAGTTATTTTCATATAGGCAATAATTTGTTTACTTTATCAGTATTTAAGATTAACTCACAAAGGAGTCAGTTTACTAGATTATTCATAACTCCAATAGTCATCAACTCATTGTATATTCATATAGATTGATGTAAATTATTACTTGTTTACTCATTTAATGATGAATGATCGACTTGAATTCAAAATTCTCATTTCTCAGTAATAAAAGATGAGTACAATGAGGATATTATAACTTGAATCATATACATAGTGAAATTTCTTTTGAAAACTACTTTTTGAAAGACACAAATAACAATCACACAAATAACGTGAATTATCTTTTAGATAGGGAATCAAGTATGATTTTGATAACAATATATTGCCAAATTTCAATGAAATTAATGATGAATAGAATGAGCTTTATGAGCCAATGAGGAGATTATATATTAAATCATATTGAATTTTACTAAAAATACTTTTTGAAATACATAAATAACATGAATTACATATTCAAGTTAATAAAATTGATTACCCGAAAGTCCCGAACGAAAATGATTCAACAAATTCAACCCAAACAATTAAAAGTTTGAAACAAACGTAGATCCGCTTCCACTTGAAACCTGAATGAGACCGACCCAAGTACCGACCCGAAACCCGAACGAGACCGATCCGATTCTGACCGAAAACCCGAATGGGTCCAACCCGATTCTGACCGAAACCCGACCAATCTGAATTTTATTTTGACCGAATCCGACCCGATCCGACCAGACCAAGTCCGACACATAAATTTTGACCGAGTTGACCCGACTCATCAATGACCCAACCCGAATGTGATCGACCCGAACCCGACCGGATGACCCGAATTACCAGCTCTAGCCACCGCTAATGCAAAATTGGAGGCGGAGATCGAATCTATCGACGCTTCGCTGGCCGACCAACTCAACACTTTTAGGAAGTGGCTGGAGCGGTTGAGGCTCGACCGGGAGAACACCGAGTCACAGAGTCAGATTCTAGAATTTCTGTGTTAATGCTTCTGAAACTGAAACTGGTGTTGTGCTGGGACAAAAAGAAGAGCAATCTTATAGAATTTATGTGTCACCAAACAATACTCAATATATATTAGATTCCAAGTTGCAATGAAGTATTAAAACCAAATGTAGGAAGGTCTATTCTTTCATTAGATAAAGTTGTTGATGCCTATTTTCAGTATGCATACACAGTTGGATTTGATGTTCGACATGGAACAAGCATTAAAGATGGAGGAATTGTGAAGCTGAAATATTTATACTGTAATAGATCTGGTTACGAAAATGAATGGAAAAAAATATGAGGAAGAAATTATTTGGAAGAGTTGGTTGTAATGCTAGAGGTATATTCAAACATGTTTAAAATGAAGAATATATTGTAACAAGGTTTGCTAAAAAGTACACACACTCTTTAGTGATGAAATGTACACACACTCTTTAGTTGTTGATTTGTGTAAGGTGTACATGAAGAGGAATAGAAAGATGCACGTTCATCATCGAAAATTTGTTCTTGATTGTGCAAAATAGAGAGTTGGTACAACAAATCACATCGCTTGTTTCAAGAGATGGTTGGAAGTTATAGCAATGTTGGTCCATTATCTATTGATTTCAAAAATTATAGACGAGATTTACTAGCATATTTTAAAGGTTTTGATGCACAGGTTGTAATTGATCTTTTTTTCCACAAAAAAGAGATGTGCAGTGCATTTTACTTTTCCTATAATGTTGATGAAGATAATCAACTGAACCGGTTGTTTTAGTGATGCAATCTATTGCAAAAATTATTCGTGTTTTAGGGACATTGTATCATTTGATTCAACTTATAATAGAAACAAGTATTACATTGCATCTAAATTTTATTTTTAGCTAATTATTTATATCAAGCCATTTATTTAAGCATATTATTACACTATTATAATGTAAATATTTCCTTATTCTGCTAATGTTTATATTTCTAATATTTTCAAGGTAGAAAATGGTGTTCAGTCCCTTCACATGATATGACAATCACAAGTCATGTGTCGTTCTCTTTGCATCAGGACTACTTCTGAATGAGAATGTGGAATCATATATGTGGTTTTTTTAACATTTCAAGAAGGCAATTAGTTGTAGTCCAAAAATACTCACAACAGATCAAGACTCATCCATGAAGATTGGTGTAGTAAAAGTGTTCCCTGAGGCTAGATATAGATTGTGTATGTGGCATATAATGGAAAAGGTGTTTTAAAAAGTTGACAACTCAATGGATAACTATTTCAACTTTACCGAGATGATGAGGAAGATTGTTTGGGACCAGGAGATTAAGCTAGACAATTTTGACAGAGAATGACACGCTTTGATGAATGAGGTTGGCTTGACAAATAACGCTTGGTTGTCTAATTTATTTCTTATTCCGGAGAAGTGGATTTCTGCCTACCTCGGAAATGTCATACTCAGTGGATTAATTAAAACAACATCAATCTCTTAAAGCACGAACATCTTCTTCTGTAAGTTGTCCAACTATGCTGCAAAATTAATTGAGTTTGTGTTGTATTACGATAGTGCAATAGAAACTCAAATGCATCTCCATGAAAAGAAGAATTATGATTGTGATATACTAAAACCAACTCTTATTTCTCCACTTCCTTTGGAGAAGCATGCATTAAAGTTATATACATTGAAAATTTAGGGGCTATTTCAAGAAGAGGTGCGTGCTGCATTGTACAGTTGCAGAATCATAAATGTTAGAGGTTGAAAGTACTAAGATATATACTCTTAAAGAGAAAAAAAAAACAAGGTGTACACTGCTGAGCACAAAGTTGAAGATGATGAGTGCCACTATTCTTTTAACCTGTTAATTGGAATAGGCCTAAAATGTTGTCATATATTAACAGTTTTGAAGGATTTGTAGATAGAGAAGTTGCTAGTGAGCCTTATACTCACTCGTTGGACAAAGGCAACATCTTTGAGTAATGTATTCAATGCCGATAATATTATTGTGAAGCAATCAACGCCAAAGGAGGAATAGAAACTATTGTTGATGACTATGTTAGCTGAATTTTATTCTTGTGTAAACATTGTTAGAGAAAACAATGAGCTGATTAAACACTTGACAAATATCTTGAGAAGGGTAAAAAAGAGCTCTTGGAATCTGCAAACAACTTCAGCATCTTCTTCAAAAACAAAGGTTGCTATGTTCTATGAATTTGCTAGGGTAAAATCTCATGAGGGTATTGAAATAGATGACAATTGAAAGGGTTTCCTGATCAATAAAATGAATTTATAATCAAGACCCCACTATCGTATAACAAACTAATGTTCGTCCGTAGGTAGATTTTTAGTGTTAATTATATTATCTAAACTATGCTAAAAAAACATAAAAACTATGAACTGGGGTTTATTGAGGAAAACAGGTGTTGTTATCAAATTTAGAAAGAATTCCAGAACCAGGGATCCCCACAACGTACAACACTTATATGCACTGACTATCAATGAATTGAATCAAACACATCCTCTACCACAAATATTAGTTCAACTTTTGTAAAACCATTCAATTAATCAAATCCACTTTTGTTTCTTTAATTAACCACTCAATCCTATAATTGTTTTGATTAGGAAAATCCACATTCCATTCAGACCCTATAACCTGCATCTAATCAACAATTATCCTCTTTCAATTTGTTGTTGCAAGAGGATGATATGTCGAGTAATTACAAATATAAAGATGTAAATAAACGTAAACCAACTCATAGCCTATGCAAATAATTACAAGACTTCCTCCCTTTGTAGTGGAAGGGTAGTCAGGATCGATCCACGAGGAGGCGTGTCAGCGGGATCCTAGTAGCGTTGGAAATCTCACGTCTGCGTCGACCAGAAGCCTCGATTTCGACCTGGGAGCTCGATGTCGACCTCGGCTGTCGATGTTCTCTGCAACAGAAGACCTGCAGAGACAAAAACAAGTGGTCGATATCGACTAGGGGGGTCGATATCAATGCCAATCCACAAAATCGACTGGCTCAGAAGACTGCCAGTCGATACAGAGGGGTCGATATCGATGCTAGAGGGTCGATATCGATGCTCAGCAAACTCCGCAGTGATGTTCGACGTCAACTCAGAAAACTGTCGACAAACTCAGTGGTTGATATCGACGTCTGGGGTCGATATCGATGTCTCCCTGCAGTGGGTTAGTTCTTCGTCGGCAAAGAAAGGCCGAAGATTTAAGAATGGGAAGAGAAGCAATGAACAGAAATAAAACAGAGGGTTTTGATGAATATAAAATATGTAAAAGGTAACTCCTAGGATTATGGTTTACCACAACGTTAACCAATGCATGCGATAAGATAAATAAGACGGAAAATTGCGCTATTTCTCCCGAGGGACAAGCTTTCGCCGTACACCAACTCTTAGGATTACTCTTGCAAATAAACCTAATTGTCTCTACAAATTTTATGTTTATAACTCAAGTTGTTAGCATGAATCCCTTTTTCTTTCGATTAGGACTAAACATAGAATTGTAGGAGGAGAGATAGACACAACGATATCAACATCAAATACTTACCTCAAGCGCGCATGGCTAACGTCGGGCTCACCCCGACCCTAAGACCTTTGGGGAACTACTCGCTTCTCATCATGGAACTCATCATTGTTTGAAAAGAAGAAACTTGCATTAAAATAAATTCCGAAGCTTTACAACTTAACGTCAACTTTCGCAAACGTCAAACCCTAAAACTTCTCTCTAACTATAACTCTATTGTCTTGATTGATGATTGTTTCTTGGATTATCTTGGATTGAATGATCTAACAAATCAGCCCCTAGGGCTTTATTTATAGGCTACTAATCCTCGCTATCCAAGGATTGTAACTTCTATCTAAACTATGAACTCTATCCGAACAATTAGGATAGATCTTTTATTTTGATAAAAACTTAAAGGAAAAGATGATAAACAGCTGCTAATATCTAGAAAGACGAGATAACTCATGGATTTGATGATAGACTTCACAATCCGAGTCTCGAAATCGGATTTATCTTCTGTCGAGGTAGGGTCGATATCGACACCAGAGGTCGATATCGATGCTTGTGTTTCTGCTCGACTTGTCCAGCTCCAGTCGATGTCTCTGATGATGGTCGATATCGATGCTTGTATGTCGATATCGAGGCTTTCTTGTCTGGTCTGTGTGGCCTATCTCGACACTCAGAAGTCGTGTCGAAATCTTGGGTCGATATCGATGTCTCAGGTCGATATCGACCTCTTCTCAGCTTCACTTGGCTTCTTCGTTTTGACTCCAATTTCATCGAATTCCTGCATGGTTAGCTCAAAACTCGTGCAGACTCTAATTCTTATAATTTAGCCCATTCTGACACAAGTTTATATACTTTTGAAACTTTTCTTTGGAAATCGAATGAAATATGAAGTCAAAAGATGCAATAAACAAAGGTACAAATATGTACATCAAAACACCCCATACTTAGACTTGCTTGTCCTCAAGCAATAACCAAGCAATAACCAATACCTACAACACACCCTTCAAGTCTTCGCCTTTGTCAAAAGCAACATCATAAGTGGTAGCAAAGCAAAGCAAGTGAATTTAACATCATAGCACATATTTTGGCGATCCATAGGCATATGCAATTTTGATCCAACCTCACAGGGATAATGTGTTTGCTCTCAACTCTCATGTGTTTAGGCTATGAAGATCAACTCTCAACTCAATTCCATATACAATCTCATAAACATTGCAATTTATAATAATCCACTTCGCAACCAATTATGAAAATGCAATAAGAATCATCAGGAGGACTTTCGCTCAATGGAAGACTTCAAAGAAGACTCCATTCGGCGGGGTTGTAATGGGGCTTGGTATGAAATAAAAGGTATGGAATTATTTGGCTATGTGGTGCTTTTATAATTCGGGAATCAAGACTCCTAAATTTCAACACTTGCAATACCCAAACCATAACTCTTCAATGTACGCTCAATCTCTATAATGCTCTTTCCCAACTCATCTTTCCATAATATGCTCTAAAGATGCACTAAAAGATGTCAACCATACTATCAACCCTTCTTTCAAACTCTAATATACCTCTCAAAAATATAACACTTGTATGAATAAAAGACTTAAGGATTTTGGCTCATGCACTATTTATATATATACATCTCTTTATTTTTGAGGATTTTTTTTTCTTTGAAAATAATAAGTAAATATGTGCATTTATATGTTGAGCCATAAATCCTTTTACAAAATATGACAAAATGTAAATATGCACCAACCCATAATTTCCTTGCTCAACACTGGACATTATGCTCCTTTCTTTACACAAGGCATTAGTCCAGCCAATCTAAGTCTCAATTCTCAAATGGGGGTCAGGCTCAATTCGGCTAGGGATAATTTTGTGGAGTTTGCAATTTCATGCTCAGGCTAATGTTCTGGCTTCAAGCAGGGATAATGCAGGGTAGGTAAAGAGAGGTTAAAAATGGCTTAAAAGATGCCTCCATCATTTAATTCTCGTAAACATAAACATATATATATGCATTGGTTTTGAATAACTATCACAACATTTATAGATGCATAGGAAGAGTAAATACACTCAAGAAAGCGGAGGGATTTTTAATGTTCTCCCTATAGGTCAAAATTCTCACAAGGACAATTTTTGTTGGATTTGCTTTTTAGCCTAGGATCATATGTGCTCAATTTCATCACAAGTTCACAATCTACATAAAAATTTTAAAGACTTTGGCTAAACCATCCAAATATGCCATAGGGTTTACATGATCAAGTCAGCTATTGAGTTTTCATCATAGGACATCTAAGTAGGGTTTAACTTTAAAAATAAACATGCATTTTTTTTTATATTTTTGACATTTTTCTATTTTTTTTGGATTTTTTGACATTTTATAAAAGTAAAACTAAGAACAAAAATTTAAACATGAATGCAATGCGAAGAAGAAACCCAAGTTATGACCATAAGACATGTTTTTCCCCCACCCCATACTTAAAATATACAGTGTCCTCACTGTATTAAAAAGAAAAACAAGGGTAGAGAAAAACTCACAGCACAACCTTGTGGATTCAGGTCGATTTCAGATTTGGTCGATGCTAGAAGTCGATATCTATGTCAGTGGTCGATGTCGACTGCATCTGTCGAAGTCGAGAAAGAAAATGAAGACGAGGGCTGCCAGGTTGGGGTCGATATCGAGTATAATGGTCGATATCGACCTCTCTTTTTCGCTGCTGAGTCGTCGATTTCGACTCCAGGAGGTGGCTTGACCCTCGGGGGGTCGATTTCGACTGGTCTGGTCGATTTCGACTGCCTCTACAGAAGCTTCTTTTCTTCTTCGTCGTTCCTTTTGCTTGGTAACCTGAAATCTTTGTTAGAAATATAGATAAAGCCACGAATTAACTCAGTTTTAAAAGTTTGACAAACCAAAAATTAAATCCTAAAAACCATCTATGCGAAAAACTTTAAAGGTTTTATGTACACGCTCTAGATTTTTGAGTCGCTAGGCCGACTTCTCCGTCAATGCTTCATGACCCCTTTTATGTAGGGACCCTTCGAGCTTGAGCTTTCTCCTGGGTCAACTAGGTCTTTTTGGTAGTATCTAAGCTCAGCGACCAAGGCTTCTTTGATGTTAGGTTCTTCTTTGGGCGCTTTCCTTCTCTTTCTTGACCTAACTTTAGTAATATAGGCAAATCATGGAGCTTTGACCCTCTCTTTAGTAGAATTATCAATAATCGGTGTAATTGATTCATCAATAAGGGACAGAGGAGGGTTAGGAGTCATACCTGGGCTTACCTGTTTGGGCCCGAAACAGAAATCTTCGGGCTGAGGGGTGGTCGATTTCGACCAAGGAGGGTCGATGTCGAGTGCTGTGGTCGATATCGATATGTCGGGGTTGATATCGACCTCTGTGACCCCATACTTAAGCTCCTGGCAGCGATCTGGCATACTCAATTTCGACCAAGGGGGATCGATTTCGATGTTTTTAGTCGATATCGACTGTTTCCAGTCGATGTCGACCCTGCTTGCTGTTTCCGTCCTCGCCAACAAAAATTTTCTAAGCTTCTCTTTAGCCGGCGAGAGGACTACTTGCTCCAGGTGCTTTGTTTCGCTCATGGTTGGGTTGAAAGAGAATTCTATCACTTCGTTCCCTATAGTAAAGGTTAGTAACCCTCGACGTACATTGATATTGGCATCTGCAGTAGCTAAGAATGGCCTACCAAGTATAATAGGCACTACGGGATCTTCAGGCATCTCTAATACAATGAAATCAGTAGGCACAAAGAACTTACCTACCTTTACAGGAACGTCATCAACTATACCTGTGGGCCTGACGAATGAGTTGTCATCCATATAGAGTTTCATGTCCATGGGTTCAAGGGCACCAATGTTTACCTTTTGCCAAATAGAGAGAGGCATGAGACTTACACTTGCCCCTAGGTCACATAGGGCTTTATAACGATGTTGGCCAAGTCCCACGGTGATTGCAAACTTCCCTGGATCACTCTTCTTCTCAGGGAAGTCCATCTTCGAGCACTCCTCTGCGATCTCTGCCATGGATCTCTTCTTGCTTAGGATGTCTTTCAGGAATCGCACATAGGCAGGCATCTCGCTTATGGCTTCTGTAAGAGGGATTGTAACGTTAAGACCTTTAAGAATCTTTACGAAGCGCCTAAACTTACCTTTGGTGGGATCCTCCAGTGCTTTGGAAGGGAATGACAACGTCTTCTTTGGTGGAGGGGCCAAAACGGTGGTCGGAGGAGCCTGCTGGACATCGATGTCGACTGGGATCTGGTCGACATCGAGTGGGATGGTCGATTTCGACCTCTGTTGTGACTTCTCAGGCTCTGCAGTGTCATCGACATCGACCAGGGGGTCGACATGGTGGTCGATATCGACCTCTGGGTCGACATCGACTGGTCTGTCGATGTCGACTGGGTCTGCTGCTTTCTCCTCTGATTCCGTTCGTGGCTTATGTACTTTGGTGCCACTCCTCAATTGTATGGCTGCGACATGGCCCGTCCCGGATTGTCCCTTAGGATTTGTAGTGGGTTGCCCAGGGAGTGTTCCGGACGGTCTAGGGATTTGTGCCGCGAATTGAAGGTGATTGAGTTGAGAATGGATGGCATTGTTGGATTGATCATTCTTAGCCTGATTCTGCCTGATTTCATCCAGTACTAGTTGAAGATCATCCTTCTTTTGGTCTCTCTCCGAGTGCCCAGGAGCTCTATAAGGCGGAGGGTCCCTAGGGTTAACCGGGTTCCTTTGTGGTTGATGGAACCTTTGGTCTCCCCAATATTGGTGATTGGGACCCCTCATGTAGCGGGCCTCTTGGTGAGTCTCCACTAGGTGTACTTGTTCGGCGTGTGGGCACTCGATGGTGGTGTGCCGCTGCGATCCGCATTCAATGTAATCTTGGTTCGCTGAAGGGAACCTTACTTGCTTTTGGAGCTTTCGAAGTTGATCCCTATGAAATTGCTCCTTCACATCCAGATCGATTACATTGGAGGGTTCATATAAGGGCATAGATGGGGCAGGCCTCGACGATGATGGTGTGTCAGAAGCCTCAGGAGTCCCATATGTGTTGTCGAACTCCACCAACCGCTCTTATGGTCTCCCAAGCCTCTTGTGGAGCGAGTTCAAGGTAGCCATAGGCGGTGTAGGTGTTGATCCTTTCCTTGGTTGCAGCGTCAAGAACATTGTATATGATCTCCTAAATTACATATGGTGGTTGGCCATGCGTCGGGCATGATCGTAGTAGGTCCTTAAACCTTTCCCAAACAGTCGCCAGAGCCTCTCCAGGCTTTTATTTGAAAGCCGTGATTTTCTGTCGGATCAACGCCGTCTTAGAAGGAGGAAAGAACTTGTTGAGGAACGCGTCCTTGACTTCATTCCAGGTGCGGTGCAATCTTGGGGTTAAGCTCTCCAACCACTGCAATGCTTTCCTTGTAAGAGACCATTGAAAGGCTTTTAGTTGGACATATTCAAGACTTTGTCCATCAGCAATAGTATCACAAAGGTCTAAGAAGGTTGAAATATGTGCCATAGGGCATTCGTTAGGTTTTCCTTCATATTGGTGCCTTCTAATCTCAGTTAGGAAGTTAGGTTTTATTTCAAAATTAGAGGCAGGGATAAGAATTGCCGATTCAGGCACTGTGAGAGCGGGGTGCATATATTGCTTGATATTCCTAGGGAGGGCATTGATTTGGGCTTCTATTTGCCTCCGACCTTCCTCCTCCCTATCCGCACGTTCCTTAAGTGCCGCCTCTCTAGTCGTTAGGTCCTCAACCTGCTTCCTTAGTTGCTCAATAAGTTCAGCTTGGTTCGCGTTGTCTGCCATGATTCTTTGAGCTTGGGCCTTTAGATGGAAATAACGCTCAAGGTCGTCTACTCCTTCAAATTCAGGTGGGCGATCAGCGCGTCGCATACACCTGCAAAACCAAACTAGGTAGAGACGTGAGATAGACTACTAGGGCGCGATTGATAGCCTCCCCGGCAACGGCGCCAATTTGTTGTTGCAGGAGGATGATATGTCGAGTAATTATAAATATAAAGATGTAAATAAACGTAAACCAACTCCTAGCCTATGCAAATAATTACAAGACTTCCTCCCGTTGTAGTGGAAGGGTAGTCAGGATCGATCCATGAGGAGGCGTGTCAGCGGGATCCTAGTAGCGTTGGAAATCTCACGTCTGCGTCGACCAGAAGCCTCGATTTCGACCTGGGAGCTCGATGTCGATCTCGACTGTCGATGTTCTCTGCAACAGAAGACCTGCAGAGACAAAAACAAGTGGTCGATATCGACTAGGGGGGTCGATATCGATGTCAGTCCACGAAATCGACTGGCTTAGAAGACTGCCAGTCGATACAGATGGGTCGATATCGATGCTAGAGGGTCGATATCGATGCTCAGCAAACTCCGCAGCGTTGTTCGACGTCGACTCAGAAAACTGTCGACGAACTCAGTGGTCGATATCGACGTCTGGGGTCGATATCGATGTCTCCCTGCAGTGGGTTAGTTCTTCGTCAGCAAAGAAATGCTGAAGATTTAAGAATGGGAAAAGAAGCAATGAACAGAAATAAAACAGAGGGTTTTGATGAATATAAAATATGTAAAAGGCAACTCCTAGGATTAGGGTTTACCACAACGTTAACCAATGCATGCGATAAGATAAATAAGACGGACAATTGCGCTATTTCTCTGAGGGACAAGCTTTCGCCGTACACCAACTCTTAGGATTACTCTTGCAAATAAACCTAATTGTCTCTACAAATTTTATGTTTATAACCCAAGTTGTTAGCATGAATCCCTTTTTCTTTCGATTAGGACTAAACATAGAATTGTAGGAGGAGAGATAGACACAACGATATCAACATCAAATACTTACCTCAAGCGCGCATGGCTAACGTCGGGCTCACCCTGACCCTAAGAGCTTTGGGGAACTACTCGCTTCTCATCATGGAACTCATCATTGTTTGAAAAGAAGAAACTTGCATTAAAATAAATTCTGAAGCTTTACAACTTAACGTCAACTTTCGCAAACGTCAAACCCTAAAACTTCTCTCTAACTCTAACTCTATTGTCTTGATTGATGATTGTTTCTTGGATTATCTTGGATTGAATGATCTAACAAATCAACCCCTAGGGCTTTATTTATAGGCTACTAATCCTCGCTATCCAAGGATTGTAACTTCTATCTAAACTTTGAACTATATCCGAACAATTAGGATAGGTCTTTTATTTTGATAAAAACTTAAAGGAAAAGATGATAAACAGCTGCTAATATCTAGAAAGACGAGATAACTCATGGCTTTGATGATAGACTTCACAATCCGAGTCTCGAAATTGGATTTATCTTCTGTCGAGGTAGGGTCGATATCGACACCAGAGGTCGATATCGATGCTTGTGTTTCTGCTCGACTTGTCCAGCTCCAGTCGATGTCTATGACGATGGTCGATATCGATACTTGTATGTCGATATCGAGGCTTTCTTGTCTGGTCTGTGTGGCCTATCTCGACACTCAGAAGTCGTGTCGAAATCTTGGGTCGATATCGATGTCTCAGGTCGATATCGACCTCTTCTCAGCTTCACTTGGCTTCTTCGTTTTGACTCCGATTTCATCGAATTCCTGCATGGTTAGCTCAAAACTCGTGCAGACTCTAATTCTTATAATTTATCCCATTCTGACACAAGTTTATATACTTTTGAAACTTTTCTTTGGAAATCGAATGAAATATGAAGTCAAAAGATGCAATAAACAAAGGTACAAATATGTACATCACAATTCAAATTGTCAATCAAAATTACCTTAGACTTTCTCCCAAGGGATTAAGCACACCAAGATCAAGTTAAAAAGATACCGACTTTATCTTTAACAATTCATCAACAATAGTCACACACAACTATTGTTGAGACCACCCAAACCCTAAAATAAGAGAGAAACTACTCATGATTCATCATTAAAGCATAAACAAAATAAAAAAGGAAAGAAAACAACTTGAATAAATCTCCAAAAACCATCTGAAACTCCGTCTTTAAACTTCTCATGAATGTCTCTCCTAACTTCTAAGGGCGGCATTCACCCACTCCTCTTCTGCTGTTTTAAAAATCCTTGTCTAATTTGACCTAATTTTATTATTTATACTAAGAGGGATCAAATAAAAAAAAATAATAAGTCTATCTAAGTAATTTAGGAAACATAATATGCAAAAATAACCATTCAGTGCAACCGTACCGAGTTGGTTTAAGGGCCAACCGACTTGGTATAACGTCCTTCATATCTGCATCTTGTACTTCTCAGGGCTAGGTCCGTGCCAAGGTAGGCTAAGTTAGTATGCAGGTTGGTAGAGTCACTGCAAACCTCCTTCTTCAGCCTTGTTCTTTTGTCGACTCAGTATGAGTGAGTACCGACTCGGTATGAGTGGGTACCGACTCGGTATGTCTGATAATGCATATTTTAGATAGGCATTAATTATAGGTAGTTTTATCTTACTTAAGGTGAATTTTTAGTAGTGTTATAGGTAGTTTTATCTTAGTTAGAACTAATTTTCATGTTATGCTTTATGGTGGAAGAGTTCAGAATCTGCGCATTTTTCAGGTTATTTTGTAAAACTATAGATTCAAACATCAGAAGTGGATTCAAGGAGCTAAACTGGAGTCAAGAAAGCTGGAAGAAGAACCTCGAGCAAGGAATGAAAGACTTGAAATGAAGAGGAAACAAGAAGAAGAAAACATGAAGAGCCGAGGCGGCGCCCACTTACAAGGATCCGGCACTCGCCGATCTTGGCGCATGCGTACGAAGTCCTAGCACCCACTGAGAGTGGCTCCCTCCAGAGCCAGAGTGGTGCCCGTCAATGTAGAATAAGTCTGAATCTTCTTTGGATAATTATTGATGGTGGAAAGCTTATCCAATAGGCATTTCTCAACCCTTAAGCACGGTGGAAACTAGGGTTTTTGGCAGCAATTTGAGCCTATACCTCTCCTGCATAACGGTTTTTCATTCATTTAATCATTTATTCATTCATTAATCATTCAAATACTCTCTCATTAGTTTCCATGGATTTCTCAAGTTTCGAAGGTTTTAGGTATGTTGTGAGTAACTAAACCTCTTTTCGATTTCTTGTAAGTTTAGACATGGTTGGTATGTGAGGATTCTTATTTAAGTTATTTCTATTATATTATTTTCATCTTCTTTATCCATAATTGATTCATGTGGTGATTTTATTGAGCTTCACGACCTAGATATAATTGCGTCAATCTAGGGTTTAGATTACATCAGCTTAACGAGCCGAGTCCATAGTAGAAAACACTTCATGTAGGAACAGTTGAAGAATTTGGATAGTGTAAGAAGATCGACATCTAGGATTGTTATTTTTATTAGAAGCAATGACTAGGTTGACAACTAGGTGGCACAATTGATAAAAACGGGAGTAGTATTTTTTAGGTGCTAGGATATTGGAACTTAATGCTGCTCGACCCCCATGCTAGAGTAAGAAGTATGATCACCTATCATGTATACTTGAACCAATAACTAGACTGGGAGGGTCCGTACGTGGTGGCCGATACTATCCAAACCGGCGCATACAAGCTAAAGAACTAAAACGGAGAAACTTTAAACAAAACTTGGAATGCCGACTGTCTGAAGAAGTACTATGTGTAAGGTTAAACACTGAACTTAATTAAATAATCGCCCCCGCGGAGAGTTGAATGAGCGGTTAGCGGGCGTTTTATGTAAATATTGGATATCACGAGGGTAGGCGAATTCCACTAATAACGCTGGAGCTTTTTCCGTGTCGCTCCTTTGATCGAGACACACGATCTCTCAAGGTTGAGCCAACAAACGACAGAGTCTATTGACGTTGGAGCTTTCTCCGCGTCGCTCCCTTGATCGAGACACATGATTTCTCGAAGTCGAGCCGACAAACGACAGAGTCTATTGACGCTGGAGCTTTCTCCGTGTCGCTCCTTTGATCGAGACACACGATCTCTCAAGGTCAAGCCAACAAACGACAGAGTCTATTGACGCTGGAGCTTTCTCCGCGTCGCTCCTTTGATCGAGACACACGATCTCTCAAGGTCGAGCCAACAAACGACAGAGTCTATTGACGCTGGAGCTTTCTCCGCGTCGCTCCTTTGATCGAGACAGACGATCTCTCAAGGTCGAGCCAACAAATGACAGAGTCTATTGACACTGGAGCTTTCTCCGCGTCGCTCCCTTGATCGAGACTCACGATCTCTCAAGGTCGAGCCAACAAACGACAGAGTCTATTGACGCTGGAGCTTTCTCCGCGTCGCTCCTTTGATCGAGACACACGATCTCTCAAGGTCGAGCCAACAAACGACAGAGTCTATTGACGCTGGAGCTTTCTCCGCGTCGCTCCCTTGATCGAGACACACGATTTTTTGAGGTCGAGCCAACAAACGACAGAGTCTATTGACGCTGGAGCTTTCTCCGTGTCGCTCCCTTGATCGAAACTCACAATCCCTCAAGGATAAGCCGAGCAACGACGAGGTCTAAAGACGCTGGAGCTTTCTCCGCATCATTCCCCTAATCGAAACTTGTGACCTCTCAAGGTCGGGTCAACTAACGACGGAGTTTAATGATAAACAAAATTTAAAACTCTAGGGGTTACTACTACAAATAATGTCACAGGAGAAACATTTGATCGATCCCACAACAAACATAACGCGTAAAAACACAAGACGCGAGAAAATGTTATAGAAATTACACGAGGATCCTCTGGTACAAAAACATAAGAACAAAAGTTAAAACATAAGAGGAATCATCATTTAAAGACAAACAGGAATCAAACATCTGGGAGGATGACTGGACTTGGAGGCGACATAACATAACCATTCTCCACACAAATAGATCCCTCATCTAGCACACGAACCTCAAAGTGAACCCCACCGCGGTGGCAGAAGACCATGACAGACCCCATTCCTAGCCCCTGGGATGTTACAAAATCGCTCCAACCACCGACTAGCCAAAATATCCCGTAGTCTCATTTGGCTATCCCAATTGGGGAATCCACGGCTGAGCCCAGGGACAGAAAAACTTGAGTCGGATCTGTAACACCCGTTTCATACTCAAAAAGAGCAGGAAGTGACTGAAAATGGATAAAGACAAGTGAAGTATAAGAAAGAGAGTAATCTTTAAAATATGAACAAGAAAAAGTTAACTTACTAGCTCTTGCAGTTGATCTTCGAAATCAAGGGCTAAATAAAAAGCCCAAGGAGTTTGAATTGATGCATCCATACTGAAGAATAAAGACTTGAGAGCGAAACCAAACTAAGCCTTGCTTATAAAGGACTCCGCAGGGTGGTGTTCACGAAGTATGTCTTTGAAAGATTCCTTTAGAGAATCCTCAGAAGAAGAGCGGAATAATTACAGTCAAAGCTTACGGAGGACACGACCTGAGAAGACAGGTTTGTACTACACAAAAACCAAGAAGAATCTTGAGCACTACCTCAATATTTATAAAATCAGAAAAGACAACAGACACCACGTTTATTCATTGCCTGCGGAAAAGAAAACTAAATATAAACAGGAGTAACCCCATCCGTTCACTAACGAATACGTCATCAGGAGAAACTAATCAAGGGTACGAGCCGTTCGTCAAAAGACCCGCGTCTTCGTAGGGAAGGCAGCTAACGAACTCATCCCCATCCTCCAAGCCCATGACTTGGACTCAAAAATGAGCGTTCCCCTTGTGAATGAAAACCATAGAAGATCTGACCGCGACCCCATGAGACTCGACGAAATCTTTCCATCCCTGCCGAAGCCAGTACATTCCGTAATCACCCTTATGGAAGCGAACCGGAAAGTCATGCAAGAGATGGGATGAAAGGAAGATTTGCTCAGGAACGGCGTCCATGTACTCCCCCTCAAAACGCATAGGAAAAAGCTAAAAAAAATGGTAGTAAGAAAAGGGGTCGGATAAAGAAAATGAAAATTATCAAACAAAACCAACATTTCAATAAGGGCTTACCAAATGGAATGTTTGATCAATACGGTCAATCGATTGAAAGAAAGCCCATCTACCCATGCCAGAAATAGCCATGAGTACAATCAAAGCATGAAATGAACAACTGTTGAATAACAAGAGAAAGGGAAAAAGTTCTCTCTATGAAAGCTGGAACAACGACACGCATGGACGCCATCTGGCAAAAGATTCATCTAAAAAAAGGGGGGGAGGAGGCTCATCAACCAAGATAGCAGTATAATCACGTGAACTGTAAAATAAGGCTCAGTGAAACGACTTGTCGACCAGAAACAGCTATCAGAAGAGTTTCAATTTAGACCAGGATCAGACTCAAGAAAACACGCGACCTAAAAAACGCCCCGTGGAAACACCGGTAGTCAGTCTATTTCCATCAGCCGGCCCCCCCCAAGACAGGAAACTGGACACGCAGCAAGTTTAAGCAAATATAAAACCCCGTGAAATCTTGAAAAAAGTAACATACACAAAACAAGGAAATGGAATTCGAAAATCCTCCCAAGGCCTTTTATAGAGTGATCGTTACAGAGGAGCCCATCGTGGAAGAAGATGCCCATCGTCTGGTGCACCTGTGGTCCCGATCCAATGCGAGCATGAAGTCAAAGTCGAAGTGGACACGGACGGAATCTATTGATTCACAGACGGATGGCCAGGATTCGTGGAAGCCAACAGGGTAAGTGTTGGAGTCGCTTTGATCTTCGTGTAACAAGGAGACTCGATCTTCGAAGTCTAAGTCGCGAATCCCGACTGCGACTACAATGGAGTTGAAGGACGCGGGTAAGAGCATGGGTTTCAAAAGAGAACTGCTCCCGCGACTCTTTAAAATGTAAGAGAATAAGATGACATTCCAGCCAATAAAGAAGGACCTAGGAATCATGTAATGCTATCATTTTGAAATAAAAGAGCAAGTCTCTACATTAAAAGCTTCATGAGTGAAACATTTCCTTTATTCGCAAACCAGCCTTACACGGCAAATAGACTTCCTTGATTTATAAACGCGACTCAACATGAACCGCTGGAAGAAGTAGTCGAGGAACAACACTTGACTTCAGCGCAATCCAGGTCACGTCGCGGATAAATTTTAAAATGAGCGCGATTCATGTAGAAAAATGTCATCGATGACCCCACGACAAACCCATGATGAGCGACGAATTCATTCCATCCACGACTAAGATATAAACGGCCGTTGTGACCTCTACTCACCTCTACCCGGAAGTTCTCAATGGCGTAGGAGGACAGGAGAACTTTCCGCGGAAGGGAGGATCTGAACTCCACCTCGAACTGAGGCGGAAGAGGCTGCCAAAAAGTGACACAAAGTAAGGACTCAGAGCCTAGAAAAGAGAAAAGAGAAACAGTAGGAAAGAGTGTCAAGAGAGTCATACAAGCAAAGAAAGTTGTTCGGCACATTCCAAAGTTTGAAAAACGCCCAAGGGTTGGGATTCCCAGGCGCCATAGTTCTTATCGAACACAGATAAACGACAGTAAACGGAAGTAATGAAAAAGAGAAATCCCAAACCAAGAGCTTAAAAAAGGGGAAGTTGAACTCAAGCATGGTAGACAAGTGGCGAGAACCTTTTAAATCGTGACCAAAAACCGCGACATAGGTGGCCGAACACGCAATAAAGAACACAAGAATAAGAAGCAAGGGTGATATTTACTACAAAAGGTTACTAGTATGCAAAAATACAACCCCCGAAGTAAGGCGGTAAAAACTATTGTCTGAAACCAAAAAGAGTGAAACCACCCAAAGTCAACAAAAGTTAATTACAAAACTAGCCCGCGTCAGTAAGATGTTTCAAGTAAAGATAGAAAGAACAAGTTCTCCAGGTCTTAAGGGTCAGCGGCAGCATCAACTTCTTCTTCATCAGAATCCTCTTCATCAGAGTCCTCCTCCCCCGCCAGCTCTTCCGGGGTCAGACCCCAATCCTCCATCGCCAAGCTCGCCTCAAACTTCTCCAAAGGAACGCCCAGATTAGCCTGCGAGCGGGTGACGCTCTGATTTATGCCAGCGGACATCCCCTTTAGAAAGTAGCTAAAGAATTTATCCTTTAAAAGCTCTTTTCCCTCTGGGGATCGAAGACATGGCTTGGCTACTGAAGAGAGGAAGGAGATACCCACGCCAGTTTTGACCCACTCAGTAGACATGAACTTAAGACCCGCGGGCGACTCCAGCCATTGAAGCGCAATATCCTGAGTTGATTGAGACTGAAGCCTCTCTAACTCTTGCTTCACCAAAGTACGATCCTCTTGAACGATGGAGTGTTCGATCTGAAGATCTTTGAAGTGCGTCTCAACCGTCTCCAGCTTCTCCCTCAGGTGCTCCGCGGACTGTTGAAGTTCCTCCCTTTGACGGCGTAGAGCCTCTGAACTCGAGAGTGCCGCATCACGCTCTGTGGTCAAAGAGGAGATTTGCTCCTTCAAGGCGGAGTTCTGCTCACTAGCGACCTGCAATTTCTTATAAAGCTCTACAGATCACTTCTTGAACTTTTCCACTGAAGTCTGGTCGCCAACGGTATTGCCCAGCGTCCTCAACTTGTGGTTCAGCTCCTTGATCTCCGCGGATTTCCTGGAGATCTCCTCCACTTGGGAAGACAGCCGCCTCTCCGACTCGGCCTGGAAACTCCTAACATGAGGAAACAAAAACAAAGGCAAAAACAAGGGTAAGGGAGTTGAACGACGGCGGAAACAAATAAAAAACTGAATAATGTAATTCCAACGACAACTCACCCATTCGGCCACGCGATCGAAATGAAGAGAGAACTCATCCCATTCTAAGCGACGCAGCCACGCTCGTTCGTTCCGCGCAAGTTTGTCAGGGCAGCAAAGGTGAACGAGTTCATCGACCCTAAAGTCGGGGATGCGGAAGGCAGGCAGGGTGTCGTCCCCCTACAGAAAGAGAGCTCCCTCTTCGCCAACACCAGAGGCCCGAGATGAACCCACGGCCTTCTTCCTTTTTTGAGGACGGGAAGTGCCCGCGTTCGACGGACAAGGACGCTTCTCACGAGCCTCGGAGACTACAACCTCCGCCATTGCGGCAGGCTCGCTGGTTCGTTCAGCTTCTCCAACAGCCGCGTCTCGAGAAGCAGAAGGAGGACGAGGTACGCGCTTGGCAGACTTTTTCTTCCTCGCCTTACTACTCTCCTGGGCATGGTGCCGCTCGACCAAAGAACCCAAATCCATTAAGTCTGCCAAAGAGAGAACAAAAAATGAAAACATTAGACACCACTAACGAACATCCTACTTCTTTAAAAAGAACAAAAAGGAGGAGGCACTAGAAAACATGAAACTATAAAGAAATCACGAAAATAGAATGTGTTGAAGACCAAGGCAAACACCTAATCACGGATGAGGCAGACTCAATCCTGCCATCTCAAGTCGAAGAGCCGAAACCATCGTTCGCCATGGCAGTTTAGGCTCATGAACGACGGAATCTTTGAACTTGTCGAGCCGCGCAACCCAAGACTTTTTGACCGCGCTGAACCATCCAGGGACGGTCTTGAACTCGAGACAAGCGTCGGCCTTGTCGTGAACAAGAAACCACTTGTGCTTCTAGTTCGGCTTGCTGGATAATCTCTCAATGTAACTACAGCTGGAGTTGCACTGGTAAAACCTAGGATCTTGGGGCCCCACTCTTCAGAGAAAAGATGCTAAGCATCAGCTCCTTCGTCGGGGACACTCCGTTGTCCAAGCACTGCATCACAAAGCTGGTGAAGAACATCCAACAATTCGGGACAACTTGCGCAGGGCTCAGGTTGTACTCAGACAAGAAAGCAATGAACAAGGGGTGAAGAGGCAGGTGAAATCCTTGAGATAAGCTCGCCGCGTATACTACCAGACAATCCTCATAAGCGTCCAGGCATCCCCCACCTTCTGAAGGAAGACACAACTCCACACCCGTTGGCCACGGAAATATTCGAGCTATAGCCGCGACACTAGACTGATCAAGCAGCGTCGTGCATCCCCGCACCTCTTGATTAGGTGAACGTCGTGGACGAACTCTCTCAGAGACGATTAGAGGACAAGGTTGAGGGTCGCGGAGGGAAAAATCCCCCCGGAAGGAACAAGAGGATAGGTCATCAAGGGAATAAGAAGGAAAGTCAAGGTTGCTGAGAACCTCCTTCGAACGGACCCTTGCGCACGTCTCTGTGGTTCCAATAGGAGACTCGGCATAAGGAACCCATGATAGTTCAGATTCCAAACCGCTGGTTGACGGATGCGGGCTTGAAGAAGCATGCGCACCGGGATGAACCTAGGTTTCCACGTCCATCGGATGAGCGTCGCCCCCCTTAGAAGAAGAAGAAGTAAAATAAGGAGAGGAATAATAATCAGGGTCAAAGCGGTTCCATCGTCTTCTCACCTTAATGGGACTACCGGATGGACCCACGCGGTTCGGTGAAGAGATGCTGGAAGAAGAGGAAGAGTCTGAAGAAGAACTCTCTGAATCAGACGCGGAACTCCTAGTGGAGGATGAGGAGGAAGAATCCAAAATTACCGCGGAAGGATTCACTCCTGAAGCAGAGGGTAAACCCTCTCTCCATCCTTCCTCTCTTTCAAACTCATCCAATGCGTCTAGGTTCCCCTCAAAGTTAGCCATCCTTGAAAAAAGTTAAAAAGATAATCTGAAAAGGAACCCGTACGCGGACCAAAAAATCAAAAAACCCAAAGAAACAAAACTGGGAGGAAAGGGGAGAACTGATACGGGGATTAGCCGTGGATGTCCCGATCTTCCGACAACAAGCACAAAAACACAAAGGTCATAAGTTAGATGTGAAAGAACTCAATAAAGACTCAAATGACTCGACAAAGCAAGGATAAATGGATGAGAAAGTCTAGGTAGAACGAGCGAATAGACCCTTGATCCCAATTGAACAAAGTCCCACCACGAACCATTTTCAAGAAGGGGAGGATGATGAGGGACCATCCGAGCCTAGACCTCCTCCAAATGCACCAATGATGACGGATGGGCCAATGACTCGAGCTCATGCCAAGAAGCTTCACTAAGCTCTTCTCAATCTCGTGAGTCATGCCTTAGCTAAAGAGGACTCGGAATCAACGCAGCCCAAGCTACGGACCCTTGTGCGGATTAGTGCCGAGGCTGTACCGAGCACCACGCAGCCCATTACAACCACTAACGGCTAGTTGTCCTATTCTTTAGGCTTGTCCTAGATTTTAGGGATTCTACTTGCCATTTTCTGAATTTCTTTTAATTTGCTGAATTTCTTTTAATTGTCATTTATTTTCAGCTTTTTCTATTTCCATCTAAGGCTATAAATAGCCCCTAGGCCGGTTGTAATCACACACAACATTGATCATTTTGGTCGATTTGATCGTATCGGAAAGGTTTTGGAAAACGGTTTTACCATCGGTTGGTTTTGAGGATGTTGAGAACTTGGGTTTCGTGTGTATGAATGTTGGTCCGGTAGCTTATGGAAATGGCTTGATGATAGGTGTGTATTGCTTTTGGATTGCTTTGGACTTGCATTTGGGCCCTTGCTTGTGTTATCTTGTTGTTCTTCATCTTCAGGTAAGTATCCTATTGGACTTACTCAGTAACTTGGACCTCCTGCCTGATGTGTCATATGATGTGTAGGTGTTTCATATTAAAGCATGCCATGTAGTATCATGCTAGGATTGCATTGAACTGAGCATGTGGTTACTATGTGTGTTTGAATACAGAACGACCGTTATATGTGATAGTCCTAGAGTCTTTGGTGGGGTCATAGGGTAGCCCAGCCCCATCGGGTTGCCTTGAGTCAATCGAGTCGATGTGAGCATGATATGATAGCCCAGCACCATCGGGCAAGCGATGAGATGATATGATATGATATGATGATGCCGTGGTTTGTGCACCACCACGAGGAAATTCCTATGCTATAGCACCGAACTGGCCAGTCTCTACACTAACGGGAAGGGGTGCAGAGGTAGGAGAGGGATATGCCACTTGGCATTGTCTTGGGCCCTTTACAGTTTTTTCGCATATTATAACTGTCAAGCATGCTTATGTGATTTAAATCTTGTACTGCATTAGTCATCCTTTATTTAGGTATAGGCATGTTATGTGGCCTCAGCGCGGTCAGAGGACCCGCAGGCGATTACCGGGCCTGACTTCGTGGATAGTGTTAGGTACCGCTCTTGTTTGCTCCTTGCTTCTATGACGGGGAATCTCTTGGCGAATCGAAGAATCCGGCTAATAATCTAACTTAATAAAATGACAATCACCCACTATGTTTTGGTTTTGACCCGGCTCTGCTGTGGCACTTGTATCTAAACTTTGCTTCCGCTTTACTTTCATTTGAATTGAATTTCCGCGACTTCGATTGCTTGGGGTTCGAAATCCCCGCCTTGAGTACTGATCTTTAGAGGTTTGAAACCTCGACCCGTACCTGAATCGCAACATCCGAACGAAGGTATCCAACCTTCGAAACGTAACCCGGGTATTTATATCCGGGCCGTTACAAAGTTGGTATCAGAGCCAGGTTGTGCAATTCGGGTACGCAAGGGTCGGGTGTATGTTTTGAAAAATTGCCCATGAATTTCAAAGGATTTAAAGATGTTTTAAAGGGGCAAAATGAATTTAATATGCCTAAATTAATTGGACTAAATATGAACTCGGCTTATTAAATGTGATGGATCAAACTAAAGGGATCGAGTGGGTAGAAAAGGCGCTAGACCATCCCTATTGGATGTAGTTGGGAATAGGTAGGCGTAATATTAGCTTATTCTTTACAAATGGGTTAGAAGACTCCAAGGAATTGCACCGAGGTGGTTGGAGTGGCGAGTTAGGTAGCTTGGTTGTGTTTACGCAAACTGTTGATGACTAATTCCACGTTAATTGTTGTCATGCTGAATATCTGATTGTTGTGCCTAACTATCAAATGTATTTGAAATGATTGTGCTAACGGGATAGCGGGAGTATCATCATTCTTATATGGTTAAGCCCAGCTTGTGTGGAACAACCCCTTCCACTATGTTAACCCCTTGATGGTCTTATCGCGCCTTTGTCTTGAATATCGGTCTCCTCCACGGGAAATTGGGTTGATAAACACATTGTTTCGGGAATCATGGTCGAATATGAGGGTTGCTTGGGAGAGTATTGGAAGTTAGCTCTTGATGTAATTCCGAGTTCGAGAGTAAGGTGTTTCTGGGGCTATCCTTCTCGATTCTTATTACGATCAACCAGTGTCTCCTTGCCACAAAGAGTCATACCAGAGTCCCACGGGAAAGAGGGGTGATAAGTCAGTAGGGAAAGGTCAATGGTTGCCCTTAGAGATCTCTGTCCGGTTGTAATGGTGACTCTCTCTGAAATTGTGTGACATAATATGATTTTGTGATCTCCGGCATGTACCTTGTGATGGACCATTAGAGAACCGCTACGCACGTCATTACATCTATGATTAGTTATCTTGTTCAGATCTATTATTATGCCTTGCTTTCTATCATGATTATATGTTGTCATAGCATGTCTACTTGACCTATTGTATTGATCGTATTAATGGTTGGTTAGAAGCATGAACCACATGATATGAATTTATATGATCGTTGCTTTCTCCTGGATTAGGTCTATGATAGTGTGATCAACTCCTTCTTGTATGAATGCCTCGTAAGTTGTGCCCGTTAGCATGCTAGCCGATGACGCCTCGATGTTTATCATTCATCTTGTGACAAGAATCTATAGCATGCCCACCTATTTTGCATTCACGAGATTAACTATTGTTGAGTGTTCTGTGATTAATATTGTTGTGTGTTACTTACGCTAAATTGAGGATATGTTGGTGTAAATGAGTCTTGATAAATACATGTTTTAACCCAATATACATTGATTTGAACTCATGTCCCCGTCTCCTAGTCATGTTGCCATGTTACTTAGACTTGCTATATACCTCGCTACATTTCCTCTCATGCTTCTATATTATTGGAATGTGATTGAATTGAAGTCTTGCGTACCGTGTATTAATCAATCAAGTGCATGCATGTATCATATGTTATGTTGCGCCATTAGTAACCTGTAGGATCCTTGGTTGTGACTTGTGTGAATTCTACCTTGCCTACACTATTGTTGATTCTCTCTTGAGCTAGGTCCCTGATAGTGTAGTTCTTCCCTCTTTCTGTTCTCTTAACATGTTCCACTCATCCTGATTAGATTAATGTTGAATTCAAAGATCGATTTGCTTTCCATGATGATTAATTCTAGCATGCTTACATGTTCTCGCTCGGTGGTATCCCTCTATTACTCTATGATATCTTCTCATGCTTGCATGAACGTAGGACTTGACACCTCGCATGATCACACACCACGTTATATCATGATTTCGCATACGCGTGACGCATAAATGTTAGAATGAATCTAGTCGAATTACCTTGATTGTATCCATGTTCAATATGTGTTACTAGTATCCTATAGGGTTTATGATTTCCAATATGACTCGCAAAATGGTGACCTGTATTACTTGACCTATTACGTGAACCTGCTTGTGCTGTAATGTGATAGTTGTTGTATCATTTTATGTGCCCTAGGACAGTCCATTCCTAGCATGATTATAATCTATCGCCCGTGATGTTATCTTGTTTACCCTGTGGTGATCCTTTTGCTTTCATATACATCGTATTGAACTCATTTAATCACTCTTGACTATGCCATGCCCGATCATGTATCACTAGCATCATGAAGGATCTGTGCTCTCTAAATGTATCCTGTTGTATGATTACATGCCATTCTTAACTTATTATATGATCATTGTTGTCAAATGTGATAGTTACTATGCTGATCTTATGTGTTCTCGTATGACGCTTCGTCTGATTGTTATGATATACCTTGCCCTGATATAATTGAACTCAATTGTTGATGTGTATACCATACTGTTACATTGTTCATATGCATAATACTTGTTATCCTCGTAAAATCCTGCATGACCTTGGACCCCACATGACCAATATTGGCTCCGCATAACTTGCCTAGGCTGCTAGACTTATCTGCGTCCATGGAATCATAGACTACTAGCTTGTTTCACGTGCATCAGTGTAGGACTCGATCGTGTCTTTGGAATGAATGTGTATATCATCATTCCTTGAGATAGGTACATGTTAGTGTGGATTAATGTGATTGATATCCTCCATGATGAATTCACGTTTGATTGTCGCAATTGTAACCTAATAGACTTCCATAAGGGCATCGTTACTACTCCCGGGTCGGAGTCTTGTCTCTAGTCATATCATCTTTAGCTTTGGTCCATTTTTGTCTCCGAAAGAAACATTGGGTTGTCCGCTCTTGTCACTCCCCTATCTCCGCTAACTTAGACTCCTACGCGATGCATTGGATGAGCGACCGCATAGAAGAGGGGACGGGAAGTTAGATAGCGATAGAGCAGCGCAGCGGAAGCGTGGGCCCATAACCCACGGGCCTCAGGATCGACGATGTCGAGGGGACAAGCTTACTTCGAGGATTGCGGTTACTGAGCGCGATATGACTTGTAGGTGGGAGTGTCCTCAATTCGGATTGCTTATTCTTTACTGAACTTGTTGATGATGATATTGCACTGACTTGATGTTGAAAATTGCGTGTTGATGTGATGACTTGGTAATGAGTATTACCTAATTATCCATTGTCTATGATGATATATATGATTCGATGCCTTACGGTCCTAATGTGCTATGATGACTTGACGTGATGCTACTCTGAGTTGCTAAGCATGACCTAAACTCCTTTGCCTATAAAAGTAAAAACTGCAAATGCTGAGAACCTGAACTGTTTATTAGATATGGTTATGATGAAACGTGCTAGCTTGATTTGATTAGGTTCATATATGATGTTTTGCAATACTTGTTGAGCATGACGGTAAAATTGAGACTTTTGATACAGTTGCAATGCTTAATGATGAGCTAATGATGCTATTGATATAAATGCTAGTTGATATGATGTAATCTTTATGTGTAATAATGTCCATGGTTGCTTCATGTTTGAACTTGGGGGTGAGATTCTCTTGAAGAATGGTCGGAGGCTGGTGAGGGAAATTTGAGCGGTTAGAATGATCGATGGTGGATGAGGTAAGTCACATGAGAGGGGTTTGGCTTAAGTAGGAACGAGTGAGTTTTGAGAGCTATAAGAGGCAATGCTTAGTGGGTTCCGATGAGCTCCTAGATGAATCTTAGGTGGGGGTATGGTTAGAATAGGCCGGCTAGGTGGTGATCGGGGTATTCTTATAGAAGAGATGTGGTTAGAAAGGTCCTACGCTTGTGATGTCTTAGGTAGTATGGGCAGTGTGGGGAATGGCTCTTGTGAGTATCGAGAACATAGTATGCAAGGGTGCTCGGGTGTGAAACCGGAGATAGGAGCTGAGTTATTGGAGGTGGATTGCTTGTGGGAGAGCTTGGTGGAAAGAGGTACGAGATTGGAGTGTCGGAATGAATTAGGACTTCTGCTATGGGATATTGTCCGAGTTGGCGAGTCTAGATGAAGATTGGTCTTGGCTTGAGAGTTGGAGACGAGCGAGCGGGGATTGCGTTTTATTGTGACTGGCATAATGTGCAAAGCTTTCTTGACTATTTGATTATGAACTGGCATGATGTTAGATAGCGACCAGGATAAACCTGATGTGGCATGATATTACCTGTTGATATGCAATACTGAAATCTAATTGGTAGTGATAACTGTGATCATGATATATTGATACATTGCTATCCTACTCTGTTGTTCTAGAAGCATGTTAGGATGTGTTGTGATAGAATATGTGAGATAATGATGTGTTATTGTGTGAGAGCATGATGTTATATTATGTGGTAGTAAACATGATGTCATATTCTATGGTTGGCAATCATGATTATAGGCATGTTAGATGATGAATATGACTTGGAGCATGAATATGACTTATGTGTATATATGAGATGATGGTGCATGACTGCTAATGATCGTTATATGGCGTTGTGATGAGTTACGATGATGTCTGGAGAGCATGTTGACATTTTGATGTGATATACTGCTTGATCTCCCCTTATGATTGAATCTTAATAGCATGACTTTGTTTGTATTAATGTGTTGATAAGTAGTTTTGTTTCGTTGACTTATGATGAAATTTCGCTATGGCTAACCTTGCAAGTACCAATGATTGACATGATAAATATGTTATGATAATGCTGGATAGAAATTGGATAGGATGACTATGTGAATTTATGCTTTAAATGAGATCCCTTGTTGTGAATGACCCTACTATGATTGCGGTGGTGATATGCGATAGTGAGATATCTTTTATGACTTTTGGTGTGATATCGGGTCATGTGTTATGATTTTGACATATTATTGAGATGCATATTATGACCTTTAGTATGATATGGAGATGTTGATGTGACCTTGTGGCACTACGTTGGTATATGTTGAGACTTGTCGTATGATGTATTGGTTGGAGATTGGTTGGTTATACAGTTATGCATTTCTTATGGCTTATGCATCTTGCTTGAATTGAGACTGATAGATTGATTCGATTCTGGAAACTAGGAAGAGAATATGGGATTAGCCCTTAGAGGTGGATGATTCCACCTCCTACCCTCTGAGGTTGATTGATTGGAATGTGAGAAACTGATGTGGTCGTTGGAAGATTTTGACGAAATCTTGATTTGAAAGGATTTGACTTGTTTTGGTGTAAAGTTGCTTGATTAAACGTCGGATTTGAAGATTTTGAGCGGTTTTGAAAAGGACCAACTTGGGGTTTTAAAGAAGTTGAGAGTTTCAATGATTTAGATGACAATCTTTCCATTTACAAAACGCTTTGAGGTTTTACGAACTGGATTTACATTATGACGTCCCACAAAGTGGATACAAGCATTTTATAGGGGCACTTATATATTGCTTGCTAAGACCTAGTCGGGACGCTATAATACTCTAGAGTTGTGGTACTTCCGAAAAGTCGAAGCGAGGATGTGATAAGGGAGCTTATTACACACTTGTCAAGACTAATTGGAGATGTCACGACCGTGACTAGGATGTTGTGAGAATCCCGGATGACGCAACCGAGATGATTACAAGATCCTTGGACATGGTCCTCGGACTCACCAATTTCAAACTTCATCCCCTTGTTTTAGAATGATTTTAGTCTCGGGGACGAGACTTGTTTTAAGAGGTGGATGAATGTAAAGACCGAATATATTTTATATATTATATTATTATTATTTTAATTAAATATGTTATTATTTATTGCAATTTGTAAAAGTGGAGAAAATTCGTCCTCGAGCACAAGTTCAATTTTAAAATCCTTCCGGCATCATTTTAAAATTTGGATTTCGATGGGATTTGATTTCCGCTTTCGAGCTTCGAGAATTAATAAAATTAAGTTAGATTCCTAGATGATTTCAAATTCGATTTAAATTCCTAGCGTCGGGTTTTCGTTTTAGTGAGCGGAATTGGGATCGAGCGTCGGGATTAGCGAGTTTCGAGTTTTGAATTCCGGGAGTGTTTTCATTTTAATTTAGGGACCACTCTTTTATGTTTTCATTTTCCTTTTCTTTTCTTTTTTTTTCTCTCTCTCTCTCCCTCCCCCGTTGAGGTCCCCCAGCTCGCTCCCCTTTTCCCTGCATTGCACCCACACAGCACCTTCTTGTCTTCTTCTCCATATAATGCAGCAAAACAACCCTCTGCCCAGCCTCCCACGCCAATCTCTTTCTCCCCCTCCTGATTCAATTCAATAGCAAGAGAAATGACCTCTTTTTGTCTGTTTCCATGTGAACTCAACAACTCCCCTAATTTATTTCAATCCCACACCTTTCTCCCCTCCTCCTCTCCTTATCCCCTTGATATTCAAACCCAAAAACCCCTCCCTTGATTCTCTAAAATCGCAGCCACCACACCACCCCACAGTCACCGTCACCACCACCACCACCAGCCACCTTGAAGCCGCAGCCTCCACCCACCTCCCCTGCTTTACCGAGAGCTCCCACACTTCACCTCTTCCTCCTTCGAACTCCATCCACCTCGAGCCAGCAGCAGAGACTCCCTTTTGCCACCCCGGAACCACCATCTGCAGAGGCAGCAGCCTTGGACCCCCCCCCCCCGGAGACCCGAGAGCGCAACCCTCTTCTTCTTCTTCCCCCATCTTCCGTTCTCGCCTTGGTAAGCTTCGTCCTCCTTCTCTTTCATCATCAAACCAAGGAAAGCTCCTCTTTTAACCTTTCTTTCACCTTCCTAGGCCATCTCCGACATCGTCTAACCTCCGACGAAGCCACACCGAAGCTCCGAGCCTTGTTTTCGGCAAGACAAACCCCTCGGTGAGCCCTTTCTCTCTCTTTCTTCCCTTCTATGTGTATGTGTGTGTCGGGTAGCCGGAATGGGTGGTCGGAGCCCGGGAGCGCCGCCGGAGGCCTCCTCTTTCCTCTCCCTTCCGCCAATGTCGAACCCGGCTGAGCAGGGTGCTCTTTCCCATCCTTCTGTCGAGCTGGGGAAGGAAGAAGGAGGGTGTGGGGCCCCGTCCACGTCAGCCGCCATGTCACCGTGGGGCCCCTCCTCTTTTTTTTATTCTGGTTTCCGGATTTGGTTAAAGAAGGAATGGGGCTGGGCTGGTTTCTTTTGGGCCGAAAGGTTGAGTTTTAATTAAGGGTATTGGGCTTTATTTTTTAAATCTGGGTTAGTGTTTATGGATTGGGGCCGAAAATTTTGGGTAATAAAATGGATTCCTGTTGTTGGGTTGAGTTTTGGGGTTATTTATATTATGGATATGTGTTAAATTTATATTATGTGTTATGTTATTTTATATATATATATATGTTATTTCTGATTTGGATATGTATATATATATTCTGAAAATATTAATATATATATATATTATATATGGGTTTAAAAGTAATATTATTTGAGATGTGTAACCAATTAATGTTTTATAAGGTGATTTATTTATTGACTTATACATTTGGGATCTTTAAAATGAATTACTAATAAAGGTAGAGGATGTTTATGTTCATTTGATATATTGATGATAAATTATTAAAAAGGAGATTTTCAAGTTTTAGAAATGTCTTTTAAAAGAATTGTTATTGGAAAACCAATATGCCGGAATTATTTTAAGTAGTATACATTTGCAAGTTGATTAAAGAGTTAAAGTTTTGTAAATAAGGTTTGAGAAGATGGATTTATTTGAAATTAAAATGCCGGAATTATTTCTATAATTTGATTTTGAGATATTGATTTTAAGGTTTAAATGTTTAATGTCGGAATTTGGCCAAGTATGATTTGAGAAATTATTTTGAATATGAGTTGACTTAATTTGGGATTTAAGAGTTTGGAAAATATGGTTGGTATGATTTTATCAATGGGTTTGACTGGAAGAATGATTTTGGTCGATTTGATCGTATCGGAAAGGTTTTGGAAAACGGTTTTACCATCGGTTGGTATTGAGGATGTTGAGAACTTGGGTTTCGTGTGTATGAATGTTGGTCCAGTAGCTTATGGAAATGGTTTGATGATAGGTGTGTATTGCTTTTGGATTGCTTTGGACTTGCATTTGGGCCCTTGCTTGTGTTATCTTGCTGTTCTCCATCTTCAGGTAAGTATCCTACGGGACTTACTCAGTAACCTGGACCTCCTGCCTGATGTGTCATATGATGTGTAGGTGTTGCATATTAAAGCATGCCATGTAGTATCATGCTAGGATTGCATTGAACTGAGCATGTGGTTACTATGTGTGTTTGAATACAGAACGATCGTTATCTGTGATAGTCCTAGAGTCTTTGCTAGGGTCATAGGGTAGCCCAGCCCCATCGGGTTGCCCAGAGTCAATCGAGTTGATATGAGCATGATATGATAGCCCAACACCATCGGGCAAGCGATTCGATGATATGATATGATATGATGATGCCGTGGTTTGTGCACCACCACGAGGAAATTGCTATGATATATCACCGAACTGGCCAGTCTCTACACTAATGGGAAGGGGTGCAGAGGTAGGAGAGGGATATGTCACTTGGCATTGTCTTGGGCCCTTTACAGTTTTTCAGTATATTATAACTGTCAAGCATGCTTATGTGATTTAAATCTTGTACTGCATTAGTCATCCTTTATTTAGGTATAGGCATGTTTTGTGGCCTCAGCACGGCCAGAGGACCCGCAAGCGATTACTGGGCCTGACTTCGTGGATAGTGTTAGGTACCGCTCTTGTTTGCTCCTTGCTTCTGTGACGGGGAATCTCTTGGCGAATCGAAGAATCCGGCTAATAATCTAACTTGATAAAATGGCAATCACCCACTATGTTTTGGTTTTGACCCGGCTCTGCCGTGGCACTTGTATATAAACTTTGCTTCCGCTTTACTTTCATTTGAATTGAATTCTCGCGACTTCGATTGTTTAGGGTTCGAAATCCCCGCCTTGAATACTGATCTTTAGAGGTTTGAAACCTCGACCCGTACCTGAATTGCAACATCCGAACGAAGGTATCCAACCTTCGAAACGTAACCCGGGTATTTATATCCGGACCGTTACATTCTGCATCCGCATATCCGCCCTCTTCCAATCTGCAAGGCAAACTTGGGCTTCGAGGTTCTCAGGAAGCAATCTTGATCTCTTCTCTGAAAGAATCTGACCTCCACGACTAAACAGCTGCTCGACGGCGACGGTGGAGCAAGAGGCTCCTAGTATTTGTCGAGCGATGACCTAGAATGTCAGGAATCTTTGTCTTTCGGGCAGCCTCCACCATTCTAGGACATCGAAATCTTCTTCCTCATCATTGTGGAAATCAAAGTTAGTAGACAAATATTCGTCGAGCTCCGAGTGGGGGCTCGACGAAGATCTCGACCTCTTTGAGCCAAAGATATCTTTGGCAAGTGCCTTAGTTCTAGCGGTAATGCTAGTTCGTGACCCGCTCGAACTGGAAGGCACGGGAGGGCGAGCGAAGGGCGCTCTATCGCCTGTCGAATAATGAGTATATAATTCTTCTAATAAACCTCGAACTCTAGCAACTATAATTGGAACATTGCATTCTGGATCATCCTCAATTTCTAAAGTCGGAAAATAGTTTCCTAAAAACTTTTGAACACCGTTTAATTTATATCTAGGGTCAAAACAACAAGCTACAAGGAAAATGTCAGGTACAACTTTGTAATATGCCACCCATTTCCGCCGCATCTCAATGACAGCGTTATGAATGGAAGGCACGTTAATCCCGTCTTGAAGGGCTATTGCTACGTTCATGGCAACAAAACAGAAAAGGTTTGATGTAGGCATGTAAACGTGGCTAAAAATCCGAGTTGCGTCGTAAAAAACTTTGAAAACCTCAACAACATCGCGGGCTTGAGTCCCCACATCCGCAATGATGTTTGACCCTTCGATGTTTTGTGTTGCAAAACCGGAAAGAAGATCCTTATAAGCGATGGAATCATAAATCATTTTGTAAGTAGAGTTCCACCGAATGCAAACGTCCTTGGGGAACTGTTTTGGGCGAGTTTGGTGAGCGCGGCAATAGGCGCTCGATTGCTGGCGAAGCTGTTTACTTCGCCAAAGCGCTCGTAAAACAAATCGAATTGGTTCAACAACAGATTGTAAAAAGTTTAAACCATCTTGGACACATAAGTTTAAAATATGAGGGGCGCAACGGATGTGGAAAAACTTACCGCCTATCCCGGGCTGACAGTATTGGGTTAATTCCGGAATAGATGCGGTGTTGGCAGAAGCGTTGTCAAACCCGATGCTGAAAACTCATTGAGTCAATCTATATTCTTGTAAAACGGTTAAAAGGACACGTGCTATGTTCCATGCCGTGTGAGCTTCGTCGAAAACTCGAAAAGCCAAAACACGTTTGTGCAATTGAAAACGTTGATCAACCCAATGACAAGTAACACCCATATAGTGTTGCCAATGGTCGGTCCAAATGTCACTACAAATCGATACTTGTAAATCGTGGTTCTTTTGAAAATATTCGATTAAGAGGATAGAGATAGATGTTCGACATTATGCGTTTAAGAGGATTAGGAACGATAAGAGAGATTAGGGAGAGATTAAGCAACCGGGAGTCCGGGACTACGAGAGAGAATATCGAGCGATTAGAGAGTGATTAGGGAGATGAAGATAAGATTAGAAGAGATGAGTGAGATGTGGATTGGAAATGGGAGGGAAATGGGGTATTTATAGGGCGGGATCGAGTCGATTTGGGCGGGCTCGACCGTTGGCCAATGTTCAACCCGGCGGGTCCAACGTTCGACCCGGCGGGTCGACCGTTGTCAACTAGCCGTTTGGGCTTTTTTTTTGTTTTTTTACATGTTTTGTGTTTGCATATGTTACAAGAAATGAATATCTAAATTATGTAATTTTTTTTTGATTTTGTAAATTTTTAAACATTTTTTTACTTATATCTAAAGTTTATTCGAACTTTTCGGATTTTTTTTCGGTTGTTCGATTTCTTTTTCAAAATTGGCAAGTAAGTACAAAATTATATAATTCTAAATCTTAATTCTTATGAAGCATAATTAGTTAATTACGGCAAACACAAGTTTATTACAAACCGATATACGATTACAACCCGGACCGGATTCATTGTCTCAGTGGGGATCGAGCTTCGGATTTCAAACTTGATGACCATCACAAGACACAAGTTCACAACTCACATCACGTTAAAACATAAAATTACGAGACTACTCACTACTTACACTACTTGAGACTAGAGTACTAGTTACCACCCGAGCCCGATGCGCCACCGGTCTTCATCTTGTCGGGGTGCTTCTTCGTGATATGAAGCTTAAGATTTCCGTAGGCCAGGTTGTTTGTGAGCTTGTACTTGTGACCGCAATGACGAAAAACCGCTTCCAACTTCCCCGGGTCTTGCTCGACCTTATCGAAATGGTCTTGCAACAACGTCGTACGAATATTTTCACCGGATCCAGATTGGTTCGACATGATAACGAGCTTACGAAGATTAAATCAAAGGTGATGGATGGGATGTGTGATTTGTGCAAATGAAGGAGAGTAGGAGACGGGTTTTTATAGCCCCGAGCCTAGTATATAGCCGTTGAACGGCTAGTTCTTTTGGAAAAAAAATTGATTTGCAGGTGGGCCCCACATCAACGGTCGAGTTTTTAAAATAGGTCGACCCGCTGGGTCGACGGGTTTAAAATCCCCCGACCCTAATCCTAACCCGCTATCCGCCTGAACCCGCTGACCCGAGGACCCGGACCCTCCGGATCACGGGTCGACCCGTGACCCGTGGCCACGCCTAGATCGGGTTGAAAAGGCCAAAAAAAACAAGGGGAAATAAGAGGGTATCATTGGAACTTGTTGTGGTATGTTTTTTATGATTTCATTATTTAATTATAAAATATGTCATTATACAAATTTCATTATTATGTTATACTGTCATTTAAATTATCAAAATTTAAATGTTATTATTTCGTTTGAGAAGTTTAATTGGGGTCATATTAACAATGTATTAAAATCGGGATTCTAAATCGGATTGGTAAAAATATGTAAATATCGGATCGTAGAATTGAATCGTAGGATAGTACGATCTTACCGTATGGATGAATTTTTTAAAAAAAAATGAAGTTAATATGTTTAATATTAAATAAATATTATGTTAAATCATAAAAAATACCCATAAAGATTTAAAATTTTAAAAATAAACTAAATATAATATAGATTAACTAAATATATTATAATTTCTTAGACATAAAATGTAAATATTAGAAATTTCTTGTGATAGACATTTTATAGGATCGCTAAAATTGCAAAAAAAAAAAAAAAGATCAGGATCGTTGTTCCATTTTTGAATGGTAGAATCGTTGGAATATATCGTTGGAATCGTATGATCGAATCGAGATTTTAACAACATTGCATATTAATATATAAAATTCATAAAATTTGAATCAGTTAAACCTATTGAATTTAGGAGTAAATTTACAAGTTGTTAAGTATGAAATAGTAAATTGAAAAGATTGTTATTTAAACTCGTTAGGAAGAAAAAAACGAATTCATTCAAGTTAATGATTATGTTAATTTAGAAATGATTTTTTTTAGTATTTTGTTTATGTTTAGGTATACAAAACTGAACACATTTGTAGTTGTTAGGTTGAATAAAAGAATAAAAATTGAAGAAATTTATGTCAATGAAGTTAATGTTATTTACGAATTGAACAAATTTCAATATAAAGGGAACAAAGTTTAAGTTTTTAGGTTGAATAAAAGAATAAACATTTAACAAATTTATGTCTTTGCACTTAATGTTTAGGTTATATCAAAATTGAACAAATTTCATATGAAGGGGACAAATTTTGTTATTCAACAGTTGAGAGAGATAACGGTCTTTGCATTACAATAGGAGAATTGAAGACTGGCGAAAAATACAAGGGTCGTTTGGCTCTTGGGTGCATATTATGCAAGCAGCGCAATGATCTAGGAAAGCGTATTAAGAGGTTGAAAATGGAGAAGTCATCGACGGGCGTGAAAGATCTAGTAGATGAGGATTGCGGAGGGCGAGGAGGATCGAGTGGAGGGTGATCGGGCTGAGAAGGATCATGAGTAGGGGTGTTATTCGAGTCGAACGAGCCAAGTTTGATATGTTCAAGCTTGGTTCATTTGTTAAACAAACTCGAGTTAAGCCGAGCCCAATTTTTAAACGAGCTTTTTTTTTAAAACTTGGCTTGTTTTAGTAAATAAACGAGCTCGAGCCAAGGTTTTTTCGAGCTTTAAATAGTTTTACGTAGTCATAACATATTAAGTTAAAGGAAATTTTAGAAATTTCATAAAGTTCGAGCTATTCGAGCCAAAATCGAACAAGTCGAGCTTTCAACCGAGCTGAAAATCATGTTCAGGCTCGGCTTGTTTGGGTAAGTGAACGAGCTCGAGTCGAACTTTTTTCGAGCCGAGCTCGTGCTGTTGAGCTCATATAATAGCCCTAATCATGGGTAGGTGGAGAACCTACTAGGGTGGGATTCAGAGGATTCGAAGGATAATACATTATGCACCTATCTAGGAGTGTGAGAATATATGCGTGGCCTAGATCAGACATACATTGGGATCCATTTTAGTGTTAAGGGTCTTATCAAGCCCTCTGGACAGGTGGAGACATTTAGTGATGTCTAGGAGGAGGAGCATTAGTAGGAGGCTCATCCTGCACAAAAGGAGGGTGCTTTTAAATAAGAGTAGTCGGGGTAGGAAGTTCTTGTGCAGTACCAACATCCATAGCAAAAGCCACATGAGGAGAGAGGATTGAAGGAGTACCAGGAGGTTTTGGGTGCGGGTTAGCCATGATTTCCAGGGGGCCCAACATTACGATGTTGTTATTGACCTATAGAAAGCACATGGCTCTGGGTATATGGGCTTCTTCGTGGGCTAACCCTATGAAATTTAATGCTCATCGACGCGGGGTGATGTCGTGGCTCATGACTTGAATGGAGGTGGGGTTGCACACATGGTTACCCTTGGCTCAACAAAGAGGCCTCTTACATCTTATGGACCTTCATGTGGGCCCATGTTGATCACACCCTTCTTCAAGTGTTTGTGGAGAAGTGACACTCGGAGACTAGCTCTTTTCACTTCTCATGGGGTGAGATGATTGTGACCCTCCATGATGTTCATCTTCTGATGGGTCTCCCAATAGATGGGGCTTATGTATCAATAACCATGAGCATCAACGGTACATATATAGCTGGTCGAGAGTGACTGTTGGGCAAGGGGTGTTGTGGACCAATGGAGAAAGGTTGATGGGGTCCCGATTGGTGAACAAAGGATCAGGTTTGATGCACTTGTGGATGTTGCTCTTTCGGCAGATAGGGTAGGTCGGCACAGGGTTATGTCATTGTGGTTACTTAATTTGTGTCATCTACTTTGATGATGGACAAATCCAAGGACATGGTTCAATTTTCCTTATTGGATTGGTTGTTCGACCATTCTAGAACCAGAGAGCTCGCCCGAGGAGCTGCTATTGTGGAACATCTGTACCGTGGATTGGGGAAGGTGAGTTAGGGATTGGCCAAGTGGTTGGAAACTTGCCCCATGTTGTTGCAGGTAATTATGTTCAACAAATATACTTATCACTTGTGTTTATGTCATTTGTCAATTGTATTGTATGCTAATGTTTCGTTTCATGTAGGAGTTGATTTATATGTGTTTTTCCATTCTTCGGGCGCCGTATGCAAAATTAGTAGAGATGAGAGTGGATGCGAGATTTGTTGCATAATTCGAGCCTCCCACGACCCCGAGCAAGGCCCCTAGAAAGGTTAGAGAGGTGAGCCTAGTTGGATGAGTACAATTCTAGTAATGTATGTAATTCTATAAATGTGTATATAGCTACATTAACATATATAATATATATGAGTTTGCTTATTGATCTGATTTATTCCATATTGTCATTGAAGGTTTGTGGGATGCCCTACGACGATGCACTAGATCTAGAGGGCATCCACCGTGTATCAACGTATAGGTGCATCGTTTCATAGGCGAAAGGGGATGAGCCATATATGCCTGATAAAGTACTTAGACAGTTCGACCACTTACAGGTCATCCTCTTGGATCCGATTATGTCGCTTAATTGCCATCACTTATGGATCCCCTTCTCAAAGTACAAGCTGCTTTTTCCATTTGAGGCGATACACTAGGATGTACAAGGGGATGTTGTCCATCGTATTGATCTTCCATCCCTCACTCCTGCACACACACCCACCCATGGTCAGCCGAGCTTGGCTATCTTGAGTATTATCACCGGAGGTCCCACATTTTGACGCTCTCTACTTTGCGATTGACCCTAGAGCCAGAACCTTTATCGGAACCACAACCAGTGCCTTGTAGAGCAAGATCATCCTCTAGCTCAAGCAAGACCATCCCTTTCTCACCCTCCACCATCCAATGTTAGGGTATGCATCACTTTTGTTGGTGCAAAGTTGTCCCGCCTGATTAGGGAGCCTGAAGGTACATTGAAGGCAACACTAAGAGAGATTCAAGATTGTTTTTTATTTTTTATTTTTATGGAGGACCCTTCTTTTGTCAATAATCTATGACTTATGTTTCTATGTTTTGATGTGTATATATGTGACATGGTTATCAGGTACTTTTGGATAGTTGTGTTAATGTATATTACCTATGTTTTGATAAGTACATATCTGACATGGTCATCATTTACGTAGAGCTATCCTCATAGGTGATCCTATCATTTTATAGGCCCGGGCCAAACTCAAATTTTATTGGGCCCAATAAACATCAAAAAATAAAAATTGTGTATAATTTCATAAAATTTCATATTATTTTTATATTCGAATTATTTTTTAAATTTTTTAAGAAAATTAAAGTAGGTTAATGAATAGAAAATAATGTAAATTCAAAAAATTCAAAAAGATAATAGTATTGAAGACTAGTTAACTTTGCTTTGTATCCAATATAATATGTTCAAAAGTACTTAAGTTATTGTGTAGAGGAGTATTAAAATTAAATTTTTTATATAAAAAAACAAAAGGGTTCAATGAATGTCGGGGTTGTAGCTGCTGTGGAAATGTTCATTAGACTCTCATCTAGGAATATGCCCAGATTCCTTGGTTGTTCTCCTCCATCTTCAAATCACGGGATTCGACTAAGGTGATGATAATGCATATTTTAGATAGGCATTATAGGTAGCTTTATGTGGATTAGAGTGTGTATATTGCATGTTAATAGTTAAATTGCATTGTTATTCATTTGGCCATTCGAGTTCGAAATCTACGCATTTTTGTGCTTAATATGCAGAAGGGCGAAGATTAGATCATGGGAGCCAAGAAGAGATTGAAATGGAGCTAGAGAAGAAGGTAGAGAAGAAACAAGAAGAGCTGAGAAGATGAAGAACGAAGACAAAGAAGAAATCAGAATCCAGAAATAGTAGCGCCTGCCTCTGGAATATCGACGCCCATCGGTTTGACTGTTTTAGCAGATTTTCGTGATTTTTTTGAATAATTAATTTAGGCAATAATTATCCAAACCTTCTAGGGTTTTCTAAGGCGAATTTCAGTACTATTTAGGTTGTTTTTTCAGAGGTTTGATTATCATGTTTTCATTACACGTTCAATGAAGACAATTAGGATTGAAGTTTAGAGTATGAGCAAATACACTCTTTTGTTTCGCCTGCGAATCAAAGTCATGGTTGGTTGAATTATGAGGCTTGAATTTCTACGTTATTACGTAATTTATTTCATTATTCTTGTGCTGATTTTATGTTGTTAATTCTCTCTTGATTGATTACCTTGATTAAATTGCATCAAGCTAGGGTTTTAATTAATAATTATACCTTTTGTAGTAATCATAATTGAGTGATTCTGCTAGGAGGATCTTGATTGTGTAAGATAATGACAACTTGGTTAAATATCGGTTTTTGAGTTGCTGGGGTTGATGGGATGACAACTGTCGACACATGCTAGTTGCTTAGGAGGATTGGTACTGCCATTCTGCCAAGTACATTGGGAATTTGTGCTATTTGTATGTTAAATCCTATAAGGATAGGGTTGCATTCAAGTGTAAGGGATTGTCATATTTGTAAGGAGTGACAATCTATATATACCAATGTCGAAATAACTAAATTGAATCGAAATAACTAGAAAGTAAGTCAAGGATCATGAATACCAACCATTGTTGAGAAATCGTAGGTGAAGTACTTCTCTCTCATTGTTATCAAATTGACAATCATTAATCTCTTTAGTTATCTTATTTATTTTGTACTTCGCAATCTCTTTGTTTTGCTACTTTGAGTTATCAACAAAATACATAGAAACGATATATTTCCTCGTGGATCGATTTCGAACCAACGACTATACTAGTTAGTGAATTACCAGCAATCTTTGACTAGGAACCAACGACTTTACGCCGGTCAAATTTTGGCGCCATTGCCGGGAAAAATTACTATACTTTTTGTGTGTTTTTATTGTTAACTTTGGTGTGGACCACTCGACATAGTCCACACCCGTGCTACTAATTCATAAATCAAAAGATCACTTTTTAGGTTGAGGAGAAAGTTTGATTTCAACCAAGACGAGACAGAAGAGATGAATGTCAACAATGACCTCTTTGGAGGAGGAACTCCTCAAAACTCGAACGATGACGACAACAACGATGATGGGGACATTGAAGCTCCTTCTAGAAGGAAATTGAGAGATTTGAAGGAGCCAAATCTGACATCGCAACCGCTTGCGATTAGGCTTCCAACGCTCCCTAAAGATTCAAGATTTTAGTACAAGTCCAAGTGGTCCACTATATTACCAGTTTTTCATGGGATGGCTGGAGAAGAACCCAACAAGCATCTCACAGAGTTCACTAGAATATACGATAGACTGAGACTCAAGGGCTTGATTGATGATCAAATCATGTTAAGAGTGTTTCCTTTCACTCTGAATGATGCAACAAGTGACTGACTCTATCACCTACCAGTGGAAAGAATTACTACTTAGGTAGGATTGAAGAAGACATTTTTACAGAAGTATTTCCCTGCCACTCGACTCAACAAACTCAATGAGTTGACAAGCATAGAGCAACCCCCCACAGAGAGTCTCTATGAATATGACGAAAGATTCAAGAAACTCAAGGCCAGTTGCCCCTAGCATGGCATACCAGAGGATGATCTTGTCCTCTACTTTTATGAAGGGTTGCTTGACCATGAGCGTAACGTCATCAATGCTACAAGTGGAGGGGATGTTTTAGACAAGACACCTAAGGAGGCCATGCAAATTTTTGAAGGATTAGCTAATGCTTCACAATAATATAGAATGCATCAATGCATTAGAGGAGTCCATAGACTGGATAGCTCTGGAGGAAGTTGCAAAAATGACCTTGATAAGCTTGCTGACATTGTGAAGAATACGACAATAGAGTTTGTGGAGATCCAACTAATCCAAATGATCGATGTTCTCAAATTCAAGATGAAGTTGCTGATGTGAATGCTATGGGTGATTACGGACCTCACCGAAACCATGGTAAAAATTTCTATAACTCTAATTATAATTCAAATTATCGACCTGGTTTCAATGGCAAGATGAATCAACAACCACAAGTACATTACCAAGGAAGGGGCCAATATGACAACCGTTAGAGGAATCCTCTACAGGATGACTCATCAAGGGATGATGCTTTGAGACTCTTGTTGTAAAAGATGAATGTCCAGGAGAAATTAATGATGAATGTCCAGGAGAAATTAATGAGCCAAATGGCTCAAGAGATAGGGGAGCTCAAGGCTAAGGATTTCGGCAAGCTACCTTCACAAGTTGTGGTGAATCCCAAGGAGAACGTGTGTGCTATGATTCTTAGAGGAGGAAAAGAGGTGAGAACTCCAACGAGCGACACCAATAAAGAACCCTAAGCAAGCAAGAAAGTGGTCAAGCAAAGCAATCAAGACAACGGTTCTGCGAAAACCCGGCGCCCGCCGCCGCTCTTGCAGAAAGCCCGAACAACATTTCAAAGGACTGGTCCTTTGATGATTATCTCCCCGAATCACCATTCCTTTAGGCTCTAAAGGAGCATAGGAAGTGGGAAAGTGAGAAAGAGTTCTATGATACATTCGTCAAATGCGAGGTAAACATTCCACTTCTCAATCTAATCAAATTAGTACCTTACTATGCTAAATTTTTGAAAGAGCTATGCACAATCTAGAGGAAACAACGAATGAAGACTAAAGAAAAGGTAAATTTGAGTGAGCATATATCCGTTGTACTTCAAAAGCGCTTACTAGAAAAGTGCGGAGACCCAGGTATATTTATTATTCCTTGTACGATTGGAAACACTAGATTCGAGAAAGCTATGTTGGATTTACGAGCTTCAATCAATGTTATGTCTTATAATCTATACAAATTTTTGGGTCTTGGTGCTATGAATGAAAATAGAGTAGTAGTGCAACTCACAAATTCAGCCTAGAGGCATTATAGAGGATGTATTGGTTATAGTTGATAATTTAATATTCCTTGCAAACTTTTTTGTCTTAGATATGGAGCAGGGTGCACCAGAGATGCCAATCATACTGAGTTTGGATCATCTTTGATTGGGAACCAACAACTTTATGCCCATCAGGTAGTCAACTACATGGTTCTCCACTCCTTTCTTATCTCGAATCTCGAGGTTGAATTCGGTCAAGAATAGAATCCATCGAATCAATCTCGGTTTGGACTCATTTTTCACCATGAGGTGATGAAGAGCGGCATAGTTAGTAAAAACTATTACCTTTGCGCCGAGTAGATATGGGCAAATTTTCTCCATGGAAAATACAACTACTAGTAGATCCTTCTCAATGATGGTGTAGTTTCATTGTGCATTGTTTAACATCATGGATTTGTAGTAGATGACATGTGAAGCTTTCTCCTTCCTTTGTCCTAAAACTGCTCCAATGGTGTAGTCACTAGCATCGCACATTAGCTCAAAAGGTTGTGACCAGCTAGGCGCATGGATGATGGGTGCGATGGTACGACTATCCCGCATCTCGTGGAATGCTTTCTTGCACTTTTGGTCAAACTCGAACATGACCTCCTTCTTGAGTAGCTCGCATAATGGCACTGTAATCTTTGAGAAGTCCTTGATAAACATGTGAAAGAATCCTGCATGGCCTAAAAAGGAATGAATTTCACGCACATTAGTGAGGTAGGGAAAAGATTGAATGAGTTCAAATTTAGCACTGTCTACTTTAATTCCCTTCTTAGAGATAATATGTCCCAAAACAATGTCATGTTTTACCATAAAATGACATTTTTCTGAATTCAGAACAAGGTTAGTTTCAACAATCTTTTTAGCACAAGTGATAGATGATGTAAACATAAATCAAAATCATCATCGTGCACAATGAAATCATCCACGAACACCTCTATGAAATGCTCCACATACTTTGAGAAAATACTCATCATGCACCGTTAAAATATTCCTGGCACATTACATAGTCCAAACAACATTCTGTTGTATGCAAATGTGCCAAAGGGACAGGTAAATTTCATCTTCTCTTGGTCTTCAGGTGCTATGGGGATCTGGAAGTAACCTACCTAGTATCCATCCAAGAAATAAAAGAATGAGCAACCGACGAGGCGCTGAAGCATTTGATTAATAAAAGGTAAGGGAAAGTGATACTTACGATTGATCGTATTCATCTTGTAATAGTCGATGCATACTCTCGATCCAGTTTGTACTCGAGTGGCCACCATCTCTCCTTCTTGATTTTTCACCATGGTAACCCCCCTTTTCTTCGGGGCCATCTGTGTTGAGCTAACCCATTGGCTATCAGATATGGGGTAGATCACTTTAGCTTCAACACCTCCTTCTTGAATACTTCCATCATTGGTGGATTCAATCACCGTTGGGGTTGCCTTGTTGGCTTTGCATTGTCCTCCATCAGAATCCGATCCATGCACAGAGTTGGAGTAATCCCTTTGATGTCTACAATGGTCCATCCTAGGGCAGTCTTGTGTTCTTTTAGCATTGCCACCAATCTCCTTTAATATTCCTTGATGAGCTTGTCCGAAAGTGTATTTCCATCTCCTGGAAAAGCATATTTGAGATGGTCTGGAAATGGCTTCAGCTCAATTTTTGGTGTCTCCGAGACAAAAGGTAAAAGTTTCTCACTTGGGGAAGTTAGTGGTTTATTTCTTTGTGTGAACTGATAGTTGGCTTCCACTTTTAGTGCACTAGTCAAGTCCTACAAGTTAGTAGGCAGAGCATGCATATTCATTTGAAAGCTCGTCTAGAGGGGCCTCTAAAACTACCTATAGGCCATCCCTACTGTTAATATCAAACATATCTTCAGTAAAATTCTCAACTACATATATGAAATTCACAAGAGTATTCTTCTAGTAGGTGTTTCATAGCATCAAGAGTACATAACTCAACCTTCTCACCATCAAACTCCATTGATAACGAACCAGCGTGGCAGACAATCTTGGTCCTTGCAGTCCTTAACAAAGGTCTTCCTAATAGGATTGAGGCTTCTCATGCTCCATTCTCCATTTTTAGGATATAGAAATCTGTAGGAATTGAAAGATTAGATTTTCTACCATTACTAGAATGTCTTCCACAACTCCTTTTGGATAGCTCTGGGAGCGATCTGCTAGTTGTACCACCACTGTGGTGTCCTTCAGGGTACCTCATCCAAGAAACTGATACAAGGAATATGAAATGACATTTATAAATGCTCCTAAATCTAGCATAGCATACTCGAGTGTGATTTCTCCTATCCTACATGGTATTGTAAACATGCCTGGGTATTCGCACTTCTCAAGCATGCCTTTTATGTATCGCGAAGACTTCTTCAGTTAGACTCACCTTTTCCTCTTTCTTCAGTCTTTGTTTCCTCTTAACTATGCATAGTGTCACGACCCAAATATAAATATCTGGGTTACGTTTTGAAAGTTGGATACCTTCGTTAGGATCTTGCAATCCAGGTACAGGTCAAGGTTTCAAATCTTAAATAATAGCATTTTAATGTGGGGATTTTGAACCCCAAATCGATTGCAGGGTCGTTGGGTACCCTTAACTTGTCTTAGGAGACTACATCGCTAAATTCATTTTGAGTAAAAAGAGCGCAAACGAAAAGTAGAGTACAACATGCCATGGCGAGGCCGGGTCAAAACCAAAACATGAAATCTCATATTTACGAAATATATAAGCCAATCTGATAAGGGGAGCTTTGATTGCAAACGCCCAGGCAATTCCCCTCCATAGAAGCATGGAGAAAACACAATCTGCAAACAAACCAAAAAAAATATACGCAGGGCAAGGGATCAGACCAAGGCCCTTATGCATTCTGTTCCCACAAGCAGGCATACACATGCCCTATACCTAATAAAGATGCTCTAATGCAATATGGGATTTAAACACACAAGTCATGCTTATCAGGATATAATATGCATAAATATGATAAATGGCCCAAAGAATACCAAGTGGCATATCCCTCTCCTACCTCCGCCCCCTTCCCATTAGAGCGAACGATGGCCAGCTCAGTGTGCTATAGCATAGCAATTCCACCCGCATGTGGTAAATGTTCACATCAATAATCTCATCATATCATCATCATGCTCATAAGTCAATCAAGCTCATCTCATATCTCGTGACAATAATGAATCAGGACAAACCCAATGATGCTAGGTTATACTATGACCTTAGCAAAGACTCTAGGACTCACAGATAACGAACGTTCTGTTTTTCAAACACATAGAGTAACTGAATGCTCATTCAACTGTGCAAACCTTAGCATGATACTACATGGCATGCTTTAATTCTTATGCCACACCTAGTATGTCATATGACTACATGTGGGAGGGTTTATCTGATCAGTCTAAGCAAGTCCATAAAGGAACTTACCTGAAAAGTCGAACAACAAAGTATAGCAGAGTAGAATCCACTCAATCAACAAGCACCTATTATATTAATAAGAAAGCGATAAGGCTCAAGACTACTAGTCACACACACACACACACCAAGACCACGTCCCCATATCATCTCCAAAACCAATCCGAAATCCAACAATTTCAAATCATTCCAAATCGGAAAACGTCAAAAGCCAAGTCATCCGAATAATTCAAATCCATTAATATTTAAGTACATTTCCATTTTCAAGTATCCATCATTAAATCTTAGGGAAGTATAAAGAGCCCTGACACATAAAATGAAATTCCAAAACGTTATTCAATTATTTAACTCGATAAATTGATATTTCCAATTTCCGTTAAAATCTCATTTAAATAATAGAATAATCATTAAATAATCCTTTAAATAATATTCTTCAAAATTCGAATATCAAGATCGACCTTCGACCCAAAATCCGACCCAAAATGGTCCAACCCAAAAACCAACCAAAACCCCAAGGGACAAGGGAGTAGCCTCGGCCATTAGTCTACTGGGGTGGTTTTTACGGCAGCGAGATGGCCACTCGCCGTGGCAAAACCCCACTCAGATTCCCCGCGAGAAAGGGAACTTGCGGGCCGTGAAAGGCCACTTTCGTCATGGCGAAAGCCGCACTCGCGACCGCGAGATGGCCTTCCTCCTCCTGGGTTCAGTTCTAACTCGCCGCGGCGACTATGGTTTTGCCGCGGCAAGATTTGAAGATGTTGGATCGTTTTTGCCTTGAATCATTTTGTTCCATCCCAAACTTGTTTCAAAACATGGCCAAATGTATTCCGACCTCAACCAACATCAAAAGACACAAATGAGGACTAGAGGGGAGAGCGGAAGAGGGATTACCTAGCCTCTTAGAGGCTTCTTCAAGATCTTCAAAGGGGAAGGTCACTGGGACTTTGATCCAATGAGATATGAGTACGACAAGGTTTAGGAAGGATAGATCATGGTTAAAAGAGTACCTTTACGGAGTTTGAGATAAAAAAACGAGGGAAAACGAAGAGAAATGAGCTCACCTTCTCAAAACAGAGGAAAGGGATGAAAATGGGCTCTATGATGCTCCCTCAAATGTTAAATCTTCTATTTCTTAGCCTTGGAAGGTAGAGGAGAGAGAGTAAGGATCAAGCGAGAAGAAACGGGGAAGAGAAAGGAGTTAAAATGAGGGAGAACGAGGCAATTTACCGAGGCTACAATGGAACTAGGTTCCCACTCGCTGTGGCGAACAGGAACTCGTGGCCGCGAAAGAGCACCTCCCATTTCTGGGTTCTTCCTCGCGGTGGCGAACAAGAATGTTGCGGTGGCGAAATCTCCAGAAGTTGTTGTCCTTGCTTGAATCGACGTCTGCCTTCATTTTCTGGGCTCGATCTTCAAAGGAGTGATGATTGAGAAGTGTTTGGAGGGTTTAGAGGCTAGAGAAAACACAAAAGATAGGATTTGAGGAAGGGTTTGAAGGATTGAAGAGGAGAGAGAGAGAGAGAGAGAGAGAGAGAGAGAGAGAGAGAGAGAGAGAGAGAGAGTGGAAAGTTGATTCCTTTAGGGTTTGATTTTTGAATTGCAAATGGAGAGAGAGAGAGAGAGCTGAGGTAGGAGGCTCAGATTTTTATGAAAACATTTTAGGTTTTTAGGGATTGGAGCCTCCCTTATATAGGGGTACAATTTGACACATTAGGGTTATAATAAGGAAAAGAGAAAACAATTAAGAGGTAGTGGGAAGGGAGGGAGAGAGAGAGATATGGCGCCGAGTGAGAGAGAGAGATTCCTCTCATCCGACCTGACTACCTATCCCGAAATCCGACTCAAGTTTAAATTCATTTCAAACGACTCTCAAGACCCCAAGTTTTTAAAATTTGAATATGATAGCGGAATGGAACTCGACAACTTACATTTTAAAACGTGATGGAATGAATTTCAAAGATTTTCCAAATTTAGAAATGCGCTCGAGGACGGGTTTTCTGAAACTTTCCAATTTTGGCAATTAAATAATTATTTAAAATTCTGGTCTTTACACATAGATCTTTCAAGAATTTAGCATATTCAGGAATCTTAATTAAATTAAGAAGAGAGATATTTACCTCACACTTTGAAACGGTCTCAATGAGTTCACTATCATTCCTCATTCACCGGTGGTCTTTCAGTGCCTGGGGAAAGGGTGCTCGTGGCCTAAGATCGTCGGAGAGAAGTACAAAAGAGGATTCTTTTTTGTTTTGAGCTTCGATCTAAAGTTCTCCAGTGGCAGGTGCCGGTGATGGGCAGTGGGCGCCGATGTTGGTTTCTTCAGGTTTGGTGGGTACCGATGGGGAGCGGCGGGCGCAAACGTTATTTGCAACCTCTTTCTCCTAATTTTCTTCCTCGGGGGTTCCTTTTGTATCTTTGGCTTGGCCTTTCCTCCCCAATCAAGGTGTTTCAGTTGCATGCTTTCCACTACTCAGGGAGACATCGCTAATGTTCTCTATTACACTTTCAACTGCATTGGTTGTAGCTGCTTCTGTAGTGCCGGTGTCATCATCCGAGTTGTCATCCATTGTATTCCTTATTTCTTTTTTTTTTCATTCTAAGTATATCCAAATGAGATATCTGGAGGTGGATTTATCTACCGATGTACTTCTTTGCTTAAACTTGTTTTCTGCCTCAGTTCCTGTATTTGGAAAGAAAAGTCTCTTCAAAGTGAGAATTATTAGTATTTTTACCTGATAGGAGCTATACAATAATGTCTTCCATGAGTCTTTTGAGAAGAGTGGATTCATCCTTTTGGTTTTCTTTAGCATCACCTTTGTCCATTCGATGGACTGCTTGAGTGTTATGAATCCTATTATACTGGTGAGCAGAGTTGGAGAGCTTTTCAAAAAGCTATATGACCTCCTCAGGGTTCTTGTCAAAGATATCTCCTTTGCTTATTGATGTGACCTGGTTGCAATCTCTATCTAATAGTCCTTCGTAGAGATAGAGAACAAGATCTACTTTTGGGATTTCGTGTCGAGGATAGGTCGCTAGAAGTTGTTGGAACCTCTCGAAATATTCAGTGAATGACTCTGAAGGGTGTTACTCGATGCTTATTATTTCTTTCTTCACTTTGGAAGGGAAGTGCTTGTCCAAAAAAGCTCACTTAATCTTTACCCATGGAGTGATACTTGTTGCTAGCTGACAGTATATCCAGTCATTTGCTACATTTCTCAAAGTAAAGGGGAAAACCCTAAGCATGAATTGATCATCATTTAGTCTTGTGGACCTGATGTTGTTGCAGTAACTTTGACATTTTGCTAAGTCTAAGTTGGGGTTCTTCTCCTTCATTCCATGTAATACCGGCAAGACAGTGAGACAGTCGGTGTCGAACTTATAGTTTGACCTTTTGGAAGGTCAGGGAGCTTTATCGAAAGCCTATGCGATGTCAAATCAGGCTCCTTTAGTTACCTTAGTGTCTTGGATGCCATCTTTGTAGTGTCTGTCATCTCTCCTATTTCTGGGATAAAAAACAAAAGAAACAAATAAGTAGCAAAGGTGCAGACCTTCTGGGAAGGTCCACATAGGGTTTAACAATAGAAACACGCAAAAAGAAAAGTAATGTGTCCCTGACAATGGCACCAAAATTTGGTATGGCCTCTATGAGGGCCACTAATTATGTCCAAAGATAACCCACACTTAACAAGCTAGTATAGCGAGTAAGTCCAGGTGTCGATCTAGGGGACACTTACCCTCTTCCTATGTATTTTTCTTTTCAACAAATAAGTAAGAAAAATGATGGTGATGAGAGCAATTGTGAAAAGAAATAACTAAAGCAATATGAAAATAGAGTGAAAATGGGTTGTTATCAATTTGAGAATGGATCGGTTCTGACAAGTTCATGACAATGGTTGGTATATTGATCATCAAATTCTCTCTAGTTACCTAAAACTCTATATCCGACAGTCTCAATGAAGAAAACTTCTTTCATAAGTCCACGACTTTCTTTCTTTTTAAACATGAATTCCGACCCGACTTCGGATGGCATCGCCGCGCCTACCCGCGCCAATGCATCTGCTTGCTGATTCTCTTCCCCAGGACAGCTGTTATTGTGAAGTTTAAGAAGGCTCTTCGTAAAGCTTGAACTTTCCTCAAATAATCCGGCATCAAACCCGTTCTGGCCTCGTGTCTTCCTTCTACTTGCATCATCAAGACTTCGGAGTCAGTGTAAGCGATTACCCCACTTGCTCCACGTGCCAGGGCTATCTCTAGCCCTGCTATAAGGGCCTCATACTCAGCTTCATTGTTGGTTGCTTGAAAGGTGAGTTTATATGCATAATTCGCCATCTGCCCTTCAGGGGAGATCAAGGCAATCCCAGCTCCACAACCAGATTGGTTGACCGCTCCGTCTACTTTTAAGATCCAATTGCCGTCTTCAGATGATGCATGTTCTTCAAAGCTTGTCTCGTAGATGAAATCAGCTAGGGTCTGTGCTAATGCGGCTTTCCGCGGCTTGTATTCGATCTCAAATTCTGACAATTCTACCGCCCATTTTGTCATCCGTCCTGAAAGGCAATGAGTATGTAGGATCTGCCTTAAGGGAAGGCTAGTCAAGACCTGAACCGGGTGGTCTTGGAAGTAGGGCCGTAATCTTCTTGCCGCAAACACCAGGCACAGGATCATTTTCTCAATTGGTTTATATCTCATCTCAGCATCCTGCAATACCCTGCTAATGTAGTAAACAGGATATTTTTCTTCGCGGGTGAGAACAGCACTGATGGTTGTGCTCCTGACTACCAAGTAGAGGTGCAGAACTTCAAGCTTTTCCAGCCTGTGAAGAGTTGGTAACTTCATTAAGTAGTCTTTCATTCCTTCGAAAGCCTGCTGCAGTTCTGGTGTCCATTGGATGGGCCCTCTCTTTTTCAGTAATGCAAAGAACTGTAAAGATCTATCCGCGAGACAAGAGCAGAATCGGCTGAGATAGTTGGCAGCACCGTTGAGAGTCTGGATCTCTTTGATCGTTCTGGGTGGTTGCATGCTTTGAATCGCTGCAATCTTCTCCGGGTTCACATCTATCCCACGCTAGCTAACCAAGAATCCCAAGAAATTCCCGGAGTCAACCCCGAAGACACACTTCTCCGCGTTCAGATTTAGTCCTCCGCGCCGCAGAGAATCAAAGGTTTCTTACAGATCAGCAGCGTGATCTTCTGCCTTCAAGCTTTTTACCACGATATCATCTACGTAGATCGACACGTTCCTTCCAATTTGGGCACAAAAAATCCTATCAACAGTTCTTTGGAACGTGGCCCCTGCATTTCTCAACCCAAATGGCATAACTTGATAGCAGAATATCCCTTGATTCGTAATGAACGTGGTAGCCTTTTTATCAAGCGGGTCCATACGGATCTGGTTGTACCCTGAGTATGCATCCAGAAAACTGAGGACGGCATTCCCCACGGTCTCATCAACTAATTCGTCGATGGATGGGAGCGGGTAACTATCCTTGGGGCAAGATTTGTTGAGATCGGAAAAATCAACACACATGCACCATTTTCCATTAGACTTTCTGACCAAAACCACGTTGGACAACCACTCGGAGTCTTCTACTTCTTCGATGAAGCCCGCGTCGAGTAATTTCTCTGTTTCTTCTTTGGCGGCGAGCGCCTTCTCGGGCGCCATTTTTCTCTTCTTCTGAGCGACAGGCTTGGCGTCATGTCTTATCCGGAGCGTGTGCAAGGCGATCGACGGGGGAACCCCCAGCAAATCCCTTGGTGACCATGCAAAGACATCTCTTGATCTGGCTATGATATCGAGGACGAGTTCCTTTTCTTCCGGTCCTAAAGCCTGTCCTAAATACACTTTCTCTTCAGGATTGGGGAATGGTAGATGAGTTTGCTTTTCATCCGCGGTTGGAACCTTTCTAGCCGCCGGTCTCACTTCCAGTTCTGCTTCAGTGAGGGTGCTTCCTGGATCGGTTTCTGATATAAGTTCTTCTCGCGGGCTCTTTCCTTCTTTTTTGGTTGTGCTCGCGGCATATTCCTCGACCTGCATCACTTCTTTTTTCTTCTTCAGGGAGGTTAAATAACAGCTTCTGCTTTCCGGCTGTAGACCGCGGACCTCGCCAACCTCTCCTCCAACGACAGGAAACTTGGCCAAAAAATGTAAATAGAGACCACCATCTGAAATTTGTAGAGGGATACCCTCCCTAGCAAGGCGTTGTACACTGTCGGGACTCGGACAACGGTGAAGACTATGTTCTCCATCCTTCACTTCGGCGCGGTCCCAAGCACCACCGTCAGCTCGATGGTTCTTGCAACTGGTATCTCATCTCCAGAAAAAGCTACCAGTGTTCCTGGATATGGCCTGAGTGCAGTCGCTGAGACTCCGAGTTGTGAGAAGGCTTCCCAAGAGAGTATATCAACAGATGACCCAATGTCAATAAAAACTCTTTTGACAGTTTTGGTTGCTATCTGGGCATGTATAACTAGTGGGTCGGAATGAGGCATCCTCACATCTTCCGCGTCACCTGCTGAGAATACCATTTCCGCGTGAGGTGTGAGGGCAATCCGCCTGCTCGTTGCGGAGGGTGGTTGCTTCCCTTCTCGTTCGTAGCTCCTCTTCTCTTGATTGCTGGTTCCCGAAAGAGAGGGTCCTCCTGCTAAAGTGTCGATGTATCCTTCGGGTTTTGGGATATGTTCGACCGCGGACCTTACCCGTCCTTCGTGCCCCCTGGGGGCCTGATTAACTAATCCCTGTGGGGGAGGGGGGCCATTATGGCGTCCTCATTACCATCTTCGCCCCCAGCCTCTCCCCCGGTTCGGCTGAGGAGCTTCTTTGTGTCCCCTGTATCTGTCATGATCCCTGCTCTATTGCCGGGGATAGTCTCCATCTCGCGGATGACGTTTGACTAGGTGTCGATCATCCCTTCTGTTTTGGTGGTGGTCTTGAGGATGGCGGTCTCGACCATGGTAATCATCTCTCCGCGGCTGATGTGATCTGTCTCGATCATTTCCCTCTCTTCGGTCATCTCTTTGGTGACGAGGCTCCTCCCTTCTGTCTGAATTGAGGTGGATTTCGTCGTTTTGTCGATGGTGTCCTGTTGATGGTTGTTTGGGTGGCTTTGCTACTCCTTTATCCTTTCTGAATTTCCCGGCGAGTTTGCTGAAGAAGCCTTGATGTCCGCCGTTTGCTCTTGAGCTTGACGCGGCTGCTTCCTTTGCGTCTATTTGTCGCGACACCAGATCTCTCAATTGATCATAATCTCTGGGCTTCTTTTTAAACAGGTAAGTCTTGAAATCTCCTTCCGCCAGATTTCCCATGAGGATGATGGTTGCGGATTCGTGGTTGAAGTTCGGGATTTGAACAACCACACTGGTGAAGCGGGCAAAGAAGTGCCCCAGAGTTTCATCTCCTTCTTTCTTGATGGAGTTTAAGTCTAACATGGTCTTCTTTCTTGACCGTGCAGTCCCAAAATGGGATTGGAAGATTCGGTTTAGCTCAGAGAAGTTGCTAACCGAGTTCTTCGGCAGGTTAGTGAACCAGGTCAATGCAATCTTCGTCAGTGTTGATGGGAAAGTCCTACACAGCATGGCGTCGTTGTATTCATTGATGCCCATCGCGGTCATGAAGTGGCACAGATGATCTTCTGGGTACGTGGTCCCATCGTACTTCATAAGATTTTACATCCCTCCATTGTTTGGGTACTGGTGCTCGGTAGATGTCTTGAGTGAAAACAGATGGCAAGGCTTCAGGGGTGTCAATCTTCATCTGTGTCGAGCCAGACTTGGTGGAGGTGGATACGTCAGTCGAGTGCTCCCCCCGTCGATGTTTATTGGGCCGCATGTCAACCCCTTGTGCTCCTTGGTGCAAAGGATCAAATCCGAAGCCTGATGCTCTGGGTACTGGGTTCCCGTACGTGTTCGGTTGACCATATGCGTCATATTGCTGGTTGTGAAAATAGGCTTTGTGTTGGCCTTGGTGCGGGTTTTCGTATTCATAGTAGTGCCGCGGCTCATTCATCGGTTGGTATTGGTGTTGGGGATCTGGTACCGGTTGATAATAGTATTGCGGCGTGGGGGCTGGTTGATAGAAGGGTTGAGACTCTGGTACTTGTTGAAAGTAATGGAGCGGCTCTTGCTGAACTCCATTAAGCATGTATACTGGTGGTATATACTCTGGTGCGTATGCTGGGTAATAGGGTGGCACATAGGGTGATACCCACATGCTTTGTTGCTCCTCCGACTGAAGGACAGATGGGTTGTACATGCTGGTGGCCTCTTGTTTTGGTATTGCACTTTGGCTCATTTCATCCGAGTTCTCACTGTTGTACATTGTTCCTGTCCACGGAGAGTCAGTAAGAGTTTTGTTAGTAAATTGATTTGGTACGAAATTCGCTATTTTAGATCTTTAAATGGACCGTCTTATATCCCTCTCTTTGTGAGAGGGTTCTCCCGATGTCCTGTGTGCTTTCAGCAAGCCTGAAGGCTGCCTGATGGAATCGCGAGTTCGAGGCGTCCGTGACTCAAAATATATATATTTTGTTTGTCGATGAAAAATTTAAAGATGAACCCCTCAGTGTGAGTGGGTTCCCACAGACGGTGCCAGTGATGAATGCCTCCCAAAAAAGTTGTATAAGGGGCCCACTTTCGGTGGATCCCTGGGGGCTGGACGCGAGCCATCCTACTGCGATACACGGGCTTATCTGACATGCGAACCAAATTCTTCGCTATACTTACCTGGGCCGTGCTTTACTCGCGTGTTTAAATTCTATCTTAACCTCACGTCTTTTATGGGAGATCATCGATCGTTGTAGTGATTTCAGGGACCATACCTGTCCGCGGAGATTCGCCTAGAATGTTAATTCGACGCTTGGTACAGGTCAAGATATCCCCTCCTGTCTTCGGATTTGCTCGTCCACCGCGGATTGATTACTCGCTCGGCGGTCAACTTTACGACGATTCAAATCCTTTCCTGGTATCTTCCTTCTCTCTTTTTTCTGCTCTGTTCCAAAAGTCCTTTTCTCTTCTGTTCATTTTCCCTTTTATAGGGATTGGCCAGAGACCCCCGTTGCGATACTTGTCATATTTGAGTTGACACGTGTGGTCATTGTGGGAGGGGGGCACGGTGGACATGTGTCATTGATTTATGTTCGCGTCCTCCCGATTTTGGGATTCTCTTTTGGTGTTGTTTTATTATATCCACGTTCGATTCCTCATCTATCATTTCCGCACGGTTTCATCATCATGTATGCAGGATTTGAATGACATGTTAATATAAGTTCATGTCATTACTATGGCGTGTAATAGCACTCAATCAATAATAACAACTCAAATGAGATGTTCTCTATGCTTTCTATATGTACGTGTGGTACTTTATCCATCTTGTAACCTGTTTTGTCAGTAGATATGTTCAAGCTTGAGCAATTCGGTTTTTGAGCATGAGAAATTCGCTTTTGACACTCAGACGAGTATGAAACCCAACTAAAATCTCATAGTTAGATCTCTCAATCGGGTTGCAGAAGTCGAGTTTATGTTAACCATGATGCTCCTCATGGATTCATCTCCAGGATCTGAAAACAGATATTGGACAAAAATGTATCAGATTTAGTGCCATAGTTTATTAACATGTCATTTAAAGACGATGTATATGACATGAATTGCTATTAACATGTCATTCAGATACGATGTACATGACACGAGAAAAGCACTTGGGAGAGGAGCGCTCGGTCTTCGTCGCCACTTGTTAATGTCATTATAAGAACTCGGAGATTTTGATCAAGCTAGAAGGGAGAAAGAAGATTTTGAGTTTTCGTAAACGAAGCTCTTTGTAGTCATTGAATAAAAAGGAGTTAGTTTTTAATTAATTATTAATAAAACATCATTCAAAAAGTGTTAAGTAGTAACAAATATAGAGAACGAGGTCACATAACAAGGGAAAAAACTGAACAACACGTAAGACAAGAATCAACCAAAATAAGTCCAGTAGACGACAATAGGGTGTCCAGTAGGGAATTGCAGGTGGGCAGTTGATTTTTTCAGCTGTCATGTTAGGTCAATCTCATACAAATCAAATTTACTCGCCACCCATCTGTTTCATCATTCCAGCCTGACACCCTTAGCGTTTGTACATGAAACAAGAGAGGGAAAAAGGAGGCATACATTTGTTTGACGACACTAATTTAATTATAAGCTTGTTCTTTTGTTGTTGGTTTATTTATAATATAATCACTTAATTATTATTATACCACACTTTTCATTTACTAAATGTATTTTCATTATAAAGATAATACAAGGGAATTCAAACGGACCTCTATGTCTTGCACAAAATAATGATTCATAATACATAATTGTTTTATAAACATGACATCCAGTATTCAGTAAGCGTCATTTCAAAGGCAGGTGCTACCAACTAGCGATAAAGTCCGAGCGCTCCTCTCCCAAGCACTTTAAGTATGCGCTTTTCTCGTGTCATGTACATCGTATTTGAATGACATGTTAATAGCAGTTCATATCATGTACATCGTATTTGAATGACATGTTAATAGCAGTTCATGTCATGTATGCAGGATTTCCTTTGATCGATCTGATGTATCAATTGGGGAGAATTATGTATCAAATATCAAAATTATAGCAACATTCATTTTCATTGGTTCTACTCAATATGAAACCCTTAGACTCCCGGTATTATTAGTGCGACTTCATTACGATAGCCCAGAAGAGAGGACAAAACTAAAACGTGTGCAGTATACAACCGAATGGTGTCCAGTAGGAAACAATAAGGTGGACAATTAATTTTTACCACTGGTATGCTCACCCTTTACAACACAACGTCATGTAAATATTAAATGGTGTCATGTAAAAACGCTGAGGGTGTCATGCTGGAATGATGAAATAGATGAGTGGCAAGTAAATTTGATTTGTATGAGATTGACCTAACATGACAGCCCACCTGTAATTCCCTACTGGACACCCTATTGTTGTTTACTAAACACATTTTGGTTGTTTCTTGTCTTACGTGTTGTTCAATTTTTGCCCTTGTTATGTGACCTCATTCTCTTTATTTGTTATTACCTTAACACTTGTTGAATGATTTTAATTAATAATTAATTAAAAACTAACTCCTTTTTATTCAATGACTAGAAAGAGCAGTTGATTGCATTTGCAAGGGCAAATAACAAGGTGATTTTGATATCATAGTTTCATATGCAGATAAGGTTCATTCAATATTGTAATATCAGCTCTAGTCTAGCTGCTTTAGTATAAATGATCAAAATTCATTTTTATTACCAACGTTGATATCATAGTTTCATATGCAGATAAGGTTAATTCAATATTGTAATATCAACTCTATTCATTTTGTGATCCACCACCACCATTTCCATTCCTTTCTACTTTCCCTCTCTCCTCCTTTCCCACTCTCTCATTTTTTCTGGTTCCATATTTATTTTCTTTTAATCTATAAATCATTTTGTTCTTTTCTTTCTCTCATTATTTTCCTCTCTCCTCCTTTTTCCTTCTCCCAATTAATTCTCCCTCTCCTTCTCTCTCTCTTCCTTTCCCCCTCTCCTCTTATTAATTACCCATTTGACTTGTCCACATTTTTCCTCTCTCTTATCCTCTCAGCACACACATACTCTCTCTCAATTACTTTATCAACATTTTTTTATCTGAAGTCGATGGTGAATCTGTTTCTCCGATAATTCTTGTCCAGTCAATTCCAATAGGTGACATGTCATTTTGCTTTGGGTGTCCAGTTAAAACTAACTGCTTACATGTCAACCTGCAAATAGACCCCCGCCCACTTGCTGTTGCTTTTTCCCTCCTCTCTCTCCTCTGCAACTTTACTGTTGCTTTTCTCTCTCTCTCTCTCACCTGTCCAGCTGTCAATCACATAATGTCCAGTCTCCCCCTCATTATCTACAACCGGTTGAAAGTGGAACCCGGATAACCGGTTTTGTGCAAAAAATTTTCGGATTGGGTTAACCTTGCAAGCTTTTCCCAAAAGTGGGTTAGTTTAGCAAATGCCCCATATATTTATATATTCATATATCCTATTTTTATCTAATATTAATTACACAATATCATTTCATACTATATTTTTTACCCAATGGGATTAATTTAAAACTTATTTTTTTAATAAAGTTAATATTAACTACACAATATTGTTCCATTTTATATTATTTACACAATATCATTTCATACTATATATTTTGTTGTCAGGTTTTTTTCGGTTTAAGCAACACATATTTTGTTCATCTTCTCCTTGTTCGAATGTTGATACTTGATTAGAACACATGTTGCCAAATTTTGTTCGGCTTAAGTATATTGATCGAACTTGAAATTTCAGCACCAATTTTGTGCTGTCAGATTTTGTTCGGTTTAAGTAGCCCATATTTTGTTTATCTTCTCCTTGATCAAATGTTGATACTTGATTAGAAATACATGTTACCAAATTTGGTTTGGTTTAAGTAAAATGAACTTGAATTTTTTTTTAGGGTGAAATTGAACTTGAAATTGAGGAGTGACAAAGAGTGAACAAATATTGGAGTTGATTATTTAGTCAAATTTTAGAACACATGTTGCTAGATTAACCCATTTTATGTTTGGATTGCTACGACAAAAGCTGTAATTTCAATTCAGGAACCGAGCTCGAAAGAGCCCAGATGACGAGCTCGAACAAGCTCAGGCTCGTTCGTTTAGCTTGTTCCAGCCAAAACAAGTTGAGCTCGAGTTTTATCCTGGGCTCGTAAGCCAAGCTTGAGCGCCAAAAAAAGTTTGAATAATTTTTGGCCTCGAGCTCGGCTCGACTCGTTTCTCGTTCGAGCCAACCTTGAACATGTCAAAATCGGCTCGTTCGGCTCGTATATCACCCCTAGAAGGAGGGGTATGGAAATCGGAAAAAATCAGAACGAGAGGGGGTAAAGTTGGCAAAACAAAAAAAAAACTCACAACTTGTGATGTGGATAGTCTTGTTGGTCTCCAAAGAAGATGGTTTTAAGGGTAGGGTTGTTTATCGACTCAAAACCGATCTGAACCGGGCTAAACCGAACCGAACCAAAAACCGAAATTCTAAAAAAATAGAAACTGAAAACCGAACCTAAACTAATTGGTTTGCTTCGGTTTTTTACTAGTTTGGTTTAGGTTCGGTTCGGTTATAACCTAAGTGAACCGAAATAATTTAAGCACTTTGATTTTGAGGTTTTGGGAGGTCATTTTCATCCAAAGTAACACAACAACAAAAAAATGCAAATGCCCAACCCAAGTCACACGACACGCCTAGTCCTTTTTCTAAGTTCAACCACAACTCAAATAGGTTCATGTGCAGATCTTTCCTGTGACAGGTCATTCTTCTTTGATCAATGTTCTATAACAAGTCTGTTTGACACTTATGCATATGACTTATGATTTAAGTTAAACGACTAGTATAGTTAACTGATTGTGTGAAGAAGCCCGTAATTTAGCAGAAACTTCTAGGATTCAATTTGAACATTGCATGTCTTGGCAGGTACCAACTTGCCAATGAGCTGGAGAAGCCCTGTAATACTTCTATCTTAGAAGTATACAATGAAGAAAGAGTGTCGCCTCTAAGATAAGGACATTATTGTTAGCGGCTAGGCTAAAAAAATTGATGATATAAAACAAAATCTTTGGATGGACTGCACAACAAGGTGAATTTGCAAAAAATGTCACCTGTTAAGATGCTTGAGGAGAAGGACATGATGTACCAAGCCTCGTGGGAAATTTTAGAAGAGACGAAGAGAAAGCAAAGGACAAGTTTAAAGAGGAAAAGAAAAAGAATGATGAAAAAAATAGTTCACTTGAACAATTCATCTACTATTTAAGAATTCATCTACTATTTTAGAATGATGACAAGTTTAAGAATGATGACAAGTTTAAGAATTCCTCTACTATCAACCAATACTCCCTCAATTTAAGAATTGATCTACTAATCTACCTAAACCTAACAGTCTAACACTATTTCAGATTCAATCTAAGACTTCAACAATTCATCTACTATTTAGGACCATAATCAGCTCAAACAAGCTCCATGGAACAAATAGCCGGGCAATTTCTCAATCTCAAATTAAATGCCAGAAAGCCAAAAGCGAATACATCCAATCCGAGAACCACAACCGATTTATTCTCCATTTCACCCAATACTTTCCAAATCCAAACAACATTAGTTCGGATTTTCAAATCCAAATAACATTAGTTGGGATTTGGCCACATTACCTGATTGCCGGGAAGAACGATTGCTGGGAAGTTACTTTCTATGAATTGAATTCCCACGAATTGTTCTTCTCGGGAATTAAAAAAATATGTTTGGTTGGATTTTAGATTGTAGGAATTAAAATAAGAAAATTGAAAATTTCTAATTATAAGAGGTGAAATTGCAACTTACCTAGGGGAAAGTAGGTCAGTTAAATTCCTTTAAATGGAGGAATTCAAATTCCTGAGAATTTAACTTCATGGGTTTTCCTGTGACAAAAACTCCAACCAAACACATATATTTTACCTACTTGAGTTTTTCAATTGCTAACTGGGAAGACGGCTAAGGTTGGAACTCTGAAGGCAAACTAGGAGTGGGAGGTGAAGACGTGAGGTGAGACTCGAGAAGCGAACACGCTAGGCTTGTAAGTTGTAACGTAAGGCTAAGGCTGGCTAACTTAAAATATTATAAAAAAATCAGTTTCTACCGATTTATCCGAAATCGAGTACAAACCGAACCTAAAACCGAAAATTAAAATTGCCTGAACCAAAAACCTAAACCAAAACCCCTCGATTCGGTTTGATTCCGGTTATTTCGGTTCGATTCGACCAAAAAATTCGGTTCAAACCAATTTTGAACAACCCTATTTAGGGAAGGGCTCGTTTGGTTTAACACGGGAAGTTACTTCCCAGGAATTGAATTCGCATGAATTGTGTACTTCGTTAGAATTAAAAAAACATGTTTGGTTGGATTTTAGATTGTAGAAATTAAAATAAGAAAATTAGAAATTTCTAATTATAAAAGGTGGAATTTCAACTTACCTATAAGAGTAGGTAAGTTAAATTCTTTTAAAATGACGAATTCAAATTTCTGGTAATTTAACTTTCTGGGTTTTACTGTGACAAAAACCTCAACCAAATACATATATTTTATATACTTCCTAGATTTTCAATGGCTAACCAAACCAACTCTAAAGGCTTTCAGTGGCTAACCAAACCAACTCTAAAGGCATGTTTACAGTAAGTTAATGAATCAACTGACCTCCTCCTATAAATAACTGTCCCGTTCTTCCATGGCTTCATATTTCAAATTGAGAGAAAAAAAAACCTTCCGACTTTACCCCCAAAAAAAAAAAAAAAAAAACCTTCCGAATTCTCGAATTCAATTCAACGTACGAAAAAAATGCACAAGACCGGATCCAGTTCATCGCTCGGCCCCGGCGGCCTCGACATCGCCCAGTCCTTCTTCACTCCGATCCAGTTCGCCGCGTCTCCCTCCCCAATCAAACGCCACACCAAGATCTCCATCATTGGCGCTGGCAACGTCGGCATGGCCATCGCACAGACAATCCTCACTCAGGTGACCTAATTAACTGCTTTTTATGATCGATTTCAAGTCCGCGTGCAAAATTAATTTCCGAATTTGAAATCGATTTTGTCTCAGGATTTGGCGGATGAACTGGCGCTGGTAGATGCGATCCCGGACAAGCTCCGGGGAGAGATGCTGGACCTCCAGCACGCCGCGGCGTTCCTGCCGCGGACGAAGATCGTGGCGGACGTTGACTACTGCGTCACCACCGGATCGGATCTGTGTATCGTGACGGCGGGAGCGCGGCAGATCATTGGCGAGACCAGGCTGAATCTGGTGCAGAGAAATGTGACTCTGTTCAGGAAGATCATCCCTCAGTTGGTCAAGTACTCGCCGGATACTATTTTGCTCATCGTCTCCAATCCAGTTGATGTGTTGACTTATGTGGCGTGGAAGCTCTCCGGATTCCCGTCTAATCGGGTCATCGGGTCGGGCACGAACCTGGATTCGTCCCGCTTCAGGTTCCTCATTGCGGATCATCTCGATGTTAACGCTCAGGATGTTCAGGTAAAACCCTAGATTTCATACAGTGAATCTCGATGTTAACTGCTCCCTTTGCCCCTTTTCATTTTTCTTTTTCAATTACGGAGCACTGTCTACGGAGTATTTTTTTTTGTTTTGCTTTTCACTAACTCCATTTATTTATTCATCTTGATTTTTTTTAAATTGGCCAAAAAAATCTAAAAAAAATTTGAAAAATAACCAAAACCCAAATTATTTTGGTAAATAGTCAAAACGGGTTGAGTTGCTGTTAGCCCAAATTTAAAAAATAATATTAATAAAGTTGTAGTTTTAAATCGCGATATTTTAGGGTACTCTTTTCGTTTTCAAATAAGTGACTTTTTACTATTCATGCACGTATTTTAAGGTAATAAAAATAATATAAAATATTAATTTTTTTAAGGCGAAACTAATTAAAATAACCCGACTTTTAAGGGTGTGTTAAAAATATATCTCAACCTTTCAAATGTAAGATAAATATCTCAACCTTTAAGGATGTGTTAAAAATATATCCCTACCTTTCAAATGTAAGATAAATATCTCAATCTTTATAAGTGATGTTATAATAATATCTAAAAAAATTATCTAGGAAAAAAAAAAGCTAACATGGCATATGTATGTGGCAAAATAAATTAATAAAAAAATAAAATTTAAAAAATACATATAAAAAATTAATAAAAGGGTTTAAGAAAACAAGGTTTTTCATTTATTATTTTTTTAAAAAAATTTCAAGACACTTTATTAATATTTCAATTTTCCATATTATTCTTCTTTGTTCAATTGTCCCATTTTTTTTACATAATTTATTTACTAAAATTCTAACTATTCTTCTTTCTATTTTAAATTTTAATTAAAAATGCGAAATTAGTTAAATGGCCCATTATACAAATATGGGTGTTATCCCTCAAATATAAAAATCATCTAAATAAAAGATTAAACACTTGTAAATCTATCATTTTTTATCTATATTTATATTTTATTAATTTATTTATTTCCCTTGATAAAAAAAAAAAAGAAAACTGGTTTAATAAAACAAGGTTTTTAATATAGAGTTATAAGAAAATAGTGTGTATAAAATATAAAAGATGAAACATATGTAAATCTATAATTTTTTATATAGATTTTTTAAAGTTTTATTTTTTTATTAAATTTTTTTTTGCCATATATGCATGTACTGTTAGCTTTTTTTTGTATAAATTTTTTTGAGATATTATTTTAACATCACTTATAAAGGTCGAGATATTTATATTACATTTGAAAGGTTGAGAAATATTTTTAACACCCCTTTAAAGGTCGAGATATTTATCTTACACTTGAAAGGTTGGGATATATTTTTAACACACCCTTAAAGGTCGGGTTATTTTAATTAGTTTCGCCTTTTTTAATAATTTTTTTTGATAAACTCATACTTATTAATAATAAATATAATATTATTAAAAAGATTAATTAAAATTTTAATATTTTATATAGCTTTTACCCTCCTAAAATTACGTGTTTAACTTACAAAAGTCACTTATTTGAAAACGGATGAAGTATTTATTTAAGGCTAAGTTTAGTGATGGTCCAAAAAAAATGAATATAATTAAGTAAATATCTTTTTTTTTAAAATAAATTAAGTAATTGTCTACAATGGATAATTATACCCTTCCTTACCTTTATTTTTATCTTTTGTCCTTCTCCTCATTTTTCTTTGATCATTTATAATTTTGACCTTGAGCGGTCAATATTTGACTATTCTGGTTAGACCTGTCAATCGGGTCATTCGGATCGAGGTTGGGTCGGGTCCTTTCGGGTAAAACGGGTCTCAGGTATACCCGAGTTGACTCGAACCCGGGTTTGACATGGTTTAGGGTCGATTTTTGGTTAGTCAATTTTCACTTTTTGCAATCAAAATTTGCGATAAGCACGATAAAATAAAAAATGTTAAAATAGAATATTGACTAACAAAAGTATAATAAATCACTTACGCAGTATATAAATGCTATATTTTCACGTGTAATAAATTCATTACTTTGAAAATATGAAACAAATTCATATTACAATAAAAAAAAAAGTAACACTTTTTTTTAAAAAAACAAACTCGTCCAACTTATTTCATTTCATTAGTAATAAGAGTTACAATGTTGCTAGGGAGTGAATCTAAACTGAAACCCCAAGACGACATAGCAGGACTAGAATTACAATATTGCAAGGGATACAGGCCACGAGTAGACCTGTCAAACGGGTCATTCGGGTCGGGTTTGGGTCGGGTCACTTCGGGTCCCGAGTAAAACGGGTCCCGGGTATATCCGAGTTGACTCAAACCCGAATTTGACCGGGTTTCGGGTCATTTCGGGTCGATTTCAGGTCGAAATAATTTTAACTCTTTGCAATCAAATTCTACAATAAGCGCGATAAAATCAAAAAATTTATCGTGCAATATTGATTCGAAGATGATAAAACATTTCCTACAATAAAAATTACAATTACATTTTTAAGTACATATCTAGACAAATTATTTATAATACACTTTCAAATTGCATGTAAAGTTAGTTCTTATATAAAATTAACTACCTTGATATGGAACCGGTATTGATGATGGGGATGAGGATGACATGATAGTAGATTGGATACCAAATCCAGCTCGAAATGGCATTGGAAACAAAGGTCCGTTTGGTTTTTTTTGTCAAACCTTTCTTGACCGGAGGACGTGCTCGTGGTGACATGTTTACTATAAGATCATAACAAAAAAAAATATATAAACATCAATCATTACCTAGTTGTTTTACAAACAACAATGTAATAATACAACCTATAGTCTCTAGTCTCATATGGTGGAGCTAATTGATGGCTTTGAGATGAGTGAGGAGGGTTAATAGAGAGGAAAGAGCGCAGGGTGACAGATATTATGCTCCAATCTCCTTTTTTTTGGTAACAATATGGTTCTAATCCTTTATTGGATGATGTAGGGTTTTTTCCTTGACAATATATTTTAATGAGGTAGGCCAATATGAGGATGAGTTAAGTGTTTAAAGTGGAACAATTGACATACAACGATGAAATAGATGTGTTACTTATTGAATGATCAGCCTGTTTGACATATGTACATGCATATTTACAATATTATGTATTTATGTATCTCTCCCCTAATCTCAGAATTGCACAATTCTAAGGTAACGTGCAGATATATGCATGTCTAGGTATCATAGATGGCCAATTATCATGCTTGTTATCTTGAATATGAGAAATAGCTGTAATTCATAGTATTCTTCTAATTCATTTTATGTCTAGTACAATCAATTAACTAAGCAATTGAATGAAACAAGTAAGGAAACAAACTCTCATGTCCTGTTTCTTGATCGGAGAATTTAGATCTAGATCAGTTCTACCATGAAAAGAGTTGAGCAAAGCAAGAGAGTTTGAGAACCGACCTGTTTGGAGACTGATTTGGTTTCTGCGATAGGGAAGAGAGCAGAAGAGAGAGAAAGAGCAAAGCTGAGCGACGGCGAAGGATTGGATTCAACCTTCCATCTTCATTCTATAGCAACATATGAACGAAAGTAAGATTAGCTGACCTAAGGTTTGAACGAAACTGAACGAATGTGAACGAAACTGAACGAATCTGAAGGAAATTGAAAATCGAGTAAGATATGGACAAAGAACAACGAATTAGCACTTACCAAAAGGCACAAATCTGGCCGGCCAGATTAGTAGCAATAGCGAGAGAAGGGCAAGCACTCAGCAGGCAGTAATCGACAACAGATCTGGGCCTGCACTCGATGAAGACGACGGCTTCTGGTCGGAGGGACGACGACTTCTGGTCGGAGGGACGAAGGTGGGTCTTGACAGGAACGACGACGGCGAGGACCGGCTGAATCGCACCGTCGAAGAGGAAGAACTTCAAGTCTTCAACTGGACTGTCGAATTAGAAGAAAGCAGTGATTAAACATTAAAAAAAAAATCTGACCCGAACGGGTCGACCCGGACCCGGACCCGGTTGACCTGGAAATTTACCGGGTAATTCGGGTTCGGGTCAAAAAAAATCCCGGGTAAAAAAAAACCGGGTCTTGACCCTAAATTAACCGGGCGTACGGGTCGGGTTGTGTTTTGACAGGTCTAGCCACGAGTGATGTTGAGATTGCAGAGGCAGAGGTTGTTCGTTGGCAGTGGGGTTCGCAAGAGCTCGAGGGGTACAAGATGTGTAGTTCGTGTTCGATTGCTTGCCGCTGATGTTGATGATAAGGAGTGGAACTCCGGGTAGGGGCACGTTGGGGTTGATCATTTCACGATGCGAGGAGCTTTAGGAGAGTAAAGTGGTACAAAATTATTTTCACCAAACACTAGTACAAAATTATTTTCACCAATTAGTGAAGATTTAAATACACCTATTATTACCCGCTTTTAAAATGTTTTTAAGCTTATTTTGTAAAAAAAAAAAGAACAAAAAAATTATTTTCGCTTTTGATTTAATTTTATCTATCCATAAACATCCATTTTGTATATGTTATTTTTTTAAAAAAAAATAATGTCAATAATACCCTTCTATTATTTTTTTACCATATAAAACCCCAATTTTCCTACCCAATTTTATAATAAAAAACTTTTATTAATTTTTTTTATTGCATTAGTTTGCAATCTTTTAAATACTTTTGTTTTATAATTTTGACCTAAATATTATCTGGTTTTGCAATAATATCCAAAATAGCTTAAATTCCAGTTGCATGTCGATTTTCTCTGCTTACCTATGTTGACTAAGAGGGTAATAGTTTTCTTCTTTATCTTTATTTTAATAAAAGTTTTTTCTTATTGATTTTATCTATTTTGAATAGTACAATATATATGTTGATAGAAAAAAACTTTGCATGGTGCAATTAGACTTTACCTTAAGGCCTTATTTGGTATCGATTACCGAGAATAAAAAAAATAAAAATAAGAATGAGTGATTACGGTTTTAGTGTTTGGTAGGTTTTAGTGTTTGGTAGGATAAACCCCGAAATGAAATAGATTGCCAGTTAATCCTTTTATCCCCAATTTGGGCATTTTCCATTCCTCACCTAAACGTGAGGATGAGCCATTCTCAATTTCCCACCCTCCCCAACTCAAACCTAACAATCCCAACCTCCATCTTCCTCCAACCCACACACAGACACAGGTTGCCACTGCCACCGCCATCGACCGACGTCAGTGTCAATTGTCCTGAGATTTGGGATTTCCGCCATTATCTTGACACTTTGTCATCGCCGTCATAGTCCGTTTCTCTCACTCCGACCACCTGGGATAGTCGTCGCTGCCGACATGGTCTACAGTCACCGCCAACGCCCGTCGCCAGTGTCACCCCCATCACCAAGATCTCGGATTTCCCCTGATGTCACCGATGCTGTCACCGTCTGTAGTCCGCTTCTCTCTCTCTCTCTCTCCGACCAACTAGGATTTCCGTCATGCACGCCCAGATGGCGCCACCCAACCCTCCCTCCTTGTTCTTCTAGACCCCCGTTGCCCAGCCCTCCCTCCTCATTCATTTTGTTTTGAAGTTCAACACCCTGTCTGACCCTCTTCATTTTTTTTTAATTTATGAGATGAATTTGTGTGGTTTGTGTATTTGTTATTTTTAATTTTAGAGATTGAACAGGTGTGATTTTGAATTTGATATGGTGAATTTGTGTATTTTTAGGTTTGGGTGTTTATGAATTTCTTATTCCGACATTATACCAAATAACATTTTTGGGGAATGACTTTTTTTAATTTTTGATTCCGATTTCCATTCACAATTTGATTACCTCATTCATACCAAATGGAGTCTAAGGTTAGTTTTTATCTGACGTAGTTTCTGTCCCTCATGGGATTCGATGCATTTCATGAATCATACATTTCCTTTTGCTTATATTTCTATTTTTCAAAAAAGAAGGAAAGAAATTATTGGGTGGATCATAAAGGAGGAGATGTATCTTTTACCATCAATTTTATTTTATGGTGAAGATCTATACAAATGCACAATACATTTTCTTGCTCAATATATTTTCTTTTGTACTAGTTCATATTTCAAGTTTTTGCGGAAATGGAATTAAAGAATTTGACAATAATCATTAATTTTACAAATGTAATAGATGAAAATGGGAGTGTGTTTAAATTCAACATTCCAACCCTCTTTCTCCTCCACCACTCATAAACTCTTCACCGTCATCCAACTGATTATTAGATATCTAATAAGACGAGCTAAATTAATTGTTATACTATATGACTCCTTAACTTTGCGTTATATGTATGAAATTGTATTTAAATATTCAATTATAGATTGATTTACTTGTTTCATTCATCTAAGACCATTCTTCCTTTAATTTTATAGTACTAAAGAGTGTTCAACTGTGCACATATCATATACTGCATCGGTTTAGAAATTGATGTCATTTGACTTTTTAAGCTGTTTTTTAATGAGCCAAAATCTTAATAAAACATAAACTTTTTATTAATTTTTTAATATAACTTAATACTTAGTAGTAATAAATATGAAATTATCAAAAATAAATAAAAAATTTACTATTTTATATGGTTTTAATTCCTTAAAAAACATGCTAATTAAAAAGTCAAGCGACATCTATTTCTAAACAGTAGTATTTGTTATGTTAGTTTTAATGTTACTCTAGTGAAAACAGGCCTACATAGTCGGAGAGCATGGAGACAACTCGGTTGCCTTATGGTCGAGCATTAGTGTCGGAGGGGTGTCAATCTTGAGCTTCTTACAGAACCGTCAGATCCCCTATGAGAAAGAAACGCTGGCGAAAATACACAAAGAGGTGATCGAGAGTGCGTACGAGGTGATAAAGCTCAAAGGCTACACCTCATGGGCCATAGGGTACTCGGTTGCCAATTTAAGCCGATCCCTTCTACGGGACCAGAGGAGGATCCACCCGGTCTCGGTCCTTGCTAAGGGCATCAATGGGATCAACTGCGGAGATGTGTTCTTGAGCTTGCCGGCCCAGTTGGGCAGGGGTGGAGTCATTGGTGTGGCTAATGTGCATATGACTGAGGAGGAGACTCACCAGCTCAATTCCTCTGCCAATACCATCTTGGAAGTGCAAGGCCAGCTTGGACTCTAAAGAGAGTGTCTTTCAATGTCTTTCAATGTCTTTCAATGTTTTTACAGTAATATTTACCACTCAATATTTATATGTCTATTTTTTAAGGTGCTTTGCTTATGTATCCACTTGAGAATTCTAAAACCCTTTGCTAAGTTGCTAGAAGATCTATATGGTTCTTTTTGTTGCAATTGATCATGCTTTCCCCTTTTAGGCTCCTTTTGTATCTCAATCGTGGTTGTTAAATTTCTTATATTCTATGATTTTATTGATTCAAATGTGGTAGCAGTCAATGTGCCCATATAGAATCTTGTTGAGGTGGAATATGATTTAAATAAATCCATATGCTTTATGTGTACTAGTCAAAAATATTTTACGGAAATTTCAGCCTGGTACCCTGAGGTATCGTCTATTTCGCACGGTGTACAAAACTTTGACTAAATTCGCCTGGTATTTTGCCCCGTGCCCCTACTCTGTTAAAACTAACAGCCCTAATACCACTCCGTTTGTTCTTTCTCAGTCGTTCAATTTCTAAAACCCAGCATAGAAGAAACAAAGAAAGGAGGGGAGAGAAGAAACGAAGAAAGGAGATGAGAGTCGAACCGAGGAGCAGGAATCGCCGGCACCAAGAGAGGTGACAGCCGTCGGAGGCACCGGAAGGAGAGCGATGCCATACGAAGAGGAGACTCAGAAACGAAAAAAAAACGAAGGAATTTGAGAAGGAGAGCGACGCCCGACCTGGAGGAGAAGGAGAAGGAGAGCCCGTCCTTGAATCGGCGACAACCAAGGCAGTCATCGGAAGCGCCGCTAGGGGTGGTGGAGGCGGTGCAGGACTCGCCAAAGGTGGTGGTGGAGGCGCCAACCAGGTATGTCGATTTAGGGTTTAAATTTTTGTTTGCAAATTGGGGTTTTGATTTTTGCAAATAGGGGTTTCGAATTGGGTTTTTATTTGTGATTAGTTGAAATTGCGGATCATCGGATTGGGGTTGGGTTGAATTTGAGTTGCTGCCTGTTACTTGCGCTGGTTGCTCCCTTCCTCACCAGGTTTTTTGCCCCTGTCTTGTTTCTATGAATTTCAATTTCCCCCTAAAAAATCTCAATCGTTGTACTGATTGTAATATCTTTCTTTTCTTTTGTCAGTTGTGCTGGTTTTCTTGATGTTTTCAGCAGCGTTTCGCTGTGTAATTTTGCATTGATGAATCAACTGATTGAATGAAATTAGGTTGCCTTTTGCGATTTCAGGCAGTTTCCTGTCTAGGGATGTTGTGTGTGGGTGAAATGGAGTTGTTTAAATGATTTCCCTTTCCAGTTTTGTGAGGAAACTACTCATGGATCTCCTTGTCTAGATTTGTGAAAAGCAGGAAACTACGTGCTCATTTTTGGCCAAATGAGGCCTTCACCGGCTCGGAATGTGGTCTCAGGAATGTTCTTGTGCACCGTCTAGCATCTTCTGTGATCGATCCGTATTTTGTTTGCTTTACTCTTATTTTTCAGTCAATTGGAAATTGCAAAATGTTCAGTTTGCGGACTTATTTCATGGTTATTTGTTCAGTTGGTGGACTTATTTCATGGTTATCTGTTTTGGTCATCGGTTCAGTTTGCGGAATTGGTGAATTTTGTATCATTAATGTATGTTTTGTGTAGAAAACTAGGGCTTCGATCCTCTAAATTGGTGAAGTTTGTTTGCTTAATGCAGGAACTCTATTTTATGTTGTGCAACCATTGGTTAATTAGTTTGTTATTGGATTGTGCAAAGAACACATATGGTACTTGTAATCTATCTTATGGTTGTATTTCAATTTTTTGTGGCATATTAGCTCAATTGGTAGAGCAGTGTGCTTCGACACAAAAATGTGGGTTCGAATCCCAGATAGGCTATCAATATATTCAGCACCTTCAAATTTCAGCACCTGATGTATAACCATATTTCAACACCTTTAAATTTCATTAGTTGTTACATTAATATCCCTGGTGGTGCAAAAAAAAAGGAGAAAGCTTGGGTGATCCCCTGTTGCTCTATTTATCTGATTTTAGGAGCTGGAAACGGGAGAGGTACTGAAGCAGTTGAACTGTTGAAGTACATAGATATGATACGTGATGTTTACTGTAGTAATCCCTCAACTTTCTGTTCATTGTTGCATTAGGCGGATACATAAGTTGATCCATTAACTGCAAGCATGTGGCATATATCATGTTAATATGCTATTAATTACGATGTTAGCAGATGAAAGCATTTATTGGCGTTTAGTGATATTTTCACATAATTGTAACGGTTTGGATATCATATTTATGAGATTTAATTTTAGCAAGAATAAATTATAGTGTTACGAAGTCTATCCAGTAGAATAGTTTATTAGAGAAAATTTATCTACAATTTAACAAAATTTATCAAAATAGCTACAGTACAAAATATATAAAAGTTCTACTACCGCATGCATATATACATTACCCATAGACTATGCTCAAATTAGTTGTGCATGCTACTGTTTTAGAAATTACTTTTATGTAAGACATTCTACTTTTGAAGCAATGTGATTTAATGTTCATTATGTAGGTTAAAGCATGTGTATATAGTGCTGCAAAATCCATGATCACACAAGCTTTCTCCTTTTTTAGACATCAACCACCTATAGCTTAAGAAATCCATGATCACGCAAGCTTTCTCCTTTTTTTGCACCACCAGGGATGTTTACTCAACCTGGACAAGTTACACAAAACATTTCACACAGCTAAAAGCAATAAACTAAATTAAAGACTTGTAAAATAAACTTGAACATATTTGTGTAAAAACGAAAGCAAAGATTTGTAGCTTATGTGAGATTCGAACCCACATTGATGTGTACAATACATTGCTCTCCCATTTGAGCTAATAAGCTAATTCAACAACATGAGGATTTTTGAAAATCACCAATTCAAAAATCTATATAGAAACCACTTGGTATTTGATAATTAGTATACTGTGGGTCTAGTGAAATCTGAATCAAAGTCAACTCACAAGCAAACACCTCCCAGGTCTGAGCTTTGGGTTTGAAAAATTCAGTTTTACCATGTTTTGGGCATTCAACAGTAATCTTTGGCTTTGAGCTTCAAGTATGTGGGATAACTCTCTATTCAAATCCCATGACATATAGAAGCAAAATTAAGTTATGGAAGGAACAATTTAATCATAGACCAGAAAAGCAACAACAGAGGAATAAAATGACACATCTAATCTGTACATATGAATTTCAACAATCCCTAATCATAGTTTAGTATGAATTTACAAGTTCAACGATTCATCAATTGCAAATTCTCAACCCTAATTCAAACTAATCCTAAATTGAAACCCCAAATCCAAGCCCCAAATTGCAAACACAATTCGAAACCCCAATTAGCAAACCCTAAATCGACTTACCTGGCTCGCACCTTAGCTCAGCGTTTTCTACATTCAAACTTGTTATGGGTGAATATGTCAAAATCCCTAATCAAAGTTTCACTTGCAAGCCCCAAATCAAAGTTTCAAGTGCAAACACAAACCCTGATTTGAACTAACCCCAAATCGAAGCCCCAAATTGCAAGTCCCGGATCGAAACCCCTATTTGCAAACCCTAAATCCACCACCATCACCTCTGGCGAGTCGAGCGGCGCCTCCTCTTTCCCCTTCTCCGACAGGTGAAGTGTCGAAACTCTTCTCCAAGGGCTGGTTCGTATGGTGCTGTCGAGCCCTCTCCTCCAAGTGCTCCTCCAAGTCGGGCTCTCGTTCTCCTTCACTGGCCTCCGGCTCTCTTCACCGGCGGTCGTGCCCAGTCAGTCGGCTTCGGGCTCTCTTCATGCCTCTCCTTTCTTCGTTTTTGGAAGACGATGTATGTCTGAGAGGAAAGAAACAAGCGGCTTAACGGAGGCCGTTAGTTTTAACTCACCAGGGGCACGATGTGAAATTTGTATAAAACTAAGGGATACCACACAAATTTAGTGAATCTTTTGTACACCGCGTGAAATAAGCAATACTACATGGGTACCGAGCGAAATATTTGAATATTTTATTATATTTTACAAAAACCATATTTATTACTTTAATTTAATTGATTAATACCAAAAAATAACTATCACACCACGAACACCTCCGGATAGGTGAGGTGTTTGTGTCAAACACGAATATGGACATGACATATCAAAATACGTGTGATACATATCAAGACTTGACATGACATGGTCAACTGTCGGACACAACTTGAACACATCATAACACATGGCTTGGACATGGCGTATGTTATACGGAGTAGTTTATTTTTTTTTAAAAAAAAGTTGAAACTAAACCTACTAATACACATTTATCTTGTCATTTCATTGCCTAAAATTTTTAATTTTGTCCATCCCTAATTTAGGGTAGAGTTGTCAAATTGAATAACCTTAAGAGCATATCGTGAACATTGGAGAGCCAACAAAAACATAGCACTCTATTTTTTCTTTTAAAAAGGTTAGCAAGGGTTAGGGTATAGTTTGAAATGGTTTCTATGGTAATGGTGGAATATATACTATGACGTAGTATGGATATCACTGAATGAGAAACACCTTTGTCCTCAATAGAGATGCATATCAAACAAGGGGTAATTTTCCTCAAAGATTTCATAATATTCTCTCATAATTTCCCTCAAGGGAGAGAAGTTAAAACAAAAAAGGTTAGTACATAATATATCTTTAACACTTGATGAGAGGGTTTCTCGACCAAATAAATTTGTAGTCAAGACCCCGCTATAGCATAGGGAGTCAGGATCGTCCACAGGAGAGAGTCAGCGTTTCTTATTTAGTTGCTTTGTCGGGTTGAAACTAACAAAAGAGATGGAAGAGAGATGGGTGGTGATAAGAGAATAAAATATGAATTTTAATTAATAAAAGGGAAAACTTCCAAGACAAAGGATCGCCACAACAACAAACACATGGGAAAATCAATGAATCACATAAAAGGTCATGCTTTTATCATCAAACAATTGAGTTTCATCTATCAACAAGTAAATCCATTCACTTTCGCATAAAAGACCTACTTGTTTCTACCTTCTCTTAATTAGGATCTTTTAACTTTCATTAGAAAACCCTAATTACTATCAAGTTAACAATTTCCTCTTTCAAGTTCAATTGCAACTATGAATTCCTTAAACTTTCATCAAAGGTTAAGCACATAGGTAGAAGACAATAAAAACATCACACAATTATAGATTCATCCATCACACACGTGCCTATTGTTGGGCACACTCCAACCTTAGAAGGAAGATAACTACTCAAACATGACAATGGAAAACATGAATTTAAGAGAAGAAAACATAAACCAAACTTGCAATAATATAAAACCTGGAAATAAGCGTTCAATCGCAACAACAAACGCCCAAGCTTTCGCCCAAACGCCAAACAAAAACCCTAAACTCGTCCTACAGCTGCTGCGCGCAGCCTTGCGCTGTGTATCGTCCTCCCCTCAAATCAGCCCCTAATAGCCTTTATTTAAAAGATAAAAATTAAGACTTAATCCCCAAAGAAAAGAGATTTTATCTTAGGAAAATAATAAAATCCATCTAAGGAAGGATAAAATATCCCAAGTCTATCTAACTAAAAGATCCTAAAAGAGATTCAGATGAAAATCCTAATTAAAAATCCCATTAAGTAATAAAATCAGCCCGCAGAAACTTCTCCTGGTGCGCAGGTACTTCGGCGCCGAGGGTCAAGGTGTCGGTGCCGAGGGTCTGTTTGAATGCAGTAGCCTCTGTTTCTCTCCAGCTTTTCGACTCTGACTTCAAACGCACTTTTCCGAGTCCTCGTTTATCCGATTGACGCATATGAATATGCGTTGGAAAGCTCTTTTCAAGGACTACAACTCTCATGAAGGCTCCAGAACTTGAATCGAAGTGATGGATGGCGAAAATAAGGCTTTTCTCCAGCTGCACTACTTTTTGCTTTTGCTTGGCATCTCCATTGCCTTCATGATTTTTCATTAAGCTCTAAAGTGCGTCCAAACTCCTTCAAATCAGCTTCAAAACCTACAAAAATACCACCAAAGCTTGTGTAGACTCCATATCTTGAATAATACGAAAACTAACACAAACGACACACTTTTCCAACACAAAAGCAAATAAAATGACTTAAATGAGATGAAAACATGATGCAAAATATGACTAAAAATGCAGACATCAAAACACCTCATACTTAGACTTGCTTGTCCTCAAGCAATAACCAAACTATGACCAAAACCCTTAACATGCCTTCAAGTCTTCGCCTTAGTCAAAAGCAACATCAATTTAGCATAGTGCAAATAAGAACAAGCATTGAACCATCATCACATATATTTAGATAACCTTAGGCAAAGCAACTAGAATCCAACCACTCAAGGGAAATATTGTGTTTTCACTTCCTTTCAAATGTGTTTAGGCTTGAAATACATCTCTCAACTCAATCCTTTATAATATTAAGCTACATAGAAATTGCAATTAATATCACCAATCGATTCACCGAGATGTCAAAACATGCATTAACCATCAAGAGGACTTTGGCTCAATGGCCTTCAAAGAAGGACTCATTCGGCCGGGTTGTAACTTGACTTGGGAAGAAAATAAAGGTAGGAATCATTTAGGCTATGTGGTGCTAGAAATCCGGGAACCAAAGACTCCTAAATTTCTAACTCAACTCAACCAAACAAAACTTCATCAAGTATAAACACTTTCAAACTCATCTAATTTGGCACACCTCTTCAAGAACCCCAAAATATCCAATATATCTCACATAAAATAAATAAGGATAAATTTGGCTCATGTACAACTTCTCATTTATTCTAAAATTTTTTTCTTTTCTCTTTTTTTCGTTTTTCTTTTTTTTTTCTCTCTTTTTTTTCTTTTTCGAACTCTCTTTTTTCATAATCTCATGTGCATTTATTTAAATATAAGAGCCAAAAATACCTTTTACAATAGATCAAGTGGCGAGAAAATAAAACACCCACCCAAAAATGTATCCCACACTTAAACCAAATCATAGGTCTCTACTCCTCAAACATCAATCTCTACCAATCACTAAGTCCTAATTCCCGGATAAGGAGGTAAGGCTAATCATTGGCTAGGATAGATTTTGTGGAGTTACAGGAATAGGCTATAAGGCTCAAAGTGGTTACAAGCAAAGGAAACATATATAAGGTAGGTAAAAGAGGATATAAAGTGGCTAATAAAGAGTGTCTCTATCATTTTATCAAATTATGCAATGACTAGCTATCTCATATTGGTTTCAAGACTTAGATATACATCGCAATATCAAGAGGTAATGTATAAGGAGAGTAATACACCCATCAAAAAGAAGGAAAAATATAAAGATCAATTCCTCATAGGCTAAGTAATCTTACTAGGACATGTTGGATTCCAATCACCTAAATCCCAAAGTTATATATGCTCAATTTCAATTGCAAGTCAAATTTCACAAACAAAAAAAACACTTTGTGCGACTTAGGCTAAACCATCCAAACTATGCCTTAGGATATTACATGATCAAGCTCAATTATTAGATTTCATCATTGGACATCTAAGTTAGGTGTTCTTAAACTAAACTAAAAATAAAAAATAAAAACTCAAACTAAGACAAACTAAAACAACTATAGCGAATTAAACATATATTTTTGTGTTTTTTTGACATTTTCTAATTTTTTTTGGATTTTTCAGTTTTTTATAGACTCTAAATACAAGACAAAAGACCCAAATAAGCAAAACAAATAAAGACAAAAGACAAAAATATGCAAAGCTCGGTCATGCGAATTTCGAATCTCCCCCACCCCATACTTAAAATTTCAGTGTCCTCACTGAATAAAATAAAACAAGGGAAAGGGAAAAAGAAACTCACATGGACAATGATGCAAAAATAGAGCAATTTGGAGGAGTTCAAAAATCTGCACAGGTGTCGACGTCGACAGGGGCTGGGTCGACGCCGATACCTCTCAGCACGTCTACTTCCTTCGTAACCCGTTTCTTCTCGATCCTGAGCACCATGGTTGATATTTGGGACCTATTCTCTCAACAAAAACATTAGTTCTTGGGCTATCTAACTCCTAACTAAAAATCAAAAGCAAAAAGCAAGAAAAGAAAGCAAGGAAGCGGGTTGCCTCCCGTAAGCGCTAGGTTTAAAGTCTCTAGCTTTACCTACTTCCCTTTTTTTCTTCAATCCGGGTCGGGAGGAGGTGGTGGACCCGGTGGTTCCGTTGGTGGAGACGGTGGGAGAACATCCTCCGGTGGTACATCGGGATAGATTGTCAAGTGATATGGCTCTTGCTCCTTGTACCTTTTTATAATTTTCTTCCTTTCCTTATGGATGAGCTTAAACCTTCCCGAGTGGACACTTCAACATTCCACCCATTCATATCTCTTGGCTTTAGCTAGTAACTGTCTTGGAAAGCACTTAGCAAACGTGTGTTCCTCATTTGCGCCTCTCTTCATCTTCATGGTATGGCTTTGATTTGTTGCCCCACCATCGTACACAAATAGATGTGCTTCATTGTTGAGTTTGGTGTACAATGGTGGAGGGGGAAGAGATTCCTCCACTTCTTCTTCTTCTGCCTCATCTTCAACATGCCACTTCACGAGTACCCCATACTTGAATGCGAAACACGGTTGTTCGAGATCGTCGGGAATTGCCTTCGCCGTGAATGGCAAAGGTAGCAGTGTAGTGCATCGAACAACAACTTCTATCTCTTTTTCTTCTTCTTGGGGTTTCACACATGGCTTCTCTAGAAACAAGGGCAGCGGCGTTGGGATCGGAGTAAAAATGGCGCTGAAAATAGGCTCGTCCACCTCAAAAAGTTGCCCTTCAATTTGCCCTTCAGGAGGGGGGTTCGACATGGAGGTGCAGGGGGTCGGCGCCGAGGCATCTGTAGCTTTCCCAACTTTCTGCAGTGACTTTTCTTTGCCCAGGAGGGTCGACGCCGAGGTAGGGGGCGTCGACGCCGAGGTATCTGTAGCATTTTCAGCATTCTTCAGAAACTTTTCTTTGTCCAGGAGGGTCGGCGCCGAGGGGGCAGGGGTCGACGCCGAGGTATCTGTAGCTTTTTCTTCCTCCATTCGACGCGATATTGGACCGTCAGGAGCCTGGGTTGAGTCAACACATGTGTATGTGTGGACTTGGTTGGGATAGGTACCAACTCCTCCTCAGGCTCTTCTTCACCTACAAGCTCGCAAAAGATAATGTTATCATATGAACCAACCTCATGCAGATACGCCGTCTCCATCGGTTGGGGGGCTACATCTTCTGAAGGTGATTCTGACAAGTCCTGCAACTTATTCCATGCGTCTAGCTATTCAAGCATGAATGTGCTGTACTCCCTTATTCGTCGTACTTCAGCGGCTTCAACTTCTATCTGGCGTCGTAATTCCGCCATCTCAACCCTCATTTGCTTGTCGGTTTCATCATCTATGGTTTGCCTACACTCTTTAGCGTCGACCTCCAGTGATGGTTTAAACATGTTTCCCCAAGATGGCTGACAAGGCCAATAAGGGTCCCTGTAATCGTATTGAGCATAATGCCCCTCCTCTGTTTGATAGGACCCATATGGCTCCTGGGCTTTGGTTGAATCCTCGGCGGACTTCTTTGCTTTCCAAGTATCAAAATCAATGAAATCTTCATCATCCTCATTAACCTCAGCTAGATAGCTCACAAACTCCTTTTTCCTTGCTTGTCGTCTTTCCTCTTCGGCCATTGTTTCGAAATAATCATATGCGTACTGTATCTTGTACCTAATCTTGAAAACTCAAACAGGCGCACAAATCAAATAGCAAGAGCTCAGCACCAAGTCGATACCGATGAGGCGAGTGGTGGGAAGTGTTAAATTTTTTTTCCGGATTTATAAAAGAAACTAACTAGAAAAAGAAAAAGAAAAGAAAATGGAATATCAACAAGAAATAATATCTATAAAAGAAAAGGGATGGACTATTCCCACACCCTAAAAGCAACTAAATAAGGCGCGATTGAACTCTCCCCGGCAACGGCGCCAATTTGATGAGAGGGTTTCTCGACCAAATAAATTTGTAGACAAGACCCCGCTATAGCATAGGGAGTCAGGATCGTCCACAGGAGAGAGTCAGCGTTTCTTATTTAGTTGCTTTGTCGGGTTGAAACTAACAAAAGAGAGGGAAGAGAGATGGGTGGTGATAAGAGAATAAAATATGAATTTTAATTAATAAAAGGGAAACAATCAATGAATCACATAAAAGGTCATGCTTTTATCATCAAACAATTGAGTTTCATCTATCAACAAGTAAATCCATTCACTTTCGCATAAAAGACCTACTTGTTTCTACCTTCTCTTAATTAGGATCTTTTAACTTTCATTAGAAAACCCTAATTACTATCAAGTTAACAATTTCCTCTTTCAAGTTCAATTGCAACTATGAATTCCTTAAACTTTCATCAAAGGTTAAGCACATAGGTAGAATACAATAAAAACATCACACAATTATAGATTCATCCATCACACACGTGCCTATTGTTGGGCACACCCCAACCCTAGAAGGAAGATAACTACTCAAACATGACAATGGAAAACATGAATTTAAGAGAAGAAAACATAAACCAAACTTGCAATAATATAAAACCTGGAAATAAGCATTCAATCGCAACAACAAACGCCCAAGCTTTCGCCCAAACGCCAAACAAAAACCCTAAACTCGTCCTACAGCTGCTGCGCGCAGCCTTGCGCTGTGTGTCGTCCTCCCCTCAAATCAGCCCCTAATAGCCTATATTTAAAAGATAAAAATTAAGACTAAATCCCCAAGGAAAAGAGATTTTATCTTAGGAAAATAATAAAATCCATCTAAGGAAGGATAAAATATCCCAAGTCTATCTAACTAAAAGATCCTAAAAGAGATTCAGATGAAAATCCTAATTTAAAAGCCCGTTAAGTAATAAAATCAGCCCGCAGAAACTTCTCCTGGTGCGCAGGTACTTCGGCGCCGAGGGTCTGTTTGAATGCAGTAGCCTCTGTTTTTCTCCAGCTTTTCGAATCTGACTTCAAACGCACTTTTCTGAGTCCTCGTTTTTCCGATTGACGCATATTAATATGCGTTGGAAAGCTCTTTTCAAGGACTACAACTCTCATGAAGGCTCCAGAACTTGAATCGAAGTGATGGATGGCGAAAATAAGGCTTTTCTCCAGCTGCACCACTTTTTGCTTTTGCTTGGCATCTCCATTGCCTTCATGATTTTTCATTAAGCTCTAAAGTGCGTCCAAACTCCTTCAAATCAGCTTCAAAACCTACAAAAACACCACCAAAGCTTGTGTAGACTCCATATCTTGAATAATACGAAAACTAACACAAACGACACACTTTTCCAACACAAAAGCAAATAAAATGACTTAAATGAGATGAAAACATGATGCAAAATATGACTAAAAATGCAGACATCAACACTCTTATGAATAAGGCCCCCAAATTGCTTAGTAGTGCATATACAAATCTAGCTTATTAAAGGTTGTTACGTACGTACCTCGTTGAGTCAAGTTTATTCAAGAAGATTTTTTTTATTAACTCTATCAATTTGTTCTCAAATCTCTTTAACGATTAAGAAGTTTGCACGAGAAAAGTAGTCTTAGTGTTCAAGTTAGCTTCGATGACCACATCTCTACCAACTATGGTAAAAGATCTCACCTTCCCATTAAAAAATTGCATTGATGAGCTCCTTTAAGGTTTGATAAGTATATACAAGTGATGACTCTTATAAGTATATTATGCTTTATTAGGGAGAAGAATTGTTCAAGTTGAGATCCTATGTTTCATTGTGAAGAAGCAACTCATGTTGAATAATTAAATGGCGATCTCGAGTAAATAAAAATATGAGAATTAAGATTTAACACTTAGTGATAATGACGAGAATCGAGACTAACACTTTTTATTCAAAACAACCCCCAAAAAATGGCAACGCAATGAGAAACACAACATTGATGTCTCAGTTCATAGAGGCCTAGCGCATCATCAACTATGTCCTTTGATAGCTAGCATGTCTTTAGGGCACAGGTGCATATACGACAACTCTTTGTTCTTGGCGTCCATATTGTAGCATTCACCATTGCAAAGTTTATCTAATCGATACCCTCATGATGTAACACCTATGCGTGCTTTGCCTTCCTAAGTCATTCCCTTAAATTGGACTAGCCATGGACTAGTCATCCTTTGATGTCAATATCGGATCTATCATGAGTCCAAACTCAAAGTATATCTTAGATGAACCATCTTCTTGGAGGTTCTTAATTCCTTTCCTTTAATTTAATCCACACCAAGACACTTTAGAGATTTTCAACGTAGTCTATAGACAACCAACCCATTTATCACAACTTTGATCATATATAGCCTCGAGGACAATCAAAGTCCACATGGATGAAGTCGACAAAGCTTTAAATAACAAAGGTCAGAGCTTATATGAAGGCAATAAAGCTTTAGATAAACATGACCGAAGCCTATATAGACAAGTCAACAAAGTTTTTTAGAAATATGGTTGAAGCCTATATGAACAAGGCTAACAAGCATATTACATAAAGTAAACTTCCATGTACTTTAGAGATTCTTACCTCGAAAGCCTAAATTTTGCATGCTCTTCAAAATACAACTCTCCTTCAATTTGATACATGCATGGTTGACAAACCATTCTCAATCTTCACTTGGAAGTAGAACTCTCCTCACGTAGGGGCAATTTCTTGATAATCTTTAGTACACAAAGGATGACTCAATCTCCCTTCCATGTCGAGCCATCAAATTCAAATAATGTTGAATCTCTAAAAAATGATTAATTGTCGATTTTATATTATTTTATCTTGTCAGCCTCGAAAAGCCCAAGATATGTAGTCATGCAAAACTTCTACTCCAAAACGTTTCATAGTTCCTCTGATAAGCTATGGTAGTAGAACACATTAAATAAGTATCCAACTAGGATGTTCAAGCCACAAGATATTTCATTATCCACCTTCCACTAGTTGCACAAGCACTCTTAGAAATGCCCATGGCAATTGCGATGGACCTTGGTAGGACAACATATATGATCTAAAAGCGCTTGTGCGACCATTGAAAGGTGGATAATGAAGTATGTTATGGTTATCTTGATTGGCTTATCCAATTACTTGTTTGGTGTGTTATACCACTTAAGCTTGTTGAAAAGAAGAACTATGAAATGCTTTGGAGTCGAAGTTCCTCAGAATAATATATCTTAGGCTCTACGATGCCTAATAGATAAATGATCTTAAATTGATCATGGATCATTATCCAAAGATTCAACATCTTTTGAAATTGATGCCTCAGTGTGGAAAAGAGATTGAGGAAACTCTTTGTGTCTTGAAGGTTATGAGCGAAGAGTGAGAATGAATTGTTAACTATATATCATCTTGAAGAAGGGCTGCATTTTAAAGAGTTCATATGATTTGTAAAGTGAGAGTTTATTATATGTAGGATATATTTATTTACATTATTTTAGGGTCTAGTTTTAGTTAGGATTTGAATCATTAGTTAGTTAGAGTCAAAATGTGTTTAGATTCCATGTTCTATTAGTAAGGGTATCTTCACTATGCTAAAAAGAGAAATCAGTGAAGAAAATGATGAAAATAAGCTTAAAGGTTCACAAGGAAACAACGAAGATCAAGGATGAAACCTTAGTAAAGTGTTGGAAGTGTTCTTCGTGGGATTGACCCCTTACTTTACCTATACTACATGTTAGTTAAAAAGTAAGATTGAGTACTATTTATGGATAATTAAACCATGACATTTACTAATTAAACCATGACATTTAAACTATGGCATTTGTTCTCATTTTAATACATTTTGCATTAGTGTGATCCATCTTGTGGTTCACACCTATTCTACTAATCAATCTAAGGGGCCTTGTAATCTAGAAATAGAAAAGACTTTCTCCATGTTAAAAAGACAACATTCAAGCAAAAATATGGCACTCGAAGGAGGAGAGAACACTACGAGATCTTAAGGAGCCTGATCTTAGCACTCAACCATTTACAATCAAGCTTCCAAATCTCCCAGTCAATTCAAAGTTCGAAATCAAGTCAAACTGGGCAAATATCTTGCCTAGAGGTGGCAATTCAGTCATTCGGGTCAGGTTCGGGTCAGGCTTGGTCGGGTTGGGTCACTGACGGGTCGGGTTAGTTCGAGTAAAATTTATGGACGAGTACTGGTTGGGTCGAGTTCGGGTTGGGTTCGGCCATGATGAATTTTAGATTGGTCGGGTTTCGGGTTAAATCGAGTCATGCCCATTCGGGTTCGGGTCGAAGCGGGTTTGGCTTGTTCGGGTTTCGAGTCAAGAGATGGGTCGGTCTCGTTTGAGTTTTGAATCAAAGTGGGTATAATTTGTTTGAGTTTTTTATTGAATCATATTCGACATGTTTGGATATTTAGATTGATTTTGACTCGGTTAAATACTTGAATATGTAATTTACTTAAAATAAATGATTTTGACTTGGTTGAAAACTTGAATATGTAATTTTGACTCAGTTAAATACACTTAGTGACTCACCGCCTCATCGGTTGTTGGCCGGTTTTCATAAAACTCATAATCGAAAATTTGGCATTTAACAACTGGAGTTGGTGAAACAAAAGTTGTTGACGCCAACGTTTCTGACACCAATGATGCGAACAACAATAGAACAACCCAAAAATGATGCGGACACAAAAATGCACCAAGTAGAACAACCCGAAAATACACTAAACAGATGCGGACAACAATATAAAATTTCAGAATTTCAGTATTTCAGATTGATAGCAATGAAATTAAAGAGAATTTGGGTTTCTCTCTCATGGTCTCGTCCTCTTTGATGACTCCACCGATCCACTCATCGATCTCTCTCTATATAAATGGTCGGCCGGAGGTGTAACACCCCCGTCCCACATCGGATATCATAAGGATGTTGGGAATAATTTATAAGTGATTCAAGCCCTACCCATGTCACAAGAGCTCTTTCTTTTCAGGCTCCAAGTGAGGACAACGGACCTGAGAGAGCTAGGTGGCATGGGCTGGCGTCACTCAAGACCTCGAGTCTTATAGATGGTATCAGAGCTGACTCCGGGCTCGGAGGTGCCCTGACAGTATGATCGGGTACGCTCCTCCTTGAGGGCAGTCCCTTGGGCCTGACGGGGTTGTCAGTGCTTTAAGTGGGGGAGATTGTAACACCCCCGTCCCATATCGGATATCATAAGGATGTTGGGAGTGATTTATAAGTGATTCAAACTCTACCCATGTCACAATAGCTCTTCCTTTTCAGGCTCCAAGTGAGGACAGCGAACCTGAGAGGGCTAGGTGGCATGGGCTGGCACCACTTAAGACCCCGGGTCTTACAGGAGGGGAGATTTCCAAATTCCAATTCTTTCTCTCTTGAAACAACTGTCTAGACGCTAAAGGATCTATAATTTTCCAAATTCCAAGGACTACGTGTTCACCAAACAAAAAAATGAACTACTGCAGTCAAGTGAGTTGCAAATGTTTCCTTTGAGCACAGACCTTCATAAAATCAAAATAGAGTAATTGATGATATTATATACATATGGATTAATCGACCGCAACAGTAAGAAGAACTCAATCCATGCACAGACGAAAATAGTAAGGAATTCTCAATCAAATACAGTAATTCGATCAAGTTGTTTGTGATATGATGACGGTAGGATAGGTATATTCTAGATTGTACCTCATGGATCATAGAGAGGAGGTTGGAATCCTCACACCGATCGGCGATCTTCTGGCTCCAATTCTCCCCAACGGAAGCTTTAAGAACCCTAGCCGTGTCTGGGACGAGATCCGAGGCTCCACCATCGTTCGCACCGTAGAAATCCTCGAGAAGCTACTCCCCCGACCTCAAAAACCTAGATAGGCTGAGAATCGACGCGTAGTCGGTGAAAGGAGCGACAGGAGCGGACACAACCGCAACAGCCACAGGCGGTGACGGTCTAGAGCTCTGCTGGGTGGCATGCGTGGGTCATTCATCTTGAAATCAGCAGCGGAGCTCTGGCACCTGGTGGATTTTGGAGGAGAGGGAAGATGGAGGATGAATCTGAGGAGCGATTTGAGGGGAGGAGGAGCGATCTCAGAAAAGGCAAGAGGAAGAGCTAGATAGAAGATCTGAGGAACAAGGGAGGGGTTTTAGGGTTTTCTGAGATAGACTTTTTTACCAATAAAACAAATTCGTGGACATTTTTTCAATTTGGTCCAAAAGGGATGCAAGAGAAAGAATACAAAGAAAAGCGGATTAGTGACCATACATAAGGTCTATCTGGGAAGGTTGGAGCTTAGAGATAGAAAGGGGACAATCTTTAAAGTAGAACTTGAAAGCCCTGAAGAGGGCGTGCGAGCCATATGGTCCCTATATGTCCCAACCTGGATAGAAGAGCAGAAGAAGTCGGCCTAGCGACTATAAAATGTAGAGCTTGTACATAGTATTTTTATTTTGGATAGTTTGTTTTTTTAGGGTTTTGAATTTTGAGTTTTGGATTTTTTTTAAAAACTTTTAAGTTTTTGGGTTTTCGTGGAGAGCTAACGCATTACAGGTACAAAGGAGCTGAAAAAGCCCTCGATGTTGACCAAACTGGTTGACGTCGACCATACAACATCGAGCAAAGCAACTGTGATCGAGCCCTGATCACTCTGATTTGAAGAGCGCAACCGATGTCGATTGATCTAGTCGATATCGACAGACCCAATCGATCTCGACCACTTTCGCAGACGTACTTGTTTTGAGCCGTTGCAATATTTTCTAGTAAGTTCTTTTTTATTCCACTTCTGATTTTATTTTTACAGTGAGGACATTGTAAGATTTAAGTATGGGGTGAGGGAAAAGCATTCTTACATTATTTTGCTCAATGCATCTTTGTTAGTTCATATTATATTAAAGTCTTGTCTTGCATACATGGTTAGATCTTATACATATTAGGCATCATCTTTTGATACATATCTTCCTTTGAGCATAAAGTTTATAGTCCAAAAGAAAATTTTTGAGAAAAAGCACCCCCATCGAAAAAATTGAAAAAGTGTCATGGAAGTTTGTACAAAATTCGACGATCCAAAAGTAGATCCGTTAGAGATATAGCAATTAAATTGCCTAGTAAAGGGAAGTCTCAATGAGGTGCAGTTTTTAGAGAAAACCATGAAAGGAGTAAAATTTGAAGTTGCTTTTGACATATGCATGATAAGAGGACGAAGGACTTTATTTTCCATTTGATCTTTATTTTACCCTAACCATTACCCATGCTTATTGTTTTACTTCATATTCTAAGGCATATGTGCTTAATGTCATATTTGCTCCTTGCATTGATACATAAGCACCTTGTCGCTTGCCTTATATGCATTTATTGGCTTTCCTGTAACGTTAGTAAGGCATACAAACAAAGATACTCTTTTCATAGGGATATTGCTTTTAGGTTCTAAAGGATAGGGATCTTTACCTAAACTTACCTTCGACTTGTTTATGCTCCGAGGGAGTGGTCAACATCAACCAGGTGGGTCGACATCAAGTGGCTTCTTCTCTAGAGGTGCAGTCGATGGAGTGTGGTCGATCAGGGGGTGTTGATCTCGAGTAGGTTCAACCGATATCGATTGACCTTGGTCGATCTCAGGGCATTCTTCTGCGTCGACCCCATACTTAGCTTCTGGCATCAGTTCTGGCTCCATTTTGGTCGACATCGACAAGGATGGGTCGACATTGACTGCTTTATGGGTCTCTTCTCCTCTATCTCTCTATCTCTCTACTCGGTTTCTCTCTTCTTCTTTGGGGTTGCACAATTGCTTGTGGATTGGATGATTGAATAAGACTAGCCCCTATGGGTGGTATTTATAGCCTCACAACCCTTGCTAGCCAAGGATTGGAGTCCTAATCCTACTTATATTGATAAAGAAAATTATATCTAAAACTAAATTATATCTTAAAATAAATCTATCTAAAAGGTAATATTCCGTAGCATAATTTGGAATATACCCATAATGATAAAAGATCTTGGTAGATGATAAATGTTGACGTGGCTAAGTAATCTCCCAAGGATCCGGCCCATTACGCGTCTCTTATGCGTTTGTTGCTCCAGTCGATGTCGAGTGGACTACTCGATGTCGAGTGTTTTAGGTCGAGGTCGAGAAACTTGGTCGAGATCGAGCACTACTTTTAACTATTTCAACATTCAGCTCTGTCTTGAAACGCATTTTTCCGAGTCCTCGTTCGTCCGATTGACGCATATGAATAGGCGTTGGAAAGCTCTTTTTGAGAAATACAACTCTCAAGAAGAAATCAAAACTTGATTCAAAATGATGTATGACAAAAAGTGGGATTTTCTCCAGCTGCACCATCTTGTGCTCTTCATTAACTTCTCTAATGTCTTCATGGTTTTCCTTTAAGCTCCAAAGTGCGTCCAAACTTCTCTAAATCAGTTATGCATACCTGAAAATCATACCAAATTTTGTGCAGACACCATATCTTGCAATATTAAGCATAACTACATATTATCAAAGCATTCTCAATGCTTAATGCAAATATATAGTAGAAATTGGCATGAAAGATATATAGGCATAAAACATGGTCATTTTAGCAGACATCAGGTATCTACTTTTCACCATAGATGAGGAGTACTTTGTCAAATACACTTACCCATTGCATCTGAGAACAAAAGTTTCTAGGAAATCAAGGTGACACGGGGATTCTGATCACTGACAAGAGCACTAAATGAAGGCGACAAGTGCTCTGGAACTGGAACTGCAAGCCGAGAGCTTGTCTTCCATGGTGGAACATTCTCCATCTCTTTCTCCATTTCTTTCTGTTGCACAAGATGTGAGAGAAGGGAAAAAATGAAACTGGCAAGAGCTTGTCTTCAATGGTGGAACATTCTCCATCTCTTTCTTCATCTCTTTCTCCATTTCTTTGGCGCCAAACCCAAATTTCATCAAATCTCCTTCCCTCCTCATGTGTTCCCTCCTCAGTTACAACCTGGAACCGACCCAAGAGTTCAACTTTTGTTTTTGCAAAACTAGACCCCTAGTCCACTTTTGCAATTCTCCCAAAACCATGACATTTTTGCAAAGTTTTAAAAAAAAAGTATCTAGTAATGCAAAAGGCCCTAGAATTATTAACACTTATACCTACAAAAAGAAATCCATTTATAAAAACCGAAATTATAAAATAAAACTTATAAAAGTAATATAGAATTATTATAAATGCTTCATCTTCAATTACGAGGTACATTTTTCATTATAATACTACATCATCGATGGATTTGATACATTAAAGGTCTTACGACTCTTCCCTAATAAAATTTTTACATGCAAAGTCTTGAAGTAATATAAAATTATAAATAAAACTTATAAAGTATATAAAATTATAAAGTAATATAGAATTATTATAAACACTTCATCTTCGTAGACTCGTAGTATGTATCGATGTTTTGATGTATGGTGGTTGACTTGTTGTCTTATCTATTTATTTTACTTAGATCTTATAAATATGATAACAATTAACAAGAATAATTGGTGTTTTATATGTTAAAGTAAAATCATAAGCTTGTGTTAAAATAAAAAAAATTAACATTTAAGCATTAAAATGTTGAGGTTAGACAACCATTTCAAGTCGGGTCGGGTTGAAAGTCGAGTCGGGTTGAGAGTCAGGTCAGGTTGATAGTCGGATCGGGTTGAGAGTCGGGTCGGGTTGAGATTCAGGTTGGGTTTGGGTCGGGTTTATCTGTGTTCGGGTGTATGTCGAGTCGGGTCAGGTTTGGGTCGGGTTCGGGTTCGGTCTCGTGTTCGGTTTACGGATGACTCCAAATTTGTAAGGACCTCGGGTTTTTGAATATTATTTTAAATATATTTTTACTAAAATTGGATTTAATTCAAAGGTTTCAGATATTTTAAAAATTCTCGTCCTCGATTTGATATTCGTATTTTAAGATCCTTAAAGCGAATTCCGACCTAATTTTGAGCTTTTGAAGAGATATTCCATCCTTTCACCTCGGGATTTGAAATATGTTCGGATGTCAATATCCTCTTGATTTCAGAAAGTTTATTTTGATCGAGTCGAGAAAAGATCGAGAGAGCGGGTTTCGGGATCTAATTTTTGGGAATTTGACTTTCGCGTTTTCGGGACCACTTCCACCTTGATCCTCCTCTACCTATCTTGTCTCCTTCCTTCACTCCTGAACCAAAAATTCCAGCCCTCAAATGGTCCCCTTGGCTGATTTGAAACATGGAAATTTCATACACACCTTCCTTATTACCCAAATGGGCAAAACACCCACACCTTACTTTTTCCATTCTCATGCTTGTACCCCTTGTTATGGAAAATAAACAAAGCCCTTTGTCTTCCTTTGTTGCATCCAAAAATGGCCCCAAACAACCCTCGTCCTATCACTCTAAATCTAATTTTTCTTGCCTCACTCACCTCACCATAAGACAAGACACAAAACCCTCTCTTTTCCTTATCCTTCTTCCTCCTCCCTTCATCCTTCTTTTCTCCCTTCCTTTGCCGTGAAGAACCAGCCATCACCACCTCCTTCTTGTGCCACCAAGCTACCACCAAAGCCCCTCCACCACACCACCTTCATCTTCTTCTTCATCCTCCATTCGAAGCCAAGCCGAGCTCCTAAGCTTCTCCCTCTCTTTGTTGCCGTTGTCCAAAGGCCAAGAGCAGCTCCACCTTCTTCCTTCTCGGTGACCAGCAGCAGCAAAAGCTCTCTTAGCCTCCCTCAATGTCAATAAGTAGCCCGGAAGCAGCCCAGAAGGCGCCCGGAAAGCCGAACCACGACTTGTCTTCTTCTTCCTCTGTTTTGCGGTTTTAAGCTCGGTAAGGCTCCAATCCTCTTCCTTTCACCTCCTAACTGCATAATGGTTCAACTTTAACCTCCTAACATCCTTCCTAGGCCACCCTCGATGAAGATCCAACTTCGATGCAACCCGAAGAACCTCCCCGAGCACTTTCCGTCGAGGAGAAGACCTTGGGTGAGCCACTCCTCTTTTCCCTCGATTCTTGATGTCGTGTTTTTACTAACATGCTCTTTGAGGTTGGGTTAAGGTTTGGTGAGGCGAGAAGGGCTGATTTTGGGTTACTTGGTGTCCGTTTTGAATTGGGATTTTGCTATGCCCTAAAGTATGTGATTTAAATGATATTTGATCCTAAAATGTTACATGTGCTTTGTGTGATTTTGAGATTTCAAGATGCATGATTTGTTATATGAACTTGGTTTCAAAAGGGTATTTGAGAGACTTTTTCGAAGGTTGGGATGTTTTGAAAAACAAGATTTTAATCTTGGTTTAAAAAGGGGGTTTAATGGTAATCGTTGATTTGACTAACCATGGGTTGAGGAAATCGTTTTGGAAATGGGTTTAACCTAACTTGGGATTTAAAGAGAGTTTAGAAACTTAAGGATTTCTTGCTTGGAATAACTTGTTGAATGGTTATATGTATGCTAGTATGTGAAGTATGTGCGATATGATATGATATATTATGTAATCATATGATATGAATATATGTTAAAGCATGAATTATGTTGAGAATGAGGATTATGTTATGATATGTGATATGAGTGCAAGCATGTTGCTATTAGAATGATGAAATATGATGTATGGTATATGAACATTATATGATGATGAATGAGATATTATGATGAAATGCTATATGATAATGTGATAAATATGGAAATGATTTTGAGACATAATATGTTGAGATGAGATGATATATGATGAGTTATGATGAGATTATATGATGAGTTATGATAAGATGATATGATGAGATGAGTTATGAGATAAGTTGTGATGATGATGATATGGAAGTTATGATATTGAGTTTTATGGTTATGTGAACTTATGTGTGGTATTACCCATGTTTGTGTGTTTTGAATATAGACTTATGTGTTTACTATGCTTACTAGATGACCTTTAATCTATCTTACTGCTTTACCTTGTTGTTCTGCACCTTCAGATAAGTTCCCTAGGGGGCTTACTCAAGTTGGACTTTCATGCCTGTTGTTGCATCTTATGATAGGTGTTGCATTTGCATCCCGCATGATCATGTAGTATCCTCCTTAGGTTTGCACAATTGAATGAGCATCTGTTTACTAGCTCTATGCGTTTGTTAGAATGACCGTCAATTGTGACTCTTAGAGTCTTTTGTTAGGGTCATAAGACAACCCAACTCCATCGGGTTCATTTCTCATCAAGTCATATGGTCTTATCATGAGAAAGAAAATGAGAGTATGGAATGAGAAAAGCGATATGAGAAAATGAGCATGAGATATAAAATATAAAATTATATGATTAGATATGCTATATAGCTACGAGCTCGGCCGACGTCTGCATTAACGAGAATGGGTGCAGAGGTAGGAGAGAGACATGTCACTTGACATTCTATGCGGGTACCCTTTATTTACAATATTTATGCACTATATAAACTGCCATCATGCTTGATTGTTTAAGATTTCAATACTACATTAGAAGCATCTTTATTAGGATTAGCGCATATTATGTGGCCTCAGTGCATTCTGTCGTACTCGCATGCGTGGCTCGACTTGACTCCTTTACCTATTCTTCTTTTTAGGTATATATGCATGCTTTAACTTGTGACATGTGCTGTTTGGCGAGGGATACCTATGACGTGTGTTGAGAGGCTAGCTAACTTCATACTTGGTACTCATTATGATGTTTTGGTATTTTGATCACTTAAAAATTTCTATTTTGACCCGGCTTTGCCGTGACACCTTGTATTGAATTTATATTGATTGCTTGCTTTGAAACTAAAATGTTTTTTCCGCGACTTAGAATATAGGACAGTACAAGTGTGTTAACACCGGGTCCCCAATGGGCTTCTTGAAATTTAGGGTACGAAATCCCTACTTTTCCACTAATTCATTGTTTGAAACCTTCAACCTGTATTTGGATTGCAAGATCCGAACGAAGGTATCCAACCTCTGAAACGAAACCCGAGTTTTATAACTCGGGCTCTTACAAGAATTTTGGGTTTCGGTCGAGTTCGGGTGAGTCGATCGTGTTTCTCGGATTGGTCAGATTTTGTCAGCTCTAAGTCGAACTAATTTCATTTGCACAAAATGTAAGTCCACCCAAAGTATAAATTCAAACACATAAACAATTTAATTACCGTCAGTTTTCGTATTTATTAGGGGGAATAATGAAAAATGTAGTATAGGGGTAGTAATTATAATATCATAAGGGCTTTAGACAAGATGAAAAAAAGGATATTGTCAAGACTATTTTCACAAAATTGCATACAAAGTCCTTCCCAACCAAAATGAAACCCTAACCCATCATCCCTTTCACGAAAGATGAGAATTAAAATTGTGTGTTTTAGGGTTTAAAATTAGAATTAAAATTGATGAAATTGGTTGTTGTTTGTGTCTTTTGTTTGATTGTTGTTGATTTGAGTGTTGTTTGAGTTGATTTATGAGTATAAATTGAAATGAAGACGAAAGAATTTGGTCGTTTTGTTTGCGATTTGGGTGCGATTTTTGATATCGTTCCTGTCAGGCATAAATCTCGTGAATTCCTTGCTGTCTGCGTCAAGCTCGGTTGCTGTCACCGAGGTGATGATGGAGGCTCAATTTCTGTCACCGAGGTTACTTCGTACCCTCGACAACAGAAGCCGAGCTCCCTTCATAACCTCACCATTATCCACCGAGCTTCCTCATTAACCTCATTCAATAGAGTCGAGGTTATTTATTTAGCTCATCCTCTCAGAGCTTCGACGGATTTTCAAATGACAACCAAGAATAATAGTCGAAAGTCCTTCGATAATCATCCGAAGCGATTGATATACCAAAATAAATATCGATCAATTCATTCCTTGATAAATTTACTAAAAGTTTGTTCAAAAGATGGAGTATTTGAATGAACGCACTTAGATTTTTTCAATTCGCTCCGATTCGTAGATGAGAGAGTTTTGAGTCTATTTGCAATTGTTTGAAAAAAATAAAAAGGACTTGTGTGTAATTTAGTTGAACTTATCTTGTCAATAGCCATTCGGGCATCTTGCCTCTAATATAGGGGGACGCATTGAATTCCACAAAAAAACAGACCTATTTTTTTCTATTAAAACTTTTTTTCTTTCTTTTTCCTCCTGGATAGGAAAATACCACCGGGTTACTTACTAGAGGAAAAGTGAAGTAATTTGAGAGAGAGAGGGGGATGGGTTACCCATGAGTGTTGATGCTCTAATTACTTATTTGCTACTCCATCCGTTCACTTTTATTTGTCGTTTACTATTCATATATGCTTTTTGAAAATGATAACGTCTATATAAAATATTAATTTTTAATTAATTTTTTTAAAAATATCTTACTTTTAATAATAAGTATAATATTATTAAAAAAATAAATATTTTATATAGTTTTTATCACTTTAAAAACATTTTAAAACATGTATAAATAGTAAAAAATAATTATAAATGAACGGAGGGATAATACAATAAATTAGATGGGCCTTGGGCTTCTTTAGGGAAAAAAAGAGTGATGCTTTAGACAAGATCTCAAAACGGCTATTGTCAAGACAATTTTAAGTAATTTCACGCATGTCCTTTTCATTTTTTTCAAACAAATTGCAAAAGGTCCAAAACTCTCATCTACGAATCAAAGCGAATGAAAAAAGCCTAAATCTATCGAATTAATTGTTGTACTCAAAACTGGCTAAAATCGGTGAAATTTATCAAGGAACGAATTGATCGACACCTACTTTCGTATGTCGATCAATTTGGATGATTATCGAATGACATTCAACAGTTATTTGTGGTCGTCATTTGAAAAATTTGTCGAACCTCGAAGAGGACGAGCTAAATAAGGGACCTCGACAAAAGTTGTTGAGGGTACAAAGGAGACTCGGCAAAAGTTGTTGAGGGTATGAAGGAACCTTGGCAAAAAGTGTTGACGGTACACATGAGGCTCGGAAACAGTAGTCGAGCATAAATCATCACCTCGCTAAATCTACATAAGTCCAATGCCCGACAGCAAACCATGAAAAAACGTCAAAGTAACCAACTCCAATAGCAACAAAACGAGCAATTTCTTTCGTTTTCATTACAATTGCTGCTCATAATTCAACTCAAACAAAACCAAATCAACAACAATAAAACAAACACACAAACAACAACCGATTTCATCAATTTCAATTCTAATTTCAAACTCTAAGACACACAATTTCTTTAAAAAAAACCCAATCAAAATCAATTGTAATTGAAGCTTCTTAGCTTAAATTTAATAGATTTGTTGAGATCCCTACCAAATCTACCACAATGAACAAGGTATGAGTGATTTCTCTCTAACGTGTGTGGCTCGTCCAAGTGAAACGAGGTATGAGCTTTAGTTTTTAATTTTCTTCTCCAAGTGAAACGAGGTATGAGCTTTAGTTTTTAATTTCGGAAATTTCGCCAGGTACCCCTGGGGTATTGCAATTTTCGCGAGGTATACAACTCTTTTGCATATTTCGCGTGGTGCCCATGTGGTTTTAAATCATTTCGCCTCGTGCCCTTTCCGGTTAAATTTAACATTTTTGTGTTTCTTCCGTTAGTTTGCAATTAAAAAAAAAAGACAGAAAGAAAGTCAGAAGAACAACTTGATACACCAGAGAGCAAAGGAGACCAGCGCTGCTCGAACAGGAGAAGGCCGGCTCGGATCTGCTGCTCGAAGGCCGGCTCGCTACTGCTGCAACCGACGGGCTGTCCCTGCTGCTCGGATCCACTGCTGGAAGGTCGGTTCGCTACTGCTGCAACCGACGGGCTGTCCTTGCTGCGAGTGCTCGAAGGGCTGCCAAGCCAGGTAAGTATATGAACCTATAATTTAGGGTTTGGGGATTTAGGGGTTAGGGGTGAGGCAGATGAGGATTTGGGTGCCAAATCCTCCACAAATCGTCCTCCAATTGAAAACCGTCCTTATTTCACCTTGTTTCCACTCATGTTGATTACAGATAATTGCTCTACAGACATGTAATCTATGTTCTCTGTAGGCTATAGAGATTCTTAGCTCTTTTACAAAAAAAAAATTGGTACTGCTGGGATTGTTTCTTAACAAAAAAAAATGAGAACCCTAATAAAAACTCAAGTATCAAATTTCTGGTCAACAACACTGTTCATGTTATTGTTTCTTAATTTATTTGGTTATGATGATTATTGTTTTTGTTTTCTTTGAAGTCAGTGGCGATGATATGATCCAGTTTCTTCACAATCAAAGCACTGCAAACTTTGAAAGCCTTCGTGAAGGACAGGTAATCCTGCATCTGTTTTTCATGGTTTTGCATAAAAGTGCAATTTTGCTTATCGTCTCACTTGTGACCCGTAAGAGCATCTCTGAGATGCTTGCAAAGTATGTAGATTCACCTTGATGATTGATTGACTGTACTAAATCTTTACTGTTAGTTATAGTAGCCTTTCTATCTTTCTGCATTTAAAACTTAAGACTCCTTATGTAGGAATTTTCTTTTCAAATTTTACTTAGTTGGCCCAACTAACCCCATGAGGCTGTTAGGGTGTTTCTCAATTCTCCTACCCTCAGTAAATCCCCACAGCACCCATCATGGGGCTCAAACCTGAAAGGAGTGCATTATTCACCTTAAAGAAGGGCCTCTTGTTTAATCTATCTTAAAAAGAGTGCCTCTTTTACTAAGTCAGTACACTAAGTGCTTTCTGTTTGTGCATTTTGGAGTTTGTGAACAGGTATATGTTTTTTTCTAATAAAGTGGAGATCCGAGATATCACCTCATAGACATCCCTATTTGCGTTGCAAAACAGTTTTGGTAAAACTTGGTTAAATTTGCTCAAGTATTCCTTTATTTCAGGATGTGTTGTTTGGCCAATCCTAAAGTAATAATCTCCAACAAATTATTAGGAGATGCACTGCCTCACCTAACAATATTGACACTGGGTTTTAGAATATTATTTCCATGTTGTGTTTCCATTTAAATAAAAGGATTTGGCTGCTATACAAGTCTATAAGAAAATGTGTAGGGTTGTATGCCCTAAGAGTTTGAGTTTTTGTGCTTTAGAAGCATTACGAGAAAGTGATTGTCCATGACAGGTGGGTTGCTTGTATAGAATATTTGATTTATAGAGCATGATGTATAAAAACTGTTTTCAAAAAGCTGATTTTTCAGAAACTGATGACAGCAAAAATCAGTAGCAATGTGAAAAGTAAACAAGGGAGTAGTGAGCATTGGTCTGACCTTGTTAACCTATTAGCTCAATTGGTAGAGCATTGTGCTTAGGCACAAGATGTGGGTTCGAATCCCACGTAGGTTGTCTACTAGTTAGCATACATAACTTTGTTAATTGGCAAGTACTTCAATAGTCATTATAGCAAATATTTAGAGCTCTTAAATTTACAAAAATCATGTAGCTTATGTATTTTCTTCTTCATTTGTATCTTTGATTGAATAAATGAACAAAATCATCCAAAGCTATGATAGCAAGAGGTTGATACAATGTATGTGTGGCTTATGTGGGATTCGAACCCACATCTTGTGCCTAAGCACAATGCTTTACCGGTTAAGCTAATAAGCCAAAATTTTAAAAGTAAGACGATAAAATAACTTAACCAATCATGAAAACATTGTACCATCCAAATGATAGGTGTGCATTTTGGTGTCATTATTCTGAAGTACGAGTTCGTAGAATCCTCTATAGGTATCATTGATCACAGATGTCTCGGCCCTAGGTGATTCAGAGGACCTGTGTGGAAAGTCGAGCTTATAGACCCCCTTCACCTTGTATGTATCTGCAAGCTTCAATGGGGTGGCTGGATTTACAATATAGGAAACACCATTAAGAGTTTTCTTTGTTTTGCCACCAACTATGGATGGAGAATGCTTGGTACAATTAAACATATGCATTCAATAATAAAAGCATGTAGCAGCTAGCAAAGGGAGAACTACAACCTGATTGGGTGCTCGAATTTTAGCAAACCCTAAAACCCCTAAGAGAAATTTTTCCAAAATAAGGTGCCCATCAAGCAAATCAAATAAGAATGAATGAAACATAAACTCATATAACATAAATGCACCACAAACAATCAACTGGAGCCGTTTGCATTGAAATTTCAATACACAAACAGAGAATTGTTGGCAATTTAAAGACATTGGATCTAACCCGAGCATTGAGCAAATCCATCCATTACAGTACGTCAATGGTTGCATTGAAATTTCAATACACAAACAGAGAATTATTACAAAGTATGTAGTATGAGGAATTTCATACTCAAACTCAAAGTCCCCAATTTACAAACTCAAATTCCAGTTCACATCTATCTAAATTCTAGACTCAAATTCTCCAATTCGAAACTGAAAATCCCTAATTTGAAAATGAAAATCCCCAATTCATAAACTCATATTCACAAATTCAAACTGAAAATACCCAATTCAAAATTGAAAACCCCCAATTCACAAATTCAAACTAAAAATCCCAAATTCAAAACCCTAATTTTTGTAATTTTTCAAAATCGACTTACCTTCTCCATCCTCATCCTACTCCAGTGTCGCTCCAGCTCCAAAGAACAGTCGGCGCCTCTCGGTGTCGCTTCTCCTTCCTTGTGTCACCGGCATCGCTGGGACCAACTGAGCTCCACCGGCGATAATCTGGTCGGCATCGTGTATCAAACCCCTCGCCTCGCTCTCTCCCTCTCTCGCGACCTCCCTCTTCGCCCTTTGCTTTTCGCCCTTCCTTCTTCGACCTTTGTCTGCTTTTCGCCCTTCACTCTTCGCTCGAGCTTTCTTTCGTTTTGCAATTCGCTTTCTTTTCTTTTTTTTTTTAAATTCAGAAATAAAGGAGATGAATGGCTTCCGTTAATGTTAACACACAAAGGGCGTGATGCGAAATAAACCAAAACCTCAGGGGTACCACACGAAATATGTAAAAGAGTTGTATATCCGGTGAAAATTGCAATACCACAGGAGCACCCCGTGAAATTTCCGTTTTAATTTTCTTCTCGAACAGGTCTGTAATTATTTTTTAGAATGAAAATGACTTGTGTGCAATTTTGTGTAGATGATCTTTGTTAATAACCCTTTTCCATCTTGTTCGCAGCCATTATGACAAAAAAAAAAAAATACTCGGCACGTTTTTTCCAAAAAAAAACAGGGGGCTCCCGCATCCAGAGTCCAATATATTTGTCCATTTCCACTAATTCCCACTAGACCACACTAATTCCACGCGGCAACCTCTAATTGGTCCTTGTCAATAACCATGCCAATCTCTCTTCCTTGCACGCAAAGCTCTCCTCGGCTGCGAGAACTCCATTACCCCTCACCCCCCTCTTCCGGGGTCGCCTTGAGCCTCGATCTCGGTCCATCAATGGCGCTTTCTCTCTCTTCCTCTTCTCTTCCTCCAATTGCTTGCTCCCTCTACAATTCCAGCTCACTCTCCGCCCTTCCCCATGTCACTCCCAAATATACGACCCGACCTGCCAACCGTTCGGTCACCTCCACCCTCTCTCCTCTGCGGGTCTCGGTGCCTTCGACCCCTCCTGCTCTTACCTCCAACGAAGGTGACGCTCTAGACGACGTCTCTTTGCCGGAAGAAGTGAGGTCCGATGAATCGACAAAGTTCACTTGGCGGGACAATTGGTATCCAGTCTCTCTCATAGAGGATCTCGATCCTCTTCGTCCCACCCCGTTCCAGCTTCTCGGTCGCGACATCGTTCTGTGGTTCAACAAATCAACCAACGAATGGGTCGCCCTGGACGATAAATGCCCGCATCGCCTTGCTCCTCTCTCCGTAAGTCTCCAAAACCACACCCGCTCAAATTTCGTGATCTGCGCCGCCGAATTCCTCATTTGTGGAGATAGTTCTGGAAATCCTCGTTTAAATTGAGCTTCTACGTTTTATTTCAGCTCGGATTTGTCTTCAGAATTTGCTAGTATGCATGTCTATGTTTACTGCGGAGTTTCTTTGTTCTCCATGATTTACTCGGTAAGATGACACTCTATTGTTTTGATTCAGGAAGGGAGGATCGACGAGAACGGAGATTTGCAGTGCTCTTACCATGGATGGTCGTTCAACCACTGCGGCACGTGTACTCGGATCCCGCAGGCCTCTTCCCAGGGGCCAGAGGCACGGGCTGTTAATTCGCCAAGAGCCTGTGCCACCAAGCTTCCGACGATGGTGTCTCAGGGATTGCTCTTTGTTTGGCCCGATGAGAATGGCTGGGAGAGAGCTAAGGCTACTAAGCCTCCCATGTAAGTAACAACTTTTCCCGGCAATCCTTTTCAGTTGCTGGACTTTTTATATATAAATGTAATGAAATTAAAATAATATAAACAAGCTTAGGAGTCTTGACTTAGTTGGATTATTTTATTTTGTTGAATTCTTATACTTAGGTTGCCTGAGGACTTCGATAAGCCTGAGTTTGCTACAGTATCGATTCAGCGGGATTTGTACTATGGATATGATACATTAATGGAGAATGTATCTGATCCTTCTCATATTGATTTTGCTCACCACAAGGTAACTTCGGCCTGATGATCCCCTTGCATTTTTATTTATTGTCGTTCTCTCGTAGAGTATTCATGTTTAGATGGAGTACTATTAAAGACTGATTGTTATTTTAAGTTGAAATCATTTGAACTCTTCAAGAGAGTCAAAGTATGGTAAGATTATCAAAACAATTAATTTAGCTGTAGTTTGTCATTATGAGATTTTATCCCAACTTTCTCAACATTTCTTATCCAAGAATCTCAATAGAAGAATGGTATTTGGTGTTGACCTAAAATAATGTAGGTCACAGGTAGGAGGGATAGAGCCAAGCCTTTGCGATTCAAGGTAGAAGATAGTGGTGCTTGGGGCTTTGCTGGAGCAAATGATGATAACCCGAAAATCAGTGCCACATTTGTTGCACCTTGTTATTCTATGAACAAGTAAGTGTTATACTTTCGAGCTAGTTTCCATCCAAGAGAATCAAATGTCTTCTTTTTCAGTTTACTTAGTTTCCCATTATGATATTCTTGATTCTGGGTTATGGGATTTCGACCATTTGATATCTCATTCAGAATAGAAATCGACACCAAGCTTCCTGTACTTGGTGATCAGAAGTGGACTATATGGATTTGTTCCTTCAACATACCCATGGCACCTGGGAAGACTCGGTCAATTGTTTATAGTGCCAGAAACTTCTTCCAGCTGACTGTACCTGGTTCTTCTTGGTGGCAGGTAACCTTATAATTGTTACAGTAGATGATTTAAAATTTCCTTGAAACAATAATTATTCTAGTTTCTTTTTATGTTAAAATAAACCAATATCCAAGAGTTCAAACTGCCTAGTAAAAGATTTCATTCTTTAATATACACTCACCATCCTGAATCAGTTATCAGATATGCGTTATGGTCCAAGGCAACAGAATTAGATCTTCTTCTAGAAGTAGTTTGAGGTGACATAAGTCAGTCAATTGGAAATAGGGATGGAAGGATGTACCTGACTCACCATCCTAACAGCCTACCTACCTGATCCATTCGTCACCCCTTGAACACTATACCCCATCTGGTCCAGCCTTTACCCGAGGGTGATTCTGGTGGTTCGATGAATGAACAGGAGAAGTTGAATGTGTCTGTTGCAATTATAATAGGTGTAGTTGTGATGCTTAAGTGTTAAATGGTCGGGTGGATTGGGTGACAGGTTGGGTGATGTACCTTCACCCATTAGCCTATGTTCATTTGTCTCCAATATTTTCCCTCTTCCCACACAACTTCATTGATCTCTCTTATTAGTGATTTTCTTCACTACTCTTCAGCATTTGCTCTTCTATGGAAAAATGCACTATTCAAATTTCCTGCCCTTGGCCCTTAAGTTCTGCTCCTTTGTCTCCAATGTTTTTCCTCTTCCCATATAAGTTCAGTGATGTTTCTAAATGCAGCTTTAAGATGGAAGTGTAAAAGCTTTCCTCCCAAAAATAACAATGTTGCCTTGGAATCTGATCACCATTCATGTGACAAGCTAGCATCTTGGATCGACATGTTAAATGGTGTGATGTATGTTTTATCCAATAAGCTTGCACACAAACGATAAACAAACTACCATCTTGATATCCCAATTATTGAATATTTATGATGTGATCTACAACCCGATCTTTTTGTCATCTGCTTCTTAGAGATGGAAAATTCAGCCAATGATAACTAGATAACAGACCAACATTGTAGGGAGCTTAAATCCCCTAGCACTTGACTAAACCCATCGACCTGTATCCATGCTTTGCGAGATTTGTGCCAAATGGGGTCTTCAGTCGGACTCATATAAGCAATTCTACTAGAGAAATGACATAGACAAACATCAACATAGAACAAGAGTCAAACTCTCAAAAAACTTGGAATAAAATCTCACAAGTTTTATTCATGCAATTTTCAAATTGTATCCAAAAGCTAATGTCTTTAATCAAGAAGAGTTTCTAATGATTTATAATTTTGTATCATAATGAGACCTAAAATTGTGAAAATTATCAAAGTTCCTAAGATAAGGACAAGAATGAGAAAATCATAATCATTTGGGAGAAGTGTGGATTGGCCCTGTAAATCAACACAGCTTCCAAAAAGTGATAGTGTTGCAGACCAGTGTTCATGCAGAGGGATTCATTATCAGATAACACGGTCCCATGGCTAGCCATATTAAATCAAGAGGTCTACACTAGGCACAACATCTTCGTCCAACAATAAGGGTTTGTCATATGCAGACTTTCCTTTTTGAACTCCAATCTCTCCTCCTCTGGCTTGGGCCTTATGGTACTAATGAACCCAATGAAGCTCATAATCAGGCCACATCTAATGACCATAAAGGCCTAGGATTGGTCTCCACTGCAAATGAGTCTTTGGATCAACCCTTGTAGCCATGTAGGGCTTCTTGAGCCTCAAGGAGTGGGTCCTCAAATATCTTTAATAATGTAATAATTACTCTTTCCCTTTTAGACAATTGCTCGGGGCTAGCTTTCTATTGTTTATTCCCTTGTCTCTTTTCTTCTTTGCACTAACTGAGATGCAACCTTTTACCACCAAATTTAGTTGAAGATAAACGTACTCTTAGCACATTCTAGGTCCAGTACCATTCAACATATGTCAAGCAACAAATTATAAAAATCAAAAACTTCCTGTTGAGTTAAATTGGAGGAACAGGTTCTTAGAGTAAGGTACAGGCTTTCATCGCATAAGGGGTTATTGGATTGTATCCAAATATCACAGATCTAATTTTCTTCATCAACCTGGACACTTTATCTTTCTGTTCTTTTGAAAAGGATGGTAATTTGTACCATAAATATCAAAATGTGGTAAAGAATAGGTTTGACAGGCAAGCTGATAATATATGACGCCTAAATCACATTGCAGCTTTGCCTTGCTTATTTTTAAATATTACGGAGTATAAAATTCCAACACTTCTCATCTCAAACTTGGACTGACGCATGATTTGTAATTTGCACCAGGTGGTGCCTAGATGGTATGAGCATTGGACATCTAACAAAGTCTATGATGGAGACATGATTGTGCTTCAGGGCCAAGAGAAATTCTTCCTTTCACATTCAAAGGAGGGGTTTGGTGATGTCAACGAGCAATATACAAAGATCACTTTCACTCCTACACAGGCTGATCGCTTAGTATTGGAATTTCGAAAATGGCTGAGGCGGCATGGCAGTGGAGAGCCTGATTGGTTTGGGCCTGCCAGTCAACAACCGTTACCGTCAACAATATTGTCTAAACGTGAGGTTAGAACATCTTCTGAATTCATTTTTTCCGCATAGTTTTGTGGTTTTGCATCACATGTGCATTTTGATTTTTGAAACTTATTTTATTACTGAGAGGCATTCCCTTGCGGGCTTGGCTGTGGATGATATGGGTATATACACAGGATTTGGTCTGATCCTTGATGTACATAGATAGTAGAGTAGACGTGTTGTTTGAGACAATTAATTATCAAGATCTATCTTTAGAAAGTCTTATCTAAAGAAGGTATTTTTCTATAGAAGGATTATTGTGGTTGATTTATCTACAATAGGTTCTAGATAAGGTAGGTTTATCTATATCTAGGTTTATCTATATGTTATCTGTAGAAGGTTCTCTATTATAAGGCCTGTAGGTTGGAATTATAGTATCCATCAAAACACCACGATAATAAGAAACCCTAGCTGAAGAGAGGTTCTTGGCAGAACACGGAAATCCTTTGTGTCCTATTCTTTCATTCTCTTTCTCTTTAACGATATTCACTCGTGAAAGTTGCAGTATCTGAAAATGAACTTTAGCAAGTTCAGGCAAAGAATAGATCAAACAAATACAGTGAAGACAAGGATCTTGAACTTAGTAGATAGGGGCTGTTGGCAAGACTTCACATGCACAATTGGGAAGATACTATTGCATTTTCTGATATTCATTACAAAGACAACTAACAAAAACCTAGAAAGAATAGATCAAACAAACACACTGAAGACAAGGATCTTGAACTTAGTAGATAGGGGCTGTTGGCAAGAGTTCACATGCACAATTGGGAAGATACTTTTGCATTTTCTGATATTCATTACAAAGACAACTAACAAAAACCTAGAAACAGCCTCATACGATAAACAAATCCAAATCTACTTCTAGGAATATGCTGAACTTTTGATAATAGTTGTAGTGGGATGTTAAATGATAATCAAACTGAAAAATGCTAACTTAATAGCCTGACAACTACCTGTTGATGGAAAATAGCTCTGCAGAAACAAGTGGGCTACAAATCTGGAAAATGGTAAAAATGGATTATACTAATTGGAAAATGGGTTAGAACAAAAGAGAGAAAATAATAAAAATGGATAAATGAGTAACTTGGGTCTGTATCATGGTAATAGATGTATCCACTGAAGATATGAATGCAATTTAACTGCTCTCAGGTTTGACCGTCTTTCTCCAAGCGTGCTTGATTCATTGTAGATTGAATATTTGGACGTTTGTTTTTTCTTCATAAAATGTGAATTGTTTATCCTAATCTTCACACCAAATGTTAGGATCTTTGGTTAAGGTGTATGCTGGTGCCATATTCTTTAATTGTAGCTGTGTTTTAATTAGTTTCCTTACTTCACAGATGTTGGACAGATTTGAACAGCACACACTCAAGTGTATGTCGTGCAAACATGCTAATGAGTCATTCCAGACCTTACAAAAGGTCCTGATTGGAGCAACGGTTCTGTTTGCTGCAACTTCTGGCATTCCTGCTGGTGTGCAGTGGAGGATCATTTTGGGCACTCTTGCAGCTGTGAGTGCTGGCTTAGCTTATGCTTTGCACGAACTCCAGAAGAACTTTGTATTTGTGGACTACATTCATTCTGAAATCGATTAGTTTCAGAAAGTAAAACGTTCACTCTCCATCCACGCACCTTTGAGTCTCTCCTGTTGTATTAATTTAGAATAGAGGAAAGCCCACCAAAAAAAAAAAATTGGAATAGAGGAATGAGAAAATCTTGTATCTCTGTACTGCACATACAGAACTGTACATTTGACACCCCAAACTCATATGTAAAATTAGCAATTATAGGAATTTAAAGCTTGAGTTTATCAAACAGTTGACAAAGATATTCTACTTTTTCCAAGCATATCAAATCTCCCTTTTTGTCCATCAGTTCACTTTGCTGCTGCTGATACATTGTTTTAGCATATCAAATCTCCCTTTCCAAGCAGCCAGTAACATAAATTGTTTCTTGTCTGTTACTAATATGTGTTATTCTGCAGTACAGATTTTGTTCACATATGAACAAGAAAGCGCGATGTATCATTTTGATCATGAATGATATACTGTTTATATGAAATATACAACATCTGATGTTGGAAGCAGGGAAATTGTGCATCTGGCGTTATCATCAGATGAATTATTATCATTGTCAGTTTCTATTGCTAGTTCTGAAGAATATCTTGTTGCCATTAGTAACAATGCTGCTGTTTGTCAGTTCCCTGCCTGCGTATGTAGAAAAGTTGATACATAAAAATTGTGCATTTTCTATTATGCATATATTATGATAAATTCATTACATATACCTTATGTACATTGTCTATAATATTTTCCTTCTCTATCCATGGCAGACAAACTTTAGAACTGATTATTCGCTCTCTTCCTCCCGAATATTAGCAAAGGTGAGTTTTCCGCTGACACTGTTCTCCAAACTGTCAAACTGCTTACAGATGGGCACAATATCTTTATCTGATATTTTTCCCATCTCTTTGAGCTTGTAAATGACATATTCAGATTTGCTGCAAACAAAATAATGATATGGTAAGAAACATCCTGTCCATACCAAATTAACTACAAACCATTCTAAGTGCAAAAAGGTGTTTTGATTTGGTAGATAAATCAAAGTTTATGACTTGATCTGTGCAGTGATTAGTACCATTTAATTGTACTTGAGAACCTCAGCCCATCATTGTGCATTGAACCACCTGTTAAGTGTTAACATGATTCTTATCCAAGTCAGCTAGTATAGATTCTGTTTGATTGTTCTAGGAGACCTGAGATCATCCGATCTAATCTCTTCCCTACTCAGCATGGTAATTTCTGATGCACATGAACTCCATCATTAATGATTGACATGATACCGTTTTTTTTTATCCTTCACAAGTTGAATTTATTAGTTTATCAGCAGTAGTTAGTAGGAATAATATTGGGACCTCATCTGCTTCCTATTTCCTTAGCATATCTTCCTCAACGGAGAGAGGATTGGTTTGGTAAAATTCAGTTCAATCTATGTTCCGTGCCAATAATAGGCGCTCTTAAAGAAGTAAAGAGTGAAGGATATCATTGAGATGCACTATCCTAGCATACTTGTTGTTTTGAGTGGAAGCGAGCAATAAGACCTTTTTGCAACCATGGATGCAACTGGAGATACTCCAGGGTACATGATTTGAATCAAGGGTTCATTTTTGATAGTTCAATCTCTCATTTGTGACCCCTTTGTTGCGCCTTTGGTTTCTATGGCCTCATATTTATCTCACCTAAAACATAGCACATAGACACATAGATAGAGTACAGGAACTTTCCCTATCAAACTCTCAGTTAAATTTATCTGCAACTCAAAACTTGCTATGATTGCTGTGTGTCAGTAGGACAATGCGGTGTGGGTTAGTTAGTGCAGATGTTTGAGGAGCTAGGTTGCGCGTATATCTCACTGTATTGATCATATTATGGGGGATTTTGGTAAAGAGAACCAAACTAGAAGCAGAATACTCATCTATTTATAAGATATTGTTATTTTAAACATCATTCCCTTTTCGTCCATTCTTCATTGTCCACATCAGAACCAAAAATAGTTTATTGTTCATTTGGGTTATGACTCATATTTTGCTAATCTACCATTTCCTTTTCTATCCCCATTTATTACACATTTCCTGATTCTTTCCCCTTTCCCAAATGGTCCAGGTTGCAGGAGTTAGGAGGCATGTTTGGCAACTGGGCATATGCAAAGAGGTCAGCTTTTAGTGTTTCCATATCTGCACTTGCTAATTGCTTCAAAAAATATTAAGCTTTACATGCCAATTATCAAATTCCTGATCAGGGGGAAAAAGGCATACCTGATTGATCCATCATTATCCCAGTCTGCAGCCACAAGATCCCCAAGACTCATCTTCTTCTGAAGCACCCAATTCGCCATCCTACGATTCCTCTTATCGATCCTGTACTCGGTCAGGTACAGAAAGGCTCTGGCCACTGCGAGTGTGCTCAACAGCAGCCAAACTATTGCAAAGCACCTCCCTTGCACCGTCTGGAAATTATAGTCACCATACCCCACAGTTGTCACAGAGGTCACAGACAGATAGAAACTATCCACCCAGCTCAAACTTTCAACAAAATGCACAGAGATTGTCCCCACAGCTAAACAGAACACAACAACTCCTAGTGCTAGTCCAACTTTGGTCCTTATTCTCATCCTCCCCTTCTCCTTATCCATCACATATGTATTCACCATGAAGTTGAACCGATTCTCATCCATCGCGCCCAGTAGGACTGCCTCTTGCCTGTCGAGAACATAGGTGACCAGCCCATTGAGGAGGATATCAATGAACCCAAACCCAACCAGGATGAAAACACAGGTGAACAGCTTGGTGAAAGTTGTGTCCGGGACAATGTCTCCGTAACCAATTGTACACAAGGTTACCACAGTGAAGTACAAGGCGTCGACAGGGACCAACGTCTTGTGACCACTGAACATTTCATGGGCTATCATGAACACGGTAAGCCCAATGGCTACATATATCAGAAGGCCAATGGACGCCAGCCGGACAATCTGAGCCGAAGACTTAGGCTTTAGCTTGCCTATGCTGGACGCGGCTCTGGCCAGCTCGAGCTCATCGGTGAATATGGAAGGAGCAGAATGAGATCTCCTGGTGAGTCTCCTCTTCTCTGTCAAGTTTGCAAGCAGATTCTTAAGTGAGTTCTTGGGTGTTGATATGATGGTGGGCAGCACCGAATCATTGTTGAGATCAAGGAAGCCTGAAGGATAACCTCTTCGACCTGGTGTTGTAGCTGTTCTTGGGGTCTCTTCTATGGTGATAAAAGGTTCATCCATGAGAAAACCTTCATCACAATGAGCCCTTTTTGTCCCCTTCAGTTTTAACTACATATTTCCTGTGATTTGATTTCTGACTTCTTCTTTTGGGGATCTGAAATGGTGGAAATGGTTTAGTTTTTGAGCTACCAGTCTCTTGGGGTCTCTTGGGGGTGTTTTGGGTTTGTTCATTAAGATGATTCCCTGCACATCTGTCAGTCAACCATATATTTAACCTGTCACAGTTGGTTTTTAACTTCAACTTGCTTCATTTTTCATAGTCAGTTATGTGATGATCCTTGTGATCTGCTGCTTTCATGATCCAGCTGAATTAGGTCTCCATCCAAGTGCTAGGTGGGCTTGTACCATCCGATCTCACAGCCTCCGATCTTGGCCGTTGATTCGACTTCCACAAGTCCCGGATCGCTCCTTCTGTCAATGAAAATAAAGTATTCACAAATCCTTACAAGTACCGTGTAGTTGTGGTATTGTGCAATGCTTGTGAGTGATTTCTTTTTGTAGGTTGGACCATCTGGTGGCCAGTTAATAGTGCCACAACTCACTTCATCTTCCAAGAACCCTGGTAATTTCCAGAGCGGATCCACTGTGTCAAACTCTTTCTTGTCTCCATGTCCTCACAAAATTCCCCCTTTTACTATATTTTTTAAATTTTAATTATTTTTCTATTTTTTTTAATCTTGGGATGAGAGAGGGAAAAACACGGGGCCTTGTCCCCGAGGACAGGGGATCTCGGCCGAATTAACAGAGGCGGAGCCAAGGGACATTGGGAGCATGTGCCCCTTTCTCTCATCTATATATATTTTTTCTTGTTGATAGCTTTGTATTAATATATAATATGCCATGTGACTAAAAAAAGTTATGAATATTTTAAAATGAAAGACCTATATGTTATTTCAATAAACAAAACCTTTTATATATGCTCCTATTTGAAATATATGTTGTTTGATTTTTTAACACATTTTTTAAAAAGCTAAAAACTCTATAAAATATTAATTTTTTAAGTATATTTATATTTATTAGTTATGAATGTGAAATTATTTTTATAATTTAATTAAACAAAAGTTGATCCATTATAGAGTTTTTATCTTTAAAAAATGTACCAAAAAGTTAAACAATCGATATTTTAAGACTGAAGGAGTGTTACTTATATTGACATTCTTAAACTCTAGTTCATCTCTAGAGCTTCGAAATGAGAGATTATATTGGTTACACATTATTATTCGGACCTTCTATTCGCACGACAAAATCTCGCCACCTGCACGGTACCGGTGCCGACTTCTTGAGTCGGTAAGCAGAGAGCTTATGTCGGCTTCCTGGGTCGGTAGTATTATTGCCAACACAGACTTTCTAAGTCGGCTTTGTGTAGTACTGGTGCCCAAACGGACCTCTATAAATGAGGGACTTGGCATGGGTGAATTCAAAGAGTTGGAACAACCTCCGAAAGAACCCGTAGTCATCATCCAAACCATCTGAAACCCATCGTTGAAAACCATTTACATGCTGTCACTGGAAGAAGAAGATCGAGTTCAGCTACCATTCAACATTTACAGTTATAGTGATCCGAAGGAGCTGGTGATGAATCTCGAGGTAAACTGTTCATATAACTTTAAAGTTTTTATAGCTATATAGAGTTCTGGTGAGTGGTGACGAATCTCGAAATAAGTTGTTCATATAGCGTGAAGGTGTAATTTGAATGATGATACAAGCTAGATTGGGGAATCATAATAAAATGTTTATGTAATCTTAATTATAATCATATAAATAGTGTTATTTGATCATATTGTCAATTTCAATATAATGTATTTTTGCATAGCAATTTGCTTAGGATATAAGTTATATTATGCGGGAACAAAACCAACCTTTGGATATGAGTACGGATTATAGTTTGATGTTTCAAATGGGCCAATCAAGTGAACATGAAGGCATGAGCTAGATATATAGGGAAGGTAAAGAACATGGTATTTGTGACCAGTCGGTCATGGAAGAACAAAATGATTGGATTAGGTACCAACCTTTATGATGTTGTTTCCATGCGTTATCGTGATGGACATGATCTATACGACGAACAAGTAAGATTGATCACATTTTAGAATTATATACATGTCATACATGTTAGTTTTCCTTGTACTAGTTCATATAAATGGTGTAGGTACCAAATGTTCTTGCTGTAGATCGTGGGGATTACCAGCACAAAGAACGCATTTGCAATTGTGCTCGTTTTTATGGCAGGGGAGACAACAGATCACTATAGTTGGGCACTGAGGCGACTACGTCATTTGTGCGGACACCACCTCTCAGAAGTCATTGTTATAGATAGAGAGTTGGGTCTTATTACGGTTCTTCGAGAGGTTTTCCCTACGGTAAAGTATATGTTGTGCTTGTGGCATGTTATGTGCAACGTCGAATTAAAGGGGAGGCTTACAGAATCAAGCGAGAAGTGAAGCGTTATACAATGGTTGTTATGCCTTTTTTGAGTCGAAGACTGAAGAAAGTTATGAGGTCCCACTGTAATCGATGAGGGCGATGTGGCAGGCCCGTTGGGGTCTGACGGAGTATCTTGAAGACACTTGACTCACAGAATTCGAGATTATTGTTAGTGCATGGGTTGATCGATTTCTACATCTTAGGATGCGTACAACAAATATGTAAGTTCTTCCCACTTGTCGCACCACTTTTTTTAATTGTCTAACTATGCTTTACCGTAGAGGGATGTGTGGGTCCCAATTTGGTCAAAGAAATACCCGAAACTCCAAAACCCGCTCTCTTGACCTTATCTCGAACCAATTTTCGAAATAAATTATAGATTTTCAAATCCAAAATAATAATTCTCGTTGGTCGATAAAATAACAATCGGGATCCGAAAAATATTTTAAATAGACTTGGTATAAGAAAGCGGGATAAATCCGTCTTTAAATCAAATTCAAATTTATGCCGAAATTCATTTCGAAAGAAAATAAAATTATTTTGCTCGAGAACGGAGATTTTCAAAATTTTCGGAATCTTGGAAATTAAATCAGAATTAAATCAATATTTTATAAAATAATATTTTAAAATTTTGGGTCTTTATAGTAAGGAGATTAAAAGCACTAGATGTAGTAAACCAACCTTTTGTATCTGGCCACCAATACAGTCTGTCTTCAAATTGGTTTGTAGGTAGAGGGATGTCCATTATCTCTTTGGCTATGTCAGCAGGGAGCAATGGCTCTAATTTTTCTTGCCACCATTGGCTACCCATTATATACTCACTGACCGTTTCATTAAAGTTGATTGCAGAGTTGCAGTCAACTCTTTTCATTATAGGGGTTGCTGTAATCCAATTATCTTGTCGAAATTTAATGAATTTTTCAATTCCTACAGACCATATAAGGCCCATTTTAAATTTCGTTATACGAGTGCATAATTTTGACCACTGCCAAGACGCACTTTCACGTTGATCATAACATAAGATACGTTTATGTTTCAGGTATTTATATTGGATTAGTCTAGTTCATACATTGCCTAGTTCAACTAAAACTTTCCAAAGCAACTTCATCTGAAGCGCTTCATTCATATCCTTTGTTTTCCTAACGCCTAGTCCCCCATGGATTTTGGATTGGCATACTTTGTTCTATGTAATAAGTGGGCTATGTTGGACGTCTTTGTTCTTAAAAAAGTTTGATTTAATCTAATTATTTATGCATTGCTCCTAGAAAGAGAAAGCTTTGCATTACATACAGAGGTTTCGATGCTAGATTCGTCGTGATAAGAGTGGCTCTACCTTGTTGGAAAAGCGAGTTAGCATGCTATTTACTAAGTTGGTCTTTTAATTTACATACAATCTCCTCAAAGGTTTATTTTGTTACTCTTCCATTATTAATCAGGCAACCCATATATTTCTCTAAGTTGCTCTCATTCGAGATATTTAGGTAACCCTCGATATCTGTTATTCGTTAGCGGGTATACCACTAGTCACCTAAAAAACTGATTTATGGTAGTTCACTTGTTGTCCGGAGAAACTGCAATAATCCTCTATGATTCTTTTAACTTTTGTGCTGCCGGGGGCATTACCTTTGGTGAATATGATTATGTCATATGCGAAAGGGAGAAAAGAAATACGGGGATCGTTCTAGCCAAATCGGAAACCGATATCGTTGTCCTTATAGTTCACCTCGTAGGCAAGCTTTCTAGTAAGGATCTCAACACCAAGAATGAACAAGAAAAGGGACAAGGGATCACCGTGTCCCAGGCCCCGTGTAGGTCTGAAAGGTTCTGTAGGGCCATTGTTGACCAAAACAGAGAATGAAACTGAAGTGACATACCACTCCATGATTAGACTTATAAATTTGTGATGGAAGCCAAATTTTGCAAAAATTTATTTTGTGAAATTTCAACTTACTCTATCATATGCTTTCTCTATGTCTAAATTTATTGCTAATCAACCCGTTTTTCCTTTTCGCATTTTAAATGGTTGAAAATTTTCATATGCAATGAGGACATTGTCCTGTATTGCCCTATCAAGGACGAAAGCCCCTTACAAAGGATGAATTAGTCTTACAATAATTGTTTTCATTCTACCCGTGATGATTTTAGATATGATCTTATAAATAGTGGAACAAAGGCTTATTGTTCGGTAATGATTTATTGATGAGGGGTTATCACATTTGGGAATCAAAGAAATAAATGTGTGGTTTATTTGGCGAAGAATTTACCTAAATGGAAGAAGGTTTTAAAGACCTAGGAAATTCCACTACCAACAATATCCCAATACTTTTTATAGAATTTTGCAATCATACAGTTAGGACATGTGGATTTATTATTCCCTAAACTAAACACTGCATTTTTAATTTCACTGTTAGATGGTTGTTGGATAAGGAAATTGATCTCTTCATGACAGTTGGGGTGATAATATCCAAGTATTCATTCAGTCGAGATTGGTCCATGAATTGGCTAGCTAGTACGTAAATCGCTTTTCAAAATCTCTTTTAATCTCATTTCTAACATTCTCTTTCCCTAAGATGATAGTACCATCTGAGGAGGTGACTGATCTAATGATTTTTTTGATTCCTTCTACCAGTGGCAATCATGTGGAGTAGGAGGAGTTGGCGGCAGCTAGTTTTAGGTTCTTAGATTTCACCCATTGGTTCCAGTAGGTTTTCTGAAATAAGAGTAACTTTTCCTTTTTTTGTCAATAGGTTTTTCTCTTTAGTTATTATTCTAGAATCAAGGTGATAGTTCGGCAAGGACTATATATATTCGTACTAATTCATCTTTTCTTCTTTTAGTTGATGAAAAATGTTTCTGAAAGTTTTTTTTTTTTAATTCGAATACTTAGCTTTTTGTTTGAGTATCCTAGTTCTGTGTTAAATTTGGAACACAACAAAACAATAGCAGGTAACACACCTAACAGTGAAATTAAAAATGCAGAAATCCACATGTCCTGACTGTTATATATAATTTCACTGTTAGATTATTTGGCAATGTTGTAGAAATCGCTTCTCTGTAACCATTTGTTCTCAAATTTAAAAGGTGGTGCTTTAGATTTGATGTTAAGAGAGAGATAGTAATCAATATAGGGCAGTGATTAGAAGAGGAGAATGCATCGTTTTTTGTTATTAGCTAGTGATGAGAAATTTCGATGACTTCATGTTGTTCCAAAACATTTACTGTTCCCACTATTTTTTTTCTCCATGTGAATTGGTTTTCAAAAGAAGGATACTTACCATTGAGCAGTCATTCTTAAATTGTCAAAGTCTTTGAAGACGCGAGGTAGCACAACAATGCCACCCCATTTATCCGCACTTTGTTCAATCTCAAGTGTGACGACTACGTTTGACTAACACTTGTGAAATTAGGGGTGGACACATATCCCGCAAATCCCCAGCCGTCCCACACACACACATATAGATCATTTGTACACAAGCCTTAGGGTGTACATTGTACAGAAATATTATTCGGTGAAATGTGAACATTATTCTCTGAAATTTGAAGCATTATTCGGTGAAATGTGAGTATTATTTAGGGGAATGTGAAACATTATTTGGTGAAATTTGAAGCATTATTCGTATAAATTGTAAGTATTGTTTAGGGAATTGAGGTTTCTTTTATTTGAAATAGATGAACAAAAAAACTAAACATTATTCGGTAGAAAGTTACAAATTATTCAGTGGAATTGGGACGTTTTCATCTAAATTGAACGGAAAAATAAAACATAACATTATTTGGTAGAATGTTTCACATTTCACCGAATAATATTTGTATACAATGTACACCATAAATGGTGTGTACACCGGAACCACACCATATATATATATATATAAATAAGTAGTACTATACAACTTTTCAAAAAATATATATAGTATACAGAATATATATATATATATATATATATATATATATATATATATATATATATATATATATATATATATATATAATATACAGTGTATAAACAACACTATATATACACTTTGTATACATTGTGGGTATATATAGTGTATATACAACACTTTGTATATACACTTTGTACATATATATACATTGTGTATATATATAAGTTTATATTTAATATCAGTGTGTGTCTCTCTCTCTATTGTGTAATTATACGTATAAAATATGTCCAATGTGTATATATATAAGGAAAATCGTAAAATATAAAAATATTATAAATCTATATATATGTTATGTGTCTTTAAAAACCGCAAAATATATAGGAATTTTAGAATTTTTTAGAATTGTTTTTATCTCATGGACAGGGTATGTTCCGTCTCGGTCCCGTCCCGTCCCGTGAGAGACAAAGTCTGCATAAGATTTAAAAAACAAATAGTGAATCCCATCCTGCAAAAATTACGCGGGACGGGATGTGGGACGGCCTCCATCCCGTCCCGTCCCGTCCCCTCCCGCGCCCACCCCTGTGTGAAATACAATAGGTCATTGCGTTTTCCCCAAATATTATTATTATTAATTTATTTATTAACAAATTATTATTAGTAGTAAAATTCTGTATTATTTGAATTGAAAGTATAGCTGGCCAGAAGCATGTCTAATTACAAAAACCCAGAGAGGCAACTTTAGACGTTCAAGATGGAAACCCCTCACCCTCACCCTCACCCTCAAGAGAACCAGTGCGGATCCACTGTCCCGAACTCTTCCCTGTCACCCTGTCCCTCCTCACAAAACCCCACCTTTTACTATTTTTCTTTTTCTTTTTACAAATTTTAATTATTTTCTTTTTTTATTTATTTTGGGGTGGGGAGGCCAAGGCACGGGGGCCTGTCCCTTTGGGGACAGGTGATCCCGACCGCAAGAGAATACGCCCCCTTTTCCTCACTTCATCTCCAATGGAAACCCCATACCATCCTACTCGATCTCCAATCTTGCCTCAATCTCCAATGGATCTGTCGCCCTGCTACACACCACACTAATCTACTGTTCTTCCTTCAAACTAAAGCTCTTCCGATTCTGGATCTGGGCTGCTCCTTCCTCTCCGATCAATCGAAAAACTCCTCGTCCTCCTTTCACATTCGTTTTGCAGGAGGTAAGTAACCAAATTGCCAAACCCAATCTTTTTTTGTGCCTCCTAAATCTCTATCTCTGCCCTCGTATTGTTACTTTATGGCCTTGGATTCAGATTTCAATCCTTCGTTTTCCTAACCCTAAAACTCATCGGCCTCCTCCAAATCTGAAAAATCCCAATCTGTCTCTTTATAATCGTTACGATAAGACCCCTCATCTAGTTTCCGGGTGGATTTGGTTTCCTAGGCGTTCTCCTTTCGTCATCTCTGTTTACGGGTGCTCTCAGCTCTCTGTGGGTGACTCTTTGTTTGCTTGCTGTGCTTGGGTCGTTGGTGGCTTGTGTATTTATGATGGCTTCTGTTTGTTGGACCTCTCTTCCACTTTAGTCTATCCATGGTATACCAGGTACAATCTTTGCTTTGAATCTTTTATTATACCCATTATTGGACTCAAACTTCATCCTTTGCATTACTGCTATATATACTTTAAATCAACACAATGTAATGTTCATTTTAATCAACTTATATATGATCTTTGCTCTCCTTTTGCCAAGGAAGCCCCCTACTTTCTTAAAACAAAGCAAGATTACCCAAAATCTATTATATTGTATTGTTGTATGAGTATTAACTTATGCCATGTGATAGTGGTTCACATGGCCTGTTCCTCAGTGAACAACAACTCTTGTATACCATCTAATGGGAAGCCTATCGGCGACACCCAATCAAACTCATCACCTAATGGGAAGCCTACCGGCGACACCCAATCAAACTCATCACCTACTGAGCAATCACCCAAACATACCACAACAAACACCTCATCCTCCAAGTTGTCTAAGTACGACATGAGGAAAGGTAAGATTGACATAATTACCTTCTACTCTCAACTCACTAAATCTAAGACAAAATTTAAGACACTGACTGGCTGGATTCTCTTTTGCTTAGTCTTGTGTGCACCTATTGAAATCTCCAAACTACAAACAAATCTTATTTTTGCTCGGCAGTATTGGCTACTTATGTATCATGACCTTTTAATATTAATCGGGTTGCTCATCTGCTATCCGCTCCCTTTTACTGATTTACTCTGTACTGCTTTGGTTGTTTTCTACTTCTTTACCCTCGACTTCGATACTAACTACGCTCGAGGGGATTCCCCCCTTGAGCATCTGGACTCTCAATCTGATTGGCAGGGTTGTTCACATTACCATTTCATTAGCAATTTTTGGCTCATACTCAGAAATATCACTCTGAATTCCACACCCTATACTGTTGTATCTGCTTCCTAGGTGCTGATGTTCTTTGCACTCGAGTCACCATTGGTAAATAAACTTAACTTTATCTTACTTACTTATAAGATTCTCCTCATTTTTGTTTTTGAACTTGCACTTGATGATGTGTTGCTTATCCCTCTAAACCATTACTCATCAGGGGCCTCCCCAATGAGCAACCCCCTTACACTGCTCACCCAACTACCCATCAGTACAAAACTGAAGACCATCTCCTTTGAAATGCTTAATAATTTTTGTATTTGCATCCATCATCTAGGCTACCTATATGCTTTATCTGTACTTAATTTACCAAACCGCTTGCCCAACTTCTGGTATGCAACAACAAATATCATAAATAATGCACAAGTCCCCTTTAACATGATGATTCCTCTAGTTTGCATTTATATCTCATTACTGGATTATAGTTCTATGAAATCCCCTGGAAACTTCTGTATCCATAACCACTTAACCACACTGAATATATGTTCTCCACATCGATCTAAGCATTTTAAAGTCTTAGTCTATTTTTATCTAGCAATTAGGAATCAGAAATCTGCAACAATAAGCAATCATTATAATATAAATCTATATTTATATTATGCACCCTGGACTGATCAACTTACTTTCTGCTTGTGTCTTGAATTGATGATCACTTTATGCGACTATTACTTGTACACTCTCAGCTTATGCTATTTTAAAGGCAATTTTTATATGTCAATTTCATTCCAACACCTCAATTTCTCTCAAAACTACCATGCAATCATAAATTATCAGGGCACTGACTTGACTCGAGGGAGGATCTCTATCGAGTCTTTGAAACTGCCATTTACTATGCAGGACTGTCTTGAGTGGCAGAATAAATAAAGAGCAAGCAACACTCAACCAACTACTGATCCTAATGAAATCACAGCTATTGAGCCTCCCAACTGCTGGCTGCATCTGTACGGGTCTGTTTTCATGGGGCTCCTGTTTCATTTGTGCCTTGAACTTGCAATGTGTGAATTTACTGATTGTAACAAGCTTTGGACTCTTAAATTTATACCTCTCTCTACAAACTATCTTCTACTACTCTCTGTTTATACTATGTTGCCGCAGAATTGTACACTTTGTTTCGTCGGTCTTCAACAATGTGACTCTAATAAGCTCCAACTTCATTATCTCTTAAAAAGCTCTATAAACCAATCTATTTCTCATACTTCACAAGACAACTTTCTAAATCTACCTAGATGCTTAGCTACTTGGTTGTGGGTTTTTGGGCCGGCTTCTGCCCTCAACTCATATAATTACCCACCTACAATGGATTATACTCCTAAACTATATGATAGACTATCTAATAAAATCAAACTAAGAGTAAAGCAGATTATGAAAGCACTAGTTAAATCTAAATATAGTTATCACAAGATTTACCTTGCCTCCTCCAATAGTGTCAAATGAAGTTTAGTTATTGGAATATTAGAGGTCTTGGTAGGAAAAATATCTGGACTCAGATAGAATCAACCTGCAGAATGGATCACATCAAAATTCTAATGTTAGCGAAAACAAAGTTGCAACATCCACCCTCGGATAGTTGTTGGAGAAAACCTGGATTCGATAACATGCATTTCTGCCCTTCCGCGGGACTCGCTGGTGGGCTCTGTCTCTTGTGGAAGGAATCCCAACTCCAAAATGAAACATTACAGTAACAAATTCGGACAATAGAATAATACAAGCAACATACAGAAATAACACGCTCAATATAGAAATCACAATTCTTTTCGTCTACGCCCCATCCCAGGAAGAAGATAAAAATTGGTTTTGGACCTCACTGTCAACTACCATAAAAAATATTAAGGGTAATGTGATAATAATTGGCGATCTAAATGAAATTCTCGAACCAAATGACAAGATGGGTGGCAATCCTCCAAGCTCGAACAGATTTACTAGAATCAAAGAGATAATCACAACGCACAACCTAATAGATGCCCCAACTTTTGGAAACAGATTCACCTGGAGAAAACGCCCTCACGGGATTGACAATATCTTTGAAAAACTAGAAACCTAAACTGCAACCTTTCAAGTTTGAAATGGCCTGGACTTCCAGGCCAGATTTCGAAACGCTTATCCGCAGTGCATGGCGTGTTGACACTCCAGGGTCTCATATGTACAAATTAACCAAGAAGCTGCAAGAAGTAAAAAAGAAAAGCAAATTATGGAGCAAAGTAACTTTCGGCAATATTTTCTGCCAAATAACTCTAGTGGAAACAGAACTACAGGATCTACAAATCAAGCTTTGTAATTCTTATGATCACAACCTAGATAATAAAATAAAAAGATTAATTGTAAAGCATGCCTCCCTTTTAAGCTACCAACAGAAATACTGGGGACAAAGGGCGAAACGAATCCATATTAAGTCAGTGGACGCTAACACCAAGTACTTCCACAGGATTGCAACGGAAAGACGAAATAAGAACATAATAAGAAATATCCAAACAATAGCTGGGATCACTCTAACTAATGAAAAAGATATTCGAGATGCCATCAAGAATGACTTCGTAAATAGATTCTCACAAAATCAAAGACAAAGAATTCCGAGTAACCTACTCAGCAACATTGGTAATGAAATTACAGATGTGGACAATGACTGGCTGACAAGACAAGTTTCAAACTCTGAAATTAAAAATGCAGTATTTAGCCTAGCAAGTGACAAATCTCCCGGACCTGATGGATTTCCCGCGGGTTTTTTTAAGAAATATTGGCACATTATAGAACCCTCTGTCATTAAGGCAGTTAAGAGTTTCTTCCTCAGTGACAGGATCCTAAAACAAATAAACCACACCTTTATTGCGTTAATACCAAAGTGCGACAACCCGAAGACAACATCCCATTACAGACCAATTAGCTTATGCTCGACTACGTACAAAATCATCTCTAAAATATTGGCAGGAAGACTAAAAAAGATCATCCCTAAAATACCATTACAAAGTGCCTTTACAGCAGAGCGGTCCATACAAGACAACATCCTCATAGCTAATGAAATTTTCCATTCATTCTCTAAGAAGAAAGGAACAGCGGGATGGATGGCAGTTAAACTAGACATGGAAAAAGCCTTTGATTTAGTAGATTGGGACTTCCTCTTATCAGTAATGGATAGATTCGGTTTCTCCCCCCGATTTTCGGGCTGGATCAAGGAATGCATAACCACAGTTAGGTACTCAGTGCTAATAAACAACGAACCAACGGATCTGTTCACTCCGCAACGGGGCCTTCGTCAAGGTGACCCTCTTTCACCCTATCTTTTTCTCATTCTTTCAGAAATACTAGCTAGAGGGTTGCACAACGAATCAGCCAAACCTCAGAGCCACCTAGGAATTAGAATAACACGAAGCGGAACTAAGATCCCATATTTAGCCTTCGCTGATGATATCGTTATCTTCGCTTCAGCTACCAAAACTGCTTGCGACCAAATCAATAGGGTCCTTAGAGAATACTCTTCTCTCTCGGGACAAAGAGTAAACAGGCATAAATCGCATTTCCAAACGTCCACAAACACAACAACAAATCAAAAAAACACTATTCATAACGAACTTGAGATTCAGTATACCACTAACCTTGGAAATTACCTAAGCTGCCCTATCATCTGTGGTCGCACAACTAAGGATGACTTCAAGGAATTGTTAACCTCCACAAAGACACAACTTCATAAGTGGAAGGCAAACTGCCTGTCCCAGGCTGGACGTTGTACCTTAATTAAGACACACTATCAGCTAAACCACTGCACCTTATGCAATGCTTCTTACTACCTAAGTCTATACATGGGTAACTTGATAAGATTAACCGGAACTTCCTGTGGAATAGGAGCCCTACACATAAACCACTAGTCAGTTGGTATGAGATCTGTAAAGCGAAAGATCATGGGGGTCTAGGACTTAGAAAATCAGAGGATATGAACAAAGCACTGCAGCTGAAACTACTGTGGAAGATTTTAGCGGAACCAACCAACCCTTGGGTTTCTATAATCACAGAAAAATATCTCAAAGGGAAAAACATACTGCAATATCATAGGAAAAGTGGCTCCTCTTGGCAATGGACTCAACCTACCAAATTAATCCCACTTTTTAAGGAAGGCATTCGATGGTCAAAATTGGCAACAGGGAAGATATTAACTTCTGGACAGACCACTGGATTGGAGACTCCCCACTCATTAACATAGTATCTGACGCACAACGAATAGATACCATGAATACAATAAACCAGTTTCTGAAAGATGATAAGACATGGGATTTGACAAAACTGCGCGATGTAGTCAAACATACCATACCTATGGAAGTGATAGATTCTATAACAACAATTCCAATACCCAAAAGCATACATATGGATAGACTATACTGGAAATGGAGTCGGAATGGATGGTTCTCCACTAAATCTGCAATTGACATGATAAACAACATGAAAAATCACCAAAAGACTGACATGAACTGGATCTGGAAACTTGACGTTCCACCGAAAGTCAAAACACTACTATGGAAGATCACTAAAAATGGGGTTCCCACTTTCGTTAGGCTTGCCTGTCGTGGGTATGGAATACCCACAACTTGCCCACAATGTGACTCAAACTACGAAGACTTAACTCATCTACTCTGGGATTGTCCCATCTCACGAGATGTAATAACAATGATGGACTCATAATTATTTGTTACAATAAACAACAACTTCATGCAAGGAACTGATCTAAACACCACCATCCAACAAATCAAGGAGAACATTGGTACCTTTCGCTTCACTAAGCTTGCCTTTGCCTGGTGGAGTATCTGGTATTTCCGCAACAAAGCACTCTTCGACAACCTGAAGCCCGACCGTAGGAGTATCTTATCCTTCTTGAAAGATCAAGTATTCTTATGGAACTCGACTAAGAGTAGGGATGGCAATTTCACCCGCACCCAACTCAAACCCGAATCACCCGACCCGAAAAATTGGGTGAAAACCCGAAAAAAAGCGGGTGGAAAGTGGATATGGGTGAAGTGGATATGGGTGGTGGGTCGGGTGGGGTGATATTTTTTTCACCCACACCGGATCCACCACCCGACCCATCATCCACCACCCGACCCGATCCACCATCCATCTACATTATAAAATATTATTTATATATCTTATATAAAAAATGTATAAACTTTCTAAGTTCCTAAACTCTAACTTTCTAATTGGCACTTTGTTCTGCTAATCTCTTACTCTCTTTGTCCTCTACCACTCTTGTATTGTTGTTGCTGAGCGACTTATTTTCCTTAAGAAAATGCTATTTAAACTCCCGTTTATGTTTAAGACTTAGATTATGTGTTTAAGACAATGTTATTTAAACTTATGACTTATTTAAGACTTAATGTGTAAGATAATGTTATTTTAGTCAATATTTTCTCTACATGTTTTATTAGAATTCAATGATGTGTATTTATTAAAAATCACCCATATGTCATCCATATTTCACCCATTTCACCCGCTCACCCGATGGATATGGGTGAAAGTGGATATGGGTGAAGTGGATATGGGTGGTGGGTCGGGTGGAGTGATTGGTCATCCATGGTGGGTCGGGTGAAATGGGGGTCCATCCACCCACCACCCGACCCATTGCCATTCCTAACTAAGAGTATTGATGATTGTGTTGACCATCAGCAATCAGGAAAACAACACCGAACAACTAAATCGGAGGATAGAAGGAAAAAAGCAAAATGGTTTCCTCCGTTAACAGGTAATTATAAACTTAATTTTGACGGGGCTCGGACCTGTTCTTCTAAAAGCTCATATGGATTTATTATTAGAGATTGTAAAGGCACCCCAATTTCCTTTGAATCTGGGCCTTGTCCAATTTCTTCCATCTCAGGCTCTGAAGCCTTGGGTCTTTGGAAAGGCTTACAAGCAGCTCGTGACCTCAACATAACTAACCTCGAGATCGAAGGTGATAATATAACTACATAAACAGCCTTAAGGGCTTTGGAAAGCCAACAGGAGACTCTGAAATGATTGTCTCGGACAGTCTAGTCTCGCTTGGCTTTTTTCAATCCATTGTGATTCGTCATGTCTTTCGGAAAGCTAACCGTGTTGCGGACCGCTTACCGCACCTAGACGTTGCTTTCCATAGCCATTTGGCACCTGACGACTCTGCGCTTTGTGAGTTCATCCATTCGGATGCCCTTGGCTTATAGGGCATGTCCCTATAGCCAAATTATTTTCGGTTAAAAAAAAAAAGCATGTCTAATTTATGCATAGACTAAATTTTAGTGATTTTAATATCCTAATAGTCCAGACGTTTGACTGCCATTTGTGAAATACATGTCATTACGTTTTCCCCCAATATTATTGTTAATTTATTTATTAAAAAAATATTATTACTCCGCATTATTATTAAAATTTTGTATTATTTGAAAGCATAGCTGGCCAGAAGCTTGTGCATGGACTATTTCTATAATTGTCCTTTTTGTCTTTTCGATATCAATATGCCCCCATTTCAATGGAACTTGGCTTTAACGGAAGGGTTTCTGCCCGAGGTAATCGATAGTTAAGTTTGGCACTCTTAGAGTGGTGCCGATATTAATTAGTCATATAAACTAATAAATTTTTTTTTGAAATAATCATTGGATAAAATTTTATTCTTACTTTATTTAATCAATATATCTATATATGTATAAGATAAAATTTAACACAATTTGATTAGATATGGATATATTTTTAGAAGATGTTAACTAATTTTAAAATATATCAATAAGATAAATTTTTATTCTAACTCTATGTAATCAAGAAAAAATTTGGTAGAATATCTATTTAGGATTTGTAATTAAGTAAATGTCCATTTTTATTTCGCAGTTAAGTAAATGTCCATAATTTTATCTTAATACCTAAACTACCCCTCTTTTAATTTAACCTACTTCTCACAATATCTCTCTCACCTATTTAGAGAGTCGCATGCCTCTCTTTTTCTCCTTCCTTCATGATGTCAAACCACCATCCACACCCAGTCTCTATCAAATTTTCTTCCCTCTTTCTCATACCTTCTCCAATTGGCACCTCAAGGTCCCATGACAGCAACCTCGATTCTCAAAGCCAACAACTGGGGATCAATTGAGCTTGAATCTTCTTCCTGAGCTTGTTCTGGATGCTCTCGATTTCTCCCTGTCGTTTTCCAACTTTTCGGAGGTCGAATTCGAAGCCTTGACAAACTGGCTGAGGAACGAGGACGACAACGGTAGAGCGGAGCCTCTCGGGGGAGGATCAACAGTCAAGATAATGGCGTCGAAAGAGGAGGAGAAGCCGAGGCCTTGCTCTGGATGCTCTCGATATGCAATTTATGTTTCTCCCTGTCATTTTCCAACTTGTCAGAGGTCGAATTTGAAGCCTTGATGAACTGGTTGAGGAACAAGAACGATGACGATAGAGCGGAGCTTCTAGGGGGAGGATCAGGAGTCAAGCTAATGGCGCTGGAATCAAAGTGACGTCAATGGTCATTGGTTTTAGTGGGAGACAATCGATTTCAATTGGAGATAATCGAGGGACGAGATTGATGATTTTGTATGGTGAATGGAGCATCCAAGCTTTTCCGATTGTCGATATGAAGTATCGGAGGATGTTAAAGGTTGCTGAGAATCTGTCGAGGCCGTTCGGTTGTCTACAGAGAGATCGAGCATAGTCGACAATGAATTGAGATTCAATGAGGTACGAGAGTGCATTAATTCGAATTTTCAATTGATTGAGTTAGGATTTAGAATTAAGCTTGTAAATTTGTGAGATATATGTGGATTCTCGCTTTGCATCACTAAATTGATGTGCGGATTTGTTGGATTGAATTAGCCAATTGTTTGGTAAATTCGAGTATTGCAATTCTTGTTGTGAGTAATGAAATTTTCAAGTACGTACTTCATATTAGCGAGTAATGATATACGAGATTGCCATTAAGTAACTGAAAGGTGAAAGTTTAAGGCTTTAATGATTGCAATTTAGTGTTGTTTCAAGTAATTGAAAGGTGAAAGTTGTAGGATTTTTTTTGTTGTTTTAAGATTGGTGATAGTTAATCAAATTTATTTTTGGTGATATTGAGTCATATCTTTTTGGAGATAATGTTATATACTCAACGTAATTTTGATGATAGTTCTTTAAGTGAGATTTATTTTTAAGAATTGGCGATACCATGTTTCGATAACATTATATGATTTTTGTAGATGTCAATATCATGGTAAAAAATTTCAGTGATTATTATGACAAATCAACAATTTTTTTTATAGATTTCAATTTTTTGTCTTTAGGATATTTGTCACCATTTCGCAAATTGTGTTTGGCTATAATATTACTTTACTTATTATTTGTCTAAAATGCTTTTCTTCAAATGAGGCTGTGTTTGGTGACAATAGCTGATTTTGTAGATTCATTTGATAACAATTATGTTTGGTGACAATAGTTGCTGACAATTCATGTGATCACTACCATTTTTATTTGGTGTTAATTTATTTATACATTTTATGCTAACAATACTTAAGTGGTGATATTATTTGATAATAATACTCGAGGACAATTTTTGATTACAATCATTGGGATTATTTAATGATAATTTTTTCTGACATTGTTCTATAATTGGTGATAATGTCAGATGATAATGTTATATAGTTGATGAAAATGAGATCACTACTAGTTTCATTCGGTGATAATTTATTTATACATGTTATTCTGCCAATATTTGAGTTGTGACACTATTTGATGACAATAGTTAGTGACAGTATATGTGGACATAATTGTGGTGTTAACAGTCTGGCAATGACAGGGTTTATACTTCCCTTGTCCCATGGTTTTAGTTTGATGACAATAGTGATGACAATATCAAGTAACAAAGATGATGTCACATGAGTATATTGTAGTGACAATTTCATAGAGAGTCAATCAATTGTGAAATTTTGGAAATACGGGTTGGTGACAATATCTTGGTGATAAATAGTTTGCTAGTGACTGTTTTTTAGGTTGTGATATTGTGGTGACATTTTTTTTTATCAAACTAGTATCATATGGTGATAGTTTTTATAGAGAGTTGACGATTAAATTTTGAAATTATGGATTGGTGACAGTTTCTTGGTATTAAATAGTGTAGTGGTGACAGTTTTTGAAGGATACGATATCAGATTGACATTTTAAGTAAAGTCGATGGTCAAAATTTGAAAATATGGGTTGGTGACAATATTTTGGGGCTATTTAGCGTGGTGGTGGCAGTTTTTTTTGTGGTTACATGGTCGTGGTCATAAATATTTGTTGAAATAATATTTTGGTGACAATTTCAGGTGAGAGAAACAAGTCAAACTTTTAAAATTTTATTTGGTGACAATATTTTGATGTATATATGTGGTGGTGACATTTTTTGTGGGAATAATATCATGGTGATAGTTTTTTTATGAAATAGTGTTATGATGACATATTTTTGTAAGCCTTAATGGTTCAACATTTTAAAATATGGGTTGATGATAATGTCATGGTGATGCATTATGTTATTGTGATAATTTTTTAAGGTTACAATATTGTGATGACAATATATTATCATCAACCTCATCACTAACAATTTTCACCACCAACTTCCACAACGAAAATCATCTGTTAGCAGGAAAAAAAATAATTTGTTACGGAGAAAAAGAGTTACTGGCAATTGTCACACAAAAAATCAACTCTCACAAAAAAATCTATGTCACCAACAATTGTCACCAGAAAAAAAAAAAGTCAAATGTCACTAGAAAAAATTTCCCCTAACTATCACCAGAAAAAATAAAATGTCACCAAAAAATTCAATTGTCACCGAAATTATTATCATAAACAACTGTCATCAGAAAAATATACTCAAGTCTCAACTGTCACCAGAAAATTTGTCACCAAATGTAGGCACTTACCGAAATGGTCAATATGCCAATATTTTATAGTAGGTGACAAAAAGTTAGTGACAATGTTATGTAGTTGATGACAATGTTCTGTAATTGATGACAATAGGTTGATGACAATGTTTACTAGTACCAGAAAAAAAATTCCATTAAATGTCACCAAAAAAAAATCTGTTAAATGTCACAAACGACTGTCATCGGAAAAATATACGCAACTGTTACCAAAAAAAACTGTCATCAAAGGTAGGCATTGACCAAAATGGTCAATGTTGACTAGTCAAAATTAAAACTGGTCAAAAGGGAAGGAGGGAGGGTTAAGGGTAGGGGTGATATTCGAGCCGAACGAGCCGAGCTTGACCTATTCAAGTTCGGCTCGAACAAGAAACAAGTCGAGCCGAGCTCGAGCCTAAAATTTATACGAGCTTTTTTTTGTGCGCAGGCTCGGCTCGCGAGCCCAAACTCATACTCGAGCTCGGCTTGATAGGCTCGTTCAAGCCGAACGAACGAGCCTAAGCTTGTTCAAGCTCGTTACCCAAGCTCGTTTGTTTGGGCTCGATAGGCTCATTCATTTGAAAAACCTAAAGTAAGAAAGGCAAATTGAAATGGAAAAACCTAGTCCATGAATCAACTGAAGAGAAATAAGTAAAACAACAACATTTAAGAATCAAATTATTTGATTCTTCATTTCTTCCCGTAGAAACTTAACAAGGGAACTGAAGGAAAATTAGATGCGCAGCGAAAGTTTTAGAAACTATTTTCTATCATCTAATCGCAAGATCTTCATGCATAAAATCGATAGATCAAATCATTGTTCATAGGAGATACCTGTTGATGCGTGAACCGGACCTTCTCGGATATGAACGGAAAGATGAGAGCCCCACGCGTTGCTCCTCTACTTGGTCCACAAGAGCCCGGTCTAGATCTCCTTTGCCTTCGACTGCTAGGACGAAGATCGAAAGGTGAACAATAAAATTGCTCTTGATTGATGATGGTGGAATTCCGCCCTCACGTTTGTTGATGCGGCAAAACTCACGTTCAATCTCTTTGGGATTTGTTAATTAGGTTAAGTTACAATAAGCCCATCTTTATAAGCTTATATTTATACCTTACTTGATTAATTATTTATTTCACAAATAAATCTTATCCCATTATTATTAATATATATCTAATATACACTAATAATGAAATCATCTATCTTTTGATCAAGCCCGTCAACTCTAAGTGTGTGACCGCATAGGACCCGTTTATAATAGCCATGGGTTTAACCCGTTTAAGCCCATTAATCGTAGTTGGCTTCTAGCAAAGCATTACGACTCCTAAAATAATCGGATTGAATATCTCTATCAATTGTCTTATTCCAAAATTAGTCATTGCACATTAAATTAAAGGACACAATTCCTTCAATCTCCCACTTGTCCTTAAACAAGTGTGCAATTTCAGATACCCGTGTCTCTTAATGTCATATTTGATGATATGGTGACATTCATATCTATTATCAAATATATTCCTTGAACTCCGAGTTCGAACTGTCAATTAAACGGATGATTACAAATAATCCATCCGAGCATGGCCATGCATTTTCAGTTCTTGCTCTTCAAGTGGCCTAGACACCATTCCTTTTTCAATGCATCACAGTATACATGAAGAAGGAGGACATCTACAGTCTTGTATGACTATGGCTCCCACTCAACTTTTGGCAATCCCAACTACGACCTTTATAACTCCCTGTTACGGAAAGCGTTTAGCCGTGTCAAAGAAATACCAATCATCAATAGGGACCATAACACACTCATGTATGAGGAATCTACTAATCATGGTTTAACTTAAAACTCCGCAATCCCTTTTACAGAGTCTTAAGGTGGGTCTGTCCTATATGTATCATCCATACATATATATGTAATTGACTAGACATCTCCATGTCCCTATAGCCCATGAAACCTGGCGCTATCAGTCAACTTACAATATAGTCATTTAATAAAATCACCTATGTCCAATTTGATGATTTTAGACTACGGACTTGTGATAATTCATAACTGCATTTCACTTAATAGGGTTTCATTTACCAGAACACTTAAGATAAGCCCATTTGCGAACTACGAACTATTTGGACATTTTATTTATTATCGTTCAACACAATATATAAATAAAGATGAAATATCATAAAAATCATCCAATCGAACATAAACTTAGTGTCTAACACTCTAAACATAAAACGAAATAGAAAGCAATCTCAAAGCCATTCTCCAATGTGTTTGAGACCCTTAGCCCTAGTGTGACTATCATGCTTGGGCCTAGGCATAGGCTTTGTCAATGGATCTGCAATGTTGTCATCTGTATGCACCTTACACATCTTAATGTCACCCTCGGTGACTATGCGTCGAATAAGGTGATACTTCCTCATAATGTGTCTGGATTTGGAGCTCGAGCTCGGTTCCTTGGCCTGGGATATGGCACCATTGTTGTCACAATGGATGTCAATAGGCCCTGAGATGCTAGGAACAACACCGAGTTCATCTATAAACTTCCTCATCCAGACAGCCTCCTTAGCCGCTTCACTAGCAGCTATATATTCAGCCTCTGTCGTAGAATCGGCAACTGTGTCTTGTTTAGAGCTCTTCCAGCTCACAGCTCCACCATTAAGGACGAAAACATATCCCGATTGAGACTCAAAACCATCTCGGTCAGTCTGGAAGCTTGCATCAGTATAGCCTTGCACGATCAACTTGTCATCACCCCCATATACTAAAAAATCATCCTTAGTTCTTCTCAAGTACTTCAGGATGTTCTTAGCTGCACACCAATGTGCCTCTCCTGGATTCGATTGGTATCTGCTACACATACTCAAAGTATATGCAACATCAGGTCGTGTACACACCATGGCATACATGATAGATCCTATAGCAGAAGCATAAGGAATCTTACCCATCTTTTCTAGCTCAGTAGGTGTCTTAGGACATTGCTTCTTGCTAAGATGTACACCATGTTGCATAGGTAAAAATCCTTTCTTGGAATCTTGCATTTTGAATCTGTTGAGAATCTTATCTATATAAGTTCCCTGACTCAATCCAAGCAATCTCTTAGATCTATCTCTATAGATCTTTATTCCAAGTATATACTCTGCCTCTCCCAAGTCTTTCATTGAGAAACATTTCTTCAGCCATTCCTTAACGGACTTTAGCATCGGAATGTTATTCCCAATCAGTAGTATGTCATCCACATACAAAACTAGGAAGACCACTTTACTCCCACTAAACTTCTTGTATACACAAGGGTCCTCTTCACATCTGATGAAATCAAACTCTTTGATCTTCTCATCAAATCGAAAGTTCCAACTCCTGGATGCTTGCTTAAGTCCATATATAGATCTCTTAAGCTTGCATACCTTCCTGACATTACTTGGATCTTCAAAACCCTCTGGTTGTGTCATATACACATCCTCTTCCAAGAATCCATTCAGGAAGGCGGTTTTGACATCCATTTGCCAAATCTCATAATCATAATAAGCGGCAATAGCAAGGATTATCCTAATGGATCTTATCATGACAACTGGTGAAAAGGTCTCATCATAGTCTATACCATGAATCTGTTTAAAACCTTTGGCAACTAATCTTGCCTTGTATACAAATACCTTTCCATCCTTATCTGTCTTAAGTTTGAAAACCCATTTGCTCCCTATGGGTTTTACCCCATCTGGCAAATCTATCAAGTCCCATACTTGATTTTCAAACATCGAATCCATTTCGGATCTCATGGCCTCAAGCCATTTCTTGGAGTCTGGACCCGTCGTTGCTTGCTTATAGGTATTAGGCTCATCATGTTCTAGCAGAAGAACATCAAGGTTTACATTCAAGATGAAATCATCATAACGTCTTGGTGGTACCCTTTGCCTCTCTGATCTACGAGTGGGTTCAACTGGTTCAACAACTGGAGCTGGAACAGTTTCCACAACTATTTGTGGATCCTCTTGTTCCGGTTCTTGGATGATTTGGGGCCCTTGGCCTTCCAAAACCATCAACTCGTCCTCGACATCATCTATGTCATCTCGTTGTTGAGTTTGTTGCTCTTCATCATGAACTGGTTCAAGATGAATATTTCTCCCACTTGACTTATTGGAAATGAACTCTCTTTCCAAAAAGACACTATCCCTTGCAACAAACACCTTTTGTTCAGCGGGATTGTAGAAGTAATATCCGAAACTACCTTTTGGATACCCTATAAAATAGCATTTATCTGATTTAGGGGCAAGCTTATCCGTTTGTAAACGTTTTACATAAGCTTCACATCCCCATATCTTCATAAACGACAATTTTGGAACCTTTCTAGTCCATATCTCATATGGAGTTTTGTCTACAGCTCTAGACGGAGTCCTGTTTAGTGTAAGTACGGTAGTTGTGAGGGCATATCCCCAGAAGGATACCGGAAGGTCAGCAAAACTCATCATAGATCGGACCATGTCTAACAGGTCCTGTTTCTCCTTTCAGATACACCGTTAAGCTGTGGTGTTCCTGGAGTAGACAACTGTGTTACTATCCCACAATTTTTCAAATGATGATCAAATTCATGGCTCAAGTACTCACCACCACGATCTGATCGAAGTGCTTTTATTTTCTTGCCAGTTTGAGTCTCTACCTCATTTTGAAATTCCTTGAACTTTTCAAAGGATTCCGATTTATGTGACATAAGGTAAATATATCCATATCTACTCATGTCATCAGTAAATGTGATGAAGTATTTATAACCACCTCTAGCTTCTGTACTTATTGGCCCACATACATCAGTATGTATAATGCCCAATAGCTCAGTAGCCCTTTCATTTGTTCCTTTGAAAGGTGACCTTGTCATCTTGCCCATCAAACATGACTCACATGTATCAATGGATTCACAATCCACGTCTTTTAGAAGTCCATCTTTATGGAGCTTCTTCATGCGGTCTAAACTAATGTGACCCAGACGACAGTGCCATAGGTAGGCTTCACTCAAATTACTTGATTTTTGCCTTTTTGTATTTATGTTATAAGATTCTGTTGTAAGGTCGAATACAAATATTCCATTAATATCTTGAGCACGAGCATAGAAGATATCATTCTTGTGAATAATTATACCTTCATCTGTAGTGCTAAAATTAAAACCTTCAGAATAAATTACTGCAGCCGAAACAAGGTTCTTTGTAATGCTAGGAACAAAATAACAATTATTTAGTTCTAAGATTAAACCAGAAGGAAGAGATAAACTAAAATCTCCTACGACAAGTGCAGCAACGCTTGCTCCATTTCCAACGCGTAGCTCTATCTCCCCTTTCTTCACTTGTCTCCTATTTCTTAGTCCCTGCACATTTGAAGTAATGTGAGCACCACATGCGGTATCTAATACCCAAGTAGGACCAGTATCTAATGTGCAAACATTGGTTGACAGTAATTCAATAACATAAATACCTGAAGTGTTGGAACTCAAAGTCCCATTCTTCTTGTCTTCCAGGTACTTGGGACAGTTTCTCTTCCAGTGTCCCTTTGCCTTGCAATAGAAACAATCATGGTCTGCAGCCACTCTTGGCTTCTCACCTCCCTTAGGTTTTGCAACTTTCTTGCCTTTCTCTTGGGGATTGTTCTTATTCTTGGCTACCTTCTTAAACCCTTTTCCTTTATTGACATTAAGAACTTCTTTCTTGTTGTCAGTAGGAGTATTCTGCTCAGCAGCTTTGAGCATACCATGGAGTTCGTTCAGGTTCTTCTTGAGACTATGCATATGATAGTTCATCCTGAATGAGACAAATCCATCATGCAATGAGTGCAACACGATATCTGTGGCCAACTCTTGGTCATATGGGTGCCTAGTGTCTCCATACGGCTAAAAAGCCCAATCATGTTAAACACATGAGGACCTACTGGCTTTCCCTTTACAAGCTTGCTATCCAGTATAGCCTTGTGAGTTTCATATCGTTCAATCCTTGCCTGTTCCTGAAACAACACTTTCAGGTTGGTGATGATTGTGTAAGCATCCTGATGTTCAAACCTCTTTTGAAGATCAGGTTCCATGCCTGCTAGCATCAGACAAGTGACAGGCAAAGACTCACTCCTAAGCTTTTCTTCATTAGCCTTCTCCTCATCTGATGAGGCATCAGTAATGACAGGGATAGGGGTTGATAGGACATCTTCACGCCCTTCAGACCTGAGGACAATTCTCAGATTCCTTTCCCAATCGAGAAAATTCGTTCCATTCAATTTGTTTTTCTCAACTATTGAGCGCAGGGTGAATTTCAAGTTATCGTCCGACATAATGCCTATATAAAAAAGGAAATGACATACAAATCAGTTTATGTTCGAGATGCAAATTAATTAGGATTAAACACCTTTAAAATAAGTAAATGCGCATTTTATTCAAATTGTTATTGTTCCTGGTGAATAAAATGATTCCAAGATCCCATTACACACAAGACCCAACGTACTTTTGCACTGCCTTGAGTCTTGTATGCTCAAGGTAAGTAACAATTACTAATTATAACTCCTTATAATTCTTGGTTGATGATCCACATCCAATGTAAAATCATCCTATGCCTCAAGATCCAAAACTTTGCCTTTTGGTCTCTCGTTGGGTACAACCATATCAAAGCTTATGAACCCCTTGTATAGATTCACTCTCATTAGCCTAAGATTATGGAAAGACACCCTCACTTTTGTGAAGCCCATCCAACCAAAAATCCAGAACTTAATGGGTTATGATATGAAAAGGCATTGCCCCAATTTACCTTAGGAACTTAAGTCTTTTATTTGTCTTTATTTATAAGTGAAAAAATATCATAAATAAAAACAACATAAAACTTAAAATAAGGCATTCAAAATGCAATGAAATTGTGATCCTAGTATGGCCCCTACGATGCATAAAATAAAGATCTAATCTTCATGGGTCTCCACCCTCGCGCCCTTCATGGATCTCCATCCTTGAACTTCTCATGTCTTCTTGTCTTCTTGTATTAATTACAATATTTTTCTAATAAACTAATTACTGAAAATAAATTACAAAAATACATAACGATACGCAGATCGTGTACAAAAAAACATAACGATACGCAGATCGTATTTATGGGTCATACTAGTCACCTTATGTATGCAAGCAATATATCATAATATAAAACAAGCATAATAAATCCATGAACACTCTTGATATTTTAATTCAAAAACTAGCAATAATATATATATGAAATTTAATTTTATGGTAACTATTACCTTGTATAATTGGATAGAATTTTTTTTTTATATTAGGGATAAGATATCTACCATATCTAATTAAGGTAATTTAGGATCTTACACTAAAACCCTAATATACCTTTCATAACCCTAATAGCCGTCTCATCCACTCCCACTCAAATTTTGTAACAATTACAAACTTTTGACAATTGTAGGAATTAAGATGGTAAGTTTTCATAAAACTTAAACTTTTCAAAAATTAATGTATGAATCAAATTCACACAAAATTTATCAACTTTATGCATCAAATCATGAAATTCCCAATTTCTTAAATTCCAATCAACTTTTACAAAATCAATTATTTCATAATTCATACAAAAAATCATATATCTTGTATAAATTGATTGAAAAAATATTGTTATTATTTTTTTTTAAAACAAAAAAAAATAATAAAATTTTGATGCCAATTAATCAACGTGATCTGATCATGTTCATAATTGCCGATATCGATCCATATTAATGTCCCACTGTAATCAAATTACAATTCCATTGATCGGCCTACCATCGTGATTGCCGATAACATGAAATTATGTATGAGCATTGAACTAATTTCATATACTCTGGTATTACGTTCGACGGCTTTGGATTGGAATTGTGAACTAATTTCACACATTAAATTTTATACATTCAATCAATTAAAATCATGATTTTAATTATACAAATTATTTCATATATCAATTATATTGCTAAATTGAATCAAAATTAACAAGAAAATCAAATTATTCCATATATCAATTATATTGCTAAATTGAATCAAAATTAACAAGAAAATCAATTGATCATATCAATTTATGCAAGAGGCTCTGATGCCACTGAAGGAAAATTAGATACGCAGCGGAAGTTTTAGAAACTATTTTCTATCATCTAATCGCAAGATCTTCATGCATAAAATCGATAGATTAAATCATTGTTCATAGGAGATACCTGTTGATGCGTGAACCGGACCTTCTCGGATATGAACGGAAAGATGAGAGCCCCACGCGTTGCTCCTCTACTTGGTCCACAAGAGCCCGGTCTAGATCTCCTTTGCCTTCGACTGCTAGGACGAAGATCGAAAGGTGAACAATCAAATTGCTCTTGATTGATGATGGTGGAATTCCGCCCTCACGTTTGTTGATGCGGCAAAACTCACGTTCAATCTCTTTGGGATTTGTTAATTAGGTTAAGTTACAATAAGCCCATCTTTATAAGCTTATATTTATACCTTACTTGATTAATTATTTATTTCACAAATAAATCTTATCCCATTATTATTAATATATATCTAATATACACTAATAATGAAATCATCTATCTTTTGATCAAACCCGTCAACTCTAAGTGTGTGACCGCATAGGACCCGTTTATAATAGCCATGGGTTTAACCCGTTTAAGCCCATTAATCGTAGTTGGCTTCTAGCAAAGCATTACGACTCCTAAAATAATCGGATTGAATATCTCTATCAATTGTCTTATTCCAAAATTAGTCATTGCACATTAAATTAAAGTAACAATTAATATAATTGAAGTCCAATTGAAACTAAAACACCAACACACTCCAACAGTGGCCAACAACATTTACACAATCAAACATTTTACCATTCAATTGAGCAAAAAAATCTAAATAAACCTTGCTGATTTCTTCAATGACAGTAACTTTGTTGATTTCTAAATTTCTTGTCGTTCTTCTATTTATGTGTCGTTCTCTTCCTCCATCTTTAATTTCAAAAATCGCAGCCCTTGGCCTTCAATTGCAATTCCAACCCTGGATATTTGAAATGGGAGACGGGGAGAGTGGGAGACAGGGAGTTTCGGGGCGTGCCGAGGAGTCGCCGAGTCGGCAAGATCTCATATCTGGAGAGATGAAATACAAAGAGACAGTAACCATACAATCGGGGTGTGCAGAGGAGTCGTCGAGTGAAGTCTGGTCGGCGCCGGAACGAATGAAGCGATGAACTGAGAAAGAGGGAGGCAAGAAGGCATGGAAGAGCGTGGAGGCATGGAGAGAGAGAGTAAAGAGAAGACGGCTGACTCAATTAGGGTAGTAGAGACAGAGAAAGAAGGGGATGAGAGATGGGCTTGGATTGGGCTTTATGTACACAAGTTTTCCAGCCCAATAGGAAAGTTTTTTATTTTGTTGGGTTTTATATGCCAGGTGAGTAACAAGCTTTTGGGCTCGGCTCGGCTCGAGTTTGAGCTCGGCTCGAGCTCGACTCGAGCTCAAAACCTTGTTCAAGCTCGGCTTGTTTAAGAGATTTGTACGAGCTCGAGTCGAGCTTTTTCGAGCCGATCCCGAGGCGAGCTCGAGCTGTTCAGCTCACATAACAACCCTAGTTAAGGGATGAGGAAGGAAGGGTAAAAATGTCAAAAATGGACATTTAGTTAATTTATTTAAAAGGTGAACATTTACTTAATTATGACAATTTTTATGGACATTCACCAAATTAAACCTTTAATCAATATATCTATATATGCATAAGAAAAAATTTGGCCCAATTTGATTAGATATGGATATATTTTTATAAGATATTAACTAATTTTAAATACTATTATATAAGATAAGATTTTACCTATTTTCACTATATATGAACTTATTTTTAGAAGATAATAACTTTATCAATATATTACATGGACATACTAATTAAATAACTTTATCAATAACTTTATCAATATGAACATATTTTTAGAAGATAAAAATTTTTGACAAAGTTGAAATAATACTTAGCATGGTCATAATAATCAATATGAAGAAGATAAACGGTTTTGGGTAAATTGAAATAATACTTAGCGGTGTAAAAGTTATCAACTTATGGAATTCAATAAGAAATAAAATTTTCCTATATATCTTGAATGTATTGATATATTTATGTGATATATTTTTGGATTTTATACATATATAATTATGGATATATTTTTAGATTTTGACATATATATAGTTTGTTAATGTTATTTCACAAACGTTGACGTCTTTTCCCTTTTTTTGGTGTTGTTATTTGAAGAGTCTAATAGGCAATGAATAATACTCTAGAAGGAGGGATGAATAGAGTATGCACGATTTTTGCAAATCAAAACTTAACACGGCTTTTCAAGCCTGTATGTCAAGGTCTTGATATGACTATCAAAACATCACAGTGAGAAAACCAAGATAGATAGATAAATGCGGAATAAGTAGATGGACACACGAATTGTTAACGAGGTTCGACACGAACTTGGCCTACATCCCCGCCTAGGGTTGCACAACCCGTAGGATTCAAATGCACTTTATTTTACTTCCCTTAGAGTCCTAGAATATTCTAGAAGAATTTCCCTTCTTCTATACAAAGCCTCACCGCTTCTATCCTAGCGACTCAGCCTTACAAGTGAAATAAAAGCCCTCACCACACACCAATGTGTGCTTTGTTTGAGTATGAGATACTCTTTAGTGGAAGACAAATGACTTGTACAATAAGCTCAAGTATTTCCCTCAACTCTAAAAAATAACAAGCTAAGATCTATGAGAACCCTTAAGAGAGAAACTGTGAATGAATGATGTAACAAAGACTTTGATCGCTTTATAATGTGCTCAACATATCTCTAGATCAACTTCGAACATTTCTCTATAAATAGTCGTTCTTCATCTTCATGGATGGAAGAGAGTCGAGGGTCGTTTGAGATTTGAAATTCTCAAATCTCTTCTTTCCATATATTCAAAACACAATCTTCTATATCGGCTCAAACGGATTTCTAGATGATTTGTTGCATCGGGATCGTTTAAGCTTGGAACAATATCCTGAGAAAATCTTTGCAAATCCTTTTCATAAACAAGATAACTTAGAAGATATATATAATGAACAAGATCGATCCAGATAAGAAGCGGCCCAATATAAAAGCCCATATGCACAATAGAATATGGCCCAAACATTTGGCCTTATATTATTTCCTGCACTTTGAAAATTCAATCATACAAATCATGCAGAAATGATAATACGAAAACAAGCATTTTGACCCATGTTTCAAGGTCTTGAAACCAGGCCCTTGTTTTGTCTTTCATCATCCTTAAGTTGTCCTGCAAGTTAGTGTCTCAAGGTCTTATAATCAAGGTGGAGTCTTCAATCTCCCCCTTAATGGAAGACAAAACTTGTCATAAACATAACTCAAAATCTGGAAGATGAGACATATATGTATATAGAGATATTACATGATAAGACATAAATATTTGGATCCATAAAACTAAAACCACTGATCAAAACCATAAGACCAAACCAAAATATTCTCCCCCTTTTTGTCTTCCAACAAAAGGTAAAGGAGTAAAACTGTTTGTGATAACCAACAGACCAGTAATAGTTTTAGAGAATTTCAAAATAGATGGCAAAAGTTTTAGAAAAGTAGAAGAGAAAAGAGTGGAAGCTCAAGGCCTTGAAGAGGAGGATCCTTTAGCAGTCTTCTTCTTCTTCTTGGCAAAGGTCTTCTTCAAAAACTTCTCAGTGGTGGTATCCTCATCATGCCATTCTCCAAAGGTCGGGTACTGCTTGTCCGTGCTGATATACTTCCTACAAACACTGTCCCGAGCCTTTTCCTGCCACCTAGTTAGTGAGTTCTTGGTGAGCTTGTCCTTCAGCATCTGGGCAATCTCCCTCTGACGCTCCACATCTCTGTACTTCTTCACCACTCCATACTCTTCAACAGTAAGGATGGTAGGCTTTGTGTGAGTAGGACGCAGAATAGGCTTGTTCTCCACCAATTTCTCGCAGTTGAGCACAATATTCCCTGTCTTCTCTTGAACATGATCTGCTGCTTCCTTGTCCAGGGGCATGATCGAACCTATATCAGTGAAGGTCAAAGCATTCAAGAGCAGCATCTGGTTTAGTTTACAGTCGATGTTGGAGAGTGGCTCATGGGTGTTATCCTGCCTCGACACAATATCAGTCCACATCCTGCTCAAATCAAGTCGAAGGTCTTGAATGTCAGACTCTAGACTAGCAAGACGATCATCTGTCATGGGAGGTTCTATAGGCGATTTCCCCTTTTCTTCATGCTTCAAAATCCATTTCCCCCTCAAATTCTTGGTAATTCCTAAGCGCTCTAGAAAAGCTTAATTGATCATGCCGCTATAGGATTGCTGCACTTCATTAGATGTGTCAACATCGAAGAAATAGAAGAGTTTGGGTAGGAGATTGGCATAGGGCAAAGGTATGGTCGAGAGGAGGAGGTGGCATGGATCATGTAGTGAAGGACCAGGTCAGGAAGATTTGGCTCATATCCATTCAATACTAGATATAACAATTCCAAGAGATTTTCAGTGATAAGCTCACGAGAATGAATACGGGGGAAAATGCATTGAGCAAGAATAGTGAAAATCAATTTGGGTTGGAATTTAAAGGAAGTGTCTGTTGGCTTGGTTGAGGAAGCAGATTGGGGGTCCAGAAAGAACTCCTCCCTTGCTCGATTGATGCAATCGTTCCTGTCAGTGAGTTCATTTGTGGGGATTTCACTAGGCAGATCAAGAATCAAAGCAAGAAGGTCAGCAGTGAGACGAATTTTGGTGTTCTTGATTTTTGTGATTAGGGTTAAAACACCCTTGACACGATGGATGGACGGGTTGGCATAAAAAAGACGGGTAAGCCGAGGGAAAGCAACATTTCCTGGGTTCAAAAAGGACCAAAGACATGTGGATTTGAGAAGGGTAATGCAATAGAGAGGCATAGATTCAAGGAGAGGGATGTCGACAGCATCACAGAAGCTCAGGCGGCGGTTGCCAAAGCCTTGAGACCATGACTCAGCAATTTTAGGGGAAGCAAACCAGGAGTCATGGAGGCCGGGGTTTACCTGAGAAGAGGACGCGGGAGCCGATTTTGCTTGAGTAGTCACCCTTGGCTTGCGAGAGAGAGGAACAGGAGATGGTGAGCGTGAACCACTGTTATCTGAACTGATCGCAGTAGCAGGCAGAGGTTGTTTCCCTTTTGAAGCAGAGACCTTGACCCTTTTGGAGAATGATCCGGAAGAAGCAATACTAGATCGTTTAGGAGTCATGAGAGTAGAGATTTGGGAGAGAGAGAGTTTTAAAAAATTTCTTAAAAACAGAAAAACTGAGATCAGAGTAGCAGAGAAGAGAATGGAGAGAGAGGTTGAAAAGCAATGATTTGACGCATAGGAGGGAAGAGGGTTTAAATGAATGTACTTTTGGAAACTGAAACGCCACACTCATTTAATTAAACAAGAGATACATTTAACCCTTGCAAACCAGATTTGGTTAAAAGATCAAGAAAAGGGATTTAATTTTGGAAAAAATAAAAACCGTGTATCCTTATCCAAAAAATGTAAGAAGAATATAAACAGTTAAACATGGATAAGAGAAGATATTTGCCAAAATAAATTGATTTCAAAATAATATAAAAGATTCCATTACGTATCTAAAAAGAATTTTTGATCCAATATTTTAATATTATTCGTTATTGATATTTTCAAGACCATAGAATATCAAGGTCATGAAACATCGATCGAATTTGCAATTCATAAGGGAGTGATTACTCCCCCTACGAAAGTGCTTCCTTGTTGAGCATGCCCATTGCTAATCTTATAAAATTAAAACGTTCTTCAGGCAAAGGCTTGGTGAAAATATCTGCCAATTGTAACTCAGTAGATATAAATGAGATAGATACATCACCTTTCTCCACATGATCTCGAATGAAATGATGTCTCACATCAATGTGCTTGGTTCTTGAGTGCTGGACAGGATTCTTAGTGACAGAAATTGCACTAGTGTTATCACATTTGATAGGAATACTGATGTGGATCAAGATGAGCTTATGTGGCTTAAACAACGATTTTGATCCTGGCGACGACTCGAGGACGGGTCAAATGCAAGTAGAGAATGATTTCCTCCTCAAGAGGAAGAAGAAGGCGCCACCATGGATAAAGGGTCGACGTCGAGTGGCTAGAGGTCGATGTCGAGTGCACTTGGAGTCGATGTCGAGTCTACAAGTTCGATGTCGAGTGGACTAAGGGCTGGCCGAATTTCCTTCCTTGTGTTGGAATATTATTATTATGATATTTTTATGCATTTAGGAAATAAATGTGGGGAAGAAAAATATCTTCTAGGATTTTTCCTTAACCACCAAGTATTGGTTCTATCTATATCTAGGATTTATCTATCTTAAGTAGGATAGTTAGCTAGTTTAATTATATTTTATTTCAGCCAAATTCTATCCTTTGCAAGGAGGGATTGGCTATGCTTTGTTATTTAAGAAACATTCTATACGTTGAGAAAACTTAAGATTGATGACAGATTTGAAGAAACCCTTTGGCTAAAGGGTTCTTCAATAATCAATCCAAAACCTTTGCTTTCAAGTTCTTGTGATCAGTTACATTCATTCGTTCACTTGAGAATTCGATCCAATCATCCAAACAGACAAACCAAACAGAAGAAGAACAAAACAGGAACCGTCGATGAACTAATAGGGAGAACTGTCACTGCAGAGAGGAGGAACTCCGTCGTTGCGTACCCGCCAGAACTAGGGCGGTGGCCGCCGCACCCTTGCCGCGGCCGCTGCATCCCCGTCGCCGCCGCGAATCATCGCTGCCTTCATTGTGTGGTGTTGGTTGTTGTTCTTGGTTGTCTTATGTCGCATTAGTCTGAAACTCCTATTGTAATACTTGTTCTAATTCAAGAGAAGTCAAGGCGATAATTGCAAGATTGGGACGTCAACAAGTTGGTGTTCTTGATTAAAAGCTCACAGGCTAAGGATCGGGAATAGCAACGCATCAAGTGGTACCAGAGCCATAGGTATACACAAGTTCTTGTCTTTTCTTGATGTTACTGACATTTTGATTCAATGGTTTGGGCTTTCTATGGAGATTGGGATGATGATCCCGATCCATTGGATGAGTTCTTTTTCTTGGAACGGGCTGCACAATAACGACGCCAACGAGAGTTGCAGAGGAGAGCTTTGCAACAACAACAACAACTATAGCGTCAACGCGAAGCCAAAAGACGCCAACTTTGGCTTCAACGCCAAGGAGAGATTGAAGAGGAGAGTCGTCGCCAACAACTACAGCGTCGCCGTCAGATTCGGCTTCTCCAACAACGAGAGGCTGCAGAAGAACGACAACAAGAGGAGGATGAACAACACTGAGAGAGGAAGGCTTGGGTTGCAGACTTCCTTGTTCGCTACCGTCAAGCATTTCCTCCCCCTTCCAATTCAGCTTCCGTTGATGTTGTTGCCTCAGCCAATGAGAAGGTTGTGGCTTTTGAGACCAACGACACAACCCAGGATGAGATCAAAGTCGTTTCCCAGGATTCAGCACGGCATGCCAATCTTGGTTTGCAGATTCCTATTGACTCCGACCTCAGATTCACCTCATCTTAGTCTTATTGCGAATCTGACTCAACGAGCTTTCCAACGGTGGGTCACACACTGCAAGCTCTACTGGAAAGGCATCCGAATCTGCTCTGCAAGTGGACTGTGGTGCTGCACATGATGTTTTGATCATTTCCAACGACAACAATGAGAACGTTGGGGACACTTCTCTCGAGTTAGCTATTGTACCTCGTGAGAATGTTCCTAATATTGAGGATTTTGAAGTTCATGGGGTTATCGAGCCTATTGATATTGTTTCTTTTGATTGTTCAATGACCGCTATGACAAGTGTTGTTTTTGGGGTTCCTATACCTTGAATTCTTCTGGCACCCATTCCACCCACCCCTCCATCATCATATTTGAGGGTTTCTGCTCCTTCCCTGCTAATCATCAACGACTCGATTCGAGGACAAATCGACGCTAAGAGGGAGAGAATGATGTGGATCAAGATGAGCTTATGTGGCTTAAACACCGATCTTGATCCTGGTGACGACTCGAGGATGGGTCGAATGCAAGTAGAGAATGATGTCCTCCTCAAGAGGAAGAAGAAGGTGCCACCATGGATGAAGGGTCGACGTCGGGTGGCTAGAGGTCGATGTCGAGTGCACTTGGAGTCGATGTTGAGTCTACAAGGTCGATGTCGAGTGGACTAAGGGCTGGCCGAATTTCCTTCCTTGTGTTGGAATATTATTATTATGATATTTTTATGCATTTAGGAAATAAATGTGGGGAAGAAAAATATCTTCTAGGATTTTTCCTTAACCACCAAGTATAGGTTCTATCTATATCTAGGATTTATCTATCTTAAGTAGGATATTTAGCTAGTTTATTTATATTTTATTTTAGCCAAATTCTATCCTTTGCAAGGAGGGATTGGCTATGCTTTGTTATTTAAGAAACATTCTATACATTGAGAAAACTTAGATTGATGATAGATTTGAAGAAATCCTTTGGCTAAAGGGTTCTTTAATAATCAATCCAAAACCTTTGCTTTCAAATTCTTGTGATCAATTACATTCATTCGTTCACTTGAGAATTCGATCCAATCATCCAAACACATAAACCAAACACAAGAAGAACAAAAGAGGAACCGTCGTCGAACTAAGAGGGAGAACGGTCGCTGCAGAGAGGAGGAACTCCGTCGTTGCGTACCCGCAAGAACTAGGGCGGCGGCCGCTGCACCCTTGCCGCGACCGCTGCATCCCTGTCTCCACCGCGAATCGTCGCTGCCTTCATTGTGTGGTGTTGGTTGTTGTTCTTGGTTGTTTTCTGTCGCATTAGTCTGAAACTCCTATTGTAATACTTTTTCTAATTCAAGAGAAGTCAAGGTGATAATTGCAAGATCGGGACATCAATAAGTCGTTGTTCTTGATTCCAAGCCCACAAGCGAAGGATCGGGAATAGTAATTACATCAAATACCTTTAAGGTCAATACCAAGGTCAAGAAGTTGTTGAGCTATCCATAGTACTTGAGAGCAACAAGCTCCTGCGGCTATGTACTTAGCTTCTGTTGTGGATAGAGCAACTAAATTTTGCTTCTTAGAGTGCCAACTTATTAAGGATGAGCCTAAGAGCTGACAACATCCAGAAGTGCTCTTTCTATCCATATTGTAACCTGTAAAGTCCGCATCTGAATAGCCCATAAGATGAAAGTTACTCTGCTTAGGGTACCACAGACCAAGGTCTTGAGTCCCATTCAAATATCTAAAGATCCTTTTTACAGCAATGAGATGTGATACTTTAGGATCAACCTGGAACCGAGCACACATACAAACACTAAACATGATGTCAGGTCTACTAGCAGTGAGATAGAGGAGTGAACCAATCATACCCCGATACTCCTTTTGGTTCACATTCTTACCGTTCTTGTCTTGATCAAGGGAAAGGGTAGAGCTCATAGGAGTCTTTGCTATCTTTGATTGATTCATTTTGTATTTCTTGAGCAAGTCCCTAGTGTACTTCCCTTGATTTAGAAATATTCCCTTCTTTGTCTGGTGCACCTGCAGTCCTAGGAAGAAGTTTAGTTCTCCCATAAGACTCATCTCGAATTCCCTGCACATGATATCTGAAAACTCCTTGCAAAGGGAGTTGTTAGTAGCTCCAAACAGTATATCATCAACATAGATTTGCACAACTAAAAGATCATTTCCACGTGTTTTGATGAAGAGAGTTTTATCAATCAAGCCTCTTTGAAAACTATTTTCAAGAAGATACTTGGACAATCTATCATACCAAGCTCTAGGGGCTTGTTTGAGACCATAAAGTGCCTTGTCCAATTTGTAAACATGATTTGGAAATTCCTCATTTTCAAAGCCAAGAGGTTGAGCAACATAAAATTCTTCTTCCAAAATACCATTTAGAAAGGCACATTTAACATCCAGTTGAAAAAGTTTAATACCCATGTAAGAAGCAAAAGCAAGTAATATACGAATAGCTTCTAACTTTGCTACGGGAGCAAAAGTCTCCTCGTAGGCTATACCTTCCTCTTGATTGTAACCTTGGGCCACAAGTCTTGCCTTGTTGCGAATAATCTTACCAGATTCATCCAACTTGTTCCTAAACACCCATCTAGTACCAATGATAGATTGATGCTTAGGTCTTGGTTGGAGAGTCCATACATTATTTCTTTCAAACTCATTCAACTTGCTTTGCATTGCAGTGATCCAATCTAAGTCCTTAAGTTCTTCGGCTGGATTCTTTGGTTCTAAAAGAGAAACAAAAACATAGAAAGCACAAAGATTTTTCAATCTAGATCTAGTTTGAATATCAGATGTTGGATTTGAGATGATGTCTTGAGCTGAATGAGATGAGACATGCTTGAACTTTCGTTGTTTAGGCCCTTGAATATTCACAGCATCTGTAGGTCTCTCCTCAAGGTCTTGAGATGTGGTGTTGGAACTAGTATTGCTTGTGTTGTTCATATCCAGACTTTGTAGTTGATTCTCAAGGTCTTGAGATAACTTGTTTGTATCCTGGATCTGTTCTTGCATAATGTGATCTTGATCCTTCTTGAGCTCAGATTTGCCGTCTTCTTCTCCATCAGAATCATGGTGATTAAGATTTAGATCTGCAAAGCTTTCACTCAACACACCATTATTCCTTTCATAAAAAACGACATGAATACTTTCTTCAACAATCTTGGCGTGCTTGTTATAAATTCTATAAGCTTTGCTATTAGAAGAATAACCAAGAAATATACCTTCGTCACTCCGAGCATCAAATTTTCCAAGGTTATCTTTGTCATTATTATGAACAAAGCAAGTACATCCAAAAGGTTTGAAGTAAGAAATGTTTGGCTTTCTACCTTTGAAAAGTTCATATGGAGTTTTCTTTAAAATGGGATGAATCAAGCAACGACTTAAAATATAATTAGCAGTATTCACTGCCTCAGCCCAATAAACCTTTGGCAAACCATTCTCTAATAGCATAGTCCTAGACATGTCCTCTAGGGTTCTGTTCTTTCGTTTCACAACCCCATTTTGTTGAGGAGTTCTAGGTCCTGAAAAGTTATGTGAAAAACCATACTTGGCACAAAACAAATCAAACTTTAATTGATCAAATTCCCTACCATGATCACTCCGAATGGAGACGATTGGTATGTTTTTCAAAGTTTGCAACTCCTTACATAATTTTGAAAATTCAAACAAAGCCTCGGATTTTTCTTTAAGGAAGGAAATCCAAGTAAAACGAGGGAAATCATCGATAATAACAAGGATGTACTGTTTACCATTTGGAGATTTGACGCGCATAGGACCACATAAATACATATGTAGAAGTTCAAAGGGACGAGAAGAACTTACAACCTTTTTGGGGTTGAAGGAGCCACGAGTTTGTTCACCTCTAGTTCATGCATTGCACAATTCATCAGTCTTGAAGTTCAAATCAGGTAGACCTCTCACAAGATCTCTTGCCTTTAGTTTGCTTAGAGTGTGCATGCTTACGTGGCCTAACCTTCTATGCCATAGGCTTGAATCTTCGGTCAAGGCCTTGAGACACTTGAGATTGGTTTCTGCAATTTGGTTAGTATTCACAACATATGTGTTATTATGCCTATGAGCAGTAAGAATTAGATCTCATGTCTCTTCATTTCGAACCTCACACTTGTGCCTGTCAAAGCCAACCTTGTTTCCCTTATCACACAGTTGAGAAACACTGAGAAGATTATACTTTAGTCCTTCAACAAGATATACATCTTTAATGCAACTTTTGGAGGTGTTACCAATGTTACCTATACCAATAATGTTGCACTTCCCTTTATCACCAAGTGTTATAGTTCCAATGGTTTGCTCCTTAAGATCTTGAAACAGAGACTTCCTTCCACTCATATGCCAAGAGCATCCACTATCCATGATCCACTTTGATTCTTTCAACTTGGTGATATCCTGCAAAATAATCATCAACCCTTCTGGCTAGACCAATAGACAAATTTAGATTCAAAATGGGGATAAACCATATTAGGTAACTTAGTCCCTTTAGGAACCCAAACTTGTTTAATCTGTTCATTTAAATGTACAAGAAAGGTGTTTCTAATGATGTGAGGATCCCTTCTCCTATAGGGTCAGGTTTCCTTTACATGACCGTTTTTACAACAGAAGAAACAAGTAGGTGAACGCCAATTTCCTTTAGCTTTAACAAAAGTGGTAGAGGGTTTCTTTGGAAAGTTTTTGTTGTAGCCTATACCACTCCTGTTGATAGATAATTGTTGTTCACCTAACATCTTGTCAAGATTAGCTTTAGATCTAGTGAATTGTATAAGTGATGCCTGCTCGTCTTTACACTTTTCAGTCAGCTTAATCTTCTTTCTCTAAATCATCATTGTGAAGCTTCAGAGAAGATAGATTTTTCTTGAGATTAGAATTTTTCTGATGTCAAGGTCTTGACTTTAATGTCAAGAGCTGAATGAGTAGCCTTAAGATTGCTCATTTCCAGCGACATTTCACCTATACTCTTCTGTTGGTCTTTCAGCTTCTCCTTTAAGATTTTGATTTCTCTGTTGTAATTTTCTTCATTAGAAATCATACTTTTCAGAAATTGAGATAGAACAGCATATGGACTAAACATTAAGCTTCTTACCACTTCATCAAGGTCTTGATCCTTAGTCTCCTTGTGCTCAGCCATTAGGCATAGATTTGCTTGATCTCCTTCAGTGTCTGAGTCACTTGAGGAATCTGAGTCACTCCAGGTAGCCATCATGGCCTTTTTTTCTATTCGTTTCTTTTGAACTTGTTCCTTTTCTTCAAGGGACATTTCTTCACAAGATGATTTGTTTCGCCACATTCAAAACAAGTTAGTACTTTTGGTTTTTTAGATGGGTTAGAAGACTTACCTCGGATTTTTGAAGATCCGAAATTGTCTCGACTTGAGAACTGTTTCTTAATCTTCAAGATTCGTGCTAGTCCTCTAGTGATAAGTGCAAAGGGGTCTTCCTCATCGTCACTCTCATCATCATCAGATTGTACTTCTTCTTTCTTTGTTCTGAGAGCAAGGTTTTTTTTTATTGAAGTAGGAACTTCTCCATCTTCTTCGTTCAAAATCATTTCATGGGTGATGAGCTTTCCAAGAAGGTCATCCAATGGCAGTGTAGTAAGGTCTTGAGCTTCCTCAGTTGTTGTAACCTTAAGTCCCCACTTGCTTTTAGGGAGGCTCCTTAGAACCGTCCTCACTTTCTCTGTGTTGGAGAAAGTTTTCCCAAGTGAGTCCAGGTTATTAACAATTTGAGTAAATATCGCAAACATTTCCTTCACTAATTCATCAGGATTCATCTTAAAGAGCTGATATTGTCGAAGGAAGATGTTGATCTTGCTTTCCTTGACTTGGCTACTTCCTTCATAAGTGACGACTAGCTTATCCCAAATTTTCTTGGCACTCTTGCAAGAGAAAACACGATTAAACTCATTAGCATCAAGTCCACAATATAACAAATTCATAGCTTTATAATTTTTTGCAATATTCTCTAGATCAGTTTGATTGTATTCATCTTCTGACTTTTCTATTGCATCATCCTTCTTTGGAACGTGTGGCCCTTTCTTGATGAGATCCCACAGCTAAAGGTCTTGATCAATGATGAACATCTGCATCAAAGATCTCCAGTGAAAAAAGTTATTGCCACAGAACAGTGGAGGTCGGTTGGTCGATCTCCCTTGGGCAAAGCCTCCATCACCTAGGTTAGACATGATAAACTCACAAGATTGTTAGATCAAACAGTGAGTCAAGCTTTGATACCAATTGAAGAGTCTAATAGGCAATGAATAATACTCTAGAAGGGAGGATGAATAGAGTATGCACGATTTTTGCAAATCAAAACTTAACACAGCTTTTCAAGCCTGTATGTCAAGGTCTTGATATGACTATCAAAACTTGACAGTGAGAAAACAAAGATAGATAGATAAATGCGGAATAAGTAGATGGACACACGAATTGTTAACGAGGTTCGGCACGAACTTGGCCTAAGTCCCGGCCTACGGTTGCACAACCCGTAGGATTCAAATGCACTTTATTTCACTTCCCTTACACCCTGTTTGGATGATGGGATTTGAAGGGATTTTTAAGAAGGGAAGTGAATGGAAAGTAAATTATGTATTTGGATAAACAATTTAAAGGAAGGGAAATGATCTTAAATTTGAGTAATTTCTCAATTTTATGGGATTTCACAACCCACCAAAAGAGTGGAATTCGGGGGGGGGGGGAGGGGAAGTGAAATTCCTTCTCTTCCCTTCACTCCCTTTCCCCTTTTCAATTTCCCACCCCTTCCTTCCCCTAAAAAACCCAGTATCCAAACACACTGTTAGAGTCCTAGAATATCCTAGAAGAACTTCCCTTCTTCTATACAAAGCCACACCCCTTCTATCCTAGCGACTCATCCTTACAAGTGAAATAAAAGCCATCACCACACACCAATGTGTGCTTTGTTTGAGTATGAGATACTCTTTAGTGTAAGACAAATGACTTGTACAATAAGCTCAAGTGTTTCCCTCAACTCTAAAAAATAACAAGCTAATATCTATGAGAACCCTTAAGAGAGAAACTGTGAATGACTGATGTAACGAAGACTTTGATCGCTTTACAATGTGCTCAGCGTATTTCTAGATCAACTTCATACATTTCTCTATAAATAGTCGGTCTTCATCTTCATGGATGGAAGAGAGCCGAGAGCCGTTTGAGATTTGAAATTCTCAAATCTCTTCTTTACATATCTTCAAAACACAATCTTCTATATCGGCTCAAATGGATTTCTAGATGATTTGTTGCGTCAGGATCTTTTAAGCTTGGAACAATATCCTGAGAAAATTTTTGCAAATCATTTTCATAAACAAGATAAGTTAGAAGATATATATAATAAACAAGATCGATCCAGATAAGAAGCGGCCCAATATAAAAACCCATATGCATAATAGAATATGACCTAAACATTTGGCCTTATATTATTTCCTGCACTTAGAAAATTCAATCATACAAATCGTGCAGAAATGATAATATGAAAACAGGCATTTTGACCCATGTTTCAAGGTCTTGAAACTAGGCCCTTGTTTTGTCTTTCATCATTCTTAAGTTGTCCTGCAAGTTAGTGTCTCAAGGTCTTATAATCAAGATGGACTCTTCATTATTGCAGGTTATTTACAACTTTGTTTACGATTTCCTTGGTAAGCTTTTCGAAATAACGTGTTGATTGGTTATAAGGTATGTTATTTTGTTGTTTTCACTAATATATACTAGCTTTTCATATGTTGTTTCATATGTTGTCAATAAAGTATAAATTCATTCATATTTAAGAAATTATAGCTTTTCATATATTGTTTCCACTAATATGCACTAGCAAGGAGTAAGGAGTAAGGCCGGAGTAAGAAGAAATTACTCTCTCCGTTTCCTTTTAAGTGACTTTTTCAAGTCATGCACGTAGTTTTAGAACGATCAAAACTATATTAAATATTAACATTTTAATAATATTTTTTTAATAATATTATACTTATCACCAATAAGTATGAGATTATCGAAAAAATTATTTTAAAAAATTATTATTTCATATAGTTTTTCACACCTTAAAAAACGTGCTTGAATAGTAAAAAGTCAATTAAAAGGAAACAGAGATAGTAGCTTTTATACTAATTAAGAATCAATTCATACAGATTTGAGAAATCAGAAGTATGAAATAAATTAATTAATCTAATAAATGAGTTTTATTATTAAATTTATTTAAATTAAAAAAACCGCACACAGTGCGGGTACTGAAATAGTATTTTGTATTAACGATCTTATTTTTTTTATAAGTTGTATTATGTAAATTGTTTTCTTTTTATAAAAAAATATATAATTATTTTTTTATTTTAAAAAATCAACAATGATCCTATTTATAATTAGGAAATGCATTAAAAGATGTCAAAATACTATTGTAATTCAAAGTCATCTTTATTTATGTTAAATTAATCAAAATAGGAATAAGGTGAAAATTTAAAACTTTTGAACAATCTTCTAAATATAAAATGGTTGTGAATGATTCTTTAAAAACCATAAATATGATTTTCTTGAAAAATTTATATGACTTTCGTAATAAGTTCACTACTTTTTTATTTTTTTTGGAGGAAAGCCCACTAATTTTTTTGATTAAGTAATAATTCAAGCTCGGACATACCTGAAACTCGAGAGGCTGATAAGTCGGCAAACAGGTGAACCGTCGATCATACAATAAAGCCGAAAATATATGAAAAGAAAAAAAAAGCACAATCACCGTGTAACATGCGCTCTGAAATGAATAAAGTTAGGTAGAACTAAAACCGTAATGTTGAGGACACCAACGAAGAACGAAGCCAAGCACCACCAGAGGAAAGCACCGCATGTCAGTGGTGCAACAGGACTCTAACTCCTGTGGGCATGCAGTGAAGACGAAACTCCAAGGACGAATCTCCCGGATACGGAGTCGCCCTTTGCACACTAGCTCCCATGACCCCAACCTATCCCGACTACGGACGCAGCACACCCAACCAAGTTATAAACCGCCCAGGAACACCAAAAACAAAGCCACACGCTACACGAAGAAAACACTTGAAAACCGGCTAATAAAGACACGGATTTCAACACTCATAAAAGAGGGGTATCGAACCTTATAATCAAGGGGTTTATATATATATATACACGATACACATGATAATATTAACGTCCATTATTAAGTAATCAAATACTTAGGTTGATTTGGGTATTTTAGGGGAAATGTTAAGATTTTTTTTGGTTTGATATACTCGGGTTCAAGTTCTTTCGGGTGCTAGGTATAATCGAGTTCGGGCAATTTCGGGTTTCAGGTTGATTTTGAGTCGGTCTAGTCGGATATAATCGGGTTCGAGTTGTTATTAGGTTCGGATTGCTTTCGGATTCGGACATAAATCGGATTGGGTTAGAAGCCTCCGAGCCAAACTCCTTATTTATTTATTTATTCGAGTGTCGGTTCGGTTCGGATTAGATCATTCGGATTGGTTTTCTCGGGTCGGGTCGAGTATTGCCAGCTGTAGGGCCGCACCATGCAACGAAAACACACTTGGAGTACTTGACTACCAGACTTTACAACAGTTTTAACAAAATATTGGGAGTTGGGACACTTCCGTTCAAACAGATTGTCATTGCGCCTTCATTCGCCGATATTTTACGAGCTAAGCGATTGCTCTCTCTCTCTGTGTCTCACGAAAATCTTTGACGGAAATTCTATGAAATTCCGAATTTGTTGGTCTCCGATACCTTGTCGGCACAGATTGTACTTGAATTTGCCGATTTACGCCGTCTGATTCTCCGATCAGAGCTTCCAACTTCCAAGAGACCAGTTCTGCGAAAACCTGCATTTGTTTTCGCATAATTGGCAGGTCTATGAAGAATAAGCTTGCCGTCAAAGCTATGGAAGTTCTATGGCGTCGCTTTCCGATGATTGTCTTCTTCATGGTGCTTTTCTTACGTTCTGATGCTTTAACTGATCCACTAGAAGGTTCGTTCTTTCTCCCTCTCTCTCTCTCTCGATCGAATTTCCACTGCGAAGTTGTTCTTATGGTTTCGCCTGCTTAATTTGTTCGATTTCTTGCTTTTCTTTTCTTCCGATGATGTGGAGATTTACCGGTTAACGTTTTGTTTCCTGATTGCAAAGCTTGTTAGACAGTTTTCTCCTTCATAATTTCTAATCTTGAATTCGACATAATTAAATTTCACGGATAACGACTTTCCGAGACACAGATTGTCAATCTTGGCGGTGGGGTTGGGAAGGAACAAAGAAAATGGAGTTGGAGAATTCAAGATACGCCTTTATTTAGACTAAAGGATTGAACGGTTAACTGAAACAAAAGAAGATTTTCATGTTTATTGGGATCAATAGCTTACTATCTTTGTTAAGTTTGATTTGAGTATAACAAACGCTAAGAAATTGAGTTGCTTATCCCGCTGTTTGAATGCAGTCATGGCACTACAAGATATGTACAAGGCCCTGAACTTTCCATCACAACTCAAGGGGTGGAAAGCATACAGCGGTGATCCATGCGAGGAGCACTGGATGGGGATTTCATGTTCTGGTTCAACGGTTCTGCACATGTATCTGAATTTTCCTTTATCGTCATTAATCTCATTGTTCTGATAAGAAAATTATGGTTTTCTAGTAATCAATATTTCCGTTACTGATGTAGGGACATTCATGGGCTTGCTTTAGTTGGTGATCTTGGCAACCAGCTATCGTATCTCCATAATTTGAAGCATCTGTAAGCATTTGTTTTTGTCCATGAAGCGTTATTCCTTTGTAAAGAGCTTGCCATCTATTTTCCACAAAGTGTGTAACAGTTATCGTAAAAATAGGGATGCTAGTGGCAACAGTATTTCAGGCGAAATCCCTGTTCGCTTACCACCTAATATCTCCCATATGTAAGAGCATTCATTTTTATTATTATATTTTTTTCTGTATTACATCAAAACACAGGTTCTGTAAGTAAAACACTCGTTAACTTCCTGTATGCAGAAATTTTTCATCCAACAAATTTGTGCTAAATATTCCGCACTCCCTGGCTTCGTTGAGGAACCTAAGACACTTGTTAGTATCATTTTTCGTAGCCCACATTTTGCTGATGACTTCTGTTTATGAGGATTCATACAACTCTTCTTGTTGCAGAAATCTAAGCCACAACACGTTATCTGGACCAATCGGGAATGTATTCACTGGCCTCCCAAGTCTTAGAGAAATGTATGTTCTGTATTCCAACTCATTTGTGGTAGGATGGACAGTTTAAGCTATCAACATGTGTATTGCACATAACATTAGGTCAACACTTTGAATCTGGATACTTTTTCTGTATTACCACTAAGTTCCTTTCACAAGTTCCATAATAGATATTTCGATGCTTCAAGATAAATATAGTCATTCTCTTGTGGCTGCAAGTGTTTATTGCACTCTTTAACAATAGTATTCATTTGATGCAGGGATCTTTCATACAACCACTTCTCATGGGATCTACCTGATTGTTTTTCATCTTTGAAGAATCTTACCAAACTGTTGGTTTCTGTTTCAATTACATTTCATGTTGGTCCATGCCCCCCCCCCCCCAGTGGAGAAAAACAATGCTTTGAAATTAATTTTAAGTTTTCTTGTAGATACTTGCAAAATAACAACTTCACTGGTTCAGTCATTTTGTTGGCGGATCTCCAACTGACAGACCTGTATGTTCATTCTTTGAGTTATTCTACAAGTTAAAATTTTGTTCAGTTGCACCAAATTACATGCTTTCTGGTATTTCTTTCAGGAATATCGAAGATAATCATTTCAGTGGCATCATCCCTTTACACTTCCAAACCATTCCAAACTTATGGTAGATATAACACATTGATTCACTGCATGTTCTGAAGTATATGATATTGCTACCTAACAACTTGATGGGCTTGTCATCTGCAGGATTGGAGGAAACAATTTTCACACTGAAGCCAATTATCCGCCTTGGAAATTTCCTCTACAGAATGTTCCAACAGTGCAGAACATTTCAAGCCACCCAACTGCAGAATCAAGTGCCATTGAACATTATCCTCCTCTGAAGATGCACATGCACATGAACAGAAAGAAAGTCTTAGGTCCAGGAAGAATAGCTTTACTGGTTGGTGGCATTGCACTTCTGGCAACCTGCACAGCATTTTTAATTGGTGTCCACATTAACCGAGCTCGTATGAGAAAGAATGGCGACCCTGCAAGCACTGATAACTCACTGTATTCTCTTCCTGTCAGTTCAAGCAGAGGTGATATCCTCCAAACTAGCACATTGCCATTCAAATGCATTCGTGACAATCAAATTTATCTTTTGTGATCCTCCAAACTAGTAAAACGGATTTATGTTCTACAGGGTAGACAATGTCTTTCATTCAATACTTGTCTCACCACAAAAGCTGTTGATCATGCTAGCACATTGTCAGTAACGCTGCTCAAGGCAATAAAAGATAGGGAGTTTGTCTGTAACTGTTTAATTCATGAACTTGGGTGCCCATTTTGAGGTCCAATGTTGAGCTACTGGTGCTGAGAAATTAAACCTGAAAAAAACTTAACATGCTTTGGATACAAATACAAGCGATTAGTTTTGCTTCAGTTATTTCGCTGCCATATATTATCCACATTGCTGGTGATTCATGCATTCTAATTTAGGATTAATTGTAGTTGTAGATTATCCTATTGCTTCACCTGCAGAAAGCCCTCAGACACTGATTGTTGATATTCCAACACCGCCAGCAACCATACCACAACGCTTGCCTCCAGTTAGCCAGATATTGGGAAGAGCATCTGAAAGAAGTTTCTCCAGGAAATGCAAACTGCCACCAAGTGCAAAACTTTATTCCATTTCAGAGCTTCAGTTAGCTACTAATAACTTTAGCAAAGAGAACTGTCTTGGAGAGGGATCCCTTGGTTCAGTTTATAGAGCAGAATTCCCTGATGGCCAAGTAAGCACTTGCAGTGGGCCTGAAAATAATGTTCCTGCAGTTGAAATTTTTATCTTTGGTTGAATTAAGCTTACATATCACTTTTTCATGCTTGTACTTTCAGGTATTTGCCATAAAGAATGTAAACACTGTATCACTATCCCTCCATGAGGAAGATCAATTCCTGGACGTTATTCGCAATGCATCACGTTTAAGGCATCCAAACATAGTTCGAGTTACTGGCTACTGCATAGAGCATGGCCAACACCTTCTTCTATATGATTATGTGAGGAATCTGACTCTAGATGATGCTCTACACGGTGAATATTACATGCCGCTGACTTGGGAACTCCGGCTACAGATGGCATTTTGCATTGCTCAGGCTTTGGAGTAAGTATTTATGGTGATTTTCATTTAAAATTCCTTAGCTGCATTATAACGAAATGGATGTGTGTCTGACTACATCATCAATTCAGCTATATGCATTGTGTGTCCCCTCCTGTTGCACACTGCAATCTGAAGGCCAAAAACATTCTACTTGATGACGATCTTGCACCACGCTTGTGCGATTGTGGGCTTAGTGGATTAAGGCCTCTCACAAGCAACAGTGTCAAATTGAAGGTAAGAGCTTCTTAAAGACTCCATTTGAATATGTTGTAGCCACTCTGTTCATGTAAATTAAGCTATCTGCTTTACTGATGACTGATAAGAGCAGGCCTCCGAGATAGCATTAAGCAATTCAGGATACATTGCACCCGAGCAAGATCAAGAAGGAACTGAAAACTCAAGGACAGATGTATATGCATTTGGTGTTCTGCTTCTTGAGTTCTTAACGGGAAGAAGACCCATTGATAGGTGAGCTAGATATGCATTCTTTCCCACCTAGCTTCTTCTGCATTGTTGTCCTCTCCATCAAAATACTTAAAGTTGTATTATTTTCTGAGTTGTATTCAGTTCAATACCCGGGCCAGAGAAATGCTTAGTGAAATGGGCAGCTACAAAGCTTCATGATGTTGATGATCTGGAAGACATGGTTGATCCGCGCATTAAAATCGACGCTAGAGTTCTCTCGTGCTTTGCTGACATCATATCACTCTGTACACAGGTATTTACTTATCAACGAAGTTCATCACATGATAACTCATCTCTCTTGTTTTCTTGTTCTACCATGTGCTACATAAACTAGAAATCATTGAGCTAATTTGTCGTGCCTATGACTTTTAACGTGAACAGCCAGAGAAAGAATTCCGACCATCAATGTTCCAAGTTGTGGAAGATCTAGCACAGCTGCTACCAAAATCTGGCATTGGTGGTTCTGAAGGGGACGCATTTGAGAAGTCGTTCCGGTCAACCCATACTCGGTTCCAAGTCTCTCCGACAACCAGTCAGCTGTCGGTCTGAGGTAGCCTCCGGCTAAAGGTGACAACCAGTTGCTCCATCTCGAGCTCTCATTGTCATCCTGTTGTACACTTGCAACATTCAGCTTGTAGCAGTTTAAGCATTTCGAATCATTCTTTTTTTCGGGGTAACAATGCAAGGTAATACTCTCCCTTGCTTTGGCCGAGGATGATGCCTTTGCATACTCTGCAACTCCATGCGTTTTGTAGACAATTAATTTGTACAGTGTACACTTCAAGTCTTCAACTTCACTTTGGGTGATGCTTCTTTTCTTCAATTGTGGTAACCATAACCCCAGTTATCAACGGATTTGAATGCATATAAATGTGAAGTTTCCAAAGTGTTGTTTCAGGAAAATACTTGTCACAAGCTATGAGTGCCCAATATTTAGCACTCAAAAGCTTTGAGATCGTGAAGCTGGGCTTCCACTATTTTCTAATCAAGTCCCAGGACTCAATCCAAGCAGAGTAGCACATAGACTTTTGCCAGAAGCGACACACATTAGTCATCACCGGCAAACGTGCTTTGTGCATAACTTAACTGGTTTGAATCCTGCCATCTTCCATCCAAAAGAACGTGATCTCCACCGGCGGACCTATGCGATTGCGTCCTTTAGGTAGACCTGGCAATGGGTCACGCTGGGTCATGTTGGTTTACTCCTAACCTGGCCACGGGTACTTTAGGTAGACCCTGCCACTGGTTATCGTTCACCTATCGGGTCATGCTGGGTGCAGGTTGATGGTTTTTTTGGGGGGGGGCTAAACATAATACACCAAGGCTCCAAGGGTGAACACCTGAGCACGATCACGAACCCCCTTGCTCCTCCTAGCCCGCCGAGGGAGATCACACCAGTCAACCATGAACGTCACCTAACCCATTGAGCATAAGGACACTCGAAGAAAATGTGTTCATGCATCTCCAAATCATCCTCACAAAACCGACATACTAGATCAATGTCAAAATGTGAGAGACGATCAAAAGTAAAGAGTCTCCCTTCGACTATCATAGTGGTGTCAAAACAGTTCTCCGTTAATAGACGAATGGCTAAGTGTGTTAATAGTGGTGTCATAACATAAAAACAGTGTCACCACCACAAGTATACTAAGTGTTGTCACCATAGTGTACCAAATTAAAGAATGGTCAAGTATTATTAGTGGTGTCAACTAGGTAAAAACAATGTAATTAGTGCTATCACCAAAGGAAAACCCTAGGACAACGGAAGTACAAATCCTAGATGTACTAATGCTAAGCAAAACCATTGTTGTCACCAAAGAAAAACCCAGCTAGCTATGACAAGGACAAGTGTTTTTTTTTCCTTTGGCGACAGAAGTGTAACCACTATTTTAACGAGGAGAGTGTCACCAAATTTGGGGATAACTTTTTTTAATGACATTTTTTTACAATTTTTTTTAACCACTACCGTCTCGTTACAACAGTATACAAACCAGTCTTTGCCCGTCCCATGGTGCAGAGCTTCCTTCCCTTCACCTTCAAAAATTCAAACAAATCTCCCGATTCCTCGCTACCTCAACCTAATTTGATCTCTTCGTCCCCGATCGTCGCCATATCCGTGCTCGTTTCGGCAAGGACTTGTTGGTCGAAGATTCACGAACAGAGAAGGGTAAAATTAATAGAAAGGGTAGTTAGGGTATTATAAAAAAAATTTGGACAATTATTTAAATGTGTGATTAGAGTGGACAATTAGTAAAAGGGATATATGAAAATAGACATTTGGCCAAATTAATTCTATTTTCAGTTAACCACCTTATATTAAAAAAAATATAGTAAATTATTTGCAAGTAACCACTCATTCTCCCATTTCCTTTAAACTTCTACTATTAACTTAAAAGTGAAGTATTTGCCCTTAAATATGTTTTTACTACATTATTTTTTTCTATTTATATAATCTTAAGTCTTGAGAAATAAACTGAAGGTAGGCATAAACACATATTAAAGGTGAAGAACGAACAAACTCCAACTAGATCCCTATCGATCGACATCGAAGGAGGGTCAGGTTGGGCTGGGTAGGGTAAGTTCAGGTGAAAATAGATTTCGGGTCGAGTTGGGTCACATTAGTTTTATTTTAAAATGATGATTGTTTTTTGTTTATCTTAACTGTTAACTATTAAACTTCTTTTAATAATTTAAGGTCTTGTTATATGTAATTCACATTAGTGACGTGTTCAAAATGAGAAAATTAAAGTAATTACAAGAATGGATCGGGTCGGGTTTGGCTATGTTCGCATCCATTCGAGCATCGGGTCAAAATGGATCGGGCTTAGATTCGAGTTGCGCGTGATGCTAGATTTTCCGGTTCAGTCGGGTAAGGGCTTGCCATCTCTAGTGCAAATGAAGCACCAACGACCTAAGAAATGATGGCAATGTTCGAGCTATGGTTGGATAGGGTGCTTGTTGCTTTGTGAGTGTTCGGAATAGGGATTTGGAAATCCCTCAAACCAGACCCTTATTATATAAAGCATCATCGTCGAAGGGCGCAATCCAAGCATCAACAATCGTAGGAACGACGAAAACGGCTAGCCTATTAGTGTTTGAAATACAGATATTATGGAATAGGGATTTGGACATCCCCTCCACCAATTACACCTTTGATTCCACTTGTTTTAGATTGATAAGAAAGGCGTGTTCATTTCATGGTATCATAAAAGAAGAAAGAAAAGACATGTTGATATTAGTTTAATACTTTAATTATACAATTAACTAAATAAAATTACATGATCTAACAATCACAAGAGTAATTATGACATTAAAAAGATGGAATGGTGGAATAAGACAAAGAATCATGCAGTAAAAAAAAAAGTGTGGGTTTTAAATATAAATATAACTTATCAAGGTTTATCCAAACATTGGGCCAGGTATGGAGAAAATTAAAGAAGATTTAATACAGCATGTGAAGAAATGTGAAACAAATTCTCTAAAACTAAATGCAGTAGCCTAAAAATCTCCTCCAGCCTTAGAGGTAAGGGAAACCAATTAACGAACATTTCAAGAGTAAATATTATATAGATGCCATGGCAGATGGCAGAATAAATGTTCATCTGATAAAAAATGATGATCAAAATCCACTCGTGGAGAAAAGAAGTGGAAATAAGTTAAAAGCTCTTTGATTCAGGCTTCACTCTCATTGCTGGAATTGAAGCATCCGGTTGCTGGCGCCCCTGCTTGTGCTGGATTGGTGTTTCAGACTCTGGAAGTCGCAAGCTTTCGCTCAAAGAGGCGTCTGAGCAAATACACTTGCAGCACACTACTCCCAATCAGTGCCAATGACTCGAAAATGGCCTTGTGGATTGCCCTCTGGCTCATTCCTTCATTAACTGCAGTTCCACGTACAGATGACCAAGTTAGCCACAGCCCAATACATAGACACTCACATGGACAAACTCTAGAGGTATTAGAAACAAGAAAATTTTGCACTGCTAAAGAGTTGAAAAAATGTTTTGCTTGAGAGTTCATTGATTTTGCTACTGCTGTTCAATTGATCAAATACACACACACACACACGATAAGTTGGAGATCATCTTTTTATAAAACAAACAACCATTTCCCTGATACAGGCAAATCCAGCTTCTCTTTTACGAGTCTAAACAACTTACAGCAAATGATCATTAAAAAGGATCATGTTCTCATCCCGCCTTCAGTACGAGTTTTTCATAATTTAGACAAGCTAGCACATGTGAGATTTAACTTGGACAAAAAGTAAAGAACCACAGGACAAAAGATTTCATTTTAAAAGAAAGGAGATGTGTTTATTATGAGTGAAAATAAAGCAAAAAAACTGTTGAAAGTGGATGGTAAGGTGACAAGTTACTTATTGCTTGGCGATCAGTCTGAGCCTCGAGCCAATGCTGTTCAAACTGGATGTTATAAAGAGCTTCCTCCAACTTCCCAATTTGTTCCAACAAGGGATTCAGATGTTCTGTACGAAAACACATCACAGCAAGAGTATAAATAATAAATATATAACAGTAAACTAGGCAAACAACCACATCCAAGCAAAGGAGGTGAAAAGACGTCTCACCGTCTTTGGCATGTGAATCGGAGTGTGCAAAGTGGCCAACATGCACATCAAAGTCGATGGTTTCATGGTAAGGCGACCTGTTAGTAAAGCAGAAACGGTACAGCCCTCTCTTCTGAACAACAAACTCAAACTTCTCGCTCGCCTTCCCACGGGCTTCATGTATGTGTTCACCGTCGGGTCCCTTTACCTGAAACCATATATGTACACATATCCTGAGCCCAACAACTAAGACAAGAAACAAGTAGCTATTAAGGCACAATCTGTAACTACAAGTAGAAAGTTATGACAGTATGTGGAGTTGCGGACATGCCAATCAAAGATTAAAACTTACATAGTTTCACAATCAAAGATTCAAAACACATGAAAAATAAATAATGAGGAGATCGTGGTAAACATGAAACAATTAATTGTGTTTTCGACGAAGAAGAGTAGATGAGGACACTTGGGGTAGGAGTAGGTGTCCAAGAGTATTCAGGGGTGTGCGAAGGTCAAATGCCGAGGTGGCAGGTGCAAAGCTCGTACTAACCAAGACCAAATCAACCATAAAACAGGTCTGAGTGTCTCAAGACGAAGCAACTCCCAACGTATAAATGCAGTTTTCTCAAAATCAGGGAGATTACGGATTTATCAGAGTCCCAATCCATGGATTTCCGGGGTTTCTTCTCCAATTAGGCCCCCAAACAATAGATTTTATAAGCATCTTTCATACCTTTTTTCAAGAAATAGCATCGAAGAGACATACTTGATTGATTGAGAAGGACAAACAGAAATCAGAGGGGGGGGGGGGGGGGGGGGGGAGAACCGACCAGAAGATCAACACCGCCTTCATCGCCGCCGTACTGCCAGGGGGCGTCGGCCTTGACGACGACGAAGGAGAAGTGGAAGGTATCGCCTTCGTACTTAACGTCGTGAGAAAAACACTCTTCCCTGTCAATCACGAATCGTATCCCAACCGCCATTCCCGTCATCATGCACAACCCTACCGCTATGATCAGACATCTCAACCTGACACCCGCCGCGCCCATCTCTTCCCTCTCTGTTCCAACAAACGCACGCAATTTAACAACAAGAACAAACTAATCTGAAATAACAAATCCAAACAAATTCGAATTGAGAGACAGGGAAACGGAGAAGATCTGAAATTCAAACGTACTCTATAAAGGACCAGATCTGAAACTGTTATACTTCGAGTTCGTTCGTTCGTCTCAAAAGGGACGATTGCCTCACTTTTGTGCTGCTTTTTTTCTTCAGAACTCGATATTATTATTATTATTATTATTATTATTATTATTATTATTATTATTATTATTATTATTATTATTATTATTATTTATATAATATCTTAATTTAGAAGATTTTTAATAATATGTCTACACCTCCTTAATTTAAGGTTTTTTAACTAATTACAATTTTCTCTTATTATTTCTTTTTCTTTTTCTCTTCATCTTTTTCATACATTTACATTTTTTTCTTTTGTTTTTTTACCCTTTTACTAACCATTGGGTTTAATTCAAAACATTGAATTAAATAATGTCTACATATATATTATAATAATAATCTATATCAATATAATATCTTAATTTAAAAACCTTTTTGATGAAGCATAAATTTATGATAAACATTTTTACCATTTTCTTAAAGATTTCAAGTCTACTTTCATTATGTTTTCCTAACTTTCATTAATATTTTATAATATTAATTTGTTATGTTATTAAAATTTGATTTATTAACAATCGCGCCATGGCGTGGGAATCGTACTAGTTATTATTATTATTATTAGTAGTAGTAGTAGTAGTAGTAGTAGTAGTAGTAGTAGTAGTAGTAGTATTAGTATTAGTATTAGTATCATCATCATCATCTATATGCATAGTATTCTATGTGGCGTCTTGTGGTTGATCCTAAGGGGAAAAAAATCTTATGTGGCGTGTTGTGGTTGATCATATTATTCATATATATACATACTAGTGTAGGTCCCGTCCCGTGTACGGGAGAATATATTAATACAATATTATACTCCCTCCGTTTGGCAAAACATGTCGTTTACTATTCACGCACACTTTTTTAGAATGATAAAAACTATATAAAATATTTATTTTTTTATAAATTTTTTTAACAAGTTTGTACTCATTAATAATAACTACGAAATTGTTAAAAAAATTATTAAAAAATAGATATTTTATATAGTTTTTATCCCCTAAAAAAGCGTGCGTGAATAGTAAAGTGACATGTTTTGCCGAACGGAGAGAGTATATAATTTAGATAGATTCAAATAAATAGAAAAATAATAATCCAAATATAAATCATTGGGCAATTTGCTAAAATAACCCAAAAACTCGGACCCTTTGCACCCCCTATCCACTATCCAAAAAAATTAAAAAATCTAACCCTCCCCCCTAAAATCTCTCGTTACCTCACCAGCTGCAACCAGTGGAGAGAGAGAGAAAAGCAACAGGGCATTTATTGCTCATCACTGTCACACATACAAAACCCTTTCTCTCTATGCCTCTCTCCACCTCTCTCCATCGAGCTCCATTTAAGAGCTTATTTATTCTTTGATTTCTCTGTCTTCTATCTCTCTGCCTTCGAGGGTGACGGGATCTCCATGGGAGCTCGAATTCGGCCTGCGCCGCTGGTGTGAATCTCCATCAGAGCACTGCTTTGGTGCCTTCGTCCTTCACCTTCGTTGTGATGGCTTTTCCAGGTCAATTCGAGGCGAGTGGAGGCCGGATTTGGAGTAGAGGAGGTGGAATCGAAGTGGAGGAGCCCTCGCAGAGGCTTGGTGAACCGCTTTGTTTTTTTTAATGAACAATATATCAACTTTCCACTCTATGCATGGTTTCTTACTGGACACCCTTTGGTACTTTACTGGACACCCAATGATTTCCTACTGGACACCCTATGGTTGTTTCCTGTCTTGCGTGTTGTTTAATGTTTCTCTGGTTCTAGTGTCGCCCTCCCCCCTAAGCCCTGACAATAAAAAAGAGAAAGGGGAACTGGTGCATTAAATGGGGGGGGGGGGGGGGGGTGAGAGAGAGATGAGTGAAAAAGCAACAGTAAAGTCGCATAGGAGAGAGGACAGAGGGGATAAGACAGAGAGAGAGATAGAGGGGGGAAGAGTGACGGTAAGGGGGTATTAATATAATTTGAATTAAATCTTAAGTTTAAGATAAAAACCATCGAAGAAGAAGAAATTGGATGGTGGTTTATTTGCAGGTTGACGTGTAAGCAGTTAGTTTTAACTGGACACCCAAATCAAAATGACATGACAAATATTGGAATCGACTGGACAAGAATTATCAGAGAAACAGATTCACCATCGACTTCAGATAGAAAATGGGTAAATTTGCTTCAGATTTGAGGGAGACACCTCTCGCATAACCTTTATCGAAAGCAAACTTGCCCATTTTCTATCCGAAGTCGATGGTGAATTTGTTTCTCCGATAACTCTTGTTCAGTCGATTCCAATATGTGTCATGTCGTTTTGCTTTGGGTGTCTAGTTAAAACTAACTGCTTACACGTCAACCTACAAATAAACCCCCACCCAATTGCTTCTTCTTCGATGCTTTTTATCTGAAACTTAAGATTTAATTCAAATTATATTAATGCCCCCTCACTGTCACTCTTCTATCTCTCTCTGTCCTATCCTCACTAATCTCTCTCTCCTCTGCAACTTTACTTTTCTTTTTCACTTCTCTCTCCTGTCCTCTCTCTCCTCTACAGACTTTCTCTTGCTTTTCCCTCTCTCTCCGTTTTTTTTTTATTTTGGCCAGGTGTCAATCATTGGAACCTAAACCCCCCACCCCCACTTACCTGCTACCTGGGGAACCCTTTACCCCCATATCTGATTTTACCCAATTTCAAACTGAATTGGGCTAACCTTGCAAAGAAAGTGGATATTTGCGTTACTTTGTATAATTCCCTCTAAATCATTTTCCACCAAAAATTAATATAAATATAAATAAAATTAGTTCGACGGATTATAAAAAAAATCTAAATATCTTTTATTTAGATTCGCTCAAAATATAAATAAAATTCACATTTATAAGGCAAATTTTTTTTTTCTAATCTACAATTAATTGAATCTCATGTAATTTTATCGATAGCTATTTTTTAAAAATATTTTACTATTGTTTTTTATTAAATATATAGTATATATTTATTACGTTTACTAAAATATGTATCCACGGATGAATTGTGGCTACATAATATTTTTATAAATTATTTTAGTCTCAAAAAATAATATAGATATAAACAAAATAACAATTATTAGATATTTCATTTTGATATAAATGATTCTTTCCACCAAAAAATAATCTAGATATAAATAAAATAACACTTATCAAATACTACATATTTACCTATTAATATTTTTGGTAAGTATAACTATGAAATAGTTTTATTTCTGTTTTTGTCAATTAACTATATATATATTGTGACTTATATAACTTTCTATAAACTATGATAACTTATTATTTTATTAAATTTTTTCTAGAATCAACCACAACGCGCTACATAGGATTTTTCCCCCCTAGAATCAACCACAACGCGCCACATAGGACGCTATGCATCGGTTTTAGTATATGTATATAGATACTAAAGCTGATGCATAGTATTCTATGTAGCGTGTTGTGGTTGATCCTAGGGAAATAAAATCATATGTAGCGTGTTGTGGTTGATCATAGGGGAAAATTAATAAAATAATATGTTGACATAGTTTATAGAAAGTTATATAAGTCATAATCTATCTATATATATTTGAGTTAATTGTCAAAAATATAAATAAAATTATTTCATAGTCATACTTACCAAAAATATTAATAGATAAATATGTAGTATTTGATAGGTGCTATTTTCATAACCATCTACTATTGTCAACTCTTATTTTGATAAGACTAATTCACCAATGAAATTAATAAACACAAATTATTTTTCCCAATATAATTTTGCTTACATACTTCAAAAATAATTTTTCTTATCTATCTACCTCATTCAAACCTTACATAATTTTTTACCTAAACATTGAATTTTTAGCATCTTACAATTTCTAATATTTCATGCATCTTTTTCGTTTTTTCACTAAAAATTATCATTATCATAAAATTTATCAAAACTAAAATGAACTACCCCTCGAGCTCTCTAATGCTCGTCTTTATCTTGCGACGATCGATCCCCTCGAAACCAACTCATCACCTTCTTCATTTTTCATGTCATAATTCCCAATTAACTAAATGCAAACTTAATTGGTGTAAGCCACACTACACAAACCGAATGAAGATAAACACAATTGAGTCTAATATGACACTTAACAAAGCGAATTCAACCTTTAATGGGACAAACTTAACAAAGCAAATTCAACCTTGTTGTTATGTGAGCATCTTTTTTTTTTTTACAGTAGGCAAACCACAGGATGTCCTTGGTCAACAAGGATCATCCTTCATCATCCAACAAGATGATGTTACAATGATCCCTATTCAAATGGAGATTCAACAAGTTATAAGTTATCCTAGATCTTGCAATGAAATCCGCACTGTGATTGCCTTCACGGTAACAGTGTCTGATTTGGATGTTGTTGAAACTCCTCCTCATATTGCAAATCTCCTCAATAGTTCTGAGGATTTCCCATTGTATGTTGCTCCCATCATTGATAGCATTGATAACTCTAAGACTATCTCCTTCCAGTATCACATTCCTTAATCCTTTTCAGATAGCTACCTTCATCCCTTCCCCCCAATGAGGAACCCCGTTTTGGCGCCAAAAGTACACTGACATCCCGCCAAATCAGCTACAGTGACTCCCCTCCAAATTCTCTCCAAAATCTCTCCAGGTATGGAAGGACAGGTTTAGCCTATTGGTAAGACAAATTGATTCTATTGGTAAGATGGAAAGTGTCCAGTTTCCTGAAATGAACGGGATGCTTTTGCCCTCACCTTTCCACTCGTCTCCTATGTTGCCTCTCTTTTTGCAGAGCATTTAATGGGGATTGACACCCATCAATGAAGCTTATATATGTGTTGATTGACACCCTTAACTCCAATCATTTGATTTTCCCCTCATAAATGCTCCCCCTTTTTTCCCTCTTGAGAACCCCGTTTTGGCACCATTTGAGCTTGATTTCAGTCTGACATGTACAGTGATCCCCCCTCCATATCTCTCTCCCACAGTGAGGCTACAGTGCCGGCTTCCCCCATCACCTGCTACTTTCCCATCCGGTTACCCCAAAAATTTGCAAAAGTAGACAATATTCACCAAAATTTCCCATGTCATAGTCTACTTTTACAAACTTTTTTTTTTGGGTCTAGTTATGCAAATCGGCCAAAATTTAATTAATCACTACAAGATCTATTAATTAAAAACATTGTAGTTTTTTCTATTAGAACTTTAAGGTTGTTACTCCGTCTTTATACTGAAATTTTTTTAATAATGAAGAATATTTGTATTTCCCATAAAATTAAAGAATCCCAATATCCACACCTTATGCTTACCTTTTCTTTTACTTAATTGTATGCCTATGTCATGCATTATTTATTGTATTAATTATTAAGTCATAATTTAATATATATATATATAGTACAAATTCGAGTTATCTTAACCCAAATTGTAAAAAGGTATACTTTAGATATATACAATAAAATTAAAAATATTTTGAAGGGAAAAAAACTTTTTGGTAGTCCAAATTCTGAAAAAGAGTAGTATTATAAATGGTATATATATGAAAGAGTTGAAAACTGTAAATGAATTATGAAAAGAGTCCAAATTCTGAAAAATATTTTGAAGGGGAAAAAACTTTTTGTATTATTATAATATTATAATATATCATATAATGTAAATGAATTATGATAATATCTTTTAAAAAAATATAATATATTTTACAAATCTCGTGTGTAACACACGGGTACTTTGCTAGTACATATACTAAAACCGATGCATAGTATCTTATGTGACGTGTTGTGGTTGATCCTAGGGAAAAAATCTTATGTGGCGCATTATGGTTGATCATAGGGGGGAATTAATAAAATAATATATTGACATAGTTTATAGAAAGTTATATAAGTCATTATATATATATATTTGAGTTAATTGAAAAAAATATAAATAAAAAAATATTTTCATACTCATACTTGCCAAAAATATTAATAGATAAATATGTAGTATTTGATAGGTGCTATTTTCATAACCATCTAATATTGTCAACTCTTATTTATGATAAGACTAATTCACCAATGAGATTAATAAACATAAATTATTTTTCTCAATATAATTTTGCTTACACAATTCAAAAATAATTTTTCTTATCTATCTACCTCATTCAAACCTTACGTAATTTTTTACCTAAACAATAAATTTTAAGCATCCTACAATTTATAATATTTTCCGTTTTTCAGTAAATATTATCATTGTCATAAATTTTATCAAAACTAAAATGAACTACCCCTCGAGCTCTCTGATGCTTGTCTTTATCTTGTGACGATTGATCCCCTCGAAACCAACTCATCACCTTTTTCATTTTTGATGTCATGATTTTCAATTAACTAAATGTGAATTAAACTTAATTGGTGTAAGCCACACTACACAAACTGAATGAACATAAACACAATTGAGTCTAATATGACACTTAACAAAGCCAATGCAACCTTTAATGGGACAACCTTAACAAAGCCAATGCAACCTTTAATGGGACAAACTTAACAAAGCAGATTCAACCTTGTTGTTATGAGATCATCTTTTTTTTTTAACAGTAGGCAAACCACATGATGTTCTTGGTCAACAAGGATCATCCTTGATCATCCAACAGAATGATGTTACAAAGCTCCATATTCAAAGGGATATTCAACAAGTTACAAATTATCCTAGATCTTGCAATGAAATCCCACTTCGATTGGCTTCACGGTAACAGTGTTTGATCTGGATGTTGTTGAAACTCCTTCTCATTTTGCAAATCTCCTCAATAGTTCTGAAGATTTCCCATGGTATGTTGTTCCCATCATTGATAGCATTGATAACTCCAAGACTATCTCCTTCCAGTATCACATTCCTTAATCCTTTTCGGATAGCTACCTTCATCCCTGCACAAAAAGCTAGTGTTTCTGTTTGTAACACAAATCCAACCTAAACAATAGACTGAAAAATATCAATAACATGGCCTTGATCATCTCGGATGATCACACCAATACCACAATCACCCGATTTTTTAAAGGAGTCGTCTACATTTATTTTGTAGTGGCCAACAAGTGGTCTTTTCCAGTTAATGATCCTGCTCTTTCTATGTTTTTTCCATGAATGCTTTGACTGTACATTGTCCCAATTCATTACATTTGTGATTATACGGTGTGCAATTTGTGTTATTGATAAATTACTCCTTTTATTAAAAATAATATTGTTTCGAAGATCCCAAATTTCATGCCAAATAACGCATAAGTTTGTGAATTGTGTGTTGTTTTTTTTCTATGGTACGGAGGTTATCTAGGAAACTTTCGGTTGGCGTTTGGAATATGAACTTTTTTCTGGTTAGTTGTTCGTATTGGATTATTAAGGAACGCGTTATAGGACAATGGAAGAAAATGTGTTGAGCATCATCATCGTCCTGTTTGCGTAGGCAACATTTAGATGAAACTCTGTTGAAATATTTGTTTAGTCGTATTTTTGTTGGTAGACCATCAATAGATGATTATGTGAGCATCTAAACAAAGCCAATTGGACCTTTAACGGGGCAAACACCGTTAAGTCATCTCAATCTTAGTTGCCTCGCTAATTTTCTTTCTGTAGACAATATTTATTAATGCATAGGTTAAAAAAAGAATTACATCTACTTTAAATAAGAATATAAATATAGATATTCTATCAATTTCATCATGGGATTATACGATTTAAGGCAAGTGGATACTGAACTTACACAAACACCTTTTGTATGCAGATTTGGAAATAAGCGGAATAAATTTTCAAACACGAGCTTCCATGAAAGATGATCAGTTGAAACCTTTGAAATCTGAAATCACATTAAAGAGGGTTAATCAAATCCAATGAATGGTAGAAGGAAGGAAGAAAATGTAGAAAGAACAAACTAAAACGCGAAGGGGGAGAAGCCGAAGTTTGCAGAAAGGAGAAGTCGAGGTGGATTAGATAGCCCACAATCGCGCATGCGGGATCCGCCACCGCCATGCTCGAGATTTCCGCGTGCGAATCTTCATGACAACAGCAGGGGAGATTTAGCCTTTCTTGCAAATTGCACCATTAAATTTCAGCATTTTGCTGTTTTTACAAGTCATTAAATCGTGAATTATGACTGAAAATTGCAGAAATTGACTGATCCGAAATTGATCCGAAACCAAGTCAACCCCAGATTTGGATTGACTCGGGTTTACTCGAGACCCATTTTACCCGAATTCGGGTTTACTGAAAACATGATTTGATACGACCTGAACATGACATGAATGACCCGATTGATAGATCCAAACATAGGTAACCAGTTAGCTAATAATGAGATAAAAAAAATGAATATTTTGGCAAATTTACAAAATTATTTCGGATCAACTTATGTGACGACTAAGGTAAGTGCACGGTTATCACATGAGTACATGACTCAGTACCATAAAAATAAATAAAAAAATACGGAGTAATAAATGTTAAGGTACGTTGTGTTTGGTAAAGGTGTTTCTACCCGTCCGTCCAAACTAACTCTCTTCATCCGGCAAGCATATGCGTGCTTACCTGACTGACTACCCGGGCCGTTTAATAAACTATTTTAATTTAATTTCCTGATTTCTATTTATTTGAATTTGCAACGTGTATTTTGTAATCTGAGTGTATCGATAAGGCTTCTTAGTAGTTAGTACAAATAGAGAGAGACAGCAAGCTAGCACACATTAATTAGTTTCAAAAGATGGCAATGGCACCACCAAAGATGACCAAAGTCGGCAGCATCACTGCGTGTGCTGTTTATAGTCATCTCCTTCTCCTCGTCCTCGTCCTCATCCTCCTTCCTGTTTCCGTTTTGTCGGAGTCCATCGTCGATAGCTTGCCAGGGTTCACTGGCAGCCTACCATTCAAACTCGAAACCGGGTAGGTCAACCCTTCACAATTCGCCGTAGTTATGACCGTCAATATCATACATTCTTATTGGTGTTGATATATCATTCATATACGAGTGTGTTAGGTATGTTGGTGTTGGCGATTTGGATGAGATTCAGCTGTTCTACTACTTCATCGAATCGGAGAGGGATCCGAAGAGGGACCCTCTTGTGTTTTGGCTCAACGAAGGCCTCGGCTGTGCTGGATTTTCCGCTCTTCTCTATGACAACGGTGCGTGTTTCTTGATTTTTGCTTTCTGAAGAATACGTAGAAACTGTTCTTGTTATAATTTGTTTAATTTTGCTTGCTCTGCAGGGCCACTGTCATTCAACTACTCAGATTTCAAAGGAGGAGTGCCGACGCTTGAACTAAACGAGTATTCATGGACGAAGGTCGCAAACGTTCTCTACATAGACTTTCCTGTTGGAACCGGGTTTTCGTACTCCACCAATCCGGAGGGCTATGCAACCAGTGACACTCTAGCCACCGCCAACGCCCACGAGTTTATTCGCAAGGTTTGGACATCACCTTAACCTTAACAAATGTTGAGTCTTAATTTGTGATATGATTCAGGCTGATTTGTTAACCATCGATCAAATTGGTTTGAATTAGATTTTGAATGGTAGGTTGCCAGTGAGATACATTCGTCTTCTTGCGCAATTTGCTTAGACACACAACATTGGGCTTAGTTGTTAATGTTTGAGATGCATATAGCAAAATGATGAAACATTTGAGATGCGAATTAACTGTCTGTGATGTTGCGAGCGCAGTGGCTTTTGAAGCACCCGCGGTTCCTCAAAAACCAGCTGTACATAGGAGGGAATTCTTATGCTGGCATTACAGTTCCTCTCTTGGTTCAAGCTATAAGGCAGGGTAATGACTTGAATCTCGACCCCAAAATCAACGTCAAGGTAATCGAATATTTCTGTTTCCTCGATCATCTCTATATATGGAGCTCCTTCGATCTCCAATATGTTCAATCTTATCCAAAATGGAAATAGGGGTACATTCTCGGAAACCCATATATAAGTGAAGAAAGCGCAGTAAGCTCGCGATTCCCCTATGCTCAAAGGGTCATACTCATATCGGATGGAATGTATGAGGTACTTAATTGTTTCAGTTCCACAACTCCATACAAGAAACAACTTTTCGTTCATATTTGTTTTCGAGTATTACAACCTTTTGTCCATTTACAGGCAGTTGAAAACGGCTGCAACGGATCATTTGTGAATGTGTCTCCGAACAACACAGCATGCTTGCTGGCCCTCGAAGGAATAGGAGATGTAAGGAAGTAGACACAATTTAGCCTTCAAATTCAGGATTCTTAATGTACGTATACCGGTTCTTGAAGCTTTTCTTTGTTTTTTCGGTGGATGAATCCAGTGCCTTAGCTTCTTGTACTTTCCCCAAATCTTGGAGCCTACTTGCACCGATTCTCAACAAAAATGGGACGTCCGGAAATGGGAACAAACTACTGCCCATGACACACCAACAGACCTCATTCGCTTGCCTTCCCGAGAACGAGAGCTATGGTGCCGCGTAAGTTGATACATTGAAACAAATGGTAAATACCGAGCACTCCGATAAATCCTGAATCCCTCTGTCTGTATGTGTTGCAGGCTGATTTCTATGGGTTATCCTACCTGTACATGAACAATCCAGCGACCCAAGAGGCTCTCAATGTCAGACAGGTATACACAATACCTAAAGCTACCTCTGTTGGTTATCACATTTTGATTCTCACATATAGTTTTTGGGCTTCTACTACTGGTGATCGTTTTAGGGGACGGTGAATGAATGGGTGAGATGCAATTTGAGCTTGTCTTACACCAAGGATGTTCTTGATAGTTTCTATCTCCACAAATCATTCGTAAATACGTCCCTTCGAGTACTCATTTACAGGTAACAAACAAGAACAAGTCAACAACGTTTGTTACCAACGGCAACTAAACCTTTGTTTCTTCCTGTGTCTATATGTAAACAGTGGGGATCAGGACTTGGTTGTTCCATACTTGGGCACAGAGTGGTGGGTCAAGGATCTCGGCCTGCCTGTGACCGGTAACTGGAGACCATGGTTTGTTGATGGACAAGTTGCAGGGTAACATATATCTTCCCTCCTAGCTTAGCTTTGACAGCTTCGTACGTACACTTGAAAATGGATTCCGAATTAAGGTTTGGTTGGTTAATTCGTTGGTTTCATCAGGTACACGCAGAAGTTTTCGAAAGTTCCTCACCGCATGACATATGCTACGGTGAAGGTGAGATGAGCGAACGAAAACACTCATCAACCTGACGTAGGAAACAGAAATATTCGATTACCGTAATTGACGTAGGTTTGTTGTTTGGATTTGGATTTGTTGCAGGGAGCGGGGCACACAGCACCGGAGTACAAGCCCAAGGAGACGCTGTTGATGGTTGACAAATGGTTTGCATATTATCCTCTCTAGTCTAGAGGCACAGTTTTCTTCTTTCTTCCTGAGATCTTTCTATTCTTATATATTTACAATGTACGCTGGAATAAGCATTTTTATTTAATCTGTACCAATAAACTTTCGGGACTGGCAAGGGAATGGTTAGAAAAGTATTCATTCATCTTGCATTAATTGTGAGAACCAATCCATTCTTGAAGAGCAAATAAGCGAAAAAAGCAACTATTTTGGTGAAGGCTGTCATCAGTTGTTGAGGTTTGTTGGTTTTGATGAGTTGGAGCTTTACTGTTTCGAGTCTTTTAGGTGCTTTTTCTGACCTGTTTTGAAGAGATTTTTCAAAAATGTTCACTGAATTGTTTAAGGGGTCCTAAAAATCGCTCTAATCGAAAGGGCACCTAGGAATTTTTTACCCCAGGCGAGTATCTAGGCGATAGTCCCGCACGCTTAAGCGTCGCCTAGTCCTATGTAGGTGATTAATCGGTTTTTAGCGTCTAGATAGGTGATTAATCGACTTTGAAGTTTTTTTTAACCCACGTCTGGATGTATTAGCTTTTGAGTTGAACCTATAATTTTGAATTTTAGGAGGTTTAAAGTCGTCGGTCGGATGCATATGGTGGACGTTAAATGTCGTGGTTTAAAATCCTCAAATAGTACCCAAGCTGACTAACTAACAAACATGTAGTATAGGTAGAGCAAGGGGTCGATCACTCGATCCCACGAAGAACACGTACGACTCTTAAATACGTATGCAAAACAAAGTACTAATGCAAATGAGCAATATGAATAGAAACAATAGAAATCTAGACAAGCAGTAATTGAAATAGAAAATATGAATATGATGAGTTTGAAGATGTGCAAACAGAAGATCAAATGTTAAACAGAAGAAATCAACACATGAAAACACTATCAATCAACCATGGAGTGCACTGATCATCAAGAATCAGTTAGAACTGAAATGTTCATCGTGCATAGTACAAAGGAGGTGCTTCTGTATTTATACAGATGATGCCAGCTAACAACCTCTAACTGTCAACAAGGTAATATTACCATATTACCCTTATATATCCTATACACCCTCCTCAAGCTGGACACACATTGGGAACTATGAGCCCAAGCTTGACACACAGAAACTGATGTTGGGAAGCCCCTAGAGCCTTGGTCAAAATATCAGCAATCTGTAAATATGAAGAAACATGTTTGGTGTAAATGAACCCTTTTTCAATCATGTCCCTGATGAAGTGACAATCAACACGGATGTGTTTAGTCCTTTCATGAAAAACGGGGTTAGCTGCTAAGTGTTGTGCTGCCTTATTGTCACAGTGCAATGCAATAGGTAAAGGCACAGAAATGTGAAGATCAGAGAGAACACCAGAGATCCAAACCAATTCACTAGCTGTTACAAACATACTCCTATATTCAATTTCAATTGAAGATTTGGAGACCACCTTCTGCTTCTTTGTCTTCCAAGAGATCAAGGATGTTCCAAGAAAAACACAATAACCAGATAAAGATCGACAAGAAAAAGCACAACTTGCCCAATCTTCATCATTGTATGCTTGAATAGATAAGGATGAGTTTGAAGAATAAGCCAAAGATAGGTTGAAGCTACCCTTAAGATATATGAGCAAATAGACAACAACATTCCAGTGTGGCACAAGAGGGTTTTGAAGAAACTAACTAAGTCGCTGCACTGTGTAAGAAATATCTGGTCTTGTAAGAGTTAGATACAAGAGACGACCAACCAACCTTCTATACTTCTCTGGATGAGCAATAGGATCCCCAACAACAGTGGACAAACAAACCCCATGTTACATAGGAAACAGAGAAGGCTTATAGTTGAGCATCCCAGCATCAGTAAGAATATCCATAATATATTTCCTCTGGTTCAAAATGATGCCAGCGAAAGACCTAGCAATTTCCATGCCCAAGAAATATCTAGCTAGTCCCAAATCTTTGATAGTAAAAGCTGAGTGTAATGAAGATTTAGTGGAATTGATCTCAGAAGAAGAATCACCCATGATTAACATGTCATCAACATATACCAGAGCTACTGTCATGCAACCATTTGTGAATTTAGTGAATAAAGAGTAATCATGCCTAGACTGTGTAAACCCCAACTTCAAAAGAAATTTAGTCAACTCAACATTCCATTGTCTGCTAGCTTGCTTTAGACCATAGAGAGATTTAGTTAGACGACAGACCTTGCCCAAGGGAACCTCAAGACCAAGAGGGGGAAGCATATATACCTCTTCATCCAAGAAACCATGCAAAAATGCATTATTAACATCCAATTGGTGAAGATTCCAACCTTTAATAGCAACAATGGCAGGCAATAAACGCACAGTAGCCAATTTAGCCACAGGAGAAAAAGTGTGTTTATAGTCTTTATCCTTGACTTGGTTATAACCTTTAGCAACCAATCTAGCTTTATGTCTTTCAATAGTGCCATCAGGTCTGTATTTTACCTTAAAAACCCAACGAGAACCTATGGCCTTTTGTTGGGAGGTAAATCAGTAATCTCCCAAGTATGATTCCTCTTGAGAGCATCCAATTCAGAAGACATAGTTGACTCCCATTCTAGATGACCCTTAGCCTGATCATAACTGTGTGGCCCAAAAGTACTGAGCACATTTGATGCGGGACCATCTTCTACACCATCATCTACACCTCCGAACGCGCCGATCATCTTAGGAGACGGACCTATGACTCGAGCCTGAGCCAAGAAGTTGCAGAGAGACTCATTCTTGTTTGCGAGTCATGCCTTATTCTCGAGCACGGTTCAACTCCCCGAGCCTACGTTGAAGACCTACATGTGCATTGGGATCAAGATTGTCGAACCATCTTAGGCACATGCTAGGGCCGAAATATTCTAAGTGTGGGAACCTTGTTTTATTTCCTACTTTAGTAACTTTTCTACTTAAGTTATTTTAGGAAACTTTAGGGGTATTTTTATTAATTTCTTTTAAGTGTTTCTTTTTATTAATTTTAGAGCAACAGCCCATATTAGGGTTTAATATAGGCGGCTGATCTCCATGGTAGAGAGACGTTCAATTTTATGAAAATTTCAGCCTTTGTGTGAAACACAAGTGTGAGGAAGTGAATCGATTTGAAGCGTTGCTCATCAATTGCAAATTGGTTATAGATCTTGCTTGGTTTGCTTTGAGTTCGTCAACCTCGCGAGAGCTTGGTGATCCAGGTAATCACAAGTCCCCTCCTTGTGCCTCCAAGTTGTCCGCTTGGTTGTGTAAGGTTGTAGAGGCGGGCTTTGTAGTCGTTGATACTTGGTTCCTACCCTCTTAGGAGGCCTAGGGTCTTTATCTCGTTCTACCTTAGTTCGAATCACCCTTCTATCGGTCTTTATTTCATCGTTTTGTTGAGTTTAGAGTCGCTGAAATTTTCGAGTCTTGTTCTCGTTCTTGAGTCTTTGCTTCCGTTCTTGTCTTTGAGTCTTGATTGTCGAAGATCGGGCCACCCTACGGCTAACCCCGTATCAACATTGAACAAAGAATGTGTATACGAAGGAGATAAATGAGCCAAATCATGATCATCCATAACCAAAAACACCTGACTTAAAGAATCAGTCTGACTTCTAGAAGGCAACTTACTAGTGACAAAATCCTGTAGCTTAGAAGGTCTATGTATAACCCTCTTCCCAAGAGGAACAATGGGAGCCTGAGCAGAAACAACCTCATCACTAGTAGGAACAGCATGATTATCATTATCAAAAGTAGAAGGCATAGAATCAGAAACTACATTATTATCATTTATAGACCCTTCTGAATGATCCTCAATAGAAAACTGATCAGAAATAACTTGTGAAGGAACTACTGGATGCAGAAACAAGCAATCATCTATAGCAGGATTAACCAAGGGAAGGGATGATGAAGAAATAACAAAAGAAGATTTCAGATCCTTATAAGGAAAGACATTATCTCTGAAAACAACATGTCTGCCCACAAAAACCTTCTTATGATCAAGATCAAACAACTTGAAAGCTTTCTGACCAGGTGGATATCCTAAGAACACACATCTTTTAGCAGTAGTATCCAATTTGTCCCTATGAGACTTATCCAGCAATGCATAACATAAACAACCTACCACATGAAGATCATCATATGAAGGAGGAGATTTATACAAAACTTCATATGGAGATTTCCAATCCAAAACAGCAGATGGCATCTTATTAATAAGATAATGGCACTAAGAACACAATCTCCCCAAAACTGAATAGGAAGACCTGAATGAAACCTGATTGCTCTAGCAGTTTCAACCAAATGTCTATGCTTTCTTTCAACTCTAGCATTCTGTTCAGGGACCCTAGGAGTAGATCTTTGATGCACAATACCTTTATGATCAAACAACTCCTTACACTTAGCCTGAGTAAACTCAGTCCCATTATCAAACCTAATGATCTTGACATTCATATGAAACTGATTTTCAACCATAGCCAAAAAAGACTGAATCATTCTATAAACTTGCAGCTTATCTTGGATCAAAAATACCCAAGTAGTACGACTGTAATCATCTAAAACAGTAAGGAAGTATTTAGCACCACATAAAGAAGGCACTTTGTAAGGACCCCATTAGTCCATATGAACCAACTAAAAAGGAAACTGAGCAACAGAATCACTTCTGAAGAAAGGAAGTTTATGTGCTTTAGTCATATCACAGGCATCACAAACAAAACCAGTCAAATCAACATTCTTACAAATTGACAAATGTTTCATCTTTGACACAGACAAGTGCCCCAATTTGGCATGTAACTCATGAACTATAATAGAATTACATTTATTTGAAGAAGTATTACTGACAGAAGTAGCATGCTTAGTCTTGAGCTTGTATAATCCTCCTTGCTCATGACCTTTAGCTAAAATGACCTTAGTTGTAAGGTCCTGCAATATACAGTGAAGAGCATCAAAACTGAATCTCAAACCACTATCAGATAGAATTTTAGAAACAGACAATAGATTGTGTCAAAAATCTGGAACATATAGCACACTCTGCAGCTCCAAATTATCAGCAATCATAACAGTACCAGCAAACTCAATAATCTTAGCAGTACCATCAGGCAAACCCAACTCTCTATTCTTAGACAAAAGATGCATATTATGAAATATAGATTGATCAAAAGCAATATGATCAGTTGCCCCTGAATCAATGATCCAAGAATAAGGATCAGATTTATCTATACCAATCAAGAATGAAGAACATAAGGTACCTACAAAGTGGACCATAGCAGAATTAACCATCTCATGCCCATAACCTTCAGCAGGTGCCTTTCCTTTCATCATCTTGACAATTTCTTGAAAAATGGCATTCACCATAGTTGGATCAGGCTTCAACACATTCATATCCTGATCCAGTGAACAATCAGATTGTGGAGTATCCACTTGAGCAGCAAGCTTGTTACTCCCTTTAACCTTAGGACCTTGATACCACTCTGGGTATCCATTCGATTTGAAGCAATACTCTCTAGTATGACCCTTCTCATTGCAAAAATCACACTGTCTGTCATACTTGGTTTTCTTAAACTCCATCTTATTCTGATCACTGAACTTAGACTGATCATTTGATCTAAACTGCATATTCTTCCCTCCATACTGAGAACTAGAATTCCCTGGAGTAAAAGAATTATTATTCATTGCAGCAGCAAGAGCATTAACATCAACATATGGTGCAGAGGTTATCCCTTTCTGCCTTTCAACATGAGTAGCCATTTGAAATGCCTTACCCAGACTAGGTAGAGGCTCCTTAGACAAAACAGAAGTCCTGAAACTCTCATAAACATCATTCAATCCCATAAGGAATTGCATGACTTGTGCCATAGCATCTCGTTCAATAACTTTCTTTAGAATCCCACAACTGCACTGATTCATAGCCCCACATTCACAACGAGGCAAACCATCAATCATTTTCAATTCATCCCAGATTTTTTTTAACTTCCCAAAATACATAGAAACAGAAGAATTATGTTGCTTCAGATTGCATAACAACCTGTGTAATTGAAAAATAAGAGCATCATTAGTTTCAAAAAACTGCTCCTTAATCTCATCCCAAAGCTCTTTTGAAGACTGAATATAAATAAATCCCTCTGCAATTTCACTAGTCATCGAATTGATGATCCAACACATAACCATGTAATCAGCTCGAATCCATTTCTCAAAATCTTCACTATCCTCAGCTGGCTTGACACAACTACCAGTGATGAACCCTAACTTGGCTTTCGCACCCAGTGCCATACCAACACCACGACTCCAACTGGTGAAATTAAGACCATTAAGCTGAGTTCCAACTATTTGCATACCAGGATGATCACTATTGGAAAGAAAAAGCGGATTACAAATATTCCCCACGCTTTGAGCCTGAAAATCCCCAAATCGGAGACCATGCTCTGCAAAAGGTGATCCTCTGCCAGCAGAACCACCAACAGCAACTTGAGCATAACTCTGCGAATCACCAGCACCAGGATTACCTCTACCAGCACCAGGAACTTGACCACGACCAGCCATGGTGAAAAACACAAATGCGGAAGCAAACAAAATATACGAAACCGACGAATGGAAAATGATCAGAAAACGCCGATCAAGGATCATATGGCTCTGATACCATTTGAAGATGTGCAAACAGAAGATCAAATGTGATCAAAACAGAAGAAATCAACACATGAAAACACTATCAATCAACCATGGAGTGCACTGATCATCAAGAATCAGTTAGAACTGAAATGTTCATCGTGAATAGTACAGAGGAGGTGCTTCTGTATTTATATAGATGATGCCAGCTAACAACCTCTAACTGTCAACAAGGTAATATTACCATATTACCCTTATATATCCTATAATGAGTAATATAGCTTCACCTACATTCCCAACAATGGCAATTCTATGATCATTAGACTGAGATGCAATAATGGTTGTGTAGTTATCCTAGGGTCGGTTTAAGCACAGAATAGAGGTAGACCGAACCTGCCGATAAAACCACCTAACTCCCTCAACTTTTGCATATTGAGATGAGTAGCAATAAGTCCCTAATACCTAGCAAATAAACATTATTTCTCCCGTATATTCGACTTGTCACCTGGTTCTCATCTCCAGCTATCTCGTCCACTAAAAGAAATAGTATTTATCTATCAATTCTCCTACCATATCATGAGTCCATACCTATCGCTACAAGCATGACATGCTGGCTACTTATGGATTAAGGCCCGCAATAACGAAATGAAGCTATAATCCTAGCATGATGCAAATCTATCCTAATGGCCAGTTAAGATAAAAAAACAACACTTATGCAATATCATAACGAAGAAAATTGAAATAATCATAATGCATAACTCAAATCATAACATAAAACATATAAAAAGCTCCCACGTGTCCTTAACCATTGTATTGAAATGCAAGCAAAACTATAAAAGTGAGGTTAGTCGAGCATGACTCACCTCAGAATGCTAAAACTATGAAACGTCTTTGATGAATGTGAGGTATTGAGTTGTGTCTTCATGTCGAAAACCCTAGGTCTAATGGGGTATTTAAAGGCCGCAAATCAGCTAAGAAAAACCCTAGTGCCAACGTCTTTGGAAGCTAAGCAAGATCTTCAAAGGATAGGAATGAATCTCCTTCGGATAAGGATCCGAATCACCATGCTTATCCTGCTTTGGCGGGCACCTAAGATATTCCGGCAGGTGCCGCTCCTTGGCGAGTGCTGCATCTCTTCATGCGGGCGTCTGGCTCAGCGGGCGCCACCTCAACATCCTTAATTAGTATTATTCTCTTCTCTTATTCACTTGGATTCTCTCTATCTTCTTCTTTGGTTTTCTTCTCCAAGCAATTCTAGCTACCTTTAGACTCCAACACCATCTCTTCGAGCTTGGATTCGTGAATCTGCATAATTAACATTGAAAAGTGTATATTCTGAACTTCGAATAGAAAAAATATAAAAATGCGACTTAATTAACTCTAAACTCCTATCTAATGCAACCTACATTACCCTAAAACTGCCTAGAATGCCTATACAAAATATGCATTATCAAACTTCTCCACACTTAACTTTTGCTAGTCCTCGAGCAAAACAAACCATTTATGAATCATTTATCCCACAAACATGATCTTCATGTTATAGCCTCATTAAAAGCAAAATCTCAAATAAGTGCGTATACATGAATAAGGTAGACAAACATCCTATCATGTACATGAACGATCAAGTAGCCTGCATGTTTATCCATCCTAGCATGTACATGAACGATCGACTATATTTTCACCGGTCGCATCGATCTCGCAACGACCATTAGGCAATTGGTCACATCGACTAGTACAGCATATGGTCATCGTGACCAGTTCGTCTTCTACCTCCACCATCGAAACCCTTCCCTATCCCCAACCAAAACACAACTTTTGACCTTTTTTAGCGTAGATCTGTGTGAAGGATACCTATATACTGCTATTTTCAACAAAATTACATAAAATAACACCACATTTAATCAATTTTCACACCATCTTTCAATTCCAAATATCAAACCACCAAAATCCCTAAAACCTTATTTAATAATCCGAATCACAATGAAAATGTAAAAAACATACCTTAACTTTGATAGATCTTCGATTTGGATGAGTTTAATTGAAGAAAACTGGATGATGTTAGCACTTTGTGGGATTTTAGGGTTTGGGGTGTTGAAACTACACCTGTTGAGCGTGAGAGGGGTGGTAAGTTGTTATAATCATAGCGGTATTTTGGTCTTACTCTAAAAGATATTTTTACCTTGTTCTAAAAAGTAACCCCCTATTGTTTGTTTTATGCTTTTGTGTTCGTTTGTTCCCTGGTTGATTATTTGTTGTGGGTTGGTTAATATGTTTATTTATTATTTTACTAGTTTTATTACTCGTCTATTGCGCGATTTGTTGATAATTTTTATTATATAAACCATCTTTGAATTAATATAAATTACTAATCCATATAAAGTAAATACATAATCTTCAATTGTGTTATTTTTTTAGAATATAAACACACGTTTGAGTCTAGATTATTCATGTTTGTTTTCTTATTAAAATATATTTAAAATATATTTTTATCTTGAATCTAGACTTTATACTTTTTAATAAAAAAATATTAAATGATAAAAAATATTAGGTATTAAATCCAAAAGAAAGGAACATAACATAAATTCCATATGCAAATTCAATCCATTTTTATTTTTATTTATAAAAAAATAAATATAAATATTGATAATATTTATAACAAAATATTATCAAAATATAACTAAGTAAGAATTGATAATAACTTATTAATTTATGTAATATTGGATAGATTATTTGATCTAAAATGATAAGTTTTCTAACTAATTAAGATATAAGGTTGAATATTTATAAGAATAAGTGAGACCATTAATTGAGATCGAAATATTATATTGGTTTATTAATTGACGTGGCTAAAAAATATAACACCATATTAATCCAGAATATGACACGTATACGAATTACGTACTCCAGAATATAACACATAGGCGAATCACACCTGAAAAGGCTTAAGGCCTTTGTTTTAATATTTTATATAGATTGTAAGGGTATGGTCATTAAGTTAGTATGTCGGGTTTGTATTCATGAAATCCTAGATATCTTTATTAATTAAACAAGTAGTTCGATCTATTTAAAATCATCCCTAAGGAAAATGGAGGTGATGATTCCCACATTACTCTTAATTTGAGGATTTCTACTCTTAATTTGAGGATTTCTACCATATATCGTCTGTCTTGTGTTTGTCTTTTTATTTATTATCTATTATCACTAACATATAACTTCCCCGTAAGAAGTTTTTTTTCAAAATATTCACTAAAAATAATTAATTAATAAAATATTCAAGTTTTTAAACTATTTACAAAAATATTCATTTTCCGCAGGTCGATCAGAACAATGCGGTATGAGACCGCATTTTATTCACAAGGTAAAAAACTTGAAATTGAAGCAAAATGTGAAAAAAAAAATACAAAAGAAACGCGGTTTGAAACCGCGTTTCTATTATTAATTTTATTTCGGGGTGAATTTTGTAATTAGGTATTTTTTTACACTAGAGACGCGGCCTCAATCCGCGTCTCTCTCTTTCTTTTTTCTTTTTTTTTTTTAAAGGGAAAAGTTAAACATGGTCGTCTTCCTCTATGGCTTCGATCGACCAGAGCCAGCCTCGCTTCCTCTTTGATCCGGATCTGGGCGGTATAAAGCTTCTTCCCAGTGATTTCTCTTCGAAACTTCCTCTTCGATCTTGATCTGAGCCGGCCTCGCTTCCTCTTCGAAGCTTCCTTTTTGATCTGATATGGACTTCGATCGGAGTCAGCCTCACTTTCTCTTTGATCTGAGATGAGCCTTAGCCTTCGATTTGAGATGGGCTTCGATTTGGGCAGATTCAAGCCTCGCCATGTTTGGAAGTGACCTTCGATATGGGCGGTATCAAGCCTCTTCGATCTGAGATTGGGGTTGCGGACCTCGATGCTTCCGCCACTGACGAGGGCTCCGATGATCTGATTCTGGCGGAGAAGGCAAAGGAGAAGGCAGAGATCGTGGCAGAGCGGGCTAAGGGAGGAGGTGGAAGTGCACCGGCAGCCTGGTTTCTTCTCCTTCCCAGTGATTTCTCCTCCGGCGGCCCAAAGCTCTCCTGTTTAACTTTTCCCTTCAAAAAAAAAAAGAAAAAAGAGAGAGACGCGGATTGAGGTTGCATCTCTAGGGAAAAAAATACCAAATTACAAACTTCATCCCGAAATAAAATTAATAATAGAAACGCGGTTCCAAACAGCGTTACTTTTGTATTTTTTTTTGTCAACTTTCCCTTCAATTTCAACTTTTTCACATTGTGAATAAAACGCGATCTCATACCGCATTTTTCTTATTAACCAGCAAAAAATGAATATTTTTGTAAATAATTTAAAAGTTTGAATATTTTGTTAATTAATTATTTTTTAGTGAATATTTTGAAAAAAATTCTCCACGTAGACCCAACAATTACGAAGATAAATATGAATGATACAAGTAATCCAGTCCCCAGATTATGTACAACCTTCCCCGTCCCCCTTGGTGCATCACTTAATTATTTCGGATATAAATTTACATTGAAAAAAATTAAAATCTTTTTTTAGGGTTTATATCCTTATATTGATAATTGATATGTTTATAAATTTATAGCTTAAAAATCACAATTTAAAAATTTAGATAAATAAAATATAGATTATTTTATAAAATATTTTTTTCTAAAATTTGATTTTTTTTAAGATAACAAATTATAAACATTTCATTGGCAGCCTATATACTGCTATTTTCAACAAAATACCACCACATTTAATCAATTTTCACACCATCTTTCAATTACAAATATCAAACCGCCAAAATCCATAAAACCTTATTTAATAATCCAAAATCACAATTAAAATGTAAAACATATACCTTAACTTTGATAGATTTTCGATTTGAATGAGTTTAATTGAAGAAAACTGGATGATGTTAGCACTTTGTGGGATTTTAGGGTTTGAGGTGTTGAAACTACACCTGTTGAGCGTGAGAGGGGTGGTAAGTTGTTATAATTGTAGGGTATTTTGGTCGTACTCTAAAAAAAATAATTTTACCTTGTTCGATCTAAAAAGTAACCTCCTATTGTTTGTTATGCTTTTGTGTTTGTTTGTTCCCTGGTTGATTATTTGTTGTGGGTTGGTTAATATGTTTACTTTATTATTTTACTAGTTTTATTACTTGCCCGTTGTGCGATTTGTTAATAAATTTTATTATATAAACCATCTTTGAATTAATATAAATTACTAATCCATATAAAGTAAATATATAATCTTCAATTGTATTATTTTTTTTAAAATATAAACACATGTTTGAGTCTAGATTAATCATGTTTTTTTTCTTATTAAAAAATATTTAAAATATATTTTTATCTTGAATCTAGACTTTATACTTTTTAATAAAAAATATTAAATGATAAAAAAATCTTACGTATTAAATCCAAAAGAAAGGAACATAGCATAAATTCCATATGCAAATTCCATCCATTTTTATTTTTATTTATAAAAAATAAATATAAATATTGATAATATTTATAACAAAATATTATCAAAATATAACTAAGTAAGAATTGATAATAACTTATAAATTTATGTAATATTGGATAGATTATTTGATCTAAAATGATGAGTTTTCTAACTAATTAAGATATAAGGTTGTGTATTTATAAGAATAAGTGAGACCATTAATTGAGATCGAAATATTATATTGGTTAATTAATTGATGTGGCTAAAAAATATAACATCATATTAATCCAGAATATGACACGTATATGAATTGCTCCAGAATATGACAAGTAGGCGAATCGCACCAGAGAAGAATTAAGGCTTTTGTTTTAATATTTTATATAAATTGTAAGGGTATGGTCATTAAGTTAGTATGTCGGGTTTGTATTCATGAAATCCTCAATATCTTTATTAATTAAACAAGTAGTTCTATTTAAAATCCTCCCTGGGGAAAAAGGAGGTGATGATTCCCACATTACTCTTAATTTGAGGATTTCTACCATATATCGTATGTCTTGTGTTTGTCTTTTTATTTATTATCTATTATCACTAACAAAACTTCCCCGTAGGAATTGTTTTTTTAAATATTCACTAAAAATAATTAATTAACAAAATATTCAAACTTTTAAACTATTTAAAAAAATATTTATTTTTTGCGAGTCGATCAGAAAAACGCGGTATGAGACCGCGTTTTATTCACAAGGTAAAAAAACTTAAAATTGAAGGAAAAGGTGAAAAAAATACAAAAGAAACGCGTTTTGAAACTGCGTTTCTATTATTAATTTTATTTCGGGGTGAATTTTGTAATTCGGTATTTTTTTACACTAGAGACGCGGCCTCAATCCGCGTCTCTCTCTTTCTTTTTTCTTTCTTTTTTTAAGGGAAAAGTTAAACAGGGTCGTCTTCCTCTATGGCTTCGATCGACTGGAGCCAGCCTCGCTTCCTCTTTGATTCGGATTTGGGCGGTATAAAGCTTCTTCCCAGTGATTTCTCTTTGAAGCTTCCTCTTCGATCTGAACCTGAACCGGCCTCGCTTCCTCTTCGAAGCTTCCTGTTTGATCTGATATGGACTTCGATCGGAGTCGGCCTCGCTTTCTCTTTGATCTGAGACGAGCCTTACTCTTCGATCTAAGATGGGCTTCGATTTGGGCAGATTCAAGCCTCGCCATGTTTGGAAGCGATCTTCGATATGGGCGGTATCAAGCCTCTTCGATCTGAGATTGGGGTTGCAGACCTCGAAGCTTTCGCCACTGACGAGGGCTCCGATGATCTGATTCTGGCGGAGAAGGCAAATGAGGAGGCGGAGATTGTGGCTGAGCGGGCTAAGGGAGGAGGTGGAGGTGAACCGGCAGCCTGGTTTCTTCTCCTTCCTAGTGATTTCCCGGCGACTCGAGGCTCTCCTGTTTAACTTTTCCCTTCAAAAAAAAAGAAAAAAGAGAGAGACGCGAATTGAGGTCGCGTCTCTAGGGAAAAAATACCAAATTACAAACTTCATTCTGAAATAAAATTAATAATAGAAACGCGGTTTGAAACCGCGTTTCTTTTGTATTTTTTTTTTGTCAACTTTCCCTTCAATTTCAACTTTTTCCCCTTGTGAATAAAATGCGGTCTCATACCGCGTTTTTCTAATTAACCTACAAAAAATGAATATTTTTGTAAATAATTTAAAATTTTGAATATTTTGTTAATTAATTATTTTTTAGTGAATATTTTAAAAAAATCTCCACGTAGACCCAACAATTACGAAGATAAATATGAATGATACAAGTAATCCAGTCTAGATTATGTACAACCTTCCCCGTCTCCCTCTGTGGATCACTTAATTATTTCGGGTATAAATTTACCTTGAAAAAATTTTTAATTTTTTTTATAGGTTTTATATCCTTATACTGATAATTGATATGTTTATAAATTTATAGCTTAAAAATCACAATTTAAAATTTTAGATAAATAAAATATAGATTATTTTATAAAATATTTTTTTCTAAAATTTGATTTTTTTAAGATAAAAATTTATAAACATTTTAATATATGGGTATAAATTCAAAAAAAAATTAAAATTTTTTTCTATGTAAATTTATACCTAAAATAATAAAATGATGGGAGGGAAACGGTAAAGGTTGTAGGCGATCGGGCAAGTAATCATATGATCAAATCTTAGCAAGTAATTTCTTTTTTTTTTTTACAGAGTCTCATTTCACTGCAAGATGTCTCACTAATTAAATTTGTTACATTAAAAGCTCATATAGAATAGATGAACCCCTTGGGTTGGTGGATCAGTGGAACTTGAGGCTGGTCAAGACGTTGTTGTTGACTGGATCAGCCAAGTGATCGAGAAGGTTCTGGTAGGGGCCGACTCCGGTGACCAGTCCTTGAATGAAGTATCCCAATATGGCCAACATAGCCAACCTCCCGTTCTTGATCTCCTTGAGCTTCAACTCCTTGAGCGACTTCTCGTCCTTGCCGAACCCAAGCGGGTTAAACAAGGGGCCACCCGGGTACGCAGGCTCACCCGACCCGCCCAAGAACTTCTCTAGGCCCAAGAAGTACTGCTTCCCCATAGACCCAGGGTTGTACCAGTCTTGGAGCCTCCGGTGCTCCGCGAAGCCCATCAGAGCCATCTCGAACACGAACAGGGTGAATGGGTCGGCCCAGTAGTTGTAGGTCCCGGCTGGGGGGATGACTCCTGTCTTGAACCATGGGAGGGCGGTCTCCGGTGGGATTAGGCCCGCCTTCCCTAGGATCTCTGGGGCGATAGCCCCCACCGCTCCCAGCATGGCATAGCGGCCGTTGATGACCTCGCCGTAGGCTAGCCATCTGGGCTCGATGAACCCTCCTGTTCCTTCTGGGTCTGACAGTCCCAATGGGTCAAATCCGAAGTCACCTGGGAGACTGCACACCCGCACATACACATACACACACGTACACATACACGTATGTTCGTCGATTCATCAGCGATCGAATTAATTGACTACGGGTTTTGTGGAATTTTGGTGGTTACCAGTCCAAAATCAAAATAACAAAGTAATTGTGGATATATATATATATATACCTTCCGTCCAAGTAAGAAAGAGATTGCTTTGAAGCAAACCACAACTGCCTGTCAGCACCTTGCTGCGCGCATATAATCCCCCCAACCCCAAAAAGTAAGTCATCCAATTCATCAACAATTAAGAAGAATCAAATTAACTACAAAAAATTAAAGCAAGAAGATCGAATTGATTGATATATAATGTTAGCTACCTTGACTGGAGGAGTAGAGGAAGCGCGGACGACAAACTGAGCTTTCCTCAAGGAGGGAGAAGAACCGATGGAAGGCCTTCCGCCGAGGATCTGCCGGGCTGCCGAGGTGGCCGACGAGCATGAAGTCACCAATGCCATGATTTATTATTATTATTTTTTTTAAATTTGTTTTTCTATTTTTTGAAAGAAAAAAAAAATTGAGAGCTGATGCAGTTTAAATTCAGATTCTCAGTCACCTCTCCAAGTTTGTAATAGTGTGTTGATATTATAAGGCATCGAATATGTTAAGAGGAAGGGGGAGCCATGGAAGTTGGGGTGGGGCCCGCGTTTGGGATTAGGTTAGCATCTCGTTGTCCAACAACCGAGGTCCACGTGGCAGTTTGAGTTTGTGACTTGGATAAGAGAATTTGATTTCCTGGAATTAATATCTCCTACTTCACACCCTACACCACCCCTTACATCATAAAATTATTTTTGTTTAAAATATATCTTTTAAAAAAATTTAAAAATTATATTCACATTTTAAACAACTATATCTATATGTTTATAAACTTTTATTTTGAAAAATTATGTTTTGAAAAATTTTAAAAATATAATTTGCAAAATATTGTCTTTTAATTTTTAAAAAATTGTAAAACATAATTTTTCAAAATAAAAGTTTATAAACATATAAATATAGTTGTTGAAAATGTGAATATAATTTTTAAATTTTTTTTAAAGATATATTTTAAATAAAAATAATTTAGTGGTGTAGAGAGTGGTGTAGGGTGTGAAGTAGGAGATGTTTGTTGGATTTCCTGATATTTGTAGGGTCTTTGCCACCTGTGCTCCATCTCTGTGGTTCACGCAATTCCTTTTATTTATTTATTTTTATTTTTGGTTTTTGGTTTATGTCACCCAGACGTGCGTTGATTATCCCTCTCATTTTCATCAATTCTCACTTTCAGTTTAAACTTCAATTCAATGTGTTTGCACAGCAATATCTCCTTCACCTCCCAATCGTAATTACATTCAATTCGTATTACATTCGTATCTGAAAGCGAAAGATCCAATTAATAAACCCAGATCGAACATTACGGAAACTTAAATAGAAATGAAGAACGATCAAAATAGAGGAAGAAAGTATTAATTATAAGTCATTTTAGAGTTGAGTTGTGCAAAAGTATTAAAAGTAAATCACAAAAGTATTATTTAAATGAACTTGCATTTTCAAATAAAATTTTGATCTTAAAAAAACATATGTTTTTAACGAATTACGTATTAATATATAACTACTCTATTCTCCGTGTTTTACACGGATTTAATATAAATATTAGGGGTGGGCACAAATCCCGCAAATCCCGTCCCGTCCCGCATCCCGTCCCGATTCCGATGGGATTTTAAAAAAAAAAAAATTCAATCCCGTCCCGCAAAAAATACGAGGGACGGGACGCGGGACGGAAAGTTCTCGTCCCGCAAATCCCGTCCCGTCCCGCATATATATATATATATATATATATATATATATATATATATATATAGGGTTGGGTTCAGGTGAGAAGGGATGAATTGGTGAGAAGGAAAGAAGCAATGTGATTGGTGGTTAAATTAAAAAAATACCCGCATAAATACTGAAAATCACAACTTAAGCCCTCCCATCCCCGTGTGTGCACAACACCCCCCACTCGCACCGTTTGGGCTTTAGCGCGCGTCTACCACACGCGCCTCACATGCACAAAATTTAAAACGCTGCTTCCACCGGGACTCGAACGCTTCACCTCTTGTATATCAATACATTGTACATCCAGTGAGCTCCGAGGCTTCTCTTGATTTTAATAGCATCTGTTTGTATTCAAAGTAAAAAGGTGCAGTTTTAATTTACACACCGTATAATCTATTCTTATTATAATTAAAATATTTTCATATAAATTTATAAATTACACATTAGGAGACATTAGGAGACATGTTAATGTATATTTTTCCCAAAAAAATTTCACAGATTTATAATTGAATATTTTTTTAAAAAGATAATATATATTAGTGTAAAATATTCTTAAATTATTTGGGGAACCCAAAAAATTAACTAATTACAAATATTTTTAAATGATTTCACGAACTACTACTATTTAGCCACTGAACCAATCTTTATTTAGTTACCGAACCAATCTTTATTTAGTACTGAACCAATCTCTATTTAGTCACTGAACCACTCTCTATTTAGTCACTGAACTACTCTCTATTTAGTCACTGAACCAATCTCTATTTAGTCACTGAACCAATCACTATTTAGTCACTGAACCACTCTCTATTTAGTCACCGAATCACTCTTTATTTAGTACTGAACCAATCTCTATTTAGTCACTGAATCACTCTCTATTTAGTCACTGAACCACTCTCTATTTAGTCACCGAACCAATCTCTATTTATTTGATGAACCACTACTATTTATTTCATGAACCACTAGAATTTATTTCATGAATCACTACTATTTAATAATTGTAAAATTTTCATTCTTCTTTTATTTTATTTTAATATTTATTTTTAATTATTTATTTGTTTTATTTATTTATTTAATGAGCTAATACTATTTATTTGATGAATCACTACTCTTTATTTGATGAACCACTACTATTTAATAATTGTAAAATTTTCACTCTTCTTTTATTTTCTTTTAATACTACTATTTAATAATTGTAAAAATTTTATTCTTCTTTATTTTCTTTTAATGTTTATTTTTAATTATTTATTTGTTTTTATTTATTTATTTAACGAACTAATAATATTTATTTGATGAATCACTACTCTTTATTTGATGAACCAATACTATTTAATAATTGTAAAATTTTCACTCTTCTTTTATTTTCTTTTAATATTTATTTTTAATTATTTATTTATTGATTTTTAAAATAAAATGATTCATGAACTAATACTTAAAAAAGCCCTGAACCACTTGGTATTAAACGCCTGAACCACTTCGTATGAAACCCCTGAACCATTTAGTATTAAAGCCCTGAACCAATTGGTATAAAACTCTGAACCACTTGGTATAAAATCCCTGAACCACTTATAAAAAACCATGAACCACTTGGTATTAAAACCTTGAACCACTTAGTATAAAAACCCTGAACCACTTAGTATAAAACCCTGAACCACTTTATGTAAAATTTTCATTCTTCTTTTATTCTCTTTCAATGTTTAATTTTAATTACTTATTTGTTTTTAATTATTTATTTCATGAACCAATCCTATTTATTTGATGAACCATTACTATTTATTTCATGAACCACTAGAATTTATTCCATGAACCACTACTATTTAATAATTGTAAAATTTTCATTCTTCTTTTATTTTATTTTGATGTTTATTTTTTAATTATTTATTTGTTTTGTTTATTTATTTAATGAGCTAATACTATTTATTTGATGAATCACTACTCTTTATTTGATGAACAACGTACTACTATTTAATAATTGTAAAATTTTCACTCTTCTTTTATTTTCTTTTATTTATTTGATGAACCACTCTCTATTTAGTTACTGAACCAATCTCTATTTAGTCACTGAACCACTCTCTATTTACTCACTGAACCACTCTATTTAGTCACTGAACCACTCTTTATTTAGTCACTGAACCAATCTCTATTTAGTCACCGAACCACTCACTATTTAGTCACTGAACCAATCTCTATTTAGTCACTGAACCACTCTCTATTTAGTCACTGAACCAATCTCTATTTAGTCACTGAACCAATCTCTATATAGTTACTGAACCACTCTCTATTTAGTCACCGAACCACTCTTTATTTAGTACTGAACCAATCTCTATTTAGTCACTGAACCAATCTCTATTTAGTCACTGAACCAATTGGGTAAAATTTACAAATTTTATAATTTTTTTTATAATTTATAATTTTATTTATTATAATTTATAATTTACAAATTTTTTCTCCTCTTTAACATAATTAATAATTTTATTTGTTTATTATAATTTATTTATTATAATTCATAATTTTAATATATATTTACAAATTATATTTTAATATATATTTCATCCTAAAAATTTACAAATTTTATAATTTAAAATTAAATAAAATTTACAGTAAATTACACCACCACTGCAGATGACAGTAATTGAAAACGCAGCTCCTGTAAGAGTGAATTACACCACCACTGCAGATGACAGTAATTGAAAATCTCCACTGCCATTGACAATCACACCACCACTGCAGATGACCCCAACAGGCACCAGACGAACCACCGCAGCGGCACCAAGACCTTCTCTCCCCGGGACGAAAAACGCAGCTCCTCTGCCCCAAAGAACGGGATTTATTCCTCCTCTTCCTGAAATTCTTGGTGCCTCATTCTCCCCCTCTCTCTCCGAGATGTTCCTGTCCATTGTTCAGCAAATCGATCAAAAGCAATACAAACCCTAGAAATGGCGGAAATACAAATCAGGCCAGAAATTTGTCAGTATCGGAGTTGAGGTTCGAGATTAGGGAGAGGCCGAAGAAATCGATCATGAGGAGGCCATCGGAGCAGCGAGAGCGAGATCGAGAGCCCACGAGAGGGGAGCCTACGAGCACTGCGAATCTGGATGAGAGCGAGATCGAAAGCTTGCAGCTGCGAATGAATAAATTTGGTAAATTACCTTCTTCGTTGAGTGTAAAAACTTCGATGCATCATGAATTGCACGATCGAGAAGATCAGAAACCTCGATCTCAGCGTCAGGGCAACTACTTGATTGTTTCTGCTCCGACTCCATTGCTTGATCTAGCAATGCGGAATATTGCTGCTGATTGAGACTGGAACGAAATTTCTCATAGAAACGGATGAAATCTGAGAATTTGAGAGATTAGGGTTCAGAAATCCGACAGAGATTCAGTAGAAAATAGAAAATAGCAGTTGATGGTGAGCCAATGTGATTCCAGGAAGCGCGTGAGCCTTTTTATTTATTTTTTTAATTTAGATCCTTATCAGCCAATAAGATTGCTTCTTTCCTTCTTACCGCATCGAAAGCTTCTCACTTGAACCCTCCCCTATATATATATATATATAACTATACATTTTATATAAAAATATATACATAATGTCGGTTTTAATAAGTTTCACACATTGTAATGTATATATATGTGTGTGTATATATACACATATTAGCTAGCATTCCCAACAAAAAAATATATACTCAGTAGCATATATATATATATATATATATATATATATATATATATATATATATATATATATATATATATATATATATATATATATATATATATATATATATATATAATGGGTATATATACACTTAATTCAGTAGCATTGCCCTCCAAAAAAATCATAATCAGTAGCATATATATATATACATACAATGGGTGTATATACACATATAATTCAGTAGCATTCCCACCAAAAAAAAATTACTCGGTAGCATATATATATATATATATATATATATATATATATATATATATATATATATATAATGGGTATAGCAGATTTACTTATTAATAAATTTCATTTCTATCAAGAGGTAAAAGCCTTTTTTATTGGATTATTTTAGATCATTTCTACGAGGGACAAGTTCCGTCCCGCGAGGGATAAGACCCGGTGGGATTCCTAAAAAAAATTCAATCCCGTCCCGTAAAATATACGAGGGACGGGAGGCGGGATTACCCCAATCCTGTCCCGTCCCGTCCCGTCCCATGCCCACCCCTAATAAATATTTTACGAATTATAAATTATAATACTTGTTTCATATTTAATTATAAAAAAATATTGACAATAAAAAGATAAATAAAGTATATAGAATCTTGGGCGGGTGCCCCTCCTTCATTATTTTCTCCTCTTCTTTACTTGGTTTCTCTCTAGCTTATTCTTTGGTCTTTTCTCTTCTTCAAGCTATCCTATCTAGCTTTATGCTCCATCACCATCTCTTCAAACTCGGATTCGTAAATCTGCATAATTCATATAGAAAAGTATAGATTCTGAACTTCGAATAGAAAAAGTATAAAGATGCAACTTAACACTAAACTCTTATCTAATGCAACCTAAACGCACGACCTTAAAACTACCTAGAATGCCTATACAAAATATGTCTTATCAATAATGTAGACTATGAAGATACCAATCTCGATATAAGAACCAAAAAAGTAAGTGCGAATTTGTGCTGGATTGTCGAGAGTATCCACGAGGTTGTTGGAAGGTCAGGGTGCATGGTACACAGTGTTCACAATCACAATTATCTTCCTTTAATTGTTGGTAGGTCATTCATTCGTCGGGTGTTTGAACGAAGCACAAATGAACAACGTTGAAAATAGCTTAAGGTGGAAGCAAGACCGAAAGATATGCTAACCAAGTTGCATTACGATGAGCCAACGACCATGACTACGAGGGATCAAATATACGATGCAAGGGCTCGAGTGAAGAAGTTATTTGATAATCAAACACCGACTTAATATATTTTCTCATATTTGGTGCACAATGAATACTCCTTACAATATAGATTAAAGGATAAAGGACGTATTCCAGATCTAGTTTTTTCATAAGGATTCCTTGAAGTTATGTAATATGTTTTTGTATGTGCTAGTGATTCATTACATTTTTCATACTAAATGAATATTTTATCTTGTATAGTAATATTTATTTATTTGATTATACAAACATTTGTCTCATATGGCCGAGAAGTCGTTATGTCAAATGAAAATAAAGAAACATACACTTGGATGTTGCGGTAAATGGAAGGAGTGTAAGAGCATCAACCACGATAGTTACCGATAGAGAGATTGGTCTTTTAAATGCAATAGTAAATATTTTTCCCGGATGCACACCATATGTTGTGTGGGTGGAATGTGATCACTAATACAGTAGAATAACGACGCAAACAGGTTCTATTCAAACAAGGTTCACTTGAAAAATCAGACGCTTGATAAGGTATACATTAATTTTAAAAATTAGCTAAATGTATTTTTTTTGGAATCAAGTTTCATCAAATATTTTTAACTCTATCAGGCTGGGAATGCAAGAAATATACAATCGGTGCTAGCTCCAATGAAGACAGAGTGGGGAACTCAATACAATGAATTGATGGAATACCTCAAAAAGACATGACTTGTACACAAAGAGAAGTTGGTTTATTGTTAGAAAAACAACTACCTTCATTTCGGTCAAAATAGATCCGGAAGATGATATAGTAATTTCATTAATGTTTGTACATTGCGCATTTCTTTATAAATCAAAGTCAAACAGTCTAAAACAAGTTTTGACTATATTGTTTTGTAAGGTTGAATTGGCTTATGCGGTCCTTAAGAGATAGATGCAGTCAAGTACCAACTCCATCGACATTCTCTTTGAGTATATCGATAGAATGATTGTTGATACGCTCCATAATGTCCACACTAAAATAGAGAGATCTCGGACACTGAATGCGAACAAGTTTAAGGAAATTGAAGACCATCAGGAGGAGATTATATTTTGTGATCTTATTTGAAAAGTGTCAAAGTAGATGTTGGATTATTACTTATATTTTCACCTGCAGCATGTTCGTCATGGCGAAGTCCCCTCGCAGTTCACATGCCATTGGGTAAGGGTTGTTATGGATTGTCATGTATCCATTAGGTGTGACATTTTATGCTTACTCCACATATTTTTAAATTGGATGATATTTACTAGTTTTAGCGGCAAGTCCGTAGTATGGGAAAAGGTTGGACGCTATTGTTGGAGCCCCAAGTACCAATGTTCACGATCTCAATATGAGACGGATGCTGGAGTCATGGCGCAGTCCCCGTGTAGTGAACATGTCATTGGGTAGGAATAAGTTATGGATTGTCGTGCAAGGTATATCCATGAGGTGCAACAACTTATGCTTACTTCGCGTATATTTAAATTGGACGATGTTCACTAGTCATACTCATCAGGAGTGATACTGCTTATATTTGTGACCAGATTGTCGACCCTTTACACTCACAAGTCTAGGTGTCTCATCCATCTCCTCGCCTACAACGAACTCGTCGAAGAAGGGACAACCTACTGTTATCCAATGCTGAACTTTGTGCAAAGGGCAAGTCTATATCCTCTTTGCCTTTTTCCCATTCCATACTCATAACTCCCAATGGTGAAAATGTGCCGAATTATGAATGAATATAACTATTTCACCACCCACTTTGCAGGATAAATAACTCCACATGCACAACCTATCACCCGGAAAGACATATAGATGGATAATATACATTATGATATCATGTTATTTAGAAATACAAAGTAAAACAAATATTTTATATTTTTATACGAGTATAATAACCAGGTAAATAGGTGGGGATCATTGGGGCGAATAATTGGTTAAAAAAATTCACCTATAATCCATCCATCACGCACCACCTCACCCACATTAGTGAAATTTTCAACCGGCAGGTTATTTCCAACCCTATTAACACCAAAATTTAGATCTGACAAGCGTATTCACAATTTAACTCTTGTTTCATAGTGTTTCATGATTCAGTCCTAAAAGCAAGTAAATTTCTGGGCAGCAAACACCAAAAACCTGGTGAGCTAAAACACATAATACTGCATCACAGACTACTGACATAGATCTTAAGTACGACGAAAACATTAAACATTGTTCAACCTTGCAACCGATTGCCAAAAAATGCAAGGGCACCAAAGTTAAGAGTAGGTAGCAAAAACAGGGGGGAAAACCACTGTACTGGCATCAGTCAAGCAGAGTGTTATTAGAGATCATACTAACTTATCCTAACTTTACACCTTCACTGTTTGATTACTTCCGCCTAACAGAAGAACATGGAGCTAGACACATTCTCCTTGAGCCTAGGGAGCTGAGGAACAGGTGCTGCACCAGCTGCTGTCACACTACCATGGCCAGAGGATGTCTCAGAAGCATCCTCGAATTTCATCCACTGGGCCATTTGTGTTGCTGCCAAATGTGCATAGCAGACCGGGGACACTGCAATACAGTTTGCAACAGGAATTTTAGGGGATGGTTTTAGTTTTTCAAAACCAAAAAAAAGACACCATTAAAATACAGCCAGGGATGGATCATGTAAGCCAAATGCATCATAAAATGCAACTAATATGAAAAAACACAAGCATTTGGATGTCTAGTTAGGGTCAAAGGCAAAACAACTCCTGAATATTTATCCAATAATTGAACACCAAAACTGAAAGAGATAGCCCAAAAACCCATGTAAACATGGTAAAGACCAATTTAGCCACACCCTGAACTCCTGAAGCCAGAGACAAAAATAAAATTCACTGTCTTAAGCAAAAAATAAAAGTATTTTAAGCACAGAATTAAGAAAAGGAAACAGGTTTACAATCCCTCCAAACAAGTCATGAAAAGAACACAGCAACAAAGTTAGTCAATGTTCCCAAAATACCCATATTCAGAACTTTGCAGAAAAAGCCATTGCAAAATGCATGAAGACAGGGAAACCAAAACCAGGCATGACAATTTTTCAAAATCCAACCAAAGAGATAACACCAGACAATCATTAAAATACAGTCAGGTATAGATCATCTGTGAACTTACCAACAGAGATTGCAGTTGTGCTCCTTTGATAACTGAAAACCAACCAACATTTCCAGAATATTAGTACAATGCTCAGAATAAAAATTGAAATAAGTGCAGGAAACATCAAGCATTTTTTACTTACACGTAGGAAAGATTGTGAACAAGCTCTTGCAGATCATCTGGAGATATACCAATCTCATCATGCAGGACATGATAGTGAGTAGGACGAGTAGTCCCCTGATTGCAGATAATAAATTTCTCATTATATAGAGCAATTGAACGATAATAATCAGAAAAAAATATTCCTTTGGGAAGGAAATAGACATAATGGTTCACTTAAACTCACAATCATTCCAGCATGTGCACACAAGTAGAAATCGTAGTTCCTCGGGTGGCAGACCTTGCTGTCAATTATGGTACCCGGAGGAACATTGTCGGGACATCCAGGCTGGAAGAATTTGGTGTGGTGATTCTTCTGTGCCACAATAACTACAAACTTGGGATCCCACTTCTCATCCAAAAACTTGCACGCCTCGATAATCTGGTCCAGCTCAATGTTCAAAACCTGATTGAACTGAGACTCACTAACACCGTCCCTGCATAACAATGTTAGTGATTAGATAGATATACTGAGAATGAAATGCACAGGACAGATAGATAGCTCAGGTATAAATAAATTTATAGTACCTGAATATAATTATCTGCTCCGGCTTCCTTTTTCCAGAGCTTGTGTAGAAATCAAGCAAAATCTCCCTGGAATAAATGGATTTCACTAAATCTATTATTAGGAAATTTCAAATCATACCATTTGTCTTTACTTCAAATGCAAAGACAATTAAGTTATGCTGAACAGAAACTTCTTTGCAGGATGGAAAATGACAACGGTGTATTTGGGAATTTTTTTTATCAAAACGTGAAAAAAAGACATGGTAAACATTGGTAAAAGATAACTCGCCTTATGATCCCCTCGTCTTCGGTATCAGACACACGCCTGAACAAATTGTCAATCATTTCAACTTTAGGAGATTGTGTCCTCACACATGCCCGGTACTTGGAAATCAACGGCCAAGCTCTGGAGCCAACAACCTACAAAAGACGCAATAAAGAGTATTAAACAAACACAATAACAACTTTAGAGTACAAAGAATATTACAGGATAGTTTTTATTCCACTTACCGCAGCAATAGAAGGGACATCAGAGCGCCCAGGAGATCCATGGGACACATCCATCCCAAGAATGAGTGTGGGAACCTTAGAAACTATAGGCATGGCGGGTGAGCGCTCAATAGACAGAATTGAATTGAGCCCACCAAGCTGTACAGAACAATCAACAGTTAAAACAACAGTTGTTTTCACTAACCTTTTATTAAAGAGTTAAAACAATAGTGATAGTTGTCTTGCCTTTGCATTGATTTTCAGAAGTAAGTTGGTCAAATACTGATCATTGACCCTTTGTGGAGCCATGCACTGTGTCACAATGCCATAATCAGACAGGTTCTTCTTTTTCCATGGCCCTAAAAATAGGCAAGATATTAATACATTCCCCTGGATCACATCACAACTTTAAAGTCAGGTAAAACAAATTACCATAGATATCACAGTTCTTCCTTTCAGGCAGCATGCAAAGTAGAAATTGAGGAGCTCCAGGGAGCTTGGACTGTATCTGTTCAAACAACTTTTCCACCCTAACCATCGGCGGGGCTCTTCTGAACTGTGGGTTCTCCTCAAAGACATCAAAAGGAGGATCGATTTTCTAAAAGAGTATAACAGAAAACAAATCAGCAACATAAACTAACAACTAGAAGTCTAGAACAAAAGAATGAAAAAAAAAGAGAGAGAGGGTTAACTTACAACACCCTTCATGTCACCAACTTTTATCAAATCTCTAACAATATTCCTCGGATCACAACGGGCTGAAAAGTTAACAACAGCCCAGCGTTCTATCTTGGTGGGTTCCACAAGTCTCTGGAGAAGCAATTTACACATGTGAGACACGATAACAAATAGACATTGTCAAAGTGGTGAGAGAAGATAACCTTGTTATTAAAGTTCCAGCGACCATTTCGTGCAAAGAAGTCTTCTCCATTTCCAGCTCTCAACTTCAATCAAGTCAAAAACGTGAAACAGTCAGGAATAACTAAAATAATTCATGAAATGTCTCTGTAAACAACATGGGAGTTCACCGAGGCAAAACAGGTTGCATTCATATCACACACCTTGGGAGCTTGCAAGACACGGCCATCGATTTGAACAAAATCTTTATTGATTGAGATTCCACAGGATTGAAGCATGGGCTCAGCATCATAGTTGCTGGTTCTCAAGGCCTGTCAATAAACAAGTAAACAATGTAAAAAGGCATACCACACCCAGATCTAACCGTAAAGTAGGTAGATGAATGCCTTACATGGTTTAAAACATTCATTCTCTCTTGTGGCTTCTGCCTAGACTTCTCAACAAGAGATGCCCTTTGGAGATTTGATAAAGACTTGGTATAGCGTTGTAGGGAGACAAGTGTACAAAGCTGCAATGAAAACAAAGCCAATATTTAAAGAAATAAAAATAGATGCTATAAAATTAGCAAATGCATCTTCAACACAAACTGGACTAGTAAAGTAGTAAATCACCTCAAGCGGTATGTAAGTTGGACGCTTCGGTTTGCCCACATTGATGCACGGCAAATCAGCAGAGTAACGCAATTCTATCTTCCGTACATTAACAAAATAGTCTTGGACAGTGATTTCAGACTCTTCAGGGTCACTGTTTTGATCCCTTCTCTGCTTCAAGGTGAATCTGCAGCAGAAGCAAAATTAGCACACGTGCATGCACAGCTAACAGAACTAATGGGTGCCCAATTAAACAGGTGATATTTTAAAGATTACAAAAACTGGAGAAGCATACCTCTGCTGACTGCAAGGTAGTTCACTCAAACCAGTTATCTTGAACTCTTGATTTGAGGTTGTCGTCTTGATCCTCAAGTTCTTAAGCATTCTTTTGGCCTGAAATTTTTTATAGGGATCTTATCATACATTCAAAAGTAAATGGCACCCCCACCTTAACCACGTAACTGTCTTACCTTTGCCCAATCAATAGAGTACGGATCCCTAACATTCTGGTTGGCGATAAGAAAATCCACCAGGGGTCCAGGCTGTATTATCATGGTTGTTGAAACATCTAAGACCAGGTCAAATGAGAGTAAGTATAAGATAACATAGTAAGCTGGAAGCCAACTCAAATGATCTTTAATAGTGTGAGTAAGCACATATAACTCACCAATGTTCAAAGAGAGACCAGCTTGAGTCCCTCTAAAACTCGAGTGAAAACCCCTACATCCTAGTACTCCACCACCAACATCACAGAAGTTCTTTGGGTCATTAAAGAAGAAAGACTGACGAACAAGAAGGCATCCCCTGTGAAAACCCACTGATTTAAGTTCAAGACATCACAAAGCATTGAAAGACATGCTCTTAGAATCATATTGGTTAAACTCACTGTTTGGCAGCATTTTGCCTCAGGATGATGTCAAGAACCCTCAAAGCTTCTTGGGTGTTTTCATTCTCTTGGCCCTTGATTACATTAGCAATGGCCTGCATTGGGATCTTGGCAGCAAAGCTGAGTTCAACCTTAAAGCTTTTAGACTGGTAGGGCCTCCTCACCCTCTTCCTGTCTGAATCATTTGGGTTTTCTAGATCGGGATTGGCATTCCCATTGTTCCTGCAGAAAGATCAGGAATCATATGTCTGAAGATATGAAATGGTAATAAATACATTAACAATCAGAAGTGAGGTGGTGATTGCATACTCCACTGAAAGACAATCGTTTTTACCTGCTTGAAACAACATCTTCAAGCACGACCGTGAACTCATGCTTGTTATTGGGTAGTGACCCAACTGTGAATAAGCTCTTCTCGCCGTCGTAGGCAAAGTCCTTGCCTCCTAGTTCAGTGTCATACGTCTCCTTAACCCTTTCGATAATTTTTCTTCCTATTCCCTTGGCGTCAACAGGAGTACCGTCTTCATAAGCCACATTGACCTGTAAATGAAGATATTAAGTTGGGAGTCAGTTAAATATATATATATATATATATATATATATATATATATATATATATATATATATATATATATATATATATATATATATATATATAACTGCAGAATTGGGCAGTAAAAGAAAGGCAGAAGTCTTACACTGTAATGAAAGAAATGTCCATCGACTTTGCTAGTATTCACTTTATAGTGATTACTGAGCAGTGGAATTTTCTGGCCCTTTGTCCCTAGGCCTTTCCTTGCTATTGGGAACCTCTTCTTCTTGGGCTCCGTTTCAACTTTGATTGGCACAACATTAGTGGGAATTATAGGCGGTGGGGGTGGAAGAGCTGATCCATTTCCTTCAACTGATCCATTTCCTTCTTGAGGATCCATCTTCTAGATTTGGGGGAAATAAACAAAGAAATATATATCAGAGAAAACCAAACTCCTAAGTCCTAAAGATTTGTCCACAAATTGAACACAAAAATGGAAGGAGAAAGCTAGAAAAATCAACATGCAATATTTATTTAACTCATGTGAAGGCAGAAATTGAAACAGGAAAAAGGCCAGTGACCATAAGAACACTCACTGTCTAAGCGTCAAAGAAGCAGAGATTTTAAGCACGATAAAAGAACTCGAAACAGGTTTACAAAACCCCAAAACAAAGGAACTTTGCAAAACCCCTCATAGGAAAACAGAATGGAGAAGTTAAAGAGCGAAAATTACAAGAACTTCTGAACGAGTCATGAAAAGATCATCGCAACAAAAACATTCAAAGTTCCTAAAAAAACATTCGAAACTTTGCAGGAAAGCCACACAACGCATGAAGACAGGGAAACCAGAATCAGGATGACAAAAAATAGTCAACATCTCGCACAAAATCTCCCAACAAAAGCCAGCACCAACAAATTTCCGGAAAAATAAGCAGGTCTGCCAGAAAAGAAGAACAGAAGAAGAGATGCAAGCCAGGCCCGGGATAACTGAAACGAGTCAAGTTTTAACATAAAACCACTCAAAACCAACCCAAACAACAGAGAATTCAAACAGCCGTAAGCGAAATCGACACAAGCAATACTAGGCGAAATTTTACTCGACAGACATAGCGAAACATGCAGGAAATCCAGAAATCAGACGGACATTGTAACGAAACTCAACAAAACTTCATCAAAACACCACCGAACACATGCAGGAGAGAATCAGACGAACATTGTAGAGAATCACAACAACAAGAAGAAAATAGTAAAAAAAAAACGCACCGAAAAGGCAAGTCAAACAACCGCAAACAACAGCGAAATGCCGAAATCTGAGTTAGGAATTCAGCAGCAGCATGGATTAGGAACGAACGTACCGAGAGCGCAAAAAGAGAACCCTAGATCAGAGCTCTGAAAGCGGCACCAGATAGAGAAGGAGAGTTGAGTGAGAGAGAGAAGGAGAGAAGTAGAGAGAGAGAGGAGTAGTTTCAGTCACCTCCAAATAAATGGAAGGAGAGAAAGAGGGGGTGTGGTGGGCAGTTATACAATGTAACTCGTCCTCACTCCTCATCATGCTGCGTATATTTCGATAGGATATCATTAAACATTAATTTCCGTTTATGCCCCTCTTGCACGATAGCTCTAGGGCTGTGAATAACCGGGTATCCGACACAACACGATTAAATCGTGTCGGGTACCCAAAATCAATAAGACCAAAACCCCTCGTGAAAGTGTCAAGTGGGAGAAACCTTATAACCAACTAAGTCATCTTCTTTTTATGTTTCTTTATCATACTTATTATATTTATACTAAACTATCTTGTAAAATATTTTTAACTAAAAGCTAATCATGTCGTGTCGTATATCTGATAAGAAAAAAAACCCCGATCTGCATCTGACATGGTTATTATCATATTTTCTCATTTCGTGTCATATTCGTATCGTGTCCTTTTCGTTTAGTGTTTTTTGTGTCATTTCGCCGTGTTTTCGTGTCGTGTCATCAGTGTCGTATTTTTCTACATACTCCTAACTCTCTCAATTACCTAAAACGGCAGTATACATCAATGTTTTTCGGACTTTGGCTACCCTTTTGTGTTTTGGGGGTTTTTGCGTAACTAGACCCTAAAAATAAGGTGTGTGAAAAAATGTACCCATTTACTAAGTTCACTTTTGCAAATTGCTAAGTGAAACTAAATGGGAGGATTGCATATCATTAATCAAGGGAACATAAGAGAGAGGAAATGTGAGGGTAGCCTCAATTTGGGTTCTTCTCTAAAATAGAATAAGAGAGGGAAAGAGAGATAGAATTGGGAAAGAGAGATAGAATTTGGGTTCTTCTCTAAAATAGAATAAGAGAAGGTGAATGTGAGGGTGGCCCCAATTTGGATTTCCATCCAAAATAGCAAGAGAGAGGGAATTGTGAGAACTTGATTGAGGTTTGTGTTTGTGTTTTGAATCCAAAGGAAAAAGGGTGTTTGTGTGTAAGGTGAAGGAGGAGTTTTTGTTTCCTGGAGAGAAGCAAATAGAGGTTTTTAGCATGGATGTCGAAGGGTGAAAGGTAGAAGGGGCTTTGTTTGAAGACAATGGGAGAAGGGGTCTGCAGGTTTGGCGTGGAAGTGGTCCCGAAACGCGAAATTCAAATCCTCGAAAGTCAGTTCCCGAAACTCGCTCTCTCGATCTTATCCCGATTTGATCAAAATGACGTTTCAAATTTAAAAGGATATCGACATCCAGAGATATTTTCAATTCCCGAGGTAAAGCGTCGGAATAAATCCTCAAAAGTTCAAAATTAGGCCGGAATCCAATTTTAGGATTTTAAAATACGAATATCAAGGTGAGGATGAGGGTTTTCAACTTATCCGAATCTCCAACTTAAATCCATTTTACATAAAATATATTTTTAAAATCTGAGGTCTTTACAATGAGGGATGTGAAGGGAAGGAAAGGTTAGAAGCATTTTGATATTATTAAAATTTGGTGAACATATATTTAATCAACTAGAATAGGATGGTCAACAAGTAGTTAATTATAGGATAACAAATATGGACAAATATTTTTTTATCCCTTTAATGTATTGAATAATTTGAATTTTTCCCATGCATTTTAATTAGGAAAGTGATTCATATGTATACTTTCTAAGTATGTATACAAAATACAGCCTAAAGTTCTGAAAATAAACGAAGATTATTTACAATAATTTCAATACTCCATATATTACAAGGTCTAGCTTATATGAACACATGATAACTATCATGGATGATGGTAATGGGGGAGGAGGCAATTTTATTTTAGGCTTTATGAGCATCGTGTGAAGACTGATCCTGTTTGGCGTTAGTGTTGACGGTTGTTGTTGCCGCCACTACTGTTGGCAAGGAACCGAACCACAACACACGTAATGTTGTCCGCGCTCCCTCTTTTATAGGCTTCATGTATTAGCATCTTAGCAGCATCTTCAGAGTCCTCAGTCGGCCTTACCATGGCAACTGCCTCCTGTTCATCATGTTATCATTGACAAGTTGTTCCGTAGTAGTCAGTCTGTGGTTTCGGTATTAGATGATACTAATTAAGTACTCATATTATTGTGCGATTTTGTAATATTAATTCGTTTGAGTTAAAAAAATGTATAAAGTAACTTGTAATTAAACATACTATATATATGATTTTATTTTTTAAAAATTTAAATAAATTTTTTATTAACACACATTTAACTAATTAATATATGTCAATATATTTAATTGATTACCAATAAAAGATATATAATATAATATATCCATATTTAATAAACATAGGTAAAATCTTGTAAAAATATATCAATATCTAACAAATTTAGTAAAATATCATCTTAACCATATATTGCAATATTAATCGTCTCAAAATATATCGATATCTAACTAAATGTACTTTGTTTTGCATACGTATTTAAGAGTCATACATGTTCTTCATGGGATCGACCTCTCGCTTTACCTATACTACATGTTTGTTAGTTAGTGGGATTGGGTACTATTTGGGAATTTTAAACCAAGACATTTAACATCCACCACATTCTTGGCGTTGTTGCGTTCCCCTATTTTTCTTAAGTACGTTTGCATTTGCATTTGTGTTTTCTTAAGTTTATTTGCATTTGTGTTATCCATATTGCATGGTTCACACCTGTTCTATTAATCACTCTAAAGTGTCTTGTCATCCAAAAATTGAAAGGATTTTCTCTAGGTTAAAAAGACATAATTAAGCAAAAATATGGCACTCGAAGTTAATGAAAGAAGAACACTGCGAGATCTTAATGAGCTCAATCTTAGCACTCATCCATTAGCAATCATGCTCCCAAATCTCACAACCAAATCAAAGTTTGAGTTCAAGTCAAACTGGGCAAACATCTTGCCTAGTTCTCATGGAAAAAGTGGAGAAGATCCTAACAAGCATTTGGCGGAGTTCACAACAATATGTCATCGCTTGCGACCTACAGGCATGACAAATGATCAAATGATGCTCAGGGTGTTTCCTTTCACCCTCAATGATGCTACAAATGACCGGATTTACTACTTTCCAGCAGAAAGTATTAAGACGTGGGTGGAGATGACGAAAGCATTTCTCAACAAATATTTCCCAGCCACCCGTCGCAACAAAGTCAAAAGGGAGATCTCAAACATTGAGCAATCTCCACCTGAATCCTTTTATGAGTAAGTCTAACGTTTCAAGAAGCTCACAGATAGCTGCTCACAACATGGCATCACGGAGGATTATCTTGTCCTTTATCTATATGAAAGCATGTTAAACCAAGAGCGAAACACTATCAACGCTATAAGTGGAGGAGTTGTGCTAGACAAAACACCTGAGGAGGCTATGAAATTGATCAAGGGGCTTGCTAATGCTTCTCAACAGTACAGACGGACCCAAAAAGTAAGAGTACATCATGACAAAGCTGCAAGCATGGGACCGCATCGTTAGGATGAAATGGAAAGGATCATAGAGATGATGAAAGGCCTATCCGCTTAGGTTGCTCAATTACAAGGTAGACCTTGTGGGGTTTGTGGAGATCCATCTCACCCCTATGACTTATGCCCTCAAGTGCAAGAAGGAGTTATGGAAGTCAACACTATTGGAGACTATGGTCCCCAATGATTTGGTAACAACTCTTTCAATCCTAACTTCAGTCCTAATTTGTTATCAAGGTTTTAGCAACAGGAATGCTCAAGGATCTTATCAAGTGAGAAGTCAATTTGAAGCTCAACCTATGAACCCAATGCAAGCCAATCAGCCAACATGATGAGGTTCTTCACGAAATTTTAGACAAATTTACAGCAACAGAAAACATGGTTGGACAGATGGCTTAAAAGATAGGAGAGCTCATGACACATAATGCAGGAAAGCTGCCATCTCAGGTGGTAGTGTATCCAAAGGACAAATCCATGGAGGAGACCTATTAAGGGGCCATTACATTGAGCCAACAACGCTTAACCAAAGACACTTCTCAGGAGGCAACCCAAAGTTAGTTTTTCAATTCATTGCATCTATTTTCAACCCTCACTAAGCATGTTTATTATCATTTTGCATTAGGATTAGTGCATCTAATAAAGAACTCCAGCTTTTTTAGAGAAAACTTGTGTTTTGTTTATGTGTCGAATCATTTATGAGGTATAGGTTTCAAGAAAAAGAGGAAAAAAGGATGTCTGCAGGACTGCCACCCGCCTAAGGAGCCTCGGTGCCCGCCACTCAACAACACAGAGAGCAAATCCCAATAGCGGCACCTGCCTAGAAGCCTCGGCGCCCGCCGCCTATGTCCAGAAGAGAAATGCTTATCACGGCGCCCATCGCCCACCGCTTGCCCTGATCTTCTGAAAAGTATGAGTTTTGGAGATGAAAATTGTTTTGGTTCAACCCTAATTCGAAATTTAGTTGATTTTGATCTTGGTAAGTTAATTTTTTGATGAAACTCTATCTAAGGTATGTATGTCCTATCTTTCTTCCATAATTCTATCTTTCCATTTATATAATCTATATTTTCCTTATAAATTCTATCTAAAATCTACTATATATACTTTCTTCTACTCACAATCTCTTTTGTGCAGAAATAACCCTAATTCTGAGGTTTCACAATCAAAATCAGCCCTTTTGTATGCTAAACTTTCTGTCTTTGTGAAGTATTTCAAGGTTTCATCAATTGTTTATCGAATTTCGACGAGTTTCAAAGGTAGTAACTACACTCAGCCGGCTTGGGTACTATTTGGGGATTTAAAACCACGGCATTTAATGTCCACTAGAAGCCAAGTGAATAAATGAAGAAAACACGAAGGACGCAGAGGCGGTGCCCGCCGAAAGGAGTTCAGCACTTGTCGATCTTGGCACCCTCGTGAAGAGTCACAACACCCGCTGAGAGCGGCGCCCGCTAGAGTCATAGTGGTGCTCATCGATGCTAATAAGGACATTGATTTTAATCTTTATCCGAATGAGATTTAATTTGTTCCTATCTTTTTAAAGATCCTTTGCTTGGAATTTAAGCACGATACTATAGTGTTTTCAGCCCCTTTTGAGGCCTATAAATACCATAGAGTTCTAGGGTTTTTGACACACATTCAAAGTGAGACAATTCATTTTATAATTTGCATCTTTTGTTTGTTTCCGAGGTAAGCCATGCTCGGCTAAACTCCTTTATAGTTTTGCTTATATTTCAATACATGGTTAAGGATATGTGAGGGTTGTTGTTATTCTTACTTCATGAGTTATGCATTATGATTATTTTAATTCTCTTTGTTCTGATATTGCATAAGTGTTGTTTATTTATCTTAATTGGCCACTAGGATAGATTTGCATCATGCTAGGATTATAGCCTCATTCTGCTATTGCATGTGTTAATCCATAAGTAGCCAGCATGCCATGTAGCGATGGGTATGGACTCATGATATTGTAGGAGAATTGATAGGTAAAGGTTATTTCTTTTAGTGGACGCGATATTTGGAGATGAGAACCATGTGACAAGTCGAATATATGGGAGAAATAATGTTTATTTGCTTGGTGTTAGGCCTATCTATCTCTGTGCTTAAACCGACCCTAGAGTAATTGCATAACTAATCTGCATAATTGCCCGATGATTATAGAATTACCATTGTTGTGAATGTGAGTGAAGCTATATATCATCATCATCATTGTTACTTATTTCAATCATTGCTAGTTTAGTTTACTTATTGCTTTCATTCATATTGTTTTCATACTTGATTACTCTGTTTTGCAAACACATTTAAGAAGTTGTATGCGCTCTTTATGGGATCGACCCCTTACTTGTTCTATACTACCTGTTAGCTAGTTATTGGACTTGGATATTACTATTTGGAGATATTAAATCATGACATTCAATCGTTCACCAATCATCCAAAACTGAGTTAGTTTAATGTTAATCATTCTTTATGCATGGAGAAGAGTTGTTATCTGCATATTTCATCATCGCATATGTCTTGATATGTTTTGATTTCTTTAATGTAGTATGATGTCTTAGGCCTGATCTCGCATTGTCAATGAATGAATGCCATTATTTTGTCTTATTTGTGAATGATTACCCTCACTTTACATGTATATATTTCATGACTCATAAGTCTTAGCTTTTACATTATCTCAGTCTCATTCTCATAGCTTATTCCAAACTCACTCCTAAATTATGGGAAGATGCACTCCACATTCCCATTCATCTCCCCAACAGAACTACAATACCTACGCTCAACTTTACAAGTAGACCCCAAACTACTTTATCCTTCACTCTTTTAGCTGCCTCTATTTTCCATTTCTTGGTCACTCACCGTGTCCACGATTACTCACTTTCTCTCTATTGGTTTCGGTTGATCTCTTGACCATAGTCCACAATCCATTTTTCCTATCCTCTTGTAAAGGCCTAAAATTATAAACTTTATTAAAAATATTTCCATTAAGTTATTTATCATATTTATTTGTGTTTATTTAAAATTTGGAATTTATTAAAATCTTATAAATTGATAATAAGTACTTTAATTTTTTTTATATAACATGCTTTTATAAATTGTGGATTTTGAGTTAAGAACTAATATTGTTTTGAACATATTGAGATGAATATGAAAAATTTTATGGCATTTTTAATTTAAATAGAATCCATTGGGTTGGATTTTGTTATTTATTATGGTTGAGTTTTTACAAAACAGAAATAACAGATTATTTTTGTGATTTCTCATAACTCAATTTAACCTAAAAGAAACTACTCTTAAAACCGACGGGCAGTTACAAGCCCACTAATTTAGCCCACTAATTATCCTAATCCTAAACGGCACACACGCAAATAGATTAATTTCTAATTAACCTAAACCTAATTTTGAATCATTCTAACATCTCCAGGAGCGAGACGTCTTTCTCAAATCCTCAATTCAATTAATTTGATGAACCCTAATTGCCATTTATAGGCTACAATCAAAACTTAAAAGAAACTACTCTTGAAATTGATGGGCAGTTACAAGCCCACTAATTTAGCCTACTAATTATCCTAATCCTAACTGGCACACACGTTCACAAATAGATTAATTTCTAATTAACCTAAACCTAATTTTGATTTATTCTAAGATCTCCCCTTGATTTAAAATTACACATTTTTTTTTAATTTTCTTCAGACGAACGTATTATCTCTATCTTCAAACTCTTCAGACACACCTTCAGACGGACACACTTCCTCGTCTTCAAAGTGCGATGCAGTACATTCTCATCAATATCTTCAAATTCTTCCTTCAAACTCTCATTGCGGTGCCCTTTTTCTTCGACCTTCGCCTTCTTGTCGGCGTTCTTCGATTCTCCGAGCTTCATCATTTCCGGACACAAACATACTCGGATAGCCCCAAACATAGACACGGATAGACTCTCATCGGAGCCCTCATTCTTCGACCGCCTTCTTCGATCGACCACATCTTCCACCTTCTTCTTCTCATCAACGGTGCCGCCCTCCATCGACAGCTTCTTGCCTGAACTCTATTTCTTCGGATTCTTGTATAGACACATCACCTCCGGGATCTTCATCTCCGAATCAATACTTGGCCTTCATCTTCAGCCTCTCTTTCCTACCATGGAAAGATTAAACACTTTGGAGCACCGTCTCTCGGCCTCTTCTTGATTCCTTTGCTTAGAACCATCTTCAACAAACATGGAGCACCATCTCTCGGCCTCATTCGTGATTCTTTCACATGGAACCATCTTTAACACAAACATGGAGCACTATCTTTTGGCCTCTTTCTTCATGATTCCTTCCCTTATAATCGACCTCGACCTTCTCATGGAAAGACCTCTCTCATGGAGCACTTTTTTTTCATTCTTCGTTAGGATTGAACCCAGAATAGGATCTCGAACCTAAGCTCTAATACCATGTTGGAAGAGAGGAGCGAGACATCTTTCTCAAATCTCCTCAATTCAATTAATATGATAAACCCTAATTTCCATTTATAGGCTACAATTAAAAGCTAAAAGAAACTACTCCTAAAACTAACTAGCAATTAAAAGCCCACTAATTATCCTAATCCTAATCGGCACACACGTTCACAAACAGATTAATTTCTAATTATCATAAACCTAATTTTGAATCATTCTAACACCCCTTGTGTCTCTTCCCTCAATGTTGGAGCCAATTGAGATGGTAGATTGTGGCTTTCATGATGAGTTGCAAGTAGTTGCAGGTGTTCAACTCAGCAGGCCTAGCTCCTGACATCGAAGTCGCTAGTCACCCAACAACGACAAATAAAACCTCCAAGGCAATCTATCATTAGGCTCCACACCCCACACAACTCGGACTTCAAACTCCTTGCTTCATATTCAATTCGGGGATCAGGGTACAAATTCTTGGGTCTTTGTCTTAACTTGGTTTCAATCTCAATTGATTTGGCTTTCGATTGATTGATATTGTGTTTTGCTGGATATTGGAGCTAACTTATACAAACTTGTTGCTTATTGGTTTTGTTAGTTATTGCTGGCTATTAATTGTGGTATGTTATTTTCTGTCTTTCAAAATAATCGAGTAAGGAGTATTATTTTAAGTAGATTGATTTAGCATTGCAAGATGATGACTAGGCAATTCAATATAAATGGGTGTCGATGACTTATCAAACAAATTAAAAATAGCATCTAATAAATGATTTTAATTAATACATTAGCACATGATTTTAACTTTACGGGACTAACTATATAATCTGCAAGAGGTTATTATAACCTCGCGAAGTTGTTGACCTATCACTTATAGTGTAAATGAGTATGTTAGCTAATTTGACATAATTATTAAATGGCTTGGGCCTGATGTTTAAATTTAGAGCATAAAAGAGGCATTATAGCTAGATGATTCATTTGACTAAGACCGTTTAATAAGTAAATTGATAGGCAAGTTTAGTTATGAATGAATTTGATTATTGAAATTATATAAGATAAGTTGTGAGAACTTGTTATACTTGTAGTGTTTCGTGACTTAGTTGAGTGATTTTTTTACCATTGAATCTATCAAGGATCTCGAGAAACATTGATTTACTAGATTATTACTCTTTGAATAGGATTGACTATACAATTCTCAATAGATTGATTTGACAAATGAGGTATTCATTGAGTTCTTTTAGATATTAAGAGCAAAATGTGAAGTGAGTAATTTAATAATTGGAGTACATATAGATGAGTTTTCAGCTTGTTATATGTTTATGGCGGCATAATGGTTGAATATTTATAGTTTAATGTGCTAGCTAGGATGTGCATATCTAAGCACAACTAAATATTGAAAATGGGCGTACATGTTATAACCTTGAAATAAGACATGTGATATTACTTGATCTGGATGGCAACACTAAACCACTTGAACATAATGCTGTTTTAGTAATGGATTGACTTAAGTACTTGCTTTTATGCTAATTGTATGTGTATTGATTAATTGCTCTATTGATTTGGACTTGTTAGTGTGACTTGGTGATTTACTTGGTGATTGTGTAATCGTTGATTATGGGAAGATTGCAGATAAGTATTCTACACTTACTCACGATACCCTTCGTTTATATGTTTTATATGGAGAAGGCCATGTTGTCCACACTAGTAGCATACTAAAGACCTGCACACTCACTTAGTGTATGCTTTAGGCGAGGATTGAGGATTATGACTCTTTATTTGAGATATGGCTTGAAATAGGTCGAGGTGTTTGATGCATATGGTTGGTTGCCTTATTGGGGACTATGTTCTCTTTTGATATATGATGTGATTCTTGGATAAGATTACTACGATATAAGATAGGATGATTGTGATACGAGGTAGATAGGACTTTTGAGTTGAGATATGACTTGATATTGAGATATGTGGTTGTGTTTGATGCACTTTATTGCTTGGCATATGGTTTATTATGCTTTGATGTGATATATGATGCGATTGTCTAAGACATTGGCTATGTTGTGAGATGTAATGATTGGGATATATGATATGCTTATATATTGTGAGTTGATATGCGTGTTTTAGGGGTACAAGGATCCATCATATCTTCTTATGGTTCCATAAGCGAACCTAGTGTACCTTGTTTGTTATTTATTTTTCGATGCAATGGATTGGATGAGGATAAGTTCTGCATACAATGATGCATAATGAGTGATATGCCGATGTTCATAGAGAGTGCTGGTAAGGATATAGGTGGTAAGCCAGACCTGGTAAAGCCTTAAACCTCTAGGGATGAGGGCTTCCATCAGGATGTTAAGGAATGGAACAGGTAAGGCTTGAACCTCCCGGGTGTGTCCCCGTCTCGTGTTTGCTTATTCAAGATCTGGACTGTCTCAAATCCCATAGTAAGTCTTGTTTATTCTTGACTTATCTTATGCTTTGATTGGTTGTAATAAGAATGTTTGATTGTGACATGGACTTGTGTTAGATAGGTGGTAGTAATGATGCAGATTTTATGTAGGCACATTTAGTATGCCCTAGATGCTAGACTGATAGTACCTTTTCGATCTAGAGTATATATCCTTGGTAGTGTAGTGACCCCTTGTGGTATTTGGGGTTTAGTTTTAGGTACTTCATACTCCGAACACTTGAATGGAGATGATGATTTTGCTCTAGGTTCGAGTTGTTCTTAGGAGGTTGAGTTGGGTTCATTTATGAGATTGGTAATGTCATTTTGAGACTTTGAACATTTTTATTCTTCTTAAGTTTTTGCCCTGTTATGGACAATGTCTCTACTTATCATGTCTAGGGTTGGACCCCGACCCTTAGAAACCCTATTCGTGGACTCTCGGTTTTTTTATATATGATATGAGGGAGGACATTGTTTCTAGTCTCGACAGGTTTTATTCTTGCTTTTCATTGTAAGATCTATATGTAACTCATGGCACCTATGAATACATTATCCTATTGGGATTCGGGTGCCACGTAGATACTACGCCTTTTAGGTCCGGTCATTACACCTCTGAGTTCTTCTTGTTCCCTAACTATTACCCATTTTCCTACAAAGACTCTGGTACCTTTCGTCAACGACTCTAAAGAAAGCTCACTTCATTCATCATCACTAAATTATGAGACCTAACCCCAACCTCTCATTACCTTTCTCTCTGTCTCTCATCCCATGTAGGCCTCTAGCCCAATCCAATCTTCACCCCCACATCCGACCATAAATCACGTCTATTTACCCTATGACCACTATTGCTCAACTGGGTAACCTTAATCCCAAAGACCTTCTATCAATAAAACACCCTCTAACTCATAAGCTTGAGTCAAACATTAGACCCAAAACCATTTGTCAAGCTAGTAAGAATCCCCTCTTTGCAATCTAAACTCAATGCCTTGACAAGAACCGATACTTGATAACTTGTTTCCTATACTCCGTCTATCAATATTGGTAGGTGAAAATGGGTCTGTAGGATCAAACACAAAGTTGATAGCATATTTGATCGCTTCAAGGCACAAATTATTGCAAAAGAATATAACTAGGAAGAAGGGGTGAACTAGTTTGATGTTTTTAATCATGTCATTTCCACTAAAACCATTTAATGGCTCGTTGTATTTCTCTGTATAAAGGTAATTGGCTTTTTCACCAACTCGACATAAATAATACTTTCCCTAATAGTGATCTTTGTGAAAAGGTGTTCATAGGAAAACCTACAAGCATTAAGGACCCTTGTTGTCCTAATCACATTTGTTGGCTTCATAAAGCTTTATATGGCCTCAAGTAGGCCCCATATGCTTTGTTTAGTAGGCTAAAGCATTTTCTTAACCATTCGGGCTTGCGAGCATGTCATTGTGATTGCTCTTTATTGCCTTTTACAATCTTCTTCTACACCATGCATGCACTAGTATATATGGACGACATCATTGTCACAGGTACGTCCATATCTACTATTGCCGATTTTACTTAATGACTTAATTTTTTTCTCTTTAATAAACCATGGTCCTTTGCATTACTTCCTAGGCATTGAAGTGATCTAGACAATTGATTCTATTTGCCTAGGGAAATGGTTGATATGTTGTTATAAAGAGGTATTTTACATTTGTAGGTGCTTTACAATATGGTGTTTTTACTTGTCATGAGATCTCCTACGTTGTTAATTGTGTTTTCCATTATATGCACTCTCTTATGTAAGATCATTGGTGTGAGGTAAAATGCATTATTCTGTATCTAAACGGGACTCTTGATCATTGTTTTTGGGTTCGCCTCTTAACTCATTACATTGTTACTACCTTCACATATGTAGGATGGGTCTTTGATGACAATAATTATTGTTCTCAATATGGGTATGACATTTATTTTGACATTTCATTGATTAGCTAGAATTCCTATAAGTAGAAAGTGGTTGGCCGATTGAGCACTAAGGTTGAGTATAGAGCAATAGCTCACTGTCTTTGAGTTTTCATGGATTCAATAACTTTTGGTTGATCTTCATCAACCTCTCTAGACCATCCAAAATTTTCTAGTTGACAAACTCAATGCTATCTCTATGAGATGGAATCAAGTTATGACAAATAGATCAAAGCACATTCTTGTTGATTTCCACTTTGTTGATGAAAGGGGGGAAGTCGAAGAGCGTCAAGTTTGTCATACTGGTTTACAAGAATAAATTGCGGATCTCTTCACGAAGGCCCTTTCAAATAGTTGTTTTGAGTTGCTTTCATGTTTGTCCCTCTTCATGAGCTTATCACAGACTATTCGATATTATATTTAGCTATAATTTCACATATTTATTTATGTCCATATTTATCCTTTCCTTATTTGTAACATATTTTAAATCCTTTATCATGTATATATTTAGTTCTTTTGTTGTGAAGATCAATAAATATTATAATTTATGTTTGTAAAATTACTAGACGTGAATGGAACACAATTTTTAAGGGGAAAAAGTGTGTTCTTTTCAAATATAAAGATAGACTTGGCATTAATGTCTTCTTTTATTTAATCATTTTTCCTATTTGTTCAATGAAAATCTTTTACTTGCTCTCCTTAAAATGAAATAAGAAGGATGAAAGTGGACATACATCATTAGACATGACATCCCACAACCCATCACTAGCAAGGATGAGAAATTCGAGAGAGCTATCAACCTTTTGTTCCTGAAAATCGCATGAGATTGAAAGCAACCGGAGAATAGATAACAACTAGATATTTTGACAATGGGTTTCAAATCAAACCTGAATCTCTGGATCAGCAACAACATATTGCTTCAAAAGCTTATCACCAAAAGCACGTGAGACAGCAAGAATGCCTCCAACTCTCCATGTTCCTACATACCATCAAAAAGTTAATGAGTCATATATAGCATATTATTGACCATATCATATATTGATTTTAAACATGCTTACCAGCCCACATCACAAATCCTCCTGCATCTTCAATTCTCTGCTTCTCATCAGATTGATCTGGCTTGTGGTCTCGAGAAGCGGCAAACGCTAAATAGAATTATATATACACCTTAATCATGTTTGATTGTAATATTAAGAAATAATACAATTTATGGAAATATTATATGAGAACATATTTTATGTCAAAATGATTGCAATGAACAAATTAACAAAAGTTATAAGAAAAAAATGATGGTTTTTTAGGCTTACCTTTACCATCCCGACAAATGACAGCTCTAGAATCACCAACATTTGCAACTAGCAAACGATCACCAACAAGTATGGCAGTCGAAGCTGTTGATCCAGCATCCCTATTTTGACTATTTTCAGCCTTTAGAAACTCGGAGTCAGTGTGAGTGTAGGATTCGGCTGTAAGAAGCACAAGAGAGGGGTAGAGATCCAATGGTGTTTCATGTATTATCTCATATAACTAAATAAATAAAAAATTTAGGTGAGGAAGCAAACCTATAGCAGATTGAGTATCAGAAATGAACTTGGGATGTCTAATTAGATTGCTGAAAAGGTTTTCCTTCACATACTCAGCCGCTCGAGCACCACCATGCCCTATTTCAAAAACATCATGTATATGAACTATAATTATATATGTATGTGTATATAGAGAGAGATCGTACCTTATTACGTTGTTATATATGAATAATCATTTGATTAAAAATAATTTAAAAGTTTAATTATATGCTTACATCGTTAGGACGACTTATGTATTATGTACATATGTGTGTATACATGTATATGTATATTGAATGTTGATCATTTGTATACAATCCTTATGATGTATCACGTTAATAGATTTAAGTCAATGAATGAAGAAAATCAAATGTTCGAGACTAAAAGTAAAATGTGATTATTTAATTTGTTCATTTTGATTGATTATTCATATATAAATAAAAATCATGTTGTTAAATATGAATAATTACACTTGTATGTAGACATGGCCACGGGTCATGGGTCGGACGGGTCGACCCGTGACCCGCCAGGTCAATGACCTGCCGGGTCAGGGTCAAAGGGTCGAAGGGTTGGCTCGGGTTGAGGATCAGGGTTAGGGTCGGGGAGAAGATAACCCGTGACCCGGCGGGTCGAACGGGTTTGCCTTTGAAACGTCACAAAATCATCACAAAACGATAAAAAAAATCACAAAATCGTTCAACGGAAGGTCGGAACCCGCTCAACCTGGACATGACCCGGCAGGTCGACCCGATTTCTTCCCTCTCCTCCCACGTGGGCGTGACGTGGCCCAACCCGGCGGGTCGACCCGTTGACCCATCGACCTGCCGGGTGACCCGAATCCATGGACTCGTTGGAATCCCGGGTTAGGGTTCGGGTCATGTCCCCCGAGTTCTCGACCCGGCGGACCCGTGGCCACGTCTACTTGTATGTACAAATAAATAAAAATCATGTTGTTAAATATGAATAATTTTTGTTAAATATGAACAATAATGTGTAACCAAATTTGAAAACATTAAACATGTGTAACTTATTACCTAATTGTTAAAATGATCGATATAATGTCTCATTTTGAAGATTTCGAGATATATTATAGAATGAGAATGTAAAGTAAAAGAAAATATAAAAGTATTCTAATTAATTGAAATACAATTGAAATAATTAATTTGAGTTCAACTTTTAATTATTTATAACTTTTACTCAAATGTCAAATTGGGACATATTATGTATTGAAATAAAGCTATCAATGAGCAACATATATATATATATATATATATATATATATATATATATATATTATCTGTCCGAGGAACGGGGCATGTGCTCCCCTATGCCTCCTTAGGTCCACCTCTGTGTAAGATTATCAAAAATCATATGTGAATAGTATCAATTCATTGATAGCTTTTGCATGGAAGATTCACACTTAAGGATGATGTACATTAAGTGATTTGTGATACCATCATAGGATGTCGATAACAAAGTTAGCAAAAAAAAGCTTCTAAGTTAGTTTTGTTGTATTCATGGTAATGTTTGTCGTGTCATTCAATAAATTTAATGAAATATAAGAAGCGAAAATAAGTACCATCAAAAACACCAAATAAGCCAACTAGTTTTCCGTCTACACCATCAATTCTTGTCTCGTAGAAGTCTTCCATCGAGGGCCTTTTTCCACGGACGCTTGCATATCCATAGCTAAACTTTCCATTTTGACTGTTGTAGTTAATGCATCCAAAATTAGGTAATCGATGTAGCATCTTTTAAATTGTATAAGCCTATTTACTTGCAAAGACATATATTATACATTAAGGTTTTGATAATCTTAAATGGATACAAAGAAACATATACATACATACTTCAATTCAAATATGTCCTATATTCAAATAAATGATATTCCCTTAGTTTAAAATAACCGTTTTTCAAATCCTTTTTAATTATATAAAAAATATATAATTAGTATTAATTTTTTATATATAAATATCCATTTAGGATATTTAATTCAGTCTTTCTATCCTATGCCCTTATGGCATAGGATAAGAAGATTTATTGAGAAAGATTTTCTACCAAACATAGAATCGATTATAAGAAAGCAATTTCAAATAAAGCTAAAACAATATAATTATGAAAAACCTTTCTCAGTAAAGCTTCTTATCCTAACCTTAGAGGGTATAAAATAGAAATACTATTTAAATTATGTAAATGTTTACTTTAGATTTGAAATTAAGTAAATATCCAAATTTTTTTTATAAGAAAGACTCACACTGTCCCAAGGTTTAACACTTTTTTAGTGTCCAACTACCCAGTTGATATTGGTAGATCAAAACCAGTGTTGGAGCTTTGCTAAGGCCCCAGCGAGGTCCTTTAGACCCTGACATATAAGCTAGAGATATCCGGAGAGGGAGAGAGTGAAGATATAACCATGGTGCAAACTCTAATGTTCCTTTCATGATAGCGTCAAACAAGACCACCATTGAAGATATTCACCTTCTCTACACACTTACGCCACTTCACCCTATTTCATCTTGGTTTTTCCCTCAACAATTGTGAATTTAACTAGAGTCTCATATGAACATCCCTCTTCGTGGTTTTTTTTGTTGATGCTAGTCCATTAACAAAAATTCATAATTGTTTCCATTGGAGGATATAGTCTCTCTTCTGCCCATTTTTTTAATAATAAAAAATTTTAGTTTGTCTTATGTATTGTCATTGTGTTCTAGATGATTTTGTAGTTGAGTAAATTCTTAAGGGCATTTTAATTGGGGACAACCTAGTATCGATGCTTGAATAAAAGCCAATATAAAATGTAAAAAGATGCAAGCATCGGGTGTGAGGGATGCTTCCTCTAGGATCTAGGCAAGCATCGACGTATTTAATGGGAAAACAACAACGTCTCATCCTTTATTATTTTTTTTGGCAAAAGAACATAAAACAACATTGTTTCGATAAAAATAGGAACAAACCATGGCGTTTCACATTGCAGATCTCTAACGCAAATAGAAGACGGTAAGGGACACATGGAAAACGTGGAGTGGCTGCAGCACTCGGAGAATCGATTTGTAACATAGGGATGGTCCATATTAATTCTAGTATGTGTTCTTGTTTCATTTGTGAGTGTTGGTTGTGATTTTAAATTTATGTGCTTGTTGTTGTTTCATGTGTTGTTAGTTTTTTTTTTATTTGGTAAGAATTCGAATGCATTCAACGAAGAACGCTAACTGATGGCATCCTTTCGGATGAGGCCTCTCAGACTTGGATCAGAGTGAATGGCTCTCATACTAGAGCAGTAGTAGCCAAGGTGTGCAACCTTATCAGCTACTTTGTTACCGCTACGATAAACATGAGAAAATGGAATTGTTCTAATTTGTCTTGCCAGTAGTTGAATGTCCGAGAGCAGAAGCTCAATTTCTCATGGACACTTTACACCACGCCTAAAGTAGTTAATGATTGTTAGTGATCGAATCCCCTTCTATAATGAGATTGTCTATCCGGAGTTGACTAGCTCTCTTAATCCCTTATCGTAAGCCAGGCCTTCAGCAATAAGAGGTGTTTGGCGGCCAAATAGTTTCCCCTCTAGATGTATGACTATACCTTTCCAATTTCTGATGACATACCCCGTGGAACTTTGTCCATTACCCAAAGAGGAACCATCAAAGTTAAGCTTATATACACCAAGTGGTGGCTTTTTCCATTTAAGTGTTTTCGCATTCCTACTACCAGAATTCTCACAACAAGAGTCCCTCGTGTATTGATTGGCTTTTGCCCAGTTTACTTTGTGCGTAGTGAATATATGATTGAAACCTTTCGCCGAGGGTAATATCTCATTCCTGAATATAAATTTGTTGCGAGTACGCCACACCGTCCACCAGTAGAAAGCCAAATCTATTTTCTCCTTTCTAGTAAGGGATTTTTCAATATAAGCCAAAATGTGACTCAGGTTCCTAGAGGAGTTAATAATACCATTTATATGGTATTTATGAGTTGGGTGCATACGCTGGAAGAGATGGTTGAATCTACATTAAAAAAAAGAGGTGTAAAGCATCTTCTTCATGGTGATTACAAACTGAGCAGTAGGATGAAATCGCAACACCTCTTTTAGCAAGCCTGGATGCAGTTGGTAATGTATTATGGCACATTTTCCATAAAAAATTTTTTATTTTGGGAGGTACATCTAATTTCCAAATCCATATGTTTTCATTATTCCTTTCCTCGTTGGAATGAGAGGCAAGATTATATGCACTTGATGTGTTAAACCAACCGTTCTTAGCTGGGCTCCAATATAGATGATCTTCAAATTGGTTCGTTGGCAATTGTATATTTGAGATATGTTCCACTATATTGGTTGGGAGTACATACTGCAGTTTGTCAATATCCCACTGGTTATTAATAATATGTAAGTCTACCCTCTCCTCAAGGTTGACGTTGCCAGGGCAGTAATAGTGTTGTAAGAGATTGTGACCAACCACCCAATTATCTTTCCAGAATTTTATAGTCTTGCCATTTTCGACAGTCCAGACTAATCATTTCTTAAAAGTAGGGATTAAAGAACGTAGTATAGACCATTGCCACAACACATTACTCTGGCTGCTATAGTTTAATAAGTCCATGGTTTTTAGATATTTAGGTTTTACAATTTTAACCCAAATGTTTTTAGGTTTTGCTAGTATTTTCCACAATAGCTTGAGTTGAAGAGCGTCGTTCGTGTGTTTAGATTTACGAAGACCCAAACCACCATGGGCTTTCTGCTTACAGATCTTGTCCCAACTAATTAAGCACTTATAGCTGACATCCTTATGATAGCATGCATTTAGATGGTCATAATAGGTTGCATTTATCTTAGTTATGATGCATATCATGCATGGTTTAAGTATAATTTGCATATTTGTTCTCTGTGTGGTTGGAGTCGGAATCTACATGCTTTTATTGATTATTTCAGATAACTGTGGATCCGAGGAGGAGACATGGGTTGATAATGCATTAGATGAGAATGTCTAGTTGATCGAAGAAGCTTACATGAAGAGCTCAAGAGGTCCTGAGAAGAAGAAGCGAACCTAAACGAAGAACAAGTCTGCAGAAGTTGTCGCCAGACATGCTGAACTTGTTTTGCACTTTCTGGAGGCCTCGGTTGTCCGATCGACTATTATGACCATGCGTTGGAAAGCTCTTTTAAAGAGCTAGAACTTTCCTGTTGACGTCGAGAGCTGATTCAAAGAAGATTTTTCGTAAAAGACCGATGCAGCGGCCGCCGCATTAGGCTGCGGCCGCCGCATTATGCCGCGGCCGCCGCATTAGCACTGCAGCGACGCGTTTGAAGTTTTTGCGCAGCGACGGTTTTTTTCTATCCAAGACCTATTTATCTATCTTTTGGAGGCCGACTCTGGGACGCTTTTGGGAGAGGGCTTAGCCCTAGGTTTCCACTTTTACTTTTCATATTCTATTCTACGTTCATCAGACAATTTAGAGAGATTGAGCGATGTCTTCCATGAGGAACTAAACTCATCTGTTCTGCCTGCAATTTGAAGCTTTATTTGGATTGATTGTGAGTTTCTAATTCTCGTTCCTTGTTTCCTATATTTGAATGCTTCAACTTCTTTGTTCTTGATTGATTATTGTTTTGTTCTATCTAGCCCGCGCAACTAGTTAGATCAATTCAATTGCTAGGGTTTTGTAGATTCCTGATTGTGAACCTTAACCTAAGTAGCAAACTTATCCCTTTAGGGCTGATTGAACTAATTGGATAGGTAGGAAGTTGAATGTGTTGTTAAATCCCTCTTTAGGGACTGCAAATACCTTGGCTAATCTCTGAACTTAAAGCTATCAATTGGGTTAAATCCTTCTTTAGGGACTGTTCGATTGATAAGGGTTGCTAGGACTGATTGGACTAGTAACTATATTAGGTCGGGACAAGGGCATTCATAGGAAACTTAATAGGACGAGAAGAAGTTACAAGGATCGCTTCAACCAAATAAAGTGGAAAATTGTAGGTAGAACTACTTCTCTCATTTGTTTAAATCAAAACCCTTTACCCTGCCTTTCATAAATTGCTTTGCTCTCACAAAACCCCCCATCTGGTTACGTAATCGGCACTTGAATCATACTTGAGCAACAAATCTCCCTGTGGGATCGACCTCTTGCTTATTGCTATACTAGTTATAAGTTTGAGTTTACTTTGACGGATCAACGACAGGTTTCCCCTCCGTCACCCTATTCCAAAAGAAGGACCTGTTTATTTGGTCCAATTTGTTATGTACATAGGTAGGGAGCATGAAGCTTTGCATAGCGTAAAGAGGCTTTGACGAGAGATTTGATGCAATTAAAATGTGTTGTTAGTTGTTTTAACATATAAAGGCCTAAAATTTTAACCTTTATTAGAAATACTTCTATTGAGCTAATTATGATATTGATTGGTGTTTATTTAAAATTTGAAATTTATTAAAACTACATTATTGAACCATTAACTCAGGTTATAAATTTAGAATATGATTAGATTTTTTATGAAATAATTTTAATAAGTTTCAATTTAAATATATTGAGAACTTTTATAAATTATAGAGTTTTGAAATAAATTTTTTATATTTGAAGTATAAGAAGATGATTTTTGAGATAATCATTTTTGTGTTTTCAATTCAAATAAATTTATAGAGTTACAAGTTGTGAGCTAATTTTGGTAGAATTTTAATAATTTCAAAAATAGCAAAATATTTTTATAATTTAACCTAAACTAACCTTAACCTACCCATGTATATACCCTTATATACCCACAACTGTCATTGTTCATTTCTCCTATCTTCAATCCCAAATCCGAGAGCCCAAAACCTTCTCCTACTTCAACTTTCTCCCTTGTTCTCTATATTCCCTCGCCCTTCACTTCTCTCTTCCTATCTCAACCGCCATTGAAGACCCAGTCCAAGCTCTCGGGCTTCCAGCTCCCGTGAATGCATGAGATGGGATTTCCGTCCACGGGCGACATCGAAGTAGGAAAAAATCAGAAAACGAGAAAACAAGAGAGCAAGGGATAGATTTCTCAACTAGGAACTCGGTGAGAGTCCGAAGAAGAGCTTACCAGGTCCTAGAAATCAACTTTGAAGCAAGGGAGTAGTTGATTAGAAGGGGATTTGATATACTAATAAAGAGAGAGTTTGGTATTAGAATCTCATATTTTTGTATTTGGATGATTAAACGATTACAGAAGATCAGTGGCTTTATGAGTAGGGCTGTTATATGAGCTAAACAGCTCGAGCTCGGGATCGCTCGAAAAAAGCATGACTCGAGCTCGTCCACTTACCTAAACAAGCCGAGTGTGAACATGATTTTAAGCTAAGTTGAAAGCTCGACTCGTTCCATTTAAGCTCGAATAGCTCGAATTTTATGGAATTTCTAAAATTCCCTTTAAGTTAATATGTTATGACCAAGTAAAACTGCTTATAGCTCGAAAAAAGCTCGCCTCGAGCTCGTTCATCTACTAAAACGGTGCCAAGCTTGAACAAAAAAGAAAGCTCGTTTAAAAATTGGGCTCGACTCGAGCTTGTTTAACAAATGAACCAAGCTTGAACATGTCAAGTTCGGCTCGAATAACACCCCTATTTATGAGGAAGACGACCTTTGCCTCAGCTAGGGCCTAACGATCAACCACAGACATTGGTCTTTATTTTATGACCCAACAACTGGACCAATACAAATGACGAGTGCTAAGCCCCACTCAGACTAACTGAAAATTCAGAAACATAAACATAAATTAAATGTTAAAGATAACACCCGAAACCCTGTTACAATCCACCCTTCATTTTAAAAACACTGAAACAAACAATCGTCACTGAGAAAATTATAATGGAAACCATCTGGTGGAGTATCTAGTACTTCAGAAATCAAATGGTTTTAAGAAATAAGGCTAGTACTGCCAAAAATGTTATCAAATTTACCAAACAACGAATTCTCAATTGGAACACCGCTAAAATTGACGAGGAAGAGACAAACATAATTAGACCTATTAATCGGGTCATTTGGGTCGGGTTCGGGTCATTCTGGTCCAGAGTAAATCGGGTTTCGGATCAATCGGGTTACCAGTCATTCCGGGTCGAGCCAAATCGGGTTTGTCCTGGGTTCGAGTCGACCCACCGGGTCAAGAAACTCGAACTTTTTGAAGAATTTTTAAAAATATTAAAAATAATATCAAAACTAAATTGTAACATAAATACGTCAAATTAAACAAAATAATAATATTATAATTAAATTTATATATATTATAATAATAATATTATGTTAATATTTTAGCATAAAAAATCATATTTATACAAATAAGTGTTATAAACATATTATAATTATAAAATATATAAGTCATTTAACTTATGAGTGAACTTAATGAATACAATTGTATGACGAATCTGTGTGGGGTCAATTTGATGCTTGTGTGGCATCTACATAGTGCTGACTCACTGGGTTGATTTTGACCCAACGGGTCATCGGTTCTTGACCATAAAAGTCCTGGGTAATTCGGATTCGGGTCGATTTTGGGAATCGGGTCTAAAACACCGGGTTCAAAACCGTAAAATTACAGGGCGTACATGTCGGTTTTTTCAGGTCGGTCGTGTTTTGATAGATCTAAACGTAACGTCTATTTATCCTAACAACTCAACTGATTGAGAAAACAGAAGGAAAAAAGGCATTAAATGGGAAAAAAACAAAAGGCTCAAGTTTCAAGCTAAATTTTGACGGGTTCTTTTGGGATAACGGGAACTCCGCAATTGGCTTTGTAATCTGGGATCACGAAGCCAATTGGGTCTCGATGAAGGTTTCCAACATTCTGTCATGCTCGGTTATAAAAGCTGAGGCTACAACCCTAAGAGAGGGAATCCCTAAAGCATTAAAACTTAATATTAAGAACATCGAAATAGAAGGTGATAACATTTACATAATCAGTGCATTTAAAGGTATTTGAAAATGCCCTTAGGAAGTCGAAATGATCATTTCTAATTCCCTGATAGACCTCTCAGACAATACACATTCATCACGTGTTTAGAAAAACTAATAACGTAGTAGACAGACGGACCATTGAACCATTATCACCAACCTTAACACAAATTCTAGGTTCTCTGCTAAAAAGATACTCTAAGATAAGATATACTAACAATCGTTTGTAATCCTTCCTAATTTCGTTTCGGTTTTTTTTTTAAAAAAAATGCACCCTCGCCTTCTCCTTCAATCTGTTGCTCCTCCCATGGCCGCCCCCGTCTCTGTCTCAGATCCCACTGCGGCACTGCCCCTGTCATCTTATCTCCTCCATCTCGGCCTCCTTCCGCCCGCGATGTCGACCTCTCCTCTTCCTCATTTTCAGATCGAGAATTCAATTCCCGTCCTCTCTCTCTCTTGAGCTAGCAAACTCTCCCTACAATGGCGTCCTAACCCTCGTCCAGTGGCGGAGCCAGAACCCGAAGAGGGTGGGGACATACCGATAACAAACGACAATAAATAACATAAACTCGTACAACACATAAGGTTTTCAACACTACAAAATGACGATGAAAAATAAAATAGTTACTAGGACAAAACAATCTTCATTGCTAATTAGAGTTTTTATAATGAAATAGTTCAACTCGACAGGGGTAAATTCATTTTATGGGTTTTTATACCCTAAAAATGTTGAATGATAATCTCATTATCAATGCACGAGCTTTAAAAGATCTTTTTTCAACCTAGCAGACAAAACACTCAGAGAGAAAATCTTCTCTTATATATCTTGTTGCGCAAATATAACTTGATTATACACATAGCAAATAAAGCTCTTTCCACTATAATATTTGCAACCGGTATCACTAAAACCAACTCGATGAGACGATATATCAAATCAAAAGCTTTGTGAATTCCTACCTCGATCATCTTTTTAGAAACATTACTAATCTCTTGCAAAGTAGAAAATCTGACATTTTTCCTCATTTAAACTTTCGTAATTTCTTACCTAATTGTCGAAATGAGTAATATAACCTCTCATTTCAAAGATATATATTATGATAAATTATAGTATAGGAATGTCAATCTAAATAAAATATAAAAGCATTGTGGGTTATTTAAATAAGATTTAAAGTGATTAATATACCTTCAATTTTCAAACATTCATAACTTTTTACTTGAATATCGGATTAATGCGTATTATATATCAAAATGAAGCTATCGACGAGAAGAATATATATATGGGGTTCGTCGGATGAGGGTGGGAACACGTGCCCCCACATGCTCCCATTTGGATCCGCCCCTGCCCTCGCCTAACCTGTTGCCCTCGGACTGGACGCCCCGGGTAAGCCACGATGTCAACAACGAAGGGGCTGGACCTGTGAGATCTCCCGTGTGTTCGACCCGGCACCGACGCTCACCCACTTTAATTTGGAGGCGCCACAAATGAAGCTCGACGACGCTGATCAGGTCCGGATCATGCATCTCGAATCCCTCGACCTCTCTCTCCCGGGTTGATGCTGAAGAAGGAGCTGGTGCCTACCCTCCTCACCTGTCTGAGCAGCCTCTCAAGCAGCAGCAGTGCCTCCTCCCTGAGTTGCGCGAGCCCGCTGAGTGACGGATGCCAAGTTGCACCTCCCAAGCCGAAGCTGCGAGCCGATGTTAAACTCCGATCCGAACCTTCCTCGCCAATCCCAATGGCTGCAACCCGGGATCGACTCCGATCAATTTCGGAATGGGTACAATTCTTGGGCTCTAGCGTGGATCACTTTGAATTTTATAAATTTTATCGATCGAAGAACATAACTTTTGACTAAGTTTGGGTTCCAGTGACTAATTAAGCGCGTGTTTGGCAATTTGGGGTTTTTTAGGGGTTGGGTATTTTTTAGGAGGTGGAGTTTATTTCGTGTATTATGGAGGTGTGGGAGGTGGAGATTTTTTTTTAAAATAACCCTGTAAAAAAGATGATTGATGTTTGGTGGGTATAAGGTTTGTAAGTGGGTATTGTGGATGAGAAGTCAAAATACCCTTTAGATACGAAAAGGGAAAAAAAGGAGCAGGGGCAAAAGTGTATAAATTTCCATAACCTGATTAAATAACCTCCCAAAGCTACCCCTCCCAACTTCCAAAATCAGAAAAAATAAGCTCCACCTCCAACTCCATAACCTCAAGCCAAAGCTGCTTCCAAATATGGAGCTTCAGAGCTTATTTTTTTTTTAAAACTTTATAACCCCCAAACCCCCACCTTAACCTACTACCAAACACGCCCTAAACTATCTAGTATTCGTTGTTGCTGCAGAATTAGTTTCATTTTTTTTTGGTAAACTGCAGAATTAGTTTATTTAATGGCTTTACTACCTCTAATTCAAAATGAAATAAATAGTACTGAACTGGTAACTTGGTTTCGTTTGTTGAATTGGGCATTTAATGAGTTGATATGCTTCCAAGCAAGGCTTTTTTTTTTAACAGTATGCAAACATTCGGAGCTATTACAAAAAATGTAAACGCGCTCCGTGATCATCCTGTCGAATGATGGTATAAAGTTCCCTATTAAAAGGGATTGTAGATCTATCACTAATGATGTCTCTCGTGGCTATATAATCTGCAACTTTGTTAGCTTCTCTATAGATGTGTCTATATTCAACCGCTTCGAAGTCTGCTCCCATAATCTTAATCTCTTTTGTGTGACGCATAATTTCCCATTTGCTGCCTTTTCCTTTAGTAAGAGTTCTCATCAGCTCTTCGTTATCTCCCTCTATAACAATTTTTCGTAATCCCAATTTTCGAGCTATCTTCATTCCTATCAGAACTGCTGCCGCTTCAGTTTGAATAACCGTGTCTTGATCGACTCCCTGGTGGAAGATCTCAATTACATGACCCCTAGAATCATGAATGCTAGTGGGTTTGACAGAACCATCTACGTTAATCTTGTAGATGGCACCAGCTGGTCTAGTCCACTTAGAGCTAGACCTTCTTTTTCTTTTACTGATCTCTTTATTATTTTCCCTGTATTTGCCTCTCTCCAGTCTTGAGTATTTATATTAATGCGCCTAATCATGTTTCCAAAGGAGTCAGGGTTTGTTTGTTTAAAGATTACATTGTTTCTAGTTTCCCAGATCATTTGCCAAATGACCACTAGATCTTCAAATCGTTGGTTTGCTTGTTTGATTAGACTTATGTTGTCACAAAGGGGGCCTTGCATAGAGAGGTTGTTGAAGAATTTTCATGTTGTTAGTTCAAACTGAGCTATTAGCTCCTTTGCAAAGGAGCACTCCGTAAAAAGATGAGTGGCATCCTCGTTACTTTAGTTACAAAGGGAACATGTACTAGGAACTTTAATTTTCAAACTAGATTTTTGAGTCAGGGTGGGAGGGTTAGGTTCCAAATCCAGCAATGGTTATCAGTGTTGTAGTTTTGGATATTAGTAATTTTCTTCGCAGATTTAGTAGTAAAATTTTCTATGGGATCAAGCATCCGGATTAGCTTATCTTGAGTTTGCCAAGTTGGGATTTTGAGGGATAGAATGATGTTGGCTATACTATGAGGGAATAGGCTCTCAATGAGAGACTTATTCCAATGCTTTTGAGAAGTAAAGAGATGACTTACTTTCATGTTCGGATCATTGTTTCCCATGAAAGTTTTGATATTTATGTTAGGTATCCAGGGGTTACTCCAAATATTTATGAGGTTACCATCTCCTATAATCCAAAGAAGACCTTTTTCAAATTTTTCTCTAAGAGAGAAAAGTCTCCCAAATTGCCAGGAAGTGGACTGATTTGGTTTGTCCTTGATGCCGTTGTTTTGCAGATATTTTTCTTTAATGACCCTAACCCAGATGCTGTCGTCATTCGAGTAGAGCTTCTACAATAATTTAAACTGAAGGTTTATGTTCAAGTCTTCTGCTTTTCTAATACCCATACCTCCAAGCAAGTTAACAAAATGAGTTATTAAGTGAATTGATTAAGCTTACTGTGATTAACTTTGATTAATAAATGAAATAAAGGGTCTCTTAACATGTTATGATTGGGAGCTTATTTGTAGCTGTACGTTTATGAGTCATGTCGTTTGTACGATGAGTAGTTAGATTTGAATTGAATATATATATATATATATATATATATATATAAATTGAGTTATTTTATAATTTAACTAAGGGATCTAAGTTTTATGCCCTTAAAACGTGATTAGTTGCTTTTACTTGATAATCAAGGTTAAAATTCTAGATAGATGTATTGATAAATTGTTATATTTATAAGTTATTGTGGCGTTTTATGAGTTGTGATTTTGCATGTGGTTTCGTTACAATTAAATTTATTAAGAATTTCTGAAAATGTTTACTTGGTTACTCCTTAAATATAATATATTACGTAGTATATGAGTATTGATCAATTTAATTGATAAATAAGATCTTTTTTGAGTTATTTGCGGTGTTGGTAATTTATGATTTACTTAAAGAAATATTTATGGAACCCGAGATTGATTAGAAGTGAGATGTTTTGAGTTACCATTTTATTATGCATGTTTTAGGTTTATTAATTAGTCAAACTCTAGTAATGATCAACTTCCATTAGTATAGTTATATAAGAGATCTCTTGATGATTTGATATACTTGTTAAAAATGTGTGGTACAACGTGCTAGCTATGATGTATATACCTAGGCACAACCAAGTATAGAAAATGGGTGTACATGTTATAACCTGGAAATAAGTAAAATATATGTAAATATATGTGAGATTGCCTGATCTTTATAGCAATGGATTAACTTGAGTAATTACTCTTATGCTAATTGTATGTGTATTGATGAATTATTCCCTTGATTTGTACTTGCTAGTGTGACTTGGTGATTTGTAATCATTGATGGAAGACTCCAGGTAAGTCTTCTTGACTTACTCACAACACCCCTCGTTTATATGCTTTAGATAGGGAAGGTCTTGTTGGTCGCACTAGTAGCATGTTAGAGACCCACACACACTTAGTATACATTAGATAAGGATTTGGGGATTTTGAATCTTGAGTTGTTATATGACTTGCTATTGAGATATGTGGTTGTGCTTGAGGCACTTTATTGGTTGGCATATGATATATGATGCGATTGACTGGGATATTGGCTATGATATGTGATTTGATATGATGCGATTGCTAGAGATATTAGCCATGCTATATGATTTGATATGATGCGATTGCTTGAGATATTGGTTATGAGATGGGATTTGATCATATGATGTGATTGCATGAGACATGAATTGTTATATGAGAAGTGATGACTTGGATGTGTGATATGCTTGTAGTATATATGTTTTAGGGGTCTCTCTTGGTTCCACAAGTGAACCTAGTGTACCTCATTGTTATTTACTTTTGATACAATGCGATGCGATAGATTGAATGAGGATCAGGTCTGCATGGACGATGATATGATGCGTTGATGCGCTTGGGAGTATGCTGATGAGGAAATGGGTGGAGAGTCGGACCGGATAGAGTCTTAACCTCCCAAGGTTGAGGGCTCTCCATAAGGTGAGGGAACGGACCGGGTAAAGCTTGAACATTTCGGGTTTGTCCTCGTTCTGCGTATGTTTGCCGAGACCTGGACTATCTAAACTCCAATAGCGAGTCTTGTTTGTACTTGATTTAACTTATGCTTTGATTGGTTGTAATAAGATTGCTTGATTATGACTTGGACTTGTGCTGAATCGTGGTAATAACAACACATATTTTAGGTAGCGGGTATGCTATTCAAACGAACACATATCGCCAAATGCACGGTGCCTATGCCTAGTTCCTCAGCAGACATAATGCCTATGCCTAGTTCCGAAGTCGGCATACCAGATGGAGATGTCGAGTTTCTAAGTCGGCATCCAGGTTGATACTTGGATTCCCTGTCCAAGACTGCCAGATTCCATTGTTGCAGATGGATGGGACATGCCGACTTGGAGAACTGGCATCAGCACAGGGCTACGCTGCAGCTACGTCGATGGGACGACCTAGCTAGGAGGAATCTTGCAGCTTTTTTTAGAAATGCCGATTTGGAGACTTGGCGTCAGCAAGGGTTGCTCAGATTGAAGGTTGACCACCCAAGTGATGTACATATTTGTACCTCCTTTTATTGCATCTTTTGACTTCATATTTTATTCGATTTCCAAAGAAAAGGTTCAAAAGAATATAAACTTGTGTAAGAATGGGCTAAAGTACAAGAAATAGGGTCTGCACAAGTTTTGGTTTGAATATGCAGGAATTGGATTCGAAATCGGAGTCAAAACGGAGAAACCAAAGAGAGCTGAGCAGAGGTAGATATCGACCTTCAACATCGATATTGACCATAGTTGTTGACACACCTTCTGAATGTCGAGATAGACCACACAGACCAACCAAGAAGGCACTCGATATCGATCACCTAACATTGATATCGACCTCAACATAGACATCGAGTGGAGATGGACAAGTCGAGCTGAAATACAGACATCGATATCGACCTCTGTGGTCGATATCGACCTTATCTCGACAGAAGATAGATCCGATTTCGAGACTCGGATTATGAATTCTATCCTCAAGGCCACGAATTATCTTGTACTTTTAGATAGTTTGCAACTGAGATTTATCTTTACCTTTAAGTTTTATCAAGTTGGTTAAAGTTTTATGAAAATAAAAGACCTATCCTAATTGTTTGGATAGAGTTCATAGTTTAGATAGAAGTTACAATCCTTGGATAGCAAGGATTAGTAGCCTATAAATAAAGCCATAGGGGCTGGTTTGTTAGAATCATCCAAGCAAGAAAGACAATAGCAATAGGCAATAGAAAGTTAGAGTTTTAGTTTTTGAGCTTTAAAGTTTCAAGCGCTTACGATAGTTGGCGTTGAGATTGTAAAGATTCAAAGTTTTCCATTTATGCAAGTTATTTCAATTCAAAGCATGTCAACATTCAACATGTGCGAGTAGTCCCCCAAAGCTCTTAGGGTTGGGGTGAGCCCGACGTTAGCCATGCGTGCTTGAGGTAAGTGTTAGATGTTGATATCGTTGTGTCTATATCATCTCCTACGATTCTATGTTTAGTCCTAATCGAAAGAAAAGGGATTCATGCTAACAACTTGAGTTATAAACATAAAATTTGTAGAGATAATTAGGTTTATTTGCAAGAGTAATCCTAAGACTTGGTGTACGGCGAAAGCTTGTCCCTTGGGTGAAATAGCGCAATTGTCCGTCTTATTTATCTTATCGCATGCATTGGTTAACGTTGTGGTAAACCCTAATCCTAGGAGTTGCTTTTTACATAGTTTATACACATAAAACCACTGTCTTTATTTCTGATCATCGCATCCTCATTCATCCTTAAGTCTTCAACCTTTCTTTGTCGACAAAAGCTAACAACTTTGCAGGAGAAGACATCGATATCGACCACAAACGTCGATATCGACCACTGAGTTCGTCGACAATTTTCTGAGTCGACGAAAATCATCACTACTGAGTTACTGAACATCGATATCGACCCCCCCAACGTCGATATCGACCACTTGTGTCGGCTGGCAGTCTTCTGAGCCAGTCGATTCCGTTTGCTAACATCGATATCGACCTTCCCCTATCGATATCGACTGCTTGTTTTTGTCTCTGCAGGTCTTCTGTTGTAGAAAGGATTGACAGCCGAGGTCAACATCGAGCACCAAGGTCGAAATCGAGGCTTCTGGTCGACGTAAGACGTGAGATTTCCAACGCTACTAGGATCCCGCTGACACGCCTCCTCGTGGATCGATCCTGACTACCCTTCCACTACAACGGGAGGAAGTCTTGTAATTATTTGCATAGGCTAGGAGTCGGTTTACATTTATATCTTTATATTTGTATTTGAGATACTCGATTTCCTCCTATTAACACCAAGCCGGATGTCGATCTGGAAATTCGACAACGATATTTTACATACCGATTCGGAAGCTCGGTACCAAGACCGTGCCGATGGCGATAAAATGGTCGTGTGCATAACAGGCCCCTTTAGGTAGGCATCTTTAGTATGCCTTAGATGCTAGACTGATAATATCTTTTCGATCTAGAGTAGATACACTTGCTAGTGTAGTGACCCCTTGTCGCTTTTGGGGTTTAGTTGTATGTACTTCCAACTTCATGCGTTTAAATAGATGATGATCTTGCTCTGGGGTCAAGCTATGCTTAGGAGTTCGAGTTGGGTACACTTTTGAGGTTGTTAAGTCATTTTGATTTGAGACTTTGATGGTTTATATTTATGTTATCCGGCTTATTTTGGCCAATGACTCTACTTATGTATCAACAGTCATTTTGATTTGAGAATTATTTCTATGTCTATGGTTGGACCCCTTTAAAAACTTTATTCAGGGACTCTCGATTTTTTATATATGATATGAGAAAGGATACTGTTTCTGCTCTGGACAAGTTTTATTCTTGTTTTTCATTGTAAGATCCGTATGTAACTCTTGGTACCTATGAATACGATATTCTATTGGGATTCGGATGTTAGACTTATTAGGTCTGGTCGTTACCTAACTCAGGTGTTGTTGTTTATATTATCTACATTTTTAATCAATGAAATTGGTAGTTATTTTAAATTTATTTTATAAAATAATCACATACTCTAGTTACTCTGTTTTTTTCTTTCTTCCTAATTCTCTTAATCAAGTAGAAACGTCTATTACATATCTGCCATAGTGGATCCAAGATTTTGTTAGGTGGAGGGGTAAAAAAAATTATGACATTGTTTTTTTTTTTTGCATGTAAACATGAAAAATAATTGCGTTGAAATATATTTAAAGAAAACCTTAGATCTGTGATAACTTCACTCCCTTGATGAAAATCGGAACTGTTTTCAAAGGCTTTGACACAAAGCTTGTGTCAAAGGTCTTGAAGCCAAAGCTGTATTGATGAAATTGAAAACCTGTATTTTAGTTATTATCTTATATATATTATCTATGTATGGTTTCCGAATATTATTTTACATATGTTATACTAACCATACAGCAAAGATTTCGAAGAAATATCCTTCCTTAAAGCTGAAAGATATGAAGATCAAATCAGGTGGATGGTGGCTTCGCAGTTTCCCAAAATAGAAGATTGCGAAGATCCTTTCTAAGCCATGATCTCAAGTAGCCGCTGGGTGAAGATTCTTGGTGCCGATTTGATCAAAGAATAAAAGGAGATGAAGAAGAAAGAAGAAAGAGAGTTGAACACTGACGATCATTGAACTACATTGCACACTCAGCCCTCAAGTCAATCTTTCTTCTACGTGTACTCTCTGCAAGGTGTTAAGTGTCTTATCTTTTGTTTCAAAGCATTTGAGAGTTACACAGTGAGATTATAGGATATATTCTAAGAGAGTGTTATACTCGAGAGTTTATAACTCAGGAAGTGTGCACTAGGTTATTGATTCACGAGTGTAAGAGGATTGTACTAGATAGCTGAGAGAGGTGGGGCTCTTCTAGATTGGTCTAGGACTCCAAGGGAACGAGAGTTGACTAGATTGCAATTGTATAGGAGAGAGGCTTCTCGGTGAGCTATTAGGATCCTAAGTTTTGTGAATCAATAAAGCCTGTTGAATCCTAGGGTTGTGGAAGAACCCTAGGCGGGGACTAAGCCTTAAAGGAGCCGAACCTCATTAACAATTCATCGTGTTCTTTACTTATTGCTTTACTATTATTTCCGCACTTGTTTCGAATTGTATAACTTTGTTGTGCTTCAGGTATCCCAATCGAAAGAATTGAGTTTACTCCCAAAGGTTTAGAAAGCGTTTCAAAAGTCTTGAGATTGTCAGCGAAAAGTTGGCATACTCTATTCAACCCCCCCTTCTAGAGTATCTCTATTCTACTTTGTTATACATTATCGAACCTTCAATTGGTATCAGAGCCTTACTCACTGCTTTTGATCTAACAATCTTGTGAGTTTTGATCATGTCTGGTGAAGCAAGCGGAGGATTTGGAAAGGGAGGTCTACCAATAGACCACCGCTCTTTGTGGGAAACAACTTTGTCCACTGGAGGTCCTTGATGAAAATGTTCATTATAGATCAAGATCTGGAACTTTGGAACATTATAGAGAATGGTCCAAAGATTCCTGAGAAAGAAGGACCAAATGGAAGCAGAGTCGCGAAGACTGAGGACGAATACATCCAAGCGGATCTTGAACTCGTTTCCAAGAACTATAAGGCCATTAACTTACTATATTGTAGTCTTAGTACTGATGAGTTTAATCGTATTTCATCTTGTAGGTCGGCTATTTCATCTTGTAGGTCGGCTAAAGAGATTTGGGACAAGTTAGTTGTCACCTACGAAGGAACCAGTCAAGTGAAGGACACCAAGATCAGTATCTTCCTTCGAAAGTATGAACTTTTCAAAATGAAGCCTGATGAGTCTATCAAGGTCATGTTCACACGATTCACGGAAATCACGAACAACCTTGACTCTCTCGGCAAGACCTTTGAAAATGTTGAGAAAGTAAGGAAGATATTGAGGTGCCTCCCAAAAGACAAACGGGGCCCTAAAGTGACAGCCATAGAGGAAGCCCAAAATCTCACCACTCTACCCATTGATGACTTGCTTGGGAAGTTGATCACACATGAGATGATTCTCAATGAAGACGATGGAGAAATCCCAACAAGCACTAAGAACTTGGCACTCAAGTCTAAGAAGGATGAGCCCAAAGATGTGTCTGATTCTGAAGATGAGGATGATGATGAGGATGATCCCTTTGCTCTCATTACAAGGGGTCTTTCTCGAATCCTCAAGATGAAGAAGCAATTCAACAACAAAGATGGATCAGAGTCTTCTAAATTTCGAGGTAAGTCTCAATATAACAAATATGACAAGAAGACTAAACCTTTGTCTTGTTTTGAATGTGGTGAAACAGACCATCTAGTGAAAGATTGCCCTCAAAAGAAGAAGAGCCAGTTCAAGAAAGGTGATAGATGGAAAAAGAAAGCCATGGTGGCAGCTTGGAGTGATTCTGACTCAGGTGACTCAGATTCAGATGATGAGAAGGCCAACATTTGTCTCATGGCCTCAGGAGATGAATCCCACGATGAGCAACTTGAGGTAACTGTAAGAGAACTTATGGCAAGTCCAAAAGAGGTACTATCGGAATTCCTTTCTAATATGATTGCCAATGAAGAGAAGCTTATTGCCCAAACCAACACTCTTATTAAGAAAACTGTGGACCAGGAAAGAACTATTGAGGAACTGTCAAGGAGGGTCAAAAGTCTTGAAACCTCTTATTCGGCTCTTGACATTAAAGTCAAGACTCTTGACTCAGAGAAATCTGAACTCAAGCAAGATCTCTCGTCTCTAAGAAGTGAACATCATGACTTAGAGAGCGAGAAGATCTCCTTGAATAAGAAGATTCAAGACCAGCAGACAGCCCTCATAAGTTTTACCAAGTCCAAGGGCACTCTTGATAGGATGTTGGGTGAGCAACAAAGTTCTCTAAATGGAAGTGGTATTGGTTACAACCCGAGATTTTTAAAGAAGCAACACATTACCACTTTTGTAAAGGCAAAAGGAAGCAGAACCTCTCCTATATGTCACCACTGTGCAAGAAAGGGACATGTAAGAGAGACCTGCCCCTATAGAAGAAAGGATCCTCATATTATTCGCAATACATTTCCTGTTCACTTGAGAAAAGAACGGATAACGCAAGTTTGGGTCCCCAAAGGCACTATGTTACCAAATATGGTTTATCCCAATAAAGGATCTAAATTTGCTTATTGGTCTAGCCACAAAGATTGATTTTTGTTTTGCAGGAGATCACCAAGGTGAAAGAGCAAAAATGGATTATTGATAGTGGATACTCTAGACATATGAGTGGGAATAGGTCTCTCTTCCATGAACTGAAGAAGCAATCCACTGGAACAATCACTGTTGGTGACAAAGGAAAGTGTGACATCGTTGGTATCGGTAGTGTTGGGAGTGATCCTAACCATAGTATTAAAAATGTTTACCTTGTTGATGGTTTGAAGCATAGTTTGCTTAGTGCTTCGCAACTATGTGATAATGGTAATGATGTTGGATTTAACAAGAAAAGATGTTTAGTGTGCAGAGAAGATACAGGTGAAATAGTTATAATTGCCTATCGTTATAACAACATCTATGCCGTGGATGCTGAGCAAGTGGCACAAGGAAGCTTAACCTGCCTAAAGGCTTTGACGAACGATCCAAAGCTCTGGCACAGGAGACTCGGTCATGTAAGCCCACATACACTACAAAAGCTTGTGTCCAAAGGGCTTGTAAGAGGACTACCTGAGATGGACTTCAAAGGTATTGAGATGTGCAAAGCATGTAGACGAGGTAAACAAACACGCAGCTCTTTCAAACCCAAAAAGTTGTAAGTACTTCTAGACCCCTTGAACTTTTACATATGGATTTATGTGGTCCTCTGCGAGTCAAATCTCCCAATGGTAAAAAGTACATGCTTGTTGTTGTTGATGATTTTTCGAGATATACTTGGGTTGCATTTTTAAAAGAAAAATCAAAGGCTTTATTTGAGTTTTCAAAACTTTGTAAGGAGTTGCAAACTTTAAAAAATGAGCCCATAGTGTCAATTCGAAGTGATCATGGTAGGGAGTTTGATCAACTTCAGTTTGATTTGTTTTGTGCTAAATATGGCATCTCCCATAATTTTTATGCTCCTAGGACACCTCAACAGAATGGGGTTGTGGAACGAAAGAACCGCACCCTAGAGGACATGGCCAGGACTATGCTTTTAGAAAATGCACTACCTAAAACCTATTGGGCTGAAGCTGTTAACACAACTAACTATATTTTGAATCGTTGTCTTATTTGTTCCATCTTAAAGAAAACTCCTTATGAACTTTTCAAAGGCCACAAACCCCTTATATCGTATTTCAAACCCTTTGGCTGTACCTGTTTTGTTCATAACAATGGAAACGATAACCTTGGGAAATTTGATGCGCGTAGTGATGAAGGTATATTTCTTGGCTACTCCACAAGTAGCAAAGCATATAGAATCTTCAACAAAAGGACCAAGATGGTTGAGGAAAGTATTCATGTTATATTTGATGAATGCAATGACGGTTCTTTAAGTGAAAGTGTTGGAGATTTAGATCTTAACAGCCATACAGAGAATGAGGATGGTGATGATATTGCTACTAATAACACAGAGAAGAGGAACATGCAGGATCAGATTCTTAACACTGAGGAGTTGGCTCAAGGTCTTGAAGCTCAGTCCAAAGCTATTGAGACGTCAGATACTGCAGTAACTGAGCATAATGTATCCATGGAGTCAGATGGACCTCAAACAAATCCTGTTGATGTGACGAACCAGGGAGCTGAGACTAGCAAGAGAAAGTTCAAATACTCCTCGTCACACCCATTACAGGATATCATCTGTGACCCTACATCTAGTGTTCAAACTCATTCTAAACTTAAAAATCTCTGTGCTTTTCACGCTTTTGTTTCACTTGTAGAACCAAAGAAGGTGGATGAGGCCCTTCAAGAGCCAGACTGGATCATTGCTATGCAAAGTGAGCTTAACGAATTTGAAAGGAACAAAGTCTGGACCTTGAAGCCTAGGCCAAAGCATCAATCAGTCATTGGCACACGTTGGGTATTTCGAAACAAACTAGATGAGAATGGCAAGGTCGTGAGGAACAAAGCAAGGCTTGTTGCTCAAGGCTACAATCAAGAGGAAGGTATAGACTACGAGGAGACTTTTGCTCCCGTAGCTAGGCTTGAAGCCATTCGCATTTTATTAGCATTTGCATCTTTTATGGGCATAAAATTATATCAAATGGATGTCAAGTGTGCATTTCTTAATGGTTTCTTAGAAGAAGAAGTTTATGTGGCTCAACCCCCAGGTTTTGAAAGTTTGGAATTTCCTAAACATGTTTACAAACTAGACAAAGCGCTATATGGTTTGAAACAAGCCCCAAGAGCTTGGTATGAGCGCTTGTCAAAATATCTTTTAGAAAATGATTTTAAAAGGGGGTTGATCGACAAGACTCTTTTCATCAAGACCAAAGGAAAGGAAATATTGGTTATCCAAATATATGTTGATGATATATTGTTTGGTGCTACTAACACATCTTTGTGCAAGGAATTTTCCGATATAATGTGCAGTGAATTTGAGATGAGCTTAATGGGAGAACTCAACTTCTTTTTGGGGTTGCAAGTTCATCAATCTAAGAGAGGGATCTTTGTCAACCAAAGCAAGTATACTAAGGATCTCTTGAAGAAGTTTAAGAGGGATCAATCCAAAGCAGCCAAGACACCCATGAGCTCAACCTTGTCCTTAGATCAAGACAAGACCGGGAAGACTGTCAATAAAAAAGAGTATCGAGGGATGATTGGATCTTTATTATATCTTACTGCTAGTAGACCTGACATCATGTTTAGTGTTTGCATGTGTGCTAGGTTTCAAGCTGACCCTAAAGAATCTCACCTCGTGGCTGTGAAGAGGATCTTTCGATATCTAAATGGCACCAAGGAGCTTGGCTTATGGTACCCGAAGCAAAGAGATTTTACACTAATTGGTTATTCTGATGCAGACTTTGCAGGCTATAAGGTGGATAGGAAGAGCACGTCGGGATGTTGCCAATTCTTAGGGGCATCCTTGATTAGTTGGCACTCAAAGAAACAAAACTCAGTTGCTCTTTCCACTGCCGAAGCCGAATACATAGCCGCTGGAGCATGCTGCTCCCAAATCCTTTGGATTGCTCAACAAATGAGAGATCTTGGCATCGACCTCAAAAACATTCCCATCAAGTGTGACAAAACAAGTGCCATCTCCATTACAAAGAATCCCGTTCAGCATTCAAGGACCAAACATATTGATGTGAGGCATCATTTCATTAGAGACCATGTCGAAAAAGGTGATGTGTCAATATCATTTATATCAACTGATTATCAATGGGCTGACATTTTTACTAAGCCTTTGGCAGAGGACAGGTTCACCTTCATTAGACGTGAAATCGGAATGCTTAACCGGGATGCACTTTCGTAGGGGGAGCTTTCCCTTTACAAAAGAAAACTTCTACTCAGTGTCAAGACCTTTGAACCTCATTTCAAAGGTTGTGAACTGAACAGTAGAGCACATATAACGGATCATATATTTGGTTGGTATCTTTTTAGATATTTGATCAAATATTTTTTAAAAAGGAAGTTTAAATATCTTTACTTCATTGTTACCTTCAGGAAAATATTTTTATTGCATGTTATCCGATTATATTTTTATTTGTGGAAATTTATTTAAAATCGGATAAACATCTTGCCTTAACCATTAAGATTCAAACGGCTCTTTGTTAAAATTTTGAAATTGTCTTGGTAAAACTGATTTTGAAAATATGGCAGTGATATGATGAGTTAGAGTTATTACCTTGGAAACTACCACCTTGTCCCATCAACTTACCTCACCTGCTCCCTTTTTAAACCACACAATCTTTACCCCCACTATTCACATCTTTAGAGCCCACTGTTTCTCTATATTCTCTCTGACCTTTAGACCATCTTCTTCATCCTTTCTCTGAAATTTTTTTACCGTTCGTATCCATGGCACCCAAATCCAAGAAAACCTCCACCCCCAAAAGACTTGGCGCTACCTCCAAAGGTCGTCAAATCCCCTTCGTGTCTTCCCCTCAACCTGAACCTACCCCTGAGACCACTGTCCCGAGCACCGTCCCTGAGAGCACCCTTGTCGAAATCAAACTGTCCATGAAGCGCCTGAAAAAGACGCCCCTCAGTAGGAAGCTTAAGGGAAAGAAAAAGGTCATTGCTCAGGAAGAGGAGGAAGAGGAAGATCTTGAGGAGGTTCTAGAGAGAGATGCTAAAAAAGAGGCCGAGGAAGAGGCCCAGAAAAAGAAAAAGGCAGAGGAAGAGGCTGTGAAAGAAAAGAAAAAGGTCGAGGAAGAGGCCAAGAGAGAAGCGGAGAAGGAGGTTCTAGCAGGAGAGGAACCAGAGGAAGAGGAAGTTGAGGAGGACGCCGAGGTTGATGATGATGAGGAGGCCGAGGGAGATGAGGCTGAGGAGTCTGCTGAGGGCTTGGGGCCTGAGGAAGAAGAGGAAGAGGAGCCGGAACCTGTTCCCTCTCCTACTCCTCCTCCTCCTCCCCCGTCCCCGAAGAAGCGCAAGGCCGCTAAAGCCAAGATGTCTCCACCTCCCAAGCGCTCCAGGAAAGCCACTCTCAAAAGATTTGAAGCGCCCGTCAAGTCGACCGCTCCAACAAAAGCCTCAAGAAAGAACGCTGAGCCTGCCATCGATCCCCCTGCACTTATCCAGGTAAACCAATCCTTACCCTCCTCTTGGTTTGAGAATGCTGAGATGGCTGGCAAATGGGTAGACGAGTTCAAAACTCGTAGGATTTGTTGTTCTGATTTTATCGATTTTAATTTTTTAGAAGCTTTGAACCTACCCTGCATCTCCCTTCTCAAACAAACCCCTGCATGGACCCTGCTGAACCTTGAATCTGAGTACTACCCCCAACTCACCCATCTCTTCTACATAAACCTCAAAGCCAAGCACACCGATGAAGGCTGGACTCTGGAGTCAGTCGTCAAAGGGGTTAGAATCACGTTCAACTCCCTTGACTTCGCTGAACTCCTTGGTCTTCCCAAACCAAGTCCACCCTCCCCTCAAACCCCCATAAAAGACCAGTGTGTTACTCTTGCCCGTGCCAAATATCTGCTCCCTGAAGCATCAAGCAGCACCTCCAAACAACTCACCCACTCGTCCCTCACACTTGAAGCCAAAATCATCTTTAACATTATTGTGAGATGTCTTTTACCCCGAATCAACTCTGGCTCCCTCCTCACTGACAATGCTATGGTCATCCTGTACCGCATATTGAATGTCCATGATCTTGATCTGGCCAATACCATTTTAGGATCCATTGCTCACACCCGAAAAGCCAGAAAAGGAACTCCCCTCCCATTCCCAAACCTCTTGACCCGTGTCTTAAAAGCTTCTAAAATTGATTTTGAAAATGAAGAACAACAACATCATACGGGAAAATTTAACTCCAAGAGCTTTGAGAAGATCGGCATAACTCAGACCCCTCAAGGGACTTGGAGCCTTGCCTCTTCTTCTTCAAAAGCTCTTCCCACTAGCTTTGCCATCGATGAATGCATGGAGAACCTGGAGTTGGGTTTGGAGGAAGTTCGCCTGGACGTCAAGGAGTTGCGCCACGAGTTGATGGTTGAGATGAGAGAGTTAGCCAAGCAGTTAAACGAGTTGAGGATGCTGATCAAGGATGGTGCTCATGACGATGAACCCTAAACCCCTATCCTAACCCTTGATCTAACTCTCTAACACTGCTGCCCTGTTTTCAAAACTTTTGGTGACTGTTGTCATACTCCTCCCTTTGTTGAAAGACAAAAAGGGGGAGATTGGTTAGATGTTAAGACTTTAAACTTGGTTAAACATTAAACCGCTTTGAAGTATAGGGTCTTGGAAGACCTTATTTTGCCTTATTTTGTTGGATGCGTTTATCAATGGTTTTGAACTTATATGATCCAACATTTGTCTAACCCCTGCAGGTACTTAGTCCGATTTTTTATATGATATATTTGCTTGACTAAATTACAGGGATGCACAGGTTTTGTCTTTCATCAAGGGGGAGATTGATAACTCCACTCCCTTGATGAAAATCGGAACTGTTTTCAAAGGCTTTGACACAAAGCTTGTGTCAAAGGTCTTGAAGCCAAAGTTGTATTGATGAAATTCAAAACTTGTATTTTAGTTATTATCTTATATATATATATATATTATCTATGTATGGTTTCTGAATATTATTTTACATATGTTATACTAACCATACAGCAAAGATTTCGAAGAAATCTCCTTCCTTAAAGCTGAAAGATATGAAGATCAAATCAGGTGGATGGTGGCTTCGCAGTTTCCCAAAATAGAAGATTGCGAAGATCCTTCCTAAGCCATGATCTCAAGTAGCCGTTGGGTGAAGAATATTGGCACCGATTTGATCAAAGAATAAAAGGAGATGAACAAGAAAGAAGAAAGAGAGTTGAACACTGACGATCATTGAATTACATTGCACACTCAGCCATCAAGTCAATCTTTCTTCTACGTGTACTCTTTGCTAGGTGTTAAGTGTCTTATCTTTTGTTTCAAAGCATTTGAGAGTTACACAGTGAGCTTATAGGATATATTCTAAGAGAGTGTTATACTCGAGAGTTTATAACTCAGGAAGTGTGCACTAGGTTATTGATTCACGAGTGTAAGAGGATTGTACTAGATAGCTGAGAGAGGTGGGGCTCTTCTAGATTGGTCTAGGACTCCAAGGGAACGAGAGTTGAATAGATTGCAATTTTATAGGAGAGAGGCTTCTCGGTGAGCTATTAGGATCCTAAGTTTTGTGAATCAATAAAGCCTGTTGAATCCTAGGGTTGTGGAAGAACCCTAGGCGAGGACTAAGCCTTAAAGGAGCCGAACCTCGTTAACAATTCATCGTGTTCTTTACTTATTGCTTTACTATTATTTCTGCACTTGTTTTGAATTGTATAACTTTGTTGTGCTTCAGGTATCCCAATCGAAAGAATTGAGTTTACTCCCATAGGTTTGGAAAGCGTTTCAAAAGTCTTGAGATTGTCAGCGAAAAGTTGGCATACTCTATTCAACCCCCCTTCTAAAGTATCTCTATTCTACTTTGTTATACATTATCGAACCTTCAATCTGTAATTTAAATAGTCATTTTTATTTGAAAAAATTAAGAAAAACAAAAATTATCATTAAATGAGATTTTTTGGTATGTATACATATAAAAGAATGTTAACTAAGATCCACCACTACATATTTGCTTGCACATTTCAAATAGCTAAAAATGTTAACTAAGATCTGCATGGGTGTAATATATGGTGGAGAGGGTAACCACATCACTTGAACCACTTTTTCCCGCTGGTGACCAAACCACTCAAACCACTTTTGCGTGTGAATATCCGTATAAAAAGGGTGAAGGGTGGAGCGAGTGATGAGTGAAGTTGGTGGTAGGATGGTTGTGGGTTAAGATTTTTCACCCATAACCTACCTTATTAATCCGAACTGATAAGAACTTCTAAAGAATGTTATTAATTTTATTTTTATTTTTTTAAAAGTAAAACTAATAATATTTTTAATTATAATAAGATTTTTTATTACATGCTTTATTTTTTGGATTTGTAACCATGTAAACAACGATTAAGGGGTGTTTATCAAGAATTTTTTTTAGCCTTGTGAATTTTTGTTTTTTATTTTAGGATTTTCCTAATCAAACCCCACTAATCACATACGTTATCAACTTTACCCACGTTACCCGCCCTGAGTATATGAAAGTGAAGGTTCTCGTGGGTGGTGGGTGTGAGTGGAGCAATTAACCCAACGAGGTGGATGGTGATATGACTATTTACACCCACAATTCGCCCCACTTTCACCCCTAGGTTTGAGTCTCTGTCTTGATAATGTTTAAATAATTGTTGATATTTGATAGTTTTGTAAGTGGTTTATATTTAAGCCATGAACTTGTATTTGATGGGGGTTAAAATCTTTCTACCTTTTTTAGCAAACGATTTGATTCCCGATCTATTTTTATCAAAGGATGAAGTTTCAAGTGAAGAATAAAAAAAAAGTTTTAAGTGGAGAATTTGATTATTTGATTTATTGAATTGTTGAGGGATTTGGGTAACTTATCTCATGAGTCACACATTCTAGTTAGATGGCTAACTTGGATGGTTGTTGTACTTTAACTATTGTGAAGTGTTTTGGGTAACTTGGATCGTTATTGAATTGTTGAGAGATTTGGGTAACTTATCTCACGAGTCACACGTCCAAGGCCAGAGTTTGGTTTGAATTATGTATTGAATGAGCATATATCTTTTTTGTGTATGTGGTGGAAATGGTTGTATGTGATTTTAGGTGTGTTGTTAGGTCATGAGGATGATCGTATCTCATATCGGTTCCATACCTCAATTGTGTGAAAATGAATTGGAATGTAAATGACAAAACAATTTAGAATGGATATAAGCATGCCATTGAATGAAAAAGCAAAAGTAGACTTTTAATATAAAAAAAACTAAAGTAAGTACATTTTGGGTAGGACTTGAATCAGTTACAAATTACTTGCAATATATTTATTATATCTGATGTGGAACAGTGTGTTACAACCTCTTCCACTTGGAGAAAGGACGACTCTGTCAAGCTAAAAGAACTGCCTTCTAGGTGGATCGTATCTGAGCATACTATCGAAGTACGTCCAAGGCCAGAGTTTAGCTTGATACCATATTGTAAAACACCAGGTCTTAAGTGGTGTCAACTCATGCCATCAAACTCTTTCAAATCCGTTTTTCTCACATGGAGCTTAAAAATAAAGAATTCCTATGACACACATTTTTTAATTAATTATAAATAGAAGAAGATAATACATATCATTTTGTTTATAGATTCATTATTATTATAATCCATCTATAATAATATAATATATTGTCATATATCATATTTTTCTTATATATCTTTACACAACCAAACCAATTAAACCTTCTATATACAACCCCATTTTCCTTTTATAAAAAGGACACTGATAAAGGGTTCAAATGCTTATGAGCGAAGTAGCCAAAGGGAAACGACACCAGAAGTATAGAATCTTGGAAGGTTGGAAACTCAAAGACATTTAAAGGAAAATGCAACAAAGTATTCAATTTCATTTGTGGACTCCTACCAGATTCAATGGCAAGAAACCAATAAAAGATTCTACAAAGCACTCAACAAAGCCAAAGTCAACAGGTTTATCGCTAGTTAATCACCATTCCATATAAACCAATAATATAGAGACACGAGCATTCCATCTAGAATCAAAAGATGGATTGAAGGAAGAGATGACAATTCCAAATTTGAAAAGTCTTTAAGTTCATTTTGATGGTGAATTCACATTGCCCACAATCTTTTATGGTATCCCTAGTCATTGTCGAGGTGAACAAAGCAAAAAAAAAATCGGTTTGACATAGGCTCTGTTTAGTAAAATGGTAGCTAATTAGGTAGATAAAGCTGATGAATTATTTGCGTTAAATATATGTTAATAACCTATTATGGTGTTGGGTAAACCTAGTTATTAGGGTAGCTAATGGAAACTTGTCAATAGAAAACCAAAAGCTCTGAAAGTTTGGATGACTGGTTGTTGAAAAACTCTAATTTTAAAGACTAATTAAACTAAAATCTTATATTTATTTCATTTAAAAATATATAGTATTAAAACCAAAAGTTCCTAAAAGCTAGAAAATGATGCCAAATGGAGTCAAAGCGCCAGACTTATCTGTGAGTCGCAAGATTCCTCAATGTTTCAAATCCCTTTAATTGATATTCTTGAACAAACTACCTATGGAAATCATGGTGAAGGAACTAATGTTCCAGGTGCTAAATGAAAAATTCCTAGGGTATATAAAGGTGTTTGTAGAAATGCCTAGGCAAGTTGAATCATTAATTTTTTTTTATCTTTGTTGTTGTAGTTAAGCACATGATATATGACGCAAATTCCGTTTTGACAGAAGAATAACTGAAATTTCTATTGAGTTAAGTAGTGTGTTGAAGACTCATGTTCATACTAATTTTAAGCTTGCAAGAATTATGTCAATGCTTCAATTCAAAGAATTTAATGCTCAAGAGTTCAAGGGGGCTGAGGGATTGTTCATGTAGTTTACTTTAGGGTAGATGAGTTGTTTCTTGGTGTAGTTATTTATAAAGTTATGAGAGAAGTGTTGATCTTTTGAGAAGCCAAAATCCCTTGCCATTTTATAGAGGAAAGACAACTATTTTGTAACCAATCAATGCGAGTACCAATAGGATTGTTAAGGACTTCAAGCACTCATGTACTCGTGATCGAAATAGAGACCCGGAGTTCCTCTAGCACAATTCGAATATGTATTGTTTTCTAGTACAATATGACTTGGGTCTTTTGACATGTCAATTAATGATGATGCAATATATTTAAGTCATGTTATAGAGTGACCTTATGTATTTTATCCACATGTCATCCTATATATGGGTTGTGCCTTATAGAAAAAGGGGAAATATTAGAATTTCAAAACAATAAAAATATATATTCTTTTTTACCATTGTGGAAACTGTATAAATAATATATACAATGATGTGGGATGTAATTTTAATTTAAAAAAATGAACAAAACAAGCAAGAGATTGAGATGGGACTACCTCTTGCTGCTAGGAGTTATCCATCTTCTTTTCATTCATCAAGTGAGTTCCACATTAAGAGCTCGTTTGATTAAATATGAAAAGTCTAATTTTTTAGAAGTTAACTTCACAAGAACTCAATTTTAATAAATTGTAAATCATGGCAGCTGAGAAAATCTGTTTGATTACATTTTGGATTACAAGAATTAAAATTAGAAATTTAGAAATTTTCAATTAAAAAAGGTGTACGTATAACTTAACAATGGGGACTAGGACACTAAGTAAACTTCCTCCAAAATGGGGGAATTGATATTCCTAAAAATTCAACTTTTTTGGGTTTTTTCGTGACAAAAAATCAATCAAACGTATATATTACTTGCACTTCATGGGATTTTCTATTTCATGGGTTTTTTTATTACCAGTCAAACGAGCCCTAAGAATCTTCCTAATTAAGAGTGAGAGGGTTACGAGATAGATGAACCTTGTGATGAGCTTCTTAAAGAGTGCACTGTGGCCTGTGGGCATTGGTGGATCCCAGGGGGGATCGGGGGAGGGGGGGCTGAAGCCCTCCTCGTCCGGAATAATAAACGTAAAAAAAATATTTTTTGTATTTTTTCTAATTTTTTAGATAAAAGAGTATAAAAAAATAATGAATCACTAAGACAGCTGAGCTTAGTTGGGAAGGAGAATGAATTATTTGTTTAAGGTCATCAGTTCAAATCTCATTAGCCTTATTTTTTTTATAATTTTTATTTCTCTTAGTTTTCTTCTACTAAAAATGTCTAATTAAGTAACAAACTAAAGGTCCTCTCAAATATATTTTAACAAAAACATTATTTTCTATATATAGCTATAAAAATAATTCTCAATTTTTTAATTTCTTGTTTTCTTTAATTTTTTCCATAAAAATGTCTATTTAAATAACAAATTTAAATTTTTTCTAATATATTTAAACAAAAAATTATTTTTTCATACATACATACAAAAAATTATTTTTTTTAAAAAAATTTTTAGGCCCCTGCTAAAATACAAACCATTAGCTGGTTTGTGTTTGTGTATATGATAGATTGAGGCGGGAAATGTTATGATTACATATTTACAGGAGCAAGAAAGAGTGTTTTACAATATGTTATACATGTTCTAATTGATTGATTTTTTTTCCAACAATTTATTTATGAAGAAAGATGATACTATCAATGTGAAAAGGATTAAGACTTTCTATGCCTTTCTTGAAGATCCATTCTATAATTGATAATTGACCCTTGTAACAGAGGCATTTAATGTTGTTTTAGTTTACAAGGCATTGCTTTGGCTAAAAAGCCACCTTTTGAAACATAATAAGACAATATAAGTAATTAACTTGTTATTATATTAGCATGTAAAATGCGTAACCAAATATTAAAACTTCAAGCATGTATAATTTTTTTTTCTACATAATTATCTAATTGAGTGTTATAATATTTTGTTTTAAAGCTCTTAAAGATAAATTATAATATCAGGCACAAAGAGATGGAGGAGGGGCAAACGTACCTGTGACCTCCACCAGTAACAGAGGATTCCTCCACATGAACTTGATTTGGAGATAGAAAACCTGAACCAATAAGATAATCTGTTTCAGCACTTCTCTTTGTTAAGATCATAAAATGTTGGTCTCAACAAATAAAATATTGGAAAATAATAAAATACTCAAAATTCAACCTGAATGTCTGGACATCTGTAGTTGCATTTTCACACTTGGAAAAATAATCCAACCTAAAACAACCATGAAACAGGAAAGCGTCTCAAATTTTCAAAATTACTATTAGTATAATCACCATATATATCAAATTTGTGCAAAAACAAAAAAAAATACCTAAAATCGTAAGTGATGGTAGAGTATTGAAGGATAAATTAATAACTATTTATGTAATTGTGTGAGGAATGGATTTTCAGGTGTGTTTGAAGGCTAAACTATAGGACAAACCAAGGGAATTTAAAAGAGAAAACAAAAGATGGCCAAAAAAACAGAAATTGAAGCATTTTGAATTTGATAGATCGACTATGATTAGATTTAGATTATTTTGAGAACTCAAAAGAGAATGCCTGTTTAAATACTTGGTCAATGGCATTCCTTAACATAGGATATATTATGTTCAAATTGATTGATTAAAATTAGGCATGAGCAAATTAGGGGAAAATTGTTGTCACCGAAGAATGAGGTAAATCACAGAGCAAGTCAAGTTGTTTCCCAAATACGAATCAAATATCCCAAAAATCATAAGTTTGGAGTATGTGAAAATTTATGATTGCATTGAAGGGAAAACCCAAAACAGTTACCCAAATAAGATGTAGAAGAAGTTTTTTTTTTTTGTCGAAAAATGTAGAAGAAGTTAGTTGGGCTGGTATATCCATTGTCTGTGAGAAGCTTCAACCACTAATAATGCATATTTAATAGACATTATAGGTTAGTTTTAGGTACATTTCATTGTTTTATATCCATGTTAGTATCTTGCACTTTTAGTGGTGAAGTTTGAAAATTAGGCTATTTTATCGGTTTTATGCAGTTTTGTGGTTCCGAAGTGGTGGAGAGCTTGGAAAGATTCCAAAGAGGAAGTTAGGAGACATGATGAAGAGAAGAGAATGAAGCGGATCAGGCCAAGGAATGGACGAGACAAGAAGAGTTGGAAATGCACGAGTCACGACAGCGAGTTTTGAGTCGCCACTGTGATCCAGATCAAGACCAAAGAAACTAGTTCCAAGTCGTGATCATGAGTGAACCATTTTGCCGCAATGAGTTGCCCCTGTCACCGTAGCCAAAGTCTGTGAGTCGCCGCGAGCGGCGATGAACTTGACCTACCCGTCGCGGCCGCAAGATCATTTGGATGTGAAGGGTCTTCGCATACCCCGTAAGGATGATGGATTTGATTGAGTCCTTGGACCGCCATATAATGAGCTCGCTTAGCTTCTTCTTAATCTCCGTGAGCTTATCTCAGAAGAATTGGCTTGCATCCGAAGGACTCTTCTTGCTTCTAAGGTCCTAGAGTACTGTTATGATGAATTAGCAAGCCTATCAAAGACCTACATAGCCTCCTCTGGTATTTTAGAAGGATGTCTCCCCCACTAGCTGCGTTGACTGCACCCTATCTCGATCGAGTAGCCCTTCATAGAGTGCGAGGAATAAATCATCATCCGTGAGTCCGTGGAATGGGCAACTTGCTATAAGCATTTTGAATTGCACAAAATATTTGTAGAGGGTATATGTAGCATGTTGTTCAATGCTTGTAATCTCTCTCTTCATCTTACTATGGAAAGTGACGGGATAGTATTTTTACAAGAAGGCTCTTTTTGATAGCGATCAAGATCCGATGATTCCCACCAACAAGACGATTCACGATGAAAGCTCGCATTGCTCAAAGATCAACTGTGAACTCAAGCTTTTGGTGTGCAACTTCATTCCGCCTTGACATCGTCTAGCCTGACTCGATATCGACTGGTCCTTGTCTTGCCGGATTTTGTCTTGGGATATTTTATTCCATCTTTCCTCATTTTCATTTATTAGTTGTTGAATAAAAAGTGGGGAAATTGATATTTCCTTATGGCTATTTTTGGATATTTTAGGTAGATGGGATATTTTTCATATTTTTCATATTTGTCTATGTTTATTTTAATTTATTAGATAAATGAGAGAACTAGGGTTTTCTTTGTAAGGAACCACTCTCATCTACTATCAAACCCTATTTAAGTTGTATTCGTCATCTTTTATTCTTACGTTGAAATTAAAAGAGAAGCACTTGGCTAAACGCTTTCTCTTCTTCAACCCTAGAAATCACGTTCTCATCCTTCATCGTTTCATATTCATCCGATCCAAATTAATTCCGGTTTCCAAATCACTCTCATTAATTATTGAAGTGATCGGAATTGTCCATTGTTCTATTAGTACCCATTATTGACCGAAGTTAAATAGCCTTCCAATTGTTTCTTTATTCTTCCGATCGAATGGAGATTCACTTTCATTGACTGTGTGTCGAGTACATTGATCGAAAGAAATCCCACTATATATGTTCAATTGCCAAATTATGTGAGCCGCCAATGCTGACCAGTGTCGTTAATTACCAATTCCATACGGTATACAAGTCCATTCTCCGAGGTCAGTCCGTCAACGTGTACAACGTGTGATCGGGTGGATTTATATTCACATGTTACGAATCAAGATCCATCTTAAGACGTCACAAGATCCAATCAATCGAGTCGTTGGGGATTACAACGTATCAACTGGTATCAGAGCCAAGGTTATGCAAGTCTTAAGCCTTGATTCGTTTACTTGAGTGATCTTATTTCGTGCCTATTTTTACAGCCCTACTGCCGATTTTTATTTGCTATTAAATTCATTGATTTTTGCATCTTTTACCCTAAAATTGGCACTAGTTGGTGATTTACTTGTTGGATCTATAACTTGGAAGATGATTGAGTTCTTAGTTGCAAGTTTCATTGCCTTATTTTTGCTATATCATGCCTATGATTGAGTTCTTGGTTGATTGTGATTGATGATCTTGCACCACAAAAGAACCCTAATTCTTCCAATTTGTTAGCCTTTTACCCTAATTTTTAATTTTGCTTACTAATTAAATCATCTTAGTTTTATTTATTTATTTTTTTAATTTGTGCTACTGTTGCTTTCGGTCAGCTCTCTGTGCAGTAGCATTTGTTCGGCAATTTGCATGGTCCTGTTCGGCATTTTGCAACTCTAGGTGTTTGGCAATTTATTAAAAAAAAAGAAAGCCGAGACTTACAGAAAAAAAAAATTCAAATTGCCGAGACCTTTTTAGTGAGTTAGTAACTCACTTCTTCATTAGTTGCTCTTTTATATGTTATTAGTTTGCTTATTTACATCTTTTGCTATTTATTGATGATCTATTAGGTTTTAAGCTCCACAAAGAACCCTTATTTGTGTGATTTAGAGCCGTGCCGACACCGGGGCCTTGGTCATACCCATCTCTCTTCGAACCGTATTGCAACCGTCGGATAATAGTCGACGGGGTGTGTGCACTTCTTAGCCCTTGTGATTGCTCGCTTTATTTTACTCTTTGCTGATTTTTGGAGCTTCACATTGTATTCTTCATTGCATCTCTTATTATTTGCAATTTCATTCTCTAACCGCATATCCTCGGTTGCATCACCTTGCATACTCTTTTTTGTGGCTATTTCTCGCATTTGGCATTGTTATCTTGCTACTTTCATCATTGTATAGTTCTGTGTCCAGGGTAGGTTGTCAAGTAGTGCCTTGTTTTCCTTCGCTTGCTTGTTTTCAAACACTTGATCACTCATAGGATCAAAGACTTGCATTGCTTTTGTCTTTGCCGGTTTGTTCGGATTACTTGTGTTGTCATTTTGCATATAGGAACATGGCTGACCACTCAGACAAGTCTACCACCTCGGGCACACCACCACCACCGAGTACTATTACGGATGAGCAAATGCGTTTCGTCATTGATTCTGCTAGAGGACCGGTGGAGAAACAGTTGGAGTCGATGCTTTCCACCAACAACGCCCAACTTACCGGCATATTGATGGGATTGATGGAAAGGAAGCTTGCTGAATTTCATGTAGAAGGGCCATCTTCATCGACCGGTAAGAAACATGGTAAGGGTCATTTCGAAGATAGCTCAATTTCTATTCCTAAACATCGATCTAACCCATTTCCCGGCGAGACCGAGGATGATAATGGAGCTTTTGCAGCCAAGATCACTCACCAAGAGGGTCATACCACCACCCCTCCCCCATGGCAACAACCTCGGACACCCATTCGAGACCACCCGGTCTTCGACGATTGGGAAGGGCAGCGGAATGATAGGGTTGTTGATGGCATGCCCCTCCTTGAGGACCCTTTCCAGGATGCCGACGAGCCCTTTGATGATATTCCTCTCCCCAACTTTGGCTGCCCTAACTTGAATCGCAACAATGATCAAGCCGCCCAACGTCATGACGTTAAGGTAAAGCTTGACACTTTTGATGGCGCCAATGATCCAGAGGCGTACCTCGCTTGGGAGACTCACACCGACTACGTCCTTGACCACCTCCGTTATGATGAGACGGAAAAACTTGAGGTAGTAACCCTTCACCTTACAGGACTTGCTCGCTCTTGGTGGTTTCGCACAAGGGACATCCGTCGGAGGCAAGGTAAGCAACCAGTGGAGACATGGCCTCAACTACATTACCTCTTGAAAAAGAGGCACGTACCCGAGGAATATGTCGAATCTATGAGGCTGAAATTAGCCACCCTTCGCCAAGGTACTAGGACTCCTATGGAGTTTAAAGATGAGATTGAGAGAATCTCCCACCAGGCGAATGTTTTTCTTACTGAAAGAGCCCTTTCTAGACGTTTCTTACTGGTTTAAATGTTTCTATTCGTAACCCTTTGGCTATTCATAACTTTAGAGACATTAACACTCTTTGTCACAAAGCGCAGCTCTTATATGAACAACAACAGGAGGAGAAGAGGTCGAGCCAATCATCTTTTGGTCGAAGGTTTCTTCCTGCACCTACTTCTCCTAATGCTTCTAAGTTTTCACCTAACTCTTCCTCACAGCCCAAGGGAGTCTCTGACTCACCTAGTATAGGGTTTGAAGTTCAAACAAGAAGGGTTGCCACCTCATCTCCGCTTGATCGTTCCCGTGAGCAGTGGTGCTTCACGTGCGATAGCACGGAGCACATCGCTAGGAATTGCCCACAAAAGAAGAAGGTATTGCTCAATGACATCGGAGATTACTACTATGAGGAAGAGGTGCTCGAGGATCCCCGTAGCTGAGTCAAAGTGGAGGAGTCGGCATATGTGTCTCAGGAGGACAAGATCGTCATCGACCCCAACACCTTCGCCGATGCACTTTGCTTGGTCAATCGGCGCGTCCTCACTCTTCAAGAAGCACCGCCGACCGATCAACGGGAGAACCTTTTTCATACCAAGTATGTGGTTAGGGAAGCCACACTCTCGTTCATCATCGATGAAGGGAGTTGCTGTAATTTGATCAACGAGAAGGTCATTGATTACCTCCACCTTGCTACAACACCACAAGCTACACCATACGGTCTTAACGGCATCACCGACGGTAATTCTGATACTCTTGTTACTAGACAATACTTGGTTTCTTTTCATATTGGGTCCTATTATGATCAAGTATTGTATGATGTTGTTAACATGGATTGTAGTCATAGGTTATTAGGTCACCCTTGGTTATTTGATAGGCAAGTCATTCATGATGGTCGCTTGAATACATATTCCTTTAACTAAGATGGGAGGAGAGTTACTCTTCTACCCCTTTCTCCTTAAGCTATTTTGCAGGATCAGGTAAGAAAGTGTCAACAACAAGCCGAAAAGGCGGCCATGACCAAAGAGACCGACTGTAGCACAATGGAAGACCCGGCTGTGCAGGCCGTGCCCGCGGCCACGGTCCCCCAGCTCCTGTTTTACCCGCGTCTTCTCCTGCAGTGAAGATTCCATCTCCGTTCCCGACGCGTTCGTCGTCTAGCCTTAAGGAATCCGTGGAGAAAAGGGCTCTCACTATTCGGTCTTTGCACTTCAAGATGCCTCCGGATTCGCCCAGACCAAAGATCGCTGATTTCTTCTTGTTTCTTCCGGATGATCCTTCCGATGACGATTCGAGGACTAATCGTGATCAAGTGGAGAAGAATGATAGCGATCAAGATCCGATGATTCTCGACGACAAGACGATTCACGGTGAAAGCTCGCATTGCTTAAAGATCAACCGTGAACTCAAGCTTTTGGTGTGCAACTTCATTCCGCCTTGACATCGTCTAGCCTGACTCGATATCGACTGGTCCTTGTCTTGCCGGATTTTGTCTTGGGATATTTTATTCCATCTTTCCTTATTTTCATTTATTAGTTGTTGAATAAAAAGTGGGGAAATTGATATTTCCTTACTTATGGCTATTTTTGGATATTTTAGGTAGATGGGATATTTTTAATATTTGTCTATGTTTATTTTAATTTATTAGATAAATGAGAGAATTAGGGTTTTCTTTGCAAGGAACCACTCTCATCTACTATCAAACCCTATTTAAGTTGTATTCGTCATCTTTTATTCTTACGTTGAAATTAAAAGAGAAGCACTTAGCTAAGTGCTTTCTCTTCTTCAACCCTAGTAATCACGTTCTCATCCTTCATCGTTTCATATTCGTCCGATCCAAATTAATTCCGGTTACCAAATCACTCTCGTTAATTATTGAAGTGATCGGAATTGTCCATTGTTCTATTGGTACCCATTATTGACCGAAGTTAAATAGCCTTCCAATTGTTTCTTTATTCTTCCGATCGAATGGAGATTCACTTTCATTGACTGTGTGTCGAGTACATTGATCGAAAGAAATCCCACTATATATGTTCAATTGCCAAATTATGTGAGCCGCCAATGCTGACCAGTGTCGTTACTTAACAATTCCATACGGTATACAAGTCCGTTCTCCGAGGTCAGTCCGTCAACGTGTACGGCGTGTGATCGGGTGGATTTATATTCACATGTTGCGAATCAAGATCCATCTTAAGACGTCGCAAGATCCGATCAATCGAGTCGTTGGGGATTACAACGTATCACTTTTCATCTCAATCTAGGTGTGGATGGTCTCTACGGGAAGGTAATAGAGCCAATCGTTGGTTGCATCCTTCAATGTAAAGGGAAAAACCCTCAGCATCATTTGATCTTCATTGAGACCAACATGCTTGATTCAATAGCAGGTAGCCTAGAACATGGCAAGATGTTTGTTGGAATCTTCTTCGATATACCATGGAATGCCGACAAGATGTTTTCCCATATTGACTCATACTTGAACCTTGAACTAGTTGGGAGATTGGGACACCTGGAACTTTGAACTAGTCGAGAGTTTGGGAACCTTGAACCACAAACTAATCTATATCCTAATTATCAACAAGGTTTCAGTGGTAGGTTTAATCAAGCTCCTTCTCAATAAGAAAGGCCTAAATTCCAACAAAAGGCACCCCCCTCAAGCTATAATCCACCCGAAGACGAAAATCTTAGGCTAATCCTGGATAAGTTGAATGCCACGGAGAAGGCTGTAGGGCAAATGGACCTAAAGATTGGAGAGCTCGAAGCGATGTGTTCGCAAAATCTACCCTCTCAATCAATGTCTCCTCCACGAGAGAACGTGAATGCATGGAATAAATATAAAGAACGATAAGGAACTGATTGACAATCCTCGAGAACAAGAGGGGATCATAGAATAAGTGGATGAAGAGAGCCACGATGAAGATAGAGAAGAATCAGCTACTGTAGAGCAGTCGCGACCGCGACATATACCTATCACTGTCGCGACTCCTTCTCACCATGATGAGATCCCACTCTGCGGTACCTAAAGACACAGAACCAGTTGACTATTCTGACTCTCCATCGCAAGTGCCCACCCCTGATGCCGCGATATCGATTCTGAACAACGAAGCTCCTGGATCTGAAAGAGTTTTTATTTCCAGATCATTGTCGCAACCTACTCCTGACACGTACAATCCTATAGCACCATTTCTTAAAGCTTTGAGAGATCCAAGAAGGCCAGAAAGTGAAAAAGAGTTATTTGAGACATTTGCAAAGTATGAAGTCAACATTTCTCTTTTAAAGCGCATCAAGACTATTACTCAATGTGCAAAGTTCTTGAAGGAGTTCGGCACCATCAAGAGGAAACAAAAACTGAAGAGGAAGCAAAAGGTGCAAGTTAGTGAGCATGTATCCTCTATGTTGGAAAAACAAATACCGGAAAAAAAAAAGCGGCGATCCAAGTATTTTTACTATCCCATGCACTATAGGTGAGACTAAATTTTGGCATGCCATGCTAGATCTAGGAGCATTTATAAATGTTATTTCATACTCTCTATATTCAAATCCCTTGGGCTTGGTGATCTACCAGAAATAAGAGTGGTTATCCAATTGGCAAACCACTCACAAATATATCCTAGGGGTTTTCTCGAAGATGTCTTGGTTATGGTTGATAAATTAATTTTTTCGTTTGAATTTTTTGTGTTGGATATGGAATATGGTGTTGTAGAAGCACCCATTCTTTTAGGCAAGCCATTCCTAGGAACTGCGAGAACCAAGATTGATTGATGGGAAGCTTCACTCACTATTAGAGCTGACAATTCGGTTGATCGGGTCAGGTTTCGGTCAAGCTCGTTCGGGGAGGGTCACTGAAGAGTCAAGTTAATTCGGGTAAAATTTATAGTCGCTCGTTGGTCCGGTTGGGTCGAGTTCGGGTTTAGTCTAAATGAATTTTAGCTTGGTCGGGTTTTGGTTTGAATCGGGTCGGGCTCATTCGGGTTTCAGGTCAAGAGTCGGGTCAGTCTCATTCAATTTTCTATTCAAACCGGGTCTATATATTTTAATGATTTGATCAATCATTTTATTTTTATTCCTACTTTATTATTGATAATTTTTAAAATTTAAACCTAAACCATATGGCTAGATTGACTATACTATATATACAATATACACTATACATTAGAGTATTGAGCATACAACAAACTAAAATTGGATGGAAATGAATTTTCTACATTACAAATTGGAGGAAAAGGAATTTCTTTTGTTGAAATAGAAGGAAAATGTAAAGGAATTCAATTAGATTAATTTAGATGTTTTTAATTTAGTTTGTTTTTTCACTTGATATATGTATTTGCCCTTTTAAAGTTTTTTTTTGTTTAAAAACATTGCATTTTTTTACTAGCTAGTGGCCAAAATAAAACTTGAAAATGCCATTTTTGTTATAATAACTAGTTAATTTAGTGGATGTTTCACCTCCTATAAACTCCTATAATTATAGCTCCATTTACTTATCTCTTCCTACCTTGCCTGTATAAGGCCTTTGTATGTTCACTTGAGAATACACAAGCATTGAGTTGATCTCCTTTCTCATTGTTATTATCTCACGTTATCAGCACGATCGACTCACTCGGTAAGGTTTCGATGAATATCCAAGTATATGTATGTATGTATACAAACATGGCCAATGTCCGGTTTCAATACCACATGTAGACTTTTCAATGCAATACTATGTCCGGCTTTTTCATGTGCAGACTCTTATTCTAGTTTGAAACGCTTCTCCCACATAATCCCATTCATACGGATTTAACTTTATTTTTACGTATATATATATATATATATTTATTTATTTATTTTGTTGTTTTTTCTGCTTACCTCCGGAAGAGGATATACCATATAGTAAAGAGAATTAGCCTTGAAGAGACAAATCGATATCATCTTTTAAAGAGGATATACATACCTTCATAGCATCCCGGTAGAGATGTTCTTCCTCCACCAAAGTGGACGGTTTTGAAAAAAAATTATAATTTATTTTCCTCAAGCGATAGATTCATCCCTAGAAGCGGATGTTTTATTCTTCTTTTTCTATATTTTGGTTACGATTTAAGCCATCTCCCGAAGTAGATGAACCAACATATTTACGTTTTTTTATATTGTAGACTATTGTGTTTCTTTTACGTTTCTGGGAATTTATGGTCGGATTGGTTGATGTGATTCAGGCTCTTCCGACGCATGCTTAGTGTTTTAGTCATAAAATAGGCTATATTAGTCCGATGAAGGTCCATGAGTACTTGTTGGAAAGCTAATTGGAAGAGCTGCATCTTTTATGAAGACCAAAGTGCCGAAATCATCCAAGAATAGGTAAAAAATTGGCAATAATCTAGCAATTCGAAATCTGGACAGTTTTCCCGATGTATTGAATGAAGTCGGAATAGATGAAGATATATCGAATGGTCTTCATTCAATGAAACAAGATGGTTTTCTACACTTCATGATGATATCCAACCCTTTATTTTCCACCATGGGGCTGGCCAACTTTCTCCATCAATTTCTAAGAAACTTTTCATCTTTTCCGTCTTTAATTAGTAATTTTAATTGTTGTTGTTTTATGGCTATAAAATTGTAAAGACTGAATATATTTTGTATTATTATTCTATATATTATATATCTTATTATTAAATTCAATTTGTGAAAGTGGAATAAAACCCGTCCCCGAGCGTAAGTTTTGATTTTTAAAGTCATTCCGACATCGTTGTGAGAATTTAGATTCTAGCGGATTTTAATTCCGCTTTCGAGTTGCGAGTCTTGATAAATTAAATTGATTCCGATTATGATTTTATAATTTGATTTAAATTGTCGAGTGTCGGAAATTCGTTCTAGTGAGCAAAATCGGGATCGAGTGTCGGGATTTTGAATTGGTGTTGTGGGGCCCACTTCCCCCCTATTTCTTTTCTTTTCTTCTTTTCTTTCTTCTTCTTCTTCCCCCCCCCCTCTCTCTCTCTCTCTCTCTCTCTCTCTCTCTCTCTCTCTCTCCCTCTGCCATTGTCCTGCAGGAAAACCCCCCTTCCCTATTCTAAATTTTGGTCCCAAGCAACCCACCACCACATGATTTCAGATGGTCCCCCCCTTTGTGCTGAAGACTTTTGCAGCTTCCTCCCTCTCCTTTTGTTTTGATCCAAGCCCCAACAATCCCACAAACCCACATCTCCCTTCCTCACCCACCTCCCTTTACCCTTTTGAATTCCTGTTTTCAGCTGAAATTACCCAACAAGCAGCCCCCTTTGGCTTTCCGTTCAAGCATTCGACACCCCGAGCACCTTGCCTAAGTTCTCCCGAGCCACCACCACTTCCGCAGCTCCTCATCGTCGCCCCTGTTGCCTCCTCTGCTTTGCCAAGGAAGAACCCAAGCCCCACTCCTCCCTCCTTCGTTCTTCCTCCTTGAGGCACCAGTAGAGCCAGCCCCACCACCTTCCCGGAGTCTCCAGTAGCCAAGAGCACCAGCAGCGTTGCCAGAAGTCCCCCGGAGTCGCCGCCGAAGAGCCCTCGGAGTCGGGATCACGCCACCTCGGTAAAACTCTCCTCTCTCCTTCCTTCTTGCTCTCGCTTTGCCCTTCTTGAGTCGATGGAGGTCGGAATCCCATTCCGACCTCTGGGGTGGGAGTTGGAGGTCAAAAGGGCCGCCGGCAGGCCTAAGTACTCTTCCCCTTTTCTCTTCCGTTTTCCGGCGAGTTTCAGAGGAGCTGAGCGGGGAGGGACGAGACCTCCTCTTACCTTCACGTGGGCTTGGGCCTATTTATGGTCCGGGTCTGGATCCCCTTCGGATCCCCTCCATGTTCAGCCTTCTGGGCCAGGCCGGATCCGGGTACCACACATCCGGATCTCCTCTCTCTTTTCCTTCTTTTTCGGGTTGCGCCTAAATTCAGGGCTGGGTTTTAATTCCGGGTTTGGGCCTAACAGTGTGGATGGACTTCTTCTTTCTTTCTTCTGGGTTGGGTCAGGCATTCGGGTCTCATCTTTTTCTTTTGCTGGGTTGTGATTCCGAGTTTGGGCTGGGTCTTCTCCTTCTTTTCTTGGGCCGGTGGTTGGTGTAATGGTTGTGTTGTATATTTAGCTTATAGATATATATATACATATGTTATATGTTTTTGTGATTCCGATTTAGGAAATGAATATATATATATATATATATACATATATATATATATATGTTCTGAAATTATTAATATATATATATATATATATTTAAAAGGGTTTTAAAGGTGATATTAATTGATATGGAGTTATAAATATATTTATGGATTGTTTTAAGATTATATGGATAGTAAGTGTTAAATTATTTGAATATTATTATTATTATTTTGGAATTTGGTTATAATTATAATATTCTGGAAATGTATCGTTATATATTGTTTATTTGTTTTAAAATAATATTAATTGGATTATTTAATTATGATGCATTTTATGAGGATTTTAACATGTGAGTTAGGGATTTTAAAGTGAGTTGTTGGTTTTGATTTATAAACATGATTTGTGAACATAGGATTATTTTGATGATTTAATATTGAAATTTATTTATATAATGTTTTTGAAATAAGAAACATGTCGGAATGATTTCTATAATATGATTTTGGGAAATTGGTTTTAAGGCCTAAGTGTTTAATGTCGGGATTTAGATAAGCGATTTTAAAAGAATTGTTTGATTTTCTAAGTTGAGTTCTTTGAGAGAGTTGTTTTGGAAATGAGATGACGAGATGAGGTGAACATGAAATGATATATGAATTGTGATGAGATAAGATGGAATAATCTGAAATGAGATATGAGAAGAGATGTATGATAGTTAGGGGCGCCTTGTGTGAATTAGATAGACTTATGCATTTGTATGTTTTTAGGTGATTGTGATATGTTGGAAATTGCTTACTATTGGTGACTCATTACTTGGGTTCTGCTTCTGCCTTGTTTCTCTGCTGTTCGGCTTATTCAGGTAAGTTCCTTTATGGGCTTACTCAGATTCGAAAGAGAATACCTGCTTGTGAATATATGACATACTAGGTGTTGCATAAGCATTAAAGCATGTCATGTAGTATCATGCTAGGATTTCACTTATGAATGAGCATTCGGTTACTTTGTGTGTTTGAATACAGAACGGCCATTATCTATGATAGTCCTAGAGTCTTTGCTAGGGTCATAGGGTAGCCCAGCCCCATCGGGTGCCCTGAGTCTATCGAGTCGATATGAGCATGATATGATTAGCCCAGCCCATCGGGCAAGAGAGATGAGATGATATGACATGATATGATTAGCCCAACACCATCGGGCAAGAGAGATAAGATGATATGATATGATATTATTAGCCCAGCACCATCGGGCAAGAGATGAGATGATATGATATGATATGATGATGCCGTGGTTAGTGCACCACCACGAGGAAATTGCTATGCTATAGCACCGAACTGGCCAGTCTCTGCACTAATGGGAAGGGGTGCAGAGGTAGGAGAGGGATATGCCACTTGGCATTGTCTTGGGCCCTTTACAGTTCTTTTCCCACACATTGTAAATTCGGATTATGTTAGTGTGATTTAATTTCCGCATTCGCATCATCTTTATATTAGCGTATGTGTATATTTGCTTATGGGACAGGGTGTGTTGGGGTCTCGGTCTGATCCTGCTTGCACCACTTGTTTTTAGGTATGATTGCTCCATGTCTCTATGGCGTGGGAAAATCCCCCGGGCGATTGCAAAGAATCTGTCTAACCCCGCTAATTTGGCTATACGACTTTAGAATATATGTTTTGGTTTTGACCCGGCTCTGCCGTGGCCCTTGTATCTAAACCTTACTTCCGCTTTACTTTCGTTTAAATTTAATTTATGTGACCTTGATTGATTGGGGTTCGAAATCCCCGCTTTGAATACTGATTGATCTTTAGAGGTTTGAAGCCTCGACCCGTACCTGAATTGCAACATCCGAACGAAGGTACCCAACCTTTGAAACGTATCTCGGATATTTATATCCGGGCCGTTACAAAGTTGGTATCAGAGCCAGGTTGTGCAATTTGGGTACGCAAGGGTCGAGTGTATGTTTTGGAAAACCGCCCATGGATTTCAAAAGATTTGAAAGCGTTTTAAAGGGGCAAAATGAACTTAATGTGCCTAACTCAATTGGACTGAATATGAACTTGGCTTATGATAAAAGAGGAGAACCAACTAAAAAGGGATCGAGTGGGTAGAAAAGGCGTTAGACCATCCCTTTTGGATGTAGTTGGGAAGGGGTAGGCGAAATACTAGCTTGTTCTTTACAGCTGGGTCTGGAAGATTCCAAGGAGATCATAGTAATTGTCATTAACTGATTCTATGATTGAGTGCTTGATATGCTAAAGATTGATTGGTATGTCCTAACTATTTAATGAATATTGAACGATTTGTGCGAACGGGATAGCGGGAGTACCCTTCTTCTTCTTATATGGTTAAGCTCAGCTTTTGTGGAACCGCCCCTTTCCCTATGAACCCCTTTGACAGTTCAATTGAGTCCTCCCTTCGAATATCGGTCTCCTCCACGGGAAATCGGGTTGGTAAACATATTGTTTCGGGAATCATGGTTGAATATGAGGGTTGCTTGGGAGAGTATTGGTAGTTGGCTTTCGATGTAATTCCAAGTTAGAAAGTAAAGTGTTTCTGAGGGTGTCTTTCTTGATTCTTATGGCGAGCAACTGGTGTCTTCTTGCCATAAAAAGTCATATCCGAGTCTCACGGGAAAGATGGGTGATGAGTCAGTTAGGGAGAGTCAATGTTGCCCTTATGGATCTCGATCGGGTTATCTTGATTGCTCTGCCCATGATTGAGTGATACTATATGATACTACTCCTTGACCTAAAGATTGATCCTTAGTGTGAAATTGTGCTTATGTACTTTGATGTTCATGATGACCATTGTATGGGTTCGAGCTACATTTGTTATATCTATACCATCCCGACATGATTTACTTAGTATATTGCATCGTCATACTAGGGCACAAATATATATGTCATGTGCTAGGAAGTTGTATAATTGATGTCCTCCCTGTGAATAGGTTCATGATAGTGTGATCGTTCGGTTCTAGTATCATGATAGAGTGAGTCCCTTACTTGTTGGATACATGTTATAATTTCATGTCAGCATGCCTTATATGCTACGTAATCCTCAGTACCTGTTATGATGATGATCCTTAATGTAAATTCGTGGTTGCATGACATCCTGTATCCATGCTGGTCACATTACTTAGGTCTCGTGTTCTACCATGATTAGATGTCGTTATAGCATGTCTACTTGACCTATCGTATTGATCTTGCTGATGATTGATTGAGAGCGTGAACCACATGATATGAGTCTATATGATTGTTGCTTCTCTTGGATTAGGTCCATGATAGTGTGATCATCTCTTTCTTGTATGAATATCTCGTAAGATGTCCTCCTGAGCATATTAGCTAATGATGCATTGATGCCTATCATTCCTTCTGTGACCAGAACCTATAACACGCCCATCTATTTTGTATTTGTCAGATTAACTATTGTGGATTATTTTGCATATGATAGTGTTGTGTGTTCCTTGCATTGAATGGAGAATATGTGGCATAATTGAGTCTTGGTGAATACATGTTTCATCCTAGTATGTGCTGATTCGAACTCATGTCCCCATACTCTCGTCATATTGCCTGTAACTTAGACTTGCATTATACATCGTTACACTTCCTCCCATGCTTCTATATTATTGGAATGTGATTAAATTGAAGTCTTGCTTAATGTCGAGTGATCAATCAAGTGTATGTATGTGTCCTATGTTATGTTAAGCCATTGGTAACGTGTAGGATCCTTGGTTATGACTTATGCACATTTATGCCCTGCCTGCATTATTCTTCATTCTCTCTTGAACTAGGTCCCTGATAGTGTGGTTCTTCCCTCTCTTTATCCTCTTAAAATGTTTTACTCATCCTGATAAGAGTGATATTGGATTCGAAGATCGACTTGCTTCTATGATGGTTAATTATAGCATGTTTACATGTTCTCGCTCGGTGGTATCCCTCTATTACTTTATGATATCTTCCTGTGCTTTCATGAAAGTATGACTTGACACCTTGCGTGATCACACACCACGTTATATCTTGATTTTGCATATGTATGACGCATGAATATTTGAATGAATCGAGTCGAATTACCTTGATTGTATTTATGATCAATGTGTGTTACTAGTATCCCAAAGGACTTATGATTTCCAATATGACTCCCTAAATGGAGACTTGCCATGCTTATTTTATTACGTGAATATGCTTGTCCTATAATGTGATAGTTGTTATACAATTTTATGTGCACTATGATAAGTTTGATCCTAGCATACTTATAATCTATTGTCGGTGATGTCCTCCTTGTTACTCTCTGTAATGATGTCTCATGCCTTATGAACACTATGTCGAATTCTTTTAGACGACTCTTGACTATGCCCTTGTCTTATCATGTATCACTAGCATCATGTAGGACCTATGGTTCTAAATGTATCTCGTCGTATGATTACATGTCATTCTTAACCTACTATATAATCATTGCTGTTAGATGTGATAGTTACTATGCCGCTCTTATATATTCTCGTATGACACTTAGTTGGTTGTTATGATAAACCTCGTCTTGATATATTTGGACTCATTTGTTGATGTGTATACCATGCTCTTACATTGATCATATACATGATGTTCGTTATCTACAATTAAATCCCGCATGACTTCGAATCATACATGATCATTGTTAGTTCCGCATAGCTTGCTTGAAGTTTCTAGGCATATTTGCTTCCATGGAATCATAAACTACTAGCTTGTCTCATGTGCATCAGTGTAGGACTCGATTGTACCTTGGAATGAATATGTATGTCGTTGTTCCTTAAGATAGGTACATGTTAGTGTGGATTAATGTGATTTATATGCTCCATGATGAATTCGTGCTTGTTGTCACAATTGTAACCTAATGGACTTCCATAAAGGCATCGTTACTATTCCCGGGTCGGAGTCCTGTCTCTAGTCGTTTCATCTTTTAGCTTTGGTCCATTTTTGTCTCCGAGAGAAACGTTGGGTTGTCCGCTCTTGTCACTCCCCTATCTCCGCTAACTTAGACTCCTACGCGATACATTGGATGAGCGGCCGGATAGAAAAGGGGACGGGAAGTTAGATAGCGATAGAGCAGCACAGCGAAAGCGTGGGCCCATAACCCACGGGCCTCAGGATCGACGATGTCGACGGAACAAGCTCGCTTCGAGGATTGCGGTTACTGAGCGAGATATGACTTGCAAGTGGGAGTGTCCTCCATTCGGATTGCTAATCCTTTCTGAACTTGTTGATGGTGATATTGCACTGACTTGATGTTGAAAATTGCGTGTTGATGTGGTGTCTTGGTAATTATTATTGCCTGATTATCCGTTGTCTATGATGATATATATGATTTGGTGCCTTACTGTCCTAATGTGCTATGATGACTTGACGTGATGCTACTCTGAGTTGCTAAGCATGATCTAAATTCCTTACCTATAAATGTGAACTGCAATTGCTGTGAAACTTGGATTGTTTATCTGGTGAGGTTATGATGAAACTTGCTAGTTGAATTGACTATATTCATATATGGTGTTTTGCAATAATTTTGAGCATGATGGTAAACTAAGACTTTTGATACAGTTGCAATGTTTAATGATGAACTAGTGATGCTATTTGATACAAATGCTAGTTGATATGATGTAGTCCTTATGTGTAATAATGTCCATGATTGCTTCTTCTTTGAACATGTGAATGGGGTCCTTTTGGGAACTGGTCGGAGGTTGGAGAAAGAATTTGAGCGGTTAGGATGACCGAGGGTATTAGGTAGTTCCGATGAGTTTTAGGTGAATCTCGAGTGGGGGTATGGTTAGCAACAGGCCGGCTAGGTGGTGATCGGATTATCCTTATAGAAGAGGTGTGGTTAGAAGGGTTTTATGCTTTTGATGTCTTAGGTAGTATGGGCAGTGTAGGGAAAGGTTCCTTGTGAGTATTGAGAACATAGTATACAGGGGTGTTCGGGTGTGAAAACAGAGATAGGGATTGGATTCTTAGAGGTGGATTGCTAGTGAGAGTGCTTGGTGAAATGAGGGGTGAGATTGGAGATCGAAATGAATTGGGGTTTCTTCTATGGGGTAGTATCCGAGTGGATGTTGGTAGGTCTAGATGAAGATTGGTCTTGGGTTGAGAGTTGGAGACGAGCGGGCGGGGTTTGCGTTTTATTGTAACTGATATAATGTGCAAAACCTTCTTGTTTATGCGACTATGTACTAGCATGATGTTCGATAGCAACCATGATGAACCTGATACGACATTATATTACATGTGACGTGCAATATTGAAATCTAGTTGACAGTGACAAGTGTTATCATGCTATGCTGATGCTTTGCAAGGTTGTTTTAGAAGCATGATAGGATGTGTTGTGATATGATATGTGAGATAATGATATGTTATTGTGTGGGAGCATGATGTAATGTTATGTGGTAGTAAACATGATGTCGTATTCTATGGTTGGCAAGCATGATTATAGGTATGTTAGATAATGAATATGACTTGGAGCATGAATATGACTTGTGTGTATATATGGGATGATGGTGCATTACTGCTAATGATCGTTATATGGCATTATGATGAGTTAAGATGATGTCTGGAGAGCATGTTGACGTTTTGATGTTGATGTATTGCTTGATCTCCTCTTTCGATTGAATCTTAATAGCATGACTTGGTTGTATTGATGTGTTGATTAGTAGTTTGTTTTGTTGACTTATGAGGAAATTTCGCCATGGCATGACCTCGTGTGTTAATGTGTTGACAATTAATATTAGCCTGTTGACCTTATGATGAGATTCTTCTATGACTACCTTTATCATGCTAATGTTTGAATTGACATGCTAAATCTATTGTGACTGGTTGCCCTCGTGTTGCGATGTTGAGATGCGATAGTAAGATTCGACTTGTAGTAGCGTACTGACTCCATGACACCTAACCTCTTTGATCTCTTGACATGTGTGCTTGCATGATAAGTTATGAGAATTCGATGATGCACTTGTGATGCCTTCTGTATGAGGTAGATATACTTTATGACTCATGGTATGATGTTAAGATTTTGTTATTGCTTTTGGCGTGTTCTGAAGGGATGGTATGATTTATGTTATGGGTAATCATGTTATGCGGTTGAGATGTCGATTGGTTGAGATTATCATGATTGATGTTGAGATCGCCATATGAGAGGTGGCTGATGATATTATGAGTCGATGAGTTGATTTACTTATGTGCATGTTGAGTCGAGAATGATGATAAAAATGATTTTGGAACCTAGGAAGAGAATATGGGATTAGCCCTTAGAGGTGGATGATTCCACCTCCTAGCTTTTGAGTTGATTGATTGATATGCGAGAAACTGATGTGGTTGTTGGGAGATTTTGACGGAATCTTGATTTGAAAGGATTTGACTTGTTTTGGTGTAAAGCTGCTTGATTAACCGCCGAATTTGAAGATTTTGATCGGTTTTGAAAAGGACCAACTTGGGGTTTTAAAGAAGTCGAGAGTTCCAATGATCTAGATGACAATCTTTCCATTACAAAACGCTTTGAGGTTTTACGAACTGGATTTACATTATGACGTCTCACGAAGTGGATACAAGCATTTTTATAGGGGCGCTTATAGATTGCTTGCTAAGACCTAGTCGGGACGCTATAATACTTTTAGAGTTGTGGTACTTCCGAAAGGTCGAAGCGAGGATGTGATAAGGGCGCTTATTACACACTTGACAAGACCAATTGGAGATGTCACGACCGTGACTAGGATGTTGTGAAAATCCCGGAAGACGCAACCGAGATGATTACAAGATCCTTGGATATGGTCCTCGGACTCACCGATTTCAAACTTCTTCCCATTGCTTTAAAATGATTTTAGTCTCGGGGACGAGACTTGTTTTTAGAGGTGGATAAATGTAAAGACTGAATATATTTTGTATTATTATTCTATATATTATATATCTTATTATTAAATTCAATTTGTGAAAGTGGAATAAAACCCGTCCCCGAGCGTAAGTTTTGATTTTTAAAGTCATTCCGGCATCGTTGTGAGAATTTAGATTCTAGCGGATTTTAATTCCGCTTTCGAGTTGCGAGTCTTGATAAATTAAATAGATTCCGATTTTGATTTTATAATTTGATTTAAATTGTCGAGTGTCGGGAATTCGTTCTAGTGAGCGGAATCGGGATCGAGTGTCGGGATTTTGAATTGGTGTTGTGGGGCCCACTTTCCCCCTATTTCTTTTCTTTTCTTTTCTTCTTTTCTTTCTTCTTATTATTGTTCTCTCTCTCTCTCCCCTGTCGTTGTCCTGCATGAAAACCCCCCCTCCCTATTCTAAATTTTGGTCCCAAGCAACCCACCACCACATGATTTCAGATGGTCCCCCCCTTGTACTGAAGACTTTTGCAGCTTCCTCCCTCTCCTTTTGTTTTGATCCAAGCCTCAACAATCCCACAAACCCACATCTCCCTTCCTCACCCACCTCCCTTTACCCTTTTGAATTCCTGTTTTTAGCTGAAACTACCCAACAAGCAGCCCCCTTTGGCTTTCCGTTCAAGCATTTGACACCCCGAGCACCTTGCCTCAGTTCTCCCGAGCCACCACCACCTCCGTAGCTCCTCGTCGTCGCCCTTGTTGCCTCCTTTGTTTTGCCGAGGAAGAACCCAAGCCCCACTCCTCCCTCCTTCGTGCTTCCTCCTTGAGGCACTAGTAGAGGCAGCCCCACCACCTTCCCGGAGTCTCCAGCAGCCAAGAGCACCAGCAGCGTCGCCAGAAGTCCCCCGGAGTCGCCGCCGAAGAGCCCTCGGAATCGGGATCACGCCACCTCGGTAAAACTCTCCCCTCTCCTTCCTTCTTGCTCTCGCTTTGCCCTTCTTGAGTCGATGGCGGTCGGAATCCCATTCCGACCTCCGGGGTGGGAGTTGGAGGTCAAAAGGGCCGCCGGCAGGCCTGAGTACTCTTCCCCTTTTCTCTTCCGTTTTTCGACGAGTTTCAGAGGAGCTGAGCGGGGAGGGACGAGACCTCCTCTTACCTTCACGTGGGCTTGGGCCTATTTATGGTCCGGGTCCGGATCCCCTCCATGTTCAGCCTTCTGGGCCAGGTCGGATCCGGGTACCACACATCCGGATCTCCTCTCTCTTTTCCTTCTTTTTCGGGGTTGGGCCTAAATTTAGGGCTGGGTTTTAATTCTGGGTTTGGGCCTAACAGTGTGGATGAGCTTCTTCTTTCTTTCTTCCGGGTTGGGTCAGGCATTCGGGTCTCATCTTTTTCTTTTGCTGGGTTGTGATTCCGAGTTTGGGCTGGGTCTTCTCCTTTTTTTCTTGGGCTAGTGGTTGGTGTAATGGTTGTGTTGTATATTTGGCTTATATATATATACATATGTTATATGTTTTTGTGATTTCGATTTAGGAAATGAATATATACATATATTTATATGTTCTGAAATTATTAATATATATATATATTTAAAAGGGTTTTAAAGGTGATATTAATTGATATGGAGTTATAAATATATTTATGGATTGTTTTGAGATTATATGGATAATAAGTGTTAAATTATTTGAATATTATTATTATTATTTTGGAATTTGGTTATAATTATAATATTCTGGAAATTTATCGTTATATATTATTTATTTGTTTTAAAATAATATTAATTGGATTATTTAATTATGATGCATTTTATGAGGATTTAAACATGTGACTTAGGGATTTTAAAGTGAGTTGTTGGTTTTGATTTATAAACATGATTTGTGAACATAGGATTATTTTGATGATTTAATATTGGAATTTATTTATATAATGTTTTTGAAATAAGAAACATGTCGGAATGATTTCTATAATATGATTTTGGGAAATTGGTTTTAAGGCCTAAGTGTTTAATGTCGGGATTTGGATAAGCTTCGATCAAGTACGAGAACAAAACTTGACACACACAACTCTTTTTTTGGGATTTTTTCTAGGTTTATGGAGAAGTAAAACAAGATATGAATGGTTAAATATAAGATCATCTCACCCATAGATTCACCAAACTCGCTCTCTCACTCGTCGGCATCTCACTCCCGAGTAATCAAGCCTTTGTTTGAATAACTCTAACAAGCATCTCACCGGAAAGAGTTAAACAAACGGAACCATTTCTTGGCCTCTCACTCCGGAATGGGGTGTCAAAATGGCATCTCACCAAATCAACAAAACACACACACTTTTTCCAAAAATTCTCAATTCAAATCTGATTTTTCATTACAAAGGTCCAACCATTTTTGTAACGGCCCGGATATAAATATCCGAGATACGTTTCGAAGGTTGGATACCTTCGTTTGGATGTTGCAATTCAAGTACGGGTCGAGGTTTCAAACCTCTAAAGATCAATCAGTATTCAAAGCGGGGATTTCGAACCCCAATCAATCAAGGTCACAGAAATTAAATTTAAACGAAAGTAAAGCGGAAGTAAGGTTTAGATACAAGGGCCACAGCAGAGTCGGGTCAAAACCAAAACATATATTCTAAAGTCGTATAGCCAAATTAGCGGGGTTAGACAGATTCTTTGCAATCGCCCGGGGGATTTTCCCACGCCATAGAGACAGAGAGCAATCATACATAAAAACAAGTGGTGCGAGCGGGATCAGACCGAGACCCCAACACACCCTGTCCCACAAGCAAATATACACATACGTTAATATAAAGATGATGCGAATGCGGAAATTAAATCACACTAACATGATCCTAATTTACAATGTGCGGGAAAAGAACTGTAAAGGGCCCAAGACAATGCCAAGTGGCATATCCCTCTCCTACCTCTGCACCCCTTCCCGTTAGTGCAAAGACTGGCCAGTTCGGTGCTATAGCATAGCAATTTCCCCGTGGTGGTGCACTAACCACGGCATCATCATATCATATCATATCATATCATCTCTTCTCTTGCCCGATGGTGCTGGGCTAATCATATCATCTCATCTCTCTTGCCCGATGGTGCTGGGCTAATCATATCATGTCATATCATCTCATCTCTCTTGCCCGATGGTGCTGGGCTAATCATATCATGCTTATATCGACTCGATAGACTCAGGGCACCCGATGGGGCTGGGCTACCCTATGACCCTAGCAAAGACTCTAGGACTATCACAGATAACAGTCGTTCTGTATTCAAACACACAAAGTAACCGAATGCTCATTCATAAGTGCAATCCTAGCATGATACTACATGGCATGCTTTAATGCTTATGCAACACCTAGTATGTCATATATTCACAAGCAGGTATTCTCTTTCGAATCTGAGTAAGCCCATAAAGGAACTTACCTGAATAAGCCAAACAACAGAGAAACAAGGCAGAAGCAGAACCCAAGTAATGAGTCACCAATAGTAAGCAATGTCCAACATATCACAATCACCTAATAACATACAAATGCATAAGTCTATCTAATTCACACAAGGTGCCCCTAACTATCATACATCTCTTCTCATATCTCATTTAAGATTATTCCATCTTATCTCATCACAATTCATATATCATTTCATGTTCATCTCATCTTGTCATCTCATTTCCAAAACAATTCTCTCAAAGAACTCAACTTTGGTTCATATCATTGGTAAATGTTCGCTCCGGGAAGTTGGGGGGTGTATGTGTAAAATAGAGGAGAATAAAATAAAGCACAACTAGACTATCTCCCTGTCCCAAACAAATAATACAAGAATCCCCTCCCTTGTAGTAGTAGGGTAATTCAGGATCGAATCCACGAGGAGGTAGGTCAGCGCTTCCTTTGTTGTACTCACGATCAATGCTTTTGACCTCAGCAGACACTCGATATCGAGTATACTGGTCGATATCGACCTCAGTTCTGGTCGATTTCCTAGCGCAGTTCCTGCAAAAGACAAAACAGCAAGTCGACGTCGAGCAGAGACCTCGATATCGATGTTAGTACTCGATATCGACCCTTAAGGTCGATTTCGATGTTTGTCACAGAAACTGTTTTTTTAACCAATTTGTCGGAAAAGGATCCGAAGAAAATAGAATGGAGAGGGAAGATGAACAGAAGCAAAACTATGACTTTTATGAAGAATTTAATGAATTAAAAGGCTTCCAAAGTCGGGGTTTTATGCCACAACGATAACAATGCAAGTTTCATGCTAAAGATATGAACTTTAATGTCTTTCCGTCAAATAACTTTCGTTATCAACACTTAGGTGATTAGAGGCTCTCGCATAATTCCTAAGAGTTACTATCCAATTCATGAGTAATTCAAATTCGCAATATGAGTGGCTTTCGCTTCAATAATGCAAATAACGAATCTCCCTAACTTTCGCAAAGGATCATGCATGGGGTAGAAGACGGAATCGCATAAAAGTTATACCTTTGATGCACTTACCTCACATTGCTATCGTCGGGCTCACCCCGACCCTAGAAGTGGGTTGACTACTCGCTCTTCATCATGCACATCATCATCATTGTTATTGAAAGAAAGCTACTTTGAATTAAAACTCCGAAAGAAAGTACAACCGAACAAGCCACTCCGCTTTCGCCTTACAACTCCACTCGGCCACTCTCTCTCTCTCTCTACAAATTCTCTCTATTGAAAACTGAATTCTCTGCGTGTGTGGATATCTAAACTCAGCCCTAATGGCTTCTATTTGTAGATGACGATAAGGACTCGAAACCTTATCTTTATTCTCTATGATAACTAAAATAAATAAATAAAAAGTAAAAGTCAAAACTCCTTGGTGAAACCAGCCTCCTCATGATAAACCTGATGTGGATGATAGGAAATTTCGACCTTTGGATAGATATTGCAAGCATTGGATATAATTCTATCAAAATCGGAGTCGAATTCCTCTGCTGGCATGGTCGATATCGACCTTTCCACTCGATATCGACCCCTCCAAAATCTTATCTCGAGCTTCTCCTTCTCCTACTCGACTTCTATCAATTGGGTCGATCTGGCATGATCGATATCGACCTCCAGACGTCGATATCGACCTCTTCTGTGTCGAGATGCTCTGTTTCCTTTCTACTCGATTCCTATGTCTCGATGTACTCGATGTCGAGGTCTTCAGTCGATTTCGACCTCTTCAGAAGACTTCGAGTTCTTTTTCCGCTCTTCTGAATTCATCCATTTTCATCCTGTTTTCTGCGAAATCACATGGAAACTCGTGCAAACCCATATATTTGACATTTAAGCATAAACTACACTATTCCCATGTTTTCCCATTAATGTGCATGCAAAAAGACAACAAAATGAATTCATATGTGCATAGAAAATATGGCAATATGCGCGCACATCAGTAAAGAGTTTGCATGAAGTGTAAAGTTTTTCAAACTGCACATGAAATTAAAGGTGTCACATACTGCCCATGGAAATTAAAAAGGTTTTTTTTCTTTTCAGTTACTTTTTACTGGAATATCATGACACTGCATATCAATCACTTTAGTTGTGTTTGAGATTGTCATCAATCAATTGCTTTAGTTGTGATCGACTCATTCTCATGCTACGTCATCAATTATTTTCTGAGATTGTCATGATTCATTTTCCACACTGCACATGATATTAGTTGCATGGATATTAAAAAGATTTTCAATTACCGTACTTGATTGCTTGGATTCTTGAAAATGAAATGAAAAGGCTTGTAATGCTTTTACGTCCATTTAGATGCATTACTTATAGTACTTATTACTAATCGCATTCTTAATTAATTGCATTTCAGGTGCTACTTATATAAATTTATCATTTTTACTCACTGTAGCAAATGCTTAATTATTTATTTTATGAGACATTTGCATGTTTTTAATATGCCCACTTAATTAGTTATTTTCAAGGTGCATTTTTGTTGAAAATGTTTCAATGCACCCAATGTATATATAAGCATACGTGCACATCTATATATATCTTATGTGCATGAACAACATTTTTATATATTTACTTTATATTTTTTTTGAGATGTCGAACCTTGCACGTTTGGAGTTCACCGCACTCGATGTTTCTGGAAAAAACTACCTCACATGGGTGCCCGATGCAGAACCTCACTTAATTAGACAAAATTTAGGGGATATATGCTTTGTCTTATCACCTTTAATGTATCCTTATTTGATTTGGGCGATGCAAGCTGCATTATCTTCATACAACATTGTCGAGTGTTTTGCAACAGACTCTAACTCGCATGATTCTTGGACATGTTGGATAAATGATCTGAGCCACACACTTTCTCTTCCAGTTTCATACAATGTGATAAGCTCTGCCTGATTTGACGACGTGGCTACAAGAGACTGCTTTGTTGAACGCCATGAAATGGCGGTTCCACCATACATAAATAAGTACCCTGTTTGTGAGATGGCCTTGTGGGGATCAGACAAATAACCTGCATCAGAATAAGTGAATAACCAACTAATTCTGCACCATGTCACTTGTTCCCAAGATGACGACACCACCCTCTTTGATTAAATCTATGACTATCTAGCTATTTTAATATTTCGGTTTGCATCCTATCTCTAAATAAAGTTTGCTTGGTTGTTATTTCTTTTCAAATGTAATGGCATCTTTCCACTTGAATAAAGTTTTGCATGACATCGTTTTATTTATACATGCTTATTTATTTGTCTAGAATGGACCTACCAAGTGGAAAATTCAATGAAGGGGAGCTTTGTCTAACAGATAGTGCCACAACTCATACTATTTTGAAAAACTCAAAGTTTTTCTTAAACATGCGAATGGCAAAAACCAGTGTGAATATAATAGCCAGCAAAAGCAACCTCATAGAAGGTTCCGGAAGAGCATCCATTGAATTGATGTCAAAGATGTTGTGTATTCAAGCAACTCGCAACGGAATTTGTTGAGTTTCAAAGATATTAGACTAAATGGTTATCATATAAAAACCATGAATGAGGATGATATTGAATATCTATTTCTTACATCCTTTGAGACAGGCCAGAAGACAGTCTTAGAAAAGATGAGAACATTAACACTTGGTGTAATGGCCCGGATATAAATACCCGGGTTACGTTTCGAAGGTTGGATACCTTCGTTCAGATCTTGCAATTCAAGTACGGGTCGAGGTTTCAAACCCCAAAAGATCAGTACTGTAAAGTGGGGATTTCGAACCCCAAAACAATCGAAGGGCCGTTGGGTACCCTTAACCTGTCCTAAGGCTAAGTCGCGGAAATTCATTTGAGAGAAATGGTGAAAGCGAAAGTAAAGTACAACTTGCCATAGTGAGGCTGGGTCAAAACCAAATCGGTAAAACATATAATCAGAAATCCTTTAGCCCAATTAGCGGAGTTAGACAGGTTCTTCGCAATCGCCCGGGAGGATTCCCACGCTATAGAAACATAGAGCAAGCATAACTAAAAACAATTTGTGCGAGGGGGTCAGACTGAGTCCCCCTAACGCACTCTGTCCCGCAAGCAAGCATACACATACACTATACCTAAAATAAAAATGCTCTAATGCATTACGGAAATTTAAATCACACAAGCATGTTGGCAGTTTATATAATATGCAAAAAAAACTATAAAGACGCCCAAAGAATGCTAAGTGGCATATCCCTCTCATACTCTGCCCGCTATTTCATGAGCGGACCTGGCCAGTACGGTACCCATTCCATCATACATGTGTGTACATCACTATCCTATCATCATCATCATCATCATGTCATGCTCATCATCATATCATATCATCATCACATCATGCTCATGCTCGGTGGTGTTGGGCTATCTCATCATCATGCTCATATATCGACACTACTGACTCAGGCCAAATCCGATGAGGCTGGACTACCTTATGACCCTAGCAAAGACTCTAGGACTCACAGATAACGGCCGTTCTGTCCTCAAACACACAAAGTAACCAAATGCTCATTCACAAGTGCAATCCCAGCATGATACTACATGGCATGCTTTAAATATGCTTATGCAACACCTAGTATGTCATATGATCACAAGCAGGAGATTTCTCTTTCGAATCTGAGTAAGCCCATAAAGGAACTTACCTGGAGAAGTGCAGAATCCAAGTAATAAACACCAACAATAAGCAAATTCAGGCAGGTCAAAGATTCATCTAGAAGGCAATAAGTAAAATATGCATAAGTCTATGTCTAAACCACACAAGGCGCCCCTAACTATCACACATAAGTTCACATAACCATAGAATATCACATCTTAACATTTCATCCTTATCACCTCAACTCATCTCATCATCTTCCTTATTTATTTCCATCAATCAGCTCATATCGTCACATATCGTCTTATACTCACATCATCTTAATCCTTGCATTTTATCTTAACTTTCATATTTCATCATGTCTCATCTTATATATCATCATATAACATCTTTTATATCATCTCAACATATGTCATCATATAATATCATGTAACATCTCATCATGCTTCATAATTTAATTGAAGATTCTAACAGGTCAAATCATGCTTCAATTCACATATATCCATATCTTATTCACAAACTTCACATCATGCTTATCAGATTAAGATATCGCCATAAATCATACATCATAGTTTATACCTAACAATTATCTCATAACATGCTTTATATTCAACATATAAATATAACCCATTAATATCACACATCACAATTTATATATAACAAGTTAGACAAGTCAATTTCCCGATATTTCCCAAAACTCTTTAAATCAACTTATTTTATTATTTTTTATCAATACAAATCCGACGAGGTTAGGATATTTTCCAAAAATCATCTTTTAACTTTATTAAATCCATTTCCATTTTACAAATCAAGTTCTAGCCTTTAAAACCTTTTTTCCAATTTATTTTCTTTTTAAAATCCAAATCTCATAATATTATATTTTAAATCTCAATAATAATATTTTATATTCCATAGTTATAAACCGTTAAAATCCTTATTTTACATAACTCACCTAAATAAATCCCTTTTTAGTACTTAATAAATAAATCAATTACATAATTAATTATTTCAATAATAATTCAGAATAGTTTCTCTAATAACTAAATAAATAAATTATAACATTTAAGATAATAATGTATAAATGTAACTAAAATACAAAAAACCAATTTTTCAAATCAAAAGAAAAGCCCAAACCTCTAACCCATAACCCGGATTCGGATCCAAGCCCAGAACCAATATCCCTTTTAAAAGAATCGGACCAAGCTCTTTTATTTATTTAAAATGAGTGAACCGGTCCCAAAACAAATCAATTACAACTCAGACCAGACCGGCCACTGTTCATCATCACCCCCCACCCACTGTGTTCGAAAAATCAGAAAAAGAGGGGAAAAAAGGATGTTGTCGGTGACGAGGGCTTCTCCAACCACCCACCCGACCTCAAAGACACAAAAAGGACACAAGACACAGCCGAGGAAGAGGGAGAAAGGGGGAGGAGCTCACCGAGTTTTATTCGCCGGAAAACGTTTGATCAGAGCTCGATTAGGTTCGTCGGAGGCTCGGTCTACCTCAACAAAGGTGCGGGGAGACTCCGGGGTCCTAGGATGGAGAGGATGGGTCATAAAGAAGCACCTTTAGGGTGTTTTTTAATGGAAAACAAAGAAATGAGGTCTTACCAACCTTTGGTACGCGAAATAGGGGAGGAAGAGAACGACGGAAGCACCGTGGCTCTGTAGAGGCTCCTGGGCACTCGTGCTTGGCTTCGGCTTTGATGGAGGGTCGACGTCAACGACAAGGATGACTGAGGAGGTGGTGAGGTGATAGAAGTCATAATGAAAGGAGGAAGGAGGAGGATGTGGTGGTGCCTCGTGGTGGCGGCTGAAGTTATGGTGCTTTGGCGGCGAAACTAGTGCAAGAGGGGAGATGGCGAGGTGTGTGTGGGTTGTGTTGAATGGGAATGGGGTTGCAGGAAGCCAAGGTAGGAAATTAAAGAAATGGGGGGGAGGGGAAATAGACGGGGGAGCAAAGGAGCATAGTGGAGGGTGGGTGTTAAAATGAAATCAAATGAGGATGGGGGGAGCAGTGTGATTTAAATTCAGTCTGAGGGGTTTGGCGTGCAGTATGCAGGTAACCACAATGGGTTGTTCGGTTCCAATTACACAGAAAAGGAAAGAGAAAGAGGAGTTGCTAACCTCTACAAATCAGACCAACGGGAGAGAGAAAGAGAGAGAGAGAGAGAGAGAGAGAGGAGTTGTTTGACACTTTTCCACAATTAGGTGAGGCAAGAAAAGGAGGGGGAAGAAGCATGGATGAGTGCTTACTCAAAAGAGAAAAAGTGGACATGAGGAAGGTGGGAGGAAGGGACTCACATGATTTAACAGAAGAGAGGGGCTGAGATTTTAGATGCAAGAGGTGAAGAAGGAGACAAAGTGGATAGTGGTCCCCCTATCAATATCAATTAATACCCGGAATATAAATTCCGAAACCCGCTCACTCGAACCAATTCCGACTCAATCAAATTTTAAATCAAATCTCGAATCCGAAATAAAATAATAAGATGCAATTTATATTCCCAAATCTCGTGGTGGCGGCTGAAGTTATGGTGCTCTGGCGGCGAAACAGGTGCAAAAGGGGAGATGGTGAGGTGTGTGTGGGTTGTGTTGAATGTGAATAGGGCTGCAGGAAGCCAAGGTAGGAAATTAAATAAATGGGGGAGAGGGGAAATAGATGGGGGAGCAAAGGAGCAGGGTGGTGGGTGGGTGTTGAAATGAAATCAAATGAGGATGGGGGAGCAGTGTGAGTTGAATTCAGTCTGAGGGGTTTGACGTGGGGTCTGTAGGTAACCACAATGGGTTGTTGGGTTCCAATGACACAGAAAAGGAAAGAGAAAGAGGAGTTGCTAACCTCTGTAGATAAGACCAACGAGAGAGAGAGAGAGAGGGGGGGAGTTGTTTGACACTTTTCCACAATTAGGTGAGGCAAGCAAAGGATGGGGAGAAGTATGGATGAGTGCTTACTCAAAAGAGAAGAAGTGAACATGAGGAAGGTGGGAGGAAGGGACTCACATGATTCAACACAAGAGAGGAGCTAAGATTTAAGATGCAAGAGGTGAAGAAAGAGACAAAGTGGATAGTGGTCCTCCTATCAATATCAATTAATACCCGAAATGCAAATTCTGAAACCTGCTCACTCGAACCAATTCCGACTCAATCAAATTTTAAATCAAAATCTCGAATCCGAAATAAAATAATAAGATGCAATTTATATTCCCAAATCTCAGAAATCTTAAAGCGGAATAAAAGTTCGTCTAAAAAAATCCGATTTTTAAATGATGTCGGAATTTACTTCGAAGATTTGAACAAAATAAAACGCTCAAGGACAAAAATTTCAAAAATTCTCCGAATATCAAGCTTTATCCATTATAAATTATTATTAAATAGAAAATATTATTTAAAATCTTTCGGTCTTTACACCAAATTTATATGGCACAATTATATACCCCGTTGAGAGTTACAATGTCACAAATCAGAAGTTAGTGGACAATGCATAATTTTCTTTATGGCATGACAGACTCGGTCACCCAAGTGATACAATGATGCGCAGGATCATTGAAAATTCACATGGACACCTAATAAAGGACTTGAAGTTCTTGTCAAGGGGTGACTTGACATGTACGACTTGTTCTCTTGGAAAATTAATAACAAGGCTGTCAATGACAAAGGTAAACGCAGATTCTCCTATGTTCCTTGACCAAATTCAAGGTGACATATGCAGACCAATCACACCGCCGTGTGGACCATTTAGATATTTTATGGTGTTGATAGATGCTTCAACACGATGGTCACATGTAAGCCTGCTATCAACACGGAATGTTGCATTTGCAAAGCTGTTGGCCTAGATTATTAAATTAAGGGATCACTTTCCTGATTATTCGATTAAAAGAATCAAGTTAGACAATGCGGGAGAATTTACGTCAAAGTCTTTTAATGACTATTGTCAATCAATTGGTATTATGGTTGAGCACCCAGTGACTCATGTTCATACCCAAAATGGCCTAGCAGAGTCGTTAATCAAGCGGTTACAGATAATAGCTAGACCAATGCTAATGAAGGCTAGATTACCTTCATCAACTTGGGACAATGCAATTTTGCATGATGCATCTTTGCTTCATCTTCGACCAACCGTTGATAATAAGTTCTCCCCATTACAATTTATCTCTGGAAGAGAACCCGATATTTCTTATTTGAAAATTTTTGGGTGCGCTATGTATATCCGTATTCATCCCCCTCAACGAACTAAAATTGGACCATAAAGAAGGTGGGGAATATACATGGGGTTTGAGTCCCCATCAGTTATTAAATACCTAGAGCCTATGACTGGTGATCTGTTTACAACTTGGTATTTAGATTGTCACTTTGATGAAACAAAATTTCCAACTCTAGGGGGAGAAGATAAGGAGATAATTAAGAAAGAGATTACATGAAATTCCACTTCTCTATCATTTCTAGATCCAAGGGCAAATGAAAGTGAACTTGAAGTTCAAAGGATCAGACATTTGCAAAGTGTTGCAAATCGATTACCAGATGCATTTACAGATGCCAAGAAGGTGACGATATCACATATACCAGCTGAAAATGCACCAGCTCGATTGGAGATTCCGATAGTAACTCCAACGATATCACATATACTAGCTGAAAATGCACCGGCTCGATTGGAGATTCCGATAGTAACTCCAAACCAACAAATAGCAAGTGGTTCTCAAGTACACCAGAAGCGTGGGAGACCACTAGGCTCTAAAGATACAATTCTCCAGAAGAGGAAAGAGACAATAACAACACATAAAGGTGTTGATACACCAATCACTAACATCCATGAAGATATACTCCCAGAAGAGATATTATCTAAGGACCTCGAAAGAAAAGAAAAGGATGTCGAGGATAATATTGAGATGTCAACTAACTATGCAACCACCGGTTTGGGGTGGCACCAAAATGACATAGTCCTAAATGACATATTTGCTTTTACAGTGGCAATAGAAGTCATGGATGAAGATGACAATGATCCTCAAACAATGATGGAATGTCAAAATCAAAATGATTGGGAGAGTTGGAAAGGTGCAATCAAAGTAGAGCTGTATTCATTAAACAAACGCGGTGTTTTTAGACCAGTAGCTCCAACACCAAAAGGCGTTAAACCAGTCGGCTTTAAGTGGATGTTCGGATGAAAACGCAATGAGCGTAATGAAGTAGTAAGATATATAGTCATACTCATTACACAAGGCTTTTCACAAAAGCCATGAGTGGATTATATAGAAACGTATTCACCTGTAGGCTGTAGTGGATGTAAGTCATGCAACAATACTTAGATTCCTAGTTGGCTTGGTGGTTGTTCAACAACTTCAAATGCAACTTATGGATGTAGTAACTGCTTACCTTTACGGATCATTAAATACAGATATATACATGAAAATCCCCGAAGGATTAGAAATGCCTGAAGCATTAAGATCAAAACCTCATAACACGTACTCCATCAAGTTAAAGAGGTCCTTATATGGATTGAAGCAATCAGGTCGCATGTAGTATAACTGCCTTAGTGAGTTCCTACTAAGACACGGCTTTATAAATAATCAAGTAAGTCCTTGTGTCTTTATAAAGAGGACAAAATCGGGCTATGTAATCATAGCAGTTTATGTTGATAACCTAAACATTATCGGGACTCCAGAAGAGATTCAAAAAACAACTAATTACATGAAAAAAGAATTTGAAATGAAAGATCTTGGAACAACCAAGTATTGCCTCGGCCTGCAGTTCGAGCATACAAAAAATGGAATTTTTATCCATCAATCAACCTATGTTGAAAAGGTCCTAAAACGCTTTAACATGGACAAAGCATATCCATTGAGTATACCTATGGTTGTACAATCACTTGATGTCGACGTGGACCCCTTTCGGCCTCGAATAAACAATGAAGAAATATTAGGTCCTGAAGTACCCTATCTCAATGTAGTTGGTGCGCTTATGTATCTCACTACAAATATCCGACCAGATATAGCTTTTGCATTTAATCTTCTAGAAAGATATAGCTCAACACCAACAAAAATACATTGGAATGGTGTCAAGCACATTCTACGTTATTTACGTGGAACAAGTGACACGGGGTTGTATTTTGACAGATCAAAAGGAGTACATGGTGCAGAATTAGTTGGTTATTCTGATGCAGGTTATTTGTCTGATCCCCACAAGGTCATCTCACAAACAGGGTACGTACTTATTTGTGTATGGTGGAACCGCCATTTTATGGCGTTCAACAAAGCAATCTCTTGTAGCCATGTCGTCAAATCACGCAAAGCTTATCGCATTGTATGAAACTGGAAGAGAAAGTGTGTGGCTCAGATCACTTATCCAACATGTCCAAGAATCATGCGGGTTAGAGTCTATTGCAAAACAACCGACAATGTTGTATGAAGATAATGCAGCTTGCATCGCCCAAATCAAAGAAGGATACATTAAAGGTGATAAGACGAAGCGTATATCCCCTAAATTATTCTCCACTCATGAACTCCAAGTTGAAGGAAAGATTGATATTCAGAAGATTGGATCGAGTGAAAATCCAGCAGATTTGTTCACTAAGGCTTTGCCTACAACAGTATTCAACCGACTCGTACACAACATGGGGATGCATTGTTTGAAGGATGTATGCAAAGTTGAGGGGGAGCGTAGTTTACACTAGTATTGTACTCTTTTTCCCTTGACCTTGGTTTTTGTCCCAAATGGGTTTTTCCTGACAAGGTTTTAACGAGGTAATACGTAGACTACGAGGTGCACATCCAAGGGGGAGTGTTATAATAACTAGTTAATTTAGTGGATGTTTCACCTCCTATAAACTCCTACAATTATAGCTCAATTTACTTGTCTCTTCCTACCTTGCCTATATAAGACCTTTGTATGTTCACTTGAGAATACACAAGAATTGAGTTGGTCTCCTTTCTCATTGTTATTATCTCAATTTTCATATTTTTAACTTTTAAAACAAAATCAAACTTTAAAATGTTTTTTCATCTTTGATTATTAGGTACATTTTTCATTATAATATTTCATTCTTCCGACTCTTCCCTAATGTAATTTTTACATACAAAGTAATATAAAATTATAAATGAAACCTATAAAAGTATATAAGTAATATTACTATACTAAATGAAGTTATGATGTCACATTTGTACTCATTTTAAATTATTCGATTGAATATTCATTAGTTTATACTTTGGAGTATAATATATTAATATTACACACTTAGTTATTAACTTGTACACTTGTAAACAAATATTATACACTTACACACTTATTAAGTTATTATCTTCCATGTCTAAATGATTTACCATTATAATTTAGAGTATAATATTATACACTTATTAACTTATACAAATATACAATAAAGATTAATACTATCTATTTTTATTTTTCTTTATCAAAGGAGGGAAATGAAATTTTATTTAGCACATAAGATGGAAATGATTTATTTTTTGAAAAAAAATGAGAAGAGAAATATGAAAAACTGAAAAATATCCAAAGCAACTCTCCAACTCAGTCGAGTTAGGAGTCGGGTCGATTTTGGGTCGGATCGGGTTTGTTTGTGTTCAGGTTTATTTCGAGTCGGGTTAGGTTCGAGTTGAGTTCGGCCTCAAGTTTGGGTTATAGATGACTCTAGATTTTCGGGTTCAGTCGGGTTTGGGTTCGAGTAAGTCAATCGGGTTTCTCGGGTCGGGTCAGATTTTGCCAGCTCTACTCACTATGGAGTTCCATGACAAAAGGGTTCTGTATTACATCATATACGCTATGAAGTTTCCCTCTGATGAACATTCCTTGTTTTCCATTGATATTATTGAACCTTGCGTTGATAATGTTTTTGAGCTAAACATGAAAGACAAATTGCAAGTAGCTTTGGAAGCTCCTCTAGATGAGCTTTCTCTTGAGTATCCTTTGACACCATACTTGCAGGAAGTCATAAGGGTATTAGAGGCCCATCATTCACACTTGAGAAATGAGAACTTAATACTAACCCTCCCAAAGGAGGAACTTTTACCTTCTATTGTGTAGGCACCCGAGATAGAGCTAAAGTTGTTGATGGATGACCTCAAGTACGCTTTCTTAGGTGATGAAGCCACTTTACTGGTTATAATATCCAACAAGGTCAATCCAGATCAAAAAGGGAGGTTAGTGGCGGTGCTAAAGGAATACAAGATGACCCTTGGATGGATGATTGCAGGCATCAAAGGAATAAACCCAACTACATGCATGCACCGGATACTATTGGAATAAAGAGCCAAGCCATCGAAACAACCCCAAAGGCATCTCAACCCACCTATGATAGAGGTCTCAAAACCATAACCATAAATATATTTATAACCCAATATCAATTAACATTACTTTTAAACCTTTTTGAATATAAATATTAATAATTTCATAACATATAAATATATATTCATTTTCCTAAAATCAGAAATAATAATTAATATCACACACACACACACACACACACACACACACACACACACACACACACACACACACACACACACACACACACACACACACACACACACACACATATATATATATATATATATAAACATAACACATAATACATACCAATGAAAATTAAAACACAACAACAACACACATATATATAAGCCAAAGAAACAACCCAACCAAACCCAGCTGAAAGAAGAGAAGGGAGACCCGAAATTAGGCCCAGAAGAGAGAAAGAAAAGAGCCCACCCTAAGCCTTAACCCAGAACCCGGATCCGGACCCAACTGAAAAGAAGAGGAGGAAGGAAGACCCAGCCCAACCGAAACCCAGCAAAGAAGACAAGACCCGGCCCACGACCCAAATCCGCCAGCCCAACCCGCATGCCCATTTGATAATAAATGAACCGGCGATTTAAGAGTGAACCGGCCAAGGGAAATAAGAAAATAAAAGAAGAAAACCGGGTCCTGGACCCCTGTCTTCAACCTCGGCTCACGCTCGAAACGGAGAGGAGGAAGAGAGGAACCGAGCTCCTACTGGAGCTCCATTGCTAGCCCAACCCGTTCCCGACTACTCCATAGTTTTTCCCGACCTCAACCCTCGCGAAAGAATCCAAACTCAGTCAAGGAAAGAGAGAGAAGAAGGCTCACCGCGATTCGAAGTCATCGCCGAAAAAGGTACGATTCAGCTCCGGTGGTTGTGGAATCCCTCGAAGTTGAGTCTGGGTCGGAGGTAGGAGTTATAAGGTGAAGCTTTTACTGTCCTATTGAACAGAGGGAGAAGAAAACGAGCTTACCGATCGGAGATGGGGAAACAGGGGAAGAATGGGGAGTTAGGCTCGGCGGCGGCCCTCCGGCGGGTCCTGGCGCTTCTGGGCTGGCTCCCATTCCACTACATCCTCTGGAAGAAAAAGAAAGGCCTTATGGTAGGGGTGTTGTTGGCTTCGAGCTCGGCGAACGGCTTCCCTTTCTTCAATCTCCTCTTCGGCAAAACAGGGCTAGAGGTGGTGACTTGGGCTCCTCGGTGGCGCTCCTGGCTGAGCTGGGCAGAGGTGGTTGTGCTGGGCAGAGGAGGGAAGCTTGGAGGGTCGTGGGTGCAGGTTTGCAGAAACGAAAAGAGGGAGGGAGAGAGGGAGGTTTGTGGGTGCAGAGGGCAATTGAAAGGGAGAGGGAGGAGAGACTGAGGGAGGGGTGTAATTCGGGTGCAGTGCAGGTGTAGTTGAAGGTAGAAGACAAAAAAAAAAGGGAGCTGGGTGAATTGCAGGGTGTGAGAAAGGGGGGACCGCAGGGAGAGAGAGAGAGAGAGAGAGAGAGAGAGAGAGAGAGAGAGAGAGAGAAATAAAAGAAAAGGGAAAGAAAATAAAAGAATTGGGTCCACTAAAGAATTCAAATTAGCGGAAAAGACTCGAAACCCGCTCGCCCGATCGAATCCCGACTAAGTCAAATTTAAATCAAAATTCAATCAAATTTCAAGATAATCGGAATTAAATAAATCTTTTATCAATACTCGGAGCTTGAAGGCGGAATAAAATCTGGTAGAATCTAAATTCTCAAAACGAGGTCGGAATGACTTTAAACTCAAAACTTACGCTCGAGGATGGGTTTTCTCCCATTTTTACCGATTGAATAAAATAATAATTTGTTTACTCAAAATAATAATATAATAATATATTCAGTCTTTACATTTATCCACCTCTAAAAACAAGTCTCGTCCCCGAGACTAAAATCATTTTAAAGCAAGGGGATGAAGTTTTAAAATCGGTGAGTCCGAGGACCATGTCCAAGGATCTTGTAATCGTCTCGGTTGCGTCTTCCGGGATTCTCACAACATCCTAGTCACGGTCGTGACATCTCCAATTGGTCTTGTCAAGTGTGTAATAAGCGCCCTTATCACATCCTCGCTTCGACTTTTCGGAAGTACCACAACTCTAAAAGTATTATAGCGTCCCGACTAGGTCTTAGCAAGTAATCTATAAGCGCCCCTATAAAATGCTTGTATCCACTTCGTGAGACGTCTATAATGTAAATCCAGTTCGTAAATCCTCAAAGCGTTTTGTAAATGGAAAGATTGTCATCCAAATCATTGAAACTCTCAGCTTCTTTAAAACCCCAAGTTGGCCATTTTTAAAACCGCTCAAAATCTTCAAATCCGATGTTTAATCAAGCAACTTTACACCAAAACAAGTCAAATCCTCTCAAATCAAGATTTCATCAAAATCTCTCAAAAAAACCAAATCAGCTTCTCGCAAACCAATCAATCAAATTCAGAAGATAGGAGGTGGAATCATCCACCTCTAAGGGCTAATCACATATTCTCTTCCTAGTTTCCAGAATCATTTTATCATCATCCTCAACTCAATATGCACATAAATAATCAACTCATCGACTCATAACATCATCAACCACTTCTCATATGGCAATCTCAACATCAATCATGATAATCTCAACCAATCGACATCTCAACCGCATAACATAATTACCCATAAAATAAATCATACCATCCCTTCAGAACACGCCAAAAGCAATAACAAAATCTTAACATTATACCATGAGCCATAAAGTATATCTACCTCATACCGAAGGCATCACAAGTGCATCATCGAATTCTCATAACTTATCACGCAAGCACACATGTCAAGAGATCAAAGAGGTTAGGTGTCATGGAGTCAGTACACTACTACAAGTCAAATCTCACGATCGCATCTCAACATCACACACTAGTGGAACCAGTCATAACAAGGGATCTCATGTAAAGCATAAATTCACATAGTCATCCTATCCAATTTCTATCCAGCATTATCATAACATATTATCACACCAATCATTGGTACTTGCAAGGTTAGCCATAGCGAAATTTCATCATAAGTCCACGAAACAAAACTACTTATCAACACATCAATCCAAACAAAATCATGCTATTAAGATTCAAACAAAAGGGGAGATCAAGCAGTATATCAACATCAAAATGTCATCATGCTCTCCAGACATCATCTTAGCTCATCACAATGCCATATAACGATTATTAGCAGTCATGCACCATCATCTCATATATACACATAAGTCACATTCATGCTCCAAATCATATAGTATAACATCATGCTTCCACATAACAACATATCATCATCTCATGATTCCTACAACACATCATAACATGCTTCTAGAACAGCATAGTAGGATAGCAAATTATCATTATATCATGATCATAGTTGTCATTACCAATTATATTTCAGTTTTGCATATCACATGTAATATCATGCCATATCAGGTTTATCACGGTCGCTATCTAACATCATGCCAGTTCATAATCACATAATCAAGAAAGTTTTGCACATTATATTAGTTATAATAAAACGCAAACCCCACCCGCTTGTCTCCAACTCTCAAGCCAAGACCAAATCTTCATCTAGACTCACCAACTCGGATAAAATCCCCAAAGAAACCCCAACTCATTTTGACACTCCAGTCTCACCCCTCATTTCACCAAGCACTCTCACTAGCAATCCACCTCTAAGAGTCCAACCCCTATCTCTGTTTTCACACCCGAGCACCCTTGCATCCTATGATTCATCTAGAAGCTCATCGGAACCCACTAAGCATCGCCTCTTATAACTCTCAAAACTCACTCGTTCCTACTTAAGTCAAACCCCTCTCCTGTGACTTACCTCATACCACCATCGATCATTCTAACCGCTCAATTTCCTTCACCGCTCTCCGACCATTCTACCCAAGGACCTCACTCACATGTTCAAAGAAGAAGCAATCATGGACATTATTACACATAAGGATTACATCACATCAACTAGCATTTATATCAATATCATCATTAGCTCAACATCAAGCATTGCAACTGTATCAATAAGTCTCAATTTATCATCATGCTCAATAATCATTGCAAAACATCATATATGCACATAATCAAGTTAAGCTAGCAAGTTTCATCCTAACCATATCTAATAAACAGTTCAGTTCTCAGCATTTGCAGTTCATACTTTTATAGGCAAGGAATTTAAATCACGTTTGGCAACTCAGAGTAGCATCACGTCAAGTCATCATAGCACATTAGGGCAGTGAGGCACCGAATCATATATATCATCATAGACAACGGATAATCAGGCAATAATCATTACCAAGTCACCACATCAACACGCAATTTTCAACATCAAGTCAGTGCAATATCACCATCAACAAGTTCAGAAAGGATTAGCGATCCAAATGGAGGACACTCCCACTTGCAAGTCATATCGTACTCAATAACCGCCATCCTCGAAAACGCTGGTTCCGTCGACATCGTCGATCCTGAGGCCCGTGGGTTATGGGCCCACGCTTCCGTTGTGCTGCTCAATCGTTATCTAACTTCCCGTCCCCTCTTCTATGTGGTTGCTCATCCAATGTATCGCGTAGGAGTCTAAGTTAGCGGAGATAGGGGAGTGGCAAGAGCGGACAACCCAATGTTTCTTTCGGAGACCAAAATGGACCAAGCCAAAGATGACACGACTAGAGACAAGACTCCGACCCGAGAATAGTAACGGTGCCTTTATGGAAGTCCATTAGGTTACAATTGCGACAACAGGCACGAATTCATCATGGAGCATATCAATCACATTAATCCACACTAATCATGTACCTATCTTAAAGAACAATGACATACATACTCATTCCAAAGACCCGATCGAGTCCTACACCGATGCACGTGAAACAAGCTAGTAGTCTATTATTCTATGGAAGCAGATATGCTTAGCAATTTCAAGCAAGCTATGTGGAACCAACAATAATCATATAATAAGCAAAAGAAATTGGCATGTAAACATACAACAGGATACATTTAAAAACGCACGCAATACATGGTACTAGCGATACATAATAAGGCATGATCATAATCAAGAGTCATTTAAATGGGTTCAACATAATGCTCATATGAGAAAGTGAGAAGGATCATCACAGAGTAACAAGGAGAACATCACCAGCGATATATTATAAGCATGCTAGGAACAACTGTCATAGTGCACATAAGATTGTATAACAACTATCACATTATAGGACAAGCGTATTCACGTAATAGAATAAGTATGGCAAGTCACCATTTAGCGAGTCTTATTGGGAAACATAAAGCCCTACAGGATGCTACTAGCACGTATCAAAACATGACTACAACCAAGGTAATTTGAATAGATTCATTCCAATATTTAGGTGTCATGCGTATGCGAAATTACAACATAGCGTGGTGTGTGATCATGCGAGGTGTCAAGTCATAGGTTCATACAAGCACGAGAAGATATCATAGAGTAGTAGACATTTTAACCATGTAGGCATGCTAGGTTTAACCATCACGGAAAGCTAGTCAATCATCGAATTCAACATTAAGCTAATCAGAACGAATGAAACATGTTAAGAGAACGGAAAGAGGAAAGAGCCACACTATCAGGGACCTAGCTCAAGAGAGAATCAACAATAATGTAGGCAAGGCATAAATGTGCATAAGTCATAACCAAGGATCCTACACGTTACTAATGGCTTAAAATAACATAGGACACATACATGCACTTGATTGATTACTCGACATTAAGCAACACTTCAATTAAATCACATTCCAATAATATAGAAGCATAGGAGGAAGTGTAGCAAGGTATAGTGCAAGTCTAAGTAATGGGGCAACATGACTAGAATATGGGGACATGAGTTCAAATTAATGTATACTGGGATAAGACATGCATTTATCAAGACTCATTCACACTATCATGTACCTAATCCAAGGGAAGCAACAATCATATAGACTCATATCATGTGGTTCATGCTCTCAATCAATCATCAGCAAGATCAATACGATAGGTCAAGTAGACATGCTATAACGACATCCAACCATGATAGAACACGAGACCTAAATAATGTGACTAGTATGGGTACAAGATGTCATACAACCACGAATTTACATTAAAGATCATCATCATAACAGGTACTAAGGATTACATAGCATATGAGGCATGTTGATATGAAATTATAACATGTATCCATCAAGTAAGGGACCCACTCTATCATGATACTAGAACCGAACGATCACACTATCATGAACCTAATCCAGGAGAACAACAATCATGCAGGTTCATATCATGGGGTTCAAGCTTCCGATCAAACATACGATCAATAGGCCAAGTAAACATGCTATAACAACATACAATCATGATAGAGGGCAAGACACAACACGAGACTTAAGCAATATACTAAGTAGATCATGTCGGGATGATATGGATGTAACGAATGTAGCTCGAACCCATAAAATGGTCATCATGAACATCAAGCATGTAAACACGGTTTCAAACTAAGGATCAAACTGTAGGTCAAGGAGTAGTACCACATCGTATCACACAATCATGGACGGAGCAATCAAGATAACCCGATAGAGATCCATAAGAGCAACCATTGACTCTCCCTAATTGACTCATCACCCCATCTTTCCCGTGAGAATCGGATACGACTTTAGTGTAAGAAGACACCGGTTGATTGTCATAAGAATCAAGAAGGACAGCCCCATAAAAATCTCACTCTCTAACTCGGAATTACATCAAGGACCATCTTCCAATACTCCCTCGGACAACCCTCATATTCAATCATAATTCCCGACACAATGTGTTTACCACCCCATTTCCCCGCGGAAGTCACTGACATCCGGGAGAAAGACTCGATGGAACCGTCAAGGGTTAACATAGTGGAAGGGCTGTCTCACACAAGCTGGGCTTGACCATATAAGAAGAAGAGTACTCCCGCTATCCCGTTTGCATGGATCATTCAATATTCACTCAATAGTTAGAACATACCAATCAATCTTTAGCATATCAAGCACTCAACACAGAATCAGTCAATGCCAAATATAACGGCCTCCTTGGAGTCTTCCAGACCCACCTGTAAAGAATAAGCTAATATTTCGCCTACCCATTCCCGACTACATCCAATAGGGATGGTCTAGCGCCTTTTCTACCCACTCGATCCCTTTTTAGTTGGTTCTCCTCTTTTATCATAAGCCAAGTTCACATTTAGTCCAATTGAGTTAGGCATATTAAGTTCATTTTGCCCCTTTAAAATACTTCAAATCCTTTGAAATTCATGGGCAATTTTCAAAAACATACACCCGACCCTTGCGTACCCGAATTGCACAACCTCGCTCTAATACCAACTTTGTAACGGCCCGGATATAAATATCAGGGATACGTTTCGAAGGTTGGATACCTTCGTTCGGATGTTGCAATTCACAGAGATCAATCAGTATTCAAGGCGGGGATTTCGAACCCCAAACAATCCAAGTCACAAAACCCAATTCAAACGAAAGTAAGGCAGAAGCAAGGTTTAGATACAAGAGCCACGGCAGAGCCGAGTCAAAACCAAAACATACATTCTAAAGTCATATAGCCAAGTTAGCGGGGTTACACAGATTCTTTGCAATCGCCCGGGGGATTTTCCCACACCATAGAGACAGGGAGCAATTATACCTAAAAACAAGTGGTGCGAGCGGGATCAGACCGATACCCCAACACACCCTGTCCCGCAAGCAAATATACACATACGCTAATATAAAGATGATGCGAATGCGGAAATTAAATCACACTAACATGATCCTAATTTACAATGTGCGAAAAAGAACTGTAAAGGGCCCAAGACAATGCAAAGTGGCATATCCCTCTCCTACCTCTGCACCCCTTCCCGTTAGTGCAGAGACTGGCCAGTTCGGTGCTATAGCATAGCAATTTCCTCGTGGTGATGCACTCACCACGGCATCATCATATCATATCATATCATGTCATCTCATCTCTTGCCCGATGGTGCTGGGCTAATCATATCATATCATCTCATCTCTTGCCCGATGGTGCTGGGCTAATCATATCACATCATCTCATCTCTTGCCCGATGGTGCTGGGCTACTCATATCATATCATCTCATCTCTTGCCCGATGGTGCTGGGCTAATCATATCATGCTCATATCGACTCGATAGACTCAGGGCACCCGATGGGGTTGGGCTACCCTATGACCCTAGCAAAGACTCTAGGACTATCACAGATAACGGCCGTTCTATTTACATACGCATAAAGAAATAGAATGCTCAATCACAAGTGCAATCCTAGCATGATACTACATGGCATGCTTTAATGCTTATGCAACACCTAGTATGTCATATATTCACAAGCAGGTATTCTCTTTCGAATCTGAGTAAGCCCATAAAGGAACTTACCTGAATAAGCCAAACAGCAGAGAACAAGGCAGAAGCAGAATCCAAGTAATGAGTCACCAATAGCAAGCAATGTCCAACATATCACAATCACCTAATAACATACAAATGCATAAGTCTATCTACTTTACACAAGGCGCCCCTAACTATCATACATATCTTCACATATCTCATTTCAGATTATTCCATCTCATCTCATCACAATTCATATATCATTTCATGTTCATTTCATCTCATCATCCCATTTCCAAAACAATCTCTCGAAGAATTCAACTTAGAAAAACAAACAATTCTTTTAAAATCGTTTATCCAAATCCCGACATTAAACACTTAGGCCTTAAAACCAATTTCCCAAAATCATATTATAGGAATCGAATGAATCCAGAATAAGGTTTCAGAAATCAAATGAATCTAAGAGCAAGGGAGGAGCAACAACATACAATCGAATGACCACGGCGGAGTGGAGAGTCGAGGGCAGCAGCAGCACGAACGACCTTTGGAGAAGAGATGAACAACATTTGGGGAAGAGAGTCCCAAGGAGTCGGATTCCTCTCCAAGGAGTCGAATTCCTCTTCAAGGAGTCGGATTCCTCTTCAATTTGTCTGTGCCAAAGCATCGGACTCATTAGGGTTTTCACAGATCTACAATGTAGGGTTTTTGTTTAGGAAGAGGATGGTGGAGGAGAGGATGGCTGAGGAGAGGATGGTGGCGAAGTGGACGGCGGCGACGAATGGAGGCGAAGACGATGGCGCCGAAGAGAAGAGATGGCGAGGATGACCAGTTGCGAAGGGGATGGCGGTGAAGAGAGGAGGTGGAAGAGGAGTCAGCGAAGGAGGAGGGTCCAGTGATGGAGGCGGCCGGGTGAGGAGACGGTGATGGAGGCGGCCGGGTGAGGAGGCGGTCGAAGCAGCGAAGTCGGAGCTTCAAGGAGGGAGACGATCGAATTTCAGTCTCGCTCTCGATCTTCATCCTGTTCGTAGCAGGTGGCTGGGTAATTAATTTAATTTCCAAATAAAAAAGAAATAATTTTATACCCCGGATATTTAAAATGTATACCCCGGATATTATTTGTGGGGTAAAATAGTTATATACCCTCAGTAGCAAAGTCTTCCGGGGTATATGTAACTGTTCTTTATGGGGTAAAAAGTATATAGCCCGGATTTCCTCAAATAAAACGCCCGGGCTATATAATGTAGTTTAGGTAATATCCCACAATAATATAGCCCGAATATTTTTTATATGGTCCGGGTTATATTTATTTTAATAAAAAAATTGAATGAAAACATGTCAATTATGCTATTACACCCCATAAAAAGAGATCCGGGGTAATAGGTCATGGGCTAAAATCACGATTTTGTACTAGTGTCAGCTTGTCTGAGCTCGAATATTTACTTAATAAATAATAATAATAATTAAAGAGAATGAGAATGAAAGAACAATGAAACACAAACGATTTCCATGTTCTGACAAGAACTGCGTAGAACACCTTGCAAAGAAATAACTTCTCTACAGCTTGGGTTTCTTATTATTGTGATACTTTGATGGATACAATAATTCCAAGCTTGCAAGTCTCTATTTATAATGGGTGTTGTTAAATACACTACAAATATTCTCCAAAATCACCACGTCTATTCCAATGTGGTGACCTTTTTAATTAATTAACACACCTTTTCAATTAATTATCCCACCACAAACCACCACGTCCATTACTTGCATGATGATTTGCGGTGTATTTAGTTTTCACGATTTATGATAGAGAACCTCATATAGATAACTCTATAGATAAACTTAGATATAGATAAACCTACCTTATCAAAAATCTATTATAGATAAACCATCTATAATAATCCTCCTATAGAAAAATGTCTTGTATAGATAAAAACTTGCTAAAGATAGTATCTAGATAATTAATTGTCTCATACAATAATTTGTGTATATAATTTTAATAATTTATTCTATACATAAAATAATACAATAATACATTTACATTTACATATATTATTATATTGGGTAGTGATTTCAATGGTCACGTACGATAGAAAGTGATGGATAAGATTTATTATTGAACCGGTTAGCATCTATAGTGACCACATACCAGGTAATGAATGTGATCACTCGACATTAGAATATAAATAACAATAAAAACATGATTGCTTAAAATAGAAACATTAACTAACGAACTAGTTAATAAAGTAAAACCACCGCTTTACTAGCTTCTCGCGAGTAAAGACTTAAATGACCTACTTATTTCATTGAATGCTTTAACGATTACAAAGACACCTTAAGTATTAAATTGCTTAAAATCACACTAGGTCTAAAAACCCCAAGCCTACCAATTAATCCTACTCACAAACCAATAACAAATAGATTCGTATCTTTTAGATAGTTTCACTTTACCAAGAAATGCTTCTCGCTTTCCTCCTTCTTTATCGGAGTGATTCTCGCTCTCCTCTTTCTTCTTCTTCAATGATTTTCTCTTCTTCTCTGACTTCTTCTATCATAGCACATGACAACTCTGGTCTCTTTTATTCATTTTTTCAAGTTATCTCAGCTATGCCTTTTTCCAAGTTAGAACCCCGGATATAATTGACGTTTATCAACTCTATTTAAACATTCAAAATCCACAAAATCCTAGACCTAATCAACTAAGAAAATATCAAAACAAATATGATTTTACAATATAATAAGCATAGAATAAATCTTTCTAAAGATAAAATTTATCTTCAACCAACTATAAGATAAAATCAAGTCTTCCTCTCCTTGATCTTCAAGGAATGAATCTAGATGTTTTATTACTCCTTGGTTAAAGTTGCATCCTCTATTAAGACCATTGAGCTCAGTCCAATTAACTTTAAATTTTCTGCATCCCTCATCGGATGACCACTTCCTACCGATGACTATTTCCATCTGATCGATGTCCAATTCCATTTGATGTGTACTTCCTATTTGATTGTGTCTTCGACTTTTTCCATGTCACTTATCAATTCCCATATACATGTGTGTATTCTCTTCATATTCCTTCTTTGCACTTACACTGCCTCTGCTCCTCTTGAACATTGTCGCACCTCTTCAGTCCCATTCAACAGGTGCGCAATTCCTAGAATGCAAGTCCTCTTCACTTTTCACTTTAGCTCACATTAGGTCTTACAACACATAAGTCTCTGCCAAGTTTAGGTTCTACCACACGAACCTCCACTAGACTTGTACCTTCACTAAAATGTGTTCCTTTACTAGAACTTTTATCTTTGTCGAGATCATCAGTTCCTTTGATGTCTTAGGTGGTAAGCTCTTTCATGCTTCTCTTGTGTTTCATTCATACTTAATTTATAACACGTAGTTCATGTCTTCTGTGGAAACAAATAAATATGGTTTTATGTGTTCACTTCCTTCCAATGACATATTCTCTTATTTCCTTTAATGAGATCCAAGTTGTCCTTACCTTTTTTTATATCGAGTTCCATCGTTAAGTTTATTTCCTGTCTTTCTACATAACAATTACTCCCTTCGTTTTGAAATATTGGTCCATTTAGAATTTTGGTTTTGTTCGATAATATAAGTTCATTTAAGTATTTTGGACTTTCCAAATTTGCCATAACCTTTAATTAAGGTCTTTTTTTGTTAAATAATTTGATGTGACTCTATATGTACTACCCTACCCCTCTACCCATGTTGGTGTAATCCCTCTCGTTCAACCCAAATTTGTGGCCTGCCAAATTAGTCCCCATATTAAAAGACCCGTCAAAATTTAACCCAAATTTTACAACATAAACACACTAAGGCCAACAATGATTATTATACCCACATAAGCAACAGGGGAAGAAGAAGATACAGGTAAAAAAATTTCTTTATTCTCCTTTTGTTTTTATCAATACTCATGTGTTAATAGTTTGGCTCTTGTTGTTTTTTTGATGACTTTCCTATTGTGAATGTGGATCTCAATAGCAATTGGGTGTGAGACTGGGAGCTATGGCTACGCTCATCAATTCTGAAAATCAGAGTCCTCAATCATCAACTGACAGTCAAGAGAAATTAAATTTCGATTTGAATCTTCCACTTGCCAAGGATGCCAAGTCTGATTTTGATTCAAACCTTCCACTAGATGAAGTTGTCGACATGTTGGAAAGGAAGATGTTGATATGAATACGAAACTCAAGGTAAAGCATGATTTTGATTTGAACAAATTCCATATAGAAATAGGAGGTCCCGACGAAGACGAAGAGGCCAACAACATACTTGTGATCATGCTGAATATTTTATCCCCCATAGCCCACTGGACTCTTTTAAAGTCTAGCTAGATGGATATTGATCTACCGTTTTTTGTTGTGTAAGGGAAAATTTGGTGTTCTACTATGGTGTATTTTGCTTGGTTGAGGGCACTGATCTGGTGTTTTTTGCTTGGATGTAAAATATAGTATTAGCTAGGGAGTACTGCTTTAATCTTTTGATTGTAAGTAAGGAGTCTACTACAGAGTATTATGGTCTTTTGTGCTTGGTTGCAAGAAAGACACTAGTGTACGATGACTGAATTTTGCATTTTATGTAAATTCTTGTGTACTTTTAATTTTCATGGAGTAAATGGCAAGTTACTAGTGCTTTTTTTATTTTGTGCTTGTTTATGCCTATAGTTTGGGTCTTTTGTTTTTCTTTTTTTTTCGTAAATGGAAATTAAAATAACACATTCTTTTGGTAAAAAAAACAACTATGAAATCCATGAAATGCTCATACAAAGTACAATTGTTTGTTTTTAATTCCTAGGTCATGTAATAGGTTGTCTAAAATTTGATCCAAATACTACTTTGACATTGGATCTTTTTATTCCATTTTTTAAGTAGAAACTGAAATGGAATTGTATGCAGTATTTACAATGTACACTTACTTGTAAGAATTGAACTTCTAAAGCTACATACTACTATAGTACATCACTTAAGAAATCATGACAGCAAGAATTTCCATGATAGCAAGTCAATGACAATAATGCCATGACATCAAGTGTAAGGATTTTAGGCCTATCTATACCCCTGCTCCCACCTTAACTACGGAGTGAAAAAATGTCATGACAGCAAGTGTAATTTTTTTATACATGAGGTAATAGCAGATCCATTCCAAAAAGACAACTTGACAGAAAACCATTATAGTCAGAAGTAGCAACTTCAAACAATTGGCTTCAACCAAAAAGAGACATTATACTAACAAAACCTTCCAATACAAAATTTCTTTCCATAGCAAAAAATACAAGCATACAGTACTTCTAATTCCCCATTTCAATTCTTTCCAAAATATGCTTGGTCTTTTCCACTAGATTGAACTCACAAGCGATTGTTGTAGGAAGCGAGCCTTATTTATGTGCTTAATGTTATATCCATTCCCCCTATAGCTAGTATGATTTCTTGCATGCACAGTTGTAAAGACAAGAAAACACGATTGTTCTTCTTCATCGAATACTCTTCGAATGCCCTTTGAACTGCAGCAATGAGTTCACCCACTGATTTTGCACGTACACTCCTTATTTTGAAGGGACTGAATTGCATTAAAAAATCCAAGATATAAAACATTCAAGGCTGGGGAATTGGCCGGCGGGCTGATAAAGCAACCTAACGTCGAACCCGTTCTCTGAAGTAGCCCTTTGAAACTCCTCATCGTTTGGATGCATATGAGTTCGAGCGTTATCTTGTTGAATGAAAATTGTTTTTCCTACTTCCTCTTATGGTCATTTAGCTTGAATCGCTGGTATGACCTTTTCAATTAAGAAGGCTTGTATGATTTCTTTTGTAACCGATGTAATCGGTTTTGTTTCTAAAGTTCCAGCATCTCTATTCTGGCTGTACCTTATAGCTGGTTGCGTTGTCACAAATGGAAACAACCCTATTTTGCCAGAAAACACTTTGGTTCCTTCTTCGTCGAATCTTGGCCTTGCAATGGCGGCAAGAAACATAAATTTCCCAATGAAATTTTCGCTTTGGCATGAACGCGAAGGTTCTTCCTCATTTGGGAGTAAGTAGTATGATGTCGCCTTTTTCGTCATATAAAACCATTTCTCATCGATATGCACAAAACTGAACATACCAATGAATCGTGGCTCTTGATGTAGAGTAGTTGTGTCCAGCATAGATATGCACCAACGGAGTCGGGCTAACTTGTTCTCCTCTTTCAAAAAAGGCTTAATGGAATTTGAGTGATGTAGAAGGAAACCTTCCTTCAAATGTATATGAAGAGTTGTGTGGCTGATTCCCAAAGCTGCAACAAGTGCCCTTAGTGTTGTTTTTCTATTTAAAGGTATCGATGTGATAGAATCGAGATCAATTGTTATTCGCTTCCGACCACAATTTCTTGTTTTTTTATGAGCCACATCGACAACTGAGGCATTCGATGTATCCTTTGATCATTTCCAAATCCGCTGAACTGTTTTATATGGCACTGAAAATAAAGACGAAACCTAGGGCTGTGCATCGGTCTAAAACCGAACCGAACCGGGCCGAACCGAACCGAACCGAAACCGAAAATCTTAAAATTTCAAAACCGAAAGCCGAACCGAAAGCATTAGTTTCGGTTCGGTTATTTGCCGGTTCGTTTTGTGTTCGGTTCGGTTTTAACATAGTTGAACCGAATTTCCATAAAAAGAAATTTAAAAAAAAATCTTTTGAAAAAATTCGATTTAACACAAACCGAACAAAAAAATAATAAATGTATTAGTGTATATATGTGTGTATATACACTTTATATATGTGTATATATACACAGTACACACTACACACACAAGACAATATGTGTATTAGTGTATATATACACTGTATAGTGTATATATATTTTATAAAGTGTATAAATACATATATATATATAATTTATGTAGTGTATAAAAAGTAATATATATATAATTTATGTAGTGTATAAAAAGTAATATATTTATATATATTGGAATATTTAAAAAAAATCGGTTTAACACAAACCGAACCGAAACCGAACACAAACCGAACCGAAACCGAAAAATGAAAATTCTCGAACCGAAAGCCGAACCGAAAAACTTCGGTTAGGTTCGGTTCGGTTCGGTTTGTGTTGGTTCGGTCCAAAAATTCGGTTTGGACCGAATCATGCACACCCCTAACGAAACCTCCTTCGTTGTGTTGCGCTTCAGTTTTCTGCCTACACTTTTCTGTAGTAAAGCTTCATAGATTGTCCGCCTTTCTCCATTTGACAAGAACCTCCTTTTATGCGGTTGGCATTCACCTCTAGAGGCATAGACATTTTCTACTTGAAGTTCATAAAATAAGAACAAACTTAGATGATCATTAATTTAGTGTAGTTGATAAAATTACATGTAAAAAGATGAAGGATGAGGGTAAGAAATGTAAACCATTACAAGTTTCTACGAATTTATCAGTACAAAAAAAAATTCTAAATAATGAAGATGAATTCAAAAAATGAACTTACTCGAAGGATTAGGTGAAAAATGTTCTTCATTGGCTGTATTCAGGTCATTAAGGTTTATTTCGATAGTTTGCGACTCTTCTTGATTTGGTCCTGTAGTGAGATCAATCATTAAGACACCATTTGAACATGATCTAACCATCAATGGGAAGCCAATTGTTTTAGCCTCTTGATCGTATTGAAAACCCGAATTTTTGAAGTTATTGCTTGTAGCTCCTTTAACATCCCCACAATGCTCTGGATTGGATGTTTCATTTTGTCCTTCAAGCTCCGAATGTAGTGTTTCATTCAAATGAACTGAAGGTTCTTCAAGAGGGAGAGAATTTGTATGATGAGGATTGGATGAAGCCATGTTTCTAATGTCTACATATCCTTAATTAGACAGTCACACATTAACCCATTTAATTCAAGATGTAATGGCTTCATACTTAATTTGGTTGAAATACTGTATTTGAACAAATTGCGCGACTTATTAAAAAAAATTTAGGCGCTAAAATTTTTGATGTCAAACAGTTTACTGTGCGTGTACTTGTGTAGCTAAATTTTTAATGCTATTTGGATTGAAATTCATTTGGAGGAAACTGTAATTTGGCCCTAATGTCAAATTTCTCCATTTGGTTAAGTATTCTATTCACTTTTCTCCAAGACCATTAATGCATTGATGGGAGAGTTTTCTATTCACGCCATTAATGCATTGTGAGGAGTACAAAATTTCCAATTTCAAAAAAAACTTAACAATAGTATGTAATTTGTATATAAAAGAGATAATAGAGGTAAAATTGTACATTTTCTCATTTCCTTAAAATGTGTGTCCATATCTAAATGGACCTATATTTCAAAACTGAGGGGGTAGTAAACACATAAGATCACATTTGTTTATTTGTTGTCATCAAAACACTTTAAATTCTATATATGGGTTCATACAATCCCAACAATTTTCCCTTTATGATGAAGACTAACAAATAACTTCTTAATAGATAAATATACATATGAAAGTAATGTTTGATTGTTTGTTATCATCAAAAACATTTTAGAAATATGAAAGGATTCATAGAATCCCAAAAAATTCCCCCTCTTGGTTATGACAAACAAAAACAATTTTATGACAACCAAATTTGTCAAATAAATTCAAACTCTATATTCCCCTTTAGTGTAAGACAAACGAGATGAACAATTTCTCGACAGATAAACTTTACATTGACAATGCGATTATCCATCACCATTACATCCTCCACATGTGTGGAAATATAAGGACCTGTGTACGATACTATTATCCACAACCTAATGGTTGCCTAGTTATCAATCTCCATGTACCTCCACAATAATAAACTTAGTTATAAACTGCTGCATATCTCTCGGAGTTGTAGTCATCAAAGTGTTTTCTATGAGATGGAATAAACCTTAATATGATATATCAACTCATCGATGTTGTTGAAGTACAACCCTTTTTGAAATTTCATTGCACATGTTAAAGTAGTTTATGGACCATGTTTGTCATGTGTTCATCTCTTGTGAGATGAGTTCTTTTGCAACATTCTAGCTTGATATTATATTGGCTACTTCTTTTATAATAAACTCATTGGCTTTTTCCCTTATTGCATAACCATCTTCAACATTTATAGTCTTACCATCTTCCTCTTCTTGATGCATATCATCTTCATGGTCAGTGCCAAGTACATCATTTCGAATGTTATGAAAATATTTTATTTCCCTATTTTTAATACATTACTCGAGACAATGTATTAAAACTAATATATCATTGTTTTTCGAGTGTCTAATGTATACCCATATGGCCATATACCTACATTAGAAAAACCACCAACAACAGTATATTTATGGAAAATGGCCGAAAATAATACTCCATCCGTTTGGCAAAACATGTCACTTTACTATTCACGCACGCTTTTTTAGGGGATAAAAACTATATAAAATACACGATTTCCGTTTAGCGCATGAGCAATTTACCGTTTAGCGCATAACCACATGGTCGCAACGACCATATGCCAAATGGTCGTTGTGACCATATTTTGTTTTCAAATCCACAAACTGGTCGTAACGACCAAAGTTGGACTGGTCGTTGCGACCAGGCTTACAATGGTCGTTGCGACCATAGAGTAGATTGGTAGCCCCCTTAATTAAACAAACAAACTAGCAGTAATATAGTAGTACACTAATATGCATGTTCAATTAACTTAATAGACCTAATAAATGTGGCTAGGATAGGTTGAAAACGTGACATATTTTCAAAATGGGATGTCTAATCCATTTGACCTTTTCTATTGCTTTTAACTGACACATCTGAAATTCCACTAAAAAATCTTTTTCTTTTTTTTGAGGCAAAGAAACAAATCTCAGTCAATTAAATCATCCAGTGCTAGACATTGCACATCTACAGGAAATCCAAAATTAAATTCAAAAACAGTTTCCATCTCCGGCCTCTTTCCAGCCATGGCGTGAGCCACTTTGTTAGCTTCCCTCCGTACCCATGACCATCGGCATTCTGCAAAAGCCCCCTGCTTCCTTCCGAATCCCCTGTAGGAAGCATCCTAGCTCGCCCCAGACTTCTCCTTTCTGCATTAACTTTGCCACCAGCGGTTGACAGTCGCCTTCGAAGATCGCGTGCGTGACACCAGCTTCGGCCATCTTCCTCATAGCCCATAAAAGTGCCTCGGCTTCGGCCAACTCGACATCCTCGACTGGCCTAATCCTCATCGCCCCCATTAGACACAAATCTCCCTCCTCATCCTTGGCCACAAAACCGACACCACATCCTTTCCGTTCATGAACCGAAGCATCGTAATTAACCTTGATTTATGAATTTTTTTTTATGGATGAACTGATTTATAATTAGAAAGTGATGATTTGTGTGGGATTTGGGGGCTCCTTCAGTTGTTCAAATAGGGGAATGGGGGTTCTGAGTTTGTGTATGAAGAGAGAAGGTGTAAGATAGGGGTGGGGTTGGGTAGAAAATGGGTGTAATTTACTTTATATTTAGGGGTATTTTTGTCTTGTTCTAAAAAGAAATTTCACCTTGTTCTAAAAAGTAGAGCCCTAAAATATCTAGTTTTTTAATAATTTTTTAACAATTTCGTAGTTATTATTAATAAGTACAAACTTGTTAAAAAAAATTTATAAAAAAATAAATATTTTATATAGTTTTTATCATTCTAAAAAAGTGTGCGTAAATAGTAAATGACATGTTTTGCCGAACGAATTGAGTATGAACCATCAACAGTGAATAAAAAATAATACGAACCTTCAAAATTAGAAATTGATAGACAAACTATAATGCATTAAACTAAAATTAATACAATGGATCCAATTGGAAAATAAAACTCTAATTTAGACTCAAAATGAAATTAAGAAGAAAGTTTAGAAACAGTACAAAATTAAGAAAAAACTTCAACAATGACACCGTCGCCACTCACAGTCATCAACTGTCATTCACCCTTGGTGACTAGAGTCGGACATGGGCCTCACTGTTAGTGCCTTCAAGTCCGCTGACCATTAGATCTCCACCAAATCTTGGGTCCAAGGAGCTAGTCATGCCATGTCTGTACCCTGTGTCGTTGGTGGCGATACGCACGCACTGGTCGGGAGCATTTGACAATAGGTGTCGCGTCTATACCCCCATGGCACCACTAACGGCACTCATGCAGGTACTCGTGTAAAGATCTAATGACGATGTCAACCAACCTCAAGCAAGTACGTCGTCAACTCGTCACGCCTTCAACTACTCCCTAGATCCTTGAGTTTCTTGATGCATTTTGGAAGATGATGAATAGTAATTTTACAAAAGTTTACCAAACTTTCTTCTTAATTTCATTTTGAATCTAAATTAGGTTTTTGTTTTCCAATTGAGCTCATTGTATTAATTTTTGTTTAATATTCACATTAGTTTGTATATAAATTTATAATTTTTAAATTCGTATTATTTTTGGTTCACCGCTATAGTTGATATTATACTCAAATCATTTTTTCTATATTTATTAATTTTCTTAAAAATTGAACAATAAAATGACATTTTGAACCAAAAAAAAAATTGATATTGCACCTTCTTCCTGAATAAAAAAAGGTGCTTCAAGGAACAGCTATATAATACATGAGCAGTTACTTCTGGAAAACGCAGCCACTTGAAACTACTAGTTCATTGTTTGTGAGGGAATAAAAGCTGGGATAACGAGTAATCCAACAAAGATGCAAGTCCCACGGATAAGACACGATAAATCACAGAGCAAGCTCCTACAATGCAATTCTTTATATATCAGCGGAATCCTTTACTGGGGTCAGCAGTCTTGCCTGATCGAGCATCACTCATTGCTTTTGCAATGGTTCTCTTCATATCCTCATCTCCATCCTCATACATGTTCTGCTAAGTCACTAAACAGGTTAGAAATTGAGCAGCAATGCGTTTCATGTATTTTTAAGAGAGCCAGATAAGGAAAACTTGCCTTCATTAAGTCCATTATTCCAGCCATTGGGTCCTTCTCTTTGTCCAACTTTGGCTTGAACTACAAGTCATGACAACACAGAATCATTTACCAGATTTTCAAAAGCATCGATCAACTTATGAACAAGAAAAGGGGAGCAGAGGACCGTCCAAAATACAAGAAGGAGACACTTGAAGTCGCCTATTAAAAAGATACGCAGAAATAAGTAAAAAATAACTGTATGCAATATAACAAGCATGTAGCTACCTCATCCCTCAAAGCCTTTACAGACCAATTGACCTAGCTAGTTGCTTGTAAACAAAACCTGATTTGTATTTTTTGAAGATCCTAAAACCTCATTATTTGATGGAAACATAAGCGCGCAAATTTCTGTCTTCACTCGCAATATTTATTTAGCCCAAATGCTTTAACCAGAGCTGAGAACAAGCAACTTGGTCCTCTTATTGTCCTTTGATGGTTTGGCATTATAAATCCTTCGTGTCAGTAGAGCATGTGCAAATGGAGTTCCTATTAGTCAGGGTATACTGAGTGTAAAGGATAATCGTTGATAAAGGATTTAGATCAAACTATCATTTCCTGTTCTAACCAAAATACTTCTGACTTGGGTCCTTAACAAAGTTAACCATAACACCTTTACTATGGACATGTACTTACCTTGTCTTCTTTGAAGTGCAAATCTAACCAGTTCCCCTTGGAAGATTTTGGCAAAGTGATGATTACTCTCTTGGGCTTAACAAGCACCTTACACGACTCTGGAACAACCTCCTTGTACAATTTTGGTATGGAAAACTTGTAGTTCTTCCCTTGGACATCATGCAACTTTACTTCAACAGAGCTTTGCCTAAACAAAGTTTCCACTTTCTCCTCCGGCACACCCTCAAGAGATATGTATATCTACACAATAGAAATTATATGAGCAATCCAAGAGATATGGACATCATGCATCCTCCTTGTACAGTACAATTAGGAATGCAGTGCACTACCCAGATTACAGAAAACAGGAAGCTTCTGAGCCAAAATCAACTCACTATTTGTTCTTGAGGAATAAAAGCAATCGTGATTAAGCATTCATGAAATGTTACTGCCATACGAACACTGATAATACCTTGACTTTTTCATTGTCTTGATCCCAGCTGAACGACGGGAGAGGCGTATAAATCAAAGCTGGGCTAGAAGAAACCTTTGTCGATACAGCAACTGAAGCAGGGGGCTGAGAGGATGCAGGTACACTCTCTATTGAAACCTGCATATAGAATATTGAATATAATCAGACAATGTCCCAAAAAAATTAATTTATCTTCAAAAGTTCGATTGAGAAATTTCATACAGCATAGTAAAATCAAAATTAGTCGCAGTTTTTTTATGCATTCAACCAGCAGAAAACTTTAAATCAGACAAATTAGTGTCCAGTGAAATAAAACAAATACAGTAAGCCAAGATGCAGCGCACAGTTTCATTACTTCCTTAAGTGCATTAGCCAGATTAGAACTCACTTGAAGTGATAATAATTGAGAATCTCACAACTATCCAAAGTTTCAAAGACGATTAGATAGAAAAGGTAAATCAGATTCAGGCATTCTCCCCCCACAATTGGCTTGTAATTTCTCGAACATCAAAAAACACCAATTCGCAAAAGCTAATCACATCAGTCAACGAATGGCCTTTCCGCAAACAAAACTTTACACAAGATTTAAGCATCGATGATGAATCAAAACAAGGAACGGAAACGTTTCGCCTATATATATTATAAGCGCCAAGGCCTTTTTCCAGTGTATACAATAACGGAGCGTTTGAGAACAAGATAATCTCTCAATCATTAATAAACGGAAATAAGTTGAACACATTTCGGGACATATGTAAGGATGTAACTCAAGCGAAAACGAAAATCAAGAGGCGAAGGATCCACTGTGAAAGCAGTAATAGAGAGGGAAAGGAGAACCTTCTTTAGGTTTTCGATTTCACTGGAAATGAGAGAGACAACTCTAGGCCTCTTGGCGACGTTAAGCAAGCGGCGAAGCTCCTCCAGGTCCATCAGAATCTCGTTCGCCATTTTCCTTTCTCGTTCTCGAACCCTCCGACGGTTTCCTTAGGCTTGTAGATTGGCAAATGGCAATGGCGATCGAAAATGAGTGCGACACTATCTAAAGAAGTCGGTATAAATTTGCTACACCTTTGGAGCCTGAAAAGAAGGTTCTAGGAGCTTTGTAATGTAATGGGCCGGCCACATTCAAATTTCAATGGGCTTCCGAAAATTCTCGAACAACCTATCCCATGCAATCTACAGACGCATAAGAAGCTGACGTGTGTCATGTATCATTTAACAAGTTATTAGTAGTATATCTCGACTACTGGTCTTATTCGAGCCGAACGAACTGAGCTTGGTATGTTCAAGCTTGGTTCATTTATTAAACGAGCTCGAGCCGAGCTGAGCCCAATTTTTAAACAAGCTTTCTTTTTTTGTTCAAGTTTGGCTTGTTTTAGTAAATGAACGAGTTCGAGCCGAGCTTTTTTCGACCTCTAAGTAGTTTTACGTGGTCATAATATATTAACTTGAATGAAATTTTAAAACTTCCATAAAACTTAAGCTATTTGAGCTTAAATCGAAAGATTCGAGCTTTCAATCGAGTTTAAAATCATGTTCAGGCTCGACTGTTTAAGTAAGTGAACGAGCTCGAGTCGAGCTTTTTTCGAGCCGATCCCGATCCGAGCTCGAGCTATTCAGCTCATATAATAGCTCATATAATAGCCCTAGTCTCGGCATTATGACAAGTCTTTAAATTTTTATTTCTTAACAAAAAGAAGTCTTTAAATTTTTATTTAATAATATAATGAATTAATATTATATATTTAAGTAAAAGTATTGAGAAAAAGTTAGTACTCTCTCCATAAAAAAAACATGCCGTTCAATATTTATTTATGTTTTTTTAAAGATAAAAATTATATAAAAAAATTAAAATATCAATTTTTGTATTGATTTTTTTAAAATAACTTTGTATTACATCCATTAACAAAAAATACATTGTTTACTACTTAGGTACTCTCTCCTTTGGTTGATCTTCATTTAGTTCAAATAAGAGCTTTCTTGGCCCCTTAAGATATGAGAGCATGGATTACTGAGCAAGGCTTGAGCAACTTCCAACTAGGTTCCATGCTGAATACTCAGGTGACGTGAGAGCATCGGAAGTTTCTTGTTTAATGACATCTCCTTTTCGTTTAGAGCCTACAGAAGACAGCCAAGGTGTTCATATACACAAATAAATGTATCAAAATCAACAACAATTGAATAAGAACACCAAAACAACAGAAAATAAGACCCTCGATCTCTTTCAGAAATAGATGCTAATTTCAGATCGATACCAGATTCTTTATCAGTCAAAACATTCCCCTTGAATGAAATGTTCCCAATCGCCTATTTCAGATACATATGGCTACCTCAAATCAAACCCTAACCAATCTGGCTCTCTCTTCCCAATCGCCTATTTCCTCTAATCAAACCCTAACCAAACACTAATCAAGCTCCTAAATTGAAATGAAATTGGTTTGAAGCCTCATAATGGGGATCGAATGAACAATACAGATCTGAGGAAGAGAGAGAGAGGGAACGGTACCTGTGCTCGGAGGAACCGAACGAGGGAGGGCGGAGGAGAGGGGAACCGAGAGACTGTGCTCGGAGGAGGCGTGGAGGTGCTATGTTTGCTCTCTGTGTGCGCCGGCCGGACTGGGGCTGCTCGGAGGAGAGCATCGAGAGGCGCCGGCATAGGGTGGCCGAAGAGGGTGGTCAGGAGGTGGCCGGACTGGGGGCTTCTCAGAGGAGAGCATCGAGAGGTGGCCGGACTCGGGGAAGAGGGATCTTGAAGCGGCTGGGTTTGAGAGGAGATTTGGGTTTGAGAGGAAGAGAGAGACCCGAAGAGAGGCTGTGGTTCTAGGGTTAGTGGTAGTGTGGTACCGCCCAAACAAAATTAAAAGCGGGAATTATACCGCCCAATTTTCACAAGGCACCCCAAGAAAATTAACAAGCGGGAATTATACCGCCTAAAAAATTAATTTCACTTACATTAATTTCACTTACATTGTGATCAATAATTTATTTATACATTTAAAAAATAAATTTTATGTAATATATTTAAATATAAAATTTTATATTTTTTGAAAAATAATTGATTCGTTTATACATTTATTTGTATGATTTTTTTTAAATTTTTATGCCACTTATATATTTAAATAAAAAAATCATTTTGTTAACTCGATTATCTATAAAATTAGAACCAATATATTCTATAAAATTAGAACAAATATATCTTGATCTGAATCTCAATCTCAAATCTCGAATCTCGATCTCAACTTGTATCTCAAATCTCAATCTTGGTCTCAATCTAAATCTCAAACCTCAATCTTGATCTCAATATCAAATCTCGATCTCAATCTTAATCTCATATCCTAATCTCAATCTCAATATCAAATCTCAAATCTCAATCTTGGTCTCAATCTGAAATCTCGATCTCAAATGTCAAATAATGATCTCAATCACAATCTCAAACCTCGATCTTGATCGTGATCTTAATAACGAAATTCGGCCTCGAGGATAACAAAACCGGGACTTTAATGTGGTAGCTAGGCTAGAACCCGGGTGAGGCACAAGGAAATCGAGACTTCAATCTCGATCTCAATTCCAAATCTCAACCTCGATTAATGTTTATCTCGATATCAAATCTAAATCTTTTTCTCAATCACAATCTCAAACCTCGATCTTGATCTTAATGATTTCAATCTCAAATCTCGATCTCAATCTTAATCTCAAATTCTGATCTCAAATCGAGACTTCCATTAAATGGTTGACAATGATAGAGATTTATCAAGAATATGAATAATTTGAATAATTATATTAAAAACAAATGAAAAATAAACTTTATAAATTTTTTAATAATAATAATAATAATAGTTTTAGTGAAATGAATCTTTTAGTTTTATCGATTGTTTTTTTTGAAATTCAATTCCATAATGTGATTTTTATTTAGATATATACATATAAAACTTAAACGCACAACAATATGCGATCCTAACCCCTAACAATGACAACAAAAATACACACAAGCATTTGATCTTATTTTCGTTAATAAGAACCAACCATATAAAACTTTAATATATTAAGATTTAATTTTATTGAACCTTGCCTCGTGCGTAGTACGGGTATGCTCACTAGTTTATTAAAAAAAATGTTCATTTATTACACAATGAATATCATTTATTTCATTAATAATGTAAAATGTAATTCAAAATAATAACCTTCACTTATTTGAAAAGAGTATCATTGATCTCAATCTCAATCTCAAATCGATCTTGATCTTGATCTTAATCTTGATTTCCATTTCAAATCTCACATCTCGATCGCAATCTCCAACGCAAATTGGAACTTCATACTTAACTTATATCACACAAAATCTACATATAACAAACCAAATTCTAAATCTCAAACAAATTCATGATAATCTTGAACAAAAATTGCTAGTCGGCTCCGGTCTAATTTTCATGTAGAAACTTTGAATATTAATAACGAAATTCGGCCTCAAGGCTAACGAAATTGGGACTTCAATGTGGTAGCTAGGATAGAACTCGGGTGGGACACAAGGAACTCGGGACTTCAATTTCAATTCCAAATCTTGATCTCAATGTTTATCTTGATATCAAATCACAATATTTGTCTCAATATATCAAACCTCGATCTTGATCTTAATCTTGATCTCAATCTTGATCTCAAATCATGATCTCAATCTCAATCCCAAATTTCAATCTTCGTCTCAATTTGAAAGCTCGGTCCCAAATCTCAAATCTTGATCTCAATCACAATCACAATAATCTCAAATCTCGATCTCAACCTTTAAATCAATATAAAATCTCAATCTTGGTCCTAATCCCAATCTCAAATATCGATCTTGATCTCAATCTCAGTCTCAATCCCAATTTCCATCTCAATCTCAATCTCCACATCAAATCTCGATCTTGATCTCAATCTCATAAATCGATCTTAACTTAATATTGGTCTCAATCTCAATCTCAATATCAAATCTCAAATCTCCATCTCAATCTAAATCTCAAATCTTAATCTTAACCTCAATATCAATCTCAAATCTCAATCTTTGACTCAATCTCAAATCTCATATCTCAAATCCCGATCTCAATCTCTAACATAAATTGAAAATTCATACTTAACTTATATAAAAAAAATCTAAATATAAGAATCAAAATCGCAATCTCAAACAAATACATATATAACAACATCTATAGTAATTTCAATTATATTTTTTAACTAAATCATTTTATAAAAGTCTAACAACCAAATATTTATTAAAATAATTTTGTTCATTTGTTACCCATTGAATATCATTTGTATCATTAATAATGTAAAAAGTAATTCAAAATAATAACCTTAACTTATTTGAAAAGAGTATCATTGATTCATTACCATAGACGATTAATGTTAAACTCCAACCAAGATGTGAAATGAGTGGTCAAAATAATTCATAAACTTTGAAATGGTATTTCAACATTCATAATACTTCAATAATAAAATTATAAGCATGTGATTTTATTAAAAGATAAGAAAAAAAAAAGGATACCAATATTTATATTTTAACCAAAATTAAATAACATGATTTAAAAGATAATAATAATAATAATAATAATAATAATAATAATAATAATAATAATAATAATAATAATAATAATAATAATATGTTTTTACTAACTTTGTGTAATATGTTTTTACTATAATAATAATAATAATAATAATAATAATAATAATAATAATAATAATAATAAAGGCAATCTTGGTGTTATTTTTCAACATTAGTTCAGGTGACCACTTCCAACATGTTCGTTGCCTGAGTATATTCAAGCGACGAACATTGGAAAATTCGTCGTTACCTGAGCACTACCAATTTTTGTCAACTTTCAATATTTGTTCAAGTGACCACTTCTAATATGTTCGTTGCCTGAGTGTATTCAAGCGACGAACATTGAAAAATTTGTCGTTGCCTGAGTACTACCAATTTTTGGTCAACTTTTAATATTTGATCAAGTGACCACTTTTAATATGTCCGTTGCCTGAGTGTATTCAAGCGACGAACATTGGTGGTCGCCAGAAGTCAAGTGTTTGGTGGTCAAGTTATGTGTTTATTCAGGCGACAATTTTTCCAATGTCCGTCGCTTGAATGTAGTTCAAGTGACGAACATTGAAATATGTTGGTCGCTACAAGTCCATCCAAGGTGGAGATTGCCTTGGGCTTGGTTGGAGCGACGAAGGTCCCATTGTCCGTCACCTGAACCTTTTTCTAGCCACGAACTAAAATATGTTCGTGGCCTAACTTGCACCATGGTGTAGTGTTCCTCTTCATACCTATTCTTGAGTTGTCGGTTTTTTAGTACCCCTCTTATGAATGGTAGGTTTCCTCGACGAAACAAAGAAAGCAAAAAACCAACATATATATCAACGATGTTGAAGGAGCAAGACGAAAGACACCAAAAAGGGGCTACCATCAAAAGAGAGGAGAAAGGGCCACCCCAAAGCGAACAACCACCCCTAATGCGTCATACATAGAACAAATTAAAGCTTCCACCCCCATATTGATATTTCCTTTTAATCCATTCCTTCTTTCTCTTTTGATTTATATCTCATATCTAGATCACACAAGATAAGTATGGTTCTATCATAAAACCAATTAACAATAGGAAGAGTAGTTCATCAACGTACTTATATACAAAGCTTGATTTTTCATATTTTTTGATGTGGGACAAACATTCTTCACATCACAATTCTTTCTGTTTGTATACTTTCAGAGTATGAGATCTTTTGCAAGTAATTAGGGATCGAGGTGGATCTTGGTTTTGGGGATTCATAAAACTGGGGGGTTTTGGTCTTGCTTTTGAGTGGATCTTGAGGTTGGAATATTCAATCATGGTGATAAGGGTTGGAGACTATAATTGGGGCGGCTCGGGAGCATTTCATTGTATACGATCGGAAATATACTAAAAGAACGAACTATGATCTACATGCATACGTAGGTACATATTGTTGCAAAAAGGAAAAGTGAAAAAAAAATTACAATTTCAAAGTACCTTTTTTGTGTTTCCCTTCACCTTGGCGTCATCATATATAGATCTCATATATATAAATAAAAATATAAAAGAGGACGGGGTATGACCATTTCAAGTGATGGAAAAAAAATGGAAGACTAGGACATACAAAATACACACAAGGGTAAAGATATAAATTAATAATTAATATATATACATATATATAGTGATTATGGATCATTTAGGACAAACAATTCCATCATTCTTGCCGAGCATTGTAACCTTGGCATTCAAACAGGACGTCAAAGCTATCTTCTGAGGTGGTGCCTTGAGTTGTATATCTGCAAGGGTAACTTGGTCACATGGCACTGCTTGGCTGCAGTTCAACGATACCACCACATCTGTAGCCGCAGTTCCCCTTATGTTCTTGAACTGAATGTCGCTAAGCTTAACATGAGACGGTTCCTTCGTCTGCATATATATATTAATGATGAATTGAAGCATAAATGTCAAGGTATAGTAACGAAAAAGCATATATATATGTGTGTGTAGATAAAACGCAGGCACGCACACACGCACCGTCTTGTGAGTGCTATATGTGGTGTCGATAATGATGGGATTCTTGACGGTGTCCATGACTATGTCTTCGTAGAGTATCTGTTCAGCGACGGTGTCGACCTTCCCTGGCCACGTCTTGATTCGTGCTCCATTTTGTGTGTGTTTGAAGGTACAATTCCGCACATATATTCCCCGCACGTCTTCCTCTTCGTCTTCTCTCCCAAGGCTCCCAATGCTAATTATTATTATATATATGTGTTAATGTTAATATATACATCAACAAACTGATCGATCGATATATATATAATATATCGATAGCGTTAATTATATACCTGATGCCATGACCAGGGCCGCAGATGACGTTGGAGACAAATATGTCGAAAGAACCCTGGCCAACGGAGATGCAGTCGTCACCGGTGCCAATGACGCTGTCGTAGATTGTTACTTGCTTGGAGCGACTCGTGTGGATGCCATCGGTGTTGGGGCTGAGATCAGGTGCCACGAGGTCAGCCCTGCGGATGGTGACATTTTCGCAAACGCTGATGAAGATGTGGAAGAACATGCTGTCTATTGATTTGATCCCGTCGATGATTGAGTTGTTGGCTCTATAAAACTTTATAGACTTCATCCCATCCATGCAAAACCACAAAAATGTAAATATATTTAAACTAGCAAAATACATACGTTGTGATGTACGTGGGTAAGTTATATGTACATGGAAATATGTTAATATAAAATTATATCTATTAAAAATATAACAATTTTTAACAATGAACTTAATAAATCTTAAATTCCATGAAAGTTAGACTATTAATGATAAATAAATCTCTATTTAATGGCATAGAATTAATGAACACTTTAATATATAGATTGATATTTTAGTTATGATATGGTTTATAAAAATATATATGTTTTTTTTATATGCAATTGAAATTTTTTATATGAATAATATATTAGTTATTGAAAGTGTTTTAATATAATAGAGTTGCAGAAAAAACTCCACCACAAACTAATAAATATAATACTATCCTATCTAAGATATTTCTTTTAGCTAGCTAGATACCAATTACCAAAATATTATATATATTAATGTATAAAATTGTTGATATTATGTTTGAATTTTTTTTCTTTTGGTCAATCTAATATTTATATAAAAATATATTCTTGTTAAGTAATATATCTTTATAGATTTGTATTTTTATTAACTAACATATCTATAAATAAATAGATTGTGGCTTGTGGTGAGTTTACATAAATATATTACAACTACATATATTATTTTAATAATTTTGTTGTTGGGAGAAAAGTCTTCTAAAATCAATCACATATATTATACTAGTGAAGTGCCCGCGCCATGGCGCGGTTTTGTTAAAAAAATCTTATTAATAAAAAATTTATTAATATATAATTAAATAAATGATTAACAAAGGTAGCATCGACTAATAAATGTAGGGAATTGATAAAGTAAAAAATATGTAAAAACCATAAAATGAAGGTGGTTATGAGACATTAGCAAAAATATTCTCATTTTATTAATGATTACATACACATAGATGGATAAAAATGTATACATTTTCAGTTATTAACAATTTGTGAGATAATAACATCAAAATGTTTCTTATTTAATATTTAGATATAGATTATAGTTCAATTTAATGTTTTGAATTAAATCAATTGATTAGAAAATATAAAATATATTAATTTAATATTTTGAATAAAACCAATTGATTAGATAATGTAAAATATGTTAAGTAAATAAAACTCTATTATAATTTGATTGATTAAAAATTTATTGGCTCAAATGTTTTGAATTGAACCTATTGATAAGAAAATGTAGTATGTGTTAATATATATTAATTTAATATTTTGAATTAAACCTACTAATTAAAAAATATAGAATATGTTAATTATAGAAATAAATAAATAAAATAATTCTCTTAATAGTTATTCGTTAATATATGATGTAACTTTATTGAAAAATAGTTTTGAATTAATCCCATTACTTAAAACATAAATAGTAGTTTAACATATTGTATAGATATACAGATATACAAATAAAATATAATAAAATTATATAAGAAGAAAATGTTATTATATAAAGTATATAAATAATAATAATAATAATAATAAGAAGAATAAATTGACATAATTAAGATGATACATAGATGTATTAAAGGATATATTAATTAGCTGACTAAAATAAATTGATTCTGTAATAATTTAACTTCTATAAATTTCTTGTTCTAAGGTTGTGACACGTGGCAAAAATGCTTATGTTTTAATATATTATATATTATATAGATATAGATTACTTAAAACATAAGAAGTAGTTTAACATATTGTATAGATATACAAATATATAGATAAATTATAATAAAATTATATAAGAAGACAATGTTATTATATAAAGTATATAAATAATAATAAGAATAAGAATAAGTTTACACAATCAAGATCATACATGGATATATTAATTAGCTGACTAAAATAAATTGATTCTGTAATAATTTAACTTCTATAAATATCTTGTTCTAAGGTTGTGACACACGACAAAAATACTTCTGTTTTAATATATTATATAGATAGGTTTTTATGAATTGACTTTATGTTCATAAATTTTAATAAATTCGATTATTTATTATTATAATTTTTTTTATTAAAATTAGTTGTAATCACTATAAATGGGATAATATTGTATTAAATAAAATTTATGAAAAAACAAAAAATATTTATAATATATGATCAGGTATATATTTTAATGAGGTAACTAGTATAATACCCATGCTAGTGTAATACCCGTGCCTTGAAGGCACGAGATTTTGATCTGTTTCAATTTGAACATCATTCTATGTATATATATATAATACTATATTAATATATACTTGTTTACCAATATATATATATATATATATATATATATATATATATATATATAAGTGTTTTTCTAATTTATAAATTAGTTGAAAAGAGATACAATACAATTTTTGAAAAATGATTTAATAAGGTAAAGTAGTAATAAAACTCAAACACACCACCTAATATAATTTGAAATACATATATTATTATCATTAGGATAAAACTAAAAAAAAATATAAGTTCCCATATGATGATTAAAAAAATTATAAGCAAATGATTGTGCTGATATTTTTGAAGTTATAGATATACATAACTCATTCATGATTTTCATTAGAAAGGTGGTTAGAAAGAGAGGGGAATAAATAGTGAAAACAAAGGTAAGATGGTAAGAAAAGAACTAAGATCCTAAAAGGTAGAAAAGTGATCTAATACATCTCATCTAAGATGTAAAATAAGTAATGCTTATAAGTCATAAAATATTATTTATTTTTCGATAGTCATTTAAGATGTCTAAAATAAGTAAATTTTTTTTAAAAAAATTTTGGCTCTAATTGATTTTTATAATTAACTTTTGAAATTGAATATTCACAAATTGAGTATTTTTACTAACATCATAAAAAAATCCCCAGCTATTTATTGAGGGAATAATACAATTAGAATAAAAAAATTATTTTTAATTTGTGAAGATTATCGCATATAATAATATAATGATATTCTTTATACACTAAGGTGCATTGTATCTACAACTCACCTCATTTAAAATGATATGTACTTGGTATCTTGAGTTAGTTCGGTGATTTTAAAAAATATATAAAAAATAATTTGTGTATTCTTTACATAGTTTATCACGTATGACAATTTGAGGTGGGTAAAAAAATCCGACAAAACCATTGAAGTACTTATAAAATTAATATAAAGAAAGTGTCACAAAAAATAGAACAAAGACTAAACTTTTTACTTAAAAAGAAAGTCACAAAAAATGTCATTAGTGGTGACAACAATGAGGGTGATGACACCTGTCATCCAAAAAAATAAACTAAACTAAACTTCTTACCCTGTAAAAAAATGTCACAAAAAAATTGTCATCGATGGTGACACCAATGAGGTTGATGAAACCTATTATCAAAAAAAACTAAATTTCTTACGCTAAAAGAAAGTGTCATCAAAAATAAATTGTCATCAATGGTGTTACCGATAAGGTTGATGACACATCTCTTCGAGAAAAAAAAACTAAATTTTTTACCCAAAAAAGATGTGTCAAGAAAATTATCATTAGTGGTGACACCAATAAGGTTGATGAAACTTGTCCTTGAGAATAAAAAAAATGAAATTGTTAAAAAAAAATTCATCACCACATATCTGTCATCAACATCATTAACATTGACCGAACAATTGTTAACGACCAATGGTAAAAAAAAAGGAAGGAAGGGTAAAAGTATTATTATATGACATTTATTTAATATTAATATAAAAATGGAAATTTAATTAAATTAGGGTTTCTAAATAGACATTTATCAAATTAAACATTAGTTTGTTATTCTATTACATATATTAAAATATTATAATAATAAAAAAAAATATGTACTCCCTCTATCTCAAAATATTTTTCGCCTTGATTTAGCATGTTTTATTAACATAATAAAAAACTACATAAAAGTGCTGCTCCGACAGGGCGCCGGGATGGGGAAGAAAAAGAAGGTGGCAGGTGGGAGTACACATGGAGGAACGTGTGAGCCTTTGTCGTCTTCTTGCTCAACTCTTAGGGTAGCGATTGGGGTGAATGTAGCCATGAGCGATGGTTCGAAAATGGAAAAACCTGCAAGTGTGAGCTATAATTCGGTGGCTTCGTTGTCGTTTCTTACAGTAGATGGCTTGGGTAAGATCTTGGAGGAAGTGGAAGGTATGGTAGGGAGCAAAGATGTGCAAAGCAGTTGTGTTGCTTTGACTGAGCGTGGTCCTGCCATTGAAGTAACGTGTGTGGACGTGTCATGTCCTTATGTTAGGGGGAGATGCAAAAAGGGAAAGAGAAGACTTCAAAAGAAGGAGGTGCGACTGGATCTGGTGGTACGAGGAGGATGGATGCTAGCCTGAACACTCATCTCGCTCGCAAGCCTTATGTGAGCCTATTTGCAGGTAAACGGAATATTAATAAGGCTCTGAAACTCTCTGTCCACAATGATGTTTAGAGGGAAAGATTAAAGATGTAAAGATCCAAAAATTTAAAATATAATTTTATGAATCATGATTTAATTTCAAATTTCCGAGATTCCGAAAATTTTGAAATCTTCAAAATTTAAAATATATAATAATAATACTTTCATTAAATTAACTTATTTATTTATTTTATTAATACAGAGATTGATATTGTGGTGCTTTTAATTTAAATAATATTTACTGGGGTGAATTCTATAATTTTATGGGGTATAATTTTTATAAAGCAGAAATAGTGGGATAGTTTTATAATTTTCATAAGCTAAACAAACCCTAGTTCACCGGTATATATATACCCTTATGACCCCTTAAGAGCCGCTCCTCACCCTCCTCTCCAGATCTGATGTGCCGCCCCTCTCTCTTCCTCAACCCGACAAACTGAGGCGGCCTGTTGCTCCGCTCCTCGTTTCCCCTCAAACTGAGCTCTCAGCTCCAAGCTCCCATGGGCCTTCTCGTTGTTGCCCTCTCTCTTCGCCAATCTCTCCCCCCTTCTGCCGGATCTGCGTCGCCGTCTCTCGCTAGCTCGGACCTCCGTTCACCTGGTCGGCCTCACCGTATTCCACTCCCTCCTTCCTCCTCGCATCACCTCACCTCCCTCCTCCTATCTGCGACACCAGCCGCCGACCTGTGAGCTTCCAAGCTCTCCCATGGCTCTCGTCCTCTCATCTTTCCCTCTCGATGAAGCCACTACAAGCGAAGACGGAGGACGATGTGGCCCTATGAACGCCGACGAGGAGCCCAGTCGGAGCCGCCGTCGAGGACCTCGGAAGTCCCCCTTTTCCGATGTCGTGACTGCTAACGACCCTCCGTCCCGCCTCGAAGCCGCTGACCACTCAAGCTGCGGCCCCGACTCCACCGAATCCGAACTAAACTCCCGAGCCCTTGCTTTGAAATGGTATAAAGTTAGGTTATGATTTTGAGATTTTAAATTCAAATAACTTGACTGATTTCTTAAAATTAGTTTTAGTAATGGGATTTGGCTTTGGATTTAGTTGATCGAATGTGTGATTATTGTGGTTGCCGGATAAATGAATAAATTGTTCCAATCAGCTTGATACATGACTTTATGAGCTGTGCAAAAGTGTTAGAGTTATTACTTTAGAGTTAATGAATAAGTTCACTAAGTGATATGCTTATTAGGTGATTTAGACAAATTCAATCGACTTAGGAGGTGTACATGAAAATGAATAGTTGGGTTGGCTATACAAATGTTGATGGATAAGATAACCAACTTGTTTAGATGGGTTTGCCCAGGTGTATAAAATGAAAAATGAGATAAGATTCTTTTATAGAAACATACTTTCAAGTGTGAGTGTTTTATTTGAATGTCATATGATTTATTTATTTTTTAGATAGGATCAAGTGTATTAGTTAATATCAAATATGAGTTTGTTCAATTTTGACTATAAAGATTAATCAATTCCAATGAGAGAATGGGATAAGACTCGTTATAGAAACCGAGTTAGAAAGTGCATCATTACATCATGTTCGTTCATTGGTTGTTAAATGGATTGGATTAGTAAACTTATAAGGGTAGTTAATTAAGATATAGTCTAAAGTGTCTAAGATGATTAAAAGATGTCTTAAGAAATTGTGATGTCTTGTGACCTTGTTGTGTGCTTTATATGCAAATCTTGTCAAGATTAGGGATAAGTCTTAGAAACCTTGTAATATAGGTTGGGTATATTAGTGAGGAGATTATATGTCTTGACTTGTTAAGTAGGTAAAGAATTACTACCTTAATCTTATGCTCTTATGCCTCTAAGCTTGCTTGTAACTCTTGTTGTTGAAGTAAATTCTTATAATTGAAATTAGAAATGATTTCGGGAAATATCAACTTACCCTAGGATGCTAGTGTACTTCATGAGCAAAATTTTATAAGAATAGCGAAGATGCGGTCACGCGTATAAGGTTATATAAAAGGCATCTTGGGAACTTGTTATACTTGTAAGCTTGTTGTTATGCTTTTTAAGTTAAGAAATTGGTTAATAAATTGTGTTAGCTATTCGACATGAGTATAGATGAGTTGTTGGTTGCTATTTGCTTATAGAATTATATTTATTGACTAAATCTTTTTTGCTAGGGATAATGATCATTTAAGTTATATCTATATTAATAAGATCTTATTGTGATAATGATAAATCCTTACTAGGTTATAATCATGTGTTTAATAGCCAATACCTTGAGATATGATTTAATAACTTGTCTTGATAAGCAAAGTTGAGATCTTAGATAAAGAGATACCTTGAGGATTTATTATGTTTTAATCTTGATTGTGTTGACTTCGAACTTTCATTGATTGATTTGGTGATAATTGAATTCATAAAGGATTTTAGAAATGTTGACTTATCGTGGCTTGGTCCTTAAATATGAATGAATATATGATACTTGAGAAAATGATTTGATAAAAGAGATTCTTGTCAACTTACCCTGGTTACTCGTTGAGCATGATTTATTATGTGAGTTTTGATAAATAAGACTTGTTGATCATTGGTTTTGGGAACCTGTGGTTTTATTGAGTAATCGAGTATTTGATAATCGATGGTTACTTGAGAAAATGGTTAAGGAAAACCTGAACTTGATATGAAGTAAGATGTTTTGAGTGATGATATTGGTAAGAATTTGAGATAAGTTTCATACGTGATGAGAACAAGGTTACTTGAGGATGATGGTTATGATGAGAATGCGAGGTTGCTTGAATAAAATATTGTTAGTCTTATGTTGACTTGAAAGAATGCTTGTGCGTTGAGTAAATGTGTATTGATGAGTTGTTCCTTGCTTATTACTTGCTAGTATGATTGGATGGTTCTCTGAATGACTTGTTGCTGATGGATGATTCTCTGAGTGGCTCGTTTACCGGCTAATTGGATGTGAAGACTCCAGGTAAGTTTCCTACGGGAGCTTACTCAGTAACCAGGACCTCATGCCTGATGTGTCATATAGTATGTAGGTGTTGCATATGCATAAAAGCATGCCATGTAGTATCATGCTTAGGACTTGCACTTATGAATGAGCATCCCTGTTCTTTATGCGTTTGAAAAGAGAACGGCCGTTATCTGTGAGTCCTTAGAGTCGTTGCTAGGGTCATTGGGGCATTCGTGTTTCATATCGTTTTGGTCCCAGTCGAGTCTTATATTATGATATGGCTGCGGCGGTGACCGAGCGTCCTACCTCGGAGTTGGGTACGGACATATGATGGTTGCGGCACCGACCGAGCGTCCTACCTCGGAGTTGGGTGCGGACATGTATGACCCCGGAGTGGGCACAAATTGGGAGATTGGGGATATGTCACTTGGCATTCTGTGTGGATCCATTTAATCGCTTTCTGCATATATATATATATATATATATATATATATATATATATAAACTGTCAGCATGCTTGTGTGATTTAAATTCTGTACTGCACTAGAACATCCTTTATTTTAGGTATAGGCGTATTATATGTCCTCAGCGAGGTCTTTAGGGCCCGCATGCGTCTCTTGGCCTGACTTCGTAGATAGTTTCAGGTACCCGCTCCCTCTTGCTTGTTGATTGCTTCTATGGCGAGGTTTTCTCATGGGACGAGTGTTAAAGAAGATTTCGTACAACCTTGACTTTATAAATGTTTTGGTTTAGTTGGACATTTAGAAGCAATGTATATTTATATGGATTTAAACTCGTTTTGTCTCTTTTGAGTTTTTGACTAGTTGAGTTAGGACGGGATTATAACTTGAAGAGAATAAATAAACATCTCGTACTTGGATTGCTAAGATCTGGCAGAGGGATATTTCTTCCCTCTAAACGTAACCCGGGTTTCATAATCTGGGCCATTACAAAAGATCCGAGAATAGGATGTTGCTGTGAAGAAGGCGGAGTGGAGTGCGACCCAGATCGATGTTATTCGGGTATGCTTCTTCCTTTCAATGTGGTCCATAGGTTCATTGTTTCAGAATGGCGTGTGGAAACTCCAGAGCTATACATGAGGGTGATTTGGAAAGAGGACAATGAGGTTTATGTTTTCAAATTTAAAAATTAGGGTGATTTGGATTGGGTGTTAAGCAATGGCTCGTGGGCTATCTATGGTACAAGGTCAATTATGTTGAAGCATTGGTATTCTATTATCCCAATTAGTTGGACAACGTTTGAGAGGATTCCAATTTAGGTTTGCCTTAGGGTGGCTTAGAATGCGGTCTGGCCCAAAAACTGAACTGAAAAAGTCGATTTTGGGTCGGCCTGAGTTTTTTCATTTCGGGCTTCGTTCCTTCAAATTGCAAAATGGGGTTCGGGCTAAAAATTGTAACCGAATCAAAATATGGTTTTGGTCCGAAAAACCAATTTTTTAAAAATTAACCCTAGGCCTAATCTGCTCATACGTAAAAACCTAGTAGTAACAACTCTTCTTTCTAGTCCACTTTTCCTCTCCCGAGTGAGTCATGACTCTTTGCTCCTCTACTCCTCCTCGGCTCTCCAGCCTCTCCTCTTCCTCAGCTCCCCCGACTTCCTAGCCCAGCCCAACCGTAGCCCTTCGTCGGTCGCACTCACTGCCATTAGATCTGCAGTCCCCCTCCCGCAGCAGGATCTAGTAGGCCCAGTAGCATAGGCCACAAGAGCTGCAATAGCGAGAGCGAGGTGAGCGACGAAATCATCGATTTTTTTTTCAAAAATTTCGCCCTTTCCTTGGGCTATTATCATTAAATTGCTATATTGTAGTTGTAATTTCATATTTGGAAACCAAATTTTGATTTTTGTGAGATTTGTGAGTTGGGAGAAATTTAGGGTTTATGTTTTTAGAGAAGCAAGGGTAATTTGAGATTTAATTTTTATTCTTTGTAGATGTTCGTTTTGATTTATGATCAATTGTTCTATGGAATTCATACATTTATTGGTTCTATAATTACAATTTATGAGCTTTGAGTACATCAATTTGAAGATGAATAATAATTTTTTAACCTAAAATATATCAGTTTGTTGATTTCAGTACTACATAGGTTATACCCTTTGTCTTAGCAACAATAGTAAACCTTACATATTTTTTTTTCCGGACAAATAACAACTTCATGGAAATTCAGTTTTTTTCAGGCCGAAAATCGAAAAAACCGTAACCGAAAATGCGGTTCTCCGTTCGGGCTTTGAGCCATCCCTCCAAAAAATCAGGGACGTTGATTTCGGCCCGACCCGTATGGGTCCATTCGGTTTGGGTCGGATCGGGTCTTTTGCGCCACCCTAGTTTGCCTCCTGGACTTGGATCCAACTTATAAACTAATGTAGTCCTCAGTAGGCTTGGGTGCACGATTGGAAACCCCATTTGTATGTATTGATGATCAAACAACTTCTGGGGTCCGACTTTCGTATGCTAGGATGCTTGTGGAAGTCGCGGAGAAGCCTTGATAAGCTCAATTGACATTGATGATATAAATGGTACGACTTACAAACACAAAGTTAAGTTTGAGTGGTTGCCCACGATTTGCACGGTCTGTAAGAAATTTGGCATGGAGAGGATAGATGTGTGATAGCCAAAAATCAAATAGGGAATGCTACAAAAATAAAGTATGGGCGCCAAAGACTCTAAAGGAGAAAGGGAGTGGGAAGGATAGACACTGAGAAGATGTGATGATGAAATTTGGAGCATCTCATAGCATAGGAAATAATTTTGTTGTTGGAGGAGTGATTGCGAATGACAGTCGTGGTAACAAACAAGATGTGATGATGAAAAATAAAATAAGGGAGCTTTTGCAACAGATTAATATAATGGAGAACGGAGTTGATACGGAGGGTGAATGGCATACATGTTGAAATGTGATTCAATCTCAAAATGTCAAAGTCAAGTTAGTTAGTTGGTAGCTAGAGTTTAGCTTGACAGTTAAGTTTATTTTCTGAATTTTTAAGTATGACAATTGTTGTTTTATTTTATTTTCAATCATGGTTGGAAGTAGTGGTAGTTTCTCTTGCCATGTGTGTTGTTCTGTGTGTGACAGAAAGCAGTTATCCTCCTTAATTGAATTGTCTGTGTGTGTGATCTTGTTTTGCATTTGCTAATAGTGTGGTATTAGAGAAAAAAAAGTGTTTGCATTCGGGTTTGCATCTAGGGATCGAGTGAAATTGTGAGGTTAACCACAGAAGTGAAACACATAGAGTGATAGAATCCATCAAGATGCAGAACAATGGATCAAGTGATGTGGGCAATCCTCAATTGCCAATCTTCAAGGAGGTGAACTATCACTTCTGTAGCTTGAAGATGTCAACCTTGTTAAAGTCTCAAGAGTTGTGGAGCTTGGTGGAACAAGGGTTTGAAGATCCTGAGCCTAATGAGCCTAATCAGCAACTTAGAGAGAAGAGGAAGAAAGACTCTAAGGCATTGTTCATGATCCAATCTACCTTAGATGATGAGATCTTCCCCAGAATTGTTGCATCAACCACCTCTCATGAAACATGGGAGATACTCAAACAAGAATACATGGGTGAAAAGAAGGTAATTACAGTTAAGTAACAGTCTCTGATATGAGAGTTTGAGACCTTAGTTATGCAAGAAAAATAAAATGTGCAAGTGTATCTGTCCAGAGTTTCAGCCATTGTAAACCATATGAAGTCTTATGGTGAAATATAGAGTAGTGAGACAGTAGTTAGTAAGGTCTTAAGAAGTCTGATTAAAAGGTTTGATCATGTTGTGGTTGCCATTGAGGAGTCAAAAGATCTATCAAAATATAAGTTTAAAGAGCTAACAAGTTCTCTTTAAGCTCACGAGGAGAGGTTGAATAGATCAACTGATGAGAAAGATGAGAAGGTTATTCAAGTGATGGAAGAATCTTCAAAAGAGAAATCGGAGCACTCAGGATATAGAAGAAGAGAAAGAGGAGGTTTTAGAGGAAGAGGCTGGGGAAGAGGTCAAGGTAGAGGCCAAGAAAATGGTTCAAGTAGAGGCCAAGCAAGTGAATCAGAAAGAAGTAATTGGAGAGGCTCTAGCAGAGGACAACACAAGGGCTCTAAGTCCTACATAATCAATATACAATGTTATCATTGTAAAAAGTATGGTAGAAAGAGGCTCAGTGTTGGGACAAGCAAGAGAGTGAACAAAATCAGCAAATTTCACAAAGAACAATGAACAAGAGGGAAGGTTATTCATGGCACTCTCATCTGTCACAGATGATGTGAAAGAAGTGTGGTATCTTGATAGTGGATGTTCAAACCACATGTCAAGCTCAAAAGGATTGTTCAGAGAGTTGGATGACTCTAAAAAGAGTAGAGTAACTGAGTAAGGTTCGGTGATGATAAGGTATTGAAATCAGAAGGCAGAGTTGTCATTGCAATCAAGATAGCGCAAGGAGATGTGAAGTGTATGTATGATGTGCAACATGTACCAGCTGGTTTGGCTCACAATATGCCGAGTGTTGGCCAGTTGCAAGGACCAGGATCGGATATTCACTTCTTTTTTATGATAAGGCTTGTGTCATTAGAGAGAAGAAATCAGGACAAGTGATTGTGAATGTACCAATGATAAGAAATAAGATTTTCCCTTTGAATTTGTCAACAAGAGTGGGTAAAGCTTTGACAACAAAAGGTGATGATATTGCAAGACTTTGGCATCTGAGATATGGGCATTTGAATGTTTAGAGTTTGAGACTGCTGAATGCAAAGGAAATGGTGTTGGACGTGCCTATAGTAGGAGAGCTTGAGATATGTGAAGGGTATGTGTATAGAAAGCAATCCAAAGGAGCATTCCCAAGTGGAAAAGCCTGTAGAGCCAATGAGTGCTTAGAGCTTTTAAATGCAGATTAGTGTGGGCCAATGCAAACTAAATCATTGGGAGGAAGCAAGTACTTCATGCCCATTACAGATGATTGTAGCAGGATGAGTTGGGTGTTCTTCTTGAAGCTCAAGTGTAAGGCATCTGAAAGCTTTAAGAAATGTAAAGCTTTATCAGAAAATGAGTCAGGCAGAAGGGCGAAGGCACTAAGAACAGACAGAGGTGGTGAGTTCATGTCACATAAGTTCATCTCATTTTGTGATGCTCATGAAATCATAAGAGAGCTTATTGCACCTTATACTCCTGAGCAAAACGGAGTAGCAGAGAGAAAGAATAAAACCATAGTTGAAATGGCTAGGAGTATGCTTAAAGTCAAGGGAATGCCAAATGAATTTTGGGGTGAAGCAGTTGCTACTGCAGTGCATATTCTGAATATGTCACCAACAAAGGCAGTTTTGAATAGAACTCCTCTAGAAGTTTGGAGAAGAAGAAAGCCATCAGTGAGTCATCTAAGAGTATTTGTATGTATAGCTTACTCTTTGGTGAATTTGAGAGCAAAGTTTGATGACAAAGTTGTTAAATGTGTGTTTGTTGGATATGTTGCCCAATTAAAAGCATACAGACTTTACAATCTTCAGAGTGGTAAGATTATTGTGAGTAGAAATGTAATCTTCAATGAGGATGCTAAGTGGGAATGACAAGAGAAAGAGAAGAATGCCAAGGCTTAGAATATTCTTGATGGAGCAATGAAGGAGACTAATGTGCCAGACGTTGATCAAATGCAACTTAGTCCTTCATTTACACCATTGGATTAGCAAAATGTCTTTTATCACAGCTCCTCTTCTTCAAGTTCCTCAAGTGATTCACCTCCAAGGAGGTTTAGATCTCTAGCAGAAATCTATGAGAGCTGTGAGTTTGCTTTGGTGGCTACAGAATTAGAGAACTTTGATGAGGCTAAGGCAAAAGAACAATGGCAAACTGCTATGAATGAGGAAATGAAGTCAATTAAAAAAAATGACACACGGGAGCTAGTTGAGCTTCCTCAAGACAAAAATGTGATTGGCTTGAAGTGGGTGTACAGAACTAAGTTCAATACATATGGTAGCATTCAGATGCACAAGGCAAGACTAGTAGCTAAAGGCTATGCACATCAAGAAGGAATCGATTTTGAGGAAACATTCTCACCTGCTAGAAGATTGGAAACAGTGAGAGTGGTTCTTGCTTTAACAGCTCAGTGGAAGTTGACAATCTTTCAATTGGATGTGAAGTCTGCCTTTTTAAATGGAGAGCTTCAAGAAGAGGTGTATGTTGACCAACCTCTAGGCTTTGTCAAAACTAGAGAAGAAGGCAATGAGTTATGCATGCATGATGCTTATTACCTAAGTCATAAATTCAATCATCTAAAGGAAGTCACATGTCATACATTATTTTTGAATATTGGGGGAAATGTTGCCAAATGGTACAAACCCACAAAAGATTCATAAAATTCAATTGTGATGCCTCAATTGATAAACACAAAGGGTGGTATTGAAATTATTGCTCTAGATGAGGATGGTCAAAAGTGCATTGGTGATGACGGTTATGAGATTTATTCAAATGAGCTCAGTCGTACCTTGGATGTAACAGGACGAAGGCAATCATTTATGTTTTTTTCAAATGGTATGAGACGATGGTTTGCCACATATATTTGTGGACTCTGATTGTCAGATAGTTAACTTCATTATCTGGAGAATAAAAACTCGTTTGAGGAATGCATGTGTTGAGTTTTATTTTGAAGAAGATGGTGTCCAAGGCTAGAGATTTTTGAGATTGCATGATTGATCTTATGTTATGAGGACAGATAATTCAATTACATGCTAATTTTCTCACTTGAATTAGACTTATTTGTACTTTCTAAAATTTTTTATAGCTCTTTTTTATCTATTAAATTTATTTTGGTTTTGTTAGAAATTAATGATGTATAATTAATGAGGAATTTTAATTTCATTTAAAAATTAATCCTCTGATATTATTTAAATTTTTTCATTAAACTATATAAAAATTATCATAGGATTTAAGCTATGTTTGGTAAAAGGGTAGCCGAAGCTGATGGATTATTTGTGTTAAATATAGGTTAATAAGCTAGTATGATGTTTGGAAAACCTGTCCATTAGGGTAGCTGATGGAAACTTGCGAATAAAAAACCATAGGCTCCAAAAATATTCGGTGAGTAGATGATGAAAAACTATGATTCAAAAAGCTAATATATTAAACTAAACTCTTATATTTATTTCATTTAAAACTATATAATATCAAAATCACAAGCCACGAAAAGCTACTTCTAATGCCAAACAGAGCCTTATAATTAGATTATCACTTTTTTTTAGATGAATATACTTTATTTATTTTTAATGTTAATATTTTTATATTTAAATATGAAAAAATATTATAATTTGACACTCTACAACATTTTTACGTTAAATATGTGGAAAGCACATGGAATAAACTAGTATACATGTATGAAGTTTCCTTCAAATATATTATCTTCTATGTAAAATATTATCTATATTAAACAAAATCATGTAAATATATCAATTATACTACAACTACTTTTATTTTTATATGTATCTCTACTTTAACCAATTATATCTAAAAATATAAATTTATTTTTAATTAAAAAACTATCTTTTTAATCAAAAATTTATGTGTTATTTTCATTCAATTGTAAATCTATATTATTTAATTATATTATAGTATTATAATATAAATCCTAACAAACAAGTCATGGAAAACAAAATTTATTTTAAATCTGAAGTAAATATATCGTAGGTGACATCACTAGAAGTCTCCATTCCATACGGTGGAGTCTAGAACATATCACGTCAACCACCTACTTCCTCATCATTAAATGAACCAATAAAAAGTCTCTCAATTATAAACTAGTCAATATCATCCGCTACATCACCCACTACCTTACTCCATAACCACACTATCTCACTGACCACTCCATTTTTGTAACCATCACTTTATTGTTGTAATCGCTACACCTGAACTAAGCACACCATTACTCAAATATAAAATCATATATAGATGCTATGTTTTTCAAATTATTTTATTTGTTTTTTTATCACTTAACTCTATTATTTTTATTTTTTTCAAATTATTTTTATATCCTAAATTTATAATTAATAATATGTGGTTAAAATTAAAATAAATAAATCTATATTATCCAATTTAAGGTGAGCCTAATTAAGGTGCGGGCTGATGCCATACGTTGTGCAGTTTAATTTATGAAAGAAGTAAAAAAAAAAAAAGAAAGAAAAGGGCATACGGTAGGGAGTGGGGCGCAGTTGCTGTTGTGCTTGCAATCGTTCTTGTTCCAATTAAGAGGGCCTTGTGCATTGACGATGCCTGGTCCGGTGAAGATAACATGTTCAACACGCTCAAACACAATCCACTCGGCAGACGGGTAAAGGCTCAGGTCGGTGTTGGCCAAAAGCAAGCCTCTGTTTTCGACCATAATGGGCGCACTCTTGCATGGCCCCGCGAACATGACTTGTGCAACCACATAGTTCCCCTGCGGGATCAACACCTTTGCAGGCCCTGGAACCTGGCATGCTGCGTGCCATGCTTGAATAAATGCCTGCCAAATTCACTTCTTCAATTCATCAATTATTAATATACATATACAATTCCTGCATCTAGCTAGGCTTACGATAGCGTTCATGCAGCCTCCCTCCTCGTCCAGATTTGGTTTTCCGTCTCCTTTAGCTCCATGCTTGGTGACGTCGAAGACTGGAGCATTATTTGGAAGAATGATAGGGCCTGGTGGGAGAAGGGTCGGTCGTGCTGAATTTGTCACCATCGATATCTTCGCTGCTGCTGCTGCTGCTGGAGCCCCTTTTTTAACCGTTGTCCCTATTTTTTTGTGTTTCTCGGCCTTCTCCTTCACTTTCTCTTTGTTTTTGCCTTTATCTTTAGCCTCCGATCCAGAGATGGCAAGCGTTACAATTAGGATGATCGCAACCACCCTAATTAGGATCAGTCGCTCCTTTCTTGATCTGTGCGGTTTCATTTGAAGCCTTGGGACGTCGAGTACTCCAGCTTTATTCAAAAATACAAACCAAATTTTTAAACTAGAAAAAAAAGGTTAAAGATACATATATATATTTACTTTACAAATTAAGTTTATTCAACAAGAACCAGAAAATAGTCTACAACACTGTCAATGTTTTCAAATTTATATCTTTCTTTTTGTTTTTCCAAATTTAGCTTTATCAATTACTTTTAGCAAATTCTTTTTCATCCACGAGTCGTGCTGAGATCGAGAGTTTCACGTACGGCTTCAGGCCAGTGGGAAACAATTAGTGTTACCTATTTAGACCAACCAGAATTAGAAAGGACGAAACCTAAATTTCGCTACTCTTACCAAAATAATTGATGAGTGTTGAGATAATGAAGAATGTGAAGAGACCAAAAGTGTTCCATATTGATAATATGAACAAAGAAGTCTTAGTATATAATTTAGTGGGCTACCCCACCTAAGGCCAATTGGTTTTAGGATGGAACTCCGCTCGGCTTATGTGCTAGGCTATTAGCGCAAGAGCGCACATGTGCACACGACCCCGATCTCGAGTCCCAACGGCTCAGGCCACTCTATATTAATAGGTGGACGGATAAACACCTTCATGTACGTGGCTGCTGTACGTGGAGAATACAACAACAGTCTATCATTTTGTCACTTATCTGAACTGATCAATCCATAGGACCTTTTAATAATGTACAGTATATAATTAAGAAAATAATTTAATGTGGAAAATGTCATCCAGTCTCTCTTTAACCAAAGAGACTTTATTTTGACATCAATGACACTTAAGACAGTTATCATCTTATTTCGTTCCCATAAGAATGAGATATATTACACCTACAATGTTACACATTTATAGGAATATTTGTTCACGTGAGATAACAAACGATGGTTCAGTGACATGTAACATATTTCATATTTACATCATCGATGTTTACCACATCAATGACACAACATATCAGTTAAGATTAGACTTGTCAAGCAGGTCGGGTAGGTTAGGTCGTCTCGGGCTCGAGTCCATTACGGGTCGGGTCATTTCAGGTTACGGGTCATGAAATGTTCAACCCAGACCCATATTTAACGGGTTTGGGTCAACCCAATGGGTCAAAGCGTTACTCCTCCATAATTTTAAATGTCATTTACTATTTTTACACATTATTTAAGAATGATAAAAATATGTAAAACATCATATTTTTTTATTATTTGTTATAATAAATTGATATTTTTTGTTATAATAGTAATATGTATTTGTTATAATAAATTGATAAAAATATGTATAATAGATAAATTGATATTTTGTATAATTTTTATCATCTTTAAAACCATACATGAATAATAAACGACATTTGAAAGTAAACAGATGGAGTATTTTTAATGACTATTTACAAAGTTCCTAAACCTAAAATTGTTATATTACCCTAATAATAGTTATATTATTGAAAAGAAGTAATTAATGTTGCTATAATAGTAATATGTATTTTTATGTACATAACAATTTGGAAGATAATATTCAATCCTAATTATTATTAGTAATAAATTTCAATATTAGGTTAAATTATAATTTATTTATATGTTTATTATCTTAGAGCTTGACCCACGGGTTGATCCAACCCGACCCAGAAATTCGCGGGTTGAACGAGTTCATGTAGCTTCGGGTTGAAATATTTGCGTCAAAACTCACGTTTTACGGATCGGGTTGGATCGGATCACATTTTGACAGGTCTAGTTAAGATATATGTCTCCCACTTGCTAAAAACTCAAATCAAAGAGGTGGCTCACCCACCATCAAGAATCAAATATGTTATGACAATGTTGTACTCAAACAACGACTCTATGACTAGATAGGATTTGATCTTAATATCATTAAATTTACATCCTTTCAAGAACTTAGTATTGACAAACATGGCATTCACAACCTGCTTGTACATTTCGCCACAACCAAATTGTTTATTTTCAGGAGAAACATGGGCATTCACAACCTATAGTTATGACACCCACTTGTACATTTCGCCACAACCAAATTGTTTATTTTCAGGAGAATCATCTTAAATAAGAACAGTTTTTTTAATCGGTGTAGTGCATATATACCACGAAACTATACCAAGGAAGTGATCACGAAGACCTTTACCCAAAATGCCCTTATGCCCCTCTATACAAGAACTTGACGAGGGTCTCCACCTCTCCTCAAGAGTCCCCACCACTACTCATCAACCTGTTACCCACCTCAGCTACGTGAGTACTCTCTTACACCACTGCTTCTCCTTGAGTGTTTTAAACTTGCACTTAACGGATAAACGTGACTTGCAAGCTCTGATAATTTTAAAAATACAAGCTCTTGGCATCACATTGTTCATTACAGAATAGAACCTAGCAAGCCAAACATGTTACACAAGAGCACTAAACACCCCTAGCTTACATTGAAAGAGTGTTGAGCTCTGCACTTTCGGTGGTTCCCTAGCAAACCATAACAGCCATTCCTCAACAGTGCTGAAGTCTCTACTGTATGCCAACCCACATCACACTCGAACCATAACAGCCATTCCTCAATAGCTCCTGAATCTCTCAAACCACATCACACTCGAACCAAATGTGTTTTGTGGTTTCAGGATGAACCTTACAGAATAAGCCAAATGGTATGATGTTGCTCCACTGTGAGAGCCTTTCTCTAGTTTGGAGCTTTCTGTTGGCAGCTAGTCAGACAATGAAGACCCATCCTCCTACATTGCCCCCTGCCAGATCATCTTGCCCCATTCCTCCTAAATGCCTCTCTTGTGCAGGAGCTTATACACCTTAACTTACAACAGGCAAACCTTCCCCTACCATAAGTCAAGTTGGGGGTATCATATACTGATAGGAAGAATCATTCTTCCCATCTATACAGCTCCTGTATAGATGTGGAGTTCGGTCATTATTCTAGTAGCTTGAAGAGAATGGGGCCTCAAAAGTTATCATAGAATAAAATGGGCATCACTGTTAAGGCCTAAGGATATCTTTTTATAAACAAAAGAGAAGATAAAACATGAGAATGGCACCTGATGAGGAGTTTGATCAATACTAGACTGCTCTTGAAATTTCAACTATCGGCTATATTTGCGGTTTCCCTGAATATGCATTGAATCATAGTGCTCACAATATAGCTTTCCTAGTATCGGGTTGCATATTGAATGTTGTTACCAACAATATAAAATTCATCTGCATACAAGAATCTGAAGTTGAATTACAGAAGCATCAATGGATCCCTTGTCTTCATATTCAATGAAACGGTCATCCACTCGACCTAAAGAAAACCAAGATTAGCAATACACCTACCTCTAGTGTCAATGTAGTGAATAAGAGAGATAAAAAAATATTACAAAGAATAAGAGCTAGAAAAAGCATATTGAATGAAACCTATGTAGCCCTTGCAAATTAGTTTGGATGTCCGTCACATTTTTATGATGCTCTACAGACACAAAGAAAGACACTAACATATATACCATACTCCACACAAAATATTGGGAGATAACTAATGAAATAATCATTACTCATGCATTAGCATGAAGGATTGACAAACACACGACATAAATATAAACAATTGAGAAAATCTTAGACATGTAGAACATTCAGCAAGAAAAGCCTCATGAAAAGCACAGAAGCAAAGAAAGCGTAAAATTCAATAGTTCATCTTAAAAGGAATAACCACCTCAGCAAATGAAAAATTCAAGGAGAGGGTTTCAATTTGATTCAGAGTTCATAAAATTATGTGAGTAAGAAGAATCAATCAAAATAATAAGGGGAAGAAAATTGCTAGATACCTAGGGGCTAGGGCCAATGTTCTAAAAATCGCGCCTAGGCGCTAGGCGGGAGGGGACCTAGGAATTTTTAAGCCTAGGCAGATTTCCGCCTAGAGGGCTGTCTAACCCCGCCTAGGCGCCGCCTAGCTCGACGATTATTTAATTTTAGCTTTTGGGCATGTGATTAGTCAACTTAGGGTTTTTTTATCCCCCAAGTCGAGATATATTTGCTTTTGAGTCAAATCTATGGTTTTGAATTTTAGGAGTTTTAGAGTCATTAGTCGGACGCATACTTTTGCGTTTATCTACTTAAATGTTAGTTAAGCACCACAAATTTGGGTTTATGAGTGATATTATGGATTATTATTACATTATATGAATCATTGACATGTGTTATACGTTAAAAGAGGAGGAAATAATCAAGTTTGTTCTAAAGTCCGCCTAGGCGCTAGGCGGTCACCTGCCGGCCTAGCGCCTTTTAGAACATTGGTTAGGGCTATACAATTTCACTCAAGCAAATGCTATTTCTAGTATATTTGATATGTTAAAGTTCATTTTATAACATTCCAATCTACAATGGCTACCTCCCGCCATCCGTGGTACCAAAGAGATGAACTTTGAAATATCAAATAAGAGGCTACCTTCCTCCAGCCGTGAAAGAATATTAGTAAACACATATCTGATTGGGAATTGGCAAAAGTTTATTAGGTTCATACAACGTTTATAAAATTGACGTTCTTTTTTTATAAACTTGAGAATTGATAAGCATTTAAATTTCTCCAAAAGTTAACATGAAATTTATAGTTCAATTGGAGGGGCAAGCTAAAAGAATAGGTTCATATAAATTTTAAGTTATTTATCATTCAACAATCTGTGTTACGTACCAAGCGAAAATCTAAGCTTTTATATCTCCTCCTCTTTTGCTATAAGAACTGGCAAGACTTTTTTAGAGTTCATCACTACAAGATTAGTATCATAACAGCAAGCCATTGGCATCATAAGCGTTTATTCATACTCCAAAATAAGTATCATAACAGCAAGCCATTGGAAGTGTCTTCAGCAGAGAGAGGGTAGATTAATCAGAAAAAAGACGAAGAAATTTTAAAAAAAAATCTAGAGCACTCAATGAAAGTGGTGTGTACTACCCATAAGGGAAGAAACATTTCATTGAACGCCTAAAATTGAAGATTTTTTAAACTAAAAAAATTCTAAATCACATCTACCAATTATCAAGATTCACATCAATTCCTCAAAACCTAAATCAAAGTCAGCACTAAGCAACTGTAAACACTTGAAAAAAGGGAAAACTTACAAATGTTGAAATTTGCCATCGGAAGGGCGGCCTGGAGGAGGGGAGGGGTGCTTCGCTGGATAGGAAGGCCACCCATATCTCGAGCAAGGACAAACCAATTGGTGAGAGTTGGCTCAGGGAGAATTTGCTGCCTAGATCTCCCTTGTGTGCAAGTATTGGCTTGGGGTGGAAGGCCTCACGCGAACCTCCTTGCGCGCACTCACACTGAATCTCCTCTTCAAATTCCTCCACAGGTTCCCCAACTTGACCACCTTTGAGTCCTCAACCCTAATCGACAACATTGAGGTCCTCTCCCTCACCAGCTACTACCCCAAAATCAAACCCCTAAACCTCAATTTTGGGGGCGGATTCCACAACTGTTTGGGTTCCGATGACATCAGCAATCTAGGTTTGTACGCAATTGCCAAATAGTGTCAAAATCTCATGACCCTATTGCCACCGGCCATGAGACTCATAGAGATGGTGGAGAATGTGGGAGAACACCAAGCCTATTGTGACATTTTGGTTTCTTATTATTGTTTTTAATTGGACATGTAGCTCAATAATTTACACTTTGTTTCACCTTTAACAAGTATTAGGGGTGGATAAGACAGCGTGCCAATTAATCATCCATGAATTTGCCTCTTTAGAGAGTTCATATGCGTGTCTGCCTTGGTGAGAGTATCTTCCTGTTTTATTTGGCTTTGCCCTCTTCCCAGTTCAATCCAAAGAGGCTAAGACCTCAGTTTATCCTTTCGATTTCTATGTGCTTATGTGTGATTGATCCTAGATAGACCTAGTCCAGAATCTTTTGTCTATCAAATTATCTCCTAGGAGAGAAATTTGAATTCATACGACTTGTGAAAATTCTACAAACTATGAATTCAGCAACCCTAGAATATCTATTGCACTTCAAGAGCAAAACTAAGAACTCAAGATACCACTAGGAGCCTATAAATAAAGAACAAAAAAAAATCTTGTAAGCAGAGAAAAGAAGAAAGTGATCTTGCAATCCAAAAAATTGTGAAAAAAACAAGTACCTTAACCAATCTATCATGCATAGTATGAGTACCTTAATCAACCTTCATCCAAGTATACAGGTTTGGAACACATCACAAGCTCACCTAAACATATGGAGTTGCGAATGACATTAGATTAGCATATACAAAATTTGTGCCGCCAAACTACCTCCTTTTATCTGGAGAAAGAAACACAGTATTGTTCAACAAAAGAGAACACAGAATATACATATATACATCTGTTTGATGGACAAGATCTGTCAGATTACTAAACACAAGGTAATCAGCATTGCCTTCACAGGAAAATCATGAATCATATGAAAAAGAACTGTCAAATGTTGCAAAAAGGTCACGTGATCCAACACTGTCTAGACCAGAACTCCATTCAGCATTTTTAATTACTAGAGATTGTTATACACATAAAAACACTGAAGAGCACAATAGTTTCTCCTAAAAAGGTAAGCCAAGGGAAAATTTCTCACAAATGAAAATTCCTGACTTCAGATTCTATCACTTAAAACATAAGGTAAGTTCCAGGTACCCTCACTCCCCTTTCAAGAAATGACTGGGAATTTTCTACATATTCAAACCTTCACCTCGCTGCTCACTTGCTTTTTGTATTTCATCGCATAACCCTGCATTGAAAGATTTACTGTCAAGTGCAGAAAAAGGTCTAATGACACTTGGATGTTTGAATGCCATGTAGCAACTCTTACCTCAAGAAGTTTTAATATTTTTGTCTGTGAGGATGAAAGATATTGATTAATCTGTTCCACACTGGCTGGAATTTGATTTGCCTGCAAGCTATTCACAATCTTGTCCTCTGCCTTTTGAACTATAATTTTGAAAGCATCTTTTGTCAAGGCACCCTCATGCCACATAGGCCTCAACAATTTTTTGACAAATTCTACAAGTGCTGCTCGAAAATGTTTCAGTGACTTGGACTCCCTATAAATAGCTTCATATTCTGCAGGATCCGCCTCCATGTCACTATCTTGCCATCCCTTATCTACTTTTTTCTCAATCCTGTTTTCATGGTTAGTAACACATTCCACATCTTTAGGCATGCTGGTATGAACTTGTGTATCAGTAGCAGAAGCTGCAGCTGAATCTGCTTCCATCATAGGAATATCTTTTTGATTACTATAACTTTGCCTTTTATCAGAATTCCATGAATATGATGTACCATGTTTTAATGACCCAACACCAGGAGAAGGCTTGACAGAAATGTCCTTAAGAGGTAGCTCAATACTATCGCGTATAGGATCGTATTGACTTCCAGGAGATGACGTACTCAATGAAGGACCAGAAAAAGATGGTCGAAAAGGGGCAGATGGCTCCCAATTATATGGAATGAATTTAGACATATAACCATAAGTGAATCTTGACTCCGTTGAAAGACAGGCACGATATGATCTTTCCATGCCAGCACCTGAAGATGAAACCAAGGATGACCTAAAGGCATCATCTCCCTTATCTCGAGTGAAGATCTTAAGAGGACCAAAACAATCCTGTCTCAAAGAAGAGTGACTAGAATTACTTCTCCAGTCAGACATATGGGAGTGATTGGTAGAATAACCCAAAACTGATACACTATGATCATTGAGCATGTCTTGCCTAGGCATCTGTGATGTTTCCTCCATACTTGTGTGATGCGAGAATCTATTGTCTGCATGACAGCCAAGTGATAAACCAAAACCCCTCAACCCAGATTCATGCTCGGATAAGCTATGGTGGGCTTCTGAATTGCTTCTACTGACTATTGGCATATATGACAAGCTATCTTGTTTTAGTACACCTCCTATTTTGTCCCTACCTGAAATGATGAATCCAGAACTATGTGGAGAAGAAGTTGATTCAGCAAGCCCTCGAGAACCTGTTAACCCAATATACCTATTAGAAGCATCAAACTAAATAAGGCTAACCAGAAGTATGAACATTAAGTACCTCCAGAATTTTGCAAAGCAATATCTCCCCCAAGTTTGTGGCTGGTATTACCCGTATCATCTCTTTTATGAAGGAACTTACATGAACTCCCTTTAATACACCAACCTTTAGCAAAAAATTGACATATGATAGCAGGTCTTTTCTCTATATTCTTGATATCAGTGTCAGGGGACACACTCCTAGGCCTTGTGAGTGGGGCAGAATATCTGGGAAACCCATCATTTTTCAGTAATTCATGGTTTGAGCAATAATGTGGCAAAGGTGCAAAACGAATTGATATGCAGAAGAACAAATAAGCTCAAACCAATCAGCTAACCTTGTTCCGCTGTTGCTAATCCCATCCATTGGCTGAAGATCTGATTGGAGTGATTGCTCATCTATTTCCTTAGAATCAGAAACAGTGTTTGCGTCTCTATGGATGTCTCCTTTCAATGAACTTTCTACAGTGATTTCCTTCTCAGTAAAACGAGGGACTTGACTGTCCATAACATCCATAAGCTTATCTAGTTTAGCACCAATATCTCCAGAACAATCTTTCTCTTGGAAATCAATGGGGGCACTCTTCATTGCCTGAGCAAGATCAACACCTTTATCACCTCCAGCGTGTACTTCAAGTTGGCAACCATCAGACACGACACCATCTTTTCTGGCACTTTGATCATCATTGTCTAACTCATCATTCCTAATCGATCTTTCAAATGGGCCAGAGCTTTTATCATGATCAGTGCTACCTAATGCATAATCAGAATTTGGTGGAACCATTGCTTCAAGATTTATCATAGAATTTGAAAGGTTTGACCCTGAGCAGTCATCATGCCTTTTGGCCAACAAGTCTTGGCTAGCATCTACAAGAGAGGAAGACAGCAGAACAAATACACAAGTCAGACATCTTTTCTAAATCATGTTCTTCAAAAGTAACCTTCAATGGAGAGAACCACCTTAAATATCCATTAACACATATTTCTCCATACACTTGAATATTGGTTATTGATTCACCAGAAACCGCACTACTTGTTAGCATAAGAAGTAGCTATACTCACATCATAGACCATCATATCACACTAGCATAGACCATCATATCACGCTAGCCTATCACCAGTGTTCTAAAAATCACGCTAGGCGGATGGGTACCTAGGAATTTGCAGGGCTAGGCAAGTCTCTAGGCAGAGGAAGTGACTAGGTTGGTTTCGGGGCGCCTAGGCAGTCCTGGGCTAGGGTATTATTTACATTTTGCTCTCTCCCCTCACTAGACTGAAGACACATAACCACCTAGGTGGCGCCCGCTCTAGGCGAAGCAAGCGACTAGGCAGATTTTGGGGCACCTAGGCGGTCCTGGGATAGGGTCTCTCTCCTCACTCAAGACACAAGATCGCCTAGGTGCTAGGCAGCCGGCTTTTAGAACACTGTCTATCAAACATTCTTCCTTGAAATAAACTGCACACGGCCAAAGCTTCATTGATAAGTTCCTCTGTGGAGATCTCTTAAGGTGAAAACATTGTCTACATTCTCAGCGAATCATCCCATCCATAAGCTCCTATGTACGCATGTAGCTCTTTTTGGGACACTGTGATTGAACATCTTTAGTGTGTCAAAATGCCCAAAGCATGCTAAATTGTCTTCTAACATGCCTTCATGAAAAGGCACAGCCCAGTGTTTAGGTTGGGAAGACTTGTGCATTATCCCTGAAGTGTGCCAAAGGTGGGAGCTTGAACATTGCTCCAAGCAAATTTCAACCCCAATTTTTGTGTGAGCATTCCTACTCCAATATGTTTCTTGCAACAACAACAAAAATCACTTAAGGGGCAGTCCCTTCACCCAGCCAACGCTATGTTTTACATTAGCATTTCAAATAGTCAAATGCTTCTTCAGGATGGAAACACACCAAAGGGAATGCTCATGTGCTTCATAAGATGAAAATGATATGGATTTGCAGAAGTCGGGTATGGATCCTTTCTAGAGAATTAGATGGGCTTCTTGAGAAAATGAATTCCAAAAGTATTGGAAAAATCTAATCTATCAATCATAATTTACAGCATGGGCAAAAGGTACCAACCAGGATCAGTTAGTGAAGGACTCTGCAAAGTTGAACTAATGTTTTGCTCCCAAAAATCAAATATAGTCTTATTACTGATACTGATATATCTATAATAATTACACATCTAATTTGCAGGATTAGTTTGATGGGTCCTTTTTTGTTTAAACTGAAGTAATTTTCTTTTAAGATTGTAGACCTCATTTTTTAAGGCTCTTTTTTTATACCATACTTTTTTATAACTGATAATTTTATAGCATTTGATCATCGCTCTTTCTAACAAAGAGACACTGAGGTGAGAATATGAGGCAAAACAGATGATGATATAGAATTCAAAGACACTGTGAGGACTGAGCAGGACAAGAGAGAGGCCAAAGAGAAAGATGAAGCAAATCAAGAGAACAACACATAACTCTAACAACATAACTAATCCTTCATCAAAAAATTACGAGCCAAAGCTAGCCTAACAGAATGGGCTAGTGTATACAAAAGGCGTATATACACCATCATCTTTCAGAGAAAGCCAATCCCCATGAAAAGATTTAGTGGAATTCACCTAGTATGTTTCTTCCATTGGTGAAAACATATCTAGTAGCTGTTAACCAAGGGATTCTGGAAGGTTGAAAGTACAGATTACAACTCTTCAAATTATATGACTCGTCAATCATGCAATTGATTTCTTAACAAGATTCTTCGAACCCTCCAGTGCTAGTAACTAGATAACCTTCAATATTCACCAAATGGAGAGGATTTCTTGCAAACCCAATATGCATAAGAGCTCTGAACAGAAGTCACAAGTTTGTTGTTTGCAAAAATGCAAAGTCAAACTCTATGAATTGACTTTCTACGCTCTATTCATCTAAGAATAAGTGTTTTGTTAGCCACACGGTAAGCTTCTCAATCATGATAAGACAGCAGCGTACATTCTAGGGTTCAACTAATATTGTACAACACAACTACACAAGCCGTAATTCTTCTGGCTTCAATCCATGCTTATCCCAATTGGGGGTCAAATTGGCAGCAAAAATTCTAAAGCTATCAAGGATGCAGAACAAGACAGATCGGCAGGACTAACCGTAGAACACAAAATTCGCATAGCAGGATAACACAATTAAAATAGGAGAACGAAATTTGAAAAAGCTTCCGATAATCCGAAAAGGAAATTAGGTTTTGGAAATATAATATACAATCGAATGTTGAAAAGGCATTACCTTGGCTTGGGGCTGCAATTGGTGAATCGGTAGTGGCGATACCTCTCTCCTCCAGAAGAGGTTGCTGTTGTTCCTCCTCCTCCTCCTCCTCCTGAAGACGCTGCTGTTGTTCGTCCTCATCCTCGTCTTCTACCTCTTCCTCCAACTCCTCTTCTTCAACCTCTTCCTCCGATGGTTCCTCCCCAGGGTCTTCTTCTACCTCTTCCTCCTCCAGGTCTTCATCTAGACCTTCTTCCTCCAATTCTTCTTCTTCTTCTTCTTCTTCTTCTTCTACGGGGTCTTCTTCTTCTTCCACGGGGTCTTCTTCTTCGGGGTCTTCTTCAACGGGATCTTCGTCTTCTTCAACGGGATCTTCGTCTTCATAGATTTCCTCCTCAACCTCAATCTCCTCCTCGACTTCAATCTCCTCCTCGACTTCAATCTCCTCGTACTCGTACTCCTCGTCGTCCCCGTCCTCCTCTTCAATCCCGCCGGAGCATTTTGAGTCGGAGTAGAGTGGCCTGACGGATTGATCGGCGCCGGAGGTTGAAGATCGGTAGCGATCGGAGGACGTCATTGAAAGGTAATCCAAAGGGGAGAAACTCAAAGCGGCAGGGCTGGGTGCCTGGGTCTGAGAGTCGAGTCCGACGGGCCAACACGGTTACATTATCAAACAATTTCACTCCTATGAACATTTTGGTCGCATCAACTCATCAAGTACTCTTGTCCAGCTACAATAAAATCAATTTTACATGATTAAATTTTATAAATCTATATTTAAACGGGAAAAATATACTAAATATCACTAATCAATTAAAAGTATTCTTACTAATCAAAAATAAATAAAAGTATTCTTAATTCTTAATTATATCAATTAGTAATCTACTTATTTTGGGTTGGAGAACACCGTCACTAAACACATCTTCGGAGGTTGAGAAACCCTTTTTCGGAGCCCGAGAAACCCCTCAGAGATCGATAATCTACCTCGTCGGACCAAGGCCTAGATTTCTCAATGCTCGCATGTAGGCCTATAGGCCTTGGGGTTGGTGTTCCCATTCTCTCAACGTACTCATAAAACGTCTCCCTTGGAGATTTCTCAATGCTCGAGATCTCCTTCTTCACCTTGCTACAATGGGTGGCGGGAAAGTACTTGTGCAAGAATGCTTTTTTTATCTCCACTTAAGTAGTAATGCTTTCAATAGGCAGGTAGTATAGCTAGTCATTGGTTGCATCCCTCAGAGTGAATGGAAACACCCTCAAAATCATCTGATCCTCGGTCATGTCTGTAAATCGCAGACGATTGCATACAACAGTAAACTCCGCTAAGTGCTTATTCAAGTCTCCTCTATTGGAAGCTTGATAGTATATTTGACCAACTAGTTTTGTACTCGAACTTGGAACTTTCAGGGAGATCAGGGAGTCTTATCGCCAATCATAGCGATGTTAGATTTGACTCCTCCAGATCCCGCAGCGTCCTCCTAGAGGGGTCGGTTGTCGCCGATCCTGCATTATCATCGTTGATGATCTCTTCCCGATTGTCTACCATCTTACTTCTTGAATATCCCTTCCTCAACTTCGAGAGAGTTCTTTCAATTTTTGTATCTAAAGGCACAATAGAAAGAATAGTAGCACGGGTGTGGACCATCGTCGTCTCTCTGTGCTTTCAACTCGTCTCATCTCGGCTTCCTCGTGGACACTCCTCCAGGGCTCCAGGGCTCCAGGGCTCCAGCATTGATATCATCATTTTTTACGTGTTATAGGTTATATTTTATAGTCGTTTTATGTCATTTTATATGTTTTGCGTGTCTTTTATATAGTTTTTTGTTTCGTTTTTAGAATAGATATCTACACTTGTGTTTTATTTGTTTTTAGGTGATTTGGAGCTTGTTTGATGTCATTTTGGAATCACGATGAAATAAGATTCCTTAAAGTCAAGTTTGAGATGTTCATGGATGTTGGAAGAGCCTTGCATAACGGTCTCATGTGCTAAAAATCAAGCTAAGAAGAGCTTATTGTCGAATCGACGTTTTTTGAATGTCTCGGTAAAATGAGTCATTTGAGCTCCACAAAATTTGGATCGAGTCATTCTATAGCTTGTTGGAAAACGGATTCAAAGATATACAACTTTCACGTTGAACACTTTTGTAAATTTGGCCTGAAACATGGAAAATGAGTCAATAAGTTGATGTCAACTCAAAGTTCTGACCCAAAACTTACAAGTATTGACTCGATACCTTCACATTCCGAGCACAAATCTAACCTTATTAGCTCAAATAAGTACATTAAGAAGGTACATATTAGATCGAATAATCGATATAATATAAAAAATTTGTCGTATTGAGACGAGTGTCAAGCCAACACATTTCATGAAATTGTTCGTTTGGAAATTTTTACAAAAAGACAGAGCAGTGTCGCGAGGAGGTAGAAGAACTTTCATCTCGCACGACACCTAAGTGAAAAAAGAAAGAAGAACGCAAAGTATCAACTTGATATTTAAAAGTGCTGACTCGATGCCTTTCTTTTCCACATTAATTTCTTCGAGATTTGGGTGTATGATAATACATATTTTGTATAGGGATTCTTGATAGTTTTAGGGTAATTTAGGTTGTATTAGATAGGAGTTTAGTGTTAAGTCGCTTCTTTATTCCTTTTCCATTCGAAGTTCAGAATCTACACTTTTTAATGTTAATTCTGCAAATTGATGAACCCGAAATCAAAGAGATGGTGATGGATCCTAAAGATAGCTTAGGATGGCTTGGAGAAGAAGAGAAAAGACCAAAGAAGTAATGAGAGAGAAGTCAAGTGAAGAAGACAAGAGAAATACTAAGAACGTTGAGGTAGTGCCTGCCCAGGAATCGTAGGCGCCCGCCGAGCCAGGAGCATGCATGAAGAGCTGAAGCACTCGCCAAGGAGTGGTGCCCACCGACCTTGTATGGGCACCTGCCGAAGCAGGATAGCTACGCAGAGTAAGGTCCTTATCTAAAGGAGATTCTTTCCTATCATTTGAAGATCTTGCTTGGCCTCTAAGGACGATGCCACTAGTGTTTCTCAACCGATTTCAATGCCTATAAATACCCCATTAGACTTAGGGTTTTCAACATTAAGAAACACATTCATACGACAGATCACATACACAATTCAGATCCACTTTTATTAGTTTTATGAGGTGAGCCATGCTGGACTAACCTCGTTTTTATAGTTTTGCTTGCATTTCAATATAATGGTTAAGGACATGTAAGGGCTATTGTATTATGTTTCTTTGATTCATATTTGAGATATGCATTATGATTATTTCAATTCTCTTTGTATTGACATTGCATAAGTGTTGTTTGTATATCTTAAGAGACCATTATGATGGATTTGTATCATGCTAGGATTATAGCTCCATTCCACTATTGCGGGCCTTAATCTATTAGTAGCCAACATGTCATGTTGCGATGGATATGGACTCATATATGATACTGAAAGAGGATTGATAGGTAAAGGTTAGTTTTTCTAGTGGAAGCTATAATTGAAGATGAGAACCAAGTGACAAGTCGAATATACGGGAGACATAATGTTTATTTACTAGGTGTTAGAGATTTAATGCTACTCGCCCCAATATGTAAGAACAAAACGTAACAATAAAATGAATCGAAAAGCTCCAAGTTTGACAATCGATCGAAAAGCACAGTGAGGGATGTGGTAACAAACCACCCAGTAGCAGAACCAAACAAAGTAAGGAAAAAACAAACTTGCAATAACTCCCCAGTAGTAGAACTAAATGAACAAGGAAACAAACCAAAGCAGAAAGCCCCCAAACAACAATCACATGCTCAAACAAACAAAAGAAGACTACAACAACAACTCCCTAGAAGCATCTCCAAATGCGAAAAAGAAAGGAACGACAAAGAGCTGACCACTAAAACTAAAGTAGCAAAAGAGGTAGCCTCACGGGGAACCCAAATAAAATTTAGGTTCTCCGTCTGGAGAAGACAATGTACACAACAGTTACCAGATCAGAAGGAAGGAAACCGAGCCTAGAAATAGAAAAACAACCCTCACCAAGCACTCTCTCGACTCTCAAACTAGCAAAACCTAACACACGAAGAAGAAGGGTACCCTTGCCGGAACTACAACCATAGAATGACTTTCAACAGGCCGAAAGAAAAAGGAAGAAGGAGACCACACACAACCCTCGAAGAGTAACGACACAAATAAACTGGGAGCTCAATGATAAGGACGAACATGAGCAGCTCCCATAACTTAAAAAATCAAAATACACTTACATAAATAAACAAAAGGAGCAAATATGAGAGAAAGGTGTGAAGAGACGACAAGACCCGAAGATAAAAGCGAAAGGATGACACTTAAACCACTAGAAAAGCAAGGAACACCCAAAACCTCTGAGTCGGAAATAAGGAATTGGAATAATAAGAATCCAAGGAGAAGCAAACGATCCAAACCTTAAGCAATTAGAAGGATACCCTCAAGAAATGGAAGGCCCTAGACTAAAAGCGAGACCATTTTTTTAATTTTGGAAGATAGATTAGAGAAGAGAAGTAGATTTGGGCTTAAATCTCATGCAAGGCCATAAGATCTATGGACGAGTGGATTATGATGGGAACAATAGTAGATTTGAGAGATATGAGGAGGAGGAGAGCCGTTGAGGAGGCGGTGCCGCCCCTCACGACTAGAAGCCTACGTTTTCTAATAAAGTTCCACCAACACTTTTTCCTTGTAATATTATGAATTAAATGTCGTAGAGTCAAGTGGAACAAAAAGAAATCAAAGCAAACAAGTGAATTCAATGAAGAGAAAAGATACCCCATTTGTTTCAAAATAAATATCGTTTGTCTTTTTCTGCACGCTTTTTGAGGAGGTAAAAAAATTATAAAATTTTATTTTTTTAATAATTTAATACTTGGTAGTCATAAGTATAAACTTATAAAAGTAAATCCATTAAAAAAATAATATTTTATATAGTTTTTACCTCCTTAAAATATATGCAGAAAAGTCAAACGACTTTTATTTTGTTTGACTTTTATTTTGAACAATTTCATCTATATACATATACTAAAACCGGTGCATTGGTGCCTGCGTGACGGCGCGTGAGTGAATCTGCTTACGTGGCGGCGCGTGAGTGCGTCTCGCAAAGCTTTCTCCCGTCAAAAAGGAAATCTAATAAAAATAATTATTTTATTTTACCATTAACACATATAATTGGATAGATGGAATATCTTATAAAAGAGGAAATATTATATAAGGAAAAAACTATATCAATATAATTAAACGTAGTAGTAGTAATAATAAAAATAATTAATAAAACTAATTTTTATAGTCATAATTACCAAAAATATTAATAGATAAATATTTAATATTTGATAGGTGCTATTTTATTTATATTTAGATTATTTTTGGTGGAAAGAATTATTTATATCAAAATCAATCATTTAATAATTGTTATTTTATATCTATCTATATTATTTTTTGAGGCTAAAATAAATAATTAAAATATTATATAGCCATATATGTAGCCACAATCCATCCTCACATAGATATTTTAGTAAACTAATGTAATAACTATATACTACATATTTAATAAAAAAGAATATTACGGAGTAAAATATTTTTAAAAATCAACTATCTAATTAAATTACATGAGATTTAATTAACCATAGATTAGGACAAAAAACCTTTTACGTAAAACCTTATAAATGTGAATTTTATTTATATTTTGAGAGAATCTAATTAAAAGATATTTAGATTATATATAACATGTGGAACTAATTTTATTTATATTTATATTAATTTTTGAAGGACAAAATAATTTATATTTAGATTTACGCATTCCCCGTACACGGGACGGGATCTATACTAGTTATAGGAATATAAGCCGAGAAAGGTTCAACCGAGTGGAGGCGAGGGAAAGATTACCGTCAACCAAAGGAAACTACTTTCTTTAGAGAGAGGAGGAGGATACATTTGTAGTTTTGTACATGCCATGACTATTTTGGTAAAAAGATTAAAATTGTTGCTGTCCGGGATCGAACCGGAGACCTTCAGTGTGTAAGACTGACGTGATAACCACTACACCACAGCAACTGTTGATATCAGTTTTTACATAAACCTATATTTATACGCGTACATTGTGTATAAATTATACACCACCCACCTCCATACACGGAAAATGTGAAACAGAGCTCTGCCACCAACAGAAGCCAGATGAAAATTCTAGTCGCTCACCTCTCACAGTCTCATCCCCTCTTCCCATTTCAAGCCCTTCAATGGCGGAAGCCTACCTCCCACGGCCTACGCTTATTGCGCTTCCCGGTGTCAGCGCCGAGGTGCGTGGCGGCTCCATCGCCAGCCGACTCCGCGCCTTTCAACGGCTGGGATGATTTGCGGCTTCGAGTCACCCCGGGACACTTGGGTGAGTCTAATCTGCTCCGTAGCTATTTGAATTCACTCGGGATTGACAATAAAAAGTATATGATTGTGTATGTACTCGGATTTGTTTGCGCTTTGGCGATTTCCAGGGTTAGGGTTCCGTCGATTGTTGTTGTTCCCGCTGCTGTTATTGTGTTTGCAATTGGCTTCTCTTTTGGGGCTCTTAATGCCCGGGCTCGTGGTCCCAATTCCAGTGGGGGTAAGAGGAAATCGAAGGGGGAGGAGGATTTGAAGGTTTCTGGTGACAAATTGAGGAATTTGTTGAAATTGTTTGATGATTTTGATGGTAGGAATACTAAGCTGAAGGATCATATTAGTGAAGCTTTTCAGAATCAAAGATTCGGAGTTGACGATTTGAAAGGCTATGTGGATGCTGTGGAGCTGATGGGGTTGTGTGTCAAGAAAGCTAGAGGTGTTGTTGAAGAATGTGTTGATTTCGATTCTTTAGAGGAGCATGAGGTGGAGAGGAATTCGAATAAAAAGGCAAACAGGAAAAGGAAAGAGTCCGGGGACAACCGCTTCAATTGGTTTCAGCTGGGTTTCGGGTTTTTCCAAGATAATGCAGCTGGTAGTATGAAGTCTATTAGGAAAAAAGAGGGGATAAAACTTGAATCAAAACAGACGAATAATCTACCTCGGGACGATTTGATTGGTTCATTAGATGAGGAGAGAGTGATGAAGTCTAAATATACTAATAATGCTAGGATACCAAATAGGAGGGATTCAGACAATGCTTACTCCTATCGACCTTTGGATTTTAATGGAAAAGGAAGGTTAGATTACGAAGGAGAAAAAATTGATGGAGTTTCACGGAATGGGAGTTTCAGCATGGAGGTGAACAAGAGCAGAGAGCTGTCACAGAGCCGCATAAATGAAAGATTTATTGATAGTGGTGGTAAGGAGCTTAATTTCCATAACAATAGATTAAGGTTCACAGATGAACAAAATATAACATTTAGAATGTCAGAGTATGATGAAATTGGACGAGGGTTGTCTCATGATCCTTTTGATGATGATGATCTAGTGTTTAGCAGCCATCAGATGAATGCTGCCTCAAGGAATGCCAAATTGCATCATAATTTTAGTGGAGCCTTTGAGTCTCCTCAGTATGGATCAGAGGGAGCATATGAAAATTACAATAAATGTTATGGGGATAAAACAGATACAGAAGTTGATCTTGTTGAAAATAATGACCAGTCTACACAGGAGATGGAATTTGTTTCTTCTTCATCTTCGGTTATTTCGGATGATATTCTGTTTGACAAGTACCTTACTGAAGCTCACAGTCTTCTTAAACAAGCCAAGGATTGTTTAAGGGTTAGAGATAATGAAATGCATGTGGATCAAATGTTACATAAATCTACGAAGTTACTCTCAGGAGCTCTTTCTTTGAAGCCTATGAGTCTATTGGCAACAGGTCTACTGGGTAACACTTACCTACTTCGTGGAGAGCTGAAGCTTAGATTTAGTCAGGAGTTGCGGTATCTTCTTTCTGAAAGCAATGATTTGAGTGTTGATAGGTGGAAGGATGAGCCACTGCTATCTAAAGATAAAATTGTGAGCCGTCTTATAGACGTGTGTGGAGAGTGTGAAGAGCTTCTTGTTGAAGCTGGAAGGAAATACAGAATGGCCGTATCTATTGATGGAAATGATGTCCGAGCCTTGTATAACTGGGGGGTAGCACTCTCATTTCGTGCCCAACTGATTGCTGATATTGGACCAGTAAGTGATGCTATAGGGTAGAGCTTTCTGTTTGAATTTACCTTACTTATTTTCAGTTGACAACATTTCGTTCCCAAACTATTAAATTTTCTACTGTGGATGGAATTTGATTTTTGATTTTGTTTTCTTCTTCCAACTATTAGGAAGCAGCTTCTGATGCTGACAAGTTATTCTTGGCTGCAATTGACAAATTTGATGCCATGATGTCCAGAAGCAAAACTTGTGCACCGGATGGTAAACATAATATATTGGACTTCCATATTCTGATTTAGTGTTTCTGCCACATTTACCTGGTCAATCAGCTAATAATAAGATTTTTAAAATATACTGGAGCAAAGGAGAGAAGGCTCTGTATGTGACCTTTTAACCTGACAAAAAGGATACAGCTAGTAGCTTGTTTCATTTTCTAAAGTAATTATTATTTGTTTATATGTTCAGAGGATTGAATTTCTTTAGCTCTCTCTGCTCCATTTGCTCATTACTTGAAAGTTCAACCATTTCGTTTTTTCACATTTTTGGTGCTAAAAGTTCAACCATTTCTTCAGTTAATTATGATACAATCCCCAAATTATAATTTTTTTTAGGTAGAGAATTTAGTTTATTATCTTGAGAATTAATTGATTCTATTATCTTATATTTTAGGAAATAAATCTTTATATTGTTGGGTGTATTATCTAGTGTTTCCTAATTCTAGAAGATATGCATTATTCTATTAAGAGTAAGTCTAGGTTAGTAGTTGCCTATATAAGGTTTTTAGCTAGAGTCTTTGTAATTAGGAATGATTTTATGAAATCCAAAAAAAACAAAGGAATGATTTTATGAAATAAACCAGAAACGTTGGAGCGTTTTCCAACACCATTCCTCTTGGTGAGATACTTTCCTAAGAGCGGTTTCCTCAAGTGAGATACTCCTTGAGTGGGTTCCAATACTAGATGATGCATCCTCCCAGAAAAATCGCCCTGTCTTCAAGGCGAAACTTCAGAAACTTCCTTCTGGTCTACGTGATATAGCACTTGTTGCATTTCCCTTTGGGCCAAAGGATGATTTTATTGGATGCTCAGTGGCCTTCAGCATAGACAGCATTGAGAGATTGCAGAGCTGTTTAGGGCTCCTAACCTGCTGAGAGCTGGTGTTCTGAGGGCTGGAGATGGGAATATGGATTTGCAGATAGGGAAGATTGGTTTGTGGTTGTAGGAAGGTAGAGTGAGAAGGCAATCCGGATGGGTATGAGAGGGCTGGTGGGTTTGAAGGATTGTTGGGTACTTTTAGGATTTTTGTTTGGGCTAATTCTGCAATCAATTCAGCAACTTCCATTTCCTTGTGTACAAGGACTTCAACCTCTTTTTCTGCAGCCTCCTCAACTTCTTCTGTTGTCACTGCAGCATCCTTATGAGGCTCCTCCTCTGTTGCAGCTTTAATTTCCTCTTCTACCTCAGCCTCCTGAGGCTCCAGGGTTGTTGAAAGCTGTAGTGCGTCTGCAGCCTTGATACTTCAGCACTCAGAAGAGGTAGAATCTTCTGTAATTGAGAGAATATTGAAGCCATTGCTGGGGATCTAATATCAGGATAGGTGTAGGTTGGTGGATATGGTTGATAGTTGTGGTGGTGGTGGTAGAATGAAGGATAAAGGTTTGACATTATCTCACCAAGAGGAATGGTGTTGGAAAACTCTCCAATGTTTCTGGTTTTTTCATAAAATCATTTATAATTGCAAAGACTCTGGCTAAAACCGTGGCAACTACTAACCTAGACTTGCTCTTAATAGAATAGATAATACAGTACATCCTAGAATATAAGGATTTATTTTCTAAAATACAAGATAATAGCATCAATTAATTCTCAAGATAATAAAATAATTTGGAGATTGTATCAGATTAATGAGGAGTTATCTTACCTTGCAACAGGAAAAAAGAGTTCATCAGTAACTGTTTTTGTTTGAAGCTGTATTATTGATTTTTCAAAATCAAGAACCGTGTTTTATCAGTTTGGGTAAAATAGATACTCATCCAAATGAATATTGTGCAAGGAACCAGATTTGAACCATTGACATGAGGATTTTCAGTGATTCAGTCCTCTGCTCTATCAACTGCGCTTTGCAGACCATTCCCTACGCATCATTCAATCATTCTGTTAGAAAACTAATGTCAATTAAAAGGTGCAGGGTATTACAAACTTGACACGAGGATTTTGACTCCTCTGCTTTACTAAATGAGATATCCTGAACATTCCGTATGCAGCATGTACTCATTTTATTAGACAACTGGTCTCTGTGTCAATACGAAAGGTGAAAGGGTATCACAAAGTCCTATCTAGGCCCCTGAGTTTCCTGGATCTTGAAAAGTAGACTTTGAAGGCAAGTCTTAATATGAGTAATGATATGTATTGGGAATCATTTAAATGAGTGGAGTCATAGTAGAAAGTCATTTGTACTATGCAGTAGGTTGAGATATGCCTTGACGCCTTGTCGCTCTGGACACTCTGGACGTTGAGATTGCATGGGTACTCAGTGAATAACTAAAAATCAAACACTTCTTCGGACCAAAAAAAAATCACACTCTTCATATCAGAATAAATAAAGAGATGAATTGACTTTCAAGAGTGAAAAGAGAATCATAAGGGGAAAAATAAAATTTCTTGCATCTCAGTATCATATTTCAGCATTTATCAAGTATGATGTAGTAAATTATAAATATATTGGTTAGAGTTGTGAAATGCCGAATGCTGTAGATTTGAAGTATTCTCTCTTCTGTGACCAAAGATTAGGAAGAGAACCTTGTAGCTGTCTCAAACTTGGATTTTGACTGACTGGTTGCTAGAATACATTGCATTCTTTTTTCTATTTTTTTTTAATAAAAAAGTTCCATGTGTATTGTATCTCCATCTTGAACAAAAAAACAGTTCTTGCATCTCCATCACAAGCCTTGTGGTTGTCTGATGAAACTAGGGTGGCAGGTAGGATTTGTTCATATTTCAAACCTAGGAAGCACGGGTGCATTGTACGGGAATTCACTGGGTAGTTGTTGCATCTTTCAATTTGCTCTTAAAAGACTATTGAATTTGGTGCTTAGGATATGGAACCACTTTAGTTCCTGACCAACATGTCTTCTTGCTGCAGCTCTATATAGATGGGCAATGGTGCTGCAACAAAGATCACGTCTAAGGCCGAGAAATAGCAAAGATAAGGTGAGATTACTCCAGCAGGCAAAAAGGCTTTATGAGGATGCGTTGGAGATGGGCTTTGATAAGCTGCAGGTAAGAGAAGCCTTGTCATCACCTATATACGAGTTCAATCCTGGGAAATGATATTGATGGCCATCTATTATTCCTAGTATTGAAACTCATCCTGGAAACTTGTTCTGCTTATACTTAACACTCCTCTGATAGAGTTTTGACTTGGTTTTGGTGATGAAAACAAAAGGATGTTAGTGAAATGAATAAAAGAATGATAGAAAAAAAACTATAGGAGAGCCAAAACCGGTTAAAGGTCGATGGCTACTGACTGGTGGTTAAATGTTTGTGGTTTGTTATTACTCCACCATACAGAATAATGAACAGTTTCCCTTCATTTTTACTTTCCATCATATTCAGGATTGATGGGCTCCTTCGACGACTTTTCTTATACTACTAGATGCTTGAAAATTTACCTAGCTATCCTGCTGTCTTCACCTAATTGCTAATGCATCTCTGTTTAAGACATGAGTTATTTAAACATTAGAATCTGGACTTCCCAATGAAGCTTTTGGTTACGAGTCATGCCCTGGGAGGGTTCGGGCGCGAACATAGTGGTGTCTGACCAGGAGAGGGAAGTAGGAAAGAACAAGCTTGATTTCGGATATCTTAACAAGGCCGGATGGAGAATCGAGGATGGTCTCTCATTTGTTCTCGTGTATATACTTTGGGCAATTTAGGGTGGTGAGGTGACCCTGATACATAAGTGAAGACGACGTTGGAGCTTGATGCTCTTATGGGATTTTGTACGATGGTTTTTAGTGAAGCTTTTAAAGCGACAACAGGGATAGAAAGGAATATGGTAATTGATGGATGAAGCATTCCACCACTCTGATCCGTTATGCCATCCATCCCCTCTATTCACTTGTTGACCGTTTTAACCTTGTGTGCCTCACCCGTCGTATCCATCACAGAGGGAGATCCTCTAGAATGGAAGCTGACTCGGTTACGCAAGGATAAGCTTAGACCATCTCCAACAACTTCCCTAAAATTTTTCTAAAATGGGAAAACAAAATACATATTCTTCAAATTATTTTTGTTTTAACTCCAACAACTTTTCCATTTCGAAGATTTGGAGAATCATTTAGTTTGGAGAATGCTGCAGATTTAGGGAATTCTCTATATTTTTTCTGTTGCTTTTCCATTTTGGAAAATGCGATGGGAAATCTGTTGGACAAAAAAATACCTTAAAATTCTCCAAAAATTGCAAAATCCCCACAATGGAGAAATTGTTGGAGATGCTCTTACTCTAGGGTAAGGATATGAAATCCAACTTAAAAATATGTTCAACCGCATGTTAGAACATCAACTCATCTCTTACTCTTCTAGAAATTATAAGGACGCCCCTTAAATTACAAATTTCTTCTAATGCCAGGATATTTATTAATTAATATTGCGTTATGATCATGTTCAATAAAGGTTACATATGCACTCATTTATAATTTCCTCTATCCTAAGTTTATATCAATCATTCCTCTTGCAATATGTCAAAAAAAAATTATAAAGGCATTTCCTATTTTAGGAAATTGTTCTGAAAAAACATTATTTTTTATGAATAATAAAATTAGTTTTTTAGACTTTGACAATGGCAGATCCGCTTCAAGATAAGGAACTTTGCATGTGTATCTGCAAGGATATCATTGGTTGGTGGACTAGCAGAGATTAGCCTCTTCCCAATTTTTACTATATAAAAAAATAAGGAAAATTTTTCAAATTATTAAAAAAAACCATTGATTTTCAAATTTGCGTAGTATAAATACATAATTAGCTGCAATTGTCTTACTTCTTTGATCTTTTGGCAGAAAATGGGTCCACAAAATGTCTCTATATGTTATATCTAGATCTAGGGCTAGCTGTGTGTCTGTTTTTGATTGATTGTGTTTACAAGGAAAAATTGATTTTCTATCGTTTCTTCATAGTTTATGGTCCGTTTGAAAAAGGTATATAGATAAAGGATACTCCGGAATATTGAATATGAGTATGAGATATAGAGATCAAGCTATGGGTATTGAGTATGAGTATGAGATTGATATCTATATCTTATATTTGCGGTCTGGAAAGGGTATATAGATATCAAAATTAAAAAAATGAGAGAAAATGTAATAAAAATGAACCAAAAACCTTATAACTTTTGAAAAGTTCAAAATTCGAGAACTTTGCAAGCATGTTACTAATACCACAATATTTCATCAAATACCAAAAGAATATGTTGTAAATATCCAAGTGTTTTGCCAACCTATCAACATACTATCTTCCGAAATGTGCAAAAATAGGGCTAGTAGTACCAATATCTCAATTTGTAGGGCTCGTTCACGAAACCTTATAGCAATAAGCTCAATCACTTTCACGACAGCCACCACTACTCATAGAATGATTTTTCATTGTTCCCCCTTTCTCCTTATCAAATCAAGCTCAAATGTGTCCATTTCTAAAAGGAATTCAAAGCGACAAAAAGATAAGACCACCACTCAACACAATGCCCAAAAACATTAGGCAACAAGCAAAACAACAGATTAGGGAACAAATGCAAACCCTAATTTGAGAACAACAAAAAAATGGTCCTAATTTTCGAACAAATTAAGGAACCCCTAATGTGTCAAACCCTAATTTTTGAATAGAATCCAAGCAGATGCATTAGGGTTCGAAAATTTCGAATCGAACAGATGCATTAGGGTTCAAAAATTTCGAAAAAAAGGCATTAGGGTTCGAAAATTTCGAAGAGACTTCACACAACACAAATTCGAAGAGCTGCAAAGGAAAAAGTTCGAACAGATGCAAGAAGAAAATTGAAGAAGGCGAAGGAGAAGGATGAGGAGAAGAAGAAGAAGTACCTTCGATGTTCAATCGCTCGTACGCCGCTCAGTCGTTCAAAAGAGATGCCTATAGCCCCCAATTTTTACAGTTATCCAAAAGTGAAAAATACTATAGAATTAGTATAGGGGATATAGGATTAATATCCATATATCAATTTGGATAAATATACTAAACATGGTATATAAATATTGAACCTTCTATACCCACAGACTATACCCATCCCAATTTGGATAAATATATCAAATTTGAGTAGTAAAAATATACATAAGTTATAGAAGAAATCCATCAACATTAAAGACATCCACTTCTTAACAATATAAAGTTATGCATAAACATTCATTCTTCCTCCCTACTACAGAATGAATGAATGTTGCATCCTCGATGATCCTTTTGAAGCAATTCCATCGATTATTTTATTTGCTATATCGCTTTGTTTGTGAACAAATCAGTTTCAATTGAGTGACCCAACTAAATGATTCACTGTATATGACCCATGATGTACAACCCGTTCCTTCTCACACAGATTAGCGGTCTACGACTTAGCCTATAGCATGCGAATTTACCTGTGCCGATGTTATTGAGAAAATATAATACCTATACCTATATATATAGGGATTGACTCCGGTGAAAACCTCAAATTGTGGTATAAACCGTGAGGACTACTTTATAGCTTGATTTATTTGAAACCTGTGCTAAAAACCTCAATTACACAGTGACTTTACAACTCAGTTCAACCTAAAAACCGTGCTAAAAACTCCAGTTTTAAAATAACACATCACTTTATATCTCAGTTAAACCTAAAAACCGTGCTGAAAACTCATGTTTTAAAATTACATTAGTGACTTTATAGCTCGGTTTTATTCAGAACCGGGATAAAATATGTGACTTCATAGATCGGTTCTATTCAAAACCGGCTATAAAGCTAGTGAACCGGGCTAAAAAGCCGATCCTCATAAGTTTTTACAGCAATTTTGGTTTTCACCGGAGCGCACCCCTATATATATATAGAGAGAGATGATAGATCATATGTACTCAGCTATTAACGTGTATCATGTTAACAAATATGGCGTTTTGATTGATACAAAATGGAGGGTTGTGATTATTTGTAGAAGAAATAGTATTTTAATTATAAAAGATAAAAATGGTTATCATTATTGCCCCAAAAGCGCGTGTACTACTAGTCCCATAATCATCCATAATTAAAACCCTACCATGATTTATTGTATTGAAGAGAGAGAATCACATAGAAGATCAATGAGGCGGGCCATCTTCAACCTTCTTCATTGATTGCAACAGGCGATGATGACATTAGGCCGAACCTATAGCCGTGGTGGTAGTAGCGGGTGGCAGCGACAAACAATGGGTGGAATCGCAGTGGGCGTTGAAGGTGGCGTCACGAGGTGCGGTGATGGCTTTCGAAGAATGTGGACGACTCACAGAGGCGGTGTTTCGATTAGGATCCATGGAGGCAGATGAGCCATAGAGGTGGCGACGATTGGAAGGGCTTAGGAGATGGCGATGGTGGCTAGTGAAGGCGGGGCGGATGCGATGGCGGCCAGTGAAGGTGGATCTAGGAGGTGCGGCACAGCGGCGATGGCTCCCATGGTGTGAATTTACTGCTCGGTCATTCGATTTATTTCTCCCCAAAGAGTCAACTCTTCTTTTTCAATTAATTTTCAATGGATTGATCTTTAATTGATTTTGGAGTTTTGTTTGGCCTGATTTGATCGAATTTACATCGATTCTTACATTGCGACTACACCGATTATTTTGATTGTGGTGGTGGTGAATTTAAAGATTTCAATGATATTGTAATTTAGGTTTATTCGTTTGTATGTATAACTTTATTCGTACGTATACAAGATAATTTAGGGGTTTTGTTTATGGGTGAATTTAAAGATATCAATGATCTTGCCCTCTTCTTTTCCCCAACCCCACCAACCCGGACCCCATCATTTTTTTTTGTGAGGAGAAAATTAACTTTACATGGTAGAGTTTCCCCCACAAATCCACCAGATCAAGACCACCCCAAGGATCACTTTCACAACCATCATGTTATCTCTTTCAATAAGAATGTTATCCATATCCAACTCCTTTGCCTTTAAAATCCCATTTCGCAAGGCTAGCGCCTCCGCAAACATAATGGAATTGTTGTTTTTTCAACATAGACACCATCTTTATAGAAACCGTTGTATATGTGGCACATTATAACATATATTTTGTACTAGTGGTACATTTCCCGCGAAATCGCGAATTACAATCCCATATGTCGACTGATCCACATGATTATGCAACCCATCAAAGTTCAATTTCAAAAGGCTCGATGGATGTTTCTCCCATTGAACCTTATTGCGAGCCTTATTCCTTAGATTAGAGCAACGTAGACCGGGCAAACGCGGACACGGATACGGGTCGGGCTTGGGCCGGGCTTTACATGTGGTTTTGTCCCGTTGTTGCGGGTGCGGGTCGGGCTAAGCCCGCTTAACGGTTTGGAAGTCGTGTCCAAGCCCGTCCGTGAATATGGGTGCGGGTAGCCCGTAGGTACCCGCAAACCTAATCAATTTTTCTTATTAAAGCTATACTAAGCCTATTGTAATCAATTTTAATATATATACTTACTGTTTTTATTTGTTTTTTTAAATGAATACATACATATATATAGTTATTGTATATGTAATCAATTTTAATATATATACTTACCATTTTTATTTGTTTTTAAAATGAATACACATACACACACATATATATATATAGTTACTGTATATTATCAAATATAGTTACTTATATTATCAAATATAGTTACTTTGATAATATTGAAAAATATAATTACTGTATATGTATATATTACACATATATATATATGTATATATTCGTTATTGTTTTTATTATTTTTTAAAAATGAATAATTAATATTATTTATTACATATATATACACATATATTAATTTTAATAAAAAGGCGGGTACCCGTTACGGGCCTAGCGGCCCGTAACGGGTTGATTGATATGTACAATCTCGCACCTGTTGAGGGCGCAGGCCGGGTCTAGCAGCCTGCGTGGGCTTTTCCCCCTGTCCAAGCCCGCCCGCTAATGCGGGCGGGCGGGTCGAGCCGAACGGGCCTACCCGCGTTTGCCTAGGTCTAGAGCAACACATACCGTCAACACTGCTAGACCCCTTCGTAAAGCAGCGCATAGTCTTTAAGTAGTTATTTAGTCATTACACTGTTATCAGTAGATGTCCTACTGCCTCGGTCATGAAAACAATCACAAAACTCACAATTAATTCATATGGACATCAATGTGAGAGACATTCTTTAGTAACGAGAGCATTTTTCACAATTTTCTAAAGGAAATGGAGGGACGTTTAGCTTTCAAATCTAAGCGCACTTGAACCCACTTCCTACACCCCATTAGGGATGAGGCCAGAAGCAAATTTAGTGGTGAATCATCCAGAAGAACTGGGCCCCCGACCAATAGAGCCGATCCGCCAAGTCATTTTGAGGTAGCAAAATGTTGTAAATATGGGTGATATCATCCAACGATAGAATTCTTGCCAGTTGAGACCCCAGAAAGTCGGAATCCCACTTATTACCCTTGTAATAAAATGTCTAACCAAGCACTCCCTTTGGACGTCAGTTAAGGAGTAGAGAGCCTTAGACGCTAACGGTTTCTCAAACGCCTAATTATCAGTTCAAAAGTTGACCGACTTACCATCTCTAATACACCAGCGAAGCCTTGGGGCGAATAGTTTGCTTATTGACATACGCTTACACCATTTCCATGAAGTGGATTTTTTTTGTTATTTAACAAATTTTCTCATTTTAAATACTTTTTAGAAACAATTTTAACTCATACTTTATTGGGTTCTGCTAAGATTTTTCATAATAGCTTCATTTGTAACGCTATATTCATAGTCTCCACTTTGTAGATAGACAGACTCCTATTTAAAGTATCCAAGTAGTTTTATCCCAACTTATTATGGGAGAATTTCTCATCATTATCTATATAAAATACTAAAGTAGAGACCTGAAATCTCTCCTGGTGCAATTCACCTATGTGGCGGACTCTGATCGAATTTGCTTATGTGTCATATTTTAGCTCAATCTGGTTCCGCTTAATTTAGCCACGTCAATTAATGAAATCCTATCTTTTAACCCCACCATTTAATATAGCCATCTTCATTAACAATAAAAAATAATAAAAATAATTAAATATTATCATATCTTAGTTGGGAACTAAAATTTGATTTATAATTGATATGGTTGTTGAGAATCTAATTTTTTTAGATCATATTTTATAATGACAAACAATTCAATTATTAAGAGTTTTAAATTAAAACAATTATTAAAATAATTAAGAGAGATGGTAGATTTGGACGAGATTATTTACTTTTATTTCTTAGATTTAAAGTAAGTGATGATTATTAATCAATCAACATATTTTATTTATGATATTGTTTTTTTTATACAGTAGGCAAGGTTTAGGATACTTCTAAGTATCCATGATCATCAAACATGATGATGTTTTGGAAATTACAGCTAAACTTAAGGATAGAGTTACAACTCAGTTGAGATTTTGCGATAAAGTCTGCTGCACTATTCGCCTCTCTGTAGCAATGTTGGAATTTGATCAGTTTAAAATCTTTGCTTAGAATTTGAATCTCTTCTATTATTTGTCTAATCTCCCAAGGAGGGCTGATTTTCTGGTTGATGGCATTGATGATGATTGCACAGTCGCCTTCGATGATTGCCTTATGTATACCAAGTTCTGCTGCTAGTCTTATACCTACAAGTATCGCGAAGCACTCTGTTTGGATAACAGAAAATGTTTTACCATTGCATTTATGTATTCTAATTATTTGTCCTAGATTGTTTCTTACTATACAACCAATCTGAGATTGTATTCCATTTTTGACAGAGACATCGACATTTATTTTTACAACATTTTTGGGTGGATATTTCCAGTTTAGTTTTTGACGGGGCCTAGTATGCTTAGAAGACTTTTTTATTGAATCTGATATCTAATGTAGTTTTCCAAATGAAGTTTTTGATATTTGGAGCGATATTTAGTTTCCAAATCCAGTCTCCGGCACTATTATAGTTGCTTCTTGTGTTAAAGAGAGAGGAGGTAGATTTTACTGAAAAAACTCCATTTTTGTTGTAGATCCAGATTAGTCTGTCCGCGATATCAATTCTGGGGATATAAATGTTGGATATCATTTCAATAATGTGTGGTGGGAATATGTCGTTTAGTTTTTTAGTATCCCAATTGTTTAAGTTTGTGAATAATTCGCAGACTTTAAGGTTAGGGTTATGGTTATTTCTAAACATTTCAAGTTTCTGAGCGTTTATCCAGATGTCTGACCAGACATTAATGGTTTTTTCATTACCTACTAGCCAAAGTAATCCCCTTTGGAGAAGGTATCTCTAATGTTTAACAGTCGTCCAAATTGCCATGAGGTTTTGGTTTTCTTTATTTCCATTAATGGTTCTTATGATAGGTATTTTTCAGTGATGACTTTTGACCAGATATTGTCAGGGTTTGCTATTATCCTCCAAAGAAGTTTCATTTGCATGCCTAGGTTGATTTGTTCAACTGTTTTAAAGCCTAACACACCATCTCTTTTTGGGGTACATAATCGTTCCCAGTTGATTAGTGGGTGATAGTTGTCGGATTGAATTTTGTTCCAGAAGAAGTTTTTATTGATTTGGTCAATTTTGTCAAGAATTCCTTTTGTGAGAAGGAATGATTGCATAAGATAATTGGTCTTAGAATTTAAGTTGGCTTGAATGAGAACAGATCTTCCAGCTTGAGATAGGGTGTTCGATTTCCATTTTGATAGTTGTTTTTTTAGGTTTGTGATGGCATCATCAAAGACATTGTTGTTTACTCTGCCGCTGATGAGCGGTATTCCTAAATATTTTTCTAATGTTTTAGTTACAGGGATATTTAGTTGTTGAGCAAGATTTTGTGCTTTTTGAATGGAAATGTTTTTAGAGACTTGTAGGGAACTTTTATCGTAGTTTATGGAAAGGCCTGATATGTTGCAAAAGTTGTTTAAGAGATTTTTTATTGTGCGGAGACTTAGGTCATTTGCTTTTCCAAAAATGAGTGTGTCGTCTGCAAAGGAGAGAAAAGGGATATGATTACTGTTATTTGTCAGTTTAATTCCAATTAGCGGATCAACTTCTAGTGATTCTTGTTGTATCATTCTAGCTAAAAGTTCCATAATTATTACAAAGATATATGGTGCAAGGGGGTCTCCCTGTCTTATACCTTGAGAGGTTTGGAACGTTTTGCCAGGTAAGTTGTTGACTAGGACAGAAAAAATTGGTTTTAGTTAGACAAGTCATAGTCCAGTTTATCCATTTTTGATGAAATCCGAATTTAGTCAGAATGATGCGTATGTAGTCCCAATTGATTTTATCATAGGCTTTTTCCATGTCTAGTTTGATTGCCATCCATCCGTATTTTCCCTTTTTGTTGTGGAAGGAGTGGAAGACTTCGTGGGCTATTAGGATGTTATCCTGAATATTTCTGCCCTGAACAAAGGCTCCTTGAAAAGGGTTGATAATGCGAGGTAAAATAGGTTTTAAGCGGTTAGCTAGGAGCTTTGATATAATTTTATAGATAGTGTTGCAGAGGCTAATGGGACGATAATGGTTAATATTGGTGGGGTTATCGATTTTTGGAATGAGTGCAATGAATGTTGTGTTTACCTCGTTAAGAAGAATGCCAGAATGGAAAAATGATTTGATAGGTTTGCAGAGCAGGCTTCCTACAATGTTCCAGTATTTTTTATAGAATTCTGGGGGGAATCCATCAGGGCCAGGAGATTTGTCTTCTTTCATTGAGAATAGAGTGTCCTTGATTTCTTTATTTGTGAATGGTTGAGTTAGGGTTAAGTTTTCTGAGTCAGTTATTGTGTGTTTTATTAAGTCTGGGAAATATTTATTGTTTGTTTGTTTATTTGAAATGAATCTTTCCGCTAATTCATTCGTTATTTCATCTCTGATTTGTTTTTCATCTTTAATGACTAAGCCGTTTTTATTTGTAAAATTGCGGGTGATGTTTTTTGAATTTCTGATTTTAGAGATTGATTGGTAGTATTTTGTATTCCTGTCTCCAAATTTAAGGAAGTTAGATTTAGCTTTTTGTTTCCAGAAGGTATTATTAAAGTTCATGAGTGATTCACGTTTGTTTAGAAGTCTTAGTCTTTTATTTGTTATAGTATCATCATAGTTTCCAGTAATTTGTTGGGTTTGTAACAATAAGAGTTGATCTTCCATGTCTTTTAACTGTCTAAGATTATTATTTGGATGTGATTTGCACCAAATTTTAGTATTTTTTTTGAGCAGCTTCTGTTTTTGTAGTAGTGTAAACATGAATGATCCACTAAGTTTATTTTCCCAGGTTGATTTGACAAGTTTGTTATAATTTTCATTGTTTGTCCAGGCCATTTCAAATTTAAAGGGTGATCCTGCTCTGATTGGTTTTGTTCCTATTGAAATAGATATTATGGAATAATCTGAGCTTGTAAAAGGGTGATTATGTACATTTAAGTTGGGGAATTGTTTAGAAATGTCTGTATGGATCATGACTCTATCTAGACGTTCATAGATATTATCAATAGGGGTTTTGTCTTTTCCTCCAGGTAACTGCACTGCCAGTATAGGGGATAGTATGAATGTCTAGTTCTTCATTAATTTGTTGAATACGGGTGAATCTATTATTTTGTGGGTTTGTTCCACCTATTTTGTCATTTGATGATTCTATTTCGTTGAAGTCTCCCATTAGTAGGGATGGATATGTAAATTCTCGTGTTGTTGTGATTATTTTATCCCAGAAGCTATTTTTGTCACTTTGATTTGATGGTGCATAAATGAAATTAAGAATAAATCTAAAGTTGTTAATATTTGTCAGGTACATTATATAATTATCTGATCTAGTTATTTCTTCTAAATTGTCTGTAAATTCAGAGGTTTTAAAAAGGATATTGTTGATCAAATCCTTTTAGTTAGAGTATGGTTGTTTTTTTTTATTATTTTTTTCTCTGAAATATACACTTATCTTAAAATAGTCAGTTTTTCATCAAAAAATAATAGTTAGTTTTATTTTTTTGCATTGCTCTTATTTAGTCAGTTTCATTGTTGTTACGATATTTATTATTATATTGATGATGATAACAATTATAAGCTTTATTAATATTTGAATAACATTACATTTATATTTAATTATAATACTTTAAGTTTCTTACTATTATTTAGTTTTTTTTTAGTTATTGAATGCTTAATTTTTATTTAATACTGGTATCTAATATGTAATATTAAAAATGTTTATAATATCATTAATTTCAATATCAATCAATATATATATATATATACACACATATATATCTATATCTATATATCTATATAATATACTAAAACAGAGGCCTGAAATGGCTTCTGGTGCGATTCGCCTACGTGACATTTTCTGGATTAAACTGGAGTTAATATCGCATACGTGTCATATTGTGGTTTAATTTTGATTATAAAAATTCAACCTTATATTTTAATTAGTTAGACTACTTATCTTTTTATACTTCACATCTAAAAAATAATCTTTACAATATAATAACTTAAATTTTTACTATAACTTTATCTACATCTTAATTTGAAAGATTTGGTTAACTAAATTTTTATTCTAAAACATACAAATTATAATGGGTGAATTTGGTAATTATACCTTTTGGAAAATCCAATTAGGTAATTAACCCACTCCAAAATAAAATTAGTTTTAGATATACCCTTCCCAAATGGAGTATTAAGGGTCAACGGTCAACCGGTCAACGTTGACCGACTCATTCGGAATTTTTTATTTCTTCACTGATGCCACTTTTTTTATGCTGATTTTTTGATGCCATTTTTTTACCATGATGCCATTTTTTCAAAGTAATGTTTTGATGCCATTTTTTAAAGTAGTGTTTTGATGCCAAATTTTTAATGATATTTTTTTCTTTAATGTGATGCCAAATTTTTAAACTAGTGTTTTGATGCCATTGTTCTAATGTAATTATTTGATGCCACTTTTTTAATCAAATCGTTTGATGCCACTTTTTTTAATTAATTAATTGTATATCGATATATTTTCATTGAGTCTACTTTTTTCCACTTATGACACATTTGTGATTACACTTCATTGATGCAATCATTTGTGGTGAAATTTAATTACATTTTTATACAATTGATGACACTCGAGCATATTAAGGTGCATTGATGACATCTTTTATTGATGACTTTTATTCATTGATGACATTTGTGATTACACTTCATTGATCTCGCTCATTTGTGATGACATCTTTTGTTGATGACATTTTTATTACATTTTTATACAATTGATGACATAGAGGCATAAAATGTGATTACATTTCATTGATTACCTCTTTTATTGACGACTTTTATTCATTGATGACATTTGTTATTACACTTCATTAATCACAAATGTTTATGGTGACAATTTTATATAATTGATGACATAAGAGCTTAAAACGTGGAATCAAATATCGTCACCTTATTGCACATATAAAAACACAAGGTCTTTGAAACTATGACATTAATATTGGTTGTATAAGTAAAAGCACCTAGTATAACATGTCAACTAAAAAAAATGCATCAAAGTAAGTAATATAATATGGAATCAATGAAAACAATACAAGGTGACATCAATGTACTATGGATTTTTCTACAAAAGATTCAAATTTGTAAGCTCACACTCAGCTGCAATTTACAAATCTACTGATCAAATTGGAAATCTCACACCTAAAGGTAGCTTAGATATAAAGCTGAGACAATTAGAGAAACAACATATTAAATTTTTTTATCATTCAAAAAGCCATTCATGTGTCAAAACAAGAACCACCCAAAGTGTACTTATTCGAAGGAGACAAAAAGACTCTCAATTGTATCCATCCTCTTTGTTAAGGGAATTGGCTTGGTAGGAGCTTGCGACAGTCACATTCTCACTGAATGTAAAAGGAATGAAAATATCATCACCAAAAATCAGATCCTATTTGACATGTAAGCACCACCCATCTAAACTAACATTAGATGGAATCATTCGGACCTATTATTAACATTTCATTTGCATGTGCCACATCTTTGGAGAAAATCATTACATACTAGTTACGATTATGACATATCTTATAGATACAAAAGGTACAAATCAAGCCAATTAGCAGCTCCATTAACATGATTTGATGCACCCTGATAGAAACTGAATGCCATGCCATCAACACTACAAGTAGTCCCACTAAATGCACACAAAAACAAGTGTTGTAAAAGAAAGAAGCATCAGTAGTTGAGATTAAATTTTTTTTTAATTGCATAAGTCTATCAGCAACAATCTCATAAAAAGAAACAGTAGAACAAGCATGGTGAAAGAGACATCAAGCATAATCTATTAAGTCAAAAGATTCAAAGATGATAAGATTACTATAATAATTTGAATGACATTAAGGAAAACTATACAGAGAGACAGAGTATTCAACTCCATATAAAAGTATAATTTGAATGTCAATAAGAAAAACCACAGAGAGTCAGAGTATACGAGAGCAAGCTTGGAAGACTTTTACCAAATTGCACAAATTGACTGTTTAGGTTATTGGTTGCAACACTTTAGGATTCACTTCACCATAGGATGCTAAGTTACTTACCATTCTTATGCTTAATATTTAAATTATTGATATATAGAATTGGATATTACAAAATAAAGTCTCCATCGTACGACCATCTCTATAATCATACATTTATTTCTTGAATTCTAATACAGTGCTACCAATTCAATTCAAACCTGTCATTTTGAGATTTAGATGCCACGTTATGCGCCCGATAATTATCTTTTCCTATTTGGTTGCAGGGCTGTCTAAATTGAGCAACCTTCAACGATTAGATATTTCACACAGTAAAATCAGTGGATACTTTCCAGCAGGTATAAAAGCAACTTAAGATGCAGTATGGATGCTTACAAATGATATTTGTGAGAATGGAATAAACCCACGAAGACCCTCCACCAAAACCACCACTCCTCTCTTGTTTGCACCAACAATCAGAAAGGGGAAAATGCAGCCCTGCAACCAAAGAAAGTGTCATCAGTTATGCAATAAAAATCAAAGCAGAAAATTTACACTCAAGGTAACGGGAATCAAATAAAATTGAGAAACATTGACATGAACAGAAACAAATGAGCTAACCTGAAAATATCAAGTCTTGCCGTTGTATCGGTAGCTTGCCTCGATCAGCAACCCATCAAGCAGACATCCCCTACATACAGGAATCAAAATACGAACATCAAAAGCAATAAATTAGAGTTCATAGTTCATAATCCATATCCAGAACACTATTAGGAAACATCAAAGATCAATAAGCCATAAATGTAATACTAAATTGAAACAAGATTCTGGAGGAACCTATTTCAATAGCGGATGGGAAAGGCATACACAATCAAACATAAAACCTAAATTGAAACAAAATCAAATTGTAATAGATCTCAACATTTTTCTCCCAAATTAAAAACACTAATCGATTTCCCCTAAATTGTAAACCCTAAAACGTGCCAATTCATCCAAAACGTGCATTATGCAATTCAATAGGGCCAAATGCCGCTCGTAGAAACCGAGAAATCCAAAAAAGAAAGGAAGAACCATAGGGCCAATTCTCACAAATTTGCTACTGATCATCATGGAAGTCCCCAATTTCTCAAGATTATCACAGATAAAAAGAACAAACCTAAAGCTAATGAAACGAAAGCACAAACCTTGGAAGATCAGCAACGATCAAAATCACTACCAGTTCCTATACAGAGGAACTAGAAGGCGGTGTTGCCGGAGAGTTCGGATAGGATCATGGCAGCGGTGCCGTAGTAACGGAGGGCCTGGAATCAGAGGAGGAAGACGATGGCGAGGACGGCAGATCTGAAAAGAAGAAGTCCGAACTGAGGCCGCTGGATGGAGGAGAGGGAGAGATCGAAGGCGAAGGGGCGGTGGCGGCCGCGGAGAGGGAAGAGGGAGAAGGAGAGGGTGAGAAGGAATGAGAGGAGGGAGACAAGGAAGGAGAAGGACGAATCGCCGGAACGAGGTCGCGTGTGATGGGAGGATGACGAAGGTAAGGGTACAATGCGGCTAAAAAAATATTAAACCAGATAGAAACGGCCAATAAAATTTTAAAAGAGGATAATTACCTAATGGAATGTTGAGAAGGGTATAATTCACCAAATTATCTCAATTATAAAAGTACGTTTCACCCGTACTATTTGTTAATATTACTAAATGATATTATACTCTTGGACTAATTAAATGTTATGAAGTTTTCTATTATACTCTTGGACTAATCAATATGGTAAAACATACAAATTACTTTATCTGTGGGTAATAATCTATATAATATACTAAAACATAGACCTGAAACGGGTTCTGGTGCGATTTGCATAAGTGTCATATTCTGGATTAAAATGGAATTATTATTTAATACGTGTCATATTCTGGATTAAAACCGTGTTATCTTTTTTTATTATTTGATCAACTTATGAATCCAATTTAAAAGTAATTAAATAAAGTAAAAAAAAATTCTTCAACTTCGAAACCAATTTTTATGCGAATCTTCATAAATATCTATAATATTTTAGTGCTATATTATATTTGTGAATCTTCAAACTGGATAATTTATGCCATTGAAGAGTTACAATTATTGATTTTGTTCAATTTTGGTGGGTTTTTGAGTTTTCAATCGTAAAGAAGATTACAAATTTCTTCATGGATCGGATTTGTGATATATTTATTTATATACTATATAACAATGTAGGTGATTTAAATTTTAAGCGATATCTTATTTGGTAAAATCTTATCAACTATGTTATATTAATTAATTGAAAAAAATTAATTATTATAAAATACTACGATTAAGGAGAAATCGTTTTGGACACTTGTGACTTCTCATTTATTATATATAATAATAAATATTATATTTAATTTGATCTAAAACGTAGAATAGTTGACCAAATATTGGATAGATTATTTTATATAAAAAGATAAGTTTTCTAACTAATTAAGATATAAGGTTGAATATTTATAAAACTAAGTAGTACCATTAATTGAGATGGCAAAATTATATTGGCTTATTAATAATGAACCAAATATTGGATAGACATAAGGTTGATCAAATAATAAGAAAGATAACTCTGTTTTAATCCAGAATATTATATAGATATCAATTAAAATCAATATCAACATCAATCAATATATATATATATATATATATATATATATATATAAAATACTAAAACAGAGGCGTGAAATCCTATGTGTCATGTCTTGATCGAATTTGTCTAACTGATGAAGTTTTTTTTAATAAATAATAAAGTAAATAGGGTACTACGGTTTTTTAACATATGTGTTATATATATCATATACTCCGTATGTGTTATATACATAATTAATTAAGAAACAAACATATATTTATATTAAAACGTAATTGAAAATTATATATTTATCTTATATGGAATATTAATTTAATGATTTATATAGTAAAATAAAATTTATTAAGAAACCGCACAACGGGCGTGTAATAAAACTAACTCTAGAAAAAAGATTCACAAACTTAGTCGGGATTGCATAAAAAAATAATTTGAACACTCAAATTGCCTTTGATCAAGACCTTACCTCCTTCCGTAAAAATAAGGTTAATTGCACTAAATATCCTGATCTTTATGGATAGTTGCGCTTAATATCCCAACCTTGTAAGATTTCACGAAATATCCCAAACTTTGGTGTTAGTTGCGCTATCTACCCTAAATAAGTTTCTTAAATTAAAAAATTACACAAATAATGGAAAAATTACACAAAATCACCCCTATTCATAAAATATTTTCAATAAACCCCTAATATATTTTAAATTGAAAAATTGCAACCCCCCCCCCCCCCAAAAAAAAATCATTTATAATAGATAACATCTACTCCTTTAAATAATTATTATAATTACTAAAAATAATTCATTTTAATTATTTTTCTTAAAAACATATGTTATTAAAAAAATCTAAATTTACATATACCTATCTATAAATGTAGATTTGTGCATCTATTCTCCATATATTATTTTATATATTTTTCATTTTGGTCCATATTATTTTATATACACTAAAACTAATACATTATACATTACATCTTATGTGGTATCTTGTGATTGAATCTTAAGAAAATATATATTTCTCATTTTAAAAAAAGATTCTATAAGAAATGTTAACCATACGAAATATAATACTTTTACAAAAATGAAATAAAATATATTTTTAAAAAAGAAATAGTAAAATATATGATAACTATTTGTAATTAATAAAAATATGATAAACATATATTAAAAATAGGCAAAATCGGGTATATACTCATGAAAACTTGATTAATTAGGCACATAATATGGTACTTCATATTAATCTTACGTAAATTATAACTATGACATTATAAAATAGATTTTTAAGGAATACTATATGAATATGGGTGATTAATTAGGAATATGATTTATTTTAAGTAATTGATCTTATTTTCATTTTTTTAGAGCATGCATTTTTATATGTTTGGCATAAATTTCTTTTTTATTTTGATTAAAATGGGCGATTGTTGATTTTTTTTTAAATATGGGCGATTTTGTGTAATTTTCATATTATGTTAAAGATTTTATTAATTTAAGAAACTCAACTAGGGTAGAGAACGCAACTAACACCAAAGTTGAGGATATTTCATGAAATCTTACAAGGTCGGGATATTAAGCGCAACTATCTACAAAGGTCAGGATATTTAGTGCAATTAACCCGTAAAAATATTACCCTAAAAGTTTTCCACTTGATTAATTGTTTTTTAAGTCTCTAGAACAACATCAACAAAATTATCCTTGTTATTGGCACGAATGTATAAAGGAAAGGACTGCTGACTCGGATTGCTGTCACTTCTTTTCGGATAAGCCTTTTTTTTTAAAAAAAAATTAGTTTTTGGATAAGCCTTTATTTTCTCTATCTTCGACGACCATTTCCTTTCAAAATAAAAAAAAAAAATTTCTTTTTGTGAAACAGGCAATCACGGTGTTCCACGTCATTTATCCCATAGCATTATCCAAATGTAAAATAGTTGTTTATTCCAATTGTTTCTTGTAAAGTTGATTAAACAATTCAGATGTACCAAACCCACAAGTCGTATAAATACCCATTTCAATAACTCACCATTCATTCATTCATTCATTCTTATATCTCCCTTACACTCCATCTGAAATCTATACGCACCAGCCCTTGTAGTTTGTCTGTGTTTTGGTCTCCATAGTTTGTTTTTGAAAGTAATTAACAAAAATGTTGGGCATATTCAAGAAGGGTGTGGTGGAGCCACCAAAGGAGCTCAACAGCCCTGCATCTGTTTCATCTTCATCCAAGCCAGTTGTTGAGATTGTCAAGGCTTTTGAGGCTTCTCGTCCTTCAATTGTGCCTCTCTCCATCGGCTTCGGCAACTCCGCCTTCCTTTCCTATTTCCCTTCTCAGTCCTCACTTCTTAACCAAAGGTATCATCATCCCTTCCTTTCTTTTCAATTGTGTGTGCTTTAAATTGTATGATCATTCATTCATGTGTGCTAATTCAGGTTTTTAATTTTTATATATGTATTTTTTTAAGTAATTGCAGGATGTTTTGTGCTATAGACAATACATATTGCATCTTCACCGGCCACTTGAGCAACCTAAGTGCCCTCATCAAACAATATGGACTCTCCAAGAACACCAATGAAGCCATGTTTGTAATCCAGGCCTACAAGACCCTCCGAGACCGCGGTCCCTACCCGGCCCACCAAGTCCTCAGAGATCTTCAAGGCAGCTTTGGATTTGTCATCTTTGACAAGAATGCTGGCACTGTCTTCACTGCCCTTGTAAGTAGTAATTCATTTGTCCTCCTCCAAAACAATTCAATCAACTTCAATTTTTTTCTTTCCTTGGGCTGTTAGTTTGATTGAGACTACTAACTAAACTTAAACTAACTAACAAATGTTGGGTTGGGTATGTATGTTTTGAAACAGGATGCAGATGAGGGTGTGAAACTCTACTGGGGTATTGCAGCTGATGGGTCTACAGTTATCTGTGATGATTTGAATATCATCAAAGCTAGCTGTGCCAAGTCATTTGCACCTTTCCCATCCGGTATGTGTATGTCAATAGTTATTATATATTGCGAAAATTGTCAAAAACCCGAGTTTGATGATGAAATGAATGGTGTATTTTGCAGGGTGCATGTTCCACAGTGAAGGAGGGCTGGGCAGTTTTGAGCACCCAAAGCAGAAGATGAAAGCCATGCCAAGAATTGACAGTGAAGGGGCAATGTGTGGGGCCAACTTCAAGGTGGATGTAACCTCCAAGATCAATACCATGCCCAGGGTTGGTAGTGAAGCTAATTGGAGTTTATCTCAATACTGAATCTGCTGAAGCTTCATCTACCTCTTTTGTTTCTGTTATTTCTGTTTCTGTCATCTTTTAATCCTCCAAGGCTCTAACTAAGAACCTTTTACGGAAGATGTTTTCCATTGTATAGTTGTTTTTGCTTCCTTAACCTTTAATAAACCAAACAGATTCTACTGCAGTGTTCTTGCATTCTCTTTGTTCAGTACAAAGTTTCAGCTCAAAACCTACCGAAATATTCGAGCAATCGTAGCACGTAAGTTTTAGGATGAGTTTTCAATGATCGATCAAGACCAGTATTCTAAAAAGTGCTAGATAGATCCTAGGCGGGAAGGGGCTGCCTAGAGCTTAGGTGGTACCTATGTGGCAGCCGCCTAGACGGGCCTAGATGCCCGCCTAACTGTAGGTGGAGGTTACCTAGCGCCTAGACGCGATTTTTAGAATAAGTGATCAAGACTCAGAGGACAGGCAACACACAAGCAAGCCAAGATGTAAAGCCCCTTGACCCATAGCGGGTCACAATCTCGCTGTGACGCGTTCTCCTTTAACCTCCCGAGTATACATTTCCGTTCACTCGCCTCCCTCGATGTCATCATGTCATAGTTCGTCATCACTACTAAATCACCCCACTTTAGCTTTCCTTCTCACGACAAGAAACTAAGAAACTTTGAAACATGAATAGTATTGGGAATTGATATTGATATTTGTTCTGGAAAACCATAAGCACTCAAAGAATTGCAGTCAACTAGGAAAGCTAAAATTCATAGCTACATGTATCATCACTTTCTTTTGAAATAATCTTTAGGTATGGCACCATATCTTTACCTTCTCCAACGCCAGCATCGTCTTGCCGGTAGTTCATTTTCAGCCCTATTCCCTTGGAAATAAAATGCAGATCGAAAGCTTAGCTCTGTTTCGGTCAATGTTTTTACTTCATGGTTGCTTATGCCTAATACATTGTGTTTGAAAGGGGAAATAGAACGAAGACGAATATTTCAAATGTGCCCATATAGTAAAACTAAACACTTGAGCTACTAAAATTTATGTAGATATGTATAAAATGATCAAAGCATAGACACGGGATTAAGCTAAGATGTGCAAAAGTAAGTCTAACTATGACTAAGATAGGTTAAGAAGCATGGGTAAAGGCCAAACAGAACCCTATAAACACGAGTCCTAACTCTTAATCAACACCAAAAACAACAACAATAAGCTCAGTATATCCCGCTCAAAGCAGAGTCTGGGGTCGCATTGTACACTCTCTTTCCCCCCGACTAGGCCGAGAGAGAGTTTTTGAATGACCCAAGCATATGAGATCGCCGATCGCCGAAACTAGAAACCTTGAGACAAAAAAAAAATTACAAGCAAGCAAACCAAACATGCACAATCAAATAAGGAATTAGGAAAAAAGGAATTGAAGGAACGACCCAAAGCGCAGAACCTTTTAAAAGGATACGATCTCAGTGAGCCCTCTCTTGCACGGTTTATCTCTTGTCAATCCTAATAGTAGCTCTCCACTATCTGCGATCTCTCGTCAAACCCTCTGGAAGGGGTAACAGTGTAGGTCACATCTGCGCACCGGCGCATCTGGGTCTCTCCTACGCACATGTACAAGCCATCTAAGCCTTGATTTCCGCAGTTTGCCCTTAATGCAGCTAACTCCTACTTTATCCCGGATAACCTCATTTCTGATTTTGTCCGTGTGTGTCTGCACATCCATTTGAGCTTCCTCATTTCTGTCACCATAAGACTCTATTCCCGAACCTTCTTTGTCGCCCAACAATTTGCTTTGTATAGCATGACAGACCTCACCAACACCTAGCTTATAGAATTTATTCTGTGTACAATTAGATCAATACTGAGCATATTGTTTTTTCAAAAAAAAATTAGTGTTTCTAACTTTCCCCAAGAAGTAAACACAAGTGCTTAAAGCCATTAATTCTAGTCAGTTTACAAATCCATGGGGATCCTCTCTCTAATCTTTATATATTGATCCATTCATCTGCTCTTGCTAAGGTGGACATAGTACGCTTATGGAGGGAGATGGATCCAACCTTGGATGCAGGTGGTTCCAGACGTCTTGGCTGAAAGAGCACTAGACGAAAAGGTGTTCATGTGACTCATTTTCTGCACCGCAAAGGCTGCAAATCGAATCCATCTCATCATATATATATATATATATATATATATATATATATATATATAGAGGGTGTGGTTCAGGTGTGCACAAATATTATTCGGTGAAATGTGAAACATTATTCGGTGAAATTTGAAGCATTATTCGGTGAAATGTGAAACATTATACCGATTACTGTTATGTTTTTTTTCCCGTTCAGTTTAGATGAAAACGTCCCAATTCCACTGAATAATTTGTAACATTCTACCGAATAATGTTTAGTTTTTTTATTCATCAATTTCAAATAAAAGAAACCTCAAATCCCTAAACAATACTTATATTTTATACGAAATGTTTCAAATTTCACCAAATAATGTTTCACATTCCCCTAAACAATACTCATATTTCACCGAATAATGCTTCAAATTTGACCGAATAATGTTTCACATTTCACCGAATAATATTTGTGCACAGTGCACACCCTAAGACTTGTGCACAAATGATCCATACACTATATATATATAGGGTGTGGTTCGGGTGTACACATCCCTTAAAGTGTACCTTGTTCACAAATATTATTCGGTGAAATTTGAAGCATTATTCGGTGAAATGTGAAACATTCTACCGAATACTATTATGTTACAAATTATTCAGTGGAATTGGAACATTTTCATCTGAACTGAACGGAAAAAGAAAACATAACAGTATTCGGTAGAATATTTCACATTTCACCGAATAATGCTTCAAATTTCACCGAATAAGTTTCACATTTCACCGAATAATATTTGTGAACAAGGTACACTTTAAGGGCTGTGTACAAATGATCCATACACTTTATATATATATATATATATATATATATATATATATATATATATATATATATATATAGGGGATTCTCTATATCCTTAGTAGGAAGTCTTGGTCCCATCCCATGTGACTCATTCTCAGTAACTCTGCTCTATTGACAAGTAAATTAATCTCTCACCGCAATGTTGTTCTTCATCATAGGGGAGTCTTGATCAGTGCTTTGCCAAGTCCAAATTAAGAGACCTTTCATTATTTCTTCTTGATATGTTTTGTCTTTGTTAGGATCCTAGGGAGAAGATAATCAGACGTAAAACGTCAAAGGATATTACTGACGGATCCATACAACAGGGCTCTAGTCCAACACACAAGCCCAATGGCAATGAAGAAGAGAGGCCCATCTCACACACACACATTGTCATAGAACATTCCTGAATAGTGTCCAACGTGTATATATATATATATATCCAATGCTGTAATCAGTTATGAATGAGAAAAATGAATTCAAGTCCTCTGCAATTGCTCTCCACTATCCCACTATCCTACTGAATTCAGAATGGTATCAAGAGCCAGCTAACGACTCGCGTCGTCCTTTTTTTTTTCTTTTCAAAAACCCTAAAGTTCTTCCCTTTCATCCATGGCTGATAATCCCCTAGCGGCAGCCTTATCTCAAATTCAAGCCTCCATGGCTCAAGTTTCCCTTCAATCTTCCAATCCTCCTTTACCAAATTTCAATTCACTAAACACAGTCAAGCTATCTCCCATCAATTTTCCAACCTGGGTGAGACAAATCACCCCCTACCTGAGATCCCAACGTCTAATGGGTTTTGTTGATGGCACCACTCCTCGCCCAGAACCTACTGGAGACAATGCAGCCGCCATTGACGACTGGTACGCTCGCGATCAGCTTGTGGTGGCCATCCTCACCGCGTCACTCACTGAAAAGTGATGATTCAAGTGCTGGACTGCGACTCCGCCAAACTAATTTGGGAGAGACTTCATAGTCTCTACTCTGCTCGGACGAGTGCCCAAGTCGTCCAAACGCGTTTGCAACTCTCCACACTCAAGAAAGGAGATGAAACAGGTACTGAATATTTTAACAAAGTTCAAGGTCTTATTCACCAGATTCAAGCGGCCGGCCAAATTGTTTCTGAAGACGAGTTCATCGCCTATCTTCTCTCTGGTTTGGGCCCTGAGTATGATGCCATGGTTACGGCCGTTACCTCCAACTTCGTTCTTCCGCCTCCCCATGAGGTTCTCACCCACATTCTCCGGCAAGAGGCAAGGATTGCTCGACAGCAAGAACTTCTCCGCGCCACCACCCAGGTATCTCTCAATAATACTTCAACTGACTCATCTCCTGAAGTCAACTTTACTTCCAATCGAGGTCGCGGGCGCGGCCGTGGTGATTTCTCTGGAAACCGAGGAGGAAGGGATGGTCGTGGTGGTGGACGAAGCTATTCACGGGGAGGAGGAGGAGGTCGGTCATATCAAAACTTTTCTGGAGGCCCTGACAATTGTCCCACTTGCCAGTTATGTGATAAGAAAGGTCATGTGGCTGCCCGCTGTTGGAGCCGCTTTGATCATACCTTTCTTCCCCCGCCGCCCCGATCCTTTCAGGCAAACAACACCAGCACCAACACATGGTTTCCCGACACAGCGGAAACTCATCATTACACTCCCGATGTCACCAATTTGAGATTCGATCGTCTTCCTTACGAAGGAACGGAAACGGTGACCTTAGGCGATGGCTCCTCTCTCCCAATCCAAAACTACGGTTCCACAATAATCTCTCATCCTTCTCGCACCTTTCATCTATCTCAAATTATTCATGCTCCTGATTTAAAGAGAAATTTAATCTCTGTCAATCGATTTTGCAAAGAGAACCATGTCTACTTTATCTTTGACACTGATTCATTTTGTGTGAAGGATTCCGCGACGGGGGCGCTTCTTCTCAAGGGAGCCGTTGATGGCGGTTTGTACGTCTGGCCTACCAGTGAACAACCACCACCATCGCTGCATTCAACCACCATTGCCGCCACCTCTCCCCTAACCCATCTTTGGCACAATAGGCTAGGTCACCCGTCAAAAGAAACCACTACTTTTGTCTGCAAGTTTTTTAACCTAAATGGGCCTCATGGATCAGCCCACTCCTTTCCTTGTGTTTCATGTTCCCAGGCAAAGGCCCATGCCCTGCCTCACAAACCAAGTTCATCAAAATCGTCCATGGTTTTAGAGCTTTTGTTCATGGACGTGTGGGGTCCTAGTCATGTTATTTCTCGTAATGGAAACAAGTATTTCTTGTCTATTGTTGATGATTTCTCCAAGTTTATTTAGGTCTTCCCGTTTCAATCAAAAGATGAGGTAAATTCTCTTGTGCGGATATTTATTCCGCTTGTTACAAATCATTTTGGTCGGGCCATCAAGTCCATTCAAACGGATAATGGGACATAATTTCTCAAACTAAAGCCCTTGTTTGCCCAATTGGGAATTCAACACCGCCTCACATGCCCCTATTCTCATCCACAAAACGGAACCGTTGAATCAAGACATCGTCGCATTGTCGACGTTGGACTTACAATTCTCTCCCATGCTTCCTTACCTCTTTGTTATTGGGACTATGCTTTTCAAACTGCCTCATACCTCCTAAATCGCCTACCATCTCGAATCCTCCACAAAAAGTCACCATATTCAACATTATTTACTTCTAGTCCCGACTACAAATTTCTTCGAGTTTTTGGTTGTTTGTGCTTCCCTAATCTCCGTCCTTACAATCAATACAAATTCTCTCTTCGTTCTAAACCCATGGTCTTTTTGGGATACTCTTCAAATCACAAAGGGTACATATGTTTAGATTGGGTCACAAATAAAATATATATCTCAAGGGATGTGGTGTTTCACGAAACAGTGTTTCCATTTTCACAAAAGGCCCCTTCATTTCCTATGTTACCAACTGACCCTCCTTTGGCCCAACTCCCTCTTTTTGGCCCATCCACCAACCCAGCCCACAATCCCATTATTAATCCAATTATGAATCATGTGCCCACATCCCCTCCTATCCAGATGGGTGACCCGCCTACCACACATCCCTCCCCTAATCCACCGTCTGCCTCCCCTAATCCACCGTCCCCCTCCCCTGTGCCTCCTCAACCACAAACCATGAGAACACACCCTATGCTCACAAGAGCCCGGGACAATATCTTCAAGCCCCTGAATCGAATGGATGGCACAATTTCATGGCCTCACTGCTCCAACACACTGATCGTTCCTGAGGAACCTTCGTGTTTTACAGAGGCCTCGAAGTATTCAGAATGGCGCAATGCCATGGCTCAAGAATTCAAAGCTTTAATGGAGACTAACACCTGGACATTGGTTCCTCCGGATCCATCCTTGAATGTTTTGGGTGTGAAATGGGTGTTCAAAACAAAGCGCCGCTCCGATGGCACTATTGAACGGAGGAAGGCGCGACTTGTTGCAAAGGGATATCATCAACTCCCAGGCATCGACTACTCCGAAACCTTCAGTCCCGTGGCAAAACCCTCCACAATTCGCCTTCTCTTGTCCCTTGCAGCGATGAATGGTTGGTGCACTCGACAGCTTGACATTCAGAACGCCTTTCTTCACGGAGCTCTTGAGGAGGACGTTTACGTCGCACAGCCTCCAGGTTTTACTGTCTCTTCTCATCCTCATCATATATGTAAACTCAATCGCTCACTCTATGGCCTTAAACAAGCACCTCGTGCTTGGTTTTCTCGTCTCAGTGAATTTCTCATTAACATTGGTTTTTCTCATTGTCCTTCGGATACCTCTCTCTTTTCATATCGCCAAGGTTGCCATTCCGCCTTCGTACTGGTCTACGTAGATGATCTATTGGTCCTGACATCTAACCCATCATTATCTGTTAAGTTTGTTTCTGTCATCTCCAGTTCATTCCCGGTCAGAGATTTGGGAGAAGCCAATTACTTCTTGGGCATTGATATCCGTCGAGATGCTTCAGGTTTTTCACTCTCGCAGACCAAACATATTGTCGAGGTTTTGTCAAAGGCTAGTATGAGCAACTGTCGGCCCATTGCCACTCCAATCTCAACAACTGCAGACACTGCTGTTGACTCGCCTCTGTTTCACAATCCACAGTTATTTCGAAGCATCATTGGCAGTTTGCAATATCTCAATTTCACTCGACCGGATATTGCCTTTGCCTTGAGCAAAGTCTCTCAGTTTATGCATAAGCCTAAGGATGTCCACTGGCAAGCTGTCAAGCGCCTGCTGAGATATCTAAATCACACAAAGGATCTTCGGTTTCATATCTCCTCTGTCTCCTGTCATGAGATTTCCGCCTTCTCCGATGCTGATTGGGCGGCAGACCGGTCAGATAGGCACTCTATGGGAGCCTATTGCATATACCATGGGTCCAATCTGATTTCTTGGTCGTCAAAGAAACAACCCACAGTCTCAAGATCATCCACGGAGGCAGAATACAGGGCTCTAGCTACAGCCACTTGCGAGGTCATTTGGCTTCAGAATCTCCTCGGTTCAATTCGATTTGGTCTTCGACAAGCTCCCACTCTCTGGTGTGACAACCTTGGAGCCACCTACCTTGCCGTCAACCCTGTACTTCATCATCGCATCAAACATCTTTCCCTCGATTATCACTTTGTTCGCGAAAGGGTGGCTCAGAAGTCTCTCAAAGTAGCGTTTATTTCCTCCCGGGATCAGGTAGCAGACCTGCTGACCAAGGCACAATCTTCAGCTCTGTTCTTTCGCAACCGCTCCCAACTTTGCCTCCGCCAGCTGGGATCGCCGGGGGGTACTAACGGATCCATACAACAGGGCTCTAGCCCAACACACAAGCCCAATGGCACTGAAGAAGAGAGGCCCATCTCACACACACACACATTGTCATAGAACATTCCTGAATAGTGTCCAACGTGTATATATATATATCCAATGCTGTAATCAGTTATGAATGAGAAAAATGAATTCAAGTCCTCTGCAATTGCTCTCCACTATCCCACTATCCTACTGAATTCAGAAGATATGATGCTGTTCCTGCGCGCTATTGATGTAATTATCATGTAATGTTGTAAGCACTGAGATTGGTCTCATCATGCTAGCTGTAGATTTGTGATGGATCGAGTTGCACTTTAATCCAACTGGAGTAAACATATACGTGATGCGTTGCTATCTGCTGCCAAAATTTTACCGCCAAAAAGGATTATGAAGATTAGGGGTGGGCATATGTAGTTAATTGCCATTTCAATTAATTGGCAATCAATTAATTGCCATTTCAATTAGTAAAATGCAATAATTCTATTTGAATTGAAATAACCAATTAATTGGTTACCAATTAACTACAATTTCAATACAATTTCCCAAGTTAATTGATAATTGGATTTATGTTAAATTAGTATATGTATTCATGGAGATCGTCATTTTTTATTCACGGAGATCATCAATTCATCATATAGTCATAATCAATGTGGTATCACACTATCACTGGCTTCGATTCTATATGAAATCGGTCTTCATTCTATATGAAATCGAAAATGGGAAATTGACGAACCTCAGTTGGTGGGGGTGACCGGACCGGTGAGGGCAAGCTGTGGCCGGAGAGACCGATGAACAATCGAAGCCGAAGGGAGAGAGAAGTCGAAGCTGTGGCTGGAGAAATCGAAAATTGCATAATTTTAGATCTGAACCACACAATGTCGAAGCCAAAGGGAGAGAACCACAAAATCGAAAAGATAGACAAACCTCCTCTACCGAAGGCCGTCTCCGGTGGGCGGTGGCACCCGGCACTGGCAGCAAGCGAGAGAAAAGAGAGAGAGATGAGAGCTCCAGTGGCGAGGCGAGGCGCTGAGGTCGGGCGAGGCGATGAGAGCTCCAGTGGCGAGGCGAGGCGCTGAGGTCGGGAGAGGCGAGGACTCCGATGAGAGCTCCAGTGGCGACGACCGAAGGGGCCTCCGGAGCTTCGATTGAGAGATCGATCTCAGAGCAGCGTATTTCCAAAACCCTCGTGATAGAGATTAGAGAGAGACGGAAAGGGTTGAAAGGTTGAATAATGAGTGGGCCGCTCAGATACAATTAATCAATTAATTGTATCAGTTAATTGGTATTGTTTTGAATTGATTTTATTTTTCAATTCAGTTAACTATTTTGAAATATCTTTAAATTTCAAAATAATTAATTGTAAAATGTAGCAGTTTTTTAAGTTTTCAAAACAGTTTTTCAATTTCAATTATTTTTGCCCACCCCTAATGAAGATGCATCCAGATCAGATCGTCTATGCTTCCTCAAAGACAGCAGATCAATTTAATTTGTCTTAGTTTGTTTGAGAAAAATTCGCAACACAGCGGTATAATTACATTTGTGTTCTTTGCCTTCCATCAGTTGTCTCCTTGTTCATAATTCATACCGCATACGGTCCCTGACCTTCATACCACATATATGCGATGTCTTTCACATAGAATAAAAGTGATATCAAGTAACATTCATATATTACAGATTTACAGTTGGTAATGCAACGGTACCAACATCGATAGTGATAGATTACATAGATGTCATATTGTATAGTGGGCCAAAAGGCCCAATATCTTGTAACCTATATATATATGATTGTCTAATGAATGAAACCCTCAAGGAGGACTTTACATCAATTGCATCTCTCTACATGGTATCACAGCCTTTTCTTCCTCACGGAACCCTAATTTGATCCTCCCGCCTCACCTCTCCACTTACCGCCGACGGCCTCGTACCGCCGCCGCTGCTCTCCCTCTTTTCCGCCACCACCCTACCCTGCTTCCGTCGCTCCTGTCTCTCTCGGCACCATGGCCGACAAGCATACAATCCCCTCCTCCCTCACTATCTCCGGCATAAATAATTGCATCCCCCGACCCGTCTCCTGTCACTTCAGAAGCCCTACCACCGCCTACTCGCCCCCTGACTTCAGTCGCATTCACGCGTTCTCTCCGACGCAAGGCTCCGTGCGCGTCACAAGCAGCTGCGGCCGCAGCATACGTCGACTGGTGGCCTTCGATGGTCCCCGGTGCGTGGCTTCAACCCTCTTTGGATGCAATACGACTTTCTTGCCCCTCGACATGCCGGTCCTCAGGCCTATATGACATCGTCTGATCAAGGTTATGTTTCGTCTGATGGGCATCACGCCTTCTCCTCTATGCCGCCGACATCTCCCGACTCTTCTTGGTACATGGACACTGGTGCCACTTCCCACATGACGAACTCCTCAGGTAACCTCTCTTCTATTTCCTTTAAAGGTCCTGCACACTCTATTATCGTCGGCAATGGTGGTCGCCTTGCTACTTCGGGGATTGGCCAAGCCAAATTACAGACCCCAACCCACCCACTAGACCTTAACAATGTCCTCATTGCCCCAAAGATTGTCAAAAACCTTATCTCTGTCCGTCGGTTCACTACTGACAATAACGTTTCTCTTGCGTTTGATCCCTTTGGTTTCTCTGTGAACGATCTTACTACGGGGGTTACTCGCTTGAAATGTAATAGCACCGGGGAGCTCTACCATGTCACACCACCTTCTACATCCAGTCAGTCGTGCCCGGTCGCCCTCTCGGCATCGTCGTCCAGCCTGTGGCATGCACGCCTGGGCCATCCCAGTGCTGCCATTCTCGATGTCCTCCGTTCTCAGAGTCTTGTCCACTGTAATAAAGAGCTACGCTCTAGTTTATGCTCTTCATGTCAGTTAGGCAAACATGCAAGACTGCCGTTCCAACGGTCTTTGAACTCCACCCTTGCACCTTTTGACATCATTCATAGTGACATTTGGACCTCTCCTGTACCCAGCAAGGATGGTCACAAGTACTACCTTTTATTTCTTGATGATTACACTCATTTTTTGTGGGTTTTTCCATTACAATTTAAGTCCCAAGTGTTTCCTATGTTTGTCAAGTTCCATGCCTACATTAAAACACAGTTTCACACCTCAATCAAATGTTTCCAATGTGACAATGACCGTGAATTTGATAACAAAGACTTTCACTCTTTCTTCACTACAAATGGCATCTCATATCGGTTGTCATGCCCCTATACATCTCAGCAAAATGGCAAGGCCGAGAGAATTATTCGAACAATAACCAACATGATGCGTTCTCTCCTTTTTCACGCATCCATTCCCCTTGCCTATTGGCCTCACGGCTTATCAACGACATGTTATCTCCTCAATATCCTCCCTTATACTACCCTCAAGCATCGCTCACCCACTCAGGCATTATATTGCACCATGCCTAGATATGATCACCTTCATACCTTCGGGTGCCTGTGTTTTTCAAACATGTCCTCCACCGCCCCACACAAACTCCACCCGCGCTCCACTCCATGTGTCTTCCTTGGCTATCCGTCAGATCATCGTGGTTACCTTTGCCTCGATGTTCAGAGCCATAGGCTTATCCTGTCATGTCATGTCACTTTTGATGAGTCTCGCTTTCCTTTCTCTTCCCCTCCCTCCTCTCTCACGCCTATTGTCTCCCAGTCTGAGTCAGAGTCTCACTTCCCACACTTCCTCCTTCCCCAGAGCTCTACCGGTGCTCCTACTTCTCCCCCTACACTGCCCCCACCACCGCCTCCTCCTTCTACCACCAGACCACACACCCGCAGCGTCTCCGGTGTATTCAGACCTCGTCAGATCGTCTCTATGCACGCCTCCAATCACCCCGACAACACCTCCCCTGAGCCCTCCCGAACACACCTCCCGTCACCCCCATTGCCGCGACCGTAGCATCGTGCTGCGCTCGCGACATACCCCCCTGCCACGGCCGCCTTGCCGCGGCCGCCGCTTTGTGCCGCGCCCGCCGCACAGACTAACCCCGACTCCAACGTTTCCCAAGTCCCTCCAGCCTCCAACCCGGCCTCGCTCTCCCCCATCCCCACCTCCCACAAAATAACCCTCCTCGACCCGAAGTGGCAGGCGGCTATGCTCGATGAATACAGGGCCCTTACAAGGAATGGTACCTGGGTTCTAGTCCCTCGCCCTCCTGAGGCGAACGTCATTCGCTGCATGTGGCTCTTCCGCCACAAGTTCCACTCTGATGGGTCATTGGAACGCTACAAAGCTCGTCTTGTGGTTAATGGTACGTCGATCTCAGCAGGCAGGTATTGATTGTGATGAGACATTCAACCCCGTGGTCAAGCCTGCCACTATCCGAGTGGTGCTAAGCTTAGCGTTACCACGACAGTGGGCTATTCATCAGCTGGATGTCAAGAACGCCTTTCTGCATGGCCATCTGAATGAGACAGTTTACATGTTTCAGCCGCCGGGGTTCGTTGATACTGATCGTACCAAGCACGTTTGTCTCCTGAAGCGCTCTCTGTATGGTCTGAAACAGGCTCCGCGTGCCTGGTTCCAGCACTTTGCATCTCATCTGCTACGCTTGGGCTTCGTTGGCAGCCGCTCGGATTCGTCTCTGTTTATCTATCGCAGAGGCACATACATGGACTTTCTGTTACTATATGTCGACGACATCATCCTCACCGTCTCTTCTGATGCTCTTCGGACGTCTATTATTTCCCAGTTGAGTGCCGAGTTCGCCATGTCAGATCTTGGTCCGTTGTCTTAGTTCTTGGGCGTCGCCGTTCGGCATCATGCGTCTGGGTTGTTTCTCTCTCAGAGTAAGTATGCTGCCGAAATTGTTGCTCGGGCCAAGATGAGTAACTGCAAGCCAGTCGTCACCCCTGTGGATACCTCCAACAAGCTCAGTGCTCACTCTAGTCCTCTGTTTGATGATCCGACGTTGTATCGGAGTCTTGCCGGTGCATTGCAGTATCTTACGTTTACTCGGTCAGACATCAGTTACGCCGTTCAGCAGATCTGCCTGTTTATGCATGCGCCTAGGGAACCGCACTTTCAGGCATTGAAGCGGATCATCCGGTACATCAGCGGTACCCTCGAGCTGGGCACCACGATCACCCCTTCATCTCGGCATGACCTCATCGCTTACACTGACGCGGATTGGGGTGGTTGTCCTGACACACGTCGCTCCACGTCTGCCTACTGTGTCTTCCTCAACGACACTCTTGTGTCGTGGTCAGTGAAGCGTCAATCTGTGGTGTCCTGCTCTAGCGCCGAGGCTGAGTACAGGGGCGTCGCCAACGTTGTCTCCGAGTGCTCATGGCTGCGCAATCTCCTCCTTGAGCTCCGCTGCCCTCTTCAGAAGGCCACCCTGGTCTATACCGACAACGTCTCCGCCGTCTATCTGGCCAACAACCCAGTCCAGCATCAGCACACGAAGCACGTTGAGCTCGATCTCCACTTCGTTCGGGACAAGGTTGCTATTGGACATGTTCGTGTTCTTTATGCCCCGTCCTCCTATCAGTATGCTGATATCTTCACCAAGGGTTTACCTTGGCAGTTGTTCCTCGATTTTCGATCCAGTCTCACTGTACGGGACCCTCCACTTTTGACTGCGGGGGTTTGATAGATTACATAGATGTCATATTGTATAGTGGGCCAAAACGCCCAATATCTTGTAACCTATATATATATGATTGTCTAATGAATGAAACCCTCAAGGAGGACTTTACATCAATTGCATCTCTCTACAAATAGGAGCCATTAATTGAAAGATGATGGGCCTTAATTATTGTACCATGGAGCTTCACTAGCTAGATCATGCAGTGCAGTTTCAAACGTGTACGCTTCTTTGGAAACTATTTTTGCAGTGGGTGCAAATCAATTGCTAATTTTTTGGTGTACTGTACGTCTAAAATATTAATGTTATAATATGATTAAAATAAAAATTTATAATCTGAATAATTTATAGTTAGAGGTGGCAATCGGGTGAGTTGGATCGGGTTCGGGTTCGGGTTATTCGCTTTCGGGTCATATCGGACTCGGGTTGATATCCGGTGTGATGACAATTCGGGTCCGATCGCGTTTGGGTCGGGTTTATTCAAGCATTATTTTATCGGATATAATCGGGTTTTCGGGTCCTATTCAGTTCGGGCGAATCGGGTTTCAGTTTAAACGGGATCGGGTGAATCGAGTTTCAGTCTAAACGGGTTTGGGTGAATCGGGTTTCGATCTAAACAGGTTCGGATGAATCGGGTTTCGATCTAAATGGGTTCGGATGAATCGGGTTTCCGTCACAACAGTTTTGTTCGAATTGGGTTAGTCAAATTGAACCCGAAAGAATCATATTGGATAAAACAAATCAAATTTAATTTTTTTTACCCATGAGATATTTATCCCTCTATATAGATTAAACTAATGTTTATCAATTCTTAATCAATACTACATTCGTTAAAAAAAAATGTAAGTCTTCTCACTTTTTAGAACATGTTTTGAAAAAGTCAAACTTATATAAAATATTATTTTTTAATATTAATTTCATACTTATTACCCATAACTACGAAATTATAAAAATAACCAAGAAGTGATATTTATATAGTTTTGGCGTCTTAAAAAAAACTAAAAAGTGACTTTCTTTAATGGAGGGAGTACAAAGTTATATTTAATTATACTATATGCAGGATAGTATTACCATCCATTATTAAGTAATCAAATACTTAGGTTGATTTGAGTATTTTAGGGAAAATGCTAAGATTTTTGTTGGTTTCGGATATAATCGGGTTTGAGTTATTTCGAGTGTCGGTTATAATCGGGTTCGGGTAATTTCGGGTTTCAGATATGTTCGCGTCGGGCAATTTTGAGTTTCGGGTTGATTTCGGGTCGATCCATTCGAATATAATCGGATTCGGGTTATTACTGGGTTCAGATTGCTTTCGGGTTCGGGCTTAACTCGGATCGGGTCGGTCGGTCTCGGATCCAAACTTTTTTTTTTCAATTATTCGAGTATCGAACAGGTTTGGGTCGGATCAATCAGATTGGTTTTCTCGGGTCGGATCGAGTATTGTCAGCTCTAATTATAGTGCTTTGCTAAAAACAACTATAATTTATGGATTAAATTGAATTTAATCTATTGCTATTTTATTCGGGTACTAGGAATTGGATAATTGATTAATAATAATAAGTTATTATTATTGATATAATGTATTTATGGAAATATATTGTGGATTAGAAGATAAAGGACAACTTATTGAGAATAAGTTTGACTTAATTTATGCACTATATAAGGAAACTTACTGGGAATAAGTTTTAACCTAAAAATTTTGGGCATTGTGTCTCCCACCAAAACTGCTATGACTTTTCTCTTTTATATTGTTAGCAAGTAGTTTTTTAAAATTTTGTTGCGCGTCTAATTTTCTAACAGTGATATATATCAAAACCTCCTGTATAAATTGATATGATCAATTGATTTTCTTGTTAGTTTTGATTTAATTTAATAGATTGATATATGGATTAACTTGTGTGGTTAAAATTATGATTTTGATTGATTGGATAAATAAAATTTGGTTAAATTTGTTGAATGTCCATTTTATATGTTAATATTAAGTAAATGTCCATTTTTTTACAAAATTAAGTAAATGTCCATTTTTTCCAAAAATACCCCTCCTTCCCATCCCTAACCCTTCCTTCTTCCCCCTTCGACCATTTTTAATTTTCACATTGACTGATCAACATTGACCATTTCGGTCAACGCCTGCATTTGGTGACAGTTGTGTATATTTTTTCGGGGAAAATTATTGTGATAATTATTTTGGTGACAACTGACTTTTTTGGTGACATTTTTTTTTTCTAGTGACATTTAACATAATTTTTTTCTCTTACTAGTAAACACTATCACCAACCTATTGTCATTAATTACATAACATTGTCACCAACTTTTTGTCACCTACTATAAAATATTGTCACCACTAATTTTCATTAACTACATACTATCACCAGCTGTAAAATATTGTCACCAAACTATTGTCAACAACTACGAAACACTGTCATCAAATTATTTTCACCAACTTATTGTCACCAAACATTGTCACAAACCAATTGTTACCAACTACAAAACATTGCCATCAATCTATTATCCCTAAATAGAGAACATTATCACCACCCTCTATTGTCACCAACCTACTTTCGTAATCTGTTGTTACCAACAATAAAATAGTGTCATCAATCTATTGTCACCAACTACAGAACATTGTCATCAAATTTATCTCTCCTCTAGCGTCTTCATCCTCTTTATATTGTCATCAAACTAAAATGTTTGTACAGAACCAATGTCTTCGTTATTACCTAATATTAACTCACTTTTGTCACAAAACTAAAACCCTAGAACTAGGGGAATATAGACCCTAGAGGGGCTAAAGCTAAACAAATAAAATTTTGATGTACAGTGTGGTTTAGGGCCGGGGTTTAGGGTTTATTCTTTGGCCCTAAACCCTAAATCCTAAACCCTAAAATGTGTGTACAGTACTAATGTCATCACATTTGTCACATAATATTAACTCACTTTTGTCATAAAACTGAAACCCTAGAACTACGGGAGTATAGACCTTAGAGGGGCTAATCCTAAGCCAACAAAAATTTGATGTACAATATGATTTAGGTATAACTAGTGATCATAGATTGAGCATAAATAAATGTAAATAAACTATCACAAAAAATACAAACACCGTTCAATAAGTAGTGAAAATCATACATTAAGTTAGTCACCATGATAATGAAAATAATTTATAAATCCCCAATTGTTGACTACATTAATTTTTAAAATAAATGAGAATAGTTGAGACAGTCACCATGATTAGATTGCAATGAGTATCAAAATACAAACATCATACAACTTAATGCTAGCAAAAAATATGTCAACATAACAATAAATGTCACCGCCACGTTATATATCATCAAAATATTGTCACCAAATAAAATTTTAAAAGTTTGACTAGTTTCTCTCATATGAAATTATCACCAAAATAGCGTCACCAACCTATTTTCAACAACTACAAAACACTGTCACCAAGATAAAATGTGTGTACAATACTAATGACATCACCGTTTGTCACATAATATTAACTCACTTTTTCCACCAAAATAATATCACCAAATTAATTTTTAAAAGTTTGTCTAGTTTCTCCCACCTGAAATTGTCACCAAAATAGTGTCACCAACTACAAAACACTATCACCAAAATAAAAAATGTGTACCATACTAATGTCATCACCATTTTCACCTAATATTAACTCACTTTTGTCACCAAATAAAATTTTAAAAGTTTGACTAGTTTCTCTTACCTGAAATTGTCACCAAAATAGTGTCACCAACCTATTTTCACCAACTACAAAACATTGTCACCAAACTTAAATGTGTTTATAGTACTAATGTCATCACCTTTGTCACCTAATATTAAATCACTTTTGTCACCAAATTGAAACCCTAGAACGATGGGAGCATAGACTCTATAGGGCTTAAGCTTAGCAAACAAAAATTTGATGTACAATATAATTTATGGTTTAGGGTCACTGTCACCACCCTTATCAATGGTCACACTATTGGTACCACATGTGGCGACAACTTTATTTTTACAGTTTATTTTTACGAGGACAATGTCACCGGTACACCCTTATCAATTGTGACAGTGTTGATGATTAAAAATTTTTAGCTAACAACTTTTTTTTACGAGATCATATAAATGCATTAATATATACTATAGTCACCACCACATATATTATGGAAGTAATGAATAAACATGATTGCAAAACACCTCATGAATAGATATACCAAAAATGTTTGATATTTGGATATTATATTAGCTGAAATGCTCAAATTTGCAGCTTAGCCATTATGTGATGACAATAAATTTTCAGGCAAGAAGATATGTACAGTAAACATCTCCCGTCCTCTTTGAAGAGAATGAAAGAATAAGTTTTGGCAAAAACTACTTTTATACATCATTGATGAAGCTCGTCCTTCCTTCCACCAACTCCAATCTCCACCAAAGTTTTGGCAAAAACTGCATCACGTAAAGAATACGACAGGTGTCCGAGTCGGAAGCTCGTCCATTCAAGACCATAATCAAGATGAACTGTAAACCATCAACTAAAAACCGCCCCAACCCTAAACGAATTCACAAATTCAACATGCGGTGCTTGTGAATCAATTAATTGAAAACAAAATTGAACAGCTAACCATGAGAAAAAAGACGATTTTGATTCAAAATCCGACAATTTCCAATTTATACGATTGTAAGGAGGAGAAAATTAGGGCAAAGAAGAAGAACCTTCTGGCACTTCCAGGCTAGAAATTGAGCATGACTGATTGCAGAACGATTATCATCGCACTTCTCCAATTGATTTCCATTGAAAATCTCTTCTTCTTGCTCCGTCGCCATGAACTCACCGAAGTCACCACCGACGCTGGGATGCTGGCTCTCCTTCCAAATAGACATATCAACTGCGCTAAAAAAAGGGGATGGGGATGGGGGATTTTGGGACTTAATGATAACGGGGTTAGTTTGGGTATTAATAAAAATTTATGGACATTTACTTAATTACCCTTTTAAAATAGACATTTAGTTAATTAGGCTTTCTAAATGACCATTTGAGCAAATTTTTTCATAAAATTTAATACATAAATTTAGTTCACAATTCCGACCCAAAGCTGCCAAACTTAATACCGGAGTATTTGAAATTAGTTCAATGCTCAAACCACTAAAATTTCATGCTATCGAACATCATCAGATCATGTTGATTAATTGACATCAATTTTTTTTTTTATTTTTGAAAAATGGTATATTTTTCAATCAATTTTTATAATTTATACAAGAGATATGATTTTTTGTATAAACTATGAAATATTTGATTTTATGAAAGTGAAAGTTAATTTAAATCTAAGAAATTGAGAATTTCATGATTTTGATGCATAAAGTGTTGGATTTTGTGTGAATTTGATTCATATATTAATTGTGAAAATTTTAAGTTTTATGAAAACCTACCGTCTTAATTCTACAATTGTCAAAATTATGAAATTGAGAATTCTAGGTTAGTAAAGAATTCTTTGCAAGAAGTAGCATGCATGGTACTACAAGAGTCTAAAATGCACACATTATTATCAATGGAGTGATCAAACATTAATATCTCATCTTGGCAATAAGACTCACAAACAACAACAATATTCTCATTCTTACTTTTATTTAACCCTTTTCTTCTTTCTACAATCTTTCTGCATATGGCCCATGTTGCCATAGAAATGACATTTTACATTTCTAATGTCAAAGTGATTATCAGATGTGGTTTATCATCTTTCTTATCCTTTTTATTCTTGTTGTTCTTTTTCTGTTGATTGCCTATAGTGAACATGATCTCAGACTTCTTAGATTTGGTGCATGGCTTAGCCTTAAACACCTTCATGGTCTCATTCTTTTTGGTGATAGGCTCAATAATCCTAATTCTACTAAGCTCATCTCTACTAAACTGGATCACATCACGAAAATTATCAAACTGATCAGGCAAATCATTTAACAACCGAGCTGCTTGGAAAGACTCTTTAACATTTTCACCACATCTTTCAATATCTTGGGTCATCTTTAAAAACTTATCCAAGTTATCTTGCAAAGTCAGGTTAGTATCCATTTTAAAGGTAAACAAGCAAAGCAAAGAAATCTTAGAAGACAGAGATTTAGAAAGCTAAAGCTCGTTGTGCCTTCCAGAGGGATTGAGAGGTAGTGTAGTTTACCACCTGCCTTGCTACATCATCAGAGAGTCTCAGCATGAACTTTGATCGAGCTCGAGATCTTGGATCTCATCCTTGGATCCAAAGCCCCCGGGGACATCCTTAAGCTTGGGAGGATCTTCCCGGTCAGTAGGCATCTTGCCTTTCTTCTTTTCCTCACTTTCAGTAGAAAATCCTTTTTATTCTTGTTGTTTTTTTTTCTGTTGATTGCCTTTAGCGAACATGATCTCAGACTTATCAGATTTGGTGCATGGTTTAGCCTTAAACACCTTCATGATCTCATACTTTTCATTGATAGGCTCAATAATCCTAATTCTAGTAAGCTCATCTTTACTAAATTGGATCACATCACAAAAATTATCAAACTGATCAGGCAAATCATTTAACAACTGAGCTTCTTGGAAAGAATTTTTAACAGTTTCACACTTTCACCACATCTTTCAATATCTTGGTTATCTTACAAAGTAAGGTTAGTATCCATTTTAAAGGTAAACAAACAAAGCAAAGAAATCTTAGAAGGCAGAGATTTAGAAAGGTAAAGCCTCTTGTGCCTTCCAGAGGGATCGAGAGGTAGTGTAGTTTACCATCTGTCTTGCTACATCATCAGAGAGTCTCAGCATCAACTCTGAGTGAGCTATCAGATTGAGCTCGAGATCTTGGATCTCATCCTTGGATCCAAAACCTCCTGGGACATCCTCAAGCTTGAGAAGATCTTCCCTGTCAGTAAGCATCTTGCCTATCTTCTTTTCCTCACTTTCAGTAGAAATGATGGCTACTGCATCGACTAAGTCAAGAAAAATGGCTTTCCAACACTTCTTGGTGATGAGAATCGTCCTCATCTTGACCTTCCATATGGCAAAATCCATCGTCCCATTGAACTACTTGATCTTGAACGTATTGTCTCCCATCGTCCCTGAAAAACAACTTATCATTTCAAGAAACAACAAAACCAAAGTATATGCAGCGGATGATACCAAGAGTATGTATGAACCTAGGGTTTTGAAAAAAAGTGTGGTATGTTAGACAAAGGAGGAATATCACCAGGCGATGTGCCCTCTCTAGGTGTACCCAATGCCCTATATCAGTATTCGCTCCTCAAGTCAATAGTGACTCAAGAAGGTAAGATAAAGAAAACCTGGCTCTAATACCACGATGTTAAGAAAAACATCGTTTGAGAAACTCGAATCAAACACAATGAAACCAAAAACCAGATAAGAACACAAGGGTTGTTTACGCGGTTCGGTTATCCTACATCCGCAGAGCCTCAGAGGGGAGACTCGCCTAAAATCCACTAGATCGAAGTCCAAACAAGAACTCGGTTTGCAAACACACAACTAGCAGAAAACCAAAACGGAAAAACTCGTTGAAAACATATGCCTGCAAGAACTTAAGAGAAAACACGAGAACAGAAGGAATATCGAAGATGAAGATCTCCTTTTCGCAAGATCTGAGCTTCGTCTGAGAAGCTAACACCAGATCTAGAAGAACGGAGGCAAGCTGTGTCGAGGATGACCGTCTCGAAGCCTCAAACGTCGTCGTTCTCTCTTTTTCTTCCTCACGTCGCTTCCTCTTCTTCTCCATATATCTTTCTTTTCATATTAGGGTTTCTTACCGACGAGCTTCAAGTGAGTGAGCAGGTTTAGGGTTATAGCTTTATATAGACAAGCCATAATCCAAATGTTGCGTTTCACTAATCCGAATCCACACTCCCAGCGAAGCAGCTACGCTCAGCTCCAACCCAATTGTAACGGCCCGGATATAAATATCCGAGATACGTTTCGAAGGTTGGATACCTTCGTTCGGATGTTGCAATTCAGGTACAGGTCGAGGTTTCAAACCTCTAATGATCAACCAGTATTCAAAGTGGGGGTTTTGAACCTCAACCAATCAAATTCACAGAAATTCAATTTAAATGAAAGTAAAGCGGAAGTAAGGGTTAGATACAAATGCCACAGCAGAGCCGGGTCAAAACCATAGTATAAATTATAAGGTAGTATAGCCAAATTAGCAGGGTTAGACAGATTCTTTGCAATCGCTCGGGGGGTTTTCCCACGCCATAGAGACAGGGAGTAATCATACCTAAAAACAATTGGTGCGAGCGGGATCAGACCGAGGCCCCAACACACCCTGTCCCGTAAGCAAATATACACATACGCTAATATAAAGATGATGCAAATGCGGAAATTAAATCACACTAACATGATCCTAATTTACAATATGCGGAAAAAAAACTGTAAAGGGCCCAAGACAATGCCAAGTGGCATATCCCTCTCCTACCTCTGCACCCCTTCCCGTTAGTGCAGAGACTGGCCAGTTCGGTACTATAGCATAGAAATTTCCTCGTGGTGGGGCACTCACCACGGTATCATCATATCATATCATATCTCATCATCATATCGTATATCATCATCATATCATATATTATGCTCATGCCCGATGGTGCTGGACTAATCATATCATATCATATCATTTCATCTCTTGCCCGATGGTGCTGGGCTATCATATCATGCTCATATCGACTCGATAGACTCAGGGCACCCGATGGGGCTGGGCTACCCTATGACCCTAGCAAAGACTCTAGGACTATCACAGATAACGACCGTTCTGTATTCAAACACACAAAGTAACCGCATGCTCATTCATAAGTGCAATCCTAGCATGATACTACATGACATGCTTTAATGCTTATGCAACACCTAGTATGTCATATATTTACAAGCAGGTATTCTCTTTCGAATCTGAGTAAGCCCATAAAGGAACTTACCTGAATAAGCCGAACAGCAAGATAACACAAGCAAGGCCCAAATGCAAGTCCAAAGCAAATCCAAAAGCAATACACACCTATCATCAAGCAATTTCCATAAGCTACCAGACCAACATTCATACATACGAACCCAAGTTCTCGACATCCTCAAAACCGACCGATAGTAAAACCGTTTTCCAAAATCTTTCCGATACGATCAAATCGACCAAAATCATTCTTTCAATCAAATCCATTGATAAAACAATACCAACCATATTTTCAAACTCATAAATCCCAAATTAAGTCAACTCATATTCAAAATGATTTCTCAACTCATACTTGGCCAAATTCCGACATTAAACATTTAACTTTAAAACCAACTCTCTCCAAATCACATTATATGAATCATATATATAATATTTATAATATTTAATAACACACTCCAAGTGATATTTAAATATAATAACATTACCAAAATCAATCCATTTCGATAACCCACATTTATAAAACAACAACACTAAATTATTTTATCATTTCTAAAACATATAATAACACACCACAGAATGTTATAATAATATATATATATGTATACCAAATATTACCATTTATAATATATAATAATATTTTCAGAATCTATATGTACATATCCAAAAAAATCAGTTTTAACATATAATATAACATATGTATATATATAAAATAACATAACTCATAATATGACTTAACACATACTCATATTATAAATAACCCAACTCAAACCAATAACCCACTCAACCCAACCCGTGGCCCAGACGGAAGAAGAAAAGAAACTCAGCCCCACCCGCAAAAGAAGAAATGAAGAACCCAACCCATCAGAAGGAAAGAAAAGAAAAGAGAGAGAGGAGAGAAAGCCCAAAGGCTGCACCCCAGTCCAGAACCCGAATCCGGCCCAAAACCCGATGGAGAGAACAGACCCGCCCACACTTGCAATGGAAGACTCAGGGGGAGGGAGGGTCCGAATAGGAGCCCAAACCCGTAAAATCAGGCCCAACAAAAATTAGGCCCACCCATCTCTGTAAAATTGAATCAGAAAAAAAAGGAGGACCCCAAGCCTAGGTGGCGGTGAGGTGGAAGTGGGGCCCGCCTGGCTTTCCTCAACCCCCGAAACACACAGAGAGCAGGGCTCCTCTTCCGTTCAAAAAAACCGAAGGAGGAAGATGGTTTGACCGGCGGCGACTGGTGGCTCCGACCGCCCTATTTCCGACGACTAAGGAGCAAGAAAGCATAGAAGGAAGGAAGAGAGAGAATGGGCTTACCGGAGCTACATCGGAACCCATGGAGAGGGAGAATGGAGAGCTCGGCGGCTCGACGGTGGGCTGCTCGCTGCCGCCTCACGCTGGAGGGGGGGGGGACGGAGGAAGCTGTCGTTACTTGGACAAGAGTGGCGGAAGGTGGGAGCTACTCGGTGGGCGGAGGCGTCGGAAAACAGGGGAGAACAAGGGGAGTTGGTGGTGCTCGGTGGTGTCGGAACAGGGGAGCGCTCAAAAGGCTCCGGTGGAGGTTGCATGCTACACGAGGAGGAGAGAAAAAGAATGGGGGAGTTGTGGGCATGCTTGGAGGCGGCGAATAGGAGGTTCCAAGAGGAGCCTTAGGGTTGTGTTTGAAAAAGGGGGTAAAAGAAGCAAGAAGAAGGAAGAGAGGGGGGGTGTTTGTGGCTGCGATTTCAGGGTACAAGGGAGGGGTTCTTGTTGCTTTGCTACTGTCGACCGAAGCAAAGGAGGAGAGAGAACTGCAGGTTTTGGCATTTTGCCACAATTGGTGAAGCAAGGTGGTGAGGGAGGGAGAGGAAGGAGGGGGGTACAGGGCCTCATTCGAAGGAGCTGGTGAGCAGAGAGAGAGAGAGAGAGAGGGAGAGGAAGAAAGAATCAAAACAAATGGTCCCCAAAAGATATTTTGAATGCCCGGATAAAATATCTCGAAACTCGCTCGCCCGATTGAATCCCGACTAAATCAAAATTAAAATTTCAATTACTATTTTCACGATAAACGGAATTAATTTAATTTTTATCAAAACTCGGAGCTCGAAGGCGGAACTAAAATCCGCTAGAATCTAAATTCTCAAAAGGATGCCAGAATGATTTTAAATTTTGAACTCGTGCTCGAGGACGATTTTTCTCCGCTTCAATAAATACTAACATATTTAATTAAAGTAATAATATAATATATATAAAATATATATTCAGTCTTTACATTTATCCACCTCTAAAAACAAGTCTCGTCCCCGAGACTAAATCATTTTAATGTAATGAGAAGAAGTTTGAAATCGGTGAGTACGAGGACCATGTCCAAGGATCTTGTAATAATCTCGGTTGCGTCTTTCGGGATTCTCACAACATCCTAGTCACGGTCGTGACATCTCCAATTGGTCTTGTCAAGTGTGTAATAAGCGCCCTTATCACATCCTCGCTTTGACCTTTCGGAAGTATCACAACTCTAAAAGTATTATAGCGTCCGACTAGGTCTTAGCAGGCAATCTATAAGCGCCCCTATAAATGCTTGTATCCACTTCGTGAGACGTCATAATGTAAATCCAGTTCGTAAAACCTCAAAGCGTTTTGTAGAAGGAAAGATTGTTCTCTAAATCATTGAAACTCTCGACTTTTTTAAAACCCAAAGTTGGCCATTTTTAAAACCACTCAAAATCTTCAAATCCGATGTTTAATCAAGCAACTTTACACCAAAACAAGTCAAATCCTCTCAAATTAAGATTTCGTCAAAATCTCCCAAAAAACCCAAATCAGCTTCTCGTAAACCAATCAATCAAATTCAGAAGGTAGGAGGTGGAATCATCCACCTCTAAGGGCTAATCCCATATTCTCTTCCTAGTTTCCAAAATCATTTTATCATCATCCTCAACTCAATATGCACATAAATAATCAACTCGTCGACTCATAACGTCATCAACCACTTCTCATATGGCAATCTCAACATCAATCATGATAATCTCAACCGCATAACATGATTACCCATAAAATAAATCATACCATACCTTCAGAACACGCCAAAGCAATAACAAAATCTTAACATCATACCATGAGCCATAAAGTATATCTACCTCATACCGAAGGCATCACAAGTGCATCATCGAATCCTCATAACTTATCACGCAAGCACACATGTCAAGAGATCAAAGAGGTTAGGTGTCATGGAGTCAGTACACTACTACAAGTCAAATCTCACGATCGCATCTCAACATCACACACTAGTGGAACCAGTCATAACAAGGGATCTCATTTAAAGCATAATTTCACATAGTTATCCTATCCAATTTCTATCCAGCATTATCATAACATATTGTCACATCAATCATTGATACTTGCAAGGTTAGCCATAACGAAATTTCATCATAAGTAGACGAAACAAAACTACTTATCGACACATCACTCCAAACAAAATCATGCCATTAAGATTAAATCACAAGGGAAGATCAAACAGTATATCAACATCGAAATGTCAACATCCTCTCCAGACATCATCTTAGCTCATCACAATGCCACATAACTATCATTAGCAGCCATGCACCGTCATCTCATATATGCACATAAGTCATATTCATGCTCCAAGTCATATTCATCACTTACCTATTCATAATCATGCTTATCAACCATATAGTATAACATCATGCTTTCACATAATAACGTATCATCATCTCGTGATTCATACAACACATTATAACATGCTTTTAGAACAACATAGTAGGATAGCAATGTATCATTATATCATGTTCATAGTTGTCACTACCAATTTTAATTCAGTATTGCATATCAACATGTAATATCATGCCATACAGGTTTATCATGGTCGCTATCTAACATCATGCCAGTACATAATCACATCATTAAGAAAGTTTTGCACATTATTTTAGTCATAATAAAACGCAAACCCCGCCCACTCATCTCCAACTCTCAAGCCAAGACCAAATCTTCATCTAGACTCACCAACTCGGATAAAATCCCCAAGAAACCCCAACTCATTTGACACTCCAGTCTCACCCCTCATTTCACCAAGCACTCTCACAAGCAATCCACCTCTAAGAGTCCAACCCCTATCTCTGTTTTCACACCCGAGAACCCTTGCATCCTATGATTCATCTAGAAGCTCATCGGAACCCACTAAGCATCGCCTCTTATAGCTCTCAAAACTCACTCGTTCCTACTTAAGCCAAACCCCTCTCCTGTGACTTACCTCACACCACCATCGATCATTCTAACCACTCAATTTCCTTCACCGCTCTCCGACCATTCTACCAAAGGACCTCACTCACATGTTCAAAGAAGAAGCAATCATGGACATTATTACACATAAGGATTACATCATGTCAACTAGCATTTATATCAATAGCTTCATTAGTTCATCATTAGGCATTGTAACGATATTACTAAGTCTGAATTTACCGTCATGCTCAAAATTATTGCAAAACACCATATATGAATATAGTCAATTCAACTAGCAAGTTTCATCATAATTTTATCAAATAAACAGTTCAGGTTCTCAGCATTTGCAGTTCATACTTTTAGAGGCAAGAAATTTAGATCATGCTTGACAGTTCAGAGCATCTACGCATCAAGACATCGGGCACATTAAAGCTGTAAGGCAATCGAATCATATCATCATAGTCAACAGACAATCAAGCAGCAGTCATCACCAAGTCATCACATCAACAAGCAACTTTCAACATCAAGTTAGTGCAATATCACCCTCAACAAGTTCAGAAAGGATTAGCAATCCGAATGAAGGACACTCCCACCTGCAATTCATATCGTACTCAATAACCGCAACCCTCGAAGCGAGCTTATTCCATCGACATTGTCGATCCTGAGGCCCGTGGGTTATGGGCCCACGCTTCCGCTGCGCTGCTCTATCGCTATTCGACTTCCCGTTCCCTTTTTCCATGCGGTCACTCGTCCAATGTAACACGTAGGAGTCTAAGTTAGCGGAGATAGGGGGAGTGAGAAGAGCGGACGACCCAACGTTTCTCTCGGAGACAAAATGGACCAAAGCTAAAGATGACACGACTAGAGACAAGACTCCGACCCGGGAACAGTAACGATGCCCTTAAGAAAGTCTATTAGGTTACAATTGTGACAAGCACCCACAAATTCATTATGGAGCATATCAATCACAACAGTCCACACTAACATGTACCTACCTCAGGGGCAACATTCGTATTCATATCAAAGACACAATCAAGTCCTACGCTGATGTATGTGAAACAAGCTAACATTCTAGTATTCCATGGAAACAGATATGCCTAGTAACTTCAAGCAAGATAGGCGGAACCAACAATGATCATATATGATTCGAAGTCATGCGGAATTTAGTGAAGATAACGAGCATCATGCATATGAACAATGTAAAAGCATGGTATACACATCAACAAATGAGTCCAAATATATCATGACAAGGTATGTCGTAACAAACAGGTGAAGCGTCATACGAGAACACATAAGAGCAGCATAGTAATTATCACATATATGAACAGTGCACGAGTTTGGTGTAAGCATCATACGAGGGCAACATAGTAACTATCTCATCTGACACAATGATCATATATTAGGTCAAGCATGACACGTAATCATATGACGAGATACATTTAAAGAGCATGGGTCCTACATGATACTAGCGATACATAATGTGATGCAAGCATAGTCAAGAGTCACTTAGAGGAGTTCAACATAATATTCACGAAACATGAAGCATCATCAAAAGTAACAAGAAGAACATCATGGATGCTAGAGTATAATCATGCTAAGAACGAACCATCATAGAGTACATATATGGTACAATAGTTGTCACATCATAGAACAAGTACAACACGTGATCATTTAGCGGGTCATATTGGAAATCATAATTCTTACATGATACTAATAGCACATACCGAACAAGAGTACAACTAAAGTGATTCAACTAGATTCATTCCGATATTCATGCGTCATGCATATGCAAAATCATGATATAACGTGGTGTGTGACCATGCGAGGTGTCAAGTCATACGTTCATGCAAGCAGGAGAGAATATCATAGAGTAGTAGGGAAATAGCACCGAGCGATAATATGTAAGCATGCTAGGATCAACCCTCACGGAAAGCAAGTTGATCATCGAATTTAACATCAGTCTAATCGGATAGTAAAACATTTACGAGGGTAGAAAGACGAACTCACACTATCAAGGACCTAGGTCAAGAGAGAATGAGCAATAATGCAAGCAGGGCATAAATGTGCATAAGTCATAACCAAGGATCCTACACGTTACTAATGGCTTAACATAACATAGGACACATACATGCACTTGATTGATTACTGGACATTAAGCAAGACTTCAATTCAATCACATTCCAATAATATAGAAGCATGGGAGGGAATGTAGCGATGTATAATGCAAGTCTAAGTAACGGGCAATATGACGAGAATATGGGGACATAAGTTCGGATCAACACATACTAGGATGAAACATGCATTCACCAGGACTCAATTATGCCACATATTCTCCATTCAGTGCAAGGAACACACAACACTATCATATGCAAAATAATCCACAATAGTTAATCTGACAACTACAAAATAGATGAGCGTGCTATAGGTTCTCGTCACAGAAGGAATGATAGGCATCAAGGCGTCACCGACGAGCATGCTAAGGAGAATATCTTACGAGCATTCATACAAAGAAGAATTAATCACACTATCATGGACCTAATCCAAGAGAAGCAACAATCATATAGACTCATATCATGTGTCATGTTTCTAATCAATCATACGATCAATACAAAGGGGTCAAGTAGGCATGCCATGACAACATATAATCATGATAGGAAGCAAGGCATAACACGGTACCTAAGAAATGGGGCAACATGGGTACAGAATGTCATACAACCACGAATTTACATTATAAATCATCATCACAACATGTGCTGAGAATTACGTAGCATATAAGGCATGTTGCCATCAAATCATAACACGTATCCATCAAGTAAGGGACTCACTCTTTCATGATACTAGAATCGAACGATCACACTATCATGAACCTATTCACAGGGAGGACATCAATTATACAACTTCCTAGCATGTGACATATACATCCGTGCCCTAGTATGACAATGCAATATACTAAGTAGGTCATGTCGGGATGATATGGATACAACAAATGTAGCTCAAACCCATACAATGGTCATCAGGAACATCAAAGCACATAAGCACAATTTCACACTAAGGATCAATCTGTAGGTCAAGGAGTGGTGCATGTAGAATCACATAATCATGGACAGAGCAATCAAGATAACCCTATAGAGGTCCATAAGGGCAAACATTGGCTCTTCCCAACTGACTCATTACCCATCTTTCCCGTGGGACTCGGATACGACTTTTAATGGCAAGAAGACACCGGTTGATCGTCATAAGAATCAAGAAAGACAACCCCATAAACACCTCACTTTTGAATCAACAAAACGTCAAGAACTACCTTCCAATACTCACTCAGACAACCTTCATATCCGTAAATGATTTTTCGACACAATATGTTTACCAACCTGATTTCCCGTGGAAGGGACCGATATTCAAGAGAAAGACTTGATAAGACCATCAAGGGTCAACATAGTGGAAGGGGTTATTCCACCCATGCTGGGCTCGACCATATAGAAATAAGGGTACTCCCGCTATCCCGTTTGCACAGATATGTCAATACACATTTCATTGTTAGGGCATCCAAATCAGATCTCTAGCATAGCAAGCACTCAATACAGAATCAGTCAATAACAATTATAACAATCTCCTTGGAATCTTCCAGACCCAGCTGTAAAGAACAAGCTAGTATTTCGCCTACCCATTCCCAACTATATCCAAAAGGGATGGTCTAACGCCCTTTTTTACCCACTCGATCCCTTTTTAGTTGGTTCTCCTCTTTTATCATAAGCCGAGTTTATATTTAGTCCAATTGAGTTAGACATATTAAGTTCATTTTGCCCCTTTAAAATGCTTTCAAGTCTTTCGAAATCCATGGGCGGTTTTTCCAAAACATACACTCGACCCTAGCGTACCCGAATTGCACAACCTGGCTCTGATACCAACTTTGTAACGGCCCGGATATAAATATCCGAGATACGTTTTGAAGGTTGGATACCTTCAATCAGATGTTGCGATTCAGGTACGGGTCGAGGTTTCAAACCTCTAATGATCAATCAGTATTCAAAGCGGGGGTTTCGAACCCCAACCAATTCAATTCACAGAAATTCAATTTAAATGAAAGTAAAGCGGAAGTAAGGGTTAGATACAAATACCACGGCAGAGCCAGGTCAAAACCATAGTATAAATTATAAGGTAGTATAGCCAAATTAGCGGGGTTAGACCGATTCTTTGCAATCGCCCGGGGGGTTTTCCCACACCATAGAGACAGGGAGCAATCATACCTAAAAACAATTGGTGCGAGCGGGATCAGACCGAGGCCCCAACACACCCTGTCCCACAAGCAAATATACACATACGCTAATATAAAGATGATGCAAATGCGGAAATTAAATCACACTAACATGATCCTAATTTACAATATGCGGAAAAAAACTGTAAAGGGACCAAGATAATGCCAAGTGGCATATCCCTCTCCAACCTCTGCACCCCTTCCCGTTAGTGCAGAGACTGGCCAGTTCGGTGCTATAGCATAGCAATTTCCTCGTGGTGGTCCACTCACCACGGTATCATCATATCATATCATATCTCATCATCATATCATATCTCATCATCATTTCATATATCATCATCATATCATATATCATGCTCATGCCCGATGGTGCTGGGCTAATCATATCATATCATATCATCTCATCTCTTGCCCGATGGTGCTGGGCTATCATATCATGCTCATATCGACTCGATAGACTCAGGGCACCCGATGGGGCTGGGCTACCCTATGACCCTAGCAAAGACTCTAGGAATATCACAGATAACGACCGTTCTGTATTCAAACACACAAAGTAACCGCATGCTCATTCATAAGTGCAATCCTAGCATGATACTACATGGCATGCTTTAATGCTTATGCAATACCTAGTATGTCATATATTTACAAGCAGATATTCTCTTTCGAATCTGAGTAAGCCCATAAAGGAACTTACCTGAATAAGCCGAAAAGCAAGATAACACAAGCAAGGCCCAAATGCAAGTCCAAAGCAAATCCAAAAGCAATACACACCTATCTTCAATCCATTTCCATAAGCTACCAGACCAACATTCATACATACGAACCCAAGTTCTCGACATCCTCAAAACCGACCGATAGTAAAACCGTTTTCCAAAATCTTTCCGATACGATCAAATCGACCAAAATCATTCTTTCAAACAAACCCATTGATAAAATCATACCAACCATATTTTCAAACTCATAAATCCCAAATTAAGTAAACTCATATTCAAAATGATTTCTCAACTCATACTTGGCCAAATTCCGACATTAAACATTTAACTTTAAAACCAACTCTCTCCAAATCACATTACAGGAATCATATATATAATATATATAATATTTAATAACACACTCCAAGTGATATTTAAATATAATAACATTACCAAAATCAATCCATTTCGATAACCCACATTTATAAAACAACAACACTAAATTATTTTATCATTTCTAAAACATATAATAACACACCACAGAATGTTATAATAATATATATATGTATACCAAATATTACCATTTATAATATATAATAATATTTTCAGAATCTATATGTACATATCCAAAAAAATCAGTTTTAACATATAATATAACATATGTATATATATAAAATAACATAACTCATAATATGACTTAACACATACTCATATTATAAATAACCCAACTCAAACCAATAACCCACTCACAGCCCAAACCCAACAACCCAACCCGTGTCCCAGACGGAAGAAGAAAAGAAACTCAGCCCCACCCGCAAAAGAAGAAATGAAGAACCCAACCCATCAGAAGGAAAGAAAAGAAAAGAGAGAGGAGAGAAAGCCCAAAGGCTGCACCCCAGTCCAGAACCCGAATCCGGCCCAAAACCCGATGGAGAGAACAGACCCGCCCACACTTGCAATGGAAGACTCAGGGGGAGGGAGGGTCCGAATAGGAGCCCAAACCCGTAAAATCAGGCCCAAAAAAAATTAGGCCCACCCATCTCTGTAAAATTGAATCAGAAAAAAAGGGAGGACCCTATGGCTAGGTGGCGGTGAGGTGGAAGTGATGTGAAAGTGGGGCCCGCCTGGCTTTCCTCAACCCCCGAAACACACAAAGAGCAGGGCTCCTCTTTCGTTCAAAAAAACCGAAGGAGGAAGATGGTTTGACCGGTGGCGACTGGTGGCTCCGACCGCCCTATTTCCGACGACTAAGGAGCAAGAAAGCATAGAAGGAAGGAAGTGAGAGAAGGGGCTTACCAGAGCTACATCGGAACCCATAGAGAGGGAGAGTGGAGAGCTCGGTGGCTCGACGGTGGGCTGCTCGCTGCTGCCTCACGCCAGAGGGGGGGGGACAGAGGAAGATATCGTTACTTGGACAAGAGTTGCGGAAGGTGGGAGCTACTGGGTGGGCGGAGGCGTCGGAAAACAGGGGAGAACAAGGGGAGTTGGTGGTGCTCGGTGGTGTCGGAACAGGGGAGCACTGAGAAGGCTCCGGTGGAGGTTGTAGGCTACACGAGGAGGATAGAAAAGAATGGGGGAGTTGTGGGCATGCTTGGGGGCAGCGAATAGGAGGTTCCAAGAGGAGCCTTAGGGTTGTGTTTGAAAAAGGGGGTAAAAGAAGCAAGAAGAAGGAAGAGAGGGGGGGGGGGGGGGTGTTTGTGGCTGCGATTTCAGGGTACAAGGGAGGGGTTCTTGTTGCTTTGCTACTGTCGACCGAAGCAAAGGAGGAGAGAGAGCTGCAGGTTTTGGCATTTTGCCACAATTGGTGAAGTAAGGAGGTGAGGGAGGGAGAGGAAGGAGGGGGGTACAGGGCCTCATTCGAAGGAGCTGGTGAGCAGAGAGAGAGAGAGAGAGAGAGGGAGAGGAAGAAAGAATCAAAACAAATGGTCCCCAAAAGATATTTTGAATGCCCGGATAAAATATCTCGAAACCCGCTCGCCCGATCGAATCCCGACTAAATCAAAATTAAAATTTCAATTACTATTTTCACGATAAACGGAATTAATTTAATTTCTATCAAAACTCGGAGCTCGAAGGCGGAACTAAAATCCGCTAGAATCTAAATTCTCAAAAGGATGCTGGAATGATTTGAAATTTTGAACTCGTGCTCGAAGACGATTTTTCTCCGCTTCAATAAATACTAACATATTTAATGAAAGTAATAATATAATATATATAAAATATATATTCAGTCTTTACATTTATCCACCTCTAAAAACAAGTCTCGTCCCCGAGACTAAATCATTTTAATGTAATGAGAAGAAGTTTGAAATCGGTGAGTCCGAGGACCATGTCCAAGGATCTTGTAATCATCTCGGTTGCGTCTTTCGGGATTCTCACAACATCCTAGTCACGGTCGTGACATCTCCAATTGGTCTTGTTAAGTGTGTAATAAGCGCCCTTATCACATCCTCGCTTCGACCTTTCGGAAGTATCACAACTCTAAAAGTATTATAGCGTCCGACTAGGTCTTACCAAGCAATCTATAAGCGTCCCTATAAATGCTTGTATCCACTTCGTGAGACGTCATAATGTAAATCCAGTTGCTAAAACCTTAAAGCGTTTTGTAGAAGGAAAGATTGTCCTCTAAATCATTGAAACTCTCGACTTCTTTAAAACCCAAAGTTGGCCATTTTTAAAACCGCTCGAAATCTTCAAATCCGATGTTTAATCAAGCAACTTTACACCAAAACAAGTCAAATCCTCTCAAATCAAGATTTCGTCAAAATCTCCCAAAAAATCCAAATCAGCTTCTCACAAACCAATCAAACAAATTCAGAAGGTAGGAGGTGGAATCATTGATAATGCATATTTAGATAGGCATTATAGAGTAGTTTTAGGGTCATTTAGACGTAGATATTGCATGTTAATGAGTTAGTTTACTTGTTTGCTCATTTAATGCTTTAGAGCGGAATCTACACAAGATTTGTGTGTGATTGTAGATTCTAGACTCAAAGGATGTAAGGGATCATTGATGAGAGTTGGAGGGACCATATGGAAGTAAAAACAAGCTAGAAAAGCCAAGGTTGAATGCATAAGGAAGAAGGAAGAGACGTTCGAGCAGAGAGGCGGCACCCGCGGCCTAAGAAGAACAAGGGAAGCAGACAAGCCGCGCCCGCGACCAAGGAAGCAGTGCCCGCTGCCAACAAGAAGGAACGTACTGTGTAGGCCGCGCCCGTGGCCTGACCGCAGCCTGCCCGCGGTCTTACTGGGCCGGTCCAGTTCTATTTTTCCTTTTCAACTATTTGGGCCCTGTCTTTTGGATGACGGTTTTCTAAGTTTCTTTGACGGTAATCCTAGGTTTTTAAGACTGAAATTAGGTTATGTTAGGGGATCTTTTTTGACTTTGGAAGAATTGAAGAACGACGTTTAGGAGAATGAGCAACTAAACCCATTGTGTTTCGCTTACGATCAAGACTTGGTTCTTTCGAATTGTGAGTTTGAATTTCTAGTTTAATTCCATCATCTATTTCAATCTCTTTGTGCTTTCATTGTTGTGGATGTTGATTCTATCTTGATTCGCGACCTCGTTAGAATGGCATCATCGCTAGGGTTTCGATTCATACGTTTGTGAAACTTAATCCAAAGTAGCAAATACAATTGAGTAGATCTCGTAGAAAAGCTTGATTGTGTGAGAGATTGACTATAGGTTAAATGTTAGTTCTTTAGGGAATTAATATTGCTTATAAGCTTCATATATCTTGAGACTTAGTGCTATTCCTAGGATTAAACCTTAATCCGTATTAAGATTGCCTAGGAATAAGGGGTTATTAGAACTCATAGGATTAATAACCTATTTAAATCAAGATAAGAATAGAAGGTAGGAAAGATACAACTAGAATGAAGAACTAGGATCAAGGAGATGAACCAAGGTCGAGTATAGTAGGTGAAACCTTTCAATCATCATTATCAACAAATCCCACCATTAATTACATTGTGCATTTCATTTCCATTTTGTTTTCATACCAACCCCCTTGGTTGCTCTTGTTAGTGATTAGAACACATAGAGTCACAATAGTTCCATGTGGATCGACTCAGGACTTACTAGCTATACTAGTTGGTTAGTTTGGATATTCTTTTGATAGGAAAACTAACGATTTTGTCCTGTCAAAATTTGGCGCGGTTGCCGGGGAACTATTAGTTGTTTACTTTGTGTGTTTGATTGCTAACTTAGGTGTGGACCACGTATATGGTCCACACTCGTTCTACTAATTCATCTTGTCTTTGGATTCAGAGATCGAGAGGACTCTCTCTAGTTTAAGGCGAGAAGCTTGTGATCACCTGCACGAGTTATCTTTCGATCAAGGAGAAGGAGAAAGGATAGAGATGGCTAACGAGGATAACCGAACACTTAAGGAGCTCACAACACCTGATTTGGCTCAACAACCATTGGCGGTGGAGTTCCCTGAGCTTGGGGACGGTGTGAACTTCGAGCTGAAATCTGGGGTGGTCCATCTCTTACCCAAATTCTATAGGTTGAGTGGTGAGGACCCCCACAAGCACTTGTCTGAGTTCCATACTGTCGTGGTCGGAATGAAACCAGGCAACGTCATGGAGGAGCAAATCAAATTGAGGGCATTCCTATTTTTGCTGAAGGATGACGCTAATGAGTGGTTCTACTATTTGCCCCCAGGTTGTGCAACCACATGGACTGATTTGAAGCGTCTCTTCTTGGAGAAGTATTTTCCTGCGACGAAGTTAAATAGCCTGAAAAAGGCTATCAGCAGCATCGACCAGCAGGCTACGGAAACCCTATATGAATACTTTGAGCGCTTTAAAAAGCTTTGCTCTAGCTGCCCTTACCATGGTTTCTCAAAGAAGGATTTGGTGCTCTTTTTGTTTAATGGGTTGCTTGATGAGGAGCGCAAGACAGTCAACTCCGCCTGTGGAGGTAACATTTTGAACAAAACACCCAATGCTGCCTGGGATGTGTTTTCAGAGCTTTCTGAGGGATCCAGGCAATTCAGCAAAAGCGGACATGCGCGTGGAGTGCTAGCGATTGATTCCAATTCCACTCTGCAGAGCGATATGGCGGAAATGAAGGAGATGATGAGATGGATGATGCTTAAAGGAACCCCACAACAACTCAAGGCGTGTGGGCTCTGTTCTGATCCGAATCATCCCATGGATGCTTGTCCCATGCTGCAGGAGCAAGAAATGGAGTTGAATGCAGTGGGAGATTTTGTTCCACGAGGGAAAAGGTATGGTAATTTTGCTAACAATTTCAATTCAAATAACTATAACCCAGGTTACCAACAAGGCTATGGCATGAGAAACAATCAGCAGCAACAACCTCCTTTCAATCAGCAGGGAGGACCCCAATACAGACAACAGTTTGACAATAGACAGAGGGGTCCTCAATAAGGAGGTTCGTTGATAGAGGATACGCTCAAGGCTATCCTAGAACAGAATACTCAACTGGCACAAGCGCTGAAAGCCATGGAGAAGCAAGTGAGTCAATTGGGTCAAACGGTGGGTGAACTTCAAGCTCGAGACTCGGGGATGCTACCGTCGCAGACGGTGGTTAATCCAAAAGAGAACGTCAGTGCCATCACCCTTAGGAGTGGCAAGGAACTGTTTGACACTTCTCATGGTGGAAAAGAAGATGAAAACAAGAAGGATGTGGATTCCCAGGCCGAGGAGGAGGAAAAGTACAAGATGGAGGACCGTCACACAGAAGCCGTGCCCGCGGCCTATGGGGCGGCCCCCGCGGCTAGTCTGGATGGGGGTACTGTAAAGGCAGCACCCCGCGGCCCTGAAGGCAGCACCCGCGGCCACCTGTCCGGGGGTGAATGTTCATCCAAAAACTTCACTTCTCGACCCCTATCAACCTATTCCGCCCTTCCCGAATGCTTTGAAAGACGTTAGGAGGCCAGAGAGCGATAAGGAGATCTTCGAGGTATTTAGCAAATGTGAGGTAAACATTCCCCTTCTCAAGCTCATTAAAAGTATTCCTCGATACGCTAAGTTTTTGAAGGAACTATGCACGATAAAGAGGAACCAAAAGTTGAAGGGGAAGCAAAAAGTACAGGTGAGTGAGCATGTATCCGCTATGTTCCGAAAGAGTTTGCCCAAGAAGTGTAGCGATCCAGGTATGCTCACCATTCCTTGTACAATAGGTGAGACTAAGTTTGAAAGAGCTATGTTAGACTTAGGAGCATCTATCAATGTCATACCTTACTCGCTTTATAAGACTCTAGGACTTGGTACTTTGCATGAAACAAGGGTAGTGATTCAATTAGCGGATCGCTCTCACATATATCCTAGAGGCTTTGTTGAGGATGTTCTTGTGATGGTTGACTCTTTGATCTTTCCTGCTGATTTTTTCGTTTTGGACATGGAACACGGCTCTCCTGACGCACCTATCCTCCTGGGTAGGCCGTTCTTAAAGACCGCAAGAACGAAAATTGATGTTCATGCTGGCTCTCTTACTATGGAATTTGATGGTGTGAAGGTAGAGTATAATATTTTCGATGCTATGAAGTTTCCTTCAGATGATCATTCCTGTGGTTTCTTGATGTTATAGAGCCATGTGTTGAAGACATGTTTGATCTTAGTAATGATGATGATATGCAGGTGGTTTTAGAGGCTCCTCTAGATGAGTTTGCTATTGATTATGCTATTCCTACTAACCTGCAGGAAACTTTGATGGAGCTAATGACTCAACCCTCTTTTACTTCTCCCTATAATGGTGGTCCTTTTGAACTAACTCTCCCGAAGGAAAAGCTCCTTCCTTCTATTGTGCAGGCCCCTGAAGTTGAGCTCAAACCTTTGCCAGATCACCTCAAGTACGCATTCCTAGGGGATGGTGATACATTGCCTGTCATCATATCAAACAAGCTCAACCAAGATCAAGAGGAGAGGCTAGTTACGGTGCTTAAGGAGAACAAGACAGCCCTGGGATGGACAATTGCGGACATCAAAGGGATTAGTCCGGCCATGTGTATGCACCGAATTCTGCTGGAGGATGGAGCTAAGCCATCACGACAACCAAAAAGGAGGCTCAACCCACCGATGATGGAGGTGGAAAAGAAGGAGGTGCTGAAACTCCTTCAAGCCGGAATGATCTACCCTATTTCGGATATCAATTGGGTGAGTTCAACACAGGTGGTGCCTAAGAAAGGAGGCGTCACAGTGGTTGAGAGCAAGGAGGGCGAACTAGTACCCACACGAGTCCAAACAGGCTAGAGAGTATGTATTGATTACCGCAAATTGAATGCAGTGACTCGTAAGGATCACTTCCCTCTTCCTTTCATTGATCAAATGCTTGAGCGCCTTGCCGGTCGCTCTTTTTTTATTGTTTCTTAGATGGCTACTCAGGGTATTTCCAGATTGCCATTGCACCAGAGGACCAAGACAAAACGACATTTACATGTCCTTTTGGCACATTTGCATACCGCAGAATGCCATTTGGATTGTGTAACGCACCCGGTACTTTCCAAAGGTGTATGGTAAGCATATTTTCTGAGTACATTGAGCATTTTGTAGAGGTTTTCATGGATGATTTCACGGTTCATGGAAATGACTTTGAGTCTTGCTTGCACCACTTGACACTAGTGCTTAAGAGATGTGTAGAGACCAATCTAGTCCTCAATTCTGAAAAATGTCACTTCATGGTTGATTAGGGAATCGTTTTAGGCCACATTGTCTCCCGAAAGGGAATTGAAGATGATAAGGGAAAGATTGATATCATTCAATCATTGCCTTATCCTACTAATGTGCGAGAAATTCGCTCTTTCCTTGGTCATGCATGCTTTTATCGCAGGTTCATCAAGGACTTTTCGAAGATCACCGCACCATTATGTGAACTTCTAAAGAAGGAGGCATCATTCGATTTCAATGACCAATGCAAGGAGGCATTCAATGAGTTGAGAGCCAGGCTTATAAGTGCACCTATCATCCAAGCTTCGGATTGGTCCAAACCTTTTGAGTTGATGTGCGATGCAAGTGACTATGCGTTGGGAGCCGTGCTTGGGCAGAAGGTTGAACGAGCTTCACATGTGATTTACTATGCATCCATGATGCTAAATGGAGCTCAACGGAACTACACGACCACGGAGAAAGAGTTCCTTGCCGTGGTGTTTGCATTGGAGAAGTTCAGACCCTACCTACTTGGCGCTAAGGTAATTATTTATGCTGACCATGCAGCACTTCATTATCTTTTGACGAAGAAAGAAGCCAAGCCAAGGTTGATTCGGTGGGTATTGCTCTTGAGTGAGTTCGATGTGGAGATCAAGGACAAAAAGGGTGCGGAGAACCTCGTGGCCGACCATTTAAGCCGAATATTACATGTGAATGGGGTGGGAGAACACCCACTCGTCCTTGGCCAATTCCCCGACGAAAACTTAATGGAAATCTCGGGCTCAGCAAAAAGCCGCGCCCGCGGCCCCTCAGGCGGCGCCCGTGGCCGACAGGGGAAGGCTACTGTAAAGGCAACACCCGCGGCCATGGAGGCAGCACCCGCTGCCAACCCCGCGGCGGACCTTTTTGACTCCCCGAGGGTGTCATTGATGGCTGTACACACTCCTAATCCATGGTATGCGGATATTATGAATTTCATTGTTACAGGAGTGTTTCCGCCAAACTTTTCGAAGGCCAAGAAGGACAAGATCCGTCATGATGCTCGGTACTATGTCTGGGATGACCCCTTTCTATGGAAACATTGTGCGGATCAGGTAATTCATCGATGCCTTCCCGACGACGAGGTACTTTTTGTCCTTGAGTTTTGTCATTCACATGCTTGTGGTGGTCATTTCGGACCACGGAAAACCCCTAGGAAAGTGCTCGATTCAGGATTCTTTTGGCCTCATATTTTTCGTGATGCTCATGCTTATTGTAAATCTTGTGATTGATGCCAACGAGTGGGGAACTTGTCAAGTAGGAATGAAATGCCCCAAATGCGCTTGATGTTTTGTGAAATATTTGATGTGTGGGGCATTGATTTCATGGGGCCTTTCCCTAGCTCCTTTGGGAACCTTTATATATTACTTGCGGTGGATTATGTCTCCAAATGGGTGGTGGCAAAAGCCACCAAAACTGATGATTCACGAGTTGTTGCAGGGTTCTTGAAGGATCTCTTTTCTAGATTCGGTGTTCCAAGAGCATTGATCAGCGACAGAGGGACACACTTTTGCAATAAGACGGTGAGTGCTTTACTCAAGAAGTATCATGTAACGTAAAAGGTGTCCACCGCTTATCACCCCCAAACCAATGGGCAAGCCGAGGTGTCAAATCGTGAGATCAAAACCATCTTAGAGAAGACGGTTGCCCCGAATCGTAAGGACTGGAGTTCGCGATTGGATGATGCATTATGGGCTTATCGAACGACATACAAAACACCAATAGGTATGTCTCCCTATCGATTAGTATATGGAAAAGCGTGTCATCTTCCAGTCGAGCTTCAACACAGGGCATATTGGGCGGTGAAGGAGTGCAACATGAAGATCAATGAGGTTGGTGAGTTCCGAAAACTCCAACTTCAGGAGTTGGAGGAATTGAGATGGGATGCTTATGACAACGCCGCCAACTACAAGGATAAGACCAAAGCTTGGCATGACAAACACATATTGAGGAAAGATTTCAAGGTGGGGGATAAGGTACTTCTGTATCAATCCCGTTTGACACTTTTCCCTGGAAAACTCCGCTCTCGTTGGGCAGGCCCGTACACCATCATCCATATCTTCCCACATGGAGCAGTGGACATGAAAGATGAGAAAAGCGGTAATGTGTTCAAGGTAAATGGCCATAGGCTTAAAGTTTATTTTGATGGATTCTCCGTAGGAATAGAGGAAGAGATGGCTCTACAAGAGCCAGCTGACGAGGCTCAGTAAGGAGCTATTACGTCGAGCCAACGACGAGAAACAAAGGCGCTTCTCGGGAGGCAACCCGAGGTAAGTAGATTTCATTCTTTTATTTTCATTACTAGTCTTTCGAGTTTATTTTATTTATTTTTTTTAAGAGTACTATACCGTCTTAGATTCTTAGGATTTTGCTTTCCGCCATAGTGTACTAACCTTTCAGGGGACGAGAAAAAAGGGATGAAGAAGGGGATGATCTGAAAAAAAAACAGCCCCCGCGGCTGTTTGGGCAGCACCCAGGAGGAGGCCACGACCGCGGCCTACAAGCCGCGCCCGCGGCCTTGTCGGATCCAGAAAACTGAAAAGCTGCACATATATAAAAAAAAAGGAAAAACCTGAATTTCAGATTTCCCTTTGCACTCCTCACGTGAGACCTCTCTTTTGTCCATATCCCCTATCTTCTATCTTTCTTTTCTTTCCTATCTATTCTCTTTCCTTCTTTCTATCTTGCCATCACCATTAAAGGGAACCTCCAAGCTCCATCATCACCCTCTTCCACACCTCAACCCTCTCTTCCACTAATCACAAAACCGACCCCGTTTTTCGACATTCCCGCTCCCGATCTACGCAACCACGCACTCTGTTCGTCATTCCGCCCACAAAAACTCTAACTTTCTTTCCACAACCCACATTCACAAACCACCACCATCATCCACCACTTCACCATCCCAAAACACACCCCATCCATCTACATTGTGAAGATCGGAGTGTTTACGTACATCAAGGAGGCAAACGGGATCTTTTCGGCTTTGTTTCTAGAGAATCGATGCTTCGACATTGAAGTTGGAGCCCCCGGAGACAAGTCGGAGCCACCAGAGACGAGGAGAAGCAGCCAGAGAGGCCGCACCCCAGGCGGCACCCGCGGCTTTCCCCGCCGCCTTTACAATAGCTTCATCACGAAGGCAGCGCCCGCGGCCCCTCAGGTGGCGCCCGCGACCCCTCAGGCGGTGCCCGCGGCCCCTGTTTCCAGCACTCATTTTGTTGTTTCCGATGCCCTCGCTCGTGTAAGTCTTCTTCTTCCGCTCTTTTCCAGCCATTAGTGATTGATAGACGATGGAAAGACCTTCGGGAATGTCTAGTAACTAAAAGAAGAGGTGGAATGATCTCGAGGGAAGGGGTATTTTATCAACAAAGTTCTTTGATGTTCCGACATTGAGAGTGCTAGGTTGCGAGCCAACGGTTCATCAATTGTTAGAGAAAGGAGGTTTGAGGGAGTTTGTAGACAAGAATGCTCCGACGTACCCAAGTTTGGTGCGTGAGTTTTTGAGTACGTTGAAGGCTAGAGAAGTGGGTGGTATAGATTTTCGGCTTAGAGGTAGGGCTTACCATTCTGATAGAGACCGTTTTGCTCGAGCTTTCGGAGTTTTTGCGGAAGCCACTGAATATTGGTATCGGATTCCTAAAGCCACCACCACCGATTTTTGGCATGGGGCAACAGGACGGGTGATGCGGCCCAAGGCGGGGGAATACAATTATAGCATTCTTCACCCATCCCTCCGCCTTTGTCACAAGGTGTTGAACAATACCTTCTTTGGGCAAGCGGAGATAAACAAGGTGTCCTTAAGTGCTCTCTCATATCTTGGGTGTTTGACTCCGGATGGAGACCAGGTTCTGGATTGGGTGGAGTTATTTCTGCAGCATTGCAAGGATGCTCTTGGGGATGGGACGAAGAGGAAGACAGCTCCCATCGGGTTTGGAGGTTTAGTCACATTGATTGCTTGGGAACATCGTGTCAACACGTCGGACCTTCAAGATTCGGTGGTCGATAACTATCGCTTGGATTTAGCCGCATTGAGGAGAGCGAACCATTTGGTGGGAGAGGGGCCCTCTTTCATCTGGCAGGCGGGGAAAAACAATGTGCACAAGATTAGGGTGCCTCGCCCGCTTCCCTTCGGACCTACGGCAGCGGACTTCTTTATTCCTTATGATGCCCCCATAGGGGCCCCTGCCATTGCATTCGGACCGGACTATGATGAGGGGGGAGCTGAGGAGGAAGAGGATGATGAGGATGATGCTCTGCCTACTGAGCCCATGGATTTCCATCCTGGGCCGTCTCAGGGGGGGTGCTGGTTCTTCGGGCACTTTTAGAGGAGATGAGCCCTCCTTATGGGCACTCCAGCGACAGATGGAGTCATTGAGAGTGGAGCAGCACAGTTTGTGGGAGAACCAGCAGGACATCCGCCAAGAGTTCTCTTATCTCCGTCAGGACATTCAGGGCCTCTCAGTGGATCTTACGACGGTGCGTGAGACCCAGAGTCAGCTTCTTCAGCACCAGATTGAGGCCCAGAGAGTTCAGATGGAGGCGATTGAGCGGATGCGTCTCCGCCAGGAGGAGTTCTTCCATTTAGCTTACCCAGGATTCCCGCCATACCATCCTCCTCCACCTCCGCCCTACCAATGAGCAAGTAAGTTTTTTCTTCTCCTCTCTTATTCTTTATACTTTTTATTGTTGCAATTTCATTGAGACAATGAAAGTTACAAGTGTGGGGGAGGGTTTAGCTAGCTAGTGTACATATCTTGCATGTTTAGATCATTCATTCTTCATAGTATGCATAGATTGCATTTTTATGAATTTTCATGTTAGGAGTATATATTTTCTATTTCCGAAAAAAAAACAGAAAAAAACAGAAAAATAATGGAGAAAAAGAATGAAAAAGAAAAAAAAAACATGCATTGCATTTGCATAGAATATGTAATTTATCAAACAACCACCTAGCCTAATTAGTCCTATAAGTATGCTCAAAATAATGATCATATAAGTCCCATGACATGTGTGAATTGTATTAGCCTTATCCCATTTATGGTTTTTATGTGCAACATAGCTAGGTGAACATAATTGAGCATGTATGATCTAAGTTCCTAGGCATGTCTGAAATCCAACAAAAATTTAACCTTGTGAGTTGATTTTTGGCCTTATTGGGACTACACATCATTGATGTCCTTTTTCTTTTGTTCATGTGTGAATACTCTCCAATGCTTCTACCTCTTAGAATTGATTTTGTTTATCTATGCCCAGTCGCACTATTATGATCGTTATTGGTGGTTTCATATGATTGAGGCATGTTTCTATTAGCCGTATATTCTCCATATCTACCTTACATTGTTCCATTGCTTGAAGACCTTTGAGCCTATTAGCCTATTCTTTGTAGCTCCACAAAAATAATCACCTAACTAATTATAGCCTAACCCATCCGAGAACTAGAAGTAGAGTTGGTTGGAGATTGGTTTGAGTAATATTGAGTGAGCTTTGTGATGTGCGCGCATATTGCCATATTTTCTATGCACATATGAATTCATTTTGTTGTCTTTTGCATGCACATTAGTGGGAAAACATGGGAATAGTGTAGTTTATGCTTAAATGTCAAATATATGGGTTTGCACGAGTTTCTATGTGATTTCGCAGAAAACAGGATGAAAATGGATGAATTCAGAAGAGCGGAAAAAGAACTCGAAGTCTTCTGAAGAGGTCGAAATCGACTGAAGACCTCGACATCGAGTACATCGAGACATAGGAATCGAACAGAAAGAAACAGAGCATCTCGACACAGAAGAGGTCGATATCGACGTCTGGAGGTCGATATCGATGCTGCCAGATCGACCAAGTTGATAGAAGTCGAGTAGGAGAAGGAGAAGCTCGAGATAAGATTTTGGAGGGGTCGATATCGAGTGGAAGGGTCGATATCGACCATGCCAGCAGAGGAATTCGACTCCGATTTTGATAGAATTGTATCCAATGCTTGCAATATCTATCCAAAGGTCGAAATTTCCTATCATCAACATCAGCTTTATCATGAGGAGGCTGATTTCACCATGAAGTTTTAGCTTTTACTTTTTTATTTATTTATTTTATTTATCATAGAGAATAAAGATAAGGTTTCGAGTCCTTATCGTCATCTACAAATAGAAGCCAATAGGGCTGAGTTTAGGTATTCAATTCATCATTCAATATTCAAGGAGAGATTCGGAATTCAGTGGCAATAGAGAGAGAGAGAGAGAGAGTGGCCGAGTGGAGTTGTAAAGCGAGAGCGGAGTGGCTTGTTCGGTTGTACTTTCTTTCGGAGTTTTAATTCAAAGTAGCTTTCTTTCAATAACAATGATGATGATGTGCATGATGAGGAGCGAGTAGTCAACCCACTTCTAGGGTCGGGGTGAGCCCGACGATAGCAATGTGAGGTAAGTGCATCAAAGGTATGACTTTTATGCGATTCCGTCTTCTACCCCATGCATGATCCTTTGCGAAAGTTAGGGAGATTCATTATTTGCATTGTTGAAGCGAAAGCCACTCATATTGCGAACTTGAATTACTCATGAATTGGATAGTAACCCTTAGGAATTATGCGAAAGCCTCTAATCACCTAAGTGTTGATAACGAAAGTTATTTGACGGAAAGACATAAAAGTTCATATTTTTAGCATGAAACTTGCATTGTTATCGTTATGGCATAAAACCCCGACTTTGGAAGCTTTTTAATTCATTAAATTCTTCATAAAAGTCTTAGTTTTGCTTCTGATCATCTTCCCTCTCCATTTTATTTTCTTCGGATCCTTTTCCGACAAATTGATTACAAAAACGGTTTCTGTGACAAACATCGAAATCGACCTTAAGGGTCGATATCGAGTACTAACATCGATATCGAGGTCTCTGCTCGACGTCGACTTGTTGTTTTGTCTTCTGCAGGAACTGCGCTAGGAAATCGACCAGAACTGAGGTCGATATCGACCAGTATACTCGATATCGAGTGTCTGCTGAGGTCGAAATCATTGATCGTGAGTACAACAAAGGAAGCGCTGACCTACCTCCTCGTGGATTCGATCCTGAATTACCCTACTACTACAAGGGAGGGGATTCTTGTATTATTTGTTTGGGACAGGGAGATAGTCTAGTTGTGCTTATTTTATTCTCCTATTTTACATACACTTCCCTTTACCTATTGCGAACAAATTGGCGCCGTTGCCGGGGAGGCAATCAATCGCCACCTAAGTTAATCACGATCTTTTTCTAAGCTTATTCTGCAGGTTTATGCGACGTTCTGATCGCGGACCTATCCTGGAACCAATTGACGAGCCTGAACATTTCTACCATCTTCGTAACAAAGCAATTCGCATCATGGCTGACAACGAGACGCAGGCTGAGATCATAGAGCGGTTGAGAAAGGAGATCGAGGACCACAATGCTACAATCGCTGCTGAAAGGGCCGCTGCTGCTGCTGAGCGAGCCCGTGCTGATAGGGAGGAGGATGCGCGCAGACAAGCCCAAGATCGGCTGAATCAGTATCCACAGACGGCGATGCAATACATGCATCCGCCCCTTCATGTTCCTGAATCTGCTATTATAATTCCTCACTCCAATTATGAACTGAAAATTAACTTCCTATCTGAGATAAAAAGAAATACCTTTGAAGGAAGACATAATGAATGCCCCCTGCAACACATCTCTACTTTTATGGATTTATGTGAAACAATTGCTGATGGAGTAAACTTAGAGTATGTGCGACTAAAATCTTTTCGATGGTCTTTGGCAGGAAAGGCATTACAATGGCTTGAAAGTTTGGCTCCACGATCGCTAAGGACATGGGCGGAAGTGAAAGATGCATTCTTGAACAAGTTCTTCCCACCTTCTAAAACGGCGATGCTACGACAAAGGATCACGGCTTTCAAACAAAAGCCAGGTGAAACCCTAGCACAGGCGTGGGAGCGCTTTAAAGACTTGCTGAGATCATGCCCGACGCATGGGCAACTTCCATATGTCATCCAAGAGATTTTTTATAACGCCCTTGATGCGCCGAATAAGGAGAGGATCAATTCATATACCTCCTATCGGTACATTGAGCTTACACCAACGGAGGCATGGGAGACCATTGAGAGGCTCGTGAACTTTGACAACACCTATGGGGCTGCTGCGGCCTATGATGCAAGGCCTGCCCCATCTATGCCACTATATGAGCCTCCAAGGGAGATAGATCCTGAAGTACGGCAACAATTCCATAACGATCAAACACGCCGCCTTCAAAAGTAAGTAAGGTTCCTGAGCAACAATCAACCTTGTCAGGAGTGTGGTTCAATAAGGCATAACACCAGTGCCTGTCCACATACTGAGCAAGTATCCATAGCGGAACAACATGAAGAGGTCAAATGGACGAGAGGCCCCTATGGAGGGGGCAATCAACAAAATTGGGGTGATCAAAGGTTCTATCAAAGGGATCCCCCAACCTATAGGGCACCAGGGCACCCTGAGCGGGAGACTAAGAAAGATGACCTGCAAATCATCCTTGATGAGATGCGGAGGAACCACGCTGAGTTCAAACAAGCCAATAACTCCGTCCATACTCAGCTGCAGGGCATCAATTCTAGACTTGGGGAGATCGACGTTTGGAAGCGCAACATGGAGACTCAAATGAGTCAATTGGCGGAAGCAATGCCCAAAGCGTCCGGATCACTCCCTGGATCCACTGTGCCCAACCAAAAGGGCAAAACCACAGGTCATATTGCGGCAGTAAACCTAAAGAGTGGGCGTCAATTACAAACGCCCGAGCGAAAAGTGGAGGAGAAGGAGCCAGAACAGACGTCGATATCGACCCCCCCGGTCGATATCGACCAAGGTGACATCGATGTCGACCCTCCTGTCGATGTCGACCCTAATTCTGGGTCACCACAGAAATCGACTCTTCCAGTCGATATCGACCCCACTGCTGCCGATATCGACCTTACTACAGCTGCAGGAGGGAAGAAGGTGTTGCCATTCCCAACTAGAAAGGTGACTAAGGACCCAGCGGAAAAGAAGTTCCAACGGTTCGTGAAGATGCTCCAAGGGCTTAATGTCTCTATACCATTCACAGAGGCACTTCACGAGATGCCATCTTATGTGAGGTTCCTTAAAGATATCTTGGGTAAGAAGCGATCGCTCTCTGAGATCGCAGAGGAATGCAACAGGTTGGAGCTACCACAAAAGCGGGCGGACCCAGGTAAGTTTTCTATCGCTATAGGTCTAGGTCAATTCAAATTCAATGCTTTAGTTGACTTGGGCGCTAGCGTTAGCATGATGCCACTAACCATTTGGCACAAGGTAAAGATAGGTCCTCTGGAGCCCGTGGATGCAAGATTATACATGGCTAACAATACCGTAGTTATTCCAACTGGGATAGTGACAGATGTGCCAGTACAAGTAGGCAAATTCTTTGTCCCCGCTGATTTCCTAGTTGTTGACATAGCGGAGGACCCTGCTTGTCCAATTATTTTAGGTAGGCCATTCTTAGCAACGGTCGATGCCAACATTAGCGTGAAGAAAGGATTGCTCTCACTCACAATTAGTGATGAAGTAATAGAGTATTCCTTCAACAAGACGGTGCAAAGTCAAGGGCCAATGGAGATAAAAGCCATCAAAGAAGCCCAAGTAAAGGAAGTTGAAGCAATCTTGAACGAAGGAGCTCAACAGGACATCGAAATCGACCCAGGTAAGTCGATATCGACCACTAATGTTCAAGATTCTGTGACAGGTCATAAGTATGGGGTCGACGGAGGAAAAGAGGAAGCATCGAAATCGGGGTCAAGGGTCGATATCGACCACACCCTATCGAAATCGACCACCATCAGCGCTGAGAAGAGAGGCGAGGAGACCTCGATATCGACCTCTGAGGGTCGAAATCGACCTGATCATATCGAGTCAAAACTCCCCAAATCGACTGATCCTACAGGTGTACAACAGGGGTCGATATCGACCTCTGCACATCGACATCGACCTGAGCCACAGACGGAGAAGAAGGATATCCGATGATAGTTCAGGCCAATATGAGATAGGAGACAAGGTCTATGTTGCCAAATCTAAAGACCATTGGTTCCCTACAAGATTCAAGGATAAGAGCTTAGGTCCATTCACGGTGAATCAAATCAATCCCGGGGGAATGCAGCTGCGAGACAAGAAAGGAGTGATATTTGAGGCCCAAGCCACATGGGCTCTGCAGATGCCACCTTGAAAAGCGCAAAGGAAGAAGTCGGCCTAGCGACTTAAAAATCTAGAGCTTGTAACAAAGACTTAGTTTTGATTTTAAGACAGCTTTTGTTTTGGTTTTAGACACTTTATTGTTTTGCATATTTTGTGTTTAGTTTTCAAATTGCAGGAGAGAGAAAAGCACACAGAAAGGCATCGAAATCGATGTTAGACATCGAAATCGACCTCAAGGTCGACATGGATAGGGTTTGTGATCGAGCCGAATCACCCTGAAGCCCGAGCAGAAATCAGAGAGACATCGATATCGACCTTCCCTGCTGTCTTCTTCGACTCCTGAAATTTGTGACAGTTTAGTAAGTCTTCTTCTTAACCCTAATTATAATACAGTGAGGACACTGTAAATTTTAAGTATGGGGTGGGGGAAAGGCTTATTTGCATATTCATGCTTAGTTTAGGGTTGCATATTTATTTTAATGCATAAAAAAAAAAATGACCCCCATCAAAAATTTTGGAAAAAAAAGAGTCATGGAAGTATAAAAAAGAGCTCTATGATGCAAAATTAGATTCATTAGAGATATAACATGAGATTGCCTAGTTAAGGGAAGTCCCAATGAAGTGCAATTTTTTGAGAAAATCATAAAGGAGATGAAAATTTGAAGTTGCTTTTGGCATATGCATGATAAGATGATGGAGGATTTTTTTATAAAAATTCCATACAAGCAAAATTCCATATCCTAGCCTTACCTACGCATATTCACAAAGCCATATATGAGACTTATCATGATCATTGTTGCTCCACATATACATATTGTCCATTTTTTACCTTATACCCTATCCGGGGACAAAGTTTTTTTGAATGGATGACATCTTTGGAGTTATATGGAGTTGTGCATTTATAAGGTTGTTAGCAGGAATGATACAATATGGAAAATTAAATGAGCGAGAAAAAATCCGATCACCTCAGGAGATAAAGGTAGGTCGACCCTGCTCGCTGAGATAATAGTTCGGCGAGATGGGACACAAAGGTGAGGAGTCCGAAGTACTAAGTATCCGGGGCCATTCATGGCACCCATGTTTGCGACTCGCGAGAAGGCAGTGCTAAGGTTAGAGAGGTAAAAGCATTAAAGTGAAAAAAGCATTGAACGATGAGTGAAAGGTGAGACATTATGAAGGAGGAATGTGGAATATTTTGGAAAGAAAGTGTACTTCCCCGGATTTAACACCACATGGCCAAATATTAGCCCACCTTTAGCCTTTTACCAATCCACTTCTCACAAGCTTGAAGAAAGTCCTCTTGATTATTAATGCAATGTCGCTAGAATTGTTTTTTATTACCTCCTTTATAAGTATGAAATTGCTTTTATGCACAGGCATGGACTTGGTTGACATAAGTACCTTCTCGAGGATGGCAATTGATTGTAGGGACATATGAAAAATGAATCTATGATGTTGAGGGTTTACTTTCTTCCCCTGAATGACCATTAAGAGTATTGCTTGGGGACAAGCAAGCTTAAGTATGGGGTGTTTGATGTGCGCGCATATTGCCATATTTTCTATGCACATATGAATTCATTTTGTTGTCTTTTGCATGCACATTAGTGGGAAAACATGGGAATAGTGTAGTTTATGCTTAAATGTCAAATATATGGGTTTGCACGAGTTTCTATGTGATTTCGCAGAAAACAGGATGAAAATGGATGAATTCAGAAGAGCGGAAAAAGAACTCGAAGTCTTCTGAAGAGGTCGAAATCGACTGAAGACCTCGACATCGAGTACATCGAGACATAGGAATCGAACAGAAAGAAACAGAGCATCTCGACACAGAAGAGGTCGATATCGACGTCTGGAGGTCGATATCGATGCTGCCAGATCGACCAAGTTGATAGAAGTCGAGTAGGAGAAGGAGAAGCTCGAGATAAGATTTTGGAGGGGTCGATATCGAGTGGAAGGGTCGATATCGACCATGCCAGCAGAGGAATTCGACTCCGATTTTGATAGAATTGTATCCAATGCTTGCAATATCTATCCAAAGGTCGAAATTTCCTATCATCAACATCAGCTTTATCATGAGGAGGCTGATTTCACCATGAAGTTTTAGCTTTTACTTTTTTATTTATTTATTTTATTTATCATAGAGAATAAAGATAAGGTTTCGAGTCCTTATCGTCATCTACAAATAGAAGCCAATAGGGCTGAGTTTAGGTATTCAATTCATCATTCAATATTCAAGGAGAGATTCGGAATTCAGTGGCAATAGAGAGAGAGAGAGAGAGAGTGGCCGAGTGGAGTTGTAAAGCGAGAGCGGAGTGGCTTGTTCGGTTGTACTTTCTTTCGGAGTTTTAATTCAAAGTAGCTTTCTTTCAATAACAATGATGATGATGTGCATGATGAGGAGCGAGTAGTCAACCCACTTCTAGGGTCGGGGTGAGCCCGACGATAGCAATGTGAGGTAAGTGCATCAAAGGTATGACTTTTATGCGATTCCGTCTTCTACCCCATGCATGATCCTTTGCGAAAGTTAGGGAGATTCATTATTTGCATTGTTGAAGCGAAAGCCACTCATATTGCGAACTTGAATTACTCATGAATTGGATAGTAACCCTTAGGAATTATGCGAAAGCCTCTAATCACCTAAGTGTTGATAACGAAAGTTATTTGACGGAAAGACATAAAAGTTCATATTTTTAGCATGAAACTTGCATTGTTATCGTTATGGCATAAAACCCCGACTTTGGAAGCTTTTTAATTCATTAAATTCTTCATAAAAGTCTTAGTTTTGCTTCTGATCATCTTCCCTCTCCATTTTATTTTCTTCGGATCCTTTTCCGACAAATTGATTACAAAAACGGTTTATGTGACAAACATCGAAATCGACCTTAAGGGTCGATATCGAGTACTAACATCGATATCGAGGTCTCTGCTCGACGTCGACTTGTTGTTTTGTCTTCTGCAGGAACTGCGCTAGGAAATCGACCAGAACTGAGGTCGATATCGACCAGTATACTCGATATCGAGTGTCTGCTGAGGTCGAAATCATTGATCGTGAGTACAACAAAGGAAGCGCTGACCTACCTCCTCGTGGATTCGATCCTGAATTACCCTACTACTACAAGGGAGGGGATTCTTGTATTATTTGTTTGGGACAGGGAGATAGTCTAGTTGTGCTTATTTTATTCTCCTATTTTACATACACTTCCCTTTACCTATTGCGAACACTTTGAGAGTGGAATGATATGTAATGGTGGAGTTGTCACCTTGAGCCTTTGAGTTGTTGTTGGTTCTAAAGTATGTGTATTATCTATTTCAAAAAAAAAAGAAAGAAAAAAAAAATCAGAAAAAAAAGAAGAAAATAAGAAAAAAAAAGGAAGTATATATATGTCTTTACATTTTGTGAAATAAAGGAACTACTTCATTGGTTTAGTTGTGAATTGGAGGATATTGTGGTTGATGAAAATGATCTTTGGATGAGTTGTTTGAGCCTTGAGTTTGATGGTTAGAGAATATGGTGATTATAGAGGTGTAGTATATTCTAGTTCTCGGATTTGCAAGCACCACATCACCAAAGTACTCCCCACCTTAATATTCTTACCAAGCCTCATTACAACCCATAAAAGACCTCATGATGATTCTCTCTAGTAATGATATTCTCAATGGAAATTTTGATTCAATTTCAATTCTTATGTAGCTTAGTTGCATTTGGATGGAGTTTGAGTGTTATTTGATTAGCCTAAACACTTGAGTGAGAGCGAAAACACTTTATTCCCGGTGAGGTTGGATGGATAAGCATGCGGGCTACTTGATTACTCAAATACATGCTAGGACGTTTGTTTGCTTGGCCTATGTTTGCACTTTGTTGAGATGTTGCTTTTGATGAGGCTATTGCATGAATGATAATGTCGTGGGATGAATGATTTACAAATGAATTGTTTTGCTCGAGGACAAGCAAAAGGCTAAGTGTGGGGGAGTTTGATAATGCATATTTAGATAGGCATTATAGAGTAGTTTTAGGGTCATTTAGATGTAGATATTGCATGTTAATGAGTTAGTTTACTTGTTTGCTCATTTAATGCTTAAGAGCGGAATCTACACAAGATTTGTGCGTGATTGCAGATTCTAGACTCAAAGGATGTAAGGGATCATTGACGAGAGTTGGAGGGACCATATGTAAGTAAAAACAAGCTAGAAAAGCCAAGGTTGAATGCATAAGGAAGAAGGAAGAGATGTTCGAGCAGAGAGGCAGCACCAGCGACCTAAGAAGAACAAGGGAAGCAGACAAGCCACGTCCGCGGCCAAGGAAGCAGCGCCCGCTGCCAACAAGAAGGAACATACTGTGAGGCCGCGCCCGCGGCCTGTCCGCGGCCTTACTGGGCCGGTCCAGTTCTATTTTTCCTTTTCACCTATTTGGGCCCTGTCTTTTGGACGACGGTTTTCTAAGTTTCTTTGACGGTAATCCTAGGTTTTTAAGACTGAAATTAGGTTATGTTAGGTGATCTTTTTTGACTTTGGAAGAATTGAAGAACAACGTTTAGGAGAATGAGCAACTAAACTCATTGTGTTTCGCTTACGATCAAGACTTGGTTCTTTCGAATTGTGAGTTTGAATTTCTAGTTTAATTCCATCATCTATTTCAATCTCTTTGTGCTTTCATTGTTGTGGATGTTGATTCTATCTTGATTCGCGACCTCGTTAGAATTGCATCATCGCTAGAGTTTCGATTCATACGTTTGTGAAACTTTATCCAAAGTAGCAAATACAATTGAGTAGATCTCGTAGAAAAGCTTGATTGTGTGAGAGATTGACTATAGGTTAAATGTTAGTTCTTTAGGGAATTAATATTTCTTATAAGATTCATATATCTTGAGACTTAGTGCTATTCCTAGGATTAAACCTTAATCCGTGTTAAGATTGCCTAGGAATAAGGGGTTATTAGAACTCATAGGATTAATAACCTATTTAAATCAAGATAAGAATAGAAGGTAGGAAAGATACAACTAGAATGAAGAACTAGGATAAAGGAGATGAACTAAGGTCGAGTATCGTAGGTGAAACCTTTCAATCATCATTGTCAACAAATCCCACCATTAATTACATTGTGCATTTCATTTCCATTTTGTTTTCATACAAACCCCCTTGGTTACTCTTGTTAGTGATTAGAACACATAGAGTCACAATAGTTCCCTGTGGATCGACTCCGGACTTACTAGCTATACTAGTTGGTTGGTTTGGATATTCTTTTGATAGGAAAACCAACGATTTTGTCCTGTCAATCATCCACCTCTAAGGGCTAATCCCATATTCTCTTCCTAGTTTCCAGAATCATTTTATCATCATCCTCAACTCAATATGCACACAAATAATCAACTCATCGACTCATAACGTCATCAACCACTTCTAATATGGCAATCTCAACATCAATCATGATAATCTCAACCACATAACATGATTACCCATAAAATAAATCATACCATACCTTCAGAACACGCCAATGAGCCTAGGTTGCTGATGTGCACATATTTCACCTTGTTTCATGCTTACATCTATTCCGTTTTTGTGCATATTTTATACTTTCGGGTTGGGAAAGTAGTGAATTTGTGTAGTTTGAGTTTAATTGCAAGATATAGAGGTCTACACGAGTTTTGGTTTGATTTTGCAGAAAAATGGAGCATTTTAGAGTTAAAACAAGACACTGGAGAAGAGCTCGTCTCGAGCAGGAAGCACTCGATCTCAACAAAGTCACTCGATATCGACATATGCACCTGAGGTCGACTGAAGGAAAAAAGCTAGATCGAGACTAAGCAATGTCGACAAGAAATGAACCATGTCGACTCGACATGAAGCACTCGATATCAACATGTCCACTCGACATCTACTAGAGCAACAAACGCGTACGAAACGCGGATTGGGCCGGATTTTTGGGAGATTTACTTAGCCACGAGATATTCTATCATCTACCAAGATCATCTATCATTAGGGGTATATTCCAGTTAGGGAATATTACCTATTTTATTATTTTATTTTAGGATATAATTTCGTTTAGATAGAATTTCCTTTTACCAATCTTATTAGGATTATGACTCCAATCATTGGCTAGCAAGGGTTGTGAGGCTATAAATAAAGCCTTAGGGGGCTGAATTTAGTCATTCAAATCACAATTCAATCAACCAAAGATCATTTGATCAAACAATAGAGAGAAGAACGAGAGTAGGAGAGAGAGATAGAGAGAAGCGGTGGTTGTACAATTAAAGTTTCCTTTCAAGTTTTAATGCAAAGTTCTTTCTTTTAGAGCCGGAAGCAACTCTAGATGCGGCGGCGCGGACAGTGGATGATGATCGGAAGATCGATCTAGCGGCGGCTGCGGCTGCCATGGTTGGATCCGAGAGCGGGAATGTAGAGATTTCGAGGGTTTATTCGTTGAACAAAGTAACAAGAGAAGAAGAGTAGCATCCTACCATAAAGGCAGTCGGTGATGAAGTGGTGGTCCTGATGGCGGTCGGTGATGCGTCTATCGTTTAGGAGGTTGCGCCACAGAGAGAGATTGATTGAGAGAGTAACAGAGGCAACAGAGGAAGATCGAGAGGGAGAGAGAGAGAAAGAGGGTCGAGAGAGATCTTGTCTCGAGTGTGAGAGTTAGATCTCAGATCTGTGAAGAGAGGAGGAGAAGCCAAGGATGAAAGCCGGGAGAAAGAGGAGAGATAGCAGTGGCGGTGTGGCGACGGCGGTAGCGAGGGTAATAGTGGCGGTAGTGGTGGTGGTGGTGACATCCTGGCTACGGTGAGATAGAGAGCTGGGAGAAAGGAGACGTTTGACGGACTTCAATCTGTTCACATAAATCACACCAAAAAAAAATCTGTTCACACAAGTATGAGGGAGCTCTTTTTTTGACTAAGCAGTATGGGCGGGTGTTTAAAAAAATTTCTAAGTATAGGCGGGGGTTCAAACACATACAAAATTTCATCAGGCGCGAGTTTCAATCTTTTTTAAAATTAACTATTTAACATCTGTCAAAAAATTTAACGGTTGTCTTAAGTTTTTTTAACATCACAAATTTATTATTTGATGTAATAGATTAATTTAACATCGTTTGTTTTGTTGACATACTTAAATTAGATGATGTCTAATTGCAGTATTCTAGTAGTGCGTCCTACTCCTAGGGTCAGGGTGAGCCCGGCAATAGCCATGTAAGTATGCTTGAATTCATTATTTGATTATGTGATTTCATCTTCTACCCCGCGCTCAATCCTTCATGAGAATTTAGGATCATTCCTTATTTACCTTATACGAAGTGAAAGTGGATTATATATGTGAATTTGGATAGTAATTAGGTTTTGCCTGCAAAAAGTTGACTAAACCCTAATTATGAAAAGGTAGAAACAATTAGGTTTTTATGCGAATGCCTCTATATTCCTAATTGGTTGATGATAAAAACATGATCTTTTACGTGGTTTAAGTAATAATGCATACATGATTATTGTCGTGGTAAATCCCTACCTTAGGAGCTTTTAGTTTATTAAGAAAAACCCAAAAAATCTGTCGATTTTATTATTTCCTTTTTATTTTCTGTCTTCGTATTTTATTCTGTTTATTGTCTGAGAAACAACTTGAGATCGACCACCTGACTCGATATCGAGTGCACTGCATCGAAGAAAAGTAAGTCGACGTACGGTCTTCTGAGTCGACCGAAGTGCACTGACACACTCGACATCGACATACCTAGTCGATATCGATGCCGTTGTTTCTTCTGCAGGTTTCACAGATCGATAGGCATCACTAGGAATCGACAGCCCCTGTCGATATCGACCTCTCTGATAGATTACATAGGTCTTATCATGTATAGTGGGCCCCAAGGCCCAATAAGACTCAATACCTTTGTAACCTATATATATATGTTTATCAATGAATGGAAACCCTAAGGAGGATTTTACATCAATCTTACAATCTCACATGATATTACAACCTTTTCTTCCTCACAGAACCCTACTTTGATCCTCCCGCCCCACCCCTCCTCTTACCGCCGCTGGCATCGTCACCTCACCGGTCTCTCTCTCTCTCCCTCTAGGCCTCCCTCACCGGCCTCCACCCCCCTCCTCTCTCTCTCCGCTTTGCGAAACCCTACCTCCTACCCACCTTAGTGTTTCGGCACCGCTCTCAAAAAAAAAAATGTTCGCCTCCGATACTAGCCGCGGCCGCGGCCGCGGCATATGCAGCGCCCGCAGCTCTACGCAGCGGCCGTGCAACTCGTCGCCTCACGGCCCGTGCCCTTGGAACGCCGCCTATGCCCCGCCTGCTCCTGCTACGCATCACGCCTTCTCCTCTATGCAACCGACATCTTCCGACTCTTCTTGGTACATGGACACTGGTGCCACCTCCCACATGACGAACTCCTCAGGTAACCTCTCATCTATTTCCTTTAAGGGTCCTGCACACTATATTATCGTCGGCAATGGTGGTCGTCTTGCTACTTCAGGGATTGGCCAAACCAAATTACAGACCCCAACCCACCCACTACACCTTAACAATGTCCTCATTGCCCCAAAGATTGTCAAAAACCTTATCTCTGTCCGTCGGTTCACTACTGACAATAACGTTTCCCTTACGTTTGATCCCTTTGGTTTCTCTGTGAACGATCTTACTACGGGGGTTACTCGCATGAGATGTAACAGCACCGGGGAGCTCTACCCTGTCACAACACCTCCTGTGTCCAGTCAGTCATGCCCGGTCGCCCTCTCGGCATCATCGTCCAGCCTCTGGCATGCACGCCTGGGTCATCCCAGTGCTGCCGTTCTAGATTTCCTCCGTTCTCAGAGTCTTGTCACCTGTCCTAAAGACCTACACCCTAGTCTATGTTCGTCCTGTCAGTTAGGCAAACATGCCCGACTACCGTTTCAACGGTCCTTGAACTCTACCCTTGCCCCTTTTGACATCATTCATAGTGACATATGGACCTCTCTTGTGCCTAGCAAGGAGGGTCATAAGTACTACCTCTTGTTACTAGATGATTACACTCATTTCTTATGTGTCTTCCCATTGCATTTCAAGTCCCAAGTGTTTCCTGTCTTTACCAAATTCCATGCCTACATCAAAACACAGTTTCACACATCCATCAAATGCTTCCAATGTGATAATGGCCGAAAGAATGGCAAGGCCGAAAGAATGGCAAGGCCGAAATGGGATCTCCTATCGGTTGTCTTGCCCCTATACCTCTAAGCAGAATGGCAAGGACGAAAGAATCATCAGAACCATAACCAACATGATGCGCTCTCTCCTCTTTCACGCATCTATTCCCCTTACCTATTGGCCTTACGCCTTATCCACCACCTGTTATCTCCTGAACATTCTCCCATCTACCACCCTTCACCATCGCTCGCCAGATCAGGCCCTCTATTGCACTTTGCCTAGGTATGATCACCTTCGTACCTTCGGGTGCTTGTGCTTCCCAAACCAGTCATCCACCGCCCCACATAAGCTTCACCCGCGCTCCACCCCTTGTGTCTTCCTAGGCTATCCGTCTGATCATCGCGGTTACCTCTGCCTCGATATCAATACCCATAAGCTCATTGTGTCTCGCCATGTCACATTTGATGAGTCTCGCTTCCCCTTTGCTTCTCCTCCCCTCCCCTCTTCTACACCTCCTGTGTCTCAGTCTGAGTCAGAGTCATCGTTCCCTCACTTTCTTCTCCCCCAGGGCTCTCCCGGTGCTCCTGCCTCCCCCCCTACACCACCTCCACCACCTCCTACCACCAGACCACACACCCGCAGCGTCTTCGGTGTCTTCCGACCCCGTCAGATCGTCTCCATGAACACCGAACATCACCCCACCTCCTATTCCCACACACACTTGCCGTCATCCCCTCCTGCAGTTGAGATGCTGCGGCCGCAGCAAGATGCTACGGCCGCAGCCATGCCATCTCCCGCAACCCACACCCCACCCTCGCCCCACCCCGCTGCCGCGGCCGCCGCCCCCATGCCGTGGCCGCAGCCTAGTGCTGCGCCGGCCGCACATCCCGCCGCCTCACAGCCCCCCCTGCGTCCGTCCCTTCCGCCTCCCTCTCCCCCATACCCACCTCCCACAAAACAGCCCTCCTCGACCCGAATTGGCAGGCGACTATGCTCGACGAATACAGGGCCCTTACAAGGAATGGTACTTGGGTTCTGGTCCCTCGCCCTCCTGAAGCGAACGTCATCCGATGTATGTGGCTCTTCCGTCACAAGTTCCGCTCTGATGGAACGTTGGAGCGCTACAAAGCCCGTCTTGTGGTCAACGGTCGTTCTCAGCAGGTAGGTATTGACTGTGATGAGACCTTCAGCCCTGTCGTCAAGCCTGCCACTATCCGAGTGGTGTTGAGCTTAGCATTGTCGCGCAACTGGGCCATTCATCAACTGGATGTCAAGAATGCTTTTCTTCATGGTCATCTGAATGAGACAGTTTACATGTTTCAGCCGTCGGGGTTTGCTGATGCTGATCGTCCCCAGCACGTCTGTCTCCTGAAGCGATCTCTGTATGGGCTGAAACAGGCTCCGCGGGCTTGGTTCCAGCGCTTTGCTTCTCATCTACTACGCCTGGGCTTGATTGGCAGCTGCTCGGACACGTCTCTGTTCATCTATCGCAGAGGCTCAGACATGGCCTTTCTCTTACTGTATGTTGATGACATTATTCTCACTGCCTCTTCTGATGCTCTTTGGACGTCGATTATTTCACAGTTGAGTGCAGAGTTCGCCATGTCTGATCTGGGTCAGTAATCCTACTTCTTGGGGGTTGCTGTTCAGCGTCATGCGTCTGGTATGTTTCTCTCACAAAGTAAGTATGTTGCTGAGATTGTTGCTCGGGCTAAGATGGTTAACTGTAATCCTGTCGCCACCCCGGTCGATACATCTAACAAGCTCAGTGCTCATTCTGGTCCTTTGGTTGATGATCCGACATTGTACAGGAGCCTTGCTGGTGCTCTTCAGTATCTCACCTTCACCAGGCCTGATATCAGTTACGCCGTTCAGCAGATCTACTTGTTCATGCATGCACCCAGGGAACCCCACTTTCAGGCCTTGAAGCGGATCATTCGGTACATTAGCGGCACCCTCGAGCTAGGCACCACGATCACTCCTTCCTCTAAGCTTGACCTTGTTGCTTACACTGATGCGGATTGGGGTGGTTGTCCTGACACACGTCGCTCCACGTCTGGCTACTGTGTCTTCCTCAACGACACCCTTGTGTTGTGGTCGGCAAAGCGTCAGTCTGTCGTGTCTCGCTCCAGCGCTGAGGCAGAATACAGAGGTGTGGCCAACGTTGTCTCCGAGTGCTCTTGGCTGCGCAATTTCCTTCTTGAGCTCCGTTGCCCTCTTTAGAAGGCCACTCTGGTCTACACTGATAACGTCTCCGCCGTCTATTTGGCTAGCAACCCAGTCCAGCAACAACGCACGAAGCACATTGAGCTCGATCTCCACTTCGTCAGGGACAAGGTTGCCATTGGACAGTCCGTGTTCTACATGTCCCGTCCTCCTATCAGTACGCTGATATATTCACCAAGGGTTTACCACAACAGTTGTTCATTGATTTTCGCTCCAGTCTCACTGTACGGCCCCCTCCAGTTTCGACTGCGGGGGTTTGATAGATTACATAGGTCTTATCATGTATAGTGGGCCCAAAGGCCCAATAAGACTCAATACCTTTGTAACCTATATATATATGTTTATCAATTAATGGAAACCCTAAGGAGGATTTTACATCAATCTTACAATCTCACACTCTCAACTCGATATCGAGGCTACTGGTCGACACAGCGTAGGAACTTCAAAGACTATTCAGGAAACCGCTGACTTGCCTCCTCAATGATCGATCCTAATTCTCTACTGCTACATCGGGAGGGAGTCTTGAATTTATTTGCGAAGAAAGGGAGTTGCTTTGGTTCGAATCTATTTACATATTTTATTCATATCAATTCCCATCCTATCAGTTGCCTCAACATGGGTGTAATGGTGTGTGCTAGTGTGGGTTTGTCGTACTCAAGCTTGATTAAGAGTTTTACGGGATTACGAAGGCATTCTGGTATCCGAGCAGAATCCCTAGCTAGATATGCTCACAGGAGGCAAGGTGGGTTGACGGGCCCCTACGATTACGAACCCGTTCCGTTGCGATTTGAAAGTGGTGACACCCACCTCCCCCAACCATGATGATCTGGAGAAGCAAGCTGCATGTTGTGAAGAGGCAATGAAAGCATGCCCCATCAAACACAAAGCCAGGCCATGAAAGTGATATGTGGCCCCCCATAAAATGCACTTGTTTAAGGATCAACTGGGGCACTAAGTGGGAACTGAAAAGGACCACACCTCTTTTCTCCTTTGGTAAAGCTAGATTTCCAGTGCTTGGCAGGGCCCCTTTACAGGTGTATTCTACCCTACACCTCCCCCTATTCCCTTTATCTTAAAGCATGCCCTCTTCAAAGTTTTTGATTCTCCTAACAAGTTGCCTTATAATGTATTTGTAGGGTATGCTTTGAATCTCATTTAATTTCCTAGTGTTTTTATTTCAATCCCCTCTCAGTTGTAAAACATGTACCTACAACTTCATCCACAGGAATCTTCCATTCATTATCTTGTTAGACCATAATAGCTGTATGGAGACCCCAGCTGCCTCTCTTAACATTTTTGTACCATTATTTTGCAACTATACGCTTCATACATTCGGCATTTGTTGTCGCCATCGCAAATTTCAAGAAATAAAATAAAAATACGCGCTACATTTTAATTATTTGAATACAACTTGCTTGAAACTGAAATGTACCTATACACAAATTAAATGCCCATACAGGAGAAAAGGACATCAATATTTGATCTCTATAGACAAAGGATTTTGTTAGTAACATCAAAAGGAAATTAAAACTCAGTATGAAGTAATTAAAGATAAGATCGATACTCATTTTGCTTCTAATTGATCTCTGCATCATCCCAAGGTATAGTAACATCGGAGATGACAAATTTGTCCATGTCATCCCAATCCCAATTGCTCGTGGTCTCGTAGGATGGCCATGGCTTATCATTCAGCGAGCTGCAGCTCAGGGATGTGTCGAAGCTCGTCATTACAGCCTCATCAAGAGCATTCGATGACTCGCCATTATTGTTTACCCCAAACAGATTCGGAATTTGACCACAAGCCGAGATTGAACATGGGAAGTTGTTGTAATCCGATGAGCTGAAACTCGGATATGGGAATTTCAACTCATGGTTTTGAGGGATAGATAGAACTGATGATCCTCCAAAAATGCCTTTGAAGTTGCTTTCATTTGACGAGTTCTTCCCGATTGAGAAGTCCATATTGCTGTTGAAGAGGCTGCCCTGGATCATAGATTGCGGCCCCAAAATCGCCTGGCTGAGCATCTTTCTCGTTGTACTCTCATCGTCCAATCCGAGTGGAAGGCTACTTGTGGTTGTGGCGGCCTTGTTGGCGGTGGTTGTAGTGGTGGTTGATGATGTTTTGAGCCTCTTGTTCTTCCTGCCACCACCAACCGGGACATTGCGAAGCATGCCGCCCTTAGTCCAATGCCTCTTACAGGCCTTGCAAAAGTATCTTGGTTGTGACTTGTTGTAGTTATTGTAGTAACAAAACTTTGTGTTTGCAGAATCACACCTTGGACACTTGAGTTTTTCAGCTGGAGGCTGTAGGTTAGGCTCTTGCTGTTGTTGTTGCCTCTTCGTCGGAGGCTTCGGCGACTCCATGGAGCTACCGCTGCCGGAATCACCACTAGGAGATTGCAGTAAATCACCCTGATTCCAATCTTGGACATCACTTGAAACTTGCTTTGTGCTCAAACCCATGATTTCCGGCCACTTGGGAAAAAGAAAAGAAAAGAGAAGAAAAGAAAACAAGTTTGAGCTACCCTCCTTTGGTAATCACAAACAAAAGCAAACTACTAGATGATTTCATGAGCCTATAGATCAGACAAGCCATGTGTGTAATTACCTTTGGGCGGAGGCCAGGAATATGATCAGGTGTGCTATTTTTGTAGCCTTTGACCGAGGGAAGAGATAGAGGATATGAACTCGAAGAACAAGAAGAAGACGATCAATGTCGCCGGCGGGGTTGGTGTTTGAGGTTATATATATATAGAGGATAGATAATGTGTAAGCAAGTGTTACTGTGTAATTTGTGAGCAAATCTAGAGCGTCGGATTAAGAAGATCAAACGGATGAGATTAAAAGTAACTTGTGAACAGTAACATTATTCGTAGGTACGAAGTGATTATTCGTATGTACATACATATGAATAATCTTTTGTTACTTACAAATAATTACATTTGTTCATACATACGAATAATTACATTATTATACACGAATAATCGCTTGGTACCTGCGAATAATTTCTCTGCTCACAAATTACACCGTAAGGGTTGCTTACACGGGATCCAACCTCTCTATATATATATATAGTGTATGGATCATTTGTACACAACCCTTAAAGTGTACTTTGTTCACAAATATTATTCGGTGAAATGTGAAACATTATTCGGTGAAATTTGAAACATTATTCGGTGAAATGTGAAACATTCTACCGAATACTGTTATGTTTTCTTTTTCCTTTCAGTTCAGATGAAAACGTTCCAATTCCACTGAATAATTTGTAACATAACAGTATTCGGTAGAATGTTTCACATTTCACCGAATAATGCTTCAAATTTAACTGAATAATGTTTCACATTTCACCGAATAATATTTGTGAACAAGGTACACTTTAAGGGGTGTGTACAACCGAACCACACCCTATATATATATATATATATATATATATATATATATTGAATAGAGAATATGGAGCTTGTGATGGAATGAAATGCCTGGGAAGGTGAGGAGCAGAGTAGAAGTGAGCATGTCCTTCTATATCTCTGTATAATATTAACTATTAAGTATTGTATCCATATCCTTTCATTTCTTTTTTAATTTTATTTTAAATATATGCAAAGATTTTAGGTTTTGTTTTTGTCAAAACATATCTTTTAATATTCACGCACATTATTTTTTAGGATGTTAAAATTTACATAACAAGTACAAAATTGTTATAAAAATTATAAAAAAGTTTGTAAAATATTTGATAAGCCAACAGTAACAAGGGACAAAAATGTGTCACGTTACATTTATATAAAAGAAGAAATTAATGAGTTTTGTGATTTTTTAATTGGATGGGTTACTTTGTCATCTATGCAAATAACTTTTCTATAGAGTTTATTTCGTCTAAATTGGATTTTCTAGAAGTACATATCTCTAGACATGGCCACGGGTCCGACCCACCGGGTCGACGGATCGGACCCGCCGGGTCGGCAACCCGGGGGTACGACCCTAACCCTGATCCGGGATTCCCACGGGTCGACGGGTCGGGTGACCCGCCGGGTCGGCGGGTTGGCGGGTCGGAGTCCCGGATCGGCCACGTGGCATTGAAGGGTTGACCCGGCGGGTCGACCCGCCGGGTCAAGGCCGGGTCAGGTTATTTTTTTACGTTTTAGTGATGTTTTGTGGATTGGTGAAATAAGGTTTCGTGTTTAATGGTGTTTGGGTTTGGGGAAAAAAAAAGATGGAAGAAGGGCTTGAATCGGTTTCCCAATTGCCTACGTATCCTCCCGGGGGAGAGGAATCAAAGCCCACGTAGTTCTTTACCTGTTGTCTGAACCCCGCTTACCTTTTCGCCTATTCGTCGGTGTCGGATTGGCGCTGGCCCTGGGGATCGACGACTCCACCGTCAACGGAGCTCCCGACCGATTCCGAGTCCATTCCATCATCAGGCTCTGATCCGGTGTTGATGAGGTTCTTCTGTATTCTCATCTCAGCCTTCTTCTAATCGGCGAGGCATACTTGTGCTTCGAGGTTCTCAGGGAGCAAGTTTGATCTCTTCTCGGTAAGAATTTGTCCCCCTTGGCTGAATAATTGTTCCACTGCGACGGTGGAACAAGGGGCTCCAAGTATTTGTCGAGCGATCACCTGCAAGGTCGGAAATCGCTGTCTTTCTACTCGGCCCCACCATTCTAAAATATCGAAATCTTCATCTTCATCACTGCGAAATTCAAAGTTAGTAGACAAGTATTCGTCGAGCTCCGAGTGGGGGCTCGACGAGGACCTCGACCTCTTTGTGCCAAAAATATCTCTGGCAAGAGCCTTAGTTCGAGCGGTAATACTAGTGCGGGAGGAACCGCTCGAGCTGGAAGGCGCAGGAGGAGGAATGTTAGGCGCTCTAGCGCCCGTAGAAAAATGAGTATATAATGCTTCAAGTATTCCCCTAACTCTATCAACTATAATTGAAACATTGCAATCAGGATCATTATGGATATCGAGCGTAGGATAATAGTTTTCTAAAAACTTTTGAAGCCCAGTTAATTTGTATCTAGGGTCGAAACAACAAGCTACGAGGAAAATATCAGGAATAACTTTGTAATAACACAACCATTTCGCCCGCATGGTGAAAACAGCGTCGGATATGCATTGCACTTGAAGCCCGTCTTGAAGAGCTATGGCAATGTTCATAGCGACAAAACAGAAAACACTAGATGTAGGAATGTAAGCATGACTAAAAGTTTCGGTTGCATCATGGAAGACCTTGAAAACCTCCATTATATCTCGAGCAACCACCCACACATCCCCAAAAACGTTTGAACCTTCGATGTTTTGAGTGGCAAAAGCGGAAAGAAGATCTCTATATTGATAAGAATCAAAAATCATTTTGTAAGTCGAGTTCCACCGAGTGCTAACATCTCGGGGGAAGTTCTTCGGGCGGATGTTGTTAGAGCGGCAAAATTGGTGCCATTGATGGCGAAGCTGTTTGTTTTGCCAAAGTGCCCGTAAAACATATCGAATAGGTTCGGTTTTCTGTTGTAAATACGTTAAACCATCTTGAACACAAAAGTTTAAAATATGAGGTGCGCAACGTATATGGAAAAATCTTCTCCCTATCCCGGGCTGACAATATTGTGTTAACTCTGGGATAGAGGCGGTGTTGGCGGATGCGTTGTCAAAACCGATTGAAAAAACTCTTTGAGTCAATCTATACTCTTGTAAAACTCTGAAAATAACCGCAGCTATGTTACGGGCCGTGTGGACCTCGTCAAAAACTCGAAAAGCCAAAACTCGTTTGTGTAAAATGAACCGTTCATCAACCCAATGGCAAGTGACACCCATATATGAGTGGTGTTGCCAGTGGTCGGTCCAAATATCACTACAAATTGAAACATGTAAATCGCTATGTTTTTGAAAATATTCAATTAATTCAGCTTTGCGGGTGTTATACCTTTTTATCATTTTCCTCTTAACCGTGTTTCGACTCATAGGTTGCCAAGCGGGCTGAACATTTTCCGTAATAAATTCGTTGAAACTTAAACGTTGTGCAAAGTTATAAGCTAGGCCTTCGGCCGCTATCATTTCAGCAAAGTTATCACTACAACTAGCATAATCATAACTCCAGTTGCCATAACCCAAGTTGTTCGTTACCTTGTACTTATGACCACAATAACGACACTCCGCTTCGAACTTTCCCGGGTCTTGGTCGACCTTGTTGAAATGATTGAACAATGCGGAGGAGCTCGATGAGGTCTTCGAGGATCCGCTCTTACCGCCGGCCATTACGACAATTGACAGAACGACGGGAATGAATGAAATGTAAGTTATTTGATTGATGGGATGTGCAAGTAAAATGAATTTGGGAAGAGGGGATGCTATTTATAGAGTCGAGCCTACGTTCAACCCGAGCAAAGGCTAGTTTTTTTTTTAAAAAAATAAACGGTCAAGTGGGACCCACCTCTAACGGCTAGTTTTTTAAATGCTCAACTCGTGTGACCCGCCGGGTCGACCCGCCGGGTCGACCCGGAGGGTCACGGGTTGAGTTTCCCTCGACCCTAACCCTGACCCTTAACCCGACCCAACCCTTCGACCCTTGGACCCGGACCCGCCGGGTCACTAACCCGGCGGGTCACGGGTCGACCCGCCCGACCCGTGACCCGTGGCCATGTCTACATATCTCTAATAACTCGTTTCGCTATGGTTGAGATTTGAAATTATCCCACATTGAAAATTCGACGAAATTTAAAGCCAATGTCAATAGACTATGTTAACTCCACCTTGATGATAAGACCTTATAATTGAAGAATAAGGCCTTACTAAGTGATGAAAGTCAAAGCCCTGGTTTCCAGATTTTGGGATAAGGCCTTTCCTACCAGATATGGCCAAGTGTTTTACGGGCTTAAGATTAATGGGCCAATGCTTGCTGGACCCATCCTTTTGAGTCCATTATGATAAGTTTACAGGACCAATAATTTATTGGGCCTATGCCGATATATATACATATGTATAGATTATTGTTTATCTCTTTCTAACCATATATTTATATACAAAGATTTGGTAGCTAGGTTGGTTGAGATCTTACAGGGATTTGATGGAGCTTTTCTTCAGCCAGTTTAAACGTTTCTATTGAATCAAATCCGAGTATATCTGAGAGAAGCCTCTGGAAGTTTTCTTTTCAGAAGGTTGTTGCTCTTTCCAGGTTGTTGCTCTTTCCAGGCGAATATCTACAGCGCACAACGTTCTTCTGCTTCCTTATCTCCTGCAAGCCTATGATCACACGTCACTCACTTGGTTTAATTGTATTTACTTGTTTGAGTGTGTGTGAGGTTTCATTCAAGCTTTATAGTACAATTCAGTTAAGTTTTACTTAGGGTTCTTTACCCATCTTATAGAGTACTCAGGTACTCATAGGGCTTTATTTCACTAGTGCGTTTGGGTTGCTAGATAGGAAGTTAGTCTAGAAGAGGGTAAGTCTTCTAGAGGTTTTATCTAGGGCTCATAAGATAAAGTGAAATAAAGTTGTTGAATCCTACGGCTTGGATAACCCTAGGCGGGGACGTAGGCAAGTTGAGCCGAACCTCATTAGCAAATCACGTGTTCTTTTCTTTCGTATCTTTGTGCTTGTTTTATCTTGTTTCTGTTTGACTGATAAGGTCTTACTTCTGGTTGGTAAGGTCTTACAATTTCTGTTTTGTGAAAAGTTGCCATACTCCATTCAACCCCCCCCCCTTCTGGAGTATTTTCGTGCTTTATATCTGCCTATTCCGCACTTCAATTGGTAACAGAGCCTAACTCACGTACCTTAGATATCATTATCTGTAAGTCTAACCATGGCAGGTGAAGGGCAAGGTGGTTTCGGCCAAGGAAGATTTATCTCTCGTCCACCTCTCTTTGTTGGGAATAACTTCATGCATTGGAAATCTCTAATGCAAATGTTTGTTATTGATCAAGATTTGGAACTCTGGCATATCATTATACGAGGACCAAATATCCCCAAGAAAGAAGGTCCCAATGGAACAAGGGTGGACAAATCAGAGGAAGAGTACACCCAGACAGATTTAGAAAGTGTGGCTAAGAATTTCAAAGCCATAAATCTGCTGTACTGTGGTTTGAGTACGGATGAGTTCAACCGTATCTCTTTGTGTAGAACAGCAAAGGAAATCTGGGACAAATTGGTGGTTACATATGAAGGAACCAACCAGGTCAAAGAAACCAAAATTAGTATCTTTCTTAGACAGTATGAGCTGTTTAAGATGAACCCTGATGAGTCAATTAAAGCTATGTTTACCCGTTTTATGGAAATCATAAATAACCTTGACTCATTAGGTAAAACCTTTTTGAATGAAGAAAAGGTTAGAAAGATACTAAGGTGCTTGCCTAAAGCTAAATGGGGTCCTAAAGTGACGACCATAGAAGAAGCTCAAGATCTTAGCACTTTGGCTCTTGATGATCTACTGGGTAAACTAATAACCCATGAAATGATCCTCAACGAGGACGATGGGGATCTTCCCACCAATCTCAAAAACCTTGCTATAAAGGTCAAGAAAGAAGATCCATCAGAAGATTCTGATAGCGACGATGATGAACATCCTTTTGCTCTAATCACTCGAGGATTAGCACGCATATTGAAAATGAAAAAGCAATTCGCCAAAGGTAAGTCCTCTAACCCTTCGAAGAAGAGTCGAGTACTTACTTGTTATGAATGTGGTGAATCAGATCATTTTTCGCAACGGGGTGGAGTAGGGATTCAAACAATTCAAATAAAACAATTGCACAACTAGGCTAACTCCCTGTCCCAAACAAATAATACAAGAATCCCCTCCCTTGTAGTAGTAGGGTAATTCAGGATTGAATCCACGAGGAGGTATGTCAGCGCTTCCCTTGTTATGCTCACGATCAAAGCTTCCGACCTCAGAAGACACTCGATATCGAGTAATCTGGTCGATATTGACCTCAGTTCTGGTCGATTTCCTAGCGCAGTTCCTGCAGAAGACAAAAGCAGCAAAGTCGACTTCGAGCAGAGACCTCGATATCGACGTTAGACCTCGATATCGACCCTTACAGTCGATTTCGACACTTGTCACAGAAACTGTTTTCATAACTAATTTGTCGGAAAAGAGTCCGAAGAAAATAGAATGGGAAAGGAGGATGATCAGAAACAAAACTTAAACTTTTATGTTGATTTCAATTAACTAAAAAGCTTCCAAAGTCGGGGTTTCATGCCACAACGATAACAATGCAAGTTTTATGCTAAAGTTATGAAATTTAATGCCTTTCCGTCAAATAACTTTCGTTATCAACACTTAGGTGATTAGAGGCTCTCGCATAGTTCCTAAGAGTTACTATCCAATTCATGAGCAATTCAAGTTCACAATATGAGTGTCTTTCGCTTCAATCATGCAAATAATGAATCTCCCTAACTTTCGCAAAGGATCATGCATGGGGTAGAAGATGGAATCGCATAAGAGTCATACCTTTGATGCACTTACCTCACATTGCTATTGTCGGGCTCACCCCGACCCTAGAAGTTGGTTGACTACTCGCTCCTCATCATGCACATCATCATCATTGTTTTTGAAAGAAAGCTACTTTGAATTAAAACTTCGAAAGAAAGTACAACCGAACAAGCCACTCCGCTTTCGCTTTACAAACTTCACTCGGCCTCCTCTCTCTCTACTAATTCTCTGCGTGTCTATGTAAATTGTATGTTATTGGATGATCTTGGATGCCCTAAACTCAGTCCTATTGGCCTCTATTTATAGATGTCGATAAAGACTCGAAACTTTATCTTTATTCTCTAAGATAAACTTAAATAAAAGTAAAAACTAAAACTCTATGGTGAAATCAGTCTCCTCATGATAGATCTGGTGTTAAAGATAAGAAATCTCGACTTTTTGGATAGACGTGCAAGCTTTGGATAGATTTCTATCAAAATCTGAGTCAGATTCCTCTGCTGGCATGGTCAATATCGACCCCTTCAAAACTTTATCTTGAGCTTCTTCTTCTCCTACTCGAATTGGCACTCGACTTCTATCATTTAGCTCGATATGGCAACATCGATATCGACCTCCAGACGTCGATATCGACCTTTCTGTGTCGACATGCTCTGTTTCATTTCTTGCTCGATTCCTATGTCTCTGATGCACTCGATGTCGAGGTCCCCAGTCGATTTAGACCTTTTCAGAAGACTTCGAGTTCTTTTTCCGCTCTTCCAGATTTGTCCATTTTTATCCTGTTTTCTGCGAAATCACATAGAAACTCGTGCAAACCCATATATTTGACATTTAAGCATAAACTACACTATTCCCATGTTTTCCCATTAATATGCATGCAAAATACGATAAAATGGACTTTTATGTGCGTAGAAAATATGGCAATTTTGCGCGCACATCAATCATCTCGTCAAAGAATGTCCTATAAAGAAGAAGAACAGAGCAAAGAAAAAGGAAAAGGAGTCAAACAAGAATGTGATGGCTGCATGGAGCGACTCAGATTGTTCAAGTGACTCAGATGCTGAAGAGGAGCATGCAAACCTATGTCTTATGGCAAAGTCCGACGAGACCAAGGATCAACACTTGGATGGAGTGGTAAGGAATCTTCTATAGCCCTATCAATGTTTTATCTGAATTTTTAAAAAATATGATTTCAAATGAAGAATCTTACAACAAAAAAATCAGCTGCTTGAAAGAGAAAGTGCAGGATCAAGAAATATGTATAAGGAAGTTGTCGCAGAAACTGCAAGATCTTGACAGCCAAAACTCAGAGGTTATCACAGAGATAAGGCCTTACGATCAGAAATTTCTGAACTTAAGGCAAACCTCTCTTCTCTTAAGAATCATAATAATGATCTTAAGAATGAAAATGTGAAGCTTTCAAGAAAATGTCAAGACCAACAAACAGCTCTCGTGCAATTCACTCGATCCAAAGCAACTTTTGACAAGATGCTTGGAGAACAACAACTCTCCTTAAATCGAAGTGGTATAGGATACAACAGGAATTTTCCTGCGAAGCCTATTACCAAGTTCGTTAAGGCTAAAGAAAGTTGGCGATCTCCTACTTGCTTCTTTTGTTGTAAGAAAGGTCATGTAAAGGAAACGTGTCCTTATAGGAGAACGGATCCTTACATTATTAGGAACACCTTTCTTGTTCAGTTAAATGAGCGGATAAGATAGATTTGGGTTCCAAAAGGGACGAGGTTACCAAACATGGTTTACCCCCACAATGGATCCAAATCAGTTTATTGGTCTAGCCGAAAAGGTTGATTTTGTGTTTTGCAGGATATCACCAAGACCAAAGATCAAAAATGGATTATGGATAGTGGTTTCTCAAGACACATGAGTGGAAAAGAATCTCTCTTTCACAATCTAAAGAAGCAATCCGGTGGAACGATTACTCTTGGTGATAAAGCAAAATGCAACATCGTTGGTATTGGTAACATTGGTGTTGATTCAAAAAATTCTATCAATAATGTATATCTTGTTGATGACTTAAAATATAATCTTCTTAGTGTTTCTCAGCTTTGTGATACGGGAAATCTTGTTAGCTTCAACAAGAAGAAGTGTGTTGTACAAGATGAAGAGACTGGAGAAATTGTTCTTACTGCATACAGGGATTCTAACATTTATGCGCTTAACACTAATCATATTACATGCTCTAATATGAAATGTCTCAAGGCCTTATCAGAAGATCCAAGGGTTTGGCATAGGAGACTTGGACCTATAAGTATGCATACTCTCAGCAAACTCTTTTCAAAGGATCTTGTTCGAGGCCTTCTTGATTTAAACTTCAAGGTGAATGATCTTTGCAAAGCCTGCTCAAGAGGTAAACATACCCGTAGTCCATTCAAAAAGAAGCTGGTCGTTAGTACTACTAGACCTTTGGAGCTTCTACACATGGATCTTTGCGGACCTATGTGTGTCAAATCTCCCAAAGGTAAACAATACATATTTGTTATTGTTGATGATTATTCTCTATTTACTTGGGTTTTCTTTCTCAAAGATAAATCAGAAACTCTGTTTTATTTTTCTAAACTTTGTAAAGAGTTACAAACTTTGAAAAACCTACCTATCGTTTCTATTAGAAGTGATCATGGTAGAGAATTTGATCAATTAAACTTTGATTTATTTTGTGCGAAATATGGTATTTCTCACAATTTTTCGGCTCCTAGGACACCTCAACAGAATGGGGTTGTGGAAGGAAAGAACCGCACCCTAGAGGAAATGTCAAGGACAATGCTATTAGAGAATAACCTGCCAAAGTCATACTGGGCAGAGGCTGTGAACACAGAAAATTATAATCTCAATAGATGTTTAATTAGATCAATTTTAAAGAAAACTCCTTATGAGCTTTTTAAAGGAAGAAAACCAAGCATATCATATTTTAAACCATTTGGATGTACGTGTTACGTGCATAACAATGGTAAGGATAATCTTGGGAAATTTGATGCACGTAGCGACGAAGGTATATTTCTTGGATACTCGACTCAAAGAAAGGCTTATCGAGTATTCAATAAATGTACCAAAATAGTCGAAGAAAGCATCCATGTATTATTTGATGAAAGTGATAACGGTATCTTGAGTGAAGGATTTGCAGATTTGAACTTGAATACTCATGAGGGAGATGAATCAGATGGAGAAGGCAATCATCCTGAAAAGAGCAAATCCAGAAATATGCAGGAAACATTTCAAGATCTTACCGAGTTGTCACAATGGCTTGAAATTAAGGCCTTACGAATGAAGCCAGTCTTGAAGATAGGCCTCCTCTGGAACCTCAAGGCCCTTATCCTACGAATCCTCCTGAACCTCAGGAGCCGTATCCTTACACTTCCAGTGATCCTACTCCTAGCCAATGATCTGCAAGAAGAAAATTCAAACATGCTTCATCTCACTCTACTTCGGATATCATTTTTGACCCTTCATCTAGTGTTCAAACTCGTTCTAAAGTTAGAAATTTATGTGCTTTTCACGCATTTGTTTGTCTTGTAGAACCCAAGAAGTATACTGAAGCTCTTCAAGAACCTGATTGGATAATAGCTATACAGAATGAGCTTAACGAGTTTGAACGAAATAAAGTATGGACCCTTACGGCAAGGCCAAAGGGTAAATCTATTATTGGAACTCGTTGGGTATTTCGAAACAAGCTAGATGAAGGAGGAAACATCATTCAAAACAAGGCTCGTCTTGTTGCTCAAGGATACAATCAAGAGGAAGGTATTGACTACGAGGAGACTTTTGCTCCCGCAGCTAGACTAGAGGCCATTCGTATGCTTCTTGCCTTTGCATCCTTTATGAGCATAAAACTTTTTCAAATGGATGTCAAATGTGCCTTCTTGAATGGTTTCTTAGATGAAGAAGTTTATGTCGCTCAACCTCCTGGTTTTGAAAACGATGAGTTTCCAAATCATGTTTATAAGCTCGACAAAGCTCTTTATGGCTTGAAGCAAGCTCCAAGAGCTTGGTATGAGCGACTTTCAAAATATCTTCTGGAAAACAATTTCAAAAGGGGGTTAATTGACAAAACTTTATTCATCAAAACCCAAGGTAATGATATCCTTGTTGTACAAATCTATGTGGATGATATACTGTTTGGAGCTACTAACGAATCTTTGTGCAAGGAATTTTCGAATATGATGTGCAAGGAATTCGAGATGAGTATGATGGGGGAGCTAAATTTCTTTCTTGGTCTACATGTTCATCAAAGTTCTAAAGGTATATTCCTTAATCAAGGAAAATACACTCGAGTACTTCTCAAGAAGTAAAAGATGAGTGAATCCAAAGTGGCTAAAACTCCAATGAGCTCTACTCTTTCTTTGGATCAAGATCTTACTGGAAAACAGGTAAATCATAAAGAATATTGAGGTATGATTGGCTCTCTTCTATATCTTACTGCCAGTAGACCTGACATTATGTTCAGTGTTTGCATGTGTGCCCGATTCCAAGCTAACCCGAAAGAATCACATCTTATAGCGGTTAAGAGGATTTTGACATATCTAAATGGTACAAAGGATCTCGGATTATGGTATCCTACTCAATCTAGTTTCAATCTTGTCGGATACTCCGATGCTGATTTTGCAGGATATAAAGTGGATAGGAAAAGCACTTCCGGATGTTGTCAATTTCTTGGGTCATCCCTTATAAGTTGGCATTCCAAGAAGCAAAATTCAGTGGCTCTTTTAACGGCCGAAGCTGAATATATTGCTGCCGGAGCTTGTTGTGCACAAATCCTTTGGATTGCACAACAACTCCAAGATCTTGGAATTAACTATAAGGGCATACCCATAAAATGTGACAACACAAGTGCTATTTCTATCTCCAAAAATCCTGTACAGCATTCAAGAACGAAACACATTGATGTGAGACACCATTTTATTCGAGATCATGTAGAAAGAGGTGATGTGTCTTTGACATTCATCTCTACTGAGCTACAACTTGCAGATATTTTCACAAAACCCTTACCCGAAGAGAGATTCAATTTCATCAGGCTAGAACTTAGAATGCTTAATAAGGAAGCATCAACGTAGGGGGAGCAATCTTATAAGATCATATTCCCTACGTCCTGGTCTTGAAAAAGGTTTCAAGACCTTCCTAATCAATAGTAAGGTCACGAATCAATTCTTTCATTATATTAATTTATGGATTAAATTCTTTAGTTAATATCTTTATAGATATTTAACTAAAAGATTTTTTTTTAACCATGTTTATTTATTGTCTTCTAGATTCTCGGTTTAAAACAGAATTTCTACAGACTTGGGATTTTAATTTTTGGATAAACTTCATTTATTCTAGCATTTATTTATTTCATTTCCAAATTTGAAAAATGAGATTTATTCAGTTGAGATTTGGCTGAGATTTTATGGGGAGATCAAGGGTCACACGGTTTTCAATCTCTATTTATACCTCTCTCTCCCTTCCCGTCAAATCACCCCTGCATTTGCTCTCTTTCTCTCTCAGTTCACTCTCTCTCTGCACTCGCTTTCTTGTTCTCTCGTTCACTGGTTCCGTACCTTTCCAAAACCCTTCATTCACCCAAATCTTCATGGCTCCCAAGCGCTCATCCACTTCCTCCCCTGGATCGACATCCAAGAAACTCTGATCTTCTGATCACAAAGGAAAAGGTGTTGAAGAGGAATACAAGGGCAGGGCAACCCTCCAGTAATTGGACACTGATTCTGAAGGAGAAGAGTATGCTTCTCTTGTCCATCGGCGAACCAGACAGCAGGATCACCACCAGCCTCGACAGGTGAATCCCCCAGCGCCAAAGAAGGGCAAATCGCTGGCACGCCTCCATCTCCTCCTCCCGAATTTGATGTAATCTATGATGATAACTCCCTCCCTTGATGAAAATCGGAATAAAGTTTCAAAGGCCTTGACAGTTTGTCTGTGTCAAAGGTCTTGGAGCTTTAACAGTATTGATGAAATACAAAACCTGTTCTATATTTTATTATGTCCGAATATTATTTAATATTATATACTTCCATTATTTTATATGCCTAACTAACCTTTCAGGAAGTATTATTCGAATTACTTCTTTCCTTATGGCGCATATTGAGGAGATCCAAATTGGAGAGATCATGTCTTCAAAGTGTCCAAAAATAGAAGATCCTTGGGCACGCCATGATCCGAACTAGCCGTGGTTGAAGATCCTTAGGTGCCATGTTGCTTCTACATAAAGGAAAGGAAGAAGAAGACAGTAGACACCGGTTGAACACAAGCTTTCATACACTCAAGCCTCGAAGCGAAATCCGTCTTCTTCGTGTGCTCTCTCCTAGTCCTTAAGAGTCTGTAATTTCATTTCAAAGCATTTGAGAGTTACACTGTGAGCTTATAGGATATATTTTGAGAGAGTGTTATACTCAAGAGTTTGTAACTCAGGAAGTAGACACTAGGCGATTGATTCACTAAGTGTAAGAGGATTGTACTAGATAGCATAGAGAGGTAGGGCTCTTCTAGATTGGTCTAGGACTCCAAGGGAACGTGAGTTGACTAGATTGCAATTGTATAGGAGAGAGGCTTCTCGGGGAGCTACTAGGATCCTAAGTCTTGTGAATCAATAAAAGCCGGTTGAATCCTAGGGTTGTCGAAGAACCCTAGGCGGGGACGTAGGCCAAGTTCGTGCCGAACCTCGTAAACAATTACTCGTGTCCTTTATCTATTGCTTTACCTTATTTCCGCACTTGGTTCGATTGTCTAACTTTGTGATTCAGGTTTAATCTCAAAGGGTTTTATACGAACTCCAAAATTCTTGATAATCTGCGAAAAAAGGGCATACTCTATTCAACCCCCATTCTAGAGTATTTCTATATTACCTTGTTTTATATTATCGAACCTTCAATTGGTATCAGAGCTTTACTCACTGTTTTTGATCTAACAATCTTGTGAGTTTTCGATCATGTCTGGTGAAGCAAGCGGAGGATTTGCACAGGGAAGGTCCACGAGCAGACCACCACTCTTTGTAGGAAACAACTTTGTCCACTGGAGATCCTTGATGAAAATGTTCATTATTGATCAAGATCTGGAACTTTGGAACATTATAGAGAATGGTCCGAAGATTCCAGCGAAAGACGAACCAAATGGAACCAAAGTCGCAAAGAAGGAGCCTGAATACATCCAAGCGGATCTTGAACTCGTCTCCAAAAACTACAGGGCTATTAACTTACTTTATTGTGGTCTTAGCACTGATGAGTTTAACCGTATTTCATCTTGTAGGTCAGCTAAAGAGATTTGGGACAAACTGGTCGTCACCTATGAAGGAACGAGCCAAGTGAAAGACACCAAGATCAGCATCTTCCTTCGAAAATATGAGCTCTTCAAAATGAAGTCTGATGAGTCAATCAAGGCCATGTTCACACGATTCACAGAAATCACCAACAACCTTGACTCTCTCGGCAAGAGCTTTACCAACGTTGAGAAAGTGAGGAAGATACTGAGGTGCCTCCCAAAAGAAAAATGGGGTCCAAAAGTAACAGCTATAGAGGAAGCACAGGACCTCACCACTCTACCCCTTGATGACCTTCTTGGGAAGCTGATCACGCATGAGATGATCCTTAATGAAGACGATGGAGAACTTCCAGCTAGCACTAAGAACTTGGCACTCAAGTCTAAGAAGGATGAGCCTAAAGATGGATCTGATTCCGAAGATGAGGATGACGATGAGGATGATCCTTTTGCTCTTATCACAAGAGGCCTTGCTCGAATTCTCAAAATGAAGAAGCAATTCAACAACAAGGATGGATCAGAGTCTTCAAAATTTCGAGGTAAGCCTCAATACAACAAGTATGAAAAGAAGACTAAACCGTTGTCTTGTTTTAAATGTGGTGAAACAGATCATCTCGTGAAGGACTGCCCTCAAAAGACAAAGAGCCAGTCCAAGAAGGGTGACAAATGGAAGAAGAAAGCCATGGTGGCAACTTGGAGCGATTCTGACTCTGACTCCGATGATGAGAAGGCCAATATTTGTCTTATGGCCTCAGAAGATGAATCCCACGATGAAAAGCTTGAAGCTACTGTAAGAGAACTTATGGAAAGTCCAAAAGAGGTATTATCGGAATTCCTTTCCAATATGATTACCAATGAAGAGAAACTTATTGCCCAAACTAACATTCTTATTAAGAGAAATGTGGATCAGGAAAGAACTATTGAGGATCTGTCTATGAGGGTTAAAAGTCTTGAAGCTTCTTATTCAGGTCTTGACATTAAAGTCAAGATGCTTGACTCAGAGAAATCTGAACTCAAGCAAGATCTCTCCTCTCTAAGAAATGAGCATCATGACTTAGAGAACGAGAAGATCTCCCTGAATAATAAGATTCAAGACCAACAGACAGCCCTCAAAAGTTTTACCAAATCCAAAGGCACTCTTGATAGGATGTTGGGTGAGCAACAAAGTTCTCTAAACAAAAGTGGTATTGGTTACAATCCAAGGTTTTTAAAGAAGCAACACATTACCACCTTTGTGAAGGCAAAAGGAAGCAGAACCTCTCCTATATGTCACCATTGTGCTCGAAAGGGACATGTAAAAGAGACCTGCCCCTATAGAAGAAAGGATCCATATATTATTCGCAATACATTCCCTGTTCATTGTGAGAAAAGAACGGATAACACAAGTTTGGGTCCCAAAAGGCACTATTTTACCAAATATGGTTTATCCCAATAATGGATCCAAATTTGCTTATTGGTCTAGCCACAAAGGTTGATGTTTGTTTTGCAGGAGATCACCAAGGTGAAGGAACATAAATGGATCATTGATAGTGGGTGCTCGAGGCATATGAGTGGAAAGAGTTCTCTCTTTCATGATCTAAAGGAGCAATCTACGGGAACAATCACTCTTGGTGACAAAGGAAAATGTGACATCGTCGGTATTGGTAGTGTTGGAAGTGATTCCAGCCATAGTATTAAAAATGTCTATCTTGTTAATGGTTTAAAGTATAACTTGCTTAGTGTCTCTCAACTATGTGATAGTGGCAACTATGTCAGTTTTAACAAGAAAAGATGTCTAGTGTGCAGAGAAGATACAGGTGAAGTTATATTGACTGCATATCGTTACAACAATATATACGCTGTAAATGCTGATCAAGTGGCACAAGGAAGCTTAAACTGTCTAAAGGCTTTGACGGATGATCCAAAGCTCTGGCACAGGAGACTCGGTCATGTGAGTCCACATACACTACAGAAGCTTGTGTCCAAAGGGCTTGTAAGAGGGCTACCTGAGATGGACTTCAAAGGTATTGATATGTGCAATGCATGCACATGAGGTAAACAAACACATAGCTCTTTCAAACCCAAAAGGGTTGTAAGTTCTTCTAGACCCCTTGAACTTTTACATATGGATTTATGTGGTCCTATGCGGGTCAAATCTCCCAATGGTAAAAAGTACATGCTAGTTGTTGTTGATGATTTCTCTAGATATACTTGGGTTGCATTTTTAAAAGAAAAATCAGAGGCCTTATTTGAGTTTTCAAAACTTTGTAAGGAGTTGCAAACTTTAAGAAACGAGCCCATAGTGTCAATTCGGAGTGATCATGGTAGGGAGTTTGATCAACTTCATTTTGATTTGTTTTGTGCTAAATATGGCATCTCCCATAACTTTTCTGCTCCTAGGACACCTCAACAAAACGGGGTTGTGGAACGCAAGAACCGCACCTTAGAGGATATGGCCAGGACTATGCTTTTAGAAAATGCATTACCTAAAACCTATTGGGCTGAAGCTGTTAACACAGCTAACTACATTTTGAATCGTTGTCTTATTCGTTCCATCTTAAAGAAAACTCCTTATGAACTTTTCAAAGGCCGCAAACCACTTATATCTTATTTTAAACCCTTTGGCTGTACTTGTTTTGTTCATAACAATGGAAAAGATAACCTTGGTAAATTTGATGCGTGTAGTGATGAAGGTATATTTCTTGGCTACTCCACAAGTAGCAAAGCTTATAGAATCTTCAATAAAAGGACCCAGTTAGTTGAAGAAAGTATACATGTTATATTTGATGAATGCAATGACGGTTCTTTGAGTGAAAGTGTTGCAGATATAGATCTTAACATCCATGCAGAGAACGAGGAAGGTGATGATGCTGCTACCAAGAACACAGAGAAAAGGAACATACAGGAACATATTCTTAACACTGAAGAATTGGCCCAAGGTGTTGAAGATTCGTCCAAAGCCCTTGGTGTCCAATCCAACAGTGTTGAGACGTCAGAAACTGCTGTAACTGAACCTAACAGGACCACGGAGTCAGATGTACCACAAGTCAATCCTACTAGTGTGACGAATCAAGGAGCTGAGACTAGCAAAAGGAAATTCAAATACTCCTCATCACACTCATTAAAGGATATCATTTCTGACCCTACTTCTAGTGTTCAAACTCATTCTAAACTTAAAGATCTTTGTGCTTTTCACGCGTTTGTTTCTCTTATTGAACCAAAGAAGGTAGATGAGGCACTTCAAGAGCCAGACTGGATCATTGCTATGCAAAGCGAGCTTAACGAATTTGAAAGAAACAAAGTCTGGACCTTGAAGCCAAGGCCAAAGCATCAATCAGTCATTGGCACACGATGGGTATTTCGAAACAAGCTAGATGAGAATGGTAAGATCGTGAGGAACAAGGCAAGGCTTGTTGCTCAAGGCTACAATCAAGAGGAAGGTATTGACTACGAGGAGACCTTTGCTCCCGTAGCCAGGCTTGAAGCCATTCACATATTATTAGCATTTGCATCTTTTATGGGCATAAAACTATATCAAATGGATGTCAAGTGTGCTTTTCTCAATGGGTTCTTAGAAGAAGAAGTTTATGTGGCTCAACCCCCAGGTTTTGAAAGTTTGGAATTTCCTAATCACGTTTATAAACTTGACAAAGCGCTTTATGGTTTGAAACAAGCCCCAAAAGCTTGGTATGAGCGCTTGTCAAAATATCTTTTAGAAAATGATTTTAAAAGGGGGTTGATCGACAAGACTCTTTTTTATCAAGACCAAAGGAAAGGACATTTTGGTTATTCAAATTTATGTTGATGATATATTATTTGGTGCTACTAAGACATCTTTGTGCAAGGAATTTTCTGACATCATGTGCAGCGAATTTGAGATGAGCTTGATGGGTGAACTCAACTTCTTTTTGGGATTACAAGTTCACCAATCCAAGAAAGGGATATTTGTCAACCAAAGCAAGTACACTAAGGATCTCTTGAAGAAGTTCAAGATGGATCAATCCAAAGCAGCCAAGACTCCCATGAGCTCAACATTATCTCTAGATCAAGACAAGACTGGGAAAAGTGTCAATCAAAAGGAGTATCGAGGAATGATTGGATCTTTATTATATCTCACGGCTAGTAGACCTGACATCATGTTTAGTGTTTGCATGTCTGCTAGGTTTCAAGCTGATCCTAAAGAATCTCACCTCGTGGCTGTGAAAAGGATCTTTCGATATCTCAATGGCACTAAGGAGCTTGGACTATGGTACCCAAAGCAAAAGGATTTCACATTAATCGGGTATTCTGATGCAGATTTTGCAGGCTATAAGGTGGATAGGAAGAGCACATCAGGATGTTGCCAATTCTTAGGAGCATCTTTGATCAGTTGACATTCTAAGAAACAAAACTCAGTTGCCCTATCCACTTCAGAAGCCGAATACATAGCAGCTGGAGCATGCTGCTCCCAAATCCTTTGGATAGCTCAACAAATTCGAGATCTTGGCATCAACCTCAAGGGCATTCCTATTAAATGTGACAATACAAGTGCCATCTCCATCACTAAGAATCCTGTTCAGCATTCAAGGACAAAACATATTGATGTAAGGCATCATTTCATTAGAGACCATGTTGAAAAAGGTGATGTGTCCATTTCGTTTATTTCAACTGATTATCAATGGGCTGACATTTTTACTAAGCCTTTGGCAGAGGACAGGTTCACCTTCATAAGACGAGAGATTGGGATGCTTAACAAGGATGCACTTTCGTAGGGGGAGCTTTCCCTTTACGAAAGATAATATCTACTTAGTGTCAAGACCTTTGAGAATTATGTCAAGGTTTGTGAACTAAATGGTAGATTACATACATCGGATCACATATTTTTGGTTAATGTCTTTCTAGATATTTAATCAATTATATTTTTATCGGATTTCAAAATTGCCTATTTATGTTATATTTTCTTTCCGTTGAGATATCTTAATTTTGGAACTAAATATTTCGGTTATTCAGTCCTATTTTAATGGAATAGTTTGAATTTTGAATTGGAAATTTTTCAAATTTGGCAATGATATCATTACCCTCCCTTGGAACTCTAAACCCGTCCCATCACTCCATCATCTTCTCTCTCTACTTAAACCCAAATCTGTACCCGATTCCCTCACAACTCTGAACCTCTCCAAACCCTTTCACCTTCTTCTTCTTCAACCTCTCAACCTGCTCTAAGAAAACCTTAACCGATTTCCTCCATGGCTCCCAAATCAAAGAAAGCTTCCACACCCAAAAGACTTGGCGCCACCCCCAAGGGACGCCAGGACACTGCTACTTCTCCTACACCTGAACCCACTCCTCAAGCCATTGTCCCTGCTACTGTCCAGAGCACCATCACTGAGAGCACGACTACAGTAACCAAGGGTTCTAAAAAACGCTCTGCTAAGAAGCCTCTCAGTGCGAAGCAGAAAGGGAAAAAGAAGGTCATCACTGAGGAGGTGGATGAGGAAGAAGAAGAGGAGGATCTTGATGCTATTCTGGAAAAGGATGCAGCCAAGGATGCCGAAGAAGAAGCCTCAAGGAAGAAAAAGGCCGAGGAGGAGGCCGAGCTTACAAAGAAGTTGATCGAGGAGGAAGCTGAGAGAATCTGGAAGGAAGCCGAGGCGGAGGCTCTCAAGGAGGTTCCTTCTGAAGAGGAGCCTGAGGAAGAGGACGAGGAGCAAGACGAATCCGGAGAGGACGAGGAGGATACCGATGGAGACAACTGAGGACTCGGGGTCAGAGGAAGAAGAGGAAGAGGAGCCCGAGCATGCTCCCTCTCCTTCTCCTCCTCCTCCTCCCCCGTTTCCAAAGAAGCGGAAAGCCTCTACAGCCAAGCCTCCTTCTCCCAAGCGCACCAGGAAGGGCACCCTCAAGAGCCTTGCGGCGCCTGCCAAGAAAGCCGCTCCAACGATTGCTCGCAGGAAGACCGCCGATCCACCTGCCTACATCCAGGTAAACCAATCCTTGCCCTCCTCTTGGTTTGAAAATGCTGAGACTGCTGGTAAGTGGGTAGATGAGTTTTGAACTCGTAGGATTTGTTGTTCTGATTTTTTGGATATTGAGTTCTTCGAAGCTTTGAAACTACCCTGCATTGATCTTCTCAAAAAATCCCCAGCCTGGACCCTTCTCAATCTTGAAACTGTTTACTATCCCCAGCTTACCCGCCTGTTCTACATAAACCTAAAAGCCAAACACGACGCCAATGGTTGGTCTTTGGATTCTGTTGTCAAAGGGGTTAGAATCTCTTTCAACTCCAATGACTTTGCAGATTTCCTTGGCCTACCTAGCCCATGTCCACCCTCTGAAATACACCCCTCAAAAGAAAACTGCATCATCCTTGCCCGAGCCAAGTACCTCCTACCCGAAGCATCTAACAGCACCTCAAAGCAACTCACCCACTCATCCCTTACCCTTGAGGCAAAAATCATATTTAACATCATTGTTCGATGCCTCTTACCCCGTCTTAACTCTGGCTCGCTCCTTACTGACAATGCCATGGTCCTCCTTTACCGTATCCTCAATGGCCTTGATCTTGATCTGGCCAACACTATTTTAGGATCCATGGCTCACACTAGAAAAGCCAGGAAAGGAACCCCCCTCCCCTTTGCTACCCTTTTGACCCCACTCTTCAAAGCTTCTGGAATTGATTTCAAAAATGAAGAACAGCAGCGTCATATGGGTAAGTTCGACTCCAAGAGCCTTGAAAAGATTGGCATCACTCGGTCTCCCCAAGGGACCTTGAGTCTTGCCACTCCTTCAAAAGCTCTTCCCATTGCTTCAGCCGTTGATGAACGCATGGACATCCTGGAGTTGGGCTTGGAGGAAGTTCGCCTGGATATCAAGGAGCTGCACAAGGAGGTTAAGACGGAGATGAGCGGGATAACCAAGATGCTGCAAGGACTGTGGACGCGGCTCACTGATGATGCTCCGGACGATGAAGCTTAAACCCTATCCCATCCCTGAAATCTGATACATTGATGGTTTTTGGAAACTTTTTCAAAACTTTTGGTGACTGTTTTACCTCCTCCCTTTGTTGAAAGACAAAAAGGGGGAGATGATCTATGGTGGTGTTAGACTTTTTAAAACTGTTGCGATTTAAAGGTCTTGGAAGACCTTGGTTTTATTTTCAGTTGGATGGTCTTATTACTTTAAACTTTTGATCCAACATTTGTCTAACCCATGCAGGTACTTAGTCCGATTTTACTGATATTATATATGCTTGACTAAGTTGCAGGGATGCACAGGTTTTGTCTTTCATCAAGGGGGAGATTGATAACTCCCTCCCTTGATGAAAATCGGAATAAAGTTTCAAAGGCCTTAACAGTTTGTCTGTGTCAAAGGTCTTGGAGCTTTAACAGTATTGATGAAATACAAAACCTGTTCTATATTTTATTATGTCCGAATATTATTTAATATTATATACTTCCATTATTTTATATGCCTAACTAACCTTTCAGGAAGTATTATTCGAATTACTTCTTTCCTTATGGCGCATATTGAGGAGATCCAAATTGGAGAGATCATGTCTTCAAAGTGTCCAAAAATAGAAGATCCTTGCGCACGCCATGATCCGAACTAGCCGTGGTTGAAGATCCTTAGGCGCCATGTTGCTTCTACATAAAGGAAAGGAAGAAGAAGACAGCAGACACCGGTTGAACACAAGTGTTCATACACTCAAGCCTCCAAGCGAAATCCGTCTTCTTCGTGTGCTCTCTGCTAGTCCTTAAGAGTCTGTAATTTCATTTCAAAGCATTTGAGAGTTACACTGTGAGCTTATAGGATATATTTTGAGAGAGTATTATACTCAAGAGTTTGTAACTCAGGAAGTAGACACTAGGTGATTGATTCACTAAGTGTAAGAGGATTGTACTAGATAACATAGAGAGGTGGGGCTCTTCTAGATTGGTCTAGGACTCCAAGGGAACGTGAGTTGACTAGATTGCAATTGTATAGGAGAGAGGCTTCTCGGGGAGCTACTAGGATCCTAAGTCTTGTGAATCAATAAAAGCCGGTTGAATCCTAGGGTTGTGGAAGAACCCGCCTAGGATCCTAGGGTTGTAGAAGAACCCTAGGCGGGGACGTAGGCCAAGTTCGTGCCGAACCTCGTAAACAATTACTCGTGTCCTTTATCTATTGCTTTACCTTATTTCCGCACTTGGTTCGCTTGTCTAACTTTGTGATTCAGGTTTAATCTCAAAGGGTTTTATACGAGCTCCAAAAGTCTTGATAATCTGCGAAAAAAAGGGCATACTCTATTCAACCCCCCTTCTAGAGTATTTCTATATTACCTTGTTTTATATTATCGAACCTTCATATGAAGTCCCTACTGCTTGGTTCAGAAATCACACTACCGCTGGTATGTGGAAAGATGGGTTCTCAAACCGACCTTTAACCTTCTGTGAGCATGTGGATCTAGAATTTCTAGAATCCATCCAACTCCCATGTGTTAATCTCTTGAAAAATTCAAATGTTTGGTCTCTTTTGAACCCCAGAACCATTGCCTACCCTCATCTCACCCATCTGTTTTTCGTTAATCTCACTGCACACAGAGAAAAGGGGGTTCTCACCCTCACATCTCAAGTGAAACAAAGACAGATCACCTTGTTTGCCTCCTCCTTAGCCCTAATTTTGGGTGTGCCTGACTTTGTCGACACTGCCTCTCATTCCTCTAAAAACTACTGTCCGGCCAAGGCCCAAAAAGAATTCTTTGTGCGGTCTGTACCTACAGCATCTTCGTCCAAACCTAAACCTAAGCATACCCACAATATCCTGTCTCTTGAAGCCAAACTTGTCTTCACCCTTCTTGCCCGTTGTATTTTACCCCGAAAGAACTCCTGCGAGCTTATCACTGATAATCTGCTCGAACTCCTCTACCTTATAATGGCTGGACATGATATTGATGTTCCCAACTTGATTCTATCATATCTCTTACATGCCATTAATACCCCTCTTACTGCACCTCTCCCATATGCCAATTTGCTACCAAAAATCATTGAATTTTTCGACATTGACACCACTGGAGAGGAGCATATGACTCACAAAGGTCGTATCGATGAGGAGTGCTGGAGGCGCCTGGGGATTGAAAAGAATCTGGCCGGTGGCTGGATTCTAACAAAGAAATCTCAGGCTCCGTTTGATTCTGTTAATCTGGAAACAAAGATTAAAGATCTTGAAGCTGAAATTGATGCACTGAGGAAGGATCTTAATGCTGCTAGGGCCGACATTGTGGACAGACAGGACAATACACACGAGCGGCTGATAATTGTCGACGAGAAGTTGAATCAACTTCTGTTGCTCAGTGGCCTGACACACAGGGCCACTACATCAATCATGCCCCTTGATGAAGATTCTGCCCACCATGTCGAAGAAGTTGCGAAGAATGTTCTCCTCAACTGTGAGCACAAAGTCCTCAAAAGGTTCATCCTGCGGCCCCTCTTTCCTGAGCCATCTGTCCTCACTCTCGAGGAATATGGAATAGTAAAGAAATGGCGCGATGAAGAAGCTAAGAGGCAAGCAATGATGTGGGCTAATCACACTGTGCTCAACGCCAAGAACCGATGGAGAGAGAAGATCTTCAGAGGCCGCCGAGATCCAGAGGATGTTCATCCAAGGTATGGGGAGTGGTACGATGAGGTGGTGGAGATCTTTGATGATGAGGAGTGATGGTTTCTAAACTCTTGTCCTTTTGATGCTTTAAACTCTTATGTTCTGAATTCTGGTATTTTTTTGAACTGCTCATTCCCTTATTGTTGAAAGACAAAAAGGGGGAGAAAGGTTGTAAGACCTTATTTTGCGCGTTGTGATAGGCCTTACTGGTTTCTGGTAAGAGTGTAAGGTCTTATTTTGTTTTGATAGGCCTTACTGGTTTTTAGGTTTTAAAACACTTGATCCAACATTCGTATTTATATAATTATATATGCTTGCTTGAATGTTGTTTTAACGGGAAACAGGTACAAATTTTGTCTTTCATCAAGGGGGAGATTGTTAACTCCACCTCGATGATAAGACCTTATGATTGAAGAATAAGGCCTTACTAAGTGATGAAAGCCAAAGCCCTGGTTTCCAGGTTTTGGGATAAGGCCTTACCTACCAGATATGGCCAAGTGTTTTACGGGCTTAAGATTAATGGGCCGATGCTTGCTGGGCCCATCCTTTTGACTCTATTATGATAAGTTTACAGGACCAATAATTTATTGGGCCTATGCCGATATATATACATATGTATAGATTATTGTTTATCTCTTTCTAACCATATATTTATATACAAAGATTTGGTAGCTAGGTTTGTTGAGATCTTACAGGGATTTGATGGAGCTTTTATTCAGCCAGTTTAAACGTTTCTATTGAATCAAATCCGAGTATATCCAAGAGAAGCTTCTGGAAGTTTTCTTTTCAAAAGGTTGTTGCTCTTTCCAGGCGAATATCTTGCAACGTTCATATTCAACTCAACCAGCTGACCTTTATAAGGAGAAGAAGAAGGATTGCAGATACACATATCTACAGCACACAACGTTCTTCTGCTTCCTATCTCCTGCAAGCGTACGATCACACGTCACTCTCTTGGTTTAATTGTATTTACTCGTTTGAGTGTGTGTGTAAAGACTGAATATATATTTTATATATATGATATTATTATTTAATTAAATATGTCATTATTTATTTCAAATTATAAAAGCGGAGAAAAATCGTCCTCGAGCACGAGTTCAATTTTAAAATCCTTCCGGCATCTATTTAAATTTAGGACTTTGACGGGATTTGATTTTCGCTTTTGAGTTCGGGTATTAATAAAAAATTAATTTAAGCTCCGAGTTTTGATTGAAATTTATTTAATTCTGTTATCTTGAAATTGAATTAAAATTTGATTAAATTTGATTTAGTCGGGATTCGATCGGGCGAGCGGGTTTCGAGTCTTTTCCGCTAATTTGAATTCTTTAGTGGACCCAATTCTTTTATTTTCTTTCCCTTTTCTTTATCTCTCTCTCCCTCTCTCTCTCCCTCTCCCTCTCTCTCGGTTACTGTTTTATTGGTCCCCTGCCTCCTACCTCACTCCCTCCTTGTCCTCTTTTATCATTCTTTCCTCAGCACCCCTGCAGAAATCAGAAACCCACATTTCCCCCTCCCCCTCTCTCTCCTTGGTTAACTGCCAAAACCCAGAAAACCCACCAAGCCACCACCACCTCCTCCTCTCCTAGCAGCCGCCGAGCACACCCCACCACCTTGCTTCCTCTGTTTTCCAGAAGAGTCAAACCAAGCAGCCCCTTTGGGCTCTCCGTTCAAGCATTCGATCCCCGAGCACTTTGCTCAGCCACCACCAGATGCCAGGAGCCGCCTTCGTTGTCGCCATTGGAGACGCTCACAACGGCCATCCCCTATTCTTGCCGTAAAGAGAAGGAGCCTACGTCAAGCTGCAGCCACCAGAAACCACGCAATCCTCTCCCTTGGTTTCCAAAAGGTAAAAGAAGAAGTGAAAGCCCTAGGAAGCCCTTGTCGGAGTCGACCCCGCTGCCTTCTGTCCTCTGTTTTTCGATTGAGGTCGATTTCCGATTTTATTTCATTCGATTCCGGTTTCAAGTTCCACCAAAATCAGCGCTTATTATCCCTTGTCCCTTCCTAGATTCAAGTGAAGCACCCTCTCCGTCAATCATAGCCGGAGCCGCCCTCGGAGCCCCTCAGAGTCGAAGTCATGCGCCTCGGTAATTTCTTCCTCTCCTCCCTCCTCTCTTACTGCGTTTGATTTTGCTTCCGTGGGTCATGTTCGGAATCTCGTGTCGGTTGAGTGGGCAAAGTCTGGGTCGGGAAGGAGGTTCGCCGGAGGCCCTGGGTTCGCCCTCCCCTCTTCGTCTCCCGTCCGGTGTGGCGAGAGCTCTGTCCGAGCTGTGAGGTCTAGACGGGGATCTGTTCTTCCTTTCTTCTTGGGCCTAATTTCCCAAGTGGTGGGCTTGAGTCCGGGTCGGCTTCCGGGTAACTTCTGTGAGGGAGATGGAGAATCCGGGTGGGCTCATCCTTGGGGAATCCGGGTCCCTCCTCCCTTTCAGATTTTATTGGGCTCGGGTTGTGGGCTTGGAGCCGGTATAGATTTGGGCTGAGAGTGGGGTATTAATTGAGTTTGGGTTTTCTTCTCCTCTATGTTTATATATATATATATATATATATATATATATATATATATATATATATATATATATATATATATATTAAATGTTATGTTTAAATATATATATATATATATATATATATATATATTTATGTGTTATATTAATTATTATTTCGGATTTTGGGAATATATATATATATATATATTCTGAAATATTAAAATATAATAGAAGGATTTAAAAGTAAAATTAATTGATATTGAGTTATAAATATAATTATGGTTATTGTTTTGAGATTTTATGGATAGTAAGTGTTAAACTATTGGAATATTATTATTACTTTGGGATTTGGTTAAATTATAAATTCTGAAAATTAATCGTTATATATTGTTTATTGTTTTAAAATAATATTACTTGGATTATTTAATTGATGCATTTTATGAGGATTTAAACATGTGAGTTGGGAGTTTTAAAGTGAATTGTTGGTTTTGACTTATGAACCTGATTTGTGAACATATGATTATTTTGATGGTTTAATATTGGAACTTATTTAACGTTTTTGAAATAGGAAACATGTCGGACTGATTTCTATGATATGATTTTTGGAAATTGGTTTTAAGGCTTAAGCGTTTAATGTCGGAACTTGGATAAGCGATTTTAAAAGAATGGTTTGATTTTCTAAGTTGAGTTCTTGAGATATTGTTTTGGAAATGGGATGATGAGATGAAATGAACATGAAATGATATATGAATTGTGATGAGATGAGATGGAATAACCTGGAACGAGATATGTGAAGCTATGTATGATAGTTAGGGGCGCCTTGTGTGGATTAGATAGACTTATGCATTTGTATGTTATTAGGTGATTGTGATATGTTGGACATTGCTTGCTATTGGTGACTCATTACTTGGATTCTGCTTCTGCCTTGTTCTCTGCTGTTCGGCTTATACAGGTAAGTTCCTTTATGGGCTTACTCAGATTCGAAAGAGATTACCTGCTTGTGAATATATGACATACTAGGTGTTGCATAAGCATTAAAGCATGCCATGTAGTATCATGCTAGGATTGCACTTGTGATTGAGCATTCTATTTTTTTATGCGTATGAAACAGAACGACCGTTATCTGTGATAGTCCTAGAGTCTCTGTTAGGGTCATAGGGTAGCCCAGCCCCATCGAGTGCCCTGAGTCTATCGAGTCGATATGATATGATATAATAGCCCAGCACCATCGGGCAAGAGATGAGATGATATGATATGATATGATGATATTGTGGGTGAGTGCACCACCATGAGGATATTGCTATGCTATAGCACCGAACTGGCCAGTCTCTGCACTAACGGGAAGGGGTGCAGAGGTAGGAGAGGGACATGCCACTTGGCATTCTTTGGGCGCCTTTACAGTTCTTTCTCGCATATTGTAAATTAGGATCATGTTAGTGTGATTTAATTTCCGCTTCTGCATCATCTTTATTATTAGCGTATGTGTATGTTCGCTTGCGGGATAGGGTGTGTTGGGGCCTCGGTCTGATCCCGCTCGCACCAATTGTTTTTAGGTTTGATTGCTCCATGTCTCTATGGCGTGGGAAAGTCCCCCGACGATTGCAAAGAAACCTGTTTGACCCTGCTAATTTGGCCATATGACTTTGGAATTTATTTTTGGTTTTGCCCCGGCTCTGCCGTGGCTTTTGTATCTAAACCGTACTTTCGCTTTACTTTCGTTTAAATTGAATTTCTGAGACTTGACTGATTAGAGGTTTGAAACCTCGACCCGTACCTGAATTGCAACATCCGAACGAAGGTATCCGACCTTCAAAACGTATCCCGGATATTTATATCCGGGCCGTTACAGTGTGAGGTTTCATTCAAGCTTTATAGTACAATTCAGTTAAGTTTTACTTAGGGTTCTTTACCCATCTTATAGAGTACTCAGGTACTCTTATGGCTTTATTTCACTAGTACGTTTGGGTTGCTAGATAGGAAGTTAGTCTAGAAGAGGGTAAGTCTTCTAGAGGTTGTATCTAGGGCTCATAAGATAAAGTGAAATAAAGTTGTTGAATCCTACGGGTTGGATAACCCTAGGCGGGGACGTAGGCAAGTTGAGCCGAACCTCGTTAACAAATCACGTGTTCTTTTCTTTCGTATCTTTGTGCTTGTTTAATCTTGTTTCTGTTTGACTGATAAGGTCTTACTTCTGGTTGGTAAGGTCTTACAATTTCTGTTTTGCGAAAAGTTGACATACTCCATTCAACCCCCCCCCCCTTCTGGAGTATTTTCGTGCTTTATATCTGCCTATTCCGCACTTCAGACTATTTTTAGGCAAAAATGTTTACTAACTAAAACGAATATCAAAATTATATATTTGATGAAAAATTCACCATACAAATATCAAATTGGTAAAACTAGCTAACATATACTCAGAGGCTGTGCCAGGATTTTGGCCACGAGGTGTTAAAAAAGTTTCGTGAAATATCTTCTTTTAGTGTATACTTATTACGAAGATTTTTTAAAAAAAATATTGAAAAAAAACATAAATTGTGATATATTTATGATATTTCTTATTTAAATAGCTGTGAGAAACAAAAAAAATACAAGAGAAAAATCAACAAGAATTTCTTTTAAAACAATATTAAAAAAAATTAAATATATAATTTTAATATAAATAGGAAATTTTTTTTATTGAAATAGTTTAGAGAAATAAAAAATATAGAAAGAAATCAAGAAGGATTATTTTGAAAACAATATTGAAACCCAATTTCAACAGACTATTTTTAGGCAAAAATCATTTACTAACTAAAACGATTATCAAAATTATAAATTTGATGGAAAATTCACCCTGCAAATATCAAATCGGTAAAACTAACATATACTCAGAGGCGGATCCAGGATTTCATCCTGGGGGTGCTAAAAAATTTCATGAAAGATTTTTTTTGTTGTATACTTATTACAAATATTTTAAAAAAATATTGAAAAAACATACATAAATTGTGATTTATTTATGATATTTTTTATTTAAATAGTTTATATAAACAAAAAAATATCGAGAAAAATCAATAAAAATTTATTTTAAAACAATATTAAAAAACGTTAAATATATAATTTAAATATAAATATTGCATTTTTTATTGAAACGGTTTAGAGAAATAAAAAATATAGAAAGAAATGAAGAAGGATTATTTTTAAACCAATATTGAAAGAAAATGTTAAATATATAATTAAATATAATATTTTTTTAATTGTGAGGAATAATGATATAATAAAAGAAATAAAACATAAGGGGGTTGAGATTTGAAAAAAAAATATTTTTTATTTCAAATATTTTGTAAAGATCCTATATGAGCTTAAAAATACTAAATATATGAAAAAAATATTTTTTTCCCGATCAAGGGGTGCTCTAACACTCCCGAGCATTCCATCTCCGCCAATGCATATACTTGCTACAAATAATGTATAAGAATGCGAAACTTGTAATCATCGGCTTAATTTTTTTTTTACGAACCATCGGCTTAACTTGTAATCATTGGCTTAATCATTCCGGAATAGTTTAACCAGAAAAGGCTTGTGGGTAGTACACAAAAGTTCCCACTTTGAACCCCGGATTAGCATAATAAAAGGTGGTATATGTGGGCTCGTGTACAATTCTCGGCTTAAAGAGATATAAATTGGCAATCCATTGTAACTACTACATAGTTTGTAACCAGGAGGGGTGGAAAATCACCGTACGTGACCGCACTACTCACATCATCAGGACTAAACACAATAAATTTTTTTTATACAAGGTGAAAAATTTAGGGGTGATCAGCCGCAGCTGACCACTGTCCAAGAAGGTCCTCGTGAACGAGGTCTTCAATAACACCGCAATAAGTAATGGACTAATGGGTAATCCATATGCTGAGTAAAATGGGTAGAGAGAATATTATTGTTTGGTTGTAATATCCTTTTGGGTTGAATGCCTTGTTTGTTGAGTTTATTTTAGTATTTTTAACTATGTAAAACCAATATGTTATTAAGACATTTTTTTGCCTTACTTTTATATTTTTGTTTGGTTTTTTGAGGATTTTTCTAATTAGTAAATTTGTGAAAAGTGATGTGTATTTTTACACATCTTGTGCAAATATGTACATTTTACCTAAAACCATTGTGGATGGTCTAATAACTCGCATTACACACTTAACCCACATCCTACGGATGGATTAGATAATATGACTATTTTCATCTACAAACCGCCCCGCTTTCACCCCACTTGCCAAATCTAAGTAGTATGATTTTTTTTTTCTGTTACAAATACATCATTACCCTCATCTCCCCTAAGAAAGTGATATGTAATTTTGTGTTTTCTTAGTTCTTAAGATGATCAAAAGTATAATGACACGTGGATAGAGCTCAACCATTGATAGTGTGTTGTCTATGTTAATCCAATAGGTTTGGGCCCTAGCTAGCGTAAGAGGGTGCTGTAGACCCTTTTTTGAGATAGCCACAAGTAAATGAATAGATCTGAATGTCTGATAATAGTTTGTGTTTAAACCCGATATTTTAGACCCGCGACCTGAAAACAATTGAAATTCGAATGATCCGAGAATTTTAAGGTCAATATTCGATGGCATGTTGGGTCAAAATCGATCCGGTCAATCAGCACTATGTAGACGCCACACATGTACCACACATAGATCTCACACAAATTTGTCATGCGATTGTGGTGGAAAAAAATCTTAACCTGTCACTCGTAAATTAAATAACGTATATATTTTATAATTATAGTATGTTTAGAGCACCACTTATTTATATAACTACGATTTTTTATGCTTAAAATATTTATATAATATTGTTATTATAATGCTCCATAATATTTATAAATTTAATTATAATATTATTATTTAGTTTAACTTGACATATTGATGTTATAATTTAATTTTGATAATATTTTAATCTTCTTACAATGTCATTAAAAAGTTTGAGTTTTTTACCTAGTTGATCGATCCAAAACTGGGAAAAACACGGTTTGACTTGACATGGAACGACCCGTGACCCAATTGATCTGAAACCGTTCTTCTCAGAACGCGAATGGTTCGAACCCAAACCTGACCCGAATGACCTAAATTACCCGATTAACAAGTCTAAAATGAGGTAAATGAAAACTTTCCTAATAGGGAACTTCAAATCTTTATTTTGGGGGTGTACCTCTTATCACAGTGATAAAAGTGAGGTATTTTATTATGCACATTCAAATCATAATAGTAGTAATTGTGTTTAGATGAGTACGTGCGTACTCACACCTTTGGCTCGTTTTGGCATAAGTTTTTTTTTTAACAGAAAAAGATTTGGTTAATTGAGACAATCTAGCCAAGGGCATCCGTAAGGATGAGATCAAGCAACACCGGATCAAAAGGGGGAAGGGGGCCCAAGTAGAGAAGACCGCAATGAGAGAGCCAGTCAGCTACTCGGTTGACTTCTCTGTAGACGTGTACACTGTGGACAGAAATGAAGGATTTAAGGAGGAATAAGCAGTTAGATAAAATGATTTCTACCTCCCAAGGGCAGGTCCAACTCTTGGAGATGGAGTTTATGACAGCGAGGTTATCACCTTCAATGATGAGGTGGAGAATCTTTAGGGAGGAGGCCTTTTTAAGGCCTTGTCAGAGGCCGTAGGCTTCACAACCAAAGACTGAGGTAAGCGGTGAAGGTCCAGCATCAGAGAAGAGGACCGAGCCTTCATGGTTTCTAATGTATAAATTCGTAGGAGGCATTACTAGTTGTGAAGAGTGCCCCGTCAAAATTAAGTTTGTAGAAGGGTGGATTAGGTTTGGCCCAGCGGGCCTGGAGGCTGAGTGGCCAACTCCCAGTAGAGTAGTTGTTCTTTGATGTAGGCTGCTATCGTTTTTGGAGGCAGATTTATTTTGTTGAATAGTGCTTTGTTTCTGAAAAACTAAATGGCCCACCCTACGAAGGCCAAGACGGAGAAGTTCTTAGGTTTTAGAATTGTTTTGAGGTCATTTAGCAAGTTTTGGGTTGAAGGGGTGGAGTATTGATAACTTTGTATTGCTCGAGCAATTTTCGGTTTATTATCTTAATGGTGTTTATTATTGTAGGACAGTGGAGAAGAATGTGACGGGTGTCCTCATAATGGGAGCTATAAAGGTGGCAATTAGTGGTGAACCCGCACCCTCGATTCGCAAGGCAAGCGGATGTAGGAAGTCTGTTCTTGGTTATAGTCCATAAGAAGTGTTTAATTTTAGGTAGTGTGTTGATTTTCCAAATCCAATGTGTCGTAGATGGGTCATGGTGTTTTATGTGGTGGAGAAGTTTGAGAGCAACGTACGAGAAAAACCATCCATTTTGACTGAAACGCTAGTAAAGTATATCTTGAGTAATGAATGTTGGGATTGGCATGTGGGCTATTATATATATGATAGTTTGGTGGAGTTGGCTATCAAGGATGTTGTGTAGTTTATTGATCTCCCAGGTTTTTTAATGGGTAATAAAGGACCCAACAGAGAGGTTGAGATCAATGTTAGCAGGTTCTTTAGCAAGTGAAAGTAGGCTCGAAGAGCCCAACCAGACGTCGCTCCAGAAGTTTATTGAGGAACCATCACCAACTTTCCAAGCTAGGCCTTGTTTAAAGGTTGGAATTAGTTTGATAAGTTTCGACCATTGCCAGGAGCAGTTTCCTTTTTTGATATAGTTTAGTATATGGTTATTCTTAAGATATTTGTGTGTGATGAGAGTTACCCAAGGGTTGTTTAGTTCGGCGATAATTTTCCAAAGGATTTTTAGTTGAAGAGTAGTTTTCATTTCTTTCGAGCCAAGAATACCCAGGCCACCATTCGATACAGATTTATACATCTCAAGCCAACCCACAAGGGGCTTGTGCATCGGGCCTTTATTCTAGAGAAAGTTTTTGTTTATTTTATCCAGTGCTTTGTGGATTGTAGCAAGCAACATGAAGCACTTCATTAGGTGAAGTGATTTTGCAGCGAGATTACTTTGAATAGGATCCTGCCTTCCTTCACAGGAGAGAGTATTGGCCTTCCATTTGGAAAGTTGTGTTTGTGTTGTGGTGATGATGTTAGCAAAATTATTTTTTGTTACCCTTTCAGTGATAATCGGGCAACCTAGATATGAGTGAAGATTCATTGTAAAAGGGATGCCATGTTCGGAGTGCATAAGATTTCTGGTTTCGGTGTTTAGGTTTTTCGTGGTTTGAAAGAGGGATTTATGAAGGGTGACTTTTTGGCCGGAGGTGGAAAAGTAAGAGGTCATGACTTGGTTGATTTGGTTGCATGCCACTATGATAGCATTGGCAAAGATGATGATGTCGTCTTTGGATCCATTTTTAGTGATGGGAATGCCAATCTGGCTTTTTGGTTTGAGAGATTCGGTTTGAAGGGATCTGGCAAGCACCTCTAAGATTAGAAGGAAGAGGAAGGGGGAGAGAGGATCACCTTGCTGAAGGCCTCTGGATGGCTTAAAAAGCTCGGTGGGTTCATTATTAACTAGTATTGAGTATGAGATTGTAGAGATGCATTCATTAATCCAAGAGATGAAGATGAGATCAAATCCTAGTTTTTGCAAAAGGTCTAGAAGGAATTTCCAGCTGACCATATCGAAAGCTTTTTCCATATCAAGTTTGACGGCCATCCACCCAAATTATCCTCGTTTAGAACAGAATGAGTGAAAGATCTCGTGGGCAATAATGATGTTGTCCTGGATGGCACGACCAATGATAAAGGCACTTTGATATTGATGGATAAGTTTTGGCATGATATGTTTTAACCTTTCCCCAATGACTTTTGAGATAATCTTGTAGATTGTTAAGTATAGACTTATAGGTCGTAAGTGGTTTGTGGAGGTTGGGTTATCACATTTAGGAATAAGAGCTATGAATGTGTGATTTAATTGTTTGAGAAGTTTATCACTTAGGAAGAATCTTTTGACAGCTTTAGTGACAGAGGAGCCAATGAGATGCCAGTAGGTTTTGAAAAATCCAGAGGGAAACCCGTCAGGACCTAGAGATTTGTCATTTGGCATAGAAAAAAATGCTGATTTGATTTCATTGTTGGATCTTGGTTTGATAAGCCAAGCATTGTCTATATGTGTAATGTCCGACGTAATGAAATCGAGGACCTGGTAGGTATTTGTGCAGTGTGAAGGGGCCTGAAATCTTTTTATGAAAGATGAATTTAGCTCGTTTATGATATCTTGATCTTTAGTTAAAGTGAGACCGTCCGAGGAGATTAGCTGTTTTATTATATTTATCATGTGGAAATATTTGGTATTGATATCAATTGATTTTAGGTGAAGCCTTTTGGCCTTTTGACCACAGTAAGTTCTTTGGAAATTAGGTAGGTTGGAATGCTTTGATAAAATAATTTTTTGCTTGACTTCAATTTTGCCATTAGGGTTAGTAACCAGTTGGGTTTGGATGTTTAGAAGTTCAGTTTCCACCTTCGCAATTTGAAAGTGGATATTACCTAAATTAACACGGACCCATGTTTTACTTTTACTTTTGGGATACTGTCATTCTTTGGTGAGTTTATATAGCTGAGAGCCCTCCACATCAAGTCGCCAGGCTTGCCTAAGCAGGTTTTCACAGTCTTATCTACGAGACCAGGCGATTTCGAATCTGAAATGTTGGAGTTTAGGTCTTTGCTTGTCAACAAATTGAATTGAGATTTGACAATGAATCAGAGGTGGTGAATGCATGATTCTTAACTGTGAGGTTAAGGAAAACGTTTAGAACACCATTGGAAACTAGTGCATGGTCAAGTTTCTCAAAGGTGTTATCAGAGCCAAACTTCTTTCATCTCCAAGTAAACTTGTTTCCAAATGTTGGTAGATCAATGAGGTTATGTTGTGTTCAAAATTCATTTAGTCTATGGAAACGACTCGGGATAGGGGGAATACCGCCTACTTTGTCATTTGCTGATAGGATCTCGTTGAAGTCACCAATAACTAGAAATGTTTCTGGAAAGACATTCATCATTGCGGACATTTTAAACCAGAAATCTAAATATGGTTTATCCTTTGGATTTGGCGGTGCGTAAATAAAGAGAATGCTTAATTTAACTCGGAGGAGCTTGTTAATGTATTTTGCATGAATTAATCGGTTTTCATAGTAGACAACTTCGAAGGATTCATTTTGTAGGTGAGAAGACTTCCAAAGGAGGCAAAGCCCCCCCTGCAATGCCGAGAGAGTGGCATAAACACAAATAGTTGACGCTGGCAGATCTCTAAAGAGAGGAGACTGGCTCCGTTTTAAGTTTGGTTTCAGCTAACGCAAGGATTTGGATTTGATCAAGTCTGTAAATGGAGTCGATATGCGTCCAAGTTGGTTGTCTTGGCCCAATCTCCAAATTAAGAAGGCATTATCTGTGGCAGTTTCACCACACACAGAATAAAAATAAGCGAAATGCTCGTGGGGTGAACCGCGAAGACCATCAAACTTGTCAAAGCTCGGTCTTTGGTAACTTGGGGAAAATGGCATCAAATCCTAGTGTGCTGGATATGACTCTTTATACCCAGGCGCTATTGGATTTTGTGATGTACTTTATTCTTTCATCCCCTAAGCGATCATCTTTATAATGTTTTGTAGAGAGATCGATGTTCTATTGGTTGAACCTTTGCCATTTGGCCCTATTTTCTCTTGTCTCTTTCCTTGAGCTTGCATATTTAATTGAGTAAGGAGTGCTGCTATTTGAGCATCTTTCTCATCTAGCTTCCTTTGCAACTCTCAAAGTTTCACTTGGACACTTGATGTACCAATAGTCAATACTTTCATGACTTTTGACTCATCTTATGAGGAGTTTGCTTGAGATTTAACCATTGACGTATTTGAACTTGTTAACTTTAATCGGTCTCTCTCTTGCGTCAACTTTGGAAACTTGGCATAATTTTTTAACCTTCTTACCCTTCTTCGATCTTGAAGGCTTAAACTTTGCAACCATGGGTTTTATCTCTTCTGAATATGAGGTCATAGTGACTTGTATCACCTCTCTCGGATAGATAGACATAAACCAATGAGGATATGTTTTGAAGAAGCCACATGAGGAGTTTCTTTTGCCCCATGTGAGCTAAGAAAATCTTATGCAAGGGTTGCACTGGCTCGGTCTAAAGTTGATGAGCGAGCTAACACAAGAAAAGTTCTTGTCTTGCCGTGTTGAGATCTGCACTTGTGTCCCCGTTTCTTCTTTGAGTTATTTTCCATATTGGCAATGGAGATGGGTTGTACTAAAGTTGTGATTGACCCATCATTCTTTTTAATGATATGAATGATGAGCCTTTGAGCGACTTCATTGTGGGCTTGGTGCGGCTATTACTATTGTCTTACATTTTAATCTTTTGGCAGAGGAGTTGGTTGTTGAGCTTGTTGTCGCAAAGTTGAGTGATCTTGAACTTCTTGCCCCCAAAGCTTGAAAGTGCTTCAGACTTCATGCCCCCTTCACTTAAAACCATTGCGGGAGAATTCAGGACCCACTTAGTGATGGTCTTTTTCTCCGGAGCTTGAAGAGCTCCAAAGATGTTATTGATCCAGCTACCTCTTTTGATGATAAAGGTTGTTGAAAGCTCGTTGCAGTTGATGATCACTTTTGGTGCCATTTGTACCTTACAACCAAAGCACACAATCAACGATTAGTATTAATACCACTGATAGATAAAAAAAAGAAGCAAAAAAGGGTCTCATTAGGCGTACTAAAAATATGTTAAAAAATGCGCAATAATTGTAAAATATATTCTATTTAATTTTTAATATTTGAGTTCGACCCCTTTTGGTTATCCTCTTGATTTGAAGTCATATCGATACCAAGATTTGAGTAGTTTTAGTGATTTGGGCTGCACTCGAATTTTAGGTTTGTGCATTTTAATCTTTAATTATAATTTTCTTTTAAAAATTTTCACGCATCATAGGATCGTATTAGGATCCACCTTCTCGGAAGGGTAGCCCTAACATAAATTCCACTATCATGTGCATGGAATTTTCACCTGCATCATCCAATTAAATTGAGCACACCTTCTCGAAAGGGTTTCCTAATCCAACAACTATCATTTACATAGAAAATTCAATTTGTATTTAATTTGGTTGATTTTAACCTCAAATTCATTTAAAGGTGAATTACTGAATTTAGAGGTTGACGACTATACACGATAAAATTTTAATACCGAGTTACCTACGTAGCCTATATAAGGCAACAAGTCTTTACATAGTTGTAAAAGGAACCGATTTAATTAATTGTTTTTGGTTTGGTGATGGAACCTGATGAGCTTTTAGCTTTATGTTGAGCTTTCTACATACTCGATTAAATGAGATAAAATCACCCGTAGTTGTTTTAAAACAGAATTATTTAATTTGGTGGGATTTAACCTCATATTCATTTACAAGTGAGTTTAGATGTTGACGGTTGTACCCGATATATTTTTTAGGATATAATATTGGGTTACCTACATAGCCGAGGTAACCGATATGTGTAGGATTTAATATTGGGTTACCTACGTAGTCGATATGAGGCGTCAAATCTTTATGTAGTTCTTTGAAAAAAAATTAATTTTCATTTCGGTGATCGAACCCAATGAGCGTTACCTTTGTATCGATTATATTGTGTATCTCTTGGAAGAGAATCAAATTACTCGTAGCTCCATGTGTAGAATTGATTTAAATTTAAGGAAATTTAATTTGAGATTTCGATTCCATTTTTTGTTAAAGCCGATTTCAGGTTGATTCACCAGAATTAATTAGCAAATAATCCTTACAAGTTTTAAAGTTATGCTTTGATCAAACCCGAATTCTTAATTTATGCCAATTATCATTTTTATATTTTATTTGGTCAATTTTGCAATTTATTAAATTTATTTCAAATATGGCTAAGCATATACATGTATATGTATAATATGTCTCATTGGGAATATATCTTATGATTTAAATTGATATTTTTAGTAGAAAAAATTAAGAAAAAAACAAAAATAATTAAAAAATAATATTTTTTGCATATATATATGAAAAACTATTTTTATTTAAATATATGGAAAAATACCTTAAATTTCTAATTTAGTTAGTCATTTTTAGTAGCATGAAACTAAGAGAAACAAAAATTATAAAAGAGTGAAGCTAAAGAGATTTGTACTCATGACCTCAGTTTGAGGTCATGAGTCTAAATCTCTTTGTATTTCCTTAGTCTTTTTAAACTCTTTTATCAAAAATAGAATTTATAAAAACTACAATATATATATATAGGTTGGCTCCTATGTGAGCAAATCTTACCGTGTAATTTGTGAGCAAATATTGATCATTGGATTGATTGAAATGAATGGATGAGATTTAACCAAATTTTGAACAAAATAATAATTAATATTAATGGGTCCAACTATTAACAACAGCCCACTCTCTATGACGTGCGTGTGTGCCAACCATGGATTGAAATTTTTTTTTACCGTAATCTTTGTTTCCATACAAATTGGTTATACTTGGATTTAAAATATTTTATTTTTATATAGAAATCTTTATTCTTCATCAATCTAATTGCTTTGAATGACGATTAGAAAAAAAAATTAAACTGTTTTTATAATTCATGTATACTTGTCAAATTATTTGTATCTACATAAAAATAAATAAATCCCTTATTGATTTTAAGTAGTTTATTTGATTTTTTACTCTCCATATATATATATATATATATATATAGAAAAATTATAACGTTATGGATTAATTTTAAACAATTATTCGTATATAACATGAAATTTATTCATAGGTAGCCACAAGATTATTCATTTGTAACACTCTTATTCAAAATTATTACTAACAAATTTTCATTATTGTGATGAATAATATCTCCTTTACATACGAATAAAATGTTTCATATAACCGAATAGGAAAGCATGTCCCACATGATACTAGGCGGTCATGACGTGGCATAAGTACGACCAAAGATGATCACTAAGGAACAAGTTTAACCCTAAAAACCATATTTCATGTATACTTGCATCTATCATGTCGTAGTATATAAACATGCAATGTGGCACCCAATTACTAATTAACATATGACTCGCAAATATATGAGTTCAACAAGACAAGTGTGGATCGATGATATATTCTAAGCAAAATTATAATGTGTAAACCTGGGCATGATTTTAACTATAATAGGGGGTGCGTAGTCGGATGAGGTACAAGCCACTAGAATACAATACGCATCACAAGAGCATCATATGGTAAGAACAAGAAATTATATAAGACAAACACATAAGCATGTCATTAGTCACATTAAACATGATACAAGGTGGTTGAGACATACATGATAACTAGATTAGCGACATTTAACATGCTTAGATAGTCATAAGATCATATAAGGGGACATGGCAAGGCTATCACAACTTATGACAAGAGTAATTGAATGAGGGTACAATTTGAGTGTGGGATTATGCAAGTCATATTTCTAAAAGCTTAGACTTCACATGATACTAGTAGTGCATGACAGGTCATAGATATATGAAAAAGAGATGCATCGAATAACTTCACATAATAGCATAGGAGTCATAGAAGCTCAAGTAAGTCTACCATCGCAACCAACATTAATTTATATAAGAGAGATACAAGTAAGTGTGACTGGGTGAATCATACGCATGTCATATTGCAAAACAGGATAACGCTCATAGGGTGTCATGCATCGAGAGAACAATACGCTATATTTACACATATAAGGGTAATCATGCGAGTGTCTAGCAACCATCATGGTGTGTGTGTGTTCATGCAAAGGTTGAGGTCTCCACACGTATAAAGATATTGTCTCAAGAAAGGGTGTAACAAGAGACATACATATCCTAGTCATATCGAGGTCATCCGAGTATAAAGTCAATGATGGCAAGATGATCATCTAAGGTGCCACTAGATACTAAGATGCAGGGGAACAACATGACATTAGGAATGCAATATTCGCGTACATAAATTAGACAATTAGAGCACATATCCTCATGATAAGTTACATGTGAGAAGACATGCATCCTATATGATAATAAATGCATACACGGAATCTAATTACAATGTGGTGTGTGCACATGTAGGGTGTCAGACTATTCATCCTTAAAAGCATAAAAGAGTATCATAGGGCATGAAGGAACAATATCACGAGACAAGTAGATAGGCATGATACTAGTCGGAATCACATAAGGCATAATGAGCATCGAGTAGTAACATCACTCATATTTCAATGACATAAGGGACGAATGTCAACACTATCGGGGACCTATTTTAAGTAGGAGGAGATCATAAAGCAAGTAGGCCACAATTTACACAAGCCACAAGTCATGGGTCCTACAAGATACTAATGTCTCGATGAAAGGCGTAGATGTGCAACATATGACACATGTACATTAAACAACTTAGCACCAACATATGCGAGAGTTCAAGACAATAATATGGAACAAGGAAGAACATAGCGGGAAACAATACGAGCCTAGGATAGTGTGGCTTCACATGGATACAAGGGATACATGTACATGGGTATAAATCAATAGTTATCTGTACAGGGCATATATTTAACACAGTAGTGTATCAAATCATTCATATAGTCATGCATCAAGTCGTGCAACACGGTAAGGTATCAAGTCATGTAAACACAGATAGGGTTACCATTATAACTAAACAAAGATTTCCAAGGGCGATATCGACTCATCCCCACAGACTCAAAACCCATTTCCCGTGGAATGCTCGTGTGACTCATTTCGAGAACATAAAAGTGTACTCAAATTACTCCTGAAAGAAGATGGTGGAGTTTGTATAGAATCCCATGACAAGGAGACATCAATTCACCACACGAGAATCGAGGAGGATGACTCCACAAAATAACCCATCTCATCGACTCGGAACCGTTCGAAGTTTGATACTATAGCACACTGACCATCTCGTGGCATGACCTATGGTGTCAAGTACCATACTCATCACACCCTCAAGTAGTCAACGTTCCCGAACCGATCTCCTAGATATGATTAGATTCCCAATTCCATTTCCCGTTAAAGACATCGATACCATAAAGAACAACTTGATCAGAATACCAATTGAGACATGAAAGAAGATAGAAGGGGAGGAAACATGAATGAAAGGAATATACATCTCTCAACTATCACCAATCATTAACCGAACTTTGTCGAACCAGAGACAAAACGAAAGGGAAAGACACCAACAAGTGAATCATGGAGGAGACCGCTCTATAAAATAGAAATTCCGACTATATCGAAAGGAAAAGCTCCCTTGCTTATTCCACTCACATAGAGATGCAATACTCATTCTAAGTATATCAACAAATTTCTAGTTCTAGCATAATAGCACTCAACACAGAATCAGTCAGTGACAATTATAATGAACTCCTTCGAGGGAGATCGTCCTCAAGCCCATCTGTAAAGAATAAGCTATATTTCGCCTACCCGTTCCCAACTACATCCAATAGGGATGGTCTAGCACCTTTTATACTCTTTCGATCCCCTTTGTTTGAATTCTCTTATTTAACAGGCCGAGTTCACATTTAGTCCATTTGAGTTAGTCATATTAAGTTCATTTTGCCCCTTTAAAACATTTTCAAATCCTTTTGAAATTCGTGGGCGGTTTTTCAAACATACACCCGACCCGTGCGTACCCGAATTGCACAACCTGGCTCTGATACCAACTATGTAACGGCCCGGATATAAATACCCGAGTTACGTTTCGAAGGTCTAATACCTTCGTTCGGATCTTGCAATTTGAGTACGGGTCGAGGTTTCAAACCTCAAAGGATAAGTATTTAAAGTGGGGATTTCGAACCCCAAAACAATCGAAGGGCCACTGGGAACCCTTAAGCTGTCCTAAGACTATATCATGGAAGTTCATTTTCGAAACTGGTGAAAGTGGAAGTAAAGTACAACTTGCCACGGCGGAGCCTGGTCAAAACCGAAATCATAATCAAATAACACTTAAGCCAAATTAACGAGTTAGTTCAGTTCTTCGCTTTCGCCCAGGAGGATCCCTCGCCATAGAAGCACAGAGCAGCAAAAGGGCGGGTACCTAAGTCTATCCATAAAGTCAGGCCCAGAGACGCATGCAGGCCCTAAAGACCTCGCTGAGGACATATAATACGCCTATACCTAGAATAAAGGATGTTCTAATGCAGTACGGAATTTAAATCACACTATCATGCTCCTAGTTTATATAATATGCAGAAAAGAACTGTAAAGGCGTCCAAAGAATGCCAAGTGGCATATCCCTCTCCTACCTCTGCACCCCTTCCCGTTAGTGCAGAGACTGGCCAGTTCGATGCTATAGCATATCATATCTCATCATAACATATCATATCTCATCATCATATCATATGTTGAGATGAATAATAATAATGGTCAAGTGTTTTGAGATTATGAGATATTATATGTGGAGATGAACATGAAATGAGCATAATGAGATAAGACGGAATAATCTGAAATGAGATATGTGAAGCTATGTTTATGATATGGATTTATGTGAATTGAAGCATGATTTGACTTGTTAGAATCTTGAATTGAATGATCAAGCATGATGAGATGTTACATGATATTATGTGATGACATGTGTTGAGATGATATAAAAGATGCTATATGATGCTATATAAGATGAGATATGATGAAATAGGACAGTTAAGATAAAATGGAAGGATTAAGATGATATAAGTTGATTGATGGAAATGAATAAGGAAGATGATGAGATGAGTTGAGATGATAAGGATGAAATGTTAAGATACGATATTCTATGGTTATGTGAAGTTATGTGAGATAGTTAGGGGTGCTTTGTGTGACTTAGACGTAGAGTTATGCACATCTTATAATATAAGCTAGGTGATTGTGACATGATTGGATTGCTTGCTACTGTTGATTATTTCTTGGATTCTGCGCGCCTCCAGGTAAGTTTCCTACGGGAGCTTACTCAGTAACCCGGACCTCATGCCTGATGTGTCATATAGTATATAGGTGTTGCATATGCATAAAAGCATGCCATGTAGTATCATGCTTAGGAACTGAACTTATGAATGAGCATCCCTATTCATTATGCGTTTGAAAAGAGAACGGCCGTTATCTGTGAGTCTTAGAGTATTTGTTAGGGTCATAGGGTAGCCCAGCTTCATCGGGTGCCCTGAGTCAGTATTGTCGATATATGAGCATGATGATGAGATAGCCCAGCACCATCGGGCATGAGCATGATGATGAGATAGCCCAGCACCATCGGGCATGAGCATGATATATGATATGATGATGAGATATGATATGCTATGATGAGATATGATATGCTATAGCATCGAACTAGCCAGTCTCTGCACTAACGGGAAGGGGTGCAGAGGTAGGAGAGGGATATACCACTTGGCATTCTTTGGGCGCCTTTACAGTTCTTTTCTGCATATTATATAAACTAGGAGCATGATAGTGTGATTTAAATTCCGTACTGCATTAGAACATCCTTTATTCTAGGTATATGCGTATTATATGTCCTCAGCGAGGTCTTTAGGGCCCGCATGCGTCTCTAGGCCTGACTTCGTGGATAGACTTAGGTACCCGCCCGTTTGCTTCTCTGTGCTTCTATGGGGAGGGATCCTCCTGGGCAAAAGCGAAGAACCGGACTGACCCGTACCTGAATTGCAAGATCCGAGCGAAGATATCCGACCTTCGAAACGTAACCCGGGTATTTATATCTGGGCCGTTACACCCTGCACCTGGCTTTCGCTCCTCTGCTCGCTCGCACCTCTCCTCCGCTCTCTCGCACCTCTCCTCCTGCTCACCGCCCGTCGCCCTCACTCAAGCCCTTCACTCTCACACTCTCAGCTCGCCCTTGTCTCCCTCTTGACCATTCTCCCTCCCACTCGACCTCACTCGCTCTCTCTCGCACCTCTCACGCTCGCCCTCGAATAGGACCGTCCCAGGGGACGGGGAGAGTATGACAGAAATGGGGATTGAAGGGTGGCAGCACAGAAGTTCAAGGAAGCACACAAGGTTCGAATGCGATTAGGAAAGCTTACCGAAGAGGGCTCCTGCGTGGTCGTCGGGCTGCGCTCTCGGTCTCTGGGGCCGCTCCTAGGCTGCTGGGCTTGTCGACGTCGAGGAAGACCATGGAGTTGCTGCAGTTTCTGGTTGCGGAAGGAGGAGGTGGAAGGAAGTGGTTATGGTGGTTGTTTGGCTTGCGGAAACAGGGGAAAGGAGCTCTTGGCTCTCACTTGCAATGGAGGTAGGGAGCTGAAGTTGGGGGTGGCTCGGGGGCTGAAGATGGTGGTGCAGTGGTATTGTGGTAGTGACGGTGGTTGGTCAAGCTGAGCAAAGGAGGTGGCTTTGGTGGTTGATGGGGCTTACGGCAAGGAAGGAAGAGTGAAGAAGGAGAGAAAATGTGAGCCTTGTGAGGTGTGTTTGGGGTTTGTATTTGTGTGAGTTTGAATGAATCAGACCAAAGAGAGGGGTAATGGTCTGTGTTTGACGGGGGGATGAAAGGAAACAGATAGAATGGAGAGAGAAGAGGGGAGTGTGGGTTTAAAAAATCAAAGGGAGGAGGGGTCGGGTGTGCTTCTGTAGGAGACAAAAGAGGGGCGTTGTGCAGGTTGGAATTTTGCCAAAGAAATGGAGCTGTCAAGAGTGAGGGACAAAGGAGGGATGGGTTGTTGTTGAGCCAAAACCGGAATGTATAGACTAGCTAGGGAGGGCAGTCTCCTTTGCAAGGGGAAGAAGGGAAGAAGACAAAATTCAAAGTGGTCCCAACCACAAGAATCAAAATTCAGAATGCTCGGAAGGACAAACCTGAAACCCGCTCACTCGACCCGTTCCCGACTCATTCAAATTTTAAATCGAGATCTCGAAATCGGAATAAATAATGAAATCCAGTTTATATCTCCAAATCTCGGAATCTAAAGAGAAAATAATTGTCCCCCCTTTTTTTCCTTTTTAATCAAATCCAAGTTTACGTCGGAATTCGTTTCAGAAGAACTAGGATGAAATAATTTTTTTGGATCGAGGACGGAGAGTTTCAAAATTTTCAATCCGAGGAAGTAAATTGTAATTAAATCGACAATTCATAAAATGATATTTTCAAATTCTCGGTCTTTACATCCGGTTAGGTACCATTTACTATGAGACCAAGAGGATATTAATAAAGAACTTAGACAACCTACCTTCAAACAGAATCAAATTCATTCGAGCGAGAAAAATCTCTTAAGTCTATCGACGACATATGGTGGTTAATTCCCAATTCTATAATGTTTTCTCCATATTAATTTGCCCAAAAACTTCGATTTGCTTGTTTTAACTTGTTTTATTAGTTATTTCATAAAACCTCAATTTCTCTACTATTTTGGCTTAGTCAACTGGTTGCAAAGATTCGATTAATACTCCTATAGTCCCTGAGTTCGACACCTTGATATACTAAAATCGATCCCATACACTTGTGGGAGTAGGTTTCTAGCCTATCACCTAGCTCCGCCCTTGTACATTATAGAACACAAACGTGCTTAGAAAGAGCCTATTTTAGGATTTTTTTAGTTACTATTATAAATGCTAATTGCATGCGAATTTCTAGGGTTTGTAGTTGCAATTATGATTTCATGTTTAGTAAGTTATTTTCATTTCTTATACAAGTTATGTATACATAGTTAATGTCAATCATGTGTGAATAGTTAGATTGATTCTAGGGTTAGGTGATCCAAAGTTTGAGCATGATTAATGATTTGATATGTTTGAACTAAGTTTTATGATTAATGATTTGATAAATACTCCGTATATGTTTTGAATAGGTGAATTTAACCTAGTCAGGGAGCTAATTAGGAGTTATTAAGATGATTTAAATTGGGTTTCAATCACTAGGGTTCTGACAAACTAACAAAAGAAAATGATGTTGTGAAACCATAAGTTGAATTTTGATATATCGAACTATTGTTCAATTGATGAAATAACATATATGCGATCAGTGGTGGAGCCAGAATTTCGACAAGGGGTGCTAAAAATATTTCGTGAATTTTTTTGTGTATATTAAGAAGATTTTTTTTTAGAAAATATTGAAAAAACACTAAAATTGTTAATTATTTAAGATATTTTTAATTTAAATAGTTGAGAGAAGCCAAAAATATAGAAAAAAATCAAGAAGAATTACTTTTAAAACAATATTGAAAGAAAATGTTAAATATAAATTTTCAATGTAACATTTTAATTAAAATAATTGTGATGAATAATGATATAATAAAATAAATAAATGTATAATTTAAACATACTATTTTCAATTGAAATAATTGTGAGAAATAATGATATAATAAAACAAATAAAATAGTGAAGGTGTTGGGATTTGAACTTAAGATCTTTTGATCCCCCTTCATTCCTTTACGGCTTTACCACTTTTGCTACATAACACTTTTTCTTTAAGTATCATTTAAAAATATTATATTACCTTAAAATACTAATTAAATATATGCAAAAAAAATATTTTTTAAATATTTTTTCGGCCAAGGGGGTGCTCGAGCACCTGATCCCCAAGCGCCGCCCCAGCTCCACCCATGTATGTGTTTTAAATTTTCCTTCAGATGGCAACATGCAATTTGTGATTGTAAGTCATATATTTGTTGGTTCATTAGCCTTTAAATTTTCGGAAATTTTGCGAGGTACCATTGGGGTATTGCAATTTTCGCGAGGTATACAACTCTTTTATATATTTCGCGTGGTACCCTTGGGGTTTTCAAATTTTTCGCCTCGCACCCTTCCAGGTTAAATCTAATAGATGTGTGGATGCTCCGTTAGTTTTCAATTAAAAAAAAGTAAAAAGAAAAGAAAGAACGGAGAATAGTCGAGCGCTACTGCTCGAAGAGAGAGTGGAGAGAGAACGAAGAGAGCGAAGGAAAAGGAGCGATGCTGCACGAAGAAGCTCGCCAACCCAGTCGGACGTGCTGCTTGAAGAAGGAGAACCCTCGTGTGGCAAGGAAGAAGAATGACGGGAGAGATTAGGGCTTCGCCCTCCTTCGCTCCTCCACTGTCTCCGTCAGGAGAGACGCCATCATGCGCACCGCCGCCGACTCTGCACCTCCCTGAAAGTGGGCACCGCCTCAGCTATAAAAGAAGTCCTAATCAATCCTCCGTTGCATTTATCAACCCCAAATATCCCACCCAATGACAATCTTAAATTCAATTCGATTTCCCCATTTTCTTACTCCTCCGATGCCGATCGATTGAGGGTTTTGGGAACCCTCTCAGCCTTCTCTCTCCTCGTCAGACCGCCGGCGTCCAACTCCACCCACCATCGCCGGACCACTTCCTTCCTTCGCCTAACCCTCACCGGCTTCCCTTTCGATCTCTGTCCTCACCCTCAAACCGCCAACAGACACCGTCATCGTCTTCCGCTCCTGTACCCCTCACCTCGTTGCCCTCGCCGACATTGCCTTCCTCCACCAACCCTCCGCTTCCGGTTTACCTTCCTCTCCCTCCTCGTCATCCTCATCGAGGCCAAATCTTGTCTCTCTCTCTCTCTCTTCGCTTCTTTGTCCATTCTTTCTTTTTTTTTTTAATTTCAAAATTGAAAACTAACGGAGATCTGTTAGATTTAACCTAGAAGGGCGCGAGGCGAAAATTTTGAAAACCCCAAGGGTACCAGGCGAAATATGTTAAAGAGTTGTATACCTTGCGAAAATTGTAATACCCCAAGGGCACCTCGCGAAATTTCCGTTGTATTTTTATAGCTTTCTCATATTACTATTCACTTATATATGTTTAATAGGTTTATTTTTACAATTATGAATATGCTACCGCTATGTTTATATCTTATGCAGGCACAATCATGATGTTTGTCCATAAAATAGTGACAAATTAGGAAATTTATATCTCATATTACATTATAAAGTGAAAGAGTTCAAGTTTATAGGTTTTGTTATTGAAAATTATATCTTTTCTTAATAAATTAAATTATGTTAAGAAGACAATGGTGACCCGAAGCTCTAAAATCTATGTTTTATAATAGATATTTGTTAATTTTATTTCCAGAAGTTAGTTAGTAATTATGAGCTAATTCCTTGTGCTTGAACTTTTCTTTATACTTACCTTAGAGTGTTAAGGAATGACATATATATATATATATAATTTCAAATTCTAATGAGAAACTGTTTAGGTGCTACTATTTAACTTGCACACTATCAACATTGGATCACCTAACCACATAATCAATCTAACTACAAAAACATGTTCAACATAAACAATGTAAAATAATTAAAATATATAACCTATATATATAAGAAATGGAAATAACTTACTAAACTTGAAATCACAACTGCAACTGCAAACCCTAGAAATCCGTGTGCAATTAGCATTTCTAAGTCGACTATATAAATTCATATGAGCTATATGAATGGCGTGCCCTACTGTTAGAATTATTTTATATAATTCAGACACAATTAAATATACACCCAAAAGATAGATAAAAGTCTAATTTATGTAATTAAGGAATTGATTCTTATACGTTAAGAGTTAATGCATATTAGGATAGAAAATAAATATTCGTTATATATTTATCTAATGTAATAAGAGATAAATTTTCTTATTCCTATAAGATAGAAGAAGACACGCTTCTCCCAAGAGAGTGAGACATAAGGTAATATGTTTGATCCTACAAAAAAAAAAAGATAATCTGTTTGACAGACGTTTTTCTGAATTAGGTGGAAAGGAACTTACCTGATTAAGCCGAACAGCAAAGAAATAAGGTAGAAGCAGAATCCAAGCAATGATCACCAATAGTAAGCAATGTCCAACATATCACAATCACCTATTAAATATACAAGTATGCATAAGTCTATCTAATACACACAAAGCGCCCCTAACCATAATAATTAACTTCACATATCTCATTTCAGATTATTCTATCTTATCTCATCACAATTCATATATCATTTCATGTTCATCTCATCTCATCATCTCATTTCCAAAACAATTTCTCAAAGAACTCAACTTAGAAAATCAAACAATTCTTTTAAAATCGTGCTTAGTCAAACTCCGCCATTAAACATTTAACCATAAAACCAATCTCTCAAAATCATGTTATAGAAATAATTCCGGCATTTCCTACTTATTTAAAAGACATCATCTTAAATAAGTTAATAGCCATTTATTAATAACACTTCTCAACTACTGTTACTTTAAAATTCCATTTTGAACAACATCTAATATCACACTCCAAATAATATTTAAATAAAATAAATTTACCAAAATCAATCCCTTTTAAAAACCCACATCTATAGATCAAAACACTAAATAATACTAATATATATGTATATCAAGTAATACTACTTTTAAACACTTTTATAATATATAATAATTTCAGAATTTATATATTAACCCAAAATCAGACATGACATATAATAATAGTAATAACATTAACAACTAGAAACGATTAAATATAAAACACACCATATAATCAAACATATATAAAACCATTAACATCCCAACCCAAAACCCAGCAGCCCAAAACTGAAACAAGCCCAACCCGGATGATGCCCAGACCCGAGTCCGGATTGAAAAGGAAGAAAAGAGGAGTCCGGATCCCATGAGTTAGAGAGGAGAAGGATCCGATTGCAAATGATATAACCCGAAAGAGCAACGAATCCGGCCCAACCCAACAAGGAAAAAAAGGTGTCATCGTCTCCTTCCTTCAGCAAAACAGAGCTCGACGGCGGGAACGAAGGCAAGAGAAAGGGGAAGGCTCAGGCCATGGGGTTCCGTTCGGCTCGTAAATTTACCCATGCACTCGCAATAGGATTCCGACCACACCCAATGTCGAAAGAAGAAAGCGACGAGCAACGGAGGAGAGGAAAAGAGGGCTTACAGTGGCGACTCCGAGGGCGACTCCGGGGCTCGACGGCGGCACTCCGACTGCAAATCGACGGGAAAGGGCTTCGGGGCCTGGGTCGAACAAGAAGGCTTATAAAGGCGCACCTTTAAGGGTTGAACAATTGAAAACGAGAGAAAGGAGCGCAGATCGACCTTGGAGTGAAACAGGGGAGAGAGATGGCGCGTTCGGCTCCGATGGTCAGCATCGGTGATGCTCCTCCGCCTTTTGGCTTCTGGGAACGCAGAAGAGATGAGAAAACAGTTGAACACGGTTTCGAAATGAAGAAGGAAGAATCGAGGTTCACTACCGTCTTTTGGAAAACGAACAGAGGCGGTGAAGGGGGAGAGCAGTTCTTTGCAGCGAGGGTGTCTCTGGCGCCGGCGTCGGGCTCCTGACTGTGTCCTTAGATGTGGGAGAAGGAGAAGAGGCTGAGTTGGCTCCCTGGGATTGAAGACCGAAGTGAAGGAGGGGAAGCTACTTGGTAATGGCGGTGGAAAAGCTTGGATTCCTCTGAATTTCTGTGTTTCTGCAGAGATTAAAGGAGGAGGATAGAGGGCTCCTCTGTGGGTTGTTTTGGTGGAATGCAGTGCGAGGATGAGGGTAGAGAGGAGGGTGCTGCCTATATAGGGGAGAATGGGCATTAGTGTGGTTTTGTTGGGTGATTTAGGTGCTGCAGAGGGAGAGAGGGTGCAGAGTTGGTGGGTGCAGGCAATGGCCAGGGAGTAGAGAGAGAGAGAGAGACTAAAGGAAAGAAAAGAAAAAAAAAAGAAAATAGAAGAGGTCCCCGTAATATTGATTTAATATCTCAACGCTCGACTTTAATCCCACTCACTAAACGAATCTCGACACTATAACATTTGAATTGGATTTATAAATCATTATCGAGATTAAACTAATTTATCAAGACTCGGACTCCGAAAGCGGAATCAAATTCTGCCAAAAACCAAAATTTAAAAGGATGCCGGAAGGATTTTAAAATTAAAACTTGTGCTCGAGGACGAGTTTTCTCCACTTTTACAAATTGAATAAAATAATAATATATTTAATTAAAATAATAATAATATAAAATATATTCGGTCTTTACATTCATCCACCTCTAAAAACAAGTCTCGTCCCCGAGACTAAAATCATTCTAAAGCAAAGGGGATGAAGTTTGAAATTGGTGAGTCCGAGGATCATGTCATTGATCCAGTAAGTACCTCATAAGTGCACCTATGAAGCCCTCACCGCATCTCCGTCCCTGTGATCATGATATCCCCAATTGGTCGTAATAAGTATGTGATATGGGCCCCTATCACATCCTTACCCCGACTTCTCGGCCATATCATAACTCAAAAGGCATCATACGTAAATAAGACTGAAAGGTTCAAAAGCGTTTGAAATGGTAAGGTTGACCTCGAAATATTGAAATTCTCGATAGCATTTATTCTTTCAAAATCCAAGCTAGTCCTTTTCAAAACCGTTTCAAATCCTTCAAATCCAAAATTAGTCAAACAATTTCACAACACAGGAGGTGAAGTCGTCCACCTCTAAGGGCTAATCCCATATTCTCTCCCTAGGTTCCAGAATCAAATCAATCTATCAGTTTCAATTCAAGCAAGGTTCACAAGCCACAAGAATTGCATAATTACATAACCAACCAACCTCCAACGAGTACATCACACGACAAGTCTCAAAACATACCAACACAGTGCCACAAGGTCACATCAAGCATCTCTACATCATACTAAAGGCCATAATATGCATCTCAACAACATACCAAAATCATAACAAATGTCTCAACATCACACCAGAAGTCATAAAAGTATCTCCTCATCATAGAGTCAATGAACCAAAACTCATTGTCAACACATCAACACAACAAGGTCATGCTACTAAGATTCAGCGAAAGGGGGGAGGTCAAGCAGTATATCAATCATCGAATGTCAGCATACACAATAGACATCATCTTAACTCATCACAATACCATATAACGATCATTTAGTAATCAGACATCATTATCTCACATATACAATTCATATTCATACTCAAAGTCATATTCATCATTAATCATATCCATAATCATGCTTGCCAACCATATAATTCAACCTCATATTTACTATCACATAATATAACATCATGCTTCACACAATAACTCATCATTATCTCATAATTCATGTATCGTATCACAACACATTATAGCACGCTTCTAAGACAACATAGCAGGAAGCAGTGCATTAATATATCATACCAGTTCATAATCACATAATCCATAAATTTTTTCTAATCATACTAGTCAACATAAAACACAATCCCCGCTCGCTCATATCCAATTCTCAAGCCAAAACCAATCTTCCTCTAAACTCACCAACATCAACTTGGATAATAGCCCATAGAAGAAGTCCTAATTCATTCCGATACTCCAATCTTACACCTCTTTCCACCAAGCTCTCCCACAAGCAATCCATCTCTAAAAATCCAACTCCTATCTCTAGCCTCACACCCGAGTACCCCTCATACTATGTCCTCAATACCCACAAAGACCATTCCTTACGCTTCTCGTACCACCCAAGACCTCACAAGCATCATGCCCTTCTAACCACACCTCTGTTGTAAGAATTCCCCGATCACCACCTAGCCGATCTATTCCTAATCGTACCCCACCCAAGATTCACCTAGAAGCTCATCGGAACCACCAAGCATCGCCTCTTATAGATCCCAAAACACACTCAGTCTTACCTAAGTCAACGTCCCTCTCTTGCGATTTACATCATAGATCATTCTAACCGCTCAAATCCTTTCACCACCCTCCGACCATTCTTCAAGAGAATCTCACCCACAAGTTCAAAGAAGAAGTAATCATGGACATTATTACACAAAAGGACTACATCATATCAGCTAGTCATTTATATCAATAGCATCATTAATTCATCATCAAGCATTGCAACTGTATCGAAAGGTCTCAATTTATCGTCATGCTCAATAATTATTGCAAACATCATATATGAACATAATCAAATCAAGCTAGCAAGTTTCATCATAACCTTATAGATAAACAATTCATGCTCCACAACATTTGCAGTTCACATTTATAGGCAAGGAATTTAGATCATGCTTAGCAACTCAGAGTAGCGTCACATCAAATCATCACAGCACATTCATATCGCACTCAGCAACCGATGGATAATCAAGCAATATTCATTATCACGTCAGCACCTCAAACACGTTAACTCCATCGTCAGGTCAGTGCAATATCATCATCAACAAATTCAGGAAAGATTAGCAATTCAAACGGAGGACACTTCCGCTGGCAAGTCATATCGCACTCAGCAACCGCAATCCTCGAAGCGTGCTTGTTCCGCCGACATCGTCGATCCTGACGCCTGTGGGTTATGGGCCCACGCTTCCGCTGCGCTGCTCTACCACTATCAAAATTTCCGTTTCCCTTCCCATGCGGTCGCTAGTCCAATGTATCGCGTAGGCGTCCAAGTTAGTGGAGATAGGGGAGTGACAAGGGCGGACAACCTAATTTCCTCTCGGAGACAAACACGGATCAAAGCTAAGGATGACATGACTAGAGACAAGACTCCAACCCGGGAATAGTAACGATGCCCTTATGGAAGTCTATCATGTTACAATTGTGACAAACAAGCATGAATTCATCATGCAGCACATCAATCACATTAATCCACACTAACATGTACCAATCTCAAGGAATAACGACATACGTATTCATTCCAAAGACACAATCGAGTCCTACACTGATACGTGTGAGATAAGCTATTCCATGAAAGTGGATATGCCTAGCAACTTTAAGCAAGTTATGTAGAACCAGTAATGGTCATGCAGGGTTTGAGGTCATGCGAGATTTAATGAGGATGACAAGTATCATGTATATGAACAATGCACGAGCATGGCATACACATCAACAAATGAGGTCAAATATAGCATGGCGAGGTACATAATAAAAATCAGATTAAGGTCAAAAGAGAACACATAAGAGCAGCATAGTAATTATCACATCTGGCAACAATGATCATATAATAGGTTAAGAATGGCATGTCATCATACGACGAGGTACCTTTAGAGAGCATAGATCCTTCATGATGCTAGAGATACATGATCGGGCATGGCATAGTCAAGAGTGATTAAATGAGTTCAATATGATGTACAGGAAAGCAATTGGATCACCACGTACGGAGTAAACAAGATAACATCACGGGCGATAGATTATAATCACGCTAGGAATGAATCATCATAGGGCATATAAAATGGTACAATAAATGTCACATTATAGAACAAGCATGACATGTAATCATTTAGCAAGTCATATTGGAAGTCATAAGCTCTACATGATACTAATAGCACACATCGGACATGAATACAATTAAAGTAATTCAACTAGATTCCTTCTAATATTCATGTGTCATGCGTATGCGAAAATCAGGATATAGTGTGGTGTGTGATCATGCAAGGTGTCAAGTCATACGTTCATACAAGCACGAGAGAAGATCATAGAGAAATGGGGAAATACCACCAAGCGATAACATGTAAGCAAATCGATCTTTGAATTCAACATTAATCGAATCGGATGAGTGAAACATGTTAAGAGAATAGGAAGAGGGAATATCAGGGACCTAGCTCAAGAGAGAATCAACAATAGTGTAGGCAAGGTAGGATTCGCATAAGTCACAACCAATGGTCCTACATGATACTAATAGCTCCACACAACATACGATGCATACATGCATTTAGTTGATTATCACGACCATATGCAAGAGAGTTCAGTCAATCACATTCCAACGATATAGTAACATGAGAGAAATGCAATGGTGTCTAATGCAAGTCTAAGTAACGGGCAATATGACTAGAATATGGGGACATGAGTTCAAATCAGCACATACTGGGATAAAAGATGCATTTAACAAGACTTAACTATACCAACCTATTCTCTACCTAGCGCAAGTAACACACAACAATATTAATTACAGAATAATAAACAATAGTCAACCTGAGGAATGCAAATAGACGGGAATGCTAAGGAGGTCATTTATGGGCATTCATTTAAGGGGAGTTGGTCACACTATCATGGACCTAATCCAGGAGAAAGCGACGATCATATAGATTCATATCACGGGATTCATGCTTCAATTCAATCATTAGCATGATCAATACAATAGGTCAAGTAGACATGCTTGATTAAATATAAAACACACCATATAATCAAACATATATAAAACCATTAACATCCCAACCCAAAACCCAGCAGCCCAAAACTGAAACAAACCCAACCCGGATGATGCCCAGACCCGAGTCCGGATTGAAAAGGAAGAAAAGAGGAGTCCGGATCCCATGAGTTAGAGAGGAGGAGGATCCGATTGCAAATGATATAACCCGAAAGAGCAACGGATCCGGCCCAGCCCAACAAGGAAAAAAAGGTGTCATCGTCTCCTTCCTTCAGCAACACAGAGCTTGACGGTGGGAATGAAGGCAAGAGAAAGGGGAAGGCTCGGGCCATGGGGTTCCATTCGGCTCGTAAATTTACCCAGGCACTCGCAATAGGATTCCGACCACACCCAATGTCAAAAGAAGAAAGCGACGAGCAACGGAGGAGAGGAAAAGAGGGCTTACAGTGGCGACTCCGAGGGCGACTCCGGGGCTCGACGGCGGCGCTCCGACTGCAAATCGACGGGAAAGGGCTTTGGGGCCTGGGTCGAACAAGAAGGCTTATAAAGGCGCACCTTTAAGGGTTGAACAATCGAAAACGAGAGAAAGCAGCGCAGACCGACCTTGGAGTGAAACAGGGGAGAGAGATGGCGCGTTCGGCTCCGATGGTCAGCGTCGGTGATGCTCCTTCGCCTTTTGGCTTCTGGGAATGCAGAAGAGATGAGAAAACAGTTGAACACGGTTTTGAAATGAAGAAGGAAGAATCGAGGTTCATTACCGTCTTTTGGAAAACAAACAGAGGCGGTGAAAGGGGAGAGCAGTTCTCGGCGGCGAGGGTGTCTTTGGCGGCGGCGTCGGGCTCCTGACTGCGTCCTTAGCTGTCGGAGAAGGAGAAGAGGCTGAGGTGGCTCCCTGGGATTGAAGACCGAAGTGGATGAGGGGAAGCTACTAGGAAATGGCTATGGGAAAGCTTGGATTCCTCTGAATTTCTATTTCTGCAGAGATGAAAGGAGGAGGAGAGAGGGCACCTCTGTGGGTTGTTTTGGTGGAATGCAGTGCGAGAGTGAGGGTAGAGAGGAGGGTGCTGCCTATATAGGGGAGAATAGGCATTAGTGTGGTTTTGTTGGGTGACTTAGGTGCTGCAGAGGGAGAGAGGGTGCAGAGTTGGTGGGTGCAGGCAATGACCATGGAGGAGAGAGAGAGAGAGAGAGACTAAAGGAAAGAAAAGAAAATAATAGAAAATAGAAGAGGTCCCCGTAATATTGATTTAATATCTCGACGCTCGACTTTAATCCCGCTCACTAAACGAATCCCGACACTATAACATTTGAATCGGATTTATAAATTATTATCGAGATTAAACTAATTTATCAAGACTCGGACTCCGAAAGCGGAATCAAATTCCGCCAAAAACCAAAATTTTAAAGGATGCCGGAAGGATTTTAAAATTGAAACTTGTGCTCGAGGACGAGTTTTCTCCATTTTTACAAATTGAATAAAATAATAATATATTTAATTAAAATAATAATAATATAAAATATAAAATATATTCGGTCTTTACATAATGGACATGTGCAAAGGCGGCAACGACGTGTGGTGGTACGATGACAGCAAATCCTCGTTTCTCGATCTTTGGATTGGTGGTTTGTTCAAAGATATGAAACAACAACTACTCCTACCCTTTATTCCAAATTTCTGTTAAGTTTAAGGGTAGAGGGGGAGGTTCAAGTGGTAACTCCTTTTCCCATAGACACTCATTGAGGGTGGAAACTTTTATTCTCAGCCCTTCCTTCTTGATCAATGGCTATAAATATTTTACTCATTTAATGAGAAAAAAAGAAAAATAAATTAAGCTCCAAAGCTTCGTTGTTTCTCAAATCCAAAAAATTGCAGTTGCCTCCTTCCTCCCTTTGTTAATTCTCCGGTCATCGTCGTCGTCGCCTCTTCCCTTCTACCCATCTTCTCCGGTATTGCCTCACCCCCTTTAACCCTCCCCATATTATCGTTGTTTTTGCCTGGGGAGAGATTTAGATAGGTCGGGGCCGCGATGGTTGCTAGGTATGCTCAGGCTGGGAATAAATTGGATGCAATTGAGCTTTGCGAAATGCCTGTGAAGAATTTGTTATCTTGGAGTGCTTTGAATTCAGGGTTGGTGCAAAGTGGACATGGGTTGATGCTTGCAATGTGTTCAAGGATATTAGAAGAGAGTCGGAGCCAAAGTGCAGTGATGTATTGCCGACAAAAAAGCATTTTTGTTCAAATGCCTCAACGAGATGTGGTTTTTTGGACTTCAATAATAGTTGGGATGACTCATCAAAGCCAGGGAAGCGTTTTCTTTATATGATCAAATAGAGGTTGCTGGTATGAAACCAACTAAAGTGACCATTCTTGGATTAATGTATGTGTAACGGCCCAAATATAAATATTTGGGTTACGTTTCGAAGGATTGGATACCTTCGTTCGGATCTTGCAATTCGAGTACGGGTTGAGTTTCAAAACAAGGTGTTAGTACTAAAAGAAGGGATTTCGTACCCAAAATTCGCGAGAGGTCCGTTGGGGACCATAACCTGTCCTACTTGACTAAATCGCTCAAAACCATTTATAGTTCAAAACATAATGAAAGGAAATCGACGATACAACTTGCCTCGGCAGAGCCGGGTCAAAACCAAAATAAACAAGTATAAAACATCCAAAGTTTTAGGTCTGGTGGTAACTCAGTCTCTTGGTGAGTTGAACGTCCCAAAAGAAACCCTCGTCATGGAAGCACGGAATAAGCAAGGATCAAATACCTGAAACTATAACACGAGTCAAGGTCGAGCCACTCATGCGGGCCCTGAAGACCTCGTTGAGGATATATAATACGCTCTAAGCCTAGATGAGAATGATCTAATGCAATACTGGAATATTAAGCACGCAAGCATGTTGACAGTTCATATATAATGACAAAAATGCAGTAAATGAGCCCACACAGAATGCCAAGTGGCATATCCCAATCTCTCAAAACCCATGCCTCAGTCGGGGCGGGTATCTCTCTCATGTTCGTACCTCAGCCGGGGTCGGATGTCCACCTCAATCGGGGCCAGACGACTCGGTCGGTGCCGCAATATATCTCAAGCCTTAGTCCACACCTCAGCCGAGGTTGGACACTCGGTCACCGCCGTAGTCATATATATAAATCATGAAATCATACTTTCAAATGACTCTATCAGGACAAACCCGATGGAGCTGGTTTGTCCTATGACCCTAGCAACGACTCTAGACTCACGACCTACAGCCGTTTGTACCAATCGCACACAGAATACGTATGCTCATTTATTAATGTAGAACCTAGGCATGCTACTACATGACATGCTATTATAATGCCTACATACTATCAGACACATAAGGCAAGAGAACTAACTTGAGTAAGCCCCGGAGGACTTAATTACCTGGAGTAGTAGATCAGCAAGAGGAAAGTAGCAAAAGAATAAGCAAGCAGGTCACAAATCACCTAACAATTATTAATGAATAAGTATAAGTATACTGCACAAAACAGGACCCATTTACCACTACACCTAATATACCCATCATTTATTAGTCATAACATCATCATCATCATTTATCTCAACCATCTCATATCGTCATATATCATCTCATCCTCATATCATATTATCTCAAGTCATCATATATCTTCATATAGCATCTCATCATTTTCCAGTATCAACACAAGATTCCGCAAATCAAATCATGCTTGCAACTCATATATATGTTCATGACATAACTCACAAACTTTCACAAATGAGAGTCATCATTCAATTACCAAGTCAAATCTAGGTAAATCGGTTTCAAAGTTTCCAAAGCCATTAAATCTCAAATCAAGACAATTTGTTAGCCAACAATCCCGTAAAATCATTCTTAGCCAATCTCATTTATAAACATTAAATCTTTAAACCAAGCTTTAAATCCCATTTTCTCAAATTAATCCGGCATAGTTAGGACCTTTCAAAACCTTAGATTAATCTCATGATATAATATTAAATAATCTCGGCATAATTCATTTTTCCTCCAAAAACATTATTATAAAGTTGTAACAAATTCCAACACTTTGATAAATATTTTCAAATACTATAAGTTAGACCTTACCATTTAAATAACCTCAATAAGTCAAACAAGGTATTAGTTAATTAAATAATTAAACAAATCTGAAATTAATTAAGTAACAATTAAGATTCAAGTCATTACAGAATGGCACATAAAGTAGATAATCAAATAACTAGTTAAATAAATCAACAATTTAGTAAATAATAATGAAATAACTAATCAAATAAATAAATAAGAAATTAAATGTCAATAGGTAAATAAATTAGCAATTAAATCATAATAATTAAATAAATGAATAAATAAATAATAAATTAATAAATAGATAAATAATTAAATAAGTTAAATAAGTTAAATCCAAAACCGGCCCATTATTCTAAACCGAACTCAATTAATATTTTAAACTGAACCGAAATTGGAACTAAGCCCAAATTCATTAATCCGGCCCAAATCTTCTCTACATCCAGCCCATTTGTTAACCCAATCCAACCCCTAACTCCAGCCCACTCCTATCCGATTTCAACCCAAAATAAACAAAATAAAAAAAATAAAGAAATAAGGAAAAACAGGGAAGCGGGCCCCAATCACCCACAACTGGTGTCATCGTCTTCTTCCGATGCTCCCCTTTCACCTACTTTCGACCTCCGGAGCAGCTCGACCCCACCTCTCCTTCCCTCTGCGTTCGTCTAGCTCCAGCCTAACACCTCCCCGACGTCACTCTTGCTCTTGCACTCTCTCACACCCGCAATACCCTCCCCTCGCTCACTGGTTGCACGCCCTCTCCCGCGCTCGCCCGCTCTCTCGTCCTCTGCTCACACTCGCGTTCGCTCGCTCCCGGAGTCAGTGTCATAAAACATAGTGTGTTTATGGGCAAGACCAACGAAATCTAAAGAGAAAAGGTTGCGGGGTGCTCACCGGAGTTTCGTTGACTCGTCGGGCTAGTTCGGAGGCTCGATGGTGGCGTTGGGGGGGGGGGGGGGCTCCGGGGCTGCTTCCCTGGCGGCTCTGGCCCTCGTGGCTAGGCTGCTGCAGCTCGGACGCGAAGGAGAAGGGATGGGAGCTGCTTGGGGATCTCGGTTGTGGTCTCGAAAAACAGAGGATAATGTTAATAAATCAAAGGAGAATCAACCAACTTACCACACTCTGTGATCAGCAATACAACAAGAGAAGGATCAAAAAATAGTTCCTCTGTAGAACACAGAAGAGAACCAAACACACTTGATGAACACACACGTTTTCTAACAGCCTCACACCTTGATTCATAAGAAAACTGACTTACATACTCCATAACTTGTGAACTGCTAAATCATCCCACTACTCCACTACTTTGCTAACATAACTTCCTAGGTAGTGGCTTTACCAGCAAAATAAAACCGACCTTAAACTGCTATGTACACAGCTAGCACACTTCATGTACTTAACTAACTTCAACTAACTTAACCTTAGTCTAGTAAGTTTAAATTACATTTCAATACCTCCTCTTAATTTAAACTCCTTCATACCAATCTTCTCCATAAAGTATTAGTGCTTGGCACCACTTAAAGACTTAGTAAACAAATCTACATTCTGATTGTTAGTACCACAAAATCTGAGTACCACCTTCTCTTCTACAACCAGTACACGAATGAAATGATGCTGCACCTCTATGTGCTTGGTCCTAGCATGGAATGCTGGGTTCTTGGTCATGGCGATAGCTGACTTGTTATCACACTAGACCTCAATTGCACCTGTGTGGTCACATCCCAAGTCCAGCAATAACTTCTTCAACCACATTGCCTGCCTTGCTGCTGCTCCAGCTGCTACATACTCTGCTTCAGAGGATGATAAGGCAACTGTGTCTTGCTTCTTTGAACTCCAGGTTATAGCTCCTGAACCTAGATCAAACACTGAGCCTGATGTGCTCCTTCTATCATCAAGACACCCAACCCAGTCACTATCCGTGTGACCCCTGAGCTTGAACTCATTCACTTGCTCGTACCAAATTTCATGCTTCAAAGTGCCTGCAACATACCTTAGAATCCTTCTTGCTGCTCCCAAGTGTTGCCTTGTAGGACTGTGCATATATCTTGATACAACACTAACACTATATGCAATGTCAGGTCTGCTATGAGTGAGATAATTCAATCCTCCAACTAAGCTCCTGTAAACCTTCTCATCAGCCTTTTCAGTCCCATCTTCTTTTCTCAATTTCTCATTTGTGTTCATAGGAGTTTAAGCATCATCACAATTCTCCATATTGAACTACTTGAGCATACCTGTAGCATACTTCTCTTGACACAAGAAAGTGCCTTCACTTCTTTGCTTCACTTCCAACCCAAGGAAGTACTGCATTAGCCCCAAGTCTGTCATCTCAAACATTGATGTCATTGCATCTTTAAACTGTCTCAGCATCAAAGGTGAGGAACTGCAGTACACAATATCATCCACATACAGACAGGCCACAATGAACTCTCCTGTACTCTTCTTTCTCACATACAAGGTTGGTTCATTTTCACTTCTCACAAACTGATGTTGAAGAAAGAAGGTGTCTATCTTGCTGTACCAGGCTCTTGGAGCCTGCTTTAAACCATACAGAGCCTTTCTCAACCTATACACCTTCTCTTCTTCTCCATTCTTGATAAATCCCAGTGGCTTCTCTAAAAGACCTCTTCTTGCAATTCTCCATTCAGGAAAGCTGATTTAACATCCAATTGATAAATTGGTAGCTTCCACTGAGCTGCCAAGGAAATCACAACTGTTACAGTTTCAAGCCTAGCCACTAGAGAAAAGGTCTCTTCATAATCTATGCCTTCCTTTTGTGCATACCCCTTAGCAACCAACCTTGCTTTGAATTTCTGGACACTCCCATCAGTTTTGTACTTAGTCCTGAACACCCACTTCAGGCCTATCACATTCTTACCTTGAGGCTTATCAACTAACTCCCAAGTATCATTTCTTTGAATGGCTTTCATCTCTTCTGTCATAGCCATTTGCCAGCTGCTAACATCTTTGGCTTCATCAAAATTCTCAGGATCTGTCATAGTTAGAGCAAATCCACAGTCATTATAGATCTCAGCAAGGGATCTAAACTTTCTTGGAGGAGTTTCACTTGAAGAACTTGAAGGTGATGAACTCCCACTGCTAGATGAGCTATGTTGCTGCACAGGAGTTGCAGAAGGATCTCCACCTTGATCATCTTCATCAAACATATCATCACCTCCAGTGTCATCACCTGAATTATCAACTGGCACAGTTCTGCTAGTGATTTGCTCACTTCCAACTTTCTCCCTTTCCCAACTGGCTTCCTCATTAAACACAACATTCCTGCTCACAATAGTTCTCTTGCTCACCGGATTGTATAGTTTATAAGCCTTGGACTGAGCTGCATATCCAATAAAAACACATTTCTCTGCTTTCTCATCTAACTTTGATCTCAGATTTATCAAAGTATAATCCACACACCCAAACACTCTCAAATGACTCACTGATGGCTTCTTCTCCCTCCAAACCTCAAATGGAGTCTTATTCATCACAGCTCGAGTGGGAGACACATTCAGCACATAGACTGCAGTAGCTACAGCTTCACACCAGAGTTGATTTGGAACACCTCTTGCCTTTAGCATACTTCTTGCCATTTCTACTATAGTTCTATTTTTTCTCTCTGCTACACCATTCTGTTCAGGAGTGTAAGGTGTTGTAAGTTCTCTTCTTATTCCATTCTCCTCACAGAAATTCATGAACTCATAGGACATAAATTCACCACCTTTGTCAGTTCTCAAAGCTTTGATGACTTTGCCTGACTGTTTCTCAGTGAGAACCTTGAATCTCTTGAAGCAATCAAAAGCCTCAGACTTCAACTTCATAAAGTAAACCCAACTCATACGACTGCAGTCATCCGTAAGAAGAAAGAAATACTTACTTCCTCCAAGAGATTCAGTTTGCATGGGTCCACACAAGTCTGCATTAATCAACTCTAAACACTCCTTTGCTCTCCATGCTTCTCTGTCTGCAAATGACCCTCTTATCTGTTTGCCATATATGCACCCTTCACAGAGCTCCAGTTCTCCAATTTTAGGTACACCTTCCACCAATCCACCAGAGCTTAACATCTTTAAACTCTGTATATTGAGGTGCCCATACCTCTCATGCCACAGCATGGTGCTTTCATCATATTTTGTTGTCATAACCCTGCTCACATTGGTTGACAGATCTAATAGAAACATTCTGTTCTTGGTCATGGGAACATCAGCAATCACATGGCCACTTTTCTTCTCTCTAATCACACATGAATCTTTATCAAAGACTAGAGAATAACCTTCTCCCTGTAGCCGACCTACACTCAACAGATTATGAGCAAGTCCTGGAACCAGCTGAACATCATGCAATAACTTCTCCTCTCCTTGCAAACTTCTGACAGCAATTGTGCCTTTCCCTTCTACATCAAGAGCTTTGTTGTCTCCAAGCCTGACTTTGCCTTTCTTTGTTTCATCCAATTCTTTGAACATTCTTCTTGAACTGGACATATGATTTGAACATCCAATGTCCAAATACCACAGGTTACTGACTTCTTCTCCAACTGATGACAAAGCCATGAACAGCCTGTCCTCTTTCTCACAATTTTCAGAGTAATTAACACCCTTCTGCTCATGCTCCTGCTTCTCCCAGCAAAATGCTTCCTTATGGCCAAACTTCTTACAATAGTAACACTTTATGTTACTCTTGTAAGACCTTGATTCATTTCCTTGATTCTTCGATGAATCTCTCCACTAATCTCTTCCTTGATCATTACCACTTCCTCTTCCTAAACCATTAGCTTGAGATCTACCTTGGCCTCTTCCTCCTCGACCTCTGTAGCTACCTCTGTTTCCTCCTCTACCTCTGTAACCACCTCTAAAGCCACCTTTGTTTGATGAACCTTCAGGTTTGCCCTTCGAGGATTCATCTTTTGGTTGAAAAACTTTCTCTTCCTTCTGCTCACTAGTCCTACTCAGTCTATCTTCATGAGCCTGCAAAGAACATGCTAGCTCTTCAAATCTGTACACAGACAGATCTTTAGATTCTTCAATTGCTGCTACTACATGATCAAATCTCTTTGTTAGACTCCTTAAAACTTTACTCACAATTGCCTCACTGCTCATGTTCTCACCATATGATCTCATATGGTTCACACTCCCTGAAACTCGAGACAAGAACATCTGAATTGTCTCTTTCTCCTGCATCACTAGAGTTTTAGACTCTTTTCTTAGTGACTGTAGTTTGACAGTAATCACTCTTTTATCTCCCATGAATTCTTGCTTGAGAACCTCCCAAGCCTCATGAGTAGTGGTTGAAGCAGCTATCCTTGGAAACACTTCATCATCAAGAGTTGACTGTATCATATACAGTGCCTTGGAATCCTTCTTCCTCTTCTCTCTTAGTTGCTGATCAGGTTCCTCAGTTTGATTGTCTTTAAATCCTTGATCAACCAAACTCCATACTTCTTTAGACTTGAAAAAAGTTGTCATCTTCAAGCTCTAAAAATGGTAATTGATTCCTTTAAAGATGGGCAACTGAGGGTTGCTCAAATTCCCATTGTCGTTGTTCTGCATTTTGACAAACACAGAACTTCACTCAAGTGTTTCCCTTTGTGTTTATCCTCACCTCTCTCAGTCCCAAATTCGAACCCAGAAACACACAATTGTGTGTAGCTCTGATACCAAATGTTAATAAATCAAAGGAGAATCAACCAACTTACCACACTCTGTGATCAGCAATACAATAAGAGAAGGATCAAAAAACAGTTCCTCTGTAGAAAACAGAAGAGAACCAAACACACTTGATGAACACACACGTTTTCTAACAGCCTCACACCTTGATTCATAAGAAAACTGACTTACATACTCCATAACTTGTTAACTGCTAAATCATCCCACTACTCCACTACTTTACTAACATAACTTCCTAGGTAGTGGCTTTACCAGCAAAATAAAACCGACCTTAAACTGCTATGTACAGAGCTATCACACTTCACATACTTAACTAACTTCAACTAACTTAACCTTAGTCTAGGAAGTTTAAATTACATCTCAACAGATAAGGGGGCTTTCTCTTGGCTTCAATGGAGGAGTGAAGGTGGTGGTGCTCAGCTGGGGTGGAGAGGGGCTAGTGGTGGTGGCTCTCGGTGGTACGATGGTGGCAAAAGCCTCCACAGGAGTTTTTGGTGGTGGTGACGAAGGTGCTAGCGGTAGGGGGAACCAAAGGGGGGCTTGGGTGTTTGAAAAGGGATGAGAGGATAGGAGATAGTTTATAGGGAAATGGGGGTGGGTTTACAGCTAGGAGTAGGGGTGCAGCAAGGCTAGGCTAGGCCGGAGGGTGGTTGAGACGTGAAAGGGAAAAGAAGAGCAGGTAAAATTTAAATACCCGGAATTAAATCCCGAAATTCGATTTCCGATATTAACTCGATGCGATTAAAATATATTTAAAATAAATATTCGAATCCGATTAAATAACGAAACCCGAAAATATTTCCAAGTCTCGGAATAAATAAGCGGAATAATTCCGTTTTCAAATTTGAATAACAAGTGTATGATGGAATTTGTTCGAGGGAATTTAAGTAAATCGTTTGCTCGAGGACGTGATTATTCAAAATATTTCGGAGTCTTAGAAATTAAATAAATTTTAATTCAAAATAAAATCTATAATTATAAAAATAATATTTAAAAATCTCGGTCTTTACATCATCCACCTCTAAAAACAAGTCTTGTCCCCGAGACTAAAATCTCTCTTTTTTTTCTTTTTTTTTTAAAAACCAACAAAGCCTTTCAAAATTCAAGTCAGTTCTTCCCATGTCAGACAATCATGTTTCAAGAAATCAAGAGGTGGAAACATCCACCTCTAAGGGCTAATCCCATATTTGCTTCCTAGGTTCATTTCCCCGAATCAGTTTCAATCAATCAATCACAAGATATTATCAAAATCAACGTTAATCATCTCAAAATATCCTATATCAACATACCAAATTTAGTATATCAAGATTTATCATGCCATTAATCACAACAAGAGTAACAACCTACCCAATCATAACTAACATAACCAATCATCATTTATCGGAATATTAACATACTAGTATTCGTCATAATAGGGATGTCGTTTTATCAAAAGGGCAACATATCAACACATCAAATCTCACCTTCAGCATATCATAAAATCGGAGAAATCCGCACATTGTTACTAATCAGAACAGGACACAACCATCATACTCACACATCGCCATCAAGCGCCCGAAGCTAAGGTCAAGTCTAAGTTAGGTCCACCAACTCAATTCAGGTTAAAATCTCCAAATACAACCATATCTCGCTTCTCTTAAACCAGAACCCACGGATGTTCTCTTCAATTCTATGCATACAAGTCCAAGGATCAAGCCTATACTAAATTCATCCAACATATTCCTCAAGCTCAAGTCAACGAGTCGTCTAAGAATCAATTCTCTTAAGATATCAAGCTCACAATCCCGACTTCCTACCTAACCAATCAAATCTCATATATCTGAACTCATAGCTCTCCAAGTAATCATAGACCAAGCCAAATATTCCAAACTCTCATTAAAACCTCTATCAAGTGCATGAATAATCCAAGTGTTTCGTACCAAGTTCACTCATTCCTCCAATGCCCTTAAGTATCCATCCGATCATTGTCTCTACAAGTTCCCGAATCGCCCCAATACTCTTATCCTACTTTCCATACGAATAAGCACACTCATTTCTAATCCACCTCTAAAGAACAACTCCTATTGCCATCCTCACATAATTACCTTCTCACATTCCGCATCCTCAACATGCCGCAAGTAAAGGTTCATTTCTTAAGCTACTCACATACCCAAAATGACACAAGCACCTTACTCACCTAGGTCGGAAAGTCCCATCACTACCCTATCATTACCAATTGTCCTCACTTGTCGGATTCTACATTAGAACCAACTAGAAATAATCCGTAACATGACCCATCTAGTCTCCTCAACCGCACCTATACCCAAGTGGTCAAAAACATACCTCACCCATTTAACTCATCTGAATATCTCCAAACTGAATCGCATCTCTACATTTCCCAAAAGGTCATAGAAATTTCTCCCATTCACAATACCAATTTACCGTCCAGAGTCTCACTATAGCCTCAATCAATCACGAGCTCTCACGCCCTCTTATACTAGCTCCTTATTGCCGTACATTCCCAACTCACCTTAGACTACAATCGTCAAACAACGACACCTTACCTTTTAATGACCTTTATCACCATCCAGTTTCCCAAAAATTCCATGTCATTCTCATCCAAAATTACCCAAGGCAGCACAATTTACTTGAATCCCCCTACTTCCACGACCATTAGTATTCCTATATTCGAATTTACCCAAGAATCATAATTTACTCGAATTTTCATATTCTCCACCTAGACTAGTAACTATATTCATCATTCAGAATCTTCCTATCTCTAAACCCAATCAATCAAACTCATGATCATCCTTAACGATACATTTTCTTCGCTATAGGCCTTTCCTCAAATCTCATTTTTATTTTCCTAGCACCTCAACGTTCAAGTCACTGTCACGCATACCAATTACGATTTATTCCTATTCTAAAAATCTTCCAATCTCACCTCTATTGTTCCTCCAATTGTAATTATAGCAAGTATCCTGAATTCCCAAGAGTAAACCTCAATATCGATCTCACATCCTTCCCCTTATCATATAAACAACTCGAATCCCAAGATCCACAAATTTTCAAGTAGCCCTAGCCTACTCAATCTTAACGATATCCATAATTCATTTCTTACCGAAGTCGTTTCCTATTCATAGTACAAATAACATAAGTCCCAAGATCTACAATTTCCCAAACATTCTTAATCCACTCACCTTAACGCCATCCAAAACTCGTTCCTCAAATACATCGTTTTCACTCATAACACAAACAGCCTACCTAAAATCACATCCTTCCTACAAGAATCCTAAATCAAACATGCCTAGTCTACTCATATCTGCCCTCAAGGATACCTAAATGGATTTACTCTATCCATTATCCAAAACACTCACCTATACTACAACCTCATTTCTGCAATCTTGCCATTATCATCCTATGCCCCACCTAAGGCCTACCTAGAAGGCTCATTTGAAAATTCCTAACCCTAGTCTCCTATTAGCTCTAGAACTCACTCGATCCCGCCTAAGCCAAAGTCTCATTTTTATGAATCTACCCCACACTTTCCTCGATCGAACCTACGCCTTCTAGTTTTCCCATCGCTCCTCTGACTACACCGAAAAGAACCATAATCCAGCATCGATAACTCACACGTACCTCATAGGCAAAAGCAGAGCAAGCAATACTCACGAACTCAAAATATCAACATATCAACACCAATGTATCGAAATCCACCATCCTATCAAATCTAGGACTATCGCACAACATCATTCTCAATCATCATAGAATTGACCAATAGCTCAATTGGAGAACACCCCTTTCCTTATGTATATCTATGAATCTAGTGTGTGCTCGTCCTTCAATGTGGTTGATGACATCAGTTTGGAGACCCGTGGGTTATGGGCCCACCATGCTTCCGTTGCGCTACTCTAGTGTTACCCGGCTAGTTGTTCTTTTTCTCATGTCGTCGTTCGTTCCAAAAAGATAATACAAAGGTTCTAAGTTAATAGAGATAGGGGGAGACAAAAACGGACAACCCAGAATACTTAAGGAGTCACTTACAGACCAAGACTAGAGGTACCGAGATTAAGGACAAGGACCTAACCCAATTTCCCATGGGAAACAGTAATACCATCAAGAAGACTCAATAAGAATATCTATATATGGAAGAAGATTAGGAAAAGGGAAGGAATAGAAAAGGAAAGAAAAGAAAAGGAAGGAAAAGGAAAGAATCAATAAGACTTCCTTTAGATAAGTGGGAGAAGATAGGAGACGAGGGAAGCGGAATGAAAATGATAGACATTTTTTGACAATTATAACCTTAATTAATATTAGAATCTATTGAATGGAAGGAGAACTAAAAGGATGAAGACACATACGGTTGAATAATGGAAAAAGTTATTTCGCAAGAATTGAAATCCCGACTATAGAGTAGGGAAGAGCTCCCCCGCTATCTCATTCACACAGAAGTTCAATTCATAGCCAACAGATATCAAACATATCAACAATCCGAATTCTTGTTCAAGGAAGACAACACTCAGCACAACATCAATCAAGAATAGTTAATCTGATCCCCTTTGAGGAGGATCGCACTCGGGCCCAATTTATATAAAGTCACAAAATCTACCTAGAAGCTGCCCTTCGAGGGGCAACTGACTGGAGAGGCAACTATCCTCTCGGCCTCTATATCCTAACCCCGTTACTCCAACCACCATGGTGCAAACTCCTTGGAGTCTTCCAGGCCCTCTGTAAAGTATAAAGCTAAGTTTTGCCTACCCTTTCCCAAGTCTACATCCAATAAGGATGGTCTATCGCCCTTTTACCCACTCGATTTCCCTTTTTTTCTGATTTCCTTACTTTAAGTTGGGTTTATTAAGCTATGTTCATTAATTTAGCCATATTAAATTCATTTTGCCCTTTAAAACTCTTCATAATCTTTTAAAAACATTGGGCGATTTACAAAATCATACTTCAACCCATTTGTACTCAAATCGCGCAACCTAAGCTCTGATACCACCTTTGTAACGGCCCAAATATAAATATTCGGCTTACGTTTCGAAGGATTGGATACCTTCGTTCGGATCTTGCAATTCGAGTACGGGTTGAGTTTCAAAACAAAGTGTTAGTACTAAAAGAAGGGATTTCGTACCCCAAATTCGCGAGAGGTCCATTGGGGACCACAACCTGTCCTACTTGACTAAATCGCTCAAAACCATTTATAGTTCAAAGCATGATGAAAGGAAATCGACGATACAACTTGCCTTGGCAGAGCCGGGTCAAAACCAAAATAAACGAGTATAAAACATCCAACGTTTCAGGTCTAGTGGTAAATCAGTCTCTTGGTGAGCTAAACGTCCCAAAAGAAACCCTCGTCATGGAAGCACGAAACAAGCAAGGATCAAATACCTTAAACTATACCACGAGTCAAGGTCGAGCCACTCATGCGGGCCCTGAAGACCCCGCTGAGGACATATAATACGCTCTAAGCCTAGATGAGAATGATCTAATGCAATACTGGAATATTAAGCACACAAACATGTTTACAGTTCATATATAATGACAGAAATGCAGTAAATGGGCCCACACAGAATGCCAAGTGGCATATCCCAATCTCTCAAAACCCATGCCTCAGTTGGGACGGGTATCTCTCTCATGTCCGTACCTCAGCCGGGGTCGGATGTCCGCCTCAATAGGGGCCAAACGACTCGGTCGGTGCCGCAGTATATCTCATGCCTCAGTCCACACCACAGCCGGGGTTGGACACTCGGTCACCACCGCAGTCATATATATAAATCATGAAATCATACTCTCAAATGACTCTATCAGGACAAACCTGATGGAGCTGGGTTGTCCTATGACCCTAGCAACGACTCTAGACTCACGACTTACGACCGTTTCTACCAATCGCACACAAAATATGTATGCTCATTTGTTAATGCATAACCTAGGCATATTACTACATGACATGCTATTATAATGCCTACATACCATATAACACATCAGGCATAAGGTTTTAACTTGAGTAAGCCCCGGAGGACTTACCTGGAGTAGCAGATCAGCAAGAGGAAAGCATCGAAAGGATAAGCAAGCAGGTCACATATCACCTAACAATTATTAATGAACATGTATAAGTATACTGCACACAAAACGGAACCCATTGGAACTAATATTTTAAACTGACCCGAAATTGGAACTAAGCCCAAATTCATTAATCCGGCCCAAATCTTCCCTACATCCAGCCCATTTGTTAACCCAATCCAACCCCTAACTCCAGCCCACTCCTATCCAATTTCAACAAAAAAATAAACAAAATAAAAAAGGCAAAATTGCAGAAAACCACCCTTTAAATAGAGTGTTTTACGAAAAACCACCCCTTAAAATAAAAATTACAGAAAACCACCCGTTAAAATAGTTTTCTTTGCAAAGTCACACCCATCACCCAATTTTCGTTAATTAAATGTTAAAGTGTGTGGAAATTCAATTATACCCCTTATTTTTATTATTAGTTTACTCAATTCAATTGGTATTAGTTGATATTTAACTTTTTGACGTTTTTTCAAAAGCAAAAAACACTATAAAATATCAAAAACATATTTTTTTTAAAAAAATTTCATACTTACTAAAAAACCCTATAAAAAATTGATGTATAATTTATTTTTTATACATATAAAAAATGTAATACTAGGACTACTTGAAGAAAATAAATATTTTAAAAAAATAATGTTTCATATAGTTTTTATTATTCTAAAAATGTATGTGGAATAGTGAACATATTTTTAGAATAATAAAAACTATATGAAATATCATTTTTAAAATTTTATTTTCTTCAAGTATCCCTTTACTAATATACACTTTTTAAAATATATAAAACATCAATTATATCTATTTTTATAGTGTTTTTACTAATAAGTGTGAAATTATATATAAAATATGATATTTTATATAAAACAATTACTTTTGAAAAACATGTTAAAAAGGTAAAAATTAATTAATACTGATTGGATAAAGTAAAATAATAATAAAAACAATAGATATAATTTATTTTTCACGCACTTTAATATTCAATTAACGGAAATTTGGTGATGGGTGTGACTTTGCAAAGAAAACGGTTTTAAAGGGTGGTTTTCTGCAATTTTTGTTTTAAGGGGTGGTTTTACGCAAAACACCCTATTTAAAGGGTGGTTTTCTGCGATTTACCCTAAAAAAATAAAGAAATAAGGAAAAACAGGGAAGCGGGCCCCAATCACCCACAACTTTTTTTTTGGTCAAAAGGAGAGTCGGAGCCCTCCGTCCCCTCTAGGGGGAATTTTATTAATATAGAAAAAGGGCTAAGTAGTACTCATACGGGGGATAGCCCGACCCCTTACATCATCAGCAATTAAATTTAAAACACCCTGAGGCGGGTCATCCAATATAGAAAGCCCTAGACTAAAAAAAGCATGAGAAGTAAGGAAATCCGCTACCGAGTTTGCTTCACAAAGGATGTGTCGGAACTGGACAGTCCAATCCCTTTGCAAGTAGCCTTGGCATTGTGACACCGGGCTGAAGAGGGGGTGATAACGATCCATAGGTCTTCCTAGGAGAAGCACCGCCAATTGGGACTCTGCTTCCAAGACGACCCTCCTGTATCCCCGGTTCCAAGCAAGGCGAAGCCCATGGAGAATGCCCCATAACTCCGCCATCGGAACTGTACATATACCAATATTACAGACAAAACCTACCTGCCACCGGCCGTCGCAGTCCCGGACAACACCTCCAGCCGCCGCCAGGCCACTCTCTTTCACTGATCCATCTGTGTTAACTTTCATCCATCCCTTCCTCGGTCTCTCCCAGGACACCAGCCTCTCAACTTTCCTAATTCCCTTCGCCAGAGGCCTGCAAGCATCCTGGTATTCAGCAACTTGATTTTTCACAAATGTCACCCTATCTCCTGCAAAAATTTCATTACCAAACACAATGTTATTACGCCATTTCCAAAGCCACCAGATAGAAGTGGAAAATACACTAGTCCATGGGACTCCTGTGTAAAAAATAGCATTGGAGTTTAAGTTCAAACGAATCCAAATGGCAAAGTCAGTTTCAAAGAAAGCTTCCCTGTCAAGAGGTGGGCTCATGGATTCCCAATAGCCTCTCGCGCTTATGCAGTCCCGGAAGAGATGGATCAAAGATTCGTCAGTCACACCACACACCGTGCAAGTAGCTGAACTCGCAAGGTGTCGTCTGCAACGTTCGCCATTAGTCAGGATGACGCCCTTGATGGCTTCCCGGGTAAAAACCCTCACTCTCTCCGTCGTCTTTAGGTCCCAGATGCTTTTGAAGATTTGTCTGTCGATACAGCATTCGGACGTCCTACCCTGTATCATAGCAAACGCCGACCTCACCGAGTAGTCACCACATGGCGAGAGCTTCCAGCTCAGCGAGTCCACCATCTCCTCATCATCCGAAAGAGCTATGGAGGCAAGCTTCAGTAGCGCCGAGCTCGGGAGCAGATTCGTGAGCAGCTCCCATTTCCAGCCACTTATGTCATCCCAGTAGTCCCTCACAACCGCAACCTTCTCAGCCCCAGTGATCGGACTTAGAGCGATATCCAATAACCTCTCCTGCAGCAGCCAAGAATCGAGCCAAAACCGCACCATCCTTCCTGATCCCACCAGCCATCTTGAGCCCGGAATAATTACCTTTTCGATCCCTTTCTGCACACTCTTCCAAATAAACGAGGGATTAGCTCTATCACAGAGGTTCTCTCTGACATACTTGGCCCGAATGACCTCTATCTAGAGACTGCTACCCCCCGTAATAAACCGCCATCCAAGTTTACCGACCAAAGCCAAATTTAAATCGCACATGATCGCAGACCAATCCCCCCAATCTCTTTGGTTTTACACATTTCCTCCCAACTCACCAAATGCATACTCCTTCTATTATCTGAACCTCCACATATAAAATTGCTAATGATGTCGTCGATCCTCCGACAAGTCTCTTTGGGGAGGACGACAGTAGCCATGGTGTACACGGGGATAGGCGATAGGACGGACTTGGCGAGGGTAATCCACCCTGCCCGGCTAAGAAACCGGCCTTTCCAGCCACGCAGCTTGGACGAGATCTTCTCAAGCAGCGGCGCAAAGGTGTCCTTGGTAATTTTGTTATGGATGATAGGCATTCCCAAGTACCTCCCCAAATCCGTCGTCACCTGGAAGCCACTAATCCTTTGGAGCTCATCACTAATCGACGGCGAGACATTACCCGACAAGAAGAGCTTGGATTTTTCGGGGTTTATCCTCTGCCTAGAAACTTGACAAAATTTGTCGATGCACTGTTGGATAATCTCCATTTGTTCAATAGAAGCCTCAGCGAAGAGTATGATGTCGTCCGCAAACAGAATGTGGGATAGCTCCGGGCCATTTCTGGAGAGCTTGATCGGTTTCCACTCTTTCCGACTCACCGAATGGTTAATTAAGTGGCTAAGCCGTTCCACGCAAAGGACGAAGAGATAGGGAGACAACGGGACCCCTTGCCTAATTCCCTTCGCAGGAGTAAAACTTTCGGTAATCTCCACATTCCAGAGGAGACGGAAAGACGTGGTAGAGATACACTCACTGATCCAATTCACCCAATGGCTAGAGAAGCCGGCATCAAGGAGGGTGTCAGTCACAAAGTCCCACCGAATTCTATCATAGGCCTTCTCAAGATCGAGTTTGAGAAGCATCCATCCTTTCTGACCCCTCTTACGCTTCATGGTATGAACAGCCTCCTGGACGACGACGATGTTGTCTGTAATAAGCCTTCCCGGAAGGAAACTACCCTGAGTAGGCCCAATCAGCTGGGGGAGAACCCGTTGCAATCTACTGACAAGAACCTTCGTGATAATCTTATAGATGACATTGCATAAACTTATGGGACGGAATTGGTTAATTTTGCTCGGCTCCTCCACTTTAGCGATAAGAGATATGAGCGTATCATTCAGACCCGGCGGGAGTTTCGAATTGAAAAAGAATTCCTTCACCGTGTTTATAACCGATCCTCCCACTATACCCCAACATTTCTGGAAAAAGATCGGTTGAAAGCCATCAATGCCCGGGGCTTTAAGCGCGCCCATATTTTTCATGGCCACAACAATTTCTTCATCTTTAATCGGGCCGTCAAGATCATCCCAGCAACTTTGATTGATCGGCGGAAATCTCCCATGAATGAAACTAGTGGGAAGGGTCAAAGGGGGCTGCAGAGAGTAGAGCTCTTTGAAGTAATTGACAGCATGATCCTCTAACTCCTTCCCCTCCGTTAACCAGTTACCCTCTTCCCTCTGTAATTTGTCGACCCGATTATGTCTCCGTCGTATGATAATCGATGTATGGAAAAAGCTAGTGTTGCGATCCCCAGCTTGGAGCCATTGGATTCTAGACTTTTGTAACCATAGAATTTCTTCTTGTTCCATGATAGCAGCAATCTCAGAATTCAGCTCCGCCTCTCTTTCCAGAAGAACGTCAGTCGGATTCACACACAAAAGCTTTTGAACCCCATTCAGCTTAGAGATCAGATTCTGCTTCCTCTCATGGATGTTGTCGAAGACTTTCTTATTCCACTTCACCAGCTTGTTGCGAATGTCCTCCAAAGTGGAGCTGGTGTCCATGCTGTCTAACCAAGACTTCTGAATAAGGTTCATAAAATCTAAGCCACGCATCCTCAAAACGGAAGGGACGCCGGCTTCTGTCCACTCTCAGCTTCGGACTCAGCTCCAACAGAAGAGGAGTGTGGTCAGAGGAGAGCTTGGGAAGATGTGACACTCTAGCGTCCGGCCAGAGAAGGCGTCCAGTAATGTTAGTAAAGATGCGATCAAGACGTTTAGCGACAAAGGTTCTAGTAGATTTGCCCGAGGACCAGGTGTGCGGTTGCCCCAAAAAACCCAAGTCGATGAGACCCAACTGGTTGACCATCTGCATAAAAGAATCAGAATCCTCCGACAGCCGCCCGAAGCCCCCATTTCTTTCAGACGAATGCAAAATACAGTTAAAATCCCCCCCCAACAATAAGAGGATCAGTAATATTATCCAGCTCAGCCTCAAGATCCCTCCAGAAGCGCTTACGGCGATTGGCCGACGGGGGGGCATAAACCACAATAAGGTGCAGTTGAGACGTACCCACCCTAATCGTCGCATGGACCAGATGCTCGCCAAGCGACACCACTTGCAAGTTAACTTTCTCTTTCCTCCACAAGAGCCAAACACCACCGGTAAAACCAATAGCATCCACTCGAACACAGCCCGAGAAGCCCATCTTGTCGCACACTTCTTTAGCCCGATCACCTGAAATACGAGGTTCAAAAATAGCTAAAGCGTCAATGTTAAAATGTCTGGTCATGTACCTAATAGCTCTTCGGAAGCCAGGCTTACTGGCTCCGAAACAATTCCATAGTAAGCAATTCATAGGAAACATAAAGATAAACGAAAAAGCGGGGAAGAAAAACATAGTCAAGAAGACTTAGTCTGTTGGCCATGGTTGGCCCGCGAGGGCTCGATGCCCTCTGTCATGATCTCATCGGAACGTGTGGATGATCCACCCTCTGTAACTCCAACTGTATTCAGATTTTTATCCGGGAGGCTGTGCACAAGACCCCCTCCCACATCAGTCACCTGTAGGGGATCATCATCCGCCTGACGACACTCGCGCCGCTCAGGGGGATTACCTCCGTTGACACCATAACAATCGGTCATGTCCCTGCAATCCCCTTGAAATTTTAACTTAGGATTAAAACTCAGTGGAGGATCACTAGCCAATCTCGACCTCTTCAATGGTTTGTGGGCTTCCGGCCCAACCACCTTATTCTTGGGCCCATACTTAGCCCCATTTTTTTGGTATTTCTTCTTCCTTTATCCATCTTGTATGTTGAAGAGGAGCCCCTTTCAAAAATCCCTCTGGAGCTTAGGATACTCTGATTTGTCACCCCTCCAAAATTGGTATCACTAACCTTCCTTCCATTATCGCCTCCCATATGGGTGGGATTGATTTCCCCAATATCCTTTCCTTTTTCTCCATTATTCTGTTGATTTATATTAGCATTGGCACCAACCTCCTCCCTGATGTCCTTGCCCAAAACAGCGAAACTATTTCCTTCCTTAGGAGATTGCATCAAATTCGGATCCTCTTTTTTCTTTCCTTGTCGGTTAGGTTGACGTCGACTCACTATCGTCCATTCTCCATACCTCGGAGTTTCGTTCGCCGGTCTGGAAACTTCTCCGGTCCCATTCTCCCCTTCCGGTTGGGATTCCATTGACTCCTTGCCCGTTGCATGAGCTTCCTCATGAATATGATCAGGGACAAGAGGACACCTATTAGCGAGATGTCCATACCGGCCACACCTAAGACAGATCAAGTGTAGACCTTCATATTCGACGTAGAAACGATTTCGTTAACCGTAATGGTCCCTTTAAGTTGCTTCGTAATATCAACCTCAACACAAATACGGGCGAAACGACACCTATTCGAGAATATCGTCCTTTGATCGACCTTGATTGGTTTCCCGATACCCATAGCCAGTCGAAGAAGGATTTGCTCTTCATACAGTATCATAGGGAGGCCCGAGATCCTAATCCAAGCAGGAGTCGTAGTAATGACGTCCGTATACGGATCAAATTCCGGGCTCCACTGTCGGACGATCAAATAATGGACAAAAATCATCCATGGCCCTTCCGTAAGAGCCTTCAGATAATCCCCTTCCGCATCAAATTTGACCACGTAATACCCATTTGGGAGATCTGCCACCACCATCCTTCCTCCTGGTTGCCAAATCTCCTTCAACTTCTTCTCCATTATAGCGTGAGGGATTAGGTTCCCAAGCGATTTGATAATCAAGGACGTCTGCCACTTCGTGGCCAGGACTTGAAGGACTTCCGTTTCTATGGTGAACACAGGGTCACCACACGCACCTTCCGGGAACGACATGGCAATCTTTCCATCCAAGAAATTCTCATCAAGAACCGTTCTCTTATCTCCACTGGAGCCCACCACCATGTCCTTCCATGTTTTTCTTGGCGCTGGATCTCCCACTCGGGGTGGTACGACCCCATCGTTATCAATCACCATTCCCTAGGGTTGCACTTGTTCTCCTGTTGCAGGCATAGACGATGCCATAGGGGTGTCCCCCATGGCCACTATGTTGACGGCAGGCCGCCGGCAGAGAAAAGAATCAAAACGAACGCTTTTTGGGTTGACAGTTTTTCCTCACGCTTAATCTCTCACAATCTCATTCAATTCATAGTTAAGGGACGCCCAATGTGAGCGATTTCCAATCACCCACAACTGGTGTCATCGTCTTCTTCCGCTGCTCCCCTTCCGCCTGCTGTCGACCTTCGGAGTAGCTCGAACCCGCCTCTCCTTCCGTCTGCGTTCGTCCAGCACCAGCCTAACACCTCCCCGACGTCACTCTCGCTCTCGCACTCTCTCACACCCGCAATACCCTCCCCTCGCTCACTGGCTGCACGCCTTCTCCCCCGCTCGCCCGCTCTCTCGTCCTCTCCTCACACTCGCGTTCGCTCGCTCCCGGAGTCAGTGTCATGGAACATAGGGTGTTTATAGGTAAGAACAATGAAATCTAAAGAGAAAAGGTTGTGGGGTGCTCACCGGAGTTTCGTCGACTCGCCGGGCTAGTTCGGAGGCTCGATGGTGGCGTTGGAGGGGGGGCTTCGGGGCTTCTTCCTGGGCGGCTCTGGCCCTCGTGGCTAGGCTGCTACAACTCGGACACGAAGGAGAAGGGATGGGAGCTGCTCGGGCTCTCGGTTGTGGTCTCGAAAAACAGAGGATAAGGGGGCTTTCTCTTGTATGTAAGGATTGTATAACGTGGTGATGTATTTGAAATTGCGAAAATATACTTGATTTGTTTGAGTGTGATTGCAGGTAATCGAGCAAGTAATCCATTTATTAAATGGATAAAGGAAAATTTAGTAATTTTGAATAGCGTTTTTAAACGTAGTTCTAAAAATCTGATTATACCCTTAAGGGATAAGGACCTATATGTTTTAGGATCTTAAAAGTCGACAGTCCTAATGAAAACATGTTATCTGACTTTGCTTGATTAGACTAGATTCGTTCTAGTGTATATCCATACATTGGACATACGCATAAAGTGAGACGATGTTGAGTACTTAGGGTACATCATGGTAAGACAGTTCCAATTAAAATTAGACAATGAGCAAATAGACTTCATGTGAGTTCAATTCTCGAGTGGAACTCCAATCAAAAGAGTTGTAAAACTGAATTTTATGTTTCTAATTAAGGCATTTTCATGCTAAGGAAAATTGTTATTTAGTGTACTATGTTTCACTTAGGGACGTTAGTCCTAGTGGGGGCAAATCTTTAAACTCGCTCGCAAGATTCAGAAGATAACCTTAAATATACATTGTTTGAAAATCGTCAGACGGATGATTATGTCATCATGAATCTGTGTTCTAACAGAGTTGATTGCATGCTACAAATATGTTTTTGCTTCGAAGGTCATGGTAAATGATGATATATGTTAGTTTGTTCTTCATTGATAAACGGTAACATGTTTTTGGTTAGTGGTGATAGACGGGTAGCATACTCATTTCACTAATCTGAATCAAAAGTTAGCAAAAATGAGATTATATCGATTTGTATCGTAGTAATCAAAGTTTAGCTTTCATGAAAATGTCAGGGGCTTTTGAAGTTTCCTTATATAGACCATGTGATGCCGTGAGGCTAGTAAAAAAAAGACCTTAAGAACTTATTGGATTTTCGGTTTCATTGTTAAGATCATAAGTTTGTTGATTTTTGGTTTAATAACAAGAGGTTAATTTGTCATTTTTGTGATAATGGTTGCAAATAAGATTTGTAACTTATGCATAATCTGATCATTGGGAGTAAGCAATTCATTACTGTCTAAATGAAGGAGTTGCAATCTACTTGGTTCAAGTTGATCACTAGGCAACCAGATCAGATGATATATATAAGGATTGCTACTGAACTCCAAAGTTTAGCTAAAGGCAATCGTATAAGAAGATGTCAAGTTCAGATCTTGATATTTTCTAGGGGTGGGCACAAATCCCGCAAATTTCGGGCTCGTCCCGGTCCCGTCCCGGATCCGTCTCGATCCCGGTGGGATTTGGAAAAAAAATAATAAATCTCGTCCCGGTCCCGTCCCGCAAAAATTATGCGGGACGGGACGTGGGACGAGGATTTCGTATCCCGCAAATCTCGTCCCATCCCGCATATTATTATTATTATTATTATTATTATTATTATTATTATTATTATTATTATTATTATTATTATTATTATTATTATTATTATTATTATTATTATTATTATTATTATTATTATTATTGCTATTACTACTACTACTATTATTATTATTATTACTACTGCATTGTGTGTATATATACATACAGTGTATATATATATTTATACTTTGTATACATTGTATTTTGTACATACTGTATATATACATATACTTATATATTTTATCTATACACACTGTATATACACTTACATACACACTTATATACTGTATGTTAGTATATATGCACACTGTGTTTATTTATATTGTGCATATTTTTTATATTGTGTGTAATTATATGTATAATGTGTCTAGTGTGTATATACATAAGAAAAATCGTAAAAATATTATAAATATATATGTTATGCCTTTGAAAACCGCAAAATATATAAGAATTTTAGATTTTTTTTATAATGTTTTTTTATTTGAGGGACAGGGCCCGTCCCGTCCCGGTCCCGTCCCGTCCCGTGAGGGACAAGGCTCGCGCGGGATTGAAAAAAAGTAGAGAATCCCGTTCCGGTCCCATCCCGTCCCGTGAGGGACAAGGCCCGCGCGGGATTGAAAAAAAAGTAGAGAATCCCGTCCTGGTCTCGTCCTATCCTGTCCCGCGCCCACCCTTAATATTTTCTAATCCTCATTGAATTGTTGTAGCTCATGAGAAGTATCACTATGGAAGCATAGTTTTACCACTTTGCAAAGTGATAAAGGGTAGATGAAATTCATACTCTAAAAACGTATTCTACTAGTGAGTAGGAGAATAGGTTCAACGAAACCTGAGAAAAGACAGAATTCTCATAAGATGAATTTTCCTTATCTGAAAATATTGAGACAGGGGTTTGCATAGGACGATCATTGTGGAATTGTCCAAAGAGATTAGATTCTTGTTGCATTAAGCACTTCTCTTAAGGTTTCAAGGGTAATGTGTTACTTCTAACATATCACTACATTTTTGTAGATTATGTTCTATGAATTAAAAGCTTCAAACACAAATTCTAGTGTGTTGTTTGAATTTCATGATTTCCTAGGATCAATATTGATCTAAAGGTTTATGAATGGATGTCGGTATACAAGTTGAGCTTGTTGGTGAATACATATCCATGATTTCTCTCACATTGAGTGATGGAGAACTCATATGAAGTTCAAAATTTTTCTATCTTCAATTCTTTTATTGACTGAATTTACACGAAATGGTCAAATTCGAGCACCGAGCATTGATTTCTGTTGAGTGTGTATTATTCTGATTTGTGGAATGGTTCATTTGTTGGACTATCTGTAGCCAGTTACTTCCTAAAAATGACACACGAGGTGTCATGTTATAGGCTAAAGGCATAAGAGGATCTTTAGGAGATGTATTAATGATTGAAGGTCACTTGGTGAACTTTAAGATAAGGAATAAGCTTAACAAGCTGGTTCTTGTATATTTTAGCTTTGTCTATTTAGTTGCACTAAATCCATTCGGATAAAAGGTATCATGAAGAATGTGTATACTAGGCATGAGGCCAGGTACATGATCACATTCTTAAATCATCTTGGAAATGCGAACTTTTAAGATTGATGGGAGCAATCTGATAAGGAATATGAGTTTTTGTGGCTCAAGAATCCTTAACCATGATTGTATGACAGTTGTTAAGCCAACCGAGGATGAGTTTTATAACCTAATGTTATACCGATCAAGAGAGTTTGGTTGGAACCTTTTCTTTACTTGGTTAGATTGTGATCAATCAGACCGATGTATGGATATAAAAGCTTGTATCCGTTTACATGTTGACCTAGATATAAATGTTTTCTCAATGGGAGGACTTAAGGAAATTCATTTTCTGAAATGTTTCTGCTAAGGTTTTGAGAAAGACACTAGTCTTGTACTCACATCGATGTGAGCATTGAAACATATGCATCTTGATGATAATGATAAGTTATTTTGTACTTCGTGTTCGAAATATAAATCATTGTATTTATTTCATTTTGGAAAGTTTAGCTTTTTAATGTTCTAGATGACACACTAATTGCCAACTATGTTGTGATTCGAGGATGACAACTTTGATACAATTGTCAAGTGAATCTTTTACAAAGAAATGGGATAGTTGTCTATAAGATTATTATGGATAATCTAAGAAATGTCACTCTAATTTGTGGAAATGGGTTAATGGAATCAAAAGAAGCAGATTAAGTGAAGAACACTTGTGAAACTAATGCAATCTAGAATTTTGATGTATGTCGAGATGAGACAAACAAACGCATGTTTATTTTACAACTGATTTGAGTCTTAAGCACTAAACACAGTAAATGATTGCAAAAGCACTCTTATAAATTGTGTATTCTGTTATGGTGGATGATAATTGTGTCCAAGTTGGAACACAAATGTGGATGTTAGTGATCTAAGGGAGGAGACACTAATGTGTGTATCAACATCAATCTATAGGTCTTATCTCCATATAGAAGAGACGTTAATGTCTAGCAAGAAATTGTCTTTCTCGTACTTCCACCACGAAACCTGAGGTTCTTACATCATCAGTAGCTTTCAAGGAGATTATGGAAAAGATTCTCCTGAAAACATAAAATTTGGTTGTGGCCGGTGAAATATAACGAGCAGTTGTCATGACTATAGGTTATGATTGTCCATTTTGGTCAATACCAAAATTTCTAAAGGATGTTGGAGATCGAATGATATTCAGATCAAACCCTGTCTAGTTAGAGAGATGTTCAAGTATGTTGTCCTGATAGGTTTGACTCTTGATGGTTATGCGAGCCACCTCTCTGATTTGAGTTTTTAGCAAGTGGTAGATTTAGGTTTTAACTCATATGTCGTGCCATTGATGTGGTAAAAATTGTTGATGTAAATGTGCAATATGTTACATCTCACTGAACCATAGTTTGTTCTCTCACACAAACAAACATTCCTATAAGTGTGCGACATTGTTGGTGTAAGGTATCTCAATTCTTATGTGAATAGAATGAGATGATAACTGCCTTGACCATCTTTGAATCGCAAGATAAAGTCTATCCGATTGGAGAGACTGAATGGGTAATTTATAGTAAGTCATTCGTATGACTTGTATCTATGCGTTTGTGACCATTGGTTTAAAAAAGCAAGGTGTTTTAAGGTACAATGGTTCTCAAGTCTACGTGACTGTGAGATGATGAACACCTTTAAAGGTTGAGTAGACAATGCTTTAGAGAAGCGCTCCATATAACACACTGTCATACTATTGTGCGCTAGTCGAGCCTAATTGGTGATAGATTGATCCCATCTCTATCACTGTGTGAGCCAAGATATATGTAAATAAGACAACCCTTAGTGAATAACATATTGGGTTACTAATTGTGGTGGTGATGCACTACTTTGGTATATTCTGATAGTCATGAATATTGCAATCTAAGTGGGACATTTCTGGGAAAGTGGTCATTATTTACATGAAAGTAACGCCAATGCAAAAGGAAGACATTATGAGTAATCGTTGACGGAAATGACATTTGTTGGATCCGATAGTTACGTACTTTTTTGAATCGCCATTACAGTTGAACTATACTGGGAGGGATCCATTTTTGTGTATCAACTAGTCCAATGAAAGATAATCCTATGAATGCACCAATACTTTTGAGCTAACGTTATGATCTAGTCCCTATCGGGATTTTTATGCAGGTAGTATTGCCGGGTCGCACAGCCTATACACGACAAGTATGAGAATGAGCTTAGGAGGAACATGATCTTTTATGTGAGTGGGAGATGTTAGAACTATTTTATATAATTTGGACACAATTAAATATACGCACAAAAGATAAAAGTCTAATTTACGTAATTAGGAAATTAATTCTTATATGTTAAGAGTAATTAATGCATATTATGATAGAAAATATATATTCGTTATATATTTATATAATATAGTACTCCCTTCGTTCGACAAAACATGTCATTTACTATTCGCGCACGCTTTTTTAGAATGATAAAAACTATATAAAATATTTATTTTTTTATAATATTTTTAATAAGTTTGTACTTATTATTAATAATACGAAATTGTTAAAAAAATTATTAAAAAACTAGATATTTTATATAGTTTTATCCCCTAAAAAAGCGTGTGTGAATAGTAAAGGGACATGTTTTGCCGAACGGAGGGAGTAAGAGATAAGTTATCTTATTCATATAAGATAGAAGAAGAGACGCTTCTCCGAAGAGAGTGAGACACATCTCAAACCCTAGATAGTCTGTTTGATAGACGTTCTTCTGAATCAGATGGAAAACCGACTAGAATTCTCCTCCGTGGAGAGAGTCTCCTTCCTCTCCAACACTCTCTCATGGTGTGTAGGCCGTGAATTGTAGGTTCTCCCAAGTTCCCGAATCTTTAACGAGATTTAAGGCTATGAAAATCTACTCGTTGCTCGAATTCAAAGGCAATACGATCTTAATTTCGCTTCCGTTATTTGAGGTAATTCGTTTATCCTTCAATTTCTAACATAGTAATGGTATTTATAGGTGAAGATAGAATTTCATATATGAGGTAAATGAATGTCGTGCCATACTAACAGTATTTGACTTCCATCCACGCGCTTTCTCTTTCATTCTTTTAGTGGAAGCGGTGTTTGGGTTGACAACCAGATGCGAAGTTGACGAGATGGGACTGTGGGAGAGACGATGTTTATGTGCTAGAGTTAGGGACTTCGTGCTACTCGCACCCCATGCTAGAGTTTAGGGAGTTAGATGGTGCATCATGTCGGCAAGTTTGGCTTATCAGTTATGTGCTTAAACCGGCTCTAGATCAGTAATCTGCATAACCAATTTACATTAGAATAACAATCCAATGATTATGAAATTAGTATTGTACGTTGCGAATGTGAGTGAAACTATATTCATCATTATTATTCTCTACAAACCAACCATTGCTACTCTTGTTACTTATTGTTTCATACTTTTGCATTATTAATTACTTTGTAGCACATTTAGAAAATTACACGCACTCTCTGTGGGATGGACATTATACTCACCACTAATACTAGTTGTTTGAATTTGAAATATTTGCATTTAGGGATTGAACCACGACATTTACCGTCCACCAATGGATATGATATTATTTATATTCACATAGCATAAAATGATAACATCACATTTATGTTCACACATTATAATATGTACTTATTCATATCCATATCACGCAAATATATCTCAATACTCATTCGTTTCATCGTTTCTGTATTTTTCGTTTCACTCTAACTCTTGTCTGCTTGAGTATATATAATCAAATTAAATATAATATCAAATAATTAATTAATACATAAAAATTTCATCATCCGATTCCTAATTAGACATATACATTTAATTGGACAGAGCAAAATATACGTTTCTAATATACTAATCCCATGTTGTCACATGGTTTTTGTCCCTCTTAGAAGTTTTATAATTATCTTTAAATCTAATCTCAATGTATTCAAATATTTTAAATTAGTCTCTCGTTAGACAACTTTCATAAAATTATATGCATATTTCCTGCATCGATCCATCCTCTTTCATAGGGCTCCCCTTTTATATATATATTAAACCAAATGATCAATGAGTAAGATGCACAAAACCTAACCATATACATCCATGGCTGCTTATATTCTCTCCCCTCCAGCCACCGCCACCACCGCCCTCTCCTCCACCCCTTCAAACCCCTTCTCCTTCCCAAGATCATCCCAACTTTCGGTTCTCCGAAATCGAACTCAATTAAAAATAACCTGCAAAGTTGCAAGAAACAACAATGAAGACGAGTCCTCACCAAACAAGCTTGATAGGAGAAACCTCCTCCTAGGGCTAGGGGGCTTCTATGGGGCAGCGGCGACCGCGTTCAGCGACCCGCTGGCCCGTGCTGCCCCCATCACAGCTCCGGACTTGACCAAGTGCGGGAAGGCCAACCTTCCCTCGAACGCCAAGGGGCTGAACTGCTGCCCGCCACCTACTACGAAGATAGCGGACTTCAAGATGCCGCAGTCGAACACCCTTAGGGTGCGTCCGACGGCCCATTTGGTGGATGCCAACTACATGGAGAAGTACAACAAGGCGGTGTCGCTGATGAAGGCTCTTCCGGACAGCGATCCACGTAGCTTCACGCAGCAGGCGAACGTGCATTGCGCCTACTGCGACGGCGCCCATGATCAAGTTGGCTTCCCTAACCTGGATCTCCAAGTTCACAACTCTTGGCTCTTCTTTCCCTTCCACAGGTACGGTGCGTGTTTTCTTGAAAAACTACGTTGGCATGGTTACATTGATTCATTAATTAGTCGATGGGGATCTAGGGCTTCATATTCGACGTATTCCTTAAAGGAGCCGATCGATCTGCATATATTATGTGTCGAGTACGTGATCGATTGATTTAGTCAATGATCTATACTATATGATATCTTTGTTTGGTTTTCGAAGAGTGATTGACTTCAATGATGCCTTTGAATGTATTAATTAACCGATCGATTGCTGGACGTGCCTCATAGCAATCCATTTTGTTTAGTTTATTTGGATTAATTAATTTATTCTACAAGGCCAATCTTGCTCTCGAGTTTGTAAAACAGTCTAGCTAGCATATGATCGGATATCTTTTTTTATTATTAAATATTTTAATTCCTCAGATCTAATACTCTTATTATTTCATTCATCAATTAATTACTGTAAGGTACTGTAGTTTTGTTTAATTCAAATTGTTTTTTTTTTAAATTGGCCAATGATCTCAATTGCATAAATATTGATTTTCTAACATTTTTTTTTTAGATCACAAGTTAAGTTTTTCAATTTTGTAATATTTTACTAAGTTCATTTATTTAACCATTGTTTCTTGAGTTTACACCTTTCATTTTTTATTTTCCATTTAAGAATGTTGTAATTTAAAGGCTTATGTTAGACAAGCCGATATAATATATAGTTTTAATTTGGCACCATCAGCTAGCTTTTTGTAACTTTTGATTTTAATATTATATAGTGTTAATTGAAATAAATATAAAATTTTTCCTTAATTAACTTAATAACTATTCACTTAAGTTTTTCAGAACTTTTGGTTTTATATTTACATGTATCCATCAATTATCTTAATAGCTAGATTTATCAAACATCATACATATTTATTAACATATATTTAACATGAATAATCTAATAGCTTTAGTTGACCAATTAGTCTTAACTACCCCATCAATTTTAACAAAGATACCACTACTCATCTTTAACTTTTTTTTTCCCTCTTGTAAGATATGGTAAGATATATATGAATTTCTATTTATAGTTACATCGATGATATCTATATTATAACTAAATTTTGATGTATTTTTATTTCAATGTAATTAAATTAGGTACTACTTGTACTTCCACGAGAAGATATTAGGGAAGCTAATCGACGACCCAACATTTGCACTGCCCTACTGGAACTGGGACGCCCCGGGCGGGATGCAGCTCCCCGCCATGTTCGCCGACCCAAACTCGGCCATCTACGACCCCCGCCGGGACGCTGCCCACCAGCCCCCGACGGTCCTCGACCTGAACTACGGTGGAGAGGATGAGAACGACGTATCTAATGAGGACCGCATCGCGGCCAACCTCAGCGTCATGTACCGCCAGATGATTTCGAACGCCAAGAGCCCGAAACTATTCCTCGGGTACCCATACCGGGCCGGGGATGAACCGGACCCGGGGGCCGGCTCAATCGAGAATCTCCCTCACGGTCCGGTTCATGCGTGGTCGGGTGACCGGAGTCAGCCAAACTTGGAGGATATGGGCAACTTCTACTCGGCTGCACGTGACCCCATCTTCTTTTCTCACCATGCTAATGTTGACCGGATGTGGTACCTCTGGAAAAACCTAGGTAATTTCTTTCAATATCGACTAAATATTCACCTTAAAATTTAAGGTAAAATTGGATATATACTCCTAAAACTTGATTAATGATATATTTACTCATAAAAACTTGAAAATTTTTTATATATCCATGCCAGTAATATATTTATTTAGTCTAATATTATTGAATGAAAATGTGATTATAATTTAATTATATATATACTAAACTTAATTAATTTTTAAATAATTATAAAAATTTCACTTTACAATTATTAGATAGAAAACATAATTAAATTATATATATAATTTAAATTTCAACATAATTATAATGATGTTTTTTATCCAATGATATTATTTTGAATATCAAGTTTCATGTGTAAATTTAAAATAATTAAATTATTAAAATGACCATAAATCGTAGTAAAGGAGAGAAATATGTACATATTTTATTTTTGTAAAATCATATCATATTAAACACTTACTTGATTTGAGAGGATTTAAGATCAATTAATCACTTTTACAATTATTTAAAATTTAATTAAGATTTATATTTAAATTTAAATTTTTTTATATTCAACATTATAAATTAAATATATAATGTTTATCCCATAAATATAAATATTTTGATGGATATGTAAGAATTTTGAGGTTTTAATTAATACATACCAAATTAATTAAGTTTTTTCCGATCTTTGTATCTTATATAGACCTGTCAAACGGGTCATTCGGGTCGGGTCACTTCGAGTCCCGGGTAATACGGGTTTCGGGTATTTTCGGGTCCCGGGTAATACGGGTTTGACCGGGTTCATAAGTTCCGGTGCTTGTAATTATATACTATATTTGATCTAAAATTTTGATTTTTATTATTTCTTGTAATTTTTAATAAAATGTAATAATATATAAAATATCAAATTTTCATATAATTTTTTAAAAATAATTTCATACAATTAGTAATAAGCATAGAATTGTTTTAATGTTTTAATATTTTTTAGAATTTTTATCTTCTTAAAAAAGTTAGTTGAAAAATAAAAAATCAAATACTATCGATCGGACGGAGTATTACACAATACAAATAAATATAAAAGTTGATTTGAAAATGAAATATCAAGTGATTGTATTTATAAAATGTAATAAATTAGAATCTCCATAAAAAAATTTAATCATATATAATTATAAATCAATCGGGTCAATCGGGTCACCGGGTCAAATGGGTAAATCGGGTCACCGGGTCGAAACCCAAATTACCCAGAAAATTTTCGGGTTTTCGGGTTCGGGTCGGAAAAAATTTCCGGGTCGAAATTCCCGGGTTCGGGTCAAAATTTTTTCGGGCGTTCGGATCGGGTCGACCGGGTCGGGTTGTGTTTTGACAAGTCTAATCTTATACCATTGAGACTTAGATAAGAATTAAAAACCTTCATTAGAAAAGATTTCCTACCAAATATAATATCCACCCAGAAAAATAAATTTTAGAAAAACTAAAATAATTTAAATTGAGAAAATCTTTTTTAATAAAAAAAATTACGGAGTATTATTCTATATGGATTACTTACAATATACTCGATATAGAATACTCGTATTTGAATTTAGGCTAGGCGCGTCAAACTAGACTACGTACCTAAACAATCAGTAATTCAGTGCGTTCTAACCTATGGAACCACTTCATCATTTCAAACCTCCGTAACTAATCTACATCATTTCAAACCTTGTTATTGCATTTGGTTCCCTTCTCGAGGATGGTGGTGACCTTTTTAAATTTATTTTATACGGAGTATATTGTCTTAAATAATTTTTTTTTTTGTCAAATTTTGTTAACGGGATAGCCTAAGCATGTTCATGGCGGTGATACAACTTTGGTTAATATCATCTGAATTCTCGTTTTTTAATTTTTTAAAAAATGTATAATTGAGCTCACTTATTAGTTATTACTGCTTAATATTTTTTTATAATCTTAAAAAGTAGATTTGTTTTATTTATTGAATGGAGAAATATATGTTATAACTAAATACGAAAATATTTTATCTTTAAATAAAATAATAAATAAATTGAGAATTATCAATAAAATTTTTTGTAAGAGAGTTATTGCACAAATTGTATATCAAAAGGAATTCAATTTTTTTCGGGCGCGCCTAACTAATTTCATAATGATATTTAGAAATATATCAAATTTTATTCTTCCTTATTTCCACCTTCATAAATTATAATTGTCTTTTTTTTAAATTAAGCTAATTCTTTAGAGAACATGACCACATTTTATTCATCATCTTTAGTATATTACTCCTTCCGGTTAGCAAAACTTGTCATTTTTAAGGTGTTATTTTTGTTCAAAAAAATTTGTCATTATAAGTATTTTGCCCTTTACTTTACAAAAATGTCTTTGATATGATTGATGGTTTGTTACTTGTAGTTTTCGATAAAGTAAAAAAGGAGGGTAATAATTGAGGGTAAATTGGTACATTTGTTAATTTCCTTAAAACTTGTAAAAGAATCTAAAATGACAAGTTTTGCCGAACGGAGTGAGTATTAAATATTTGATAATTAATAATTGGCTTTATTTTCAACGAAAAGCCAACGTATCTTTGTATTTAATTTATTCGTTATAAAACAAAACAAATAAGCCCAATGAGTAAGAACTAAAAATAAATGGGACTCTTTTTAATGTTGCTAATGAAGGAATAAATCAAATTTATTAATAATGTTTAATGAGAGTAGGTAAGAAAAACAGAGCAGACCACACAGACCCAGACTGGCTAGACGCACAATTCCTGTTCTACGACGAGAACGCCAACGCTGTGCGCGTCAAGGTACGCGACTGCCTCGACACCCGAAAACTCGGCTACACCTACCAAGACGTGGAGCTGCCCTGGCTCAACTCCCGCCCCGCCGCCACCTCCAGGGTCCGCAGCCTCTTCTCCTCCACCAAGCAAGCCAAGGCGGCCCCAAGCGTCCCGGTGGTGCGCTTCCCGAAGCCGCTGACCTCCACAATCGTGACGGACGTGGGGAGGCCTAAGAAGTCGAGGAGCAAGGAGGAGAAGGACAAGGAAGAGGAGGTGCTGGTGGTCGGGGTGGACCTGGCCCGGGACGCCTTCGTCAAGTTTGACGTGCTGGTCAACGACGAGGACGACGACCCCGCCAGCGGGAAGCCCGTCAAGGCGCAGTTCGCGGGGAGCTTCGTAAACATTCCGCACAAGCACAAGCACAAGCACGGCGGCGAGATGAAGAAGATGACCACCAAGCTTAGGTTGGGGCTGACGGACCTTCTGGAGACGTTGGACGTCGAGGGTGACGATAGCGTTGTCGTCACCCTCGTGCCTAAGCAAGGCAAGGATGCCGTCGTCATCACTGACGTCAAGATCGTGCTTTCTTCTATTTATTGATTTCGATCCATGTCTCGATCGGAGCGGCCGGAGGAACGCTGAGCTTTGTGGAATGGTTTCTTACGTACGTACAACGTACTGTAATTTGCAAGATTTGAGTTGACTGCCCAAGTTTTATTTTTCTTTTCCGTTCTCTTTTTCTTCGTCGATCAGTGATTAAACAAGTGAATTACTCCGTATTGTTTACTACGAACGTAGTACTACTTGGATTATTATTATAAAGAAAATTATGGCGGTATTTCGTGTAATCTATGTATCTGATGTTAGAGAAACCGTGGATCAAAATTGTATTACTCCGTATTAACTATATATTGTTTGTCCGGGCTCATATAAGGAAATATATTAACACAAAAAAATAAAATATTATAAAATTACATCACTTACCTATTAAAAAAATCTGCTAAAAATATTTAAAAAAATAATATAAAATTACATTACTTCTATGGCTGGAGCCAAAGAAGTTTGCCCATAGATGGTTTTGAGGTAGAATAGGCTATGTTTTTTTTCCTTTTAAGGAAGAAAATAAAGTTGGGTTGCTTCACAAGTTTTTTTAAAAAAAATGGTCAAACAAATGGAAAAAATTGTAAATTAGCCAACAGTTAAAAGTATTTTGGACTCTAACCAAAACGGAGTTAAGTCGCTGTTACAAACAGCAAGCAGCGACTTTAGCCCAAATTTTTTAAAAAAATAATAAAATAATAAAACCGTTGTTCAAAACAACGAATTAGGGTATTTTTTAATTTTTAAATGTAATATTAATTAAAAGACTTATAAATTTTTTAAAAAATACAAATACCACAATTTTAAAACAGTGACTGTGGTTTCATGCCCCCACATTTCATACATACTATTACTGACACACCCCCTTCCTTTTTCTTTCACTTGCCCTCCCCTATGAGCTCGTACGCCCCAGTGTGGATCCTCTACAACAACACCTACATCACTGTCTACTCCACCTATTTATTTTAACATTTATTTAATTTTAAAAAAATTTAAAACATTATATTTATATTCCTAACATCTACTTTTATATATTTATAAAATTTTATTTTGAAAAATCATGTTTTTGTTATAATATTATATATCTTGTATTATTATATTGGGATGGATAAACACTAGAAACCCTAGTTCCCTTGTATACTCCTATATAATGGGTCATTTGGAACCCTAATGAAGACATCAATTCCTCCTCTCTTCTCTCTACATCTCTTCTCTTATCTTCGGTTTATCACACATTATCAGCACGATAGTTTCTAAAAGCTAAAACCCTATTTTTTTTCGTCTCCGATCCCCCATTTTGTGTTCATCGTCCTCCACCAACTGATCAACCTCTCTAATTCATCTTCTCCGCTGCCGCCATGCCGCCAAAGTTCAATCCCTCGCAGTTCGTCGACGTGTTCGTCCAAGTCATCGGTGGTGAGGTCGGAGTGGCGAGTTCCCTCGCTCCCAAGATCGGGCCGCTCGGTCTTCCGGAAAATTGATCCGGTTTTTGAAGCACGAATCTCTTATACATAGACAAGAGATAAATTGGCTTGTATCTTCCCGATTCAAAATCTCACCCAAAGATGAGTTTCCTTGAAGTTTTCAATCTATTATGCTTTTTTCCGTTGATTAATTAGTTGAGTTTGGTGATTAATTAGTTGAGTTTCTCCTTTGCAACCGTAGCCCCGTACACCACCGAGCACTCCAATAATTCGAAGATGGCCATTCCCGAACACCACCCATGGTTCGATAGCCGCGACGGTGATGGCGGTAGTCGTCGAGGGGAGGAGTTGGGAAGATCGACGGAGGTGGAAAGCGACGAGTCCCTGTTGGGATGATGTCCGGTGCCGCTCCTGAAAATTAAACGAAGAAGAAGATGTACCGTATTGCAGGTTTTTATTAATTATGAAAATGACCCGGAGTCTATTAAAAATCGCAGATTAGCCCGTATATTTTATTTAACTACATAAAACGATCTAAAACTTTCAGGGCTGCATATTTTGCCCCTGTGAAGTACAAACACATCCCTGAAGATGATGTGTAACATAAGATATATCAACCCCCGAAGTGGTTGAATTAATCGAACAAATTTCAACCCCCGAAGTGGTTGAATCAATTGAATGAAAATCATCCCCGAAGTGATGAAACGATAAATCTCATCCCCGCAGAGATGATCGAGCCGATAAATTTCATACCTGTAGTGATGAAATTATATTTTTATTATTTATGTTTATTTATTTTATATGTATGTTATTTAATTTAATTTATTTAAATTATATTTGTTTAATCTTCATCTCCCGAAGTAGATGAATAAACCATCTCCTGAAGTAGATGTGAATGATTGAAAATCATCCCCGCTGAGATGATTTAGCCGATAAATTTCATCCCGTAATGATGAAATTATTTTTATTATTTATGTTTTTTAATTTATATGTATGTTATTTAATTTAATTTATTTAAATTATATTTGTTAATATTCATCTCCCGAAGTAGATGAACGAACCATCACATCTCCCGAAGTAGATGAACCAATAAATGGTTTAATATCATCCCCGTAGCGATGAACGATAAATCAATCTCATCCCCGAAGTGATGAACAATCGATAAAACCTTATCTCCCAAAGCAGATTAACATCTCATCTCCCGAAGTAGATGAACGGACCATCTTATGAAGTAGATGTGAACGATTGAAAATCATCCCCGTAGTGATGAACTTATTTATTTATTTATTTCAGTTTTATTATTTATTTCAATTTGTATTTTTTTTGTCTCCAGAAGTAGACAAACATTATCTCTCGAAGTAGATATAAATTGTTAAATTTGCATATCATCCCAAAAGTGATAGTTTATCTCCTGAAGTAGATAAAGTAAACACAACTTATATATTACATCTCTTGAAGAAGATGAAATTCTTATTTATCTCCTGAAGAAGATATAAAATTTAAATTCTTATTTATCTCCTGAATAAGATAAAATATTTTAGGTTGTATATCATGATGAAATTCATCTCCTGTAGTAGATGGTTTCGATCTTTAACAGTCTCCGGAAGTAGACGAAATGTATTTGTAGGGATGTTTAATTGTTTGTCACCAGAAGTTGACAATATGCTAATTTTATTTCATTTATTAATGTTTTTATAGTTTTATTACATGTATCAACTATTTATTTATTTATTTATGATCATCTCTCGAAATAAATAAACTCATCCCCTGAAGAGGATGAACACATTATGCTCATAAATCGTTCCTGCAGTGACGATAATAATCTCCTGAAGAGATATATGAAAAGAAAATTCATAAAATGTCTCTCTCATCAATACATATTTGCCCCTGAAGTGACAATATTAATTATTTGAACTAAATTGATAATAAGTTTGTATAATCTTCGAAAGATGAATTAAAATCATACCCTGAAGTGTATGAGTTTTATTTTAAAGTTGCACAAATAATCCATGAAGTAGTGTGTATGTAACACCCCTTCTTAGAACACTGAAGGGATGTCACAGCGCCAGCAATTGCTCAGACTTTAATGTCCTCGTAACCGCCTTAGGCTTATAGGGACATGCAACCATGCTCCCATAAACAAGATGATAATAAATAAACAGTAAATAAGCGGAAGATTTAAATATAAAATATTGCAAATTAAATAAAGTTACCCAAAACAAAGGGGTCCAAATATAATTATCAAATTAATGAAATAGTAGCAGCGGAATGAAAACAATCCCATAAATTCTAGAAGTTTGTACCTTAACTCAAAAACACGATAAAATGAAAACAATGAAATCCTTTATTCTTCAGCGCCTCAAGACCGTTTACCTAAACCTGCGGATTGACGGCTGAGGTGTAGTATGCAGACCAGGGACCCCAACCGTCCAAAGGAGAAAAATAGGACGGTTAGTCTTTTTACGACTAGCAAGCAGCAGAAAGTAAAATGTTCAAGACTCCGTCTACCACCCATTTACCATAAAAGGGTATTGGTGATTGTAGACTAAAATATGAATTAGGAGTAAATATTTATGTGGAACCTGACTCGTTTGATTAAAATAAAATAAAATAACAGGATGATCCAACAGGACCGAGTGTTTGAATGGGATGCGGATCCGGAGATCCTAAGGAATCATATTCTGAGTACGGAAAGAATATGATATGACGTCACTGAAAGTGGGTCACCTATTAGTAAGTAATATACAACACAATAATAGTAATAAAACAATTATGCACAACGTTATTGTTTACTTAGGACAAATGATACCGGCCTCGGCCGCATACACTGGGCGGATGACCTACTACCCTTAGGTAGATGTACCCGTTCGAGAGATTTGCAATTTCGAAGGGGCATCTCATGAGACGTTTATAGAGCAAGGTATAACCGAACCTTGACCTGACTTTACCCTTTTTCCATTATTAAGACACACATCATAATAACAACAACAATAATAATAATACAAACGATATAAGTACCAATCCACAATTACATCCTAGGTGACCACAAAAGGCATAATGTACACTTAGATCTACAAAGTGCACGGAATAATATAACTGACAAGCATGGATATTCAAAACTAATAATATACCATACTTAACTAGCATGAAGGAAACAAAATGAACAAATCATGGTTTTTAGGAAGTTCGGGCATTTAATATAATTTTCCCAAATTATGGGATCGAACTATAATTACCCGAGTTATCATGCTATGTGAGATTTCAAATTTGATAAATAGCAACAAACTGATCTAACTTGCATATTTATCACAAACTCATAACATGGAATTGATAAAGGACATAAAAAGGCAATAATTGCGGAAAAGGCACGAAATTTGTAGAAATGCACTGATTGAACCAAACTACTTGCCTTAGTCTGACGAAATGCTTAATCGTGATTGAGGAGAATAATTTGACATCGGACCTGAGATTTTACAAAATTTAAAAAGGGTATCAGTAACTTTTTTAGAAATTACGGAAACGGCCTCGTAACTTTCAAAAAGTGAAACTTACCCTTGATTTCTTCCAAAAGAAACCCAAATCTGTACCCAAGCAATCTCAGGAGCCAAGAAGGGATGCGAACTGAGTCAATACAGCAGATTGATTAGTATGGGGCCAAAAACCCAATCGAATAATGATAATTCGCGAGAAACGGAGCGAGTCTCACCCAAACAAGACTCGAAAACGTCCAAATTCCGAGTCTAAGATTCTTTGGTGTGGTAGGAATCTGAAAGGAAAGGATTTTCATGAGTTATCAGCCCTTGAATCGAATGAATAAAGAAAACGTTCATAAAAATCACGTTTTTCTGCATAGCAGAAAAACTGCTCACCAGTCAATTTCGGGGCTATGGTACGAGCACCCCTGAGCAGATTTGAGGAAACGAAAAGATGTGTTTGACAGCGGGTATTGCAAGGTTTACGGTGGATTTGGATTTGAGGGCTTTGAATCACTGTGGTAGTGGTGGAAATGCTTCGAAATTGGCCTCTCGATCACTGTTCTGCAGAAACTTCCGACGCCGTTTCCGACGTCTTTCCGGTGAGCTGCTGCGTCGGGGCTTGCACGGTGGCTTCTTGGGTGTTGGAGGAGACCTGTGGTGGTGGTCGTCGGCCTTGGGATCGTCGGAATCGTGGTCGAGGGTGAACGGAGATAGTTGTCGTTTGTGATTTTCGGCTGATGTTTATGGGGTTGCAGAGGATGATGGAGAGGAAGTTATGGCGTGTGTTTGATATGGATGGGAAGCTCGTAATGCCCTCTAAGATTTAACCTAATCAAATCCCCTAAAGATATGGATTTTAGGTTGGAAAGATTTAGCCCAATATCACTAGTTATCCTTTAGTTAGAGATAGGATTTGAAAATAAAAATCTAATTCTCTCTCTCCTCCCGTGTGCTTTGCTGCGCTGCTGGGCTCGTCTCGGGATGTCGAGTTGCTGTTGTGAGGCCGGCCCACTTGACACACACATATATATACTTAATACATATTTATATATACCCGTATATATGTATATTATACCTATAAATATACTTAGCAAATATATTTATACCTAAATATATAACTAGTTACCCACTAATTTACCCATAAATAATATCTAAATATTATTTGTCCAAATTTTATTTATTTAAAGAAATTATTTTTATTTTACTTCGAATAATATAATTATTCTAAAACTTTTCATCATATATTTTATGCGTATTAATACAAGTTATTTCCAACTTATTTTCACCTAATGTAATATAAAGAGAGTTTCATTAAAACTGAAATACCCAAAAATACTTTGGGGTATTTCAGTGTATGATCTAAAAGATAGATATAACCCCTGAAGTGGATGTATACAAGTTGTCTTCTCCCTGAAGTGAGTAATAATCAATCATACTATTTCTTGAAGAATATGGTTAAAGTTTATGGACAACTTACTATATTTTGGAATGCAACTTATTATCTTTTGGAGTACATGAGTAATACATAATAGAGACTAATTGTCACTCGAAGTTGACAAATGAATCATCTTATGAATAAAATCATTTCTTGAAGAAAATGATAAATTGAAAAGTTTCTCCATTACTCCACCTGAAGTGGACAAATACAAAATTCTTTTATTGATTTATTTGTTTTTTTTATTCATTGCTTTATATTGAATACAATTATTATGATTTTTCTTATTGTAATTCAAAGCTCAAAGTGTTTCCCAAAGAAACAACTTATTATGAGTGTCTAATACGAAGTTTTGTTTGGCAAATGAACAATTTGGTAGAAAGGTTTATCATAATCCAGTAGATTATGACGATTATTAGCACATATATAAGAGCCTGAAGACTCTAAACATATAATGGTTAAATAATCAAATAAATTGTGAGAATAATCATCATTTTCATAAGAGCCTGAAGACTCTGTTGATGGATTTTTATTAACTCCCGAAGAGTAAATAATTTTATGAACTCCAGAAGAGTAAAATATTTTACAAACTCCAGAAGAGTATATAATCCTAATTTTATCATTTGTACTCTTGAAGAAGTACATGGAATGTGGGTTTTTATCAAGTTCAGAACGATTATCATTCGGTTGGTACAACCAATATAAATAACCACAAAATATGATTTGGTTTATAAGGCCACTTCCTGACAATCCTCTAAGCATAGCCTGAAGCATGCCCCTCCTGTAGAGGGTGTAAAAGAGGTAATGGTTAAGCGCGCAACCAGTGTTATTGTTGTGGCTTATAACTAGGTCATCTTTGTACGGTTAGTTTCTAATGTCTTGAAGAACATTATGAATAAAGTTAAATATACATAGTTGGTCATTAGTTTCATACCTGAAGTATGTCACCAACGAAAGTTCTAAAAATACCCACTTAATGGCATCTAAATAAAATGAATGGATCACCATATAATTTCAATGTGTTAACTATAAGTCTGTGTAGTGTCTCACACTTTAGAAACCTGAAGTTTTCGCAACCAATCATGAATGAAAAAAAAATCAAGATGAATACCATATAGCTCCAGGAGAGCATTGATCTTGTTACCTGAAGTAACAATGACACATATGTATGAACTGACATGGTATTGAACACCAATATCTCATATGACTAGCCAGAAGCAAGTCTTACAGAAATGAGAATGTATATATATGGTTTATTTGACACTCATCTATTTCATTGAAACTCATCACTAACCAGAAGTTAGTTAATGATAAAATATTTTTTCTTTGTGGCATCCGGTCACTCATGTGAATCGATGACGTGCAGGATCATTGAAATTCACATAGACACCCACTAAAAAGGACCAGAAGATCCTAGGGCCTGAAGATCCTTTATAAGGGTGACCGAACATATATGGTCTATCATCTTGGCAAATCAACAACAAGACCGTATTCTAAATTCAAAGTAATTCCAAAGTCTCTAATGTCTCTTGAATGGATTCAACGAGACAACTACGGAACACCATCATATAGACCAGTGTAATTCCAAGATTATAGATGCCTCAACACTTTGGTCATATGAAACATAAGGTAGAGAATGTTATAAAAAAACATTGTTGAGCCTAAGGTAGCTCACGACGACCCAGAAGAGTCATTAGTCAAATGGGCCCATGCAAGCTAGTTTGCATTTCGCATTTGACACAATAACATCTCTCTAATTATCTCCAGAAGAGAGCATGTCATTCAAAAGGTTTTGAATAAGCAGCATATGTTCCGAGACGTACCTCCTCCAAATGAATTACAATGAGACCACAAAGAAGTTGGATGATACATGGGGTTTGAGTCCCTATTGATATCAAATACCTAGAGCTTTATAATGGTGATCAAATGCTCGGTATTTAAGGGGAGAGGAAATGAGACAATTAAGAAAGAGATTGCACGGAAGCAACTTCTCTATCATTTCATATCCGCGGATAACTACAAGTGAACCAGAAGTTCGATAAATGAAATGATTATAAGGTTTAGCAAATATGCGATTGCAAGCATTTACTAAAGGCCAAGAAAGTGACAAAGTCACAGATAATAGCTCATTTGGAAGTTCCAGAAGTAACTCCAACTCAATGAATATCAAGTGATCCTCAAGTACACCAGAAGTGTTGGAGATCACTAGGCTTTTTGTATATGATTCCCCAGAAGTGGAAAGAGCCTATGAGAATATGATGATCATCAAACAAATGGATGTCGACATCGAAATGATAGTAAAGAGCTAGAAAAAGGAAATTCATGCAAGAATGAGTTCTTTAAGCATGATGGCATTGGACCTGTAGTTCCAACACCAGAAAGTGTAACATCATTTGGTTTTAAGTGGGTATTCGTATAAAATAAAATATAAAGCCAAGTTGATTGCACAAGAACCTATCAAAGGTTATATGGAGAATGTATTCACCAGAAGTGAATATAATTTTGGATCTAAATGTAAATGACAGACGTGTTACTTGCATACACGTATAAATGAAAAAGATCGACTGAAAATGCCTGAAGCATTAATGTCAAAGCCCCTTCACATACAATTGATTAAAGATCCTTATAAGAGTACCAGAAGTACCTGTAATTGTGAAAATGGTGACATTGCATTAGGTCCCGAAGTACCATACAATGTTGCACTCTTTTCCTTGATCTTGGTTTTTATCCCATTGGGTTTTCCAAGTTAAGGTTTTTAACGAGGCAACTTAGGCACCATTTAATACACCAGATCCCCCATGATCAAATGACATACTAGGTCCAGAAGTACCTTATGTTTGTGTATTGAAAGCAGCTCAACGTCAGCAAATGAAAGTCAAGCATTCGAAGTCAATTGTAATGTATGAAGACATCTCAACTTATACACGTCAAAGACAATGTTGAGACTCATCCATGTAGCTCATACAATCAACACCATCAAGAAGTTCAAAGAGCTTACCCGAATGAGAAGACTGCAAAAACGGCGTTGAATTCAGGGGGAGTATATACGCACTGCACTCTTTTTCCCTTCGATCAGGTTTTGTCCCACTGGGTTTTCCTGACAAGGTTTTTAACGAGGTTGTATCACCAAAGCGTATCACGTGTTATTTGTATTTTTCCTTGTTCCTAGTTTTGGTCCCATTGGGTTTTCTAGGCGAGGTTTTTAATATGACAATTTTTGTAATACTTAGGGATGTTTATCCAAGGGGGAGTGTTATAATATTATATATATTGTATTATTATATTGGGATGGATAAACACTAGAAACCCTAGTTCCCTTGTATACTCCTATATAATGGGTCCTTTGGAACCCTAATGAAGACATCAATTCCTCCTCTCTTCTCTTATCTTCGGTTTATCACAGTTTTGAAATTTTTAATAATTATATTTTGTAAAATATTGCCTTTTTAGTTTTAAAAATTTTAAAACATGATTTTTTTTAAAATATAATTTTATAAATATATATAAAAAAATGTTAGGAATATAAATATAATTTTTTAAATTTTTTTAAAATTAAATAAATGTTAAAATAAATAAGTGGAGTAGGGAGTAGAGTAGGAAATGTGTTGTAGAGGATCTTGTTTGTGTACGCCCTACTCTCCTCTCACACATTCTCTTTCCATTTTTTTAATGTTAAAGCAAAGTCGCTTTTTAAACAACGACTTTGCTATATGTATATATTTTTTAAAATTTTATCTTATTCAATTAAATAAATATTTATAAATTTAAAAAAATAAAAAAAACTATAAGTCGCTGTTATAAACAGCGACTTTATTAATATTTTATTAATTTTTTTAAATTTGGGCTACAGTCGTTGTTTAGAACATCGACTTAGCCCTATTTTGGCTAAAGTCCAAAATACTTTCAACTTTTGGCTAATTCGTAAATTTTTTCCCTTTTTTGATCATTTAAAAAAAATCTATATATACTAGGTGGAGTGTGCTTCACAGGCGGTATTTGTATAAAGCAGGATCTTGGCACAATAGGATTAGAAGTCGAGAGGAATCAATACAATGTAAATATTATTGTTACCACAATCATTGAAAAACTTTGGACCCCTATCCCAATCTAAACACAAGACAAGCCTGAGTTCAACGGAGGCCTAAGACCATTCATGTGAACCAACTTCTAGCATGCTTCTTCGTGAGCCTCATCCTTGGTTTCTAACTAGTTGTAGTTGGCTATGTCCAAATAGAACGTTCTCATCATAATCATGGCACTATGAAAGATAGGAAGAGGACAGTCATCAAGGAGATGATAATGATATGAAATCTAGAGATTCAACACTAGATTTCACTGTAACAGCAACCACCAAGCTCTCCCCTACAATGGAGGTAAGAACTTGATGAAGAAGAAAAAGAATTTGGGAATTTTTTGTATTTAGTTAGTGTACCCAAACTCTCCCCTACAATGGAGGTAAGAACTTGATGAAGAAGAAAACGAATTTGGGAATTTTCTGTATTTAGTTAGTGTACCCAAACTTACAATGAGAACAAGCCTCTAACAACCTATTTATACTAACATCAGTGCTAACTTACACGCTAGATGTCAAGCTAACATGTACAAGTAAAACGATGTCGTTGCGTGTAACAAACTCAAAACGTGACCTCACTTGAGGTCGAGCTCACCTGTCGACATCTAACACAAACCATCTATCCTCTCTACATCCCCCCCTAAGGTGGCCGTGGGTGATCAAACACAAGACCAAGCTTGAGAGAGAGAAATAAATTTTGTTGAGCAACAAGAGGTTTGGTAAACAAATCAGCCAACTGAAGATTAGAGGCCACATGGACAATGAAAATGAACCCCTCTTGGACCAACTGACGGACAAAATGACAACCGATTCGAAGATGTTTCGTTCGCTCCTGGAAGACGTACATGGTTAGCAGCTAGTTGTTGGGCGGCCCGATTGTCAAAACAAAGAGGAATAGGACGTGGAATGGAGATACCAAAATCATGAAGCAAACCATCCAACCAAATCACTTCTCCAGCAGTGGTAGACATGCTTATGTACTCACTCTCAGCAGTCGACTTCGAGACTGTGCGTTGTTTCTTGGTCTTCCAAGAGATTAGTGAATCACCAAGGAAGACACAGTAGCCCGTAAGTGATCGACCTGTGAACATACAACTGCCCCAATCCGCATTAGAGTAGGCCTTAAGCATCATGGAATTGTTGCACGGGTAGAACAAAGAGCAATTAATAGTGCCCTTCAAGTAATGCAGCAAGAATAGAGCTGCTTTCATATGAGGAAGTCGTGGAGAAGATAAGAACTGGGTCAATTGCTGCACTGAGTAAGCAATATCAGGTCGAGACACTGTTAGGTAAAGCAACTTTCCAATGAGACGACGATATGACTCTGGGTCAGGAAGAAGCTCACCATCATCAAGAATAAGGTGAAGGCTCCTCTTTATAAGGAAATTTGCAAGTAGTTTTCAGTCAAGTAACCCAGAATCTGTCAACAAGTCGAGCACATACTTCCGTTGATTCAAACGAATGCTAGAAGAGCCACAAGAGATCTCCATGCCCAGAAAGTACCTAGCAAGCCCAAGGTCATTGATGGTGAAGGTTGTATCAAGAGACCGCTTGACCCTTGCAATCTCAGTCTCATCATTAGCAGACAAAAGCATGTCGTTTACATAGCCAAGGGCCACTGTGATCTTGCTACCCACCTTCTTGACGAATAACGAGTAATTCTGAGAGGATTGGGTGAAACCTATCCCAGTGAGGTGTTTGGTTAACTCATGGTTCCACTGCCTACTGGCCTACTTGAGCCCGCAAAGATTGCGTTTCAGCAAGCAAACTTGCCCAGGAGAGCCACGTTTGTACCCTGGAGGAAGTGACATGTACACCTCTTCGTCCAAATACCCATGTAGAAAGGCATTATATTGACATCGAGTTGATGCAACGACCATGAAAATGAAGCAGCAAGGGCAAGGAGGGTACGTATTGTGGCAAACTTTGCAACAAGGGAGAACATATGCTTATAGTATTTCTCCTTTATTTGATTGTAACCCTTGGCTACCAATCGAGCCTTATACCTTTCAACCTCCCCATCAGGCCTATACTTGGTCTTGAAGACCCACTTGCAACCAATTGCCTTCTTGTTCTTAGGTAAGGTATTAAGAACCCAGGTCTTGTTAGCTTCAAGCGCTGCAAGATCCTTTTCCATATCTTCTACCCACACAGAATGTGACTGAGCTTGCTCATAGGTTGTGGGTTCTGGGACAGACAAACATAGAACAAGGACCTGATGTAATCAGCAGAATACCCAGCAAGGTCATCAAGTCTCAGCACATGGAAAGATTGAGAGAAGGAATCAACGTCATTCTCTGTGCGTCGAGTGGGAAGATTATGATAAACATAATTCTGGAACCTGGAAGGCCTAAAAATGGCGCGCTGAGGCCTAGCAGGAGCCGGAGGTTGCACAGGGGTAGCAGAATCCTCAACACTAGATACAGAGTCCTCAATAACCAAATCTGAAGGCACTTGAGACCCATGAGATGTAGAGGCAATAGAATGATGAGAACCTGAGGAAGGAGTGATGAAGCCTGGAGTTGAGTGAGAGGAATGATGTAAAGAAGGAACTTGCAAAGGATGAAGTCCTTCATCAGTGTCAAAGGGCTAATGGCAGGAGACATTTGCTCCTTGAAGGGAAACACTGATTCTTTGAAGATCACATGATGGCTTACAATCAACTTGTGAGTCTCCAAGTCATACAGCTTGTACCCCTTTTGCCCAGGAGGATATCCAACAAATACACACCTTCTAGCTTTTGCATCCATCTTCCCACGCAAAGCTGAAGGTAACAAGATAAATAAAGACAACCAACAACCCTCAAGGTGTCATAGGTAGGCAATTTCTAGAATAAGACCTCATATGGAGATTTCCAAGCAAGGACAAACGATGGCAACAAATTCATGAGGTGAGTTGCAGATAGAATGCATTCCCCCCAAAATTTCTTAGGAAGATTGGCATGAAGACGAAGAGCACGTGCAGTTTCCACTAAGTGTCGATGCTTATGCTCTACTCTCCCATTCTGTTCCAGAGTGCCAGGAGCAGATCATTGACGAACAATCCCTTTAGTCGACAACAGGTCTTGCACCCTGTGTTGAACAAACTCAGTACAGTTGTCAGATCTAATGATCATGGCCTTGAGGTTGAACTGAGTCTCAACAACTGTAAGAAGCTCTGAATAAGCTTGAACACTTGATCTTTATAGCAGAAGAGGAAGGTCCAGGTACTACGACTATGGTCGTCAACCACAGTCAGAAAGTATCTAGAGCCACACATGGAAGGTGTCCTATAAGGACCCCAAACATCCATATACAAGAGCTTAAAAGCTCAAGAAGCAAGAGAAGTGCTCCTTTCAAAACACAGCTTATGGTGCTTGGCCAAAACACAAGTATCACAATCAAGTTTTCCAGGCAGTAACCCCTTGCAGACATTCAGGTGTCGAAGTTTAGACAACGAACCATGTCCTAACCGAGCATGGAGCAAAACAAAAGGGTTGTCCAAAGTTGCAACATTACATGATGTTAAAACATCTTTATTCCTGTCTGTAATCCTCACAACAGGTGGAATAGAGGAACTCATCTATTCCTTAGGAATGTAATGGAAACCACCAAATTTGTAGAGGCCACTGCTCCTATCTCCAGTAGCTAGGACTCTTCTAATTGAAATGTCCTGAAGAACACATTTATGTTTGTAAAAAAATGAAACCATGTCTCCATTATCCAACAACTAAGACATTGACAATAAGCTGTGCTTAAAGGATGGTAAATAAAGAACATCCTTTAATACCACAGAATTACTCAACTCTATTGTCCCTGAGTGCAAAACCACCTGAGTATATCCATCAGGCAACCCAGTGACAATAGGTCGACGTAATAGAGTCAACTCCTTGAATAATCTCTTGTCAAATGTGATGTTATCAGTAGCACCTGAATCCACAATCCACATTTGATGCTTATCCATGAGTGAGGTAGCACATTGAGATGAAGTAATACCTGCAAAGTTTACAGCTCCCTGAACATTTGAAGAACCAACTTCTGACTCAGGTGATTTCCCTTTCATCATTTTCAAAAGTTTATTGAAGACTACACTGACAAGCTGAGCATCTGGCTTCTGATCAAATTTGAAATTACCTGTGTGAAAACTGAGTGCATCACCATCTTGATGAGTATCATCCTCTGCAATCTCCTGTGAACTGCTTGCAAATCGATTCTTATATCAGCAAGTCTCCTTGAGATGACCTTTCTCTTGGCAGAAATCGCATTTCCTATCAACCTTAGCCTTTTTGCTGTCGCGTTTGTACCCATTCCCTTTAGATTGCTGTGAGCCCTGACCTGTAGACTGACGACCAACAGCAAGGACATCATGTGACCCCTGAGTATCACCACCTGTTATCCCTTTCTGTCGTTCAATCTGCATCACCATATGATATGCTTTGTTGACCGTGGGCAAAGGATCCATAGAGAGGAGGTGACTTCTCAAAGTATCGAAAGCATCCGTGAGTCCCATTAGGAATTGCATTAGCTTAGCAATCACCTCTTTCTCAAGCATCTTCTTAAGGATAGCACAACTACAGCGTGACATGATGCCACACTTACAGATCGGATATCCTTCAATAGACTGAAGCTCGTCCCAAATCTTCTTGAGCTTACTGTAGTAAACTGCAACACTCTGATTCTCTTGACGAATATTGCACAACTCCTTATGCATCTGATAGATCAGCGGCGCATTAGACTCCGCGAACCGTTCCTTGATCTCTGCCCAGAGCTCTTGAGCTGATTGAGCATACATGAAGTTTTCCGCAAGCTCACTCTTCATAGAATTCAAAATCCAACTCATAACCATGTAGTCGCATCTAATCCACCTCTCATAGTCATCCTCATCCTCATTTGGTTTCTTGCATATTCCATTCACAAACCCATATTTCATTTTCGCTCTCAAAGCCATACGAATGCTCCTACTTCAGCTAAGGAAATTAACACCACTGAATTGCACAAAAACGAGCGTCATACCTGGATGATCAGAATTAGGGAGGAATAGCGGATCCAGGTTATTGCTCCCAAAATTCGATTGTCGATCACCGCAATTTCCAGTGTTCATGTCCGAGATCTCATCCATCATCAACGAGCTAGCTCAACGTATAATCAGAACCAGGAAACAGAGACAGATCACCAAACGATCGACCACAATTTGATCAGAAACACAGATGTTCGGAACAAGAAATTTCCGAGCATCGAGGAGAAATCACAACTCAAACGCTTGCTATAGATCAGGATCGGAACCGTGGAAGCTCTGATACCATATGAAATCTAGAGATTCAACACTAGATTTCATTGTAACAACAACCATCAAGCTCTCCCCTACAATGGAGGTAAGAACTTGATGAAGAAGAAAACGAATTCGGGAATTTTCTGTATTTAGTTAGTGTACCCAAACTTACAATGAGAACAAGTCTCTAACAACCTATTTATACTAACATCTGTGCTAACTTACACGCTAGATGTCAAGCTAACATGTACAAGTAAAACGATGTCGTTGAGTGTAACAAAGTCAAAACGTAACCTCACTCGAGGTCGAGCTAACCTGTCGACATCTAACACAAACCATCTATCCTCTCTACAATTGATTTTTTTCATCGTAACACCCTAATTGATATGTAAGTATCTTTGATCTCGATCAAAAAGTAGTCATTAATTTTTCTCCATGTTTAAAGTACACAAAGATTTTATACCTAAAATTCAGAAGAGCATTAAGAATTTAAAAAGAAGAATCAAACAAATGAAAGCAAGATTAGTGCAATACCAAATTCTAGAATTGCTAATAGATGACCAAGAAAAATCACCTTCATCTCATATGTTTGGATGATCTTTAATTGGTTTAAATAGGAAAACCAAAACACCTTGAGGAACACCTACCCAACTTTTTAAAGCTAGCTATTGCTTGGCCCAACAGGAAAAGTCCATACAAAGCGAGATTCAAAAGATAGAAGACAAGTTTTAAAAGCCTTGATCTCTCCATATACAATTTACTTAACCACAACAAAGAAACGAAGAGAAGACAAAACATGTCAACCATCATGAGTTATAATAGAACTATAACAAGTAATTCAAAATTTTTAGTTCAAATGAGGTATTAAATTATTATGTCCAATAGCAAATGATCATGTTATATGTTTCAAATTACGTTGATCTAAATCAAATGAGAACACTAAATGGTTCCAATCCATATAAGACGATCTAGTGGTAGTAGAAAATCAACACCATTGTTGTTATTTCCTTTTTTTTTCGGTTCCTACTATAATTGCATTCTTCAAGACTAACTTCCTTGTAAATAAACTCATTACCATACTTTCTATTGCTTTTACTTAAAATCTTGAAGGCTTCTCTTTGAAGATGAATCTGGAATATTCAATATCGGTAGAAAATTTTAATTACAAAATGTCTTAATGTATGTGCATTTATACTGCGTACTTTAATTGTTTTTTCAACCAATGGGTTTAATTGAAAACATTTAATTATTTGAACTTTTACTATTATTTTATAATATTAATTTAACATATTATTAAGATTTTATTTATAAAAAACCGCATTTCATGACACTTGGATCATACTAGTACAATACTAAAGCAGAAGCTGAACTGCCACATGTCAACTTCTGGTGAAAAATTTTCCCGCCCGAAATTTTAGCCAATCATTTTTTGCCATGTTTCAAGTATAATGCCACCTATTATGCCACACAATTATGTCAATTTTAATAATATTTGTAAACATACATATCTTTTAAAATAGGCAACTATATATAATATATCATTTTATTAATCTTCGCATATCTTTTAAAATAGGAAACTATGTACACATATTTTTCAACTTTTTCTTTTTATTTTAAACAAAAATAAAGTAAAATCTATATGAGATGAAAAATAAGTTTTGATCAATCTTAAATATTTTTTAACAATGTTATTACATACGTTATAATATGAATGTATTATAAAACAATTCATGTCGCTTTAAAGTGAAAAGTTTCATCTTATCTATATTGTACAATACTAAAGTATTAGTTGTTTTACCACATTAGAATTGAGTGGTTAGAATTTAACCAGCATATGAAGTTATTTTACCAACTCCATGGGATCTAAAGTGGTTACATTATGCTTGAAATTTTTTCCGCTCAAAACTTCAACCAATTAGAATTTGTCATGTCAATTAATATATTGTCACATATAACCTATTCATCCACCTATTCATTATCTTTTTTAAATATTTTCCATATATGTCGAATTCTGGTGAAAAATTTTTCCTCTAAATTTTTAGCATATAAGATTATGCCATGTATTAACCTTATGCCACCCATTTGTTATTAATTTACTTTCTTTTTTAATGCATTGTCATCAAAGTAATTAATTTTGTTTACTATATTTATTAAGATGAATCTTCATTTATCTAATTGGACATTTTGAAAACCCATTTGTGGATTCTAATTGTCAGATTGTTATAAATTCATTACCTCGAGAATAAAAACTCATTTGAGAAATGTGTTGTGTTTTATTTTGAAGAAGGTGGCAGGTGTTTAAGGCTAGAGATTTTTGAGATTGCATGATTGGTCTTATGTTTGGCGAGTAGATAATTCTATTGATCTTATATTTGCATGGTTATGTTTGTTTCTACTTTCTAAATATTTTTACAGTTCTTCTTTATCTATTGAATTTGTGTTGGTTTTTTTAGAAATTTATGTTTGTTAATTAGCGAGGTAGTTTTATAATTTCATTTAAAAAATAATCCTCTAGCATTAATAATTTTTTTAATTAAACTATATAAAAAGTATCATACGATTTAGATTGCCATTTTTGTTTGTAGATGAATATACATTATTTATTTTTAATGTTAATATTTTGAACAATTAAATAGGAAAAAATATTATAATTTGAAACTCCAAAATATTTTTACTTCAAATCCGTGCAAAGCACAGGAAATGGACTAGTTATATATAAGTTGAAGTTGAGCATATATTAAAAATATATTTTTTTATTATTCAACAAATGAAATATGGGTATTGTTTGAATGAATTTTTTTATAGAGTTCATTAACTTTAATCGATAAAGAACTATCTATCAACTCACAAGTAGGGGTGGCCATGAGTTGGGATCTGAACATGTATTTTTTATCAACATACATTGAGATTATAAACTGGCCTTTTTCTAATAAGATTATAAGATTATAAAGTGCATGAATAAAATTATAAAGTGCATAAATAAAATTATAATATGCATAAATAGTATTAATGAATGTGCACTCCTTGCTAAGACAAATTATAGAGGGCACAAAAGTTTTGAAAATGGGTGAGAGTAAACAGTACGAGCAAAAAACTCTCCCTTCTCTCTAGAATAGAGAGAGGGAGCCCAAACCCTCCTACGGGAGCTTGAATCGCAGTCCGCATCTCCTTTGGCTACGGGGTGTTTGTGTGCTGCTCCGGTCATCTCCTTCCTAGACCGAAGCCCTCCTCTGGGAGCCCGAATTTGGCTATGGTTTTCTTCCCCGTAGCTTTTTCCCCCAAATCTCTGTCCGCATCGCCGCTAGTTGCCAACATCACCACCATCACCCCCAAATTAGGCTCCGATCTGATGATCGAGGCTTCGCTGATCCATACTCCGGCCGTCACCAAAGCCTCCGCCGTCGTCTCTGGCTCTGCTAGTGGTTTTGTGTAACTAGAGGATCTCATGTCCTCTCCGGCCCTCACCTTATTTCAATCTGTAAAGGTCGCTTTGATCCTTCACCTTAGCTGCCACCACAGCCACTTGTAACGGCCCAAATATAAATATTCGGGTTACGTTTTAAAGGTTGGATATTTCGATCTGATCTTGCAATCCAGGTACGAGTCAAGGTTTCAAAACCTCAAGTGAGATCATTTTAAAGTGGGATTTCGAATCCCAAATCAAGCGTAGGGCCGTTGGGTACCCTTAACCTATCCTATGAGAATATATTGCTAAATTTGTTTTGCGTAAATCGGCAGAAACGGAAAATAGAGTACAACTTGCCACAACAAGGCCGGGTCAAAAGCAAAACATGAAATCTCCGACATGTGAAATACTTAAGCCAAGTGATGAGGTGAGTTCGATTCAATCGCCTGAGCAAATCCCCGCCATAGAAGCATGGAGCAAACATGATCTGCAAACAAACCTAAAAAAATATGTGCAGGGCTTGAGATCAGACCGAGGCACTATCACACTTTATTCCCACAAGCAGGCATATACATACGCTATACCTAATAAAGATGCTTCTAATGCAGTGCGGAATATTAAAATACGCAAGCATGCTGACAGTTTATATATACATATATATATATATATATATATATATATATATATATATATATGCAGAAATACTGTAAAAGGCCCAAAGAATGCCAAATGACATATCCCTCTCCTACCTCCACCCCCCTTCCCGTTAGGGTGGAGTCTGGCCAGTACGGGCTATAGCATAGCAATCGCCATCCGCGGATGGTATATATGCGCATCAATAGTCTCGTAATCATGCTCATATTGTGGGTAGAGCCCGCAAGCTCAACTCTAATCTAACTCGATGGAGGACAAGCCCGATGGGACTAGGCCGTCCTGTGACCCTAGCAACGACTTTAGTGCACACATATCACGTTCGTTCTCTTTTTATATGCAATAAGTAAACAGATGCTCACTCAATTGTGCAACCTAAGCATGATACTACATGACATGCTTCAATGCTTATGCAACACCTATTATGTCATACAACTACATGTAGGAGAGTGTGTCTGATCAGTCTGAGTAAGTCCATAAAGGAAGTTACCTGATAAGCCAAACAACAAAGTGTAGCACAACAAGAATCCACTCAATCAACAAGCACCTATGATAATAGTACGAAATCAATAAGGCACAAGACTACTAGTCAAGGACATGTCCCAAAACCATTTTCAAAACCAATCCGAAGTCCAAACATTTCAAACCATCTCAAATCATTCTCAAAGCGGAACCTCAAAAGCCAAATCATTCGAATAAGCCAATTCTATAATACTCAAGTCCATTTCTATTTCCAAATGTCCATCATTTAATCGAGTTTAAGAATCCCAGTACTTGAAACAAAGCTTTCAAAACATTTTCCAAGCATTCAATCTAACATTTCAAATTCCGTCAATTTTTTTTAATATTAAAATAATCATTAATATTCCAAAATCCCATTTTCTGAAATAATCTCAAACTCAGATCCGATTAAAATGATCGGAATCAAAAACCAACAAACCAAGTCCAAGGATCAAGGATAGCTCGGCCAAAGCTCTTGGGTGGATTTGGTGGCGGCGAGAGGGCCGGTCGCGACCGCGGAATCCTCCCTAGTTTCCCGCGAGAGGGTGCCCTCGCTGGCCGCGAACAGGGTTTTCACCGCTACGAAACCCGCGGTCACGATCGCGAAAGGCATCTCTTCCTCTGGTCTATGTCCTAACTCGCCGCGGCGACCATGGACTCGCCGTGGCAACCATGGTTTCATCGCGGCGAGATTCGAACCCATTTGCTCATTTTTGCTTCAAATCATACTCGTTTTGTTTTGATTTAAAACCATTTTAAGCCAAACTTGTTTCAAAACATTTCTAATAGAAAACCGAAACCAAAAACCATATATTACTCCAACGAGGACTAGAGGGGAGAGCAGAAGAGAGATACCTTCGCTCGGACGTTGCAATTCAGGTACGGGTCGAGGTTTCAAACCTCTAATCAGTTGAAGTCTCAGAAATTCAATTTAAACGAAAGTCAAGCGGAAGTACGATTTAGATAGAAAAGCCACGGCAGAGCCGGGTCAAAACCAAAACATAAATTCTAAAGTCATATAGCCAAATTAGCAGGGTTAGATAGATTTCTTTGCAATCGCCCGGGGGACTTTCCCACGCCATAGAGTTAGGGAGAAATCATACCTAAAAACAATTGGTGCGAGCGGGATCAGACAGAGGCCCCAACACACCTTGTCCCGCAAGCGAACATACACATACGCTAATCATAAAGATGATGCAGATGCGGAATTAAATTACACTAACATGATCCTAAATTACAGTATGCGAAAAGAACTGTAAAAGCGCCCAAAGAATGCCAAGTGGCATAACCCTCTCCTACCTCTGCACCCCTTCCCGTTAGTGCAGAGACTGGCCAGTTCGGTGCTATAGCATAGCAATATCCTCGTGGTGGTGCACTCACCACGGAATCATCATATCATATCATATCATATCAACTCTTGCCCGATGGTGTTGGGCTATCATATCATGCTCATATCGACTCGATAGACTCAGGGCACCCGATGGGGCTGGCTGCCCTATGACCTTAACAGAGACTCTAGGACTATCACAGATAACGGCCGTTCTGTTACATACGCATAAAGAAATAGAATGCCCAATCACAAGTGCAATCCTAGCATGATACTACATGGCATGCTTTAATACTTATGCAACACCTAGTATGTCATATATTCACAAGCAGGTAATCTCTTTCGAATCTGAGTAAGCCCATAAAGGAACTTACCTGAATAAGCCGAACAGCAGAGAACAAGGCAGAAGCAGAATCCAAGTAATGAGTCACCAATAGCAAGCAATGTCTAACATATTACAATCACCTAATAACATATAAATGCATAAGTCTATCTAATTCACACAAGGCGCCCCTAATTATCATACATCCTTTCTCATATCTTATTTCAGATTATTCCATCTTATCTCATCACAATCCATATTTCATTTCATGTTCATCTCATCTCATCATCTCATTTTCAATACAACCTCTCAAAGAACTCAACTTAGAAAATCAAACAACTCTTTTAAAATCACTTATTCGAATCCCGACCTTAAACATTTAAATCCTTAAAACCAATTTTTTCCAAAATCATATTATAGGAGTAATTCCGGCATGTTTCTTACTTCAAAAACTTATATCAATAAATTCCAATATTAAATCATCAAATTAATTATATGCTCACAAATAATATTTATAAATCAAAACCACAATTCACTTTAAAATTCCTAACTCACATATTTAAATCCTCATAAAAAAACATCATATAAACAGTCCAATTAATACTATATTAAAATAAATAAACAACATATAACGATTAATTTCCAGAATTTATATTATATAATAATATTTTCAGAATATGTATACATAACCAAAAAAAATCAGAAATCATATCTAATATAACATATATATATATAACATAACTTAACTCAACACATATAATAACAACCCAAAATAAATCCCCAACCAAACCAAAAGAACAAGCCCAGCCCAACATTTCGGACACAACCCAACATCCAACCCCAAGAACCCAGCCCGTTAGAAGAAGAAAAGGAAGAAAAAAGAGGGGATCCGAACCCGGAGCAGAAACCGGATGTCCCAAACCCGGATACCCACACACAAGATAAGATAACCCAGAGCTGGAAGCGGATCTGGCCCAGACCCGAAAATGGAAGCCTAGAAATTAGGTCCAAAAGGAAGGAAAGGCAGAGGAGTCATCCTAGAGCCCACTGTTCATCTCCCTCACCCCCGTCTCCCTCTGCTCGTCTCCTCGGCGCTCGCCCTCGCGCTCTCCCCGCTCTCTCACCGAGCCACCCACAACTTAAGTCTCCGACCAGCTAAAGCGGAAGGAAGAACGAAATCGAAAACAAGGAAGGAAGGGAGGTGGTGGGAGTGCTCACCGAGGTGATTCCGAGGTGGTCGGCTTGCCGGAGTTTCGTTTGGCCTTGTCGGAGACTCAAGAGGCAACTCCTCAGCCTAGAACGGAGACATGGGTCAAAACGTGCGATTTTACGAAGATTTCAACCAGAAAACAGGGAGGACGAACTCACCGACCTTCGAATTGGGAAAACAGGGAAAGGAGGAAGAAGGGACGGCAGCTCCGGCTCGGGCTTTGCTCCGGTGCTTCCTGGCTGTGTCTCCGGACGTCGGGGGAGAGGACTCGGGCTGCTCGGGCTGCTCGAGTGCTGGGCTACTGACTTCGACGGGATGGGAAAATGGAGGTGGATGCTCGGTTGCTTGGAACTTCCGAAAACAGGGGATGGGAGGGGAGCATGGCTTGCGGCTACAATGGGAACGAAGGAGAAGAAGGGGAGGGCGGCGACAGTGGCTGCCAATGGAGGAGGAGATGGTGGTGGTTTGTGGGTTGTTTTTGAGGGATGAAGAGGAGAGGAAGATGTGGGTTTTGGGTTGCTTTGAAATGAAAAGGGGAGGAGGGAGGTGAGCTGGGTATTGCAGGGTGGGGAAGAGGAAGAAGACAAAAAGGGGGCAGTACCAAAAGCTGTTAGGAAACTGGGAGAGAGAGAGAGAGAGAGAGAGAGAGAGAAAAGAAAGAAAAGAGAAAAAAGAAAATAGGGAGGAGTGGGCCCCACAACACAATTTGAAATCCCGACACTCGATCCTGATTCCGCTCCCTAGAACGAATTCCCGACACTCAACAATTCAAAACAAAATTAAATCATCTCGGTGCTTAAATTAATTTTATTAATACACGGAACTCGAAAGCGAAAATTAAATCCCGTCAAAATCGAAAATTCAAATGATGCCGGAAGGATTTTAAAATTGAACTCGTGCTCGAGGACGACTTTTTCTCCGCTTTTACAAATTGCAATAAATACCAACATATTTAATTAAAATAATAATATAATATATATAAAATATATATTCAGTCTTTACATTTATCCACCTCTAAAAACAAGTCTCGTCCCCGAGACTAAATCATTTAATGTAATGAGAAGAAGTTTGAAATCGGTGAGTCCGAGGACCATGTCCAAGGATTTTGTAATCATCTCGGTTGCGTCTTCCGGGATTCTCACAACATCCTAGTCACGGTCGTGACATCTCCAATTGGTCTTGTCAAGTGTGTAATAAGCGCTCTTATCACATCCTCGCTTCGACTTTTTGGAAGTATCACAACTCTAAAAGTATTATAGCGTCCGACTAGGTCTTAGCAAGCAATCTATAAGCGCCCCTATAAAATGCTTGTATCCACTTCGTGAGACGTCATAATGTAAATCTAGTTCGTAAATCCTCAAAGCGTTTTGTAAATGGAAAGATTGTCATCTAAATCATCGAAACTCGCGACTTCTTAAAACCCCAAGTTGGCCATTTTCAAAACCGCTCAAAATATTCAAATTCAACGTTTAATTAAGCAGCTTTACACCAAAACAAGTCAAATCCTTTCAAATCAATATTTCGTCAAAGTCTCCCAAAAACCAATCAGCTTCTCGCAAACCAATCAATCAAATTCAGAAGGTAGGAGGTGGAATCATCCACCTCTAAGGGCTAATCCCATATTCTCTTCCCAGTTTCCAGAATCGAATCAATCTATCAGTCTCAATTCAAGCAAGATGCATAAGCCATAATAAATGCATAACTGTATAACCATCCAATCTCCAATCCACACATCACACAACAAGTCTCAACATATACCAGAGAAGTGCCAAAAGGTCACATCAACATCTCCATATCATACTAAAGGTCGTAATATGCATCTCAATGATATAACAAAATCATAACAACGCCTCAACATCACACCAGAAGTCATAAAAGTACCTCTCATCATAGAATCAACGAACCAAAACCCATTGTCAACACATAAACACAACAAGGTCAGGCTATTAAGATTCAGCAGAGGGGGAGGTCAATCAATATATCAATCACCGAACGTCAGCATACTCACAAAACATCATCTCAGCTCATACAATGCCATATAACGATCATTTAGCAATCACGCACCATTATATCATATATATATATATATATATATATATATATATATATAAGTCATATTCATGATCCAATTCAATATTCATCATTCAACATCTCCTAATCATAATATAACATCATGCTCTCACATAGCAACATATCCTTATTTCATGATTCATACAACACATCACAACATGCTTCTAGAACAACATAGTAGGATAGCAATGTATCATTATATCATGATCATATTTGTCATCACCATTTATATTTCAGCTTTGCGTATCACATGTAATATCAGACCACATCAGGTTTATCATGGTCGCTATCTAACATCATGCCAGTACATAGTAACAATCACATAATTAAGAAAATCCTTACATCACTACCAGTCAAAACGAAAAGCAATCCCCGCTCGCTCGTCTCCCACTCTCAAACCAAGACCAACCTTCATCTAGGCCTACCAACATCCACTCGGATACTACCCCTCAGATGAAACCCCAATGCATTCCGACCTTTGATCTCACACCTCTTCCCGCCAAGCACTCTCCCTAACAATCCACCTCTAAGACTCCAATCCCTATCTCTGTTCTCACACCCGAGCACCTCTGCATACTATGTTCTTGATACCCCCAAAGGTCGTTTCCTACATTTCTCACTCTTCCCAAGATATCCCAACGTAGAACCCTTCTAATCTACGCATCTTCAATAAAATCTTCTCGGACACTACCTAACCAACCTATCCTTAACCATACCCCTTATCCAAGATTCACCTAGGAGCTCATCGAAAACCATCAAGCACTACCTCTTCAAATTTCTGAACCCACTCGGTCCAACCTAAGTCAATACCTCTTTTCGGCAACTTCCCCTTACCACTGTCGATCATTCTAATCGCTCAGAACCTTTCTCCACTCTCTGACCACTCTAACAAAAAGGACCTCACTCACATGTTCAAAGAATAAGCAATCATGGACATTATTACACATAAGGACTACATCATATCAACTAACATTTGTATCAACAACATCATTAAGCATTGCAACAAGTATCAAAAGTCTTAAATTACCTCCATGCTCAACAAGTATTGTAAACCATCATATATGAACCTAATCGATTCAACTAGTAGGTTTCATCACAATCTTAGCTACTAACCAGTTCAGATTCACAGCATTTGCAGTTCATACTTATAGGCAAGGAATTTAGATCATGCTTAGCAACTCAGAGTAGCATCACATCAAGTCATCATGGCACATTAGGACAATAAGGCATCGAATCATATATATCATCATAGACAATGGATAATCAGGCAACAATCATTACCAAGTCATCACATCAACACGCAATTCCCCACATCAAGTCAGTGCAGTACACCATCAATAAGCTCAGAAAGGGTTAGCAATTCGAATAGAGGACGCTCCCACTTGCAAGTCATATCGTACTCAATAATGGTAACCTCGAATCAAGCTTGTTCCATCGACATCGTCAATCATGAGGCCCGTGGGTTATGGGCCCACGCTTCCGCTGCACTGCTCTATCGCTATTCGACTTCCCGATCCCTTTTTTCATGCGGTCTCTCATCCAAGGTACGCGTAGGAGTTTAAGTTAGCGAAGATAGGGGAGTGACAAGAGCGGACGACCCAATATTTCTCTCGGAGACAAAATGGACCAAAGCTAAAGATGACACGACTAGAGACAAGACTCCGACCCGGGAATAGTAACGATGCCCTTAAGAAAGTCTATTAGGTTACAATTATGACGAACATGCACGAATTCATTATGGAGCATATCAATCACATCAATCCACACTAACATGTACCTATCTCGGGGGCAACATTCGTATTCATATAAAAGACACAATCAGGTCCTACGCTGATGTTTGTGAAACAAGCTAACATTCTAGTATTCCATGGAAACAGATATGCCTAGCAACTTCAAGCAAGATAGGCGGAACCAACAATGATCATATATGATTCGAAGTCATGCAGAATTTAGTGAAGATAACGAGCATCATGCATATGAACAATATAAAAACATGGTATACACATCAACAAATGAGTCCATATATATCATGGCAAGGTATGTCGTAACAAACAGGTGAAGCATCATACGAGATCATATAAGGGCAACATAGTAACTATCTCATCTAACACAATGATCATATATTAGGTCAAGCATGGCACGTAATCATATGACGAGATACATTTAGAGAGTATGGGTCCTACATGATACTAGCAATACATGATGTGATACAAGCATAATCAAGAGTCATTAAGAGGAGTTCAACATAATATTCACGAAACATGAGGCATCATCAAAAGTAACAAGAAGGACATCATGGGTGCTAGATTATAATCATGCTAAGAACGAACCTTCATTGAGTACATATATGGTACAATCGTTGTCACATCATAGAACAAGTACAACATGTGATCATTTAGCGCGTCATATTGGAAATCATAAGCCTTATAGGATACTAATAGGACACATCGAACATGAATACAATTAAAGTAATTCAACTAGGTTCATTCCGATATTCATGCGTCATGTATATGCAAAATCAGGATATAGAGTGGTGTGTGATCAAGCGAGGTGTCAAGTCATAGGTTCATACAAGCACGAGAAGCCATCATAGAGTAATAGACATTTTAACCATGTAAGTATGCTAGGTTTGACCATCATGGAAAGCTAGTCAATCATAGAATTCAACATTAACCTAATCAGGACGAGTGAAACATGTTAAGAGAACAGAAAGAGGAAAGAGCCACACTATCAGGGACCTAGCTCAAGAGAGAATCAACAATAATGTAGGCAAGGCATAAATTCGAACAAGTCACAACCAAGGGGTCTATATGTTACTAATGACTCAACCTAACACAGGACACATACATGCACTTGATTGATTACTCGACATTAAGCAAGACTTCAATTCAATCACCTTCCAATAATATAGAAGCATGGGAAGGAATGTAACGATGTATAATGCAAGTCTAAGTAACGGGAAGTGTGACAAGAATATGGGGACATGAGTTCGAATCAACACATAATATGACAAAACATGCACTCATCAAGGCTCAATTATAACACATATTCTCCATTTAATGCAAGGAACACACAACACCATCATATGCAAGGTAATCCACAATAGTTAATCTAAGGAAGACAAAATAGACGGGCATGCTATAGATTCTTGTCTCAAGATGAATGATAAGCATCGAGGCATCATCGGCGAGCATGCTAAGGAGCACGTCTTATGAGGCATTCATACAAAGAAGAGTCGATCACACTATCATGGACCTAATTCAAAAGAAGAAACAATCATATAGACTCATATCATGTGGTTCATGCTTCCAATCAATCATACGAGCAATACAATAGGCCAAGTAGACATGCTATGACAACATATAACCATGATAGAAAGTAAGGCATAACACGAGGCTAAGCAATGCAACTAATCATAACCCGAGCTTAAACAATATAATCTTGACGGAAGGCAAGGCATAACATGAGGCTAAGGAATGCAACCACCCACAGGTGTAATAACATGAGCAACATTTTACTAAGAAGCATTCGCAAGGTACATCCAGGATGTTACAAAATCATGTCATGAAATTTAGAGAGAGTCACCATTACAACCGGACAGAGATCCCTAAGGGCAACCATTGACTCTTCCTAACTGACTCATCACTCATTTTCCCGTGAGACTCGGATATGACTTTTATGGCAAGATGACACCGGTCGATTGTCATAAGAATCAAGAAAGACAACCTCGGAAACACTTACTTTCTAACTTGGAATTACATCAAAAGCCAACTTTTAATACTCTCCCCAAGTAACCCTCACATCCAACCATGATTTCCGAAACACTATGTTTACCAACCCGATTTCCCGTGGAGGAGACCGATATTCGAAGGGAGGACTCGATTGAACTATCAAAGGGTTCATAAGGAAAGGGGCGGTTCCACAAAACTGAGCTTAACCATATAAGAAGAAGAAGGGTACTCCCGCTATCCCGTTCGCACAGATCGTTCAATATTCATTCAATAGTTAGAACAGAACAATCAAATCTTTAGCATATCAAGCACTCAATCATAGAATCAGTTAATGACAATTACAATGATCTTCTTCGAGTCTTCCCGACCCATCTGTAAAAAACAAGCTAGTATTTCGCCTACCCATTTCCGACTACATCCAATAGGGATGGTCTAGCGCCTTTTCTACCCACTCGATCCCTTATTAGTTGGTTCTCCTCTTTTATCATAAGCCAAGTTCATATTTAGTCCAATTGAGTTAGGCATATTAAGTTCATTTTGCCCCTTTAAAACGCTTTCAAATCTTTTGAATTTCATGGGCGGTTTTCCAAAACATACACTCGACCCTTGCGTACCCGAATTACACAACCTGGCTCTGATACCAACTTTTTAATGGCCCGGATATAAATATCCGAGATACGTTTCGAAGGTCGGATACCTTCGCTCGGACGTTGCAATTCAGGTACGGGTCGAGGTTTCAAACCTCTAATCAGTCGAAGTCTTAGAAATTCAATTTAAACGAAAGTAAAGCGGAAGTACGGTTTAGATACAAAAGCCACGGCAGAGCCGGGTCAAAACCAAAACATAAATTCTAAAGTCATATAGCCAAATTAGCAGGGTTAGACAGATTTCTTTGCAATCGCCCAGGGGACTTTCCCACGTCATAGAGACAGGGAGCAATCATACCTAAAAACAATTGGTGCGAGTGGGATCAGACCGAGGCCCCAACACACCCTGTCCCGCAAGCGAACATACACATATGCTAATAATAAATATGATGCAGATGCGGAATTAAATCACACTAACATGAACCTAAATTACAGTATGCGAAAAGAACTGTAAAGGCGCCCAAAGAATGCCAAGTGGCATATCCCTCTCCTACCTCTGCACCCCTTCCCGTTAGTGCAGAGACTGGCCAGTTCGGTGCTATAGCATAGCAATATCCTCGTGGTGGTGCACTCACCACGGCATCATCATATTATATCATATCATATCATCTCTTGTCCGATGGTGTTGGGCTATCATATCATGCTCATATCGACTCGATAGACTCAGGGCACCCGATGGGGCTGGTCTGCCCTATGACCCTAACAGAGACTCTAGGACAATCACAGATAACGGCCGTTCTGTTACATACGCATAAAGAAATAGAATGCTCAATCACAAGTGCAATCCTAGCATGATACTACATGGCATGCTTTAATGCTTATGCAACACCTAGTATGTCATATATTCACAAGCAGGTAATCTCTTTCGAATCTCAGTAAGCCCATAAAGGAACTTACCTGAATAAGCCGAACAGCAGAGAACAAGGCAGAAGCAGAATCCAAGTAATGAGTCACCAATAGCAAGCAATGTCCAACATATTACAATCACCAAATAACATATAAATGCATAAGTCTATCTAATTCACACAAAGCGCCCCTAACTATCATACATCTTTTCTCATATCTTATTTCAGATTATTCCATCTTATCTCATCACAATCCATATCTCATTTCATGTTCATCTCATCTCATCATCTCATTTTCAATACAACCTCTCAAAGAACTCAACTTAGAAAATCAAACAACTCTTTTAAAATCACTTATCCGAATCCCGACCTTAAACATTTAAATCCTTAAAACCAATTTTTTCCAAAATCATATTATAGGAGTAATTCCGGCATGTTTCTTACTTCAAAACATTATATAAATAAATTCCGATATTAAATCATCAAAATAATTCTATGCTCACAAATAATATTTATAAATCAAAACCACAATTCACTTTAAAATTCCTAACTCACATATTTAAATCCTTATAAAAAAAATCATATAAATAGTCCAATTAATACTATTTTAAAATAAATAAACAACATATAACGATTAATTTCCAGAATTTATATTATATAATAATATTTTCAGAATATGTATACATAACCAAAAAAAAATCAGAAATTATATCTAATATAACATATATATAACATAACCTAACTCAACACATATAATAACAACCCAAAATAAATCCCCAACCAAACCAAAAGAACAAGCCCAGCCCAACATTTCGGACACAACCCAACATCCAAGCCCAAGAACCCAGCCCGTCAGAAGAAGAAAAGGAAGAAAAAAGAGGGGATCCGAACCCGGAGCAGAAACCGGATCCTTCTCTCCCAAACCCGGATACCCACACACAAGATAAGATAACCCGGAGCTGGAAGCGGATCTGGCCCAGACCCAAAAATGGAAGCCCAGAAATTAGGCCCAAAAGGAAGGAAAGGCAGAGGAGTCACCCTAGAGCCCACTGTTAATCTCCCTCACCCCCGTCTCCCTCTGCTCGTCTTCTCGGCGCTCGCCCTCGCGCTCTCCCTGCTCTCTCACCGAGCCGCCCACAACTTAACTCTCCGACCAGCTAAACCGGAAGGAAGAACGAAATCGAAAACAAGGAAGGAAGGGAGGTGGTGCGAGTGCTCACCGAGGTGATTCCGAGGTGGTCGGCTTGCCGGAGTTTCGTTTGGCCTTGTCGGAGACTCAAGAGGAAACTCCTCAGCCTAGAACGGAGACATGGGGTCACAAGGTGCGATTTTACAAAGATTTTGAGCAGAAAATAGGGAGGACGAACTCACCGACCTTCGAATCGGGAAAACAGGGAAAGGAGGAAGAAGGGACGGCAGCTCCGGCTCGGGCTTTGCTCCGGTGCTTCCTGGCTGTGTCTCCGGACGTCGGGGGAGAGGACTCGGGCTGCTCGGGCTGCTCGAGTGCTGGGCTACTGACTTCGACGGGATGGGAAAATGGAGGTGGATGCTCGGTTGCTTGGAACTTCCGAAAACAGGGGATGGGAGGGGAGCATGGCTTGCGGCTACAATGGGAACGAAGGAGAAGAAGGGGAGGGCGGCGACAGTGGCTGCCAATGGAGGAGGAGATGGTGGTGGTTTGTGGGTTGTTTTTTAGGGATGAAGAGGAGAGGAAGATGTGGGTTTTGGGTTGCTTTGAAATGAAAAGGGGAGGAGGGAGGTGAGCTGGGTATTGCAGGGTCGGGAAGAGGAAGAAGACAAAAAGGGGGCAGTACCAAAAGCTGTTAAGAAACCGGGAGAGAGAGAGAGAGAGAGAGAGAGAGAGAGAGAGAGAGAGAGAGAGAAGAAAGAAAAGAGAAAAAAGAAAATAGGGAGGAGTGGGCCCCACAACACAATTTGAAATCCCGACACTCGGTCCTGATTCCGCTCCCTCGAATGAATTCCCGATACTCGACAATTCAAAACAAAATTAAATCATCTCGGTACTTAAATTAATTTTATTAATACACGGAACTCCTCCAACACTGCTGCAGACACGGTAAAAGCTAACATTGTTGAAACTCCGCAGGTCAACAAGAAAGGCAATAAGACGCCTTTCAACAAGAAGAACAAGAAGGGCCCTGGAGGACAGAACAACAAGCCTGCGAAGTTCAAGAAGAACAACAATGGAGAAAAGCAGAACAACACAGGCTGCTATGTGTGTGGTCGACAAGGCCACAGGGCGTTCCAGTGCCGTGAGAGGAAGGATGCTCAGTATGCTGCCCAGAAGAACAACGGAGGGCAGGAAAAAGGCATTGCAAACGTCGCTGAAGGAGTTGCTCCTGAAATCATTGCTGCAGTGGTCACTGAAGCTAACATCATTGGGAGCATGACCGAATGGATTGTGGACACTGGGGCCACAAAGCACTTCTGCGCCAACAGAGAGCTGTTTGATGAGTTCGAACCTGCAAGCGGAGCTGAGCAAGTCTACATGGGGAACTCAAGCCAGTCAGAGGTGCTGGGCAAAGGGAAAGTCTCGCTGAAGCTAACCTCAGGTAACATCCTGAGCCTGCAGAATGTCTTTTATGTGCCTTCCCTGCGACGGAACCTGATCTCTGGAGGGCTCTTATCTCGAGCCGGGCTAAAGGGAGTCATGGAAGGTGACTCTATAGTCTTGTCCAAGAATGGAAAGTTTTTAGGGAAGGCTTACAAGTTTGGTGAATTGTTTGTTTTGCAAACTGTTGTTGATTCTGCTAATATAGCTTCTACTTCCGCTTATATCGTTGTTGATATTGATCTTTGGCATGCTAGATTAGGTCATGTGAATGTTGAATCTGTGAACAAATTACATAAAATGGGCCTAATCTCAAACTTGGGTAATAATCATAAAAAATGTGAAATTTGTGTAGAAGCTAAGTTCACCAAGAAGCCCTTCAAACCTATAACAAAGAGGTCCACAGAATTGCTAGAATTAGTTCACACCGATCTAGCTGATTTTAGGAACTCTGAGAGCAGAGGTGGTAAAAGGTATTACATCACATTTGTAGATGATTATTCTAGATACACCGAGTTGTATTTGTTGAGATCCAAGGATGAGGCAGAGAAAATGTTCTTAATCTACAAAGCTGAGGTAGAAAACCAACTTGACAGAAAAGTTAAAAGACTTAGATCCGATAGAGGTGGGGAATATGGGACAACGTTTTTGAAAGAATTCTGTGAGAATAATGGCATAATTCATGAACGTACTGCACCCTATAGCCCTCAATCGAATGGAGTAGCAGAAAGAAAGAACAGAACTTTAAAAAACATGATGCTTTCTATGCTTGTGAGTTCTGGGTCACCCGACTCTTTGTGGGGTGAAGCTGTTCTTTCTGCAAACTACATTCTTAATAAGGTACCCCATAAGAAGTTAGACAAAACCCCTTATGAACTATGGAAAGGACATCCTCCTAACCTAGGGTTGATGAGAGTGTGGGGGTGTTTAGCTAAAGTTGGGATTCCTGCATTTAAGAGGGATAACCTTGGTTCTAAGACTGTTGATGCCATGTTTGTTGGTTATGCTGAGAACAGTGCTGCCTATAGGTTTATGTGCTTGCATGACAGATCTATGTGTGAATATCGTGATGCTGAATTCTTTGAGCATATTTTTCCTTTGAAGAAAGATCATGATAGTATTCCTGCTGTTTCTGAACCTGCATCTTTGTCTTTACCTGCTTCTATCAATGTTGATGAACCTAGTGAAACAAGAAGAAGTAAAAGACGTAGAACTGAAACTAGCTATGGTCCTGACTTTGTGACTTCTTTCTTAACTGAACTCCGTGATTTAGATGAAATCAATGAAGCTCTAGTTTATGTTCACATGATAGAGGATGAACCTAAAACATATAGAGAAGCTATGAGTTCTGTTGATGCTAGTTTTTGGAAAGATGCTGTAAACAGTGAAATTGAATCTATCACAAGTAATCACACTTGGGAACTAGTTGATTTGCCTAGAGGCTATAAGGCCATTGGTTGTAAATGGATCTTTAAGAGGAAACTTAGAACAGATGGTTCTATTGAAAGATTTAAGGCAAGACTAGTAATCAAAGGATTCACACAGAAACATGGAGTAGATTATTTTGACACCTATTCTCCTGTAACTAAGATTGCAACCATTAGAACATTATTTGCTTTAGCATCTAATTACAAGCTCTTAGTACATCAAATGGATCTAAAGACTGCTTTTCTGAATGGTGATCTAGATGAGGAAATATACATGGAACAACCTCCGGGTTTTGTGGTTCCAGGTAAGGAGAACATGGTTTGTAGGTTAAAGAAATCCCTCTATGGCCTAAAGCAAGCACCTAAACAATGGTATGAGAAGTTCCATAACACTGTGTTGAGTTTTGGATTTGTGGTTAGTGGATCTGATGCATGTGTTTATACCAAGATGTACAATTCTGGTTGTGTTATAGTGTGCCTATATGTTGATGATATGTTGTTATTTGGCACTAACATGCATGTGATAAATGAAACCAAAAGGTTCCTTTCCTCTCGCTTTGAAATGAAAGACTTAGGCGAAGCAGATGTGATTCTAGGTGTTAAAGTTACTAGAACTAAAAATGGCTTTACTTTGTCTCAATCCCATTATGTAGAGAAGGTATTGAAAAAGTTTAACAACTATGATGTGACGCCAGTTAGGACCCCATATGATGCTACCATAGAGTTAGTGAAGAACTCAGGTATAGGTGTTTCCCAAGAGGAATACGCTAAGGTAATTGGGAGTCTAATGTTTTTGATGAACTATACTCGGCCTGACATAGCTTATGCAGTAAGCAGACTCAGTAGATATACACATAATCCTAGCAAAGAACACTGGAATGCACTTAGAAGGTTAATGAGATACCTTAGAGGCACTCTTGATTGGGGATTACATTTTGAGGGTTTTCCCTGCGTTCTAGAAGGATATTGTGATGCAAACTGGGTAAGTGGGACTGATGAAATTTGCTCCACTAGTGGATATGTTTTTACATTGTGTGGTGCAGCTGTCTCATGGAAATCTGCAAAGCAGAGTTGCATAGCCCGATCGACGATGGAGTCAGAGTTTATAGCTCTAGACCTAGCAGGGCAAGAGGCTGAGTGGCTAAGAAGCCTACTGGCGGATATACCAATGTGGGGGCATCCAGCTCCTGCGATCTCTCTACACTGCGACTCACAGGCTGCCATTGGAGTAGCAAACAGCGGAGCGTATAATGGCAAGAAGAGGCATATACGCATTCGACATGAGACTGTGAGGCAGTTGATAAGAAATGGGGTACTCTCTTTAGAGTATGTGCGGTCAGAGAGGAACATTGCGGATCCATTGACCAAAGGACTTTGCAGAAGGCTAGTCCTTGACACGTCGAGGGGAATGGGGCTAAAGCCTGTGAGAGGAGGAATCTGTGGCGGAAACCATTAATTTGGTCGAACGCAAGCCATGGAAAGACTTCTATGAGATACACATCTCCCATTCCTATGGCAAGTGTATAGTGAGGTTGAGCTAACGCTCTTAATGATTCTATAGCCCAGGCATTGGGTGGTCCTTTGAGACGGACTTGATAGATCACCGAACAATGAGAGGTTGAGCTTTAGAGCTCCTAATAACTTCATAACCCATTGTGGGGGTATTCTGTATTGAGACAGATATGTTGAAGTTACCTACGTGAGTGTGAGGGATTGGCAACCCTCCAAGGTGAGACTTAGGGCAGTCCTCACTAGAACACTCATGAGCACCCAAGGTGTGCCAAAACTTGGATGTCTTATGTGATAAGACTTAGCGGAACGTTACAGGACCCCGTGGAAGGTGTGTGTTGCTGGTTTACCCCAAAGTGGAGGAATTCAAGGCCTCTGGCCATTCGCTCTATCTGAGGAATTGCCAGTTTCACTATGTGCTGATTCAAGTCGCAAGACATCAGCATTTAAGCACTAACCTCGACACGCTCAGAACTTGTTTTCAAAAAACCTCAGTTTTTTAAACCCTTCTATCTGCATTTGTGGGGGATTGTTGGAGTTAATGCATATAGAAGGTGGGTTTTAAGGAAGGTGCCCTTTGGACTTCCCACATCCCACATGGAAAGTTCAAGGGTACCCTAAAGGGTTTTTAAGGAGTCTCTTCCACTACCTACATTGAGAGGTTGAGGAGGAGATGGGGCACCCACACGCGCGCCCGCCGCCGCCATCCGTTCGGCTCGGCTCGGCTCGGCTCGTGCTCGTGCTCCGAGATTGGAGTTGGAGTTAATTTTTTGCGGAAAAATTATTCTTTGAGGCCGAAGATATTACGGATTAGCTTGTTCGTGCTTATCCGCGAATATCTGTTTTTCACTGGAAAAATATCTTTTCCGAAATCTTTCCAAACCGTTTTAGATAAACTCGAACCTTCTGTTGATAGACTAAAATCTCTTCTTTGCTTACGGGCTAAGGAGGATTTCGGAGCCTATATAAGGAGGGTTAGGGTTTTGCTTTCAAACACACAGCGAACACACAATCGCCTTTCTCCCTCTCCTGTTTTCTCCTACCCTTTTCCCGTTCTGAGCGCCTGTTCCAGTTCCAACTTCTCTCCCTCGAGTGCACCTGTGAGAGAAGACGGTGAAATCCTTGGGGGACGTTGCCTCGCATACGATCTGCACCACTGTCGGGGGCAAATACGTTTCTCATTCAGTGGCTTCCATACCACGCTTCACCGCAGTCCAGCCCCTTCACAGAAACAAGGTTCGGCCTACATTCCTAACGTCTTTGTTAGTTGCTGTATTCACAGGTTCCAGCAGGTTGTTAGTTGCTGTATTCACAGGTTCCAGCAGGGTCATTGTCCAACAATAATTACCTCCCCAATTCACCAAGACATGACATCGATCAACACCTCACAAAAAGTGCAGTATAAAATGGAGTCTTTAGTGGTGAAGCAATGGGAAACATATAATTCAAACAGCTAAAAAACAATGGAAAACTCAATTGTCTCCAATGTGCATCAAGCATCATCTTCCTCATCTCTTCTCTTCTCTCTGTTTTACTCTCAATCTTCTGGTACTTAAATCCCTAACTCTTCATCCTCTCTCTCTCTACTTTAATTTAATTGTCCTCCTGCATTTCTAACAATATATACGTCGATCGTCGTATTTCTTACATTATATATATAAATCATATGTTTGTATATATATAATTGACAGAGCGAGTGGCTAGCTGCGGCTGTTCTAGCATTGGTTGGTGCTATGGAGGTGTGACTCAAATGGGTTATGGGCTGCCATGGGCTCTCTTGTCAACGTTGTCTTCTCCATCACCCTCAAAAACCTCTTTAATCAACCAAGGCCTTTCCCTCCCAAGAGATCCGATCCTGGGATGCCTTCATCTCATGCTCAGATCATATTCTACACTTCCACCTTCTCCATTTTATCAAGTATGTCTGCTTAATTATTTATATATATATACCCTTAAGTTAGTTTTAACTTTTAAATTTGTATAGGGATGGTGAAAAAATAGGGGCAAGAGTTGCTAATCTCTCTGCACACCTATGAACTAGTAAATGCTAAAAAGGTAACCACTGATGTCGATGCACCACTAAATTATTCTGGATATAATTCTACTTTTTAAAAAATAAAAAATGTTTACATTTCATATATTTGTATTTACATGTTTATAAATTTTTATTATAAAAAAATTTATTTTAAAAAATATATACAAAAATAAAAGATCAGTTAAATTAGAAAATAAATTTTATATTTTTTTAAAACATGATTTTTTTCCCAAAAAAAGTCTATAAATATGTAAATACAAGTATGTGGAATATTGTAAAAATATTTTTTTTACATTTTTTTAAAGGACAATATAATTATATCTGAAATAATTTAATGATGTGCCATAAGGTGCACCATGAGTTGTAGGAGATCTTAACTCTTCCCTACTCCAAAAGCAACTTACACTCCGTACCGTAATTTGATACTCTCTTCGTCTCATAATAGTTGTTTTTATATTTTTATCACAATTTTTAAGAATGATAAAACAACTATATTTAAAAAATTACAATTATATTTAAAAATTTTAATTTTTTACGATTATAACTATATTCAAAGTCGTTTACCCGGCCGAAAAGAAAAGATGAGAATTATTTTTTTAGCACATTTTTTAAGAATGATAAAACAACTATATTTAAATTTAATTTTATGACAAACCATCCTTTAAAATACATTCATTTAAAAACACTACGTATCCATCAACACTTTTCATTAAAAAACTATTAAGTAAACCGAAATTACCCTTTTTCCCAATATATATATATATATCAAGGTTTTTAGAAAGAAAACAAATTGTATTTGTATGCTTTTAATTGTAATCTAATTAATGTCATTACATTTGAAATCTCTTCTTTTTTTTCTCAAACATTATGTTTGAAATCATTGGAATCTATATTTGAATATTTATATATATTATATTAAATCTATATCTAATATTAATTTATAAGAATTTAAGATGATACGTCATTATATCTACTATTAATATATCTTTATGATGATTTGTCATATCCCACTTTTTTCTTTTGAGAATCCCATAACAACTTGTTTTTATGTGTTTTAATCAATAAGCTTCAGTTACAATTATATATATTTAAAAAATTCCTTACGATATTCTATATTTTTTTAACCCAATGAGTTTAATTCAATACAAATATATGATCTATATCTATATATAAATATTTATATATTATATTAGTCAAAGCATTATTTTTAATGTTTATTCTCTCCTTAGATTGATATAAAATTATATTTGGTTAAATCTTTTAAATAATGTTACAATCTCTATATATATTGATAACGTAAAAATATAACAAAATTTTCTTTCTAACATCCTTAAAATAATATATATAAGGGGTAAAATGGTAATTTTGATTTACTTAACAAATTTTTAATGAAAAGTGATAATGGGTGGTGTTTTTTAAATGAATGTATTTTAAATGGTGGTTTTTCACAAACTACTATATTGTGATTAGTCTTTTTTTTCTATGTCACCTAGATCTATCAAGATGGTTTTATAGGAAAAAGAATTCAGGGGTAGGATAGGAAAGGACGTCAGATGTGATTGTGGGAGTAACATTTACAATTAAGTTCATAGATTTGCATAAATTTACAACTCTTGCCCCCATTTTTCACCGTCCCCAATAGAAATTTAAAAATTAAATCTAACTTACTTTCTATACCATTTATTTTGAATCCATGGGTGGAGATTTCAACTTCTTAGTTTTCACTCAACTAAGGTCTTCATAGGGGATACATCCCCTATATATATAGACTTGTTTTTTAGTATACATTTATTAATAGTATTCTGGTCATGATATGACATAAAAATTGATTTTAGTGGTGGACGTGGCTGAGACGACCAACCAGCTTACATCGGTCATTGTTGCAGTCTTGTTGGCTTCCTATCTTGTAAGTTTTACCCTATATATTCGTCCTAAACTTCTTAGATTAGAAGTTAAAGACATTTAGTACGCAAAGATTGTAAACAAACAAACAAGCGAGAAACATAAAACAAGATCGAACACAAAGAAATGTTCACATAGTTCGATTTTCTATATCTGCGGAGCCTCAAGAGGGGAGGCTCGAGCCCAATCCATTAGATCAAAGCAAGAATATAAGGTTTGGTTGCTCACGGCTCAGATCTACTCTAATCCCAAGTGTAAACTCAAGATCTAAGAGGTATAAGGTGACAGAGATAATACACAAGCAAGTCGATAAAAACTCCCTTGATCAGGTGTTGAACACCACATTGGAATTAGAGACCCCCGAGGCAGGTGATCGTCATCGGGAATGAGGGCGTCTGATATCCGTACACCTTTGTCTTCGTTGGATTTGAGGTCTTGGAGGAGATATGCCTCAGATCAAAGCCGAATAAAGCTTCATTGTTGGGCAAGGGAGGAAACTCTATCTCTCACTCACTCACTCACTCTTCTTTCTCTCTCTTTATGTGATGGAGGTGAAATGCTAAAGAATATAAGGCAAACCTTAGAGCTCACGAGCTTATATAGAACGGGTTGAGTCAAAACGCAACGTTTCAACTTAACCAAGAAAACTGGTAAGCAATGGCCTTCTAACTTGGGATTTGTGAGACTAGCTCGTAACATATAAAATCCAGAGTTTATACTTATATACCTTTACACATATTATAACTCTAATATCTTATAACCCTTCTATTGTACATGAGTACAAGACATTAGTCTGTATAAAATATGGGTACAAGAGAGAGTATTTAATATATATATATATATATATATATATATATATATATAATATACTCTTACATAAATCTTGTAACGGACCGGGATTACGATTCCCGAGTTACGTTTCGAGGGATGAAACCCCTCGATAGAATCTTGCACCTCGAGTATAGGTCGAAGGTTTGAAAGCCTAATCTAACGTTTCTAAAGCGGGATTTCATACCCAAATTCGAAGGGATCCGTTGGAATCCCCGAGGTAAGTCCCCTGTACCTTCCCTATGGCCTAAGTCGCGAAATTCATTGATCATACAACCAAGAAAGATTCCAAATTCATACATAAGGTTGCCATGGCGAAGCCGGGTCAAAACATGATCAAAACAAAACCAAACCGTTATATAATTGGTGAAGTCAAAGTCTCGACTCTCTCTTTCCGCCATGTTAGACCCCGCGGTCATGAAGCCAAATCAGCAACAATGGGGATAGCATAATGGATACCTAAAAACGTTGATAGTGGGCGGGATCAAATGATGCCCACATGGGTATGTCCCTTCATTAAGGGTGCTGCCCCCACAATATGTACACATATACGCTATACCTAATAATCATTCTTCTAGATGCAAGGCGGAATCTGAACACACTAGCATGCCCCTAAGATCAAGTGCATAATAATAGTAATAAGGCCTTATCACAGAATACCAAATGGTATATCCCTCTCCTACCTCCACCCTACCAAATGGTATATCCCTCTCCTACCTCCACCCCCTTCCAATAGGGCGGAGACTAGCCAGCTCATGAATGCATCCCATTCCATCATAATTGAATCGGCCCGCAGGCCCGACCCGTAATCATATATAAAGCCCGCAGGCAAATCTCTTAATCATACTCATGATGTAAGTAAAGGAAGTTCCATATGACTCGATTGACTCAGGACGGGACCCGATGCGACTGGGTCGTCCTATGACCCTAGCAAAGACTCTAGTTACTTCACAGATAACGGTCGTTCTGTTTACATACGCATAAAGAAATAGAATGCTCAACGATCATTGCAACCTAACAGGATACTACATGGCATGCTGATCATGAATGCAAGCACCTAATATATCATACACATAAGGCAGGGAATATCTATTCGATCTGAGTAAGCTCCGTAGAGACTTACCTGGAGGTGTAGAACAGCATTAATGTAGCACTAAGACAGTTTAAGATCACCTAGTAATCACAATGAGTATATAAGTCTATATTCAATCACACAAGCACGGTCATTCTACATAAGTTCACACAATCGAAAGTCTCATCATCATATTCCATATCATCATCATTCAACTTTTCTCATTTTTCATCGCAAAGTCCCTATATAACTTATCAAGTACCACCTCAACTCATCATCTCAACATCTCATCATGCTCCCATATACACCAACACATCATAATATCATTTTAAGGACATATATCAACATTTCATCTCATAATTCACATTCAACAAGTTCGTCGACATCGTATCATAGCAATATTGACATATTATAATTTATACTCATACTTAGCTCATATGTCACTTCATCATCATAAGTAACTAGCATATAACCTTTCATACACATCATCACAATATCATGCTATTAGTCATACAATCATATCATCATGCTAGTTAGTCATCGAACAAGTCGGATTCCCAAGTTAGTTCCCAAGCCATTCCAAAATTCGAGTCAATTAGTCAGAAATTCCGATTCATAAAACATTCGCCAAATTCCTTTTTTATTTAAATCTGATAACATATTTTTAAGTTCCTATATTTTATATCATAATATAATATCTTTTAATCTCAATTAATATTTTTATCTAAATCTCAAAATAATATAATATAGTATTTCAAATACCATTTTCTTTAAAAACACTTTCAAATAATATTTTCAAACCCTTAAGTAACCAACCATTTTATTTAATAAAAATCATCTCTTTTTAAATTACCACCCATTTTATTTAGTTACAAAACAACCCCTATATTTTATCAAAACTAAGCAACCGACCCCTCCCTTTTATTCATATACCAAACCGAACCCATTTTTTTTAATAACCCAAAACCGAAGCCCATTTTTTAATACCCAAAATTTCCGGCCCCAATTCATAACCCCAACCCAGATTCCACTTTCTAAAAAAATAAGCCCAATCTCCTTCTAAAAAACAAGGTTCGGCCCAATCAATCAGCCCATTCTTCCCCTCATTCAAATCTGAAGCCAGAAGGAAAAGAAAGGGGAGTGGGGCCGGGTCTGCTGATGTGGCCGAAGTGGACCCCCACAGAGTCTTCTTCTTCCTTGTTTTCCTCTGCTCGAGATGGCGCCCAATGCCGGCGGCGGTTGCCCACGTACTCCTCCGCCTTCCTTCCTTCTTCCTCAGCGCCCCCTCTCGGACCTTCGGCCTTGCTTTACCGCTCTCACACTCTGCTCTCCCCCTCTCTCGCTCGAACCCACGCTCATCACCCTCCCTCGCTTAAACTCGCGCTCTTCTCGGCCTCACCCGCTCTCGAGCTCGTCCACTCTCTCTCTCCAACGGAATCAAGTGCTAAAGGGTGATAGGAAGTGCAAGAATCAAAAACAGGGAAGGAAGAAGGTTCGGAGGCTCACCGAGGGGTCTTCGGGTTCGTCGGGCTCGCCGGAGGCTCTTCGGGGCTTCGTCGGAGATGGTTCCTCGTCGGGATCCGCCTAGGAGGGTTAGAGGAAGGTCAAAAGAGTATCTTTTCTCAGTTTGGAATTGAAGAGAGGAAGAAAACAAAGCTTACCAAAGCTGGACGGAAAACAGGGGAAAGAGGTGAAGGGGTGCTGCGCTCGGTGGTGTCGGCGACTCCGGGGTGTCCCTGGGTGGTTCAGGCCCGGTCTCGGCCGCTCCTGGTCGTCAGAGAAGATGAAGGAGGGCTGCTGCAGCCTGTTTGCCAAGGAAGGAGGGAGAAGGAGGTGTGGTGGGAGCTCGGGTTTGTGTGCCCGGAGGTGGACTGCCGGAAGGAAAACAGAGGGAAGAGGACTGTGTGGTGGAGGTGTTTGTGGTGGCTGCTGGGTGGCCGTGAGAACAAGGGAGAGGGAAGGCATATAGGGGTTTGCTGGAATTCAGAATAGAGGAGAGAAGGGGTGGTGTTTGATTGTGTGAAAGAGGTATGGGGGGGTGTGCAGTATGTGAATGACAGATAAGAGGAAGGGGAAATGGGTGTGTGGAGTGGATTGTTTGAAATCAAAAGGAACAAGGGAAAGTGTCTGCAAGAGTTGGCATGAGAGGGCTTGACACTTTGCCAAAGATGGGGAACAAGTGAGTGATGGAGGGAGGTGCTACCTCTGCTGCTATGTCGACACAAGGAGGAGAGGCTCTGAAAATTTCTTTGTGTGAGTAGGAAGAAGAGGACAAATTGAAGGGAATCAAAGTGGTCCCAATTCAAATTCAAATCAACCGGAAAAAAACCCGGAAACCCGCTTCTTCGATCTCGTTCATATCCCGACTCTTTCAAAATAAATTTAAGATTTTTCTCCAATCCGATTTAACTAATGAAATCCGAACATCATTTTCCAATTATCGGCATATGAAAGCGGAATAAACTCTATTTTGCATAAATTCAAATTTTGGTCGGAATCCGGTTTAAGAGTCTCGAGTTCGATTTATTAAATTAAAGACGAGTTTATTATTTTATTATTTTATTTTATTTTTATTTTTTTAAACGAAACCCGATTAAATCCGTTCTAATTTTATTTCTAATTTCCTTTTCCCGAAAATCAAGATTTTAAAATCCGGGTCTTTACAAATCTACTCCTATAAGTCGTCCAGAACCCCTAAAGTCTAATCAAGGTAGCTAATATCAATAAATGCAAGAATATATTAAGCACGAAGAAGTTGAAATAACCAAATAGAAATAATTAGAATTCAAAACTCATGAGTCAACTAACCATGTCCTGAATTACATGCAAAACCAAAGAATCTAGGAATTCATGATCTTATCGGAACTCTAAACTTCAATCTTCAAATGCTTCAAATGATGAAAACCTATTTATAAATGTCGAATGGTAGTGAATGAATTGAATGCTTCCCCCTCTAAAACTCGGCCTAAAGAGTTCTTTAAATAGGCTAAGGTCGGCCATAATAAACCCTAGAAGAATAAAAACCATCCTAAATAAGATAGAAACAAATTCCAAAGATGGAATTTCGGAAGATTTTTTTTCGGATTTGCTTCAAAAACGTCGGCGAGCGCTGTTCGGGATCACTAGGCTCTGTTTTTCTTGAGAGCATGAAATCGTAGATCTCGATGGGAGCTTTTCAACTCATACTCACAATAGTCGATCGGAGATCTGAGGCGTTCGAAAACTACGATTTAAATTTAGCTCACCGCGCAGACAACTTTTTTGGCTCGCTGCCATTTCAACTTTTAGACCTTGATTTTGTGCTCCGTTTCTCCTTAGCTTGCTCCACACTCGATCTTTTGGACTCCTTCGTAAAGATCTCCTAAGTCTTGCTTTGGCCTTCTCAACTCTGTTTATCATGTTCCTTTCCTCAGATCTACGAGTCTGCACAAAACCATCGAAATAGCGTAGATTTTGAAGTCGGCCACCACAATGACAAAGTGTGTGAATAAATACTAAATCATGCAATATTTAAACCTAAATACCACTAAAACTACCTACTAAACCTATATAAAATAGGCATTATCAAAAACGATTCTAAAGGAACGAATCAAGAACTAAAAAAAAAACCCTAAGTTCTTGAATCTTTGTCTAAAGTGGAGTTTATGAGATCGACCTTTCAAGATATGGTTTATCGAAGAAAATCCAAAGCCTCTAATACCACGTTGTAGATTGTATTCGTCCTCAACCTCTTAAATTAGAAGCTAAGGATTGATCATAGAGATTGTAAACAAACAAATTGTGTAGATAGTCTCTTTAAATTTAAGGCAAAACAAACAAGCGAGAAAAAAAGAAAACAAGATCGAACGCAGAGGAATGCTCACGTGATTTGATTTCCCTATATTTGCGGAGTTTAAGAAGGGGAGGCTCAAGCCCAACACACTAGATTGATACAAGGTTTGGTTGCTCACAACTCAGATATAATTTAATCCTAAGTGTAAACTCTAGAGAGAGGTAACAATTGACAAGCAAGAAGTTGATGAAAACTCCCTTGATCTGGTGTTGAAGACCGGATTGGAACCAGAGATCACCAAGGCAGATTATCATAATTGGTTATAAGGGTGCTTGATGTCCCTGCACCTTAATCTTCATTGGATATGAGGTCTCGAAGGAGATCTATCTCATATTGAAACCGAACAAAGCTTTTCCATCGAGCAAGGAAGAAGACCCTAGCTCTCTCTCCCTCTCTCACTCTTCTTTCTCTTTCTATGTGGCGAAAGTGAAGAGATGGAGAAAATATGGTGAACCCTAGACCTCACAAGCTTATATAGAGCAGGATGAATCGAAACGCAGTGTTTCAACTTAACCTAGCACCCAGAAGTTGATAAGCAATGGGCTATCTCATGAGCTTTTGATTGGGCCTTTGTGAGCCCAACCCAAGTAGCAAATATAAAACTCTGGAGTTTACACTTATATACCTATACACATATTATAACTCTCGTATTTTTATAACCCTTATGTTATACATATGAGTACAACTGTACGAGACATTTAGTCTTGCACTTCTAATGTATAAAATATGGGTATAAGAGGGAGTACGTATTAAATATGTATATAGTTATATAATTTAGTTGTAGGTAAATAAACTATGAGCCATTTAAAACCCCTAAAATCTAAAACATGGATTAAATAGACATCTATATAAAATACTAAAACAGAGGCCTGAAACGGTCTCTGGTGCGATCTCGCTTACGTGGAAATTTCTGGATTAAAGCGGAATTATTTTTGCCACGTGTCATTTTCTGGATTAAAATGGTATTATCTTTTTTACTCACATTAATTAATAAGCCAATATAGTTATCTTTCTATCAAATAATCTATCAACATAATCTTATATTTTAATTAGATAAATCTATCTATTAGTTGGATATTAAAAAAAACGGTGGAATAGTGTTTTTTTGGTCAATATAAAAACGGTGGAATAGTTAAATACTAAACACACCAATTTCACTCTTTGAAATTCTAAAATGCTAATCAACACATTTGTACGTATTTAATATATCATTAATGAATTGTTTATCCCATATTCGTATTCAAATGATAATTCATTCATATTTAAATACTCTTATATTCATATTTAAATAGATCAATCTCCATATTTAGATTTTACATAATTTTATAATTCTATCTGATATATTTAGATTTTACATAATTTGATATATTTTTACAATATTTTACCCAATTCTATTAAATATGGTACATTATAATATATCTCTTTTATTTGTATTCAATTTAACAAGATAAAAATATATTTTAAACATTTTTTTAATAAGAGAACAAATATGATTAATCTAGATTCAAACATGTGTTTACATTCTAAAAAAATAACACAATTGAACATTATATATTTACTTTATATGGGGTAGTAATTTATATTAATTCAAAGATGATTTATATAATAAAATTTATTAACAAATCGCGCAACGGGCGAGTAATAAAACTAGTTACATATATGATCAGGGGCGGCCCTAGGGTGGGGCGGGCGTAGGCGGCCGCCCCACCCTTCGACCTATGTGTCCCCGGACTTTGGAAAAAAAAATAAAAAAATTATTTATATATATAGCAGTGTTGTAATAAGTAAAATTAGGATGAATATAGAATCAACTAATCTACTTTGTGTAGTTGGTTGGTGGGAAGGAAGGAAAGTAAAGTAAGATCCAAGGTTGGGGGTTCAATTCCTACTAGTCTTCTTTTTTTTAAAAAAAATTTTACCTCCCCCAAAAAAACTTTTTTTTTGTTCAAATTGCACCCCACTCTCTATGTTTCTACCCACTTATTTAATTATATTCTCACTTCCCGACCTCCCTATTAGATACAAATTATCTAGCTATAACTAATTAAACCCCATAAAATTGGTGAAATTAGCCTCTTTTTTTTAAAAAAAATTCACCTCCCTCAAAAAAGCTTTTTATTCTTTGTTCAACTTGTACCCCACTCTCTATATTTCTACCCACTTATTTAATTATATTCTCACTTCCCGACCTCCCTATTAGATACAAATTATCTAGCTATAACTAATTAAACCCCATAAAATTGGTGAAATTAGCCTCTTTTTTTAAAAAAAAAAAATTTCACCTTCCTCAAAAAAGTTTTTTTTTTATTCTTTGTTCAACTTTCACCCGCTCTCTATGTTTCTACCCCCTTATTTAATTATATTCCCACTTCCCGAGCTCCCTATTATATACAAATTATCTAGCTATAAACTAATTAAACCCCACAAAATTGGTGAAATTATGATTTGATTATGAGAATAAATTTTGTGAAATTTTCATTAGAGTTTGTGATTTTGAGAATAAATTTTGTGTTTTAATTATTTTGTATATATGATTTTGAGAATGAAATTTATTAATTGAATTTGTGAAGCTTTATGCAATATTTATATTTTCGTACCCTACATGTCTTTAGGAACCAAAATATATTATAAAGTTGATGAGTTTACAACCCTAGATAATATGCAAAAGCCTTGAATTTAGCATGATTGAATTTCGATAAGTTTACACTCCTAAATATGACAAATGCCTAAATTTCCAATGAATGACGAGAAACCACTACCATAGCAATCAAGCAAATGTAAGTCTACTTTTCAACAATCCATTGTTAAGTTGAAAGTCGTAATTTAGGTAAAGGGGTTTATTCAAGGCCAATATCTCAGTACACACTAGAAATTTCGCCCCATCTTTCGGAGGATCCTGCGGCCGCCACTGTATATGATATATGTATAACCCTAATTAATAGTAATAACTAGCTAGCTAGTCACAGCGAGTAGTTAATCATGCAATTAGGGTTCATATATATGCACAAATTAATATAACCTACATAATTAGTACATATATCGTTGCAATCAGGTATGATTAATATTATAACGAATACATGATTCTTGAATTGATACGGATAGTCTACGTGCATTTTGCAGTCATGGCTAAGAGTAGCGGAAAAATATCACACGGTCGCCCAGGTGTTGGTGGGAGCATCGATAGGGACAACCTTCGCCATCGTGTGGCAGTGGGTGTGGGCTTCTGTCGCCTTTGAAGCCTTCCAATCCATTATTTGGGTTCGAATCCTGGTTATCGTTGGGGCGACTGCATTCTGGGTTGTCTTCTCGTCCGTCACTCTTTCCAAATTATCCAAACACAAAGGAGTAAGTATCTACTTTTAAATAATATATATAGAGAGAGTAATGGGGGTGTATTTTTTCCATTTTTATTTTTAATTAATAAAAATGACGAATTAATCTCAGTCGTTCAATTACACTAAATCAACGGTTAAGATTTGTTAACATTTAACACCGTATGACTTGTTAACATTTTATCCATATTATATATATATATATATATATAGGACGGATCAAATGTTTACGAGTCTTAACATGTTAAATGTTAACAAATAATGACCGTTGATTGAATGAAGATGGATGGATGTGATTAATCAATGATTTTTTTGATTTATTTTTAATAAAAAAGGGGGACCCACATGGATTAACAATCCACTTGCACAATGAGGGAGCGTGGATGCAAAATAGTATCTCAGTAACTATTAAAAAGGGTGGAGCAAATTGGGAGTGGTTTTTTTTTTCCCAATTTAAACAAATTTTCTTTTTGAAAATATATTTCTAATATCATGATCAATTATTCTGTTATGCGAAATCTTTGAAAATCTGTGAAGTTTTCATCCAAGCGAACGGTGAAGAAGAGGAAGAAGCAAACTGCTCGGACGGTGATGTACATGTATGAATGTGGAATTAGCAGTCACTCAATTATTCGATATGTGGAAGCAAGTATTCATTGTAACTGTGCAATTGTTAGTGCTGATGGGGGTACTGGGATGCAAAAACAACTAGACTTCACAGTCACTCAAATATTCATCACAGTTACTCAAATATTTATCACAGTCACTCAATTATTCACCATGGTTTTTGTTAAAGTTTATCAAACATTCATCACAATCACTCAAATATTCATCACAGTCACTCAATTATTCACCATGGTTTTTGTTAATTGGCATCAACAATTATTCATCAATATTCGGCAAAATTTATGAAATATGCACCACAGTCACTCAATTATTCATCAAAACCATGAATAATTATTAATCAACCTTAGCAATATTCATCACAATTTCCCAGTTATTCATCAATATTCGGCAAAATTTAAGAAATATTCATCACAGTAACATAATTTAATTTGTGGGGCGATGGAGGAATGCTATTTAGACACAACACAATCGTTGACCGCCTTTGCTATTCAACTCGACGCAGCTTCACCCAATCCTCCACTCACCGCCGTCGATTGCTTCTCCACCGACGTGCCCCCCTTCAAGCCGCGCTACCGTCACTGACCGGTACATCTGGGTGGCCGCCGAATCGTCTTCTTCAAATGGCAAAAAGGGTTTCTGGGAGGGGAATGAAGATTGAGGAAAAGGGGATTTGGGTTGTGATCCCACGCACGCGCCTTTGGATGTCAATTAGTGGATGTTTTTTTATTTTAATAATATATTTAATTAAAAGCGGGGAATAATCTCATCCATCCATTTTCACTCAATCTATGGTTGTAATTTGTTAACACAAAACACATTAAGGGTTGCTTACACATAACCCACCCTATATATATATGTATGTATATATGTATATATGTATATATGTATATATGTATATATGTATATATGTATATGTATATGTATATGTATATGTATATGTATATGTATATGTATATGTATATGTATATATATGTATATGTATATGAAGTAAGTATATATATATATATACATATGGAGTATATATTTGAACCGCAATTTTTCCATATATGCATGAATTGAATATAGCGTTAATTTACACTTTTGCCTCTTATCGATCATTAACTTTACTTTCTTTAATTTGCAGACTTCAAATTGGGTGTAGGCCAGCCAGCCAATTCAGCCTAGCTAGCTAGTTAAAGTTGTGCCTGCGTTTTCGATCTATACCAATTCAGAGTTAATGAGTTATAGTATGTTTTGGATTTTAATCGTATCTAATTGCAACGACTAAAGTATGTATGTTCAAGCGACGAGTAAAGTATGTATGTTCATTGTCTGAGACAGAGTAGGTATGATCACATTAAATAAAGGGAGATTGAGTAATGAACATTCGAGAATGTATGTCGCTTGAACGAATAGTAGATCTAACAAATAAATGAAGGGTGTTGGAGCGACGAAGCTTGAAGAATGTACGTTGCTTGAAGTGAATATGGATTTGACATATTAAATATTGTAGTATCAAGTGACGAACATATGCAAAGTATGTCGCCGGAGTAATAAATTTTTACTAGTCGCTTTAATTGTCGTTACTTGCCACACTTTGTCAGAAGTTTTAAACAAACTTTTTTTCCTCAACCCAAACCATGCTCTCTTCTCCATATTTCTTCTACGTCGACCTTTCTTCTCCAAAGCTCTCTTCTCCTCCATTGTTTGGTGTTAACTAAGGTTAGTATAACTTTGATGATTTGGTTTTGTTTATTGTTGCTATTGTATATATTTATATATAAATATATGATGTTTAGATGAGAATTTGAATATTGAGATTTTGTTAGAGATTTAAGATTAGATTAAAATTTTTCTAATAGATTTATGGTAGAGATGAAAGAAACCCATATTTTTAGAATGAGATTTCAATAAAGAAGTTGTTGTAAATGTTGATATATATGAATTTGTTTGAGATTTTGGTAGAGATTGAGATTTGGATAGTGATTTTGTGGTGATTTGTAGTTGAATTCATTTATTCGGTAAAATTTAAACTAGAATACTACTTCTTGGTGGGTACAAATTTGAAATTGAGTTTTTCTTGGACCATTTTTCCATTGCTTCTTGTGTTTCTAGTGTTGTCTAGGCTGTAAACAACATGTCTAGGCTATAAACAACATGATGGGAAAAAAATAATAGCTTGCTTTTTTTTGAGTTTGTCTAGGCTGTAAACAACATGTTGCAATTCACTTTGACATGCATCAACTACGAGAATGCTCTTTACCTTGTTGAAGTACTTCTCCAACTTATCAAGATTTTCAACAAGAGGCGACTTCGGCTTCCAATTTTGGATTTCTAATACTATTCTATTTAGCTTCATGAATAGAGCTATTGTCATCCTTAGTGTCTCCAGTTTCTTCATAGGGAAGTTTTCGAACCTTGACAAAATCTGAAGAGTACCATAAAATATACATATCTAGCAATATGCTTTGCTAAAATAATACCGAAAAATTCAAATGTATATACTAGCCTGGGTCTCATCCGTGAGGAGTTCAAGAAGGGACTCAACACGAAGGTGGAATTTTAGAAGATCATCCATGTCGCTTGTCTTGAATGTAGTCAAGTCACGTTGCAATTCTTTGATTGCACTCCCATCCTTCGCCATGTCATCTTCTATTCGCTGGATGTACGCTGATCTGAATGCCAAACGGATTCAAAAAGTCAAAAGACTTGAAACATCTAGGCCAAACTAAGAAACTTAGATTGTCATCTTTGGTAATATAAATAATGGCATTTAGTCACTATCTCTTGGTCATCTTTGCTAGTGCATTAGCCATGCTTGTGCCGCCTTCAGCATTCCCCATTGGTAACAGTCTTGTTTGCTTGAGAGGGTTTTCCTTCTGCCAAGCAAGAACCTTCCACTTCCCCCCTAAGAATCCTGTAGAGATTTCCCATGTGGGTGGACCTTCTTAACTTTGATCTGTTCCTCGGACGAACAATGTTTCTCATGCCACCGGGAGGAGGTGGTGCAGCATCTCCCTTCATCATTAGCCCAGGTGGTGGTGGATGTCCTCCATTATCTGTTATTGGTGGTGGAGGTGCTAGAACTACACTTGGAACTAGTGGTGGTGAGGGATGTCCTCCATTATCCATTATTGGTTGGGGAAGTGGTGGAATTGCACTTGGAACTACTTGTGGTGGTTGGTGTCCTCCATTATCCATTACTGATGGGGAAGGTAGGGGAGCTACAATTTGAACTAGTGGTGGTGATGAGTATCCTCAATTATTTGTTATAGGTGGTGAAGGAGGTGGACCTACACTTGGAACTGGTGGTGGTGGTGGGTGTCCTTCATTATCTGTTACTGGTGGGGGAGGTGATGAAGGTACACGTAGAAATAGTGGTGGTGATAGGTGTCCTTCATTATCCATTAGTGGTGGAGGTGGTGGAGCTGCATTTACAACTGGTGGTGGTGGTGGGTGTCCTTCATTATCTATTACTGGTGGGGGAGGTGATGAAGGTACACGTCGAACTAGTGGTGGTGATAGGTGTCCTTGATTATCCATTACTAGTGGTGGAGGTGGTGGAGCTGCAATTATCACTAGTGGTGGTTGAGGGTGTGCTCCATTATTCGTTAATGGAGGGGGAGGCGGTGGAGCTGCACTTGAAATTGATAGTGGTGGTAGGTGTCCTCCGTTATCTATTGCTAGCTGTGATGAAGGTGGAGTTGCACTTGGAACTGGTAGTGGAGGTGGTGGAGGGGGTGAAGTTACCCCTGAAACTGGTGGTGGTGGCAGATGTTCTCCATTATCCCTTGCTAGTGGAGAATGTGGGGGTGGGGGTGGTAGTGGCAGGAATGATTTACCAAGGGGTTGTGGTTGTGGTGTGTGTGTTCGTGAAGGGCTATAACAACTGTGAGAATGTCGTGTGTCTTAATATTCTTGTCCTGCATTAGAAGCATGATATTAGGCTTAGCGTATGTGTGTGCTTATATGTGGGGTGCAGATATGCGGGCTTCGATCTGATTCTGTGCCCGCTTTATTTTTTTAGGTATATATATGCATGATCCTACCTAATGTTGTGTGTTGTTTGGCATGGGATGTTCATGGTGAATAATTGGAAATGACTTGTCACTCGACCATATAAATGTGTAGCAGATTAACCTCATAATAAACATGTTTTGATCCGGCTTTGCCGTGACACCTTATATTTACGGGGTTGTTGGTTTATGCGGAAATGTTTTCCCGACTTAGTATTTAGGACAGGTACAAGTGTGTTAACACCAGGTGTCCAACGGGCCTCATAAGAACTTTGGGTATGAAATCCCACTTTCACAACTGAACTTTCGAATTTTAAACTTTTAACCCGTACTTGGTGCGCAAGATCCAACGAGGGGTTTCATCCCTCAAAACGTAACTCGGGAATCATAATCCCGGGCCGTTACATATATTTTAACTTCTTGTGTGGAAACTTGATTCAGAATCACCTTCGAAGAAGAGAGCTTGAAATGTGACTTCTCTACTTAGTCCACATGAGCACAAGATTGAATCTCCTTAACTTCGTTTGCTAGAACAAACGAACAAAGGATTTCAACTCACACCCTATTTGTGTTAGAGAGGCTAGTAGTTTTTGATGGGAGAAGAGGAGAGACACAATACCCAAAATTGGGTTAAAACTTATTCCCAACAAGTCTATTTATATTATGCATAAACTAGGTCAAACTTATACATAATAAGTTAACTTTTATCTTCCATTCACAATATCTTTTCATAAGGACAGGGTTCAAATATGGATGTTTGATGCAGGTGGAATGTTGGGTTGGAAGTGGTTCGTTGGTACTGACTGTCGAGTTATTGGCAGACAATTGATTTTAGTAAGGAATTTCGTCTTTGCTCCAGGAGGTCAAGAGCTACAAATAAAAGTTGTTAATGTTGATGTTATGGTTTTGTTGGGTGTTAGAAAGGTTTCAACTGATCTTACATAAAAAAATTATATGATGACAATATTCGATTCTTGGGTTCCCTTTGTTGGAAGGATGAGGGAAGCAACCTTAGGTCTTCTTACAGATTTTTACTACCTAAAATGCTTAATTATGTCATGAAGGTGGTCTAATTTATTTTATTTCTTTTACTGTCATAGTTACATAACTGAGTTGTCATTGGAAGTGCTTTTCATAGTTGTTGTCATAGATTTTCATTATAAAAAAGAAAGTGACAAGAAATGATGCTTCAAGAGATTAGGTTAAGTATTAATGGATGTTGATATTGAGAAGTATTAATGGATTTTGTTTGTGATATTGGAGCATTGTCATATAAGGTAGGATGAGATATTGGATAATTTTGCTGATTTTGCTTCAAGTTAAATGACTATTGTATGGTTGGACTTGATATTGCAAGCTGGTATAACTAGGGACGTTATTCGGCCAAAGTTTTTAGGAGAATATATGATGATAGAGGCTAGCAAACAATTACTCTGTACATAAATGGGGTCAACTTGCCTTCTTAGCTCCTAAAATTACGTGCATAATTTTATACTTATTACTAATAACTAATAAGTATTAAATTGCGAAAAAAATTAATTTAAATAAATAAGATATTATATAATTTTTAGATCCTAAAACTACGTATATAAAAGTCAAACATTGTTTATTTTCGATCGGATGGAGTATTATATACAATCAAATTGCAACAAATTAAGGACAAATAACTCAAAAATAAAAACATATATACATGCCAATATCCCATATACATTATCTTTTTCTAGAGCCATGCCTAATACTGAAAAAATTCTTCATCAACTGATATCTTCGTCCGACAGATGGGGCATGTGTGGTTCAATTTGTCATTTTAGGCATTTTAAGAAAATAATTTTCTTATGGTTTATAAACTGAAACCTAAGTAATCTGTCGAGGTTGATTTCTTAGCACAAACCTTAACGGTACATGTTAGAAAAAACGATCATTAAAAAAGCTTACTAATCCAACACAAAATATATCAAGTGTTATATAAATTATGTAACGAGATATAGACAAGTGTTAAATACATTCTATAACTAGATCTTTTCACTGATTTTGTGGGATGCATTAGAAAATTATGGAACAAAACCCATAACGAGAAAACACTATTCTTTGTTAAATTCAAAATATCGATCATATCGAGAAAATACTTCACTATGACAATCGAAAATTTCGAAGAGGCGTGGTGAGAATCATGCGACGAGTATTTTGTGTAATTCGCCAAACTCGACCAAAAATATATTGGGAAAAAAAACCGAATATGGTTCGGGAAAAGCACTAGTTATAACATATTTGGCAAAAAAAAATCTAAAAAAATTATATAGTAAAGTAACATCTTTTTATAACTTTTAAAAATCTTTCTATCTCTATTGAATTATTATAATTTTTCTAAGTTGATTTTTTTTAGATTGTTTTTAAAGATATGTTATAATAATTATATAGAAGCTAAATATATTTTTAAAATTTTTTTAATGTTAATTTAAGAATAAAATATTTTTATGAGACGAGAAGTTTGGATGGAAGATTTACACTGGTCGTCTTTGGGGGTAGAAACAAGTATCCAAAATTGAATTTTCACGGGATTAAGGAAGCGTATACTTTTTACACAAGTTGAATTGCAAACCTTTAAGAGAAATAAATTAATGGACCCTTTGATTGATATTCATAACAATAAGAAGCAGAAGCCTAAAACAATTAATTCGTGTATATCAAAACATAAATAAATTAAGGATAAAAACAAGTGCACCTGATACAACCAATGAGTGATGCATGCTAACCATCAATGTCCAGCTTTCGTGTATATCAAAACATAAATAAATTAAGGATAAAAACAAGTGCACCTGATACAACCAATGAGTAAGGCATGCTAACCATCAATGTCCAGCAAAAGCAATTGCCCTTTCCAACTCCACCCATTTAATTTCCCCTTCCAATAAAAAACAGATCTTCACTTTTGTTAATCCTCCACCCTCGTGACACCACCGAGCACCGTCAATGGCCTCAAAATCCCATATTTTGTTGATCTAAATGGTCAACAACAACAATTAGAACTCCGGGGAAAAACGGAGAGAGTTATCTCTCGACCCCATTTGCAAATCGTGGTCTCAGGATTTCAACTCTACTTCAACAGCTATATTGGGGAACAACTGAGATCAAAATCTCGACCCCAAACCAAACAAACAATACCGAGGAACAACTGAGATTAACATCTCGACCTTAAATCAACAACATTAATAACACTCGAGTGTAACGGCCCGGATATAAATATCCGAGATACGTTTCGAAGGTTGGATACCTTCGTTCGGATGTTGCAATTCAGGTACGGGTCGAGGTTTCAAACCTCTAATGATCAATCAGTATTCAAAAGGGGAATTTCGAACCCCAATCAATCGAAGTTACGGAAATTCAATTTAAATGAAAGTAAAGCGGAAGTAAGGGTTAGATACAAATGTCACGGCAGAGCCGGGTCAAAACCATAGTATAAATTATAAGGTAGTATAGCCAAATTAGCGGGGTTATACGGATTCTTTGCAATTGCCCGGGGGATTTTCCCACGCCATAGAGACAGGGAGCAATCATACCTAAAAACAATTGGTGCGAGCGGGATCAGACCGAGGCCCCAACACACCCTGTCCCGCAAGCAAATATACACATACGCTAATATAAAGATGATGCAAATGCGGAAATTAAATCACACTAACATGATCCTAATTTGCAATATGCGGAAAAGAACTGTAAAGGGCTCAAGACAATTCCAAGTGGCATATTCCTCTCCTACCTCTGCACCCCTTCCCGTTAGTGCAGAGACTGGCCAGTTCGGTGCTATAGCATAGCAATTTCCTCGTGGTGGTGCACTCACCACGGTATCATCATATCATATCATATCTCATCATCATATCATATCTCATCATCATTTCATATATGATCATCATATCATATATCATGCTCATGCCCGATGGTGCTGGGCTAATCATACCATATCATATCATCTCATCTCTTGCCCGATGGTGCTGGGCTATCATATCATGCTCATATCGACTCGATAGACTCAGGGCACCCGATGGGGCTGGGCTACCCTATGACCCTAGCAAAGACTCTAGGACTGTCACAGATAACGGTCGTTCTGTTTACATACGCATAAAGAAATAGAATGCTCAATCACCAGTGCAATCCTAGCATGAGACTACATTGCATGCTTTAATGCTTATACAACACCTAGTATGTCATATATTCACAAGCAGGTAATCTCTTTCGAATCTGAGTAAGCCCATAAAGGAACTTACCTGAATAAGCCGAACAACAGAAAACAAGGCAGAAGCAGAGTCCAAGCAATGAATCACCAATAGCAAGCAATGTCCAACATATCACAATCACCTAATAACATACAGATATGCATAAGTCTATCTACTTCACACAAGGCGCCCCTAACTATCATACACAGCTTCTCATATCTTATCTCAGATTATTCCATCTTATCTCATCATAATTCATATATCATTCCATGTTCATCTCATCTCATCATATCATTTCCAAAACAATCTCTCAAATAACTCAACACAGAAAATCAAACAATTCATTTTTAAAATCGCTTATCCAAATCCCGACATTAAACATTTAAGCCTTCAAACCTATTTCCCAAAATCATATTATTAACACAATCCCGACATGTTTATTTTCAAAATCATTACATAAATAAATTCCGACATTTAGTCACAAAATAATTCTATTTTCACAACCATGTTTATAAATCAAAGACCACAATTCGTTTCAAATTTCTAAAATCACAATTTAAAACATCACTAAATACATATTCCAATTAATAACACTTTTAAATAATTTTATAATATAAAAATAATTTCCAGAGAATATTTTATCACAAAAACAGAATAATATCTTAATAATAACAATCTAGCAAATAAAATTTATATGAACTATATACTAACATAACCACATAAATAATACATAATCAACAAAATCTGAATTTGAAACACCTAAAAGCCCAACTCCCAAGTCTCACAAGAATCCGGATCCGGCCCAGAAAAGGAAGAAAAGACCCAAGGTCTGAAAGAGGAGATCCGGTTCCCTGACCCGATACCCGAGCCCAACAAAAGGAAAACAAGGAAGAGGATCCGGCCCTTTACCCTCTCCCCACACAGAACCCGTTTAAAGAAATGATATAAACCGCTGAATAGAACCGGATTTGGCCCAGAACCGAGCCCAAGGAAAGAATGAACAGAGTCATCCCCTTCCTTTGAACGGGCAGAACTTCTGGAGCGATGGAAAGGGAACTGGAAGAAGGGAGAAGGGATTCCCAAGTCTCTAGTGGTCCGTTCGGCTCGAAATCTTACCCAGAGACCCACAAGGAGATTCTGACCACACTCATCATAGAAAGGTTAAAACGAGAGCAAGAAGGAAGGGAGGAGGAGAGATTTACCAAGCTCTGAGGAATAACTCCGGCGAGGGTGCTCAGGGCGGCTTCTGGCTTCTATCGACGAGGGGAGAACCTTGATCAAGGCCTAGGGCGATAGGAGATGATGTATTAGATCGCCTTTGCTCATATTCAAGCCAAGAACGAAGGAAATCGAGGATTTACCTATTCGGAACCATTGCGAGAGGAAGAGAGGAAGAAGGTGGCGACTCGACGGCGCCGGCTACTCCCTGGCGGATCTTGGCTTTCCTGGGGCGTCGAGGGAGTCATGAGGAGTGCTGCTGGTGGCATGGATTGATGTGGCTCGGTTCCTCGGCTTAGAAATAGAGGAGGAATAAGCGACGATGGTGGCTGCATTTAGTGGTCTGAAACAGGGCTCGGCGGAGGTCCTCACTGCGAATCGGAGGGGAAGGCTGGGGTGGAGCTATGGGCTGGCGTTGCTGCTCGCTTACCAGAAAAACGAAGGGGTTGGGTGGTACTTTGTTGGCTTGACAACGACGATGGTGGAGGCGCGGGGCTGAGAAAATCAGAAGAAAGGAAGGTGGTGCTGGGTCACTTGGCGTTCCCAGAATTTGCAGAGAGAGGGAGAAGAGAAGGGTTGCAGTTGTAGGTTTTGGAAATGAAAATGAAGAGGGAGAGGGTTATGATTTTCTGAAATTAAAAGGGGGATGGGTGCAGTTGCGTGGTAGTAGGTACCAAAGGGGAAAAGAGACAAATTGAAATCAGGCAAAAGGGGGAATTGCTGGTGTATGGGTTGGTTTGCTGCATTATAAAGAAGAAGACAACAGAGTGCACAGCTAGCTGGCAACGAGAGAGAGAGAGAGAGAGAGAGAGAGAGAGAGAGAGAAGAAAAAAAAGAAGGAAAGAAAAAGGAAAACAAATGAATATGTACATATATATATTTATGTGTGGTCCCAATATAAAATGTAAGGAGGATATACCCGACATTCAAATTCGAAACCCGCTAATCCCGACTCTATCAATTCCCGACTAAATCGAATTTAATTAAAATTTAATTTACTAATTTCAAGATAACGGAATTAAATTAATTTTATCAAAACTCGGAGCTCGAAGGCGGAATTTAAATCCGTTAAAATCTAAATTCTCAAAACGATGTCGGAATGTCTTTAAAATCAAACTCACGCTCGAGGACGGGTTTTCTTACATTTTTACCGATTGAATAAAATAATAATTTATTACTCAAAATAATAATATAATAATATAAAATACATTCAGTCTTTACATCGAGATCGCTACATCACTGTCTCAAACAACCACAAATTAGGGAAACCACTGAACCCACCACCACCACAACCCCGCCATCACCCTCTCGCCGCCTCACCTCACCGTCTCCTTCCCAATTTTATCAAGACTCACCATTTGTGACTCCTTTTCTTCCTTCTTGCCGCCTCGCTCGTCGGTGGTTGTTGAAAGGGAGTTTTGGCTGTCCTTCGATGGCTTTAATTTCTCACCCCTTACCCCTCTCTTGAACCGATCTACTAAAACCCTTACCAAACTTAAAAATTACCATAGGGCTTTTTCCGATTCAGGTATTATTGTCCTGAATCCACAGTCTCATCACTTGATTGAACCAATTCTTAGGTTATTGTAGACCGTTGGTTTGGTCTTCGGTTTCCTCTGAAAATCTGGGTGAAAAAAAGGGTGAATCGATGTGCACCAATTGAACTCGTCAAACTTGTCTCTATGACAAGGCTACCATAGTGCCTTTGTCTATCCATTTCCCTCGTTCCACCGTTGACTTGTCTCCACCGGCGCCGATGTTCTTTGGAAACAATCCCTTTGGCTTGTACAGGAAGCATGTATACTTAAAAGCCTTTTAATCCCTTTTAATTTAAATAAAATAAAAATTATTTTAAAGAAAACGAAACTGACCTCCTTTACCTTAGCCTTTGAGATCATGGTTTTCATAATCAATTTCTCCGTTCGCCGACGTCCTCTTGCCTTCGCCGCCGTCGGTCGTCCTCGATTCCACTATGTACCCAACTCAGCCTCAACAACTCCTCTACCCTCTAATCTAATCGACGACTAACCGAGCACAATCCTCTGCTCACATCCATTGTCCTTGGGCCCATTTTTTTGTCTTTGGGGCCCAAGTTCGGGCTCCTTGGGGCCCAAGGGTGGGTTTATTGTGAAACCCTATCTGAATTCGATAAAAAATAAATAAATAAATGTCTCTTGAGTTCTTGGAACGCCACTGTTGGTGGCGTTTTCTAACTCTATTAACCTTCTCAGAGATTTGGCCCGACCTTTACTAGAGTTTATGTTTGCTTATTTCTAGCGGTGGTATCTCATTGAGCTTTGTGGTCTTTCTTCTGCAACCACGCGAGAGGTCGTGGACGTGATCGAGATTTGATGGCTCGTTGTCGACTAAGTCCAAATCTGAGGTCTCCACTTTTGTTCCCCCAGGGTGCCCCTGCATGGCCTCTACCACCCGTCAGGAGTGATGACGCACATTGTCCCGGTTCCAACACCGTTCGCCTTCGTTAGTTCTGGGCTTCTTTCTCTAGTTTGTTTGTGGTGCTTAGGTCTCTGTTGTTTGGTCTAGTAATTTTCGTTTCTTTTCATAACGTTTCGTCCGTTGCCGATCTTTCGGCCTCTCGACTCACTAGACATGTCCGATAGTCGAATTCTTTCCGACTCAAAAAAAAAAATTGAATTTTCACGTGGTGAACCACACAGCCCTATCCGCTGGTGTTTGGATTTACAAACTGCCATCAAACGCATATCATTGCCAGACCGTTCTCCATTCTTGTGTCTCTTTCACAAATTAGACACGTGATAATTTTTTTTGGGCTTTTTATTTGCGTTCCACGTTCGGGCTATTCTTTCTAGCCTTTCCAATACTCCGTACGGAGGGGAGGCTGATTCTCTTACCCTCTGGTAAGCTTACCCGGAGGTAAAAATGTAAACTCCTTCTGGTCAAAAGTAAGTCAGACTTTAAAAAAAAAGAAATGAAAAAGGAGAGAGTAGGGCAATAATTACCTGCAGAATTAAAGTAAACATTGATACTAACAACAATCAATGCACCCTAATTCATCCATTCCAACGGTAATTTCAAATGTTAATCCGATTTTACTCTTCATCTCTTTCAAACGGTCGGCATTCACAAAACTTAATCCAATTTTACTCTCCATCTCTTCAAACGGTCCGGCGACGATCGATCATCGACGGTACTAGCGTTTAGAGTTCCGGCATCAACTGATCGAGATTGAAGAACTTGCAGTCGATCGTTTCCGATAACTGAACTCGCCAAACATCGAAGGTTGGTCGTACATATATTCTCCAATCCGATCGAAAAGAGTGTAATTGTAGTTCGAACGTTAAATTAATAAGAATTTCGGATTTCTCCTTCATATTTAACGATCATCCTGTTTTTTCAGCAAGAATGAGCAATGACAGGAAGTTTGATCTTAACATGGACTATGAAGGTGTGTCCGATGAAGATGATTCGATCGGTGGGTCGGGCTCGGAGCACACCTTGTTCGGAATTGCAGATGATGAGAATACAGGCGGTTCGTCGAACAGTGATAACGAGATCGTGGAATACTCTGTTGAAGGAGACGGTGGAGAAGAGCCCCTGTCCGGTGGTGTTGACCCTCTTCAGAATCACCAGACAATCCATCCTCCCCATGTTGGGCTGACGTTTGAGCATGACAGAGATTTCTTCCAGTTAATCCACGGGTATGCAAGACAAAATGGATTCATGGTAAGAATTCGGGGTTCGGAAATGTTACCCCCCGAGGAAAGAGGCAGTGAGGTTACGACAGACAGGTACAAGACCATTAGGATGGAATGTACAAAAGGGGGGAAGTTTGTATCGAAGTCGAAAAACCCAAGCAAGGGATCCACTTCAACTATGACAGGTTGTAAGTTCAGGGTTAATGCTGTCCGTGATGGACCTGGTTCATGGAGGGTAACTGTCGTTGCGCTTGAGCATAACCACGAGTGTTTGCCGGGGCATTCAAAATACCTCACAAATTACAGGTATATTACCGAAGGCAATAAGAAATGGATCTTAGATATGGATAGGGCCGGAGTACCTATAGCTAAGAACTTCACATCGTTTGTGGTTGAAAAAGGAAACCATGATAATGTGGATTTCACTGAAAGAGACCTGCGAAACCTGGTTGCCAAGTCCAGAAGTAGGGACATGGGGCTGGGGGACTTCTCTACAATGAGGAATTATTTCGAAGAAATGTCTTCAGGCAACTCGAACTTCTTCTACGCTTATGATGTGGATGCAGACAGCAGATTGAAGAATGTGTTTTGGGCTGATGGAAGGAGTCGGGCAGCATACTTGGAATTTGGGGATGTCATCACATTCGATACGACATACGTCTCAAACAGATACAAGATGCCATTTGCACCATTCATCGGGGTCAATAACCATGGGCAGAGTGTGTTGTTTGGGTGTGCCCTACTCGTCGGAGAAGAGATCGAACACTTTGTGTGGTTGTTTAGCACTTGGCTCAAGTGTATGTCCGGGAAGGCACCAACAGGAATCTTAACCGACCAAGCCAGCTCCATTGGTAAGCCCTTGGTCATTACAATAAGAATTCAGGTCATCAGTGGACGGAAATTTATTAACTATATATTGCTATTTTGTGTATTCTATGTAGTTAATAGAATATTGATCGATAATGTCGATTTATTTTCAGGCAATGCGGTGGCGCAGGTGTTTCCCAATGCTTCGCATCGTTGGTGCATATGGCACGTGATGCAGAATGCTCGAAAGCATTTGATGTACAACCCCGCCTGGAATGACATACTCAAGTCACTCCAAGATGCTCTACACGACTCCTTGAGTGAAGGAGAGTTCGAAGACGCATGGTCTGAGATGCTGGACAAGTTTGGTTTGCGTAACAACAAGTGGTTGTGCAAGATGTACCAAAATAGAAGGCGTTGGGTTCCTATATACTTCAAGGACAACTTCTGGGCCGGGATGTCAAGCACCCAAAGGAGTGAAGGTATGAACCATTTCTTCAAAAAGTATGTCAATTTCAATACTACTTTGAAGATATTCGTGGAGCAGTACAGTCTAGCATTATCGAAAAGGGTAAGAGAGGAGGAGACGGCAAACTTCACATCGATAAATAGCCCAACCAGGTGCATGACCGAGCATGTGTTTGAGCTGGTGTTCCAACAGTTGTACACTACTGCAAAGTTCGAAGAATTTCAAATTGAGGTGCGGAACCTCGTGTACAACAACGCAGTGAAGGTCCTAGACGATGGCAATGTTTGCGCTTACGACGTTATGGTAAAGCGGCCTTATTATGGTCGTACACGGTGCTGCCAATATAGGGTTACACTTCAAAAAGACACCACCGAGGTAAAATGTGAGTGCAAGAAATTCGAGTTCCGAGGGATATTGTGCACCCACATTTTGCGTGTCTTCAACGAAGAGCTGGTGGATTACGTTCCGGAGAGGTATATTATGGATCGTTGGCGCAAGGACCTACCCCGGGAACACTTGAAGGTTGCGGTCCCTTACTATAAGTTGATAGAAAAGAAGTCCGACGGAATGAAACGGTATGATGATATTCATAGTAAGTTTGACAGAATCGCCGGATTGGCGATGTACAATGAGGATTTGTACAAGATTGTGATGGCTGCACTCGGGGAAATGGAACACACTATCAAGGAAGCTGCGCTGGGGAAGCATATCCTACACTTGCACAACCTCGATGGCATTGGGAAAGTGTATGGGCGTCGAGTGGTGAACCCTACTGAAACAGGCATGAACGAGGATGGGCACGAACCGGCTAACAATCTATCCCCCGTGGTAGATCCAGTAGACAAAAGGGGTAAAGGTGCCATGAGAAGTAGGAGGTTAGGCTATCATAGGGAAAAGGCGCGGGAACGTGAGCGTTAACGGAAACGGGTCGAGGCAAACAGCCCTGCGGAGAGCCAAGCAGGGTCAAGCTATGGTCGTCGCCACCCCAACATGATGCACATGCCACATGGGCATGGGATGCATAATCCTCATCTATTTTACAATTCGGTACGTAACTGGGAGTACATGCTATCATGTCACACTATTTTCGGTAGCATGATACTTATGATCATTTATTCCCTTCTCTTATGGTAGATGATGCATACACAAGGCTTGCAACAAAGTGGCATGGGCAACACTCCGTTCAGTCAGTTCAATGGTGTTCGTGGTCTTCCTCTGCGAGTTACACAGGTGAGTAAGAAAAAATCAGACTCTTGTCTAACTTCTTACTCTTTGCAATCAGTTATGAACAATTTTTTTCTTATGCGGCTATCCCAAACACACACGTCGGGATCTTCATCGTATAATTCGGTCCCGTATCAACCATTCCAGAAGACTGAATGAGTTGGACACGCCTTGCATGAATGGTAGTTGCCACGTTTGGAGGAATAGTTATAAGGGGCATGTGATGTTAGCTCAATACCCTCGTATTTACATTTAGAAATCCTTTTGGAACATTAGTAATTGTAATTCATATTGTTACTGGGTCAGTTACACAAAAAAATCGTTTCAACTTTGGATTAGAATTCCTATTACAACCAGAGGCCCAATTTCCAGCCCAGTGTACAAGAGCCTGCTTTACCATTTTCCGGCCCAATGTACAAGAGCCTGCTCTTGGCCTCTTGTAGTTAAAAAATTTGTGTGAAGAAAAAACTTTGATGAAATATTTTTCGAAGATATTAACCAAATTTCATTAGATATGGATATTAGCCGTATGAACATATCACAAAATTTGTAAATAATCATTATATGCATAAATATAAATATTTTAGAAGATATTAACCAATTTTAAATACTATTATATACGATAAGATTTTACCTATTTTTGCTATATATATATGACCATATTTTTGGAATATATGAACTTTATTAATATATTACATGGTCATACTCATTAAATAACTTTATCAATATGTTCTTTTAGAAGATAAAATATTTTGACGAACAAGGGAAATATTACTTAGCATGGTCATACTAAAGTTTGTATTATTTTAAAGTTGGTATAATTTTAAGGTTTGTATTATTGAGTAATGTAAATCAAACTAATATATTTTACAAGAACAAAATAATAAGTGAACCATACGATATTCAATTATTTGAGAACAATGATAGCAATGGATAAAAATATAAAAATAATGATCTTGTTAATTATCTATGAACTTTTATAAACTTTTATACCATATCGGGTGAGGTCTAATATTAGTCATAAACTTTAATAGAAAGGCCACAATGTCATAAACTGCAATACCATAAAAATATGCTCGAAAGCATTAAATTGTACGGTGATACTTACAAACCAACAAAACATTAAAGCAAAATAAGATAAGTGTTCAAAGCTTCCCACAAAAAATTACATTAAAACAAGTTTCATAATAACATGGTCACTTGAGGATGTAGGCAATGAGGATGGACAGGGCAATCCAGCACACAACCACCAGACTCTGCACCAGCCTCCTGATGACCGTAACTGCACTGGCCTGGTTCAGTCGTGACTTCTCCTTCTCCTCCCTCGCCACGGAGATGGTCTCAGACAAGCGCCCGTCCAGTTTCTTGATGCAGTCCATTGCCTTAGCCAGATCATGCTCACGACGGGCAAGGTTCCCGTCCATAAGCCGAGTCTGCCTCTCGAACTGTCGAAGGAGATCATGCAGCTCCCTGTTTCTGTATTGAAGCTCTATCACCCTCGTGTTGTCAGTGTCGGAGGATGATGGGGAGGAGGAGGCGGCGTCATCGTTATTATGGTTGACCTGAAACTGTTAACATGACAGAAATTAGATGACCAGCTGCTATCATATATAGAAGGACCTCCACATAGAATTATATGAATAGAGATTAACTTACATCAGGAGGCACGTGTGCGAAGGGGTTGGCCGTTCCCCTGCTGCTATCAGAGAAGGACCTCGACCTAGAGCGATCTTCGGAGTCGGGACATATTGCCCTGTACCATTACACTAGACATTTAGAAAATGACCATTGCATTCAATACGAGATAAACACAGAAGCGGACAAATTGAAGAACAACAATGACCTAAATGTGCCAAGTAACATAAAAAAATGTATTTAAATGACCAATTTGCCCTTGTCTTCTCTACATATTCACAGGCTATCATTCACCGCATATTTGACCAACCCATATTCTACATAATTGATACAAGTTGTTCAGATTTTCAGACATTCATACTAAACATGCACAACAAATGTAACCAGTACTATGCACCCTAAACAGGTTCATACCAAACAGTTATGAAAAAATCGCTAAACCGCCACCATTACAAAACCCTAACCCCCTACCAGTACCCAAATCAGCCACATAAATCCCTAACTACACAGTTCAAAGACCACTGATTGACACATACAAACACGAATTTCTTCCACATTTATCAAAATTATCAATTGATTTTAAAGTACACATGAAACCCTAAGTCGTTACAACTACACATGCAACAAGGAATAACATCATAAATCAGTGACCAACAATCACATACATCAACAACCGGAAAAAATGTTGGTCAAGTTGGAAGGGGACTTACTTGTTATCGGACTTGGTATCCGCGGAATGAAGTTCCCAAAAGCCTTTGCCTTGATTATGAGCGCGAGAGTACCCTTCATCAGAAACCAAACTTGTGTTAGTTGAAAATTAGGGAAAATCAGAAGGTTAGGGAAAGGAGAAAGGGGAAAGAGCAAATTCAAGAACGATCGGAGGGATCGATTTACCTTCTCAGTCGCCGCCTGGTTCAATCCGCTTGCTCTTGAGAGTCGATCGGAGAAGTACACTTGAACTCGCCGCTCTGATCGCTTATAAAGGGGAAATGTGAGGGAAGTTGTAGATGCTGGGGGATTGGATCTGGACGGGGAGGCCAAAAGTCATCATTGATCCCCCCTAATCCCAAACATAATCTACAGTACTACTACTAATATTTTTTTTTAAAAAAAATGTTACAGTCCCTCCATTCAGTAATGGTTATGTCTGAATTCACTTAAAGGATTTTTTTATGAATTATAATTTTAAAAAGAAATTTTATACTGTACTGTACTTAATATTTATAAAAGTTTTTAATTTTACGCAGTAATAAAAAATTTCAAGTATTAATTATTGTATTTATTCCTATTTTTTGGCTATTTAATAAACGTGCCCAAAGGTAATCGCAGTTTAAAATTGGAGGGAAATGCGAGGCGAACCCAATCTTCTTCCACAAGTTCCCGGCAATGAAAATAGTAGTACATATTTTAATTAATGTATTTCAACATCAATCAGTAGTCATTCATTGCCATAATGGTTTCTCCATATTTGGCTATTTGCTGAGTACACAAAGGTCTAGGGTTCGATTCCTGTTTTGTGCAATCCCATTTGTACTTTTTTTTTAAGCTAGTAAAAAAAAAGCAAAAGTAAGTGAAGCAGCAGTATTAGCGTGGTGCAGCATAACGCTGCAGTACGCCGCCTGCATTAATTCAATCGTGGCCGTTCATTTCTTGAAATCCAACGGTGACCCATTCTCTCCGTGTGGTCACATCAAGTTGATTTTCAAGTCAATCTTTATCATTTTATCATTACTTTTATTTTTATTTTTGTTTATCAGGTATCATAACTTTTATTAGGGAGTAATGTTTTCGATGGATTCCAATAAATAATAATAATAATAATAATAATCATAATAATAATCACAATCATCTAAATATAGATAACTTTTTCCACCAAAAACACTCTAGCTATAAATAAAATAGCACTTATCTCTTGTTCAAAAAAAAAAAAAAATAGCACTTATCAATTACTACATATTATATAATACGGAGTAACATTTTTGGTAAGTGTGACTATGAAATATTTTTTATTTATATTTTTGTCAATCAACTAAAATATATAGGTAGATATAGTGTGGATTATATAACTTCTATAAGTTATGACAATATATTATTTTATTAATTTTTATCCTATAATCAACCAAATCGCGCCACATAGGACGATATGCATCGGCTATAGTATATGTATATAGAATTGATATTAAAATTATATAAAAACTATTTACAATTGAATTTTATTTTATATCTACCACTACACAGGACTAGACAATATTTAAATAGTTGATATATCATCAAGTTTTAGCAATTTTATCATAAGATTTTAGGTTTAGGGTTTCGGTTTATGCTTTAGGGTTTACGAAACGAGATGTATTTGCAATTATAAGATATCAAATTTTTTGATCGATAATTATTCATACTTTGCGTCATTCAAATGGTGTAACCTTTAAATCTCAACACAAATATTATATGATCCGATATAAATGTATTAGTCCATTTAAATGTTCTATTCATTAAATAAAATAATTTGCAAAAATAGTTTGACTCGATCAACACAAAAAGCGGACTACCAAATTACACATATGACACGCGGCATGCTCTGATTGGCGGGACTCTGATGCAGCGTGGATAAGCAAAAAGCAGCAGTAAGCCGCATGCATTGATTGAATCGTGACCCTTCATTTCTTGTAATCCAACGGTGACTTTCAATGGAGTAATGTTTCCACCAATCAAGATATTTTTTCCCTTTTATCATTACTTCTGTCCTTTAATTATTTTTATTTAATTTCCTTTATCTGTATATATTTTTTTCTGTATGTTTCACATATTTACTAACTATAGGCCGGACTTAATTCAAAATTAATAATTCAAGTATATTATTATAAATTTTGAGCTTCACTCAAAATTAATTACTAACTTTCAATTGCCGAATTGATATCTTCATTGATTCAAGTATTATGTACTCTTAACTTAGAATACTTAAGGCTAATTATATTGCAATATGATCTTCATATAACTATTGACCTAAACTCAAAATTAATTAATAACTATCTATCCATCTAGAATACTTAAGCCTGCATATACTACATATCATATAATACGGAGTAACATTTTTGGTAAGTGTGACTATGAAATATTTTTTATTTATATTTTTGTCAATCAACTAAAATATATAGGTAGATATAGTGTGGATTATATAACTTCTATAAATTATGACAACATATTATTTTATTAATTTTTATCCTTTAATCAACCATATCGCGCCACATAGGACGATATGCATCGGCTATAGTATATGTATATAGAATTGATATTAAAATTATATAAAAACTATTTACAATTGAATTTTATTTTATATCTACCACTACACAGGACTAGACAATATTTAAATAGTTGATATATCATCAAGTTTTAGCAATTTTATCATAAGATTTTAGGTTTAGGGTTTCGGTTTATGATTTAGGGTTTACGAAACGAGATGTATTTGCAATTATAAGATATCAAATATTTTGATCGATAATTATTCATACTTTGCGTCATTCAAATGGTGTAACCTTTAAATCTCAACACAAATATTATATGATCCGATATAAATGTATTAGTCCATTTAAATGTTCTATTCATTAAATAAAATAATTTGCAAAAATAGTTTGACTCGATCAACACAAAAAGCGGACTACCAAATTACACATATGACACGCGGCATGCTCTGATTGGCGGGACTCTGATGCAGCGTGGATAAGCAAAAAGCAGCAGTAAGCCGCATGCATTGATTGAATCGTGACCCTTCATTTCTTGTAATCCAACGGTGACTTTCGATGGAGTAATGTTTCCACCAATCAAGATATTTTTTCCCTTTTATCATTACTTCTGTCCTTTAATTATTTTTATTTAATTTCCTTTATCTGTATATATTTTTTTCTGTATGTTTCACATATTTACTAACTATGGGCCGGACTTAATTCAAAATTAATAATTCAAGTATATTATTATAAATTTTGAGCTTCACTCAAAATTAATTACTAACTTTCAATTGCCGAATTGATATCTTCATTGATTCAAGTATTATGTACTCTTAACTTAGAATACTTAAGGCTAATTATATTGCAATATGATCTTCATATAAATATTGACCTAAACTCAAAATTAATTAATAACTATCTATCTATCTAGAATACTTAAGCCTGCATATACTACATATCATATAATACGGAGTAACATTTTTGGTAAGTGTGACTATGAAATATTTTTTATTTATATTTTTGTCAATCAACTAAAATATATAGGTAGATATAGTGTGGATTATATAACTTCTATAAATTATGACAACATATTATTTTATTAATTTTTATCCTTTAATCAACCATATCGCGCCACATAGGACGATATGCATCGGCTATAGTATATGTATATAGAATTGATATTAAAATTATATAAAAACTATTTACAATTGAATTTTATTTTATATCTACCACTACACAGGACTAGACAATATTTAAATAGTTGATATATCATCAAGTTTTAGCAATTTTATCATAAGATTTTAGGTTTAGGGTTTCGGTTTATGATTTAGGGTTTACGAAACGAGATGTATTTGCAATTATAAGATATCAAATATTTTGATCGATAATTATTCATACTTTGCGTCATTCAAATGGTGTAACCTTTAAATCTCAACACAAATATTATATGATCCGATATAAATGTATTAGTCCATTTAAATGTTCTATTCATTAAATAAAATAATTTGCAAAAATAGTTTGACTCGATCAACACAAAAAGCGGACTACCAAATTACACATATGACACGCGGCATGCTCTGATTGGCGGGACTCTGATGCAGCGTGGATAAGCAAAAAGCAGCAGTAAGCCGCATGCATTGATTGAATCGTGACCCTTCATTTCTTGTAATCCAACGGTGACTTTCGATGGAGTAATGTTTCCACCAATCAAGATATTTTTTCCCTTTTATCATTACTTCTGTCCTTTAATTATTTTTATTTAATTTCCTTTATCTGTATATATTTTTTTCTGTATGTTTCACATATTTACTAACTATGGGCCGGACTTAATTCAAAATTAATAATTCCAGTATATTATTATAAATTTTGAGCTTCACTCAAAATTAATTACTAACTTTCAATTGCCGAATTGATATCTTCATTGATTCAAGTATTATGTACTCTTAACTTAGAATACTTAAGGCTAATTATATTGCAATATGATCTTCATATAACTATTGACCTAAACTCAAAATTAATTAATAACTATCTATCCATCTAGAATACTTAAGCCTGCATATACTACATATCATATAATACGGAGTAACATTTTTGGTAAGTGTGACTATGAAATATTTTTTATTTATATTTTTGTCAATCAACTAAAATATATAGGTAGATATAGTGTGGATTATATAACTTCTATAAATTATGACAACATATTATTTTATTAATTTTTATCCTTTAATCAACCATATCGCGCCACATAGGACGATATGCATCGGCTATAGTATATGTATATAGAATTGATATTAAAATTATATAAAAACTATTTACAATTGAATTTTATTTTATATCTACCACTACACAGGACTAGACAATATTTAAATAGTTGATATATCATCAAGTTTTAGCAATTTTATCATAAGATTTTAGGTTTAGGGTTTCGGTTTATGATTTAGGGTTTACGAAACGAGATGTATTTGCAATTATAAGATATCAAATATTTTGATCGATAATTATTCATACTTTGCGTCATTCAAATGGTGTAACCTTTAAATCTCAACACAAATATTATATGATCCGATATAAATGTATTAGTCCATTTAAATGTTCTATTCATTAAATAAAATAATTTGCAAAAATAGTTTGACTCGATCAACACAAAAAGCGGACTACCAAATTACACATATGACACGCGGCATGCTTTGATTGGCGGGACTCTGATGCAGCGTGGATAAGCAAAAAGCAGCAGTAAGCCGCATGCATTGATTGAATCGTGACCCTTCATTTATTGTAATCCAACGGTGACTTTCGATGGAGTAATGTTTCCATCAATCAAGTTATTTTTGCCCTTTTGTCATTACTTCTGTCCTTTAATTATTTTTATTTAATTTCCTTTATCTGTATATATTTTTTTCTGTATGTTTCACATATTTACTAACTATGGGCCGGACTTTAATTGATATGTATATATTTTTTTCTGTCCTTTAATTGATATCTTCATTGATTCAAGTATTATGTACTCTTAACTTAGAATACTTAAGGCTAATTATATTGCAATATGATCTTCATATAACTATTGACCGAAAGTCAAAATTATTTAATAACTATCTATCTATCTACAATACTTAAGCCTAATTGTTTTGCAATGTGATCGATTTGTTATAAATAATTAGTATAATCACACTTTGCAAAAAATTATTAATGCATCCCCTATATACGATCGACATAGATATTATAGTTTACTAAAATGGCATAAAGATTAAATCTTTATTCATAATAATATAATATTATCTATATCAATATGTATAAGGAAAACTGATTCGGCCATAAAATAATTCCAACTTTGAATTGTGAAGCAAAATTAGACAAACATTTAAAAAGTCTCCAAACAATAATATAACATAGTTTGTATTATTTTTTGGTTTATAAGTGTATTATTTTGTGACATTTTAAAGTTTGTATATTTTTTTAAATAGATAGATATAACTTTGGATGGTCAGATTCAAAGCCAAACACAAATAAGGAGTCTTAACAAGCAGCAGTTATATCAATTTTGTCTTAACAAGCAGCAGTTATATCAATTTTTATATATTTAATTAGATTGCGGGAGGATGTCTCTCCCGATAATGTCAAAAAAAACCAAATAAAACATAATAGCGGGAGGATATCTCTCCCGGGAATTCAAAAAACAACAAACATAAAAAAAAACATAGGTAGCGAGAGGATGTCTCTCCCGGGAATTAAAAAACATAAAAACTTAATAGCAAAACAATAATAATGAAGTTCCGATGGGGCTTGAATGTCGGGCATCACAACACCTTAGTCCACATAAATGATCTCCTTGGCAGGTTGAGTGGCGGTACATGCAGAGGGGCTAGGGCTTTCTGATGGTTTTGCGATCCTCACTCAACGACTTGATGTCGGAGTTCCTTCAAGCACTAGCTTCCTCGCAAGTTGTGATCCAGAGGTGTTGTTGTCTTCGTCCCCCTGAGGAGCCTCCATCGGCCCCATGATTGCAGCATTTTTCTGCATCAAAAAATTGGAGGATATCAGAAAGCGGCACGTCTCCGGCGACGAAGGACCTCATCAACGGCCCGTATCCCTTGTTGATTGCCCGACGGAACAACATCCTGCAGCAGAACTCGATGCTTTAGAGCTTGATAGCCAGATTCTCGTTGTGGAACTCCATTCCTTCGATAGTCACCGGAGAGGCTATACAGGACAGCTTCATTTTTGGAGTCAAGGCCTTTGGGGAGTTCACTGGGGTTCGGGGAGACTTTCTTACTGCTTCCTTCTTCACCATATTGGAGTGGGTTTTTTTTTGAGTGTTTTGTAGAAGGTGAAAGAGTTTTGAGATTGAGGTTGAAGAGAAAGAGTGAGTGTGAGTAGCAGAAGGGAGTTGGACCCCTATTTATAACGTGATCATGAAGCACCAAGTATCTATGGCGCGCTAGGGTTTTTTTTTCCAACCGTTAATGTAGGGGGGGAGTCGAAGGGCCTAAAGCAACCCTACTGTTGTAGTATTAATTACTTAATTAGGCATGCGTGGGTAGCTGCTTAGGGTTTTAAATACAGTTAAAAAATCGAAAAAACCATGCGGCTACATCCTAGCATTTTCATTGGGCACCCATATATATGACCAATGAAGATTGTTATATTGCAATCATAATATATATGAAATTAAATTTAGTAGCTTTTTTCCAGTAGTAATTCAAATTTGTAATAAAACAATTCTGTGTAATAACTTATGTAATATTATTTCTATAAAATATATGTCTCATAATTAAACCTTATTTTGTAACTATCAGTCTATCACTATACATCATGCACGCACTAAACAATATTGAAATACATAGATCATAAACCCTATTTCCGGGGGTGCATAAAAAAATTTCGTGAAATATTTTGTTTGGTGTTTACTTATTAAGAAGATTTTTTGCAAGAAAATATTCGTTAGAAAAAAAAAATAGAGAGAAATAAAAAATAATTAATGATATAGTTAAACATAAATATGACATATTTTGTAATGAAATAGTTGATAGAACCAAAAAAATTAAAGATACAAATGAAGAAGAATTAATGAAATAGTAAAACAAATAAATAGTGTAGCATTTGGGATTTGAACCTAAAACCTTTTGGTTCTCCTTCCTTCCTTCCTTTACCACTTGATCTAGACAACACTCTTGTGTCATATATCCTTTAAAGTTCTTATATTACCTTAAGAATACTAAAATCTAGTGTAAACCCTAAATAATGTTGGACACATATTATCGATCATCATTGATAAAATTAGATGACCCATTCTTAGTGTAATGTTTAAATCTCACAACAAAAATTATATGATCCGACATATATATTATGACATATAAGTGTTGTATTCAATAATTAGTCTAAACCCTAAAAAATGTTGGACACATATAAATGTTGTATTCTGCCCAAAACATTATATTAAACCAAATCCTTCTCACAACAAGACATATAAAAGATAAGAGTTCAATTCCTTCTTCGATTACAGTCCCAAATACTACGATAACTACTTAGCACCACTTGGAATTTATACATTATACTTAGGGTTGAAATACCAACTACCGTTTTTGTACTCGGAGTGGGCACGCAGCTGTGTGAGGTCCGCCCATATGGCATCGGGGTAAAGGTCAAACATAATAAGATAATTTGGGTGATCCGATGTCGTAATGCGGCCATGCCACCAAGTATCTCTCCACCATACATCTACTTCTTCGTTCAACTCGTATTCGGCCATCGCTGATATTGGCAGTACTGGACGCACCCGGCAGAAGTGAGCAATCTCCAACAGCCTGATATCTCTCCCATCTTCCTCGACAAAATGGACATACTCCACCTCAGCGTAAAACCCATCGTACAATTTGGTGATTCTTGCCGGGCTGTATGATCCGACTAGGCCATACAAACTTCCTAACAGTTCGATGTCCTGGTTAACGTTGAAACACTCCCGCACATTGAAAACATCTCCGTCTACGCCAAAGTGGACGAACAGAATACCGTTACTTGACCAGTTTTCAACAACCGAAAATAAAACAAACCCGAGTAAATGGTGTAGTTAATTACCTAATTCAATTAGTTGGTACTTGGTGTCCATCCTCCATGTGTTCCCAACCCATTCGAAGTGTGGGCGAAGGAGACTGCTGTGGTACCAGCCGTCATCTACAAAGGGAAAAACAACACGGTAATGTTGCCCTCTCCTTTCAATTACACGACAGTGACGCCAACCATCCGCTGTTTCAATGTCGACGTTGTCCTCTATGTCAAATATATCCGCCGGCCTCGACGGTGGGAGTGGTCGAATTTGTGTGATTGGAAGGACTTTGACGACCGGAACACCAACAGAGTCGGTCAATCGCGTGTACTCCACTTTAACGAACGTCGACCCTATCAGTTTCTGGATTGTTGCCTCGTTGAAGAACCCCGGAAGTTCATCTTCGATACCGCCGCCGATCACCTCGATCCTCTGGAATTTGTAAAACAGGGACTCCATAGTAATATTCTACGATATTAACACCGAAATTAACAATACATGTTATGTAAATAGATTGCTATGTAGATCGATATGATCGGAAACCACTTACCAATTTACACCGAAAGTCAAACTGTATGCATGGAATCTGGATGAATGCTGTAGGGGGTTAATGTACCGGAGAGTTTTTAAAACAACTTTCCCAAACGGTTACTTTCAGAACTTGTGTAGAGGGAGGGTAATTAGGCAATGCACTAAACTGCCCTTCAATTTAAAAACAAAATAAAAACTGCCCTTCAGTTTAAGGATAATGTTGTTATTAAAGTACATAATAAATTAATATTGTATATAACGTTCATATATATATATATATATATATATATATATATATATATATATATGTAGTAATTAGATAACAATAAAAAAAATGAATATTTATATATGTAGTAATTAGATAACAATGACTAAAATGAATACTAACTTAAATAGGAAAACAAATATGTCTCGTTCGTAGCACGGACATGACTTGCCTATTTCACTTAAAAATGTTGTACATTCATTAATTAGGTTAAATATTAAATCAAATGTTGTTTACACAAAATATTGTACATTCATTAATTCAGATTGGAACAATGTTTGTGACCTCTTATCGATCTTCAACATGAAATTGATTAATTAGGTTAAATATTATAACAAATGTAAGGTATTATTTACACAATATCATTTAATTATGGTAATTAAACTATCTAATATTATTTACACATTATTAAAATAAAATCATCTCATAATATATTTTTAACCATCTATATATTAATTAAAACCAAAGCACCTATGCCACGTGTCGTCCCCTCACGCAAAGTTTTCTTTGTAAGGTATTATTTACACAATATCATTTAATTATGGTAATTAAAGTATCTAATATTATTTACACATTATTAACATAATATCATCTCATAATATATTTTTAACGAATGGGATTAATTCAAAACTTTTTTTTAGTAAAGGTAATATTAACTATATGAACTATATAGTATTATTTCATTATATATTAATTTCATGATATATATTATAGTAATTACAATATCTAATATTTTTTTTGAAAGCAATCTAATGCTTACTATTAATCTATATGTAAATATCTATATCTATACCTATATCTATATATTTATTCTTATAACATAAGAGTTTTAGCCTATGTTATCCTTGCCGTGTTTTTAATTAGCTATTTAAACCAATCAAATATTTTTTCCTTTAATTATTTCTTCTTCTTTCATTTATCTCTTTAAATTAATTTTTTCCTTTTATTTTTAACACCTATCCATATACATTCTTAATACCAAATTAAACAAAAAGCTAATGGCCATATATTGTTGTTAGATTAACTTCGATCCAACGGTCCAGATGAAGTGATCCGTGTGCAAATAACATTGCCCTATTGGATAGAGCCGGGTGGCAATCCGTGTCAGTTGCCATAAGATTTTCTAAAAATTATAATACAAAGATTTCCCTCAAATTTTTTTTTTGTCAACAAACATAAACTAGGAAATGTTTATAACATAAATACAATGTTTGGATTTTTTTTATTGCAAATATTTATCATAATTAATTTCCTGTTACACCTAGTGTGAGCCTAACTGTTGTATATGATATTTTTATTATTTTTTTAAATACTAATTTATATTACAAAGGTATATAAATATATGTTATTTTCTAGGTACCAAGTACATGATGTTAATTAAAATAAATTGAAAAAATAGTTCAATCTATAAAACAAGCGGCATAGCAAATTATACATAAGACACGCGGAATGCTCTGATTGGCCAAGACACATAAGCAGCGTGGAGAAGCTAAACGCTGCAGTAAGCCGCATGCATAGATTGAATCTTGGTCGTTGATTTCTTTAAATCCAACGGTGATAGAGGCTCTCCGTGTGCTGACCTGAAGTTGTTTTTCAACTCCACCTTTATCAATGTATGACTTTTATTAATGTTTTATATACGTTGTATCATATGTATTAAAATCTTAAACATCTTATTTTAGTATTATTATTACTATTGAGCCTAACTCAAAACAAGTGTTTTGATGGATACCAAGTTAAACCGCAATCTTGTAAATATAATTTTTGAAAATTTTTTAAATATAATTTTTGAAAATGTTTTGATGAATACCAAGTTAAACCACAATCTTCTTGGAGAAATCAGGTTCTTCAAGAAACAAAGACTTAATAAGTAATTGAGCAACAAGAAACATTACATATAAATGCATACATCCATTACTTAACAAAATTAACCATAAGATAATATATAAGTTACGAAAATATCACAAGTACGTAGCATAGTTCGATCACAACCATAAGTCCCGGTAGTAGCATGAAATACCCAAGCGACAATCAACAATTCACAAAGATCATAATTTGAACCGATAAAATCTAGTGCGACTACATAACGGTATTTTAAACCCATCTGGGATGCATCCAGTCTTTGTGACGACGTAGGAGAGTTGTGTTGACCCATCCTCCTTTATCAAACAAGTCATACTGAACTTGGTAGGCCTCTCCTGTTTGCAAACGCTTGACGGCATGTCCGTGCCACCACACGTCGCCAATCCAAGCATCAACTTCTCCATACCCGTCCGTGGGTCCGACTGGGATGTAAGGAGGATCAGGGCGGAGCTTGCAGTGGTGCACAACCTCCTGTAATGGTGCTCTCCCACTGTCCTCCAACAATGTTTCAAACTCAACCCTAGCGTATGACTCTCCCTTAAACGACTTAATACATGCTGGGTGGTAAGTTCCAACTAACCCATCCTCCGTACCCATCACCTCAACCCTGTCACCGACGGTATAGTGTGCCATAATGTCCTCCACACAAGCTACATATAACGATACACAAACAACGAATCGCTTAACAATTAAGCGAAAAATAAATGTATAGAACATCAGTCATACACTTACCGTGTGGTTGAGGAAGGTGCCACCGGTTAAGTTGCCACCGATTGACTATCCACTCGTGGTGCACACGCAGTTGATGATGGTAGAACGTATCCTCTCTGCCATCGATTATGTTATGAACGACATAGACTTCACCATTCCTTCCCTGGACACGTCCGTGCCACCACCCCCCGTCTCTGCGTACGTCAACCTGTTCCCCAACATGGTATCGTAGAGAAGCTATGACCGGCGGAAGTGGTCTTACCTTGCATGCAGGCAGCTTCTCCGACAGAATCCCGCCCGATGGTCCTGATCTGTCGCTGTATTCCACCTTCACGTACAAGTCCCCATATAAATCGGAAATCCCCCCTTCATAGAAAGAGCCAAGCTTCTCCTCTGTTCCAATTACTTCAATGGGTTGGCCAAAGTAAAACTCGAACCTAGCCATGGAGGGAGGAAGGTAGAAGAGAGAATGGATGCGATATTAGTGGAATATAACCGACGTTAGGTAGGGATGAATTTAATTGGGGTCTTGCCATAAATAGGTAGGTGGGGTAGGGATGAAAGGGTTGACCATGGTGTACAGTTTTTTTTAACAGTTTTTAATGGTTAATGGACTTAAATTAACATATTTTTGAAAGATATGAAAAATTTAGTTTGCTTTGTGAACACGGGATGCGCATACCCCAACTGTCACAGTGTCATGTATTTATTCCGTAAGTCCGAGTTCGAATCCTGGTGGTGCCCCTCTTTTCCTCTATTTTTCCTTGTTGCAATGGCACATGAAACGACGCGTTTTGATCCGGAGAAAAAATTCTCAAGGCTGATAATCACTCAACCCTCACCAAAATCTCCCCATCGGGAAAAAACGTTTTTTTAAAAAGAAACGAGAGGCGGGCCCCACGTACACAGAATGACAAGTGCCAACAGGCTCTCTCCCATAGGCCAATATTAATTGCACACGGATCATTAATGTGGATCGTTGGATTAGAAATAATCTAACGGCTATGAATTGCCGCATCATTATTATTTCTATTTTTTCTCCATGAAGGCATACTATCTTATACAACCAATTTTATATATATAATTGCATATTTGCAATTATAGATATTATATGCAAACAATATGTTTTCTCAATTTGTAATAAATATGCATATTATCGTTTATATATCAATCTTGATACATAATATGACCCGCTAAATGATCACGTGATGCACTTGCTCTATGATGTGACAACTATTGTACCATATATGTACTCTATGATGGTTCGTACTTAGCATGATTATAATCTAGCACCCATGATGTCCTTCTTGTACTTTTGATGATGCCTCATGTTTCGTGAATATTATGTTGAACTTCTCTAAATGACTCTTGACTATGCTTGTATCACATTATATATCGCTAGTATCATGTAGGACCCATGCTCTCTAGATGCATCTCGTCATATGATTCCGTGCCATGCTTGACCTAACATATGATCATTGTGAGATAGTTGCTATGTTGCCCTTTATATGATCTCGTATGATGCATACACCAAACTTGTACATTGTTCATATATGTGATAATTGCTATGCTACTCTTATGTGTTCTCGTATGACGCTTCATCTGATTGTTTGTAACGGCCCGGATATAAATATCCGGGATACGTTTCGAAGGTCGGATACCTTCGTTCGGATGTTGCAATTCAGGTACAGGTCGAGGTTTCAAACCTCTAATCAGTCTAAGTTTCAGAAATACAATTTAAACGAAAGTAAAGCGGAAGTACGGTTTAGATACAAAAGCCACGGCAGGGCCGGGTCAAAACCAAAACAAAGTGGGTGATTGTCATTTGTCAAGTTACAATATATTAGCCGGATTCTTCGATTCGCCAAAGATTTCCCCGTCACAGAAGCATGGAGCAACAAGAGCGGTACCTAACACTATCCACGAAGTCAGGCCTAGTGATCGCCTGCGGGTCCTCTGACCGCGCTGAGGCCACATAACATGCCTATGCCTAAATAAAAGATGACTAATGCGGTACAAGATTTAAATCACACTAACATGCCCCTAGAATATATATATATTATGCAGAAAAGAACTGTAAAGGGCCCAAGACAATGCCAAGTGGCATATCCCTCTCCTACCTCTGCACCCCTTCCCGTTAGTGCAGAGACTGGCCAGTTCGGGCTATAGCATAGCACTCTCTTCGTGGTGGTGCACTCACCACGGTATCATCATATCATATCATATTTCATCATCATATCATATCTCATCATCATATCATAAAATAAATAAAACATGCCCGATGGTACTGGGCTAATCGTATCGTATCAAATCATCTCGTCTCTTGCCCGATAGTGCTGGGCTATCATATCATGCTCATATCGACTCGATAGACTCAGGGCACCCGATGGGGCTGGGCTACCCTATGACCCTAGCAAAGACTCTAGGACTATCACAGATAACGGCCGTTCTGTTTCAAACACACAAAGTAAACACATGCTTAGTTCAATGCAATCCTAGCATGATACTACATGGCATGCTTTAATATGCGACAAAACTACACATTACATGACACATCAGGCAGGAGGTCCAGGTTACTGAGTAAGTCCCGTAGGATACTTACCTGAAGATGCAGAACAGCAAGATAACACAAGTAAGGACCCAAATGCAAGTCCAAAGCAATCCAAAAGCAATACACACCTATCATCAAGCCATTTCCATAAGCTACCGGACCAACATTCATACACACGAAACCCAAGTTCTCAACATCCTCAAAACCAACCGATAGTAAAACCGTTTTCCAAAACCTTAAATCCAAATTTAAGTCAACTCATATTTAAAATAATTCTCAAATCAGACTTGGCCAAACTCCAACATTAAGCATTTAACTTTAAAACCAACTCTCTCCAAATCACCTTATAGAAATCATTCCGGCATTTTAAATTCCAAAATAAATCCAACTTCTCAAACCTTATTCATAAAACATTATCTCTTAGTCAACTCATATTCAAATAATTCCACAAATCATATTTGGCCAAAACCCATTTATAAACATTATATAATAACCCATCTTAAAGAATATTTAAATATAATAAATTGCCAAAATCAATCCATTTTATTAAACACTTTCAAATAATATTTCCAAACCCCTTAAAATGACCAACCATCTTATTTAATAAACATGAGCCCCTTATTTATAAAAATTATAAACCGGCCCCTTTATTGTATTAAACACCAAAACCGACCTCATCTTTTTTTTTATCAACCCAAAACCGAAACCCTTATTTAAACAACCCAACCGGACCATTTAATTTAGAACACCCAACCTTGAAAGCCCATTTCTTGTTTTAAAAACTCAATTCGGCCCACAAAATTTAGGCCCAAAGGCCAACCCCATCTCCCATCCTTTGCAAATTTCAGCCGAAACGGACTAAAAAGAAGGGGTCCCACGTCTAGTTGGCAGGTGAGGTGGAAGGGGCGGGGCCCACAACCTTCTTCCTCCTTTGGCTGATCGGAAAACAGAGAACTGGAGCTCCGTTTTTTTTTTCGAAATAAAACCAAAGGGGAAGGAGGGAAAGAGGAGGCCGGCGGCAGCGGTTTCTGACCGTTCAATCCCGACACTAATGACACGGATAGGACAAGAAGGGAGGAGAAAGAGAGTCCTCACCGAGGTTCTTTGAAGCTCGCCGAAAAAGAGTCGTCGGGTTCGATTTGAGTCGCCGGAGTCGAATCCTTGCCGAATACAGCCTAGGGAGGGCTAAAGGGGGTTAAAGTTGTACCTTTATGGTATATGCAGGTGGAAGGAAGAAGAATCGAAGTCTCACCGAGTTTTGAGGCCGAAAACAGAGGAAGCGGGGGCGAGGGGCTGTTGTTGGCTCGCCGGAGGTTCCTCTGGCGCATCTAGTCGCTTGGAGACGCCGAGGAGCTGTGGAGGGGTGCTGCTGCGGGCTCTGTTGCGAGGGAGGAAGGAGAAGCTATTGTGGTGCTCGGTTGACGACCAACGAAACAGAGAAGCAAGGCTTCGGTGATGGAGGAGAGGAGGAAGAGGAGGTAGATGTGGGGTGTTGGTGGCGTCTGAAATCAAATGGGAGGAGGTGCTGGGCGGTGGTGGGAAGAGGAGGAGAGGAGGAGGGCTTGTGGGTTACAATTTGAATCGGGTGGGGAGAAGAGCTACTACTACTGCATTCAGATAAAACAGTGGGTTGGATGGTGTTTTGGCCTCTTTCCAAAATAAGGTGAGGCAAGTGTGGAGAGGGAGGGATAAGGGTTGGGGGTGTTTAGCTAGAAATAGGAGGGATTATCTGGGAGAAAGAGGGAGGCAGTGGGTGTGTGTGATGTATATGTGGGAAGAAGACAAAGAGGGAGGGGGACCATCAATTGAGAAAAAGAAGACAAGGTGGTGGTGGTGAAATTGGCAGGCATCCGAGAGAGAGAAGGAGAGAGAGAGAGAGAGAGAGAAAATAAAGAAAAGGTAAAGAAAATAAAAGAATTTGGGTCCACTAAAGAATTCAAATTAGCGGAAATGACTCAAACCCGCTCGCCCGATCGAATCCCGACTAAATCAAATTTAATCAAATTTTAATTCAATTTCAAGATAATCGAAAATTAAATAAATTTCAATCAATACTCGTAGCTCAAATTAATTTTTATTAATGCTCGATCTCGAAAGCGAAAAACAAAAATCCATTTCTAATACCCAATTCAAAACTATATAGAAGTTCGTTTCCGAAGGATTAATAAAATTCAGTTGTTCGAGGACGGAAATTTCAAAATATCCAGAATCTTAATTTTAAAGCCAAACATAATTTAAATTTGTAAGAAAATATTATTTTAACTTTTCCGGTCTTTACATTTATCCACCTCTAAAAACAAGTCTCGTCCCCGAGACTAAAATCATTTAAAACAATGGGGAGAAGTTTGAAATCGGTGAGTCCGAGGACCATGTCCAAGGATCTTGTAATCGTCTCGGTTGCGTCTTCCGAGATTCTCACAACATCCTAGTCACGGTCGTGACATCTCCAATTGGTCTTGTCAAGTGTGTAATAAGCGCCCTTATTACATCCTCGCTTCGACTTTTCGGAAGTACCACAACTCTAAAAGCATTATAGCGCCCGACTAGGTCTTAGCAAGCAATCTATAAGCGCCCCTATAAAATGCTTGTATCCACTTCGTGAGACGTCATAATGTAAATCCAGTTCGTAAACCTCAAAGTGTTTTGTAAATGGAAATATTGTCATCCAAATCATTGAAACTCTCAACTTCTTTAAAACCCCAAGTTGGCCATTTTTAAAACCGCTCAAAATCTTCAAATTTAATTTTTTTTTAATCAAGCCACTTTACACCAAAATCAAATCAAACCCTCCCAAATCAAGATCTCGTCAAACTCTTCCGAAAACCAAATCAGCTTCACACATACCAATCAATCAAATTCAGAAGGTAGGAGGTGGAATCATCCACCTCTAAGGGCTAATCCCATATTCTCTTCCTAGGTTCCAAAATCATTCCATCATCATTCACAACTCAACATGAACAAAAGTAAACCAACTCATCAACTCATAACATCATCAACCACCTCTCATATGGCAATCCTCAACATCAATCATGATAATCTCAACCAATCGACATCGTAACCGCATAACATGTTTACCCATAGCATAAAGTATACCATTCTTCCAAACACATCAAAAGCAACAACAACATCTCAACGTCATATCACGAGTCATAAAATGTATCTACCTCATACCGAAGGCATCACAAGTGCATCATCGAATTCTCATAAATCACGCACGCACACATGTCAAGAGATCAAAGAGGTTAGGTGTCATGGAATCAACACACCAATTCTAGTCAAATCTCACGATCGCATCTCAACATCGCACACTAGTGGAACCAGTCATAACAGGGGATCTCATGTAAATCATAAATTCACATAGTCATCCTATCCAATCTCTATCCAGCATTATCATAACATATTATCACATCAATCCAACAAAATCATGCTATTAAGATTCAATCAAAAAGGGAAGATCATCAATATATCAACATCAAAATGTCATCATGCTTTCCAGACATCATCTTAGCTCATCACAATGTCATATAACGATTATTAACAATCATGCACCATCATCTCATATATACACATAAGTCATATCTATGCTCCAAGTCATATTCATCACTTACCTATTCATAATCAGGCTTATCAACCATATAGGATAACATCATGCTTTCACATAACAACGTATCCTCATCTCATGATTCATTCAACACATTATAACATGCTTTTAGAACAACACAATAGGATAGCAATGGATCATTATATCATGTTCATAGTTGTCACTACAAATTTTAACTCAGTATTGCATATCAACATGTAATATCATGCCATACAGGTTTATCATGGTTGCTATCTAGCATCATGCCAGTACATATTAATAAATCACATAATCAAGAAGACCCTCACATCATACCAATCACTCAATTTCCTTAACCGCTCTCTAACCATTCTACCCAAGGGGCCTCACTCACATGTTTCAAGAAGGAGCAATCATGGACATTATTACACAGAAGGACTACACCATATCAATCAACATTTATTAATAGCATCATTAGCATTGCAACAAGTATCAAAAGTCTTAATTTACCGTCATGCTCAACAAGTATTGTAAAACATCATATATGAACCTAATCGAATCAAATTAGCAAGTTTCATCATATTCTGATCAGATAAACAATCCAGGTTTCACAACATTTGCAGTTCATACACATAGGCAAGGGATTTAGATCATGCTTGGCATCTCAGAGTAGCATCACATTAAGTAATCAAGGCACATTAGGATTGTAAGGCATCGAATCATATCATCATAGTCAACAGACCAACAAGCAACAGTCATCACATCAACAAGCAGCTTTCGACATCAAGTCAGTGCAATATCATCATCAACAAGCTCAGAAAGGGTTAGCAATTCGAATAGAGGACGCTCCCACCTGCAAGTCATATCGTACTCAACAATCGTAATCCTCGAAGCGAGCTTGTTCCATCGACATTATCGATCCTGAGGCCCGTGGGTTATGGGCCCACGCTTCCGCTGCGCTGCTCTATCGCTATTCGACTTCCTGATCCCTTTTTCCATGCGGTCGCTCATCCAAGGTAACGCGTAGGAGTTTAAGTTAGCGGAGATAGGGGAGTGACAAAGGCGGATGACCCAATGTTTCTCTCGGAGACAAAATGGATCAAAGCTAAAGATGACACGACTAGAGACAAGACTTTGACCCGGGAATAGTAACGATGCCTCTATGGAAGTCCATTAGGTTACCATGGTGACAACAAGCACAATTTCATCATAGAGCATATCCATCACATTAATCCACACTAACATGCACCTATCCCGGGGCAACATTCGTATTCATATCAAAGACACAATCAAATCCGATGTCGATGTATGTGAAATAAGCTAACATTCTAGTATTCCATGGAAGCCGATATGCCTAGCAGCTTCAAGCAAGATAGACGGAACCAACGATGATCATATATGATTCGAAGTCATGCGGAATTTAGTGAAGATAACGAGCATCATGCATATGAGCAATGTAAAAGCATGGTATACACATCAACAAACGAGTCCAATGTATCATGGCAAGGTATGTCGTATCAAACAGGTGAAGCGTCATACGAGAACACATAAGAGCAGCATAGTATGTATCACATATAGGAACAATGCATGAGTTTGATGTGTGCATCATACAAGATCATATAAGGGCAAAATAGTAACTATCTCATCTGACGCAATGATCATATACTAGGTCAAGCATGGCACGTATTCATATGGCGAGATACATTTAGAGAGCATAGGTCCTACATGATACTAGCGATACATGATAAGACAAGGGCATAGTCAAGAGTCATCTAAAAGAATTCGACATAGTGTTCGTAGGGCATGAGACATCATTACAGAGAGTAACAAAGAGGACATCACCAACAATAGACTATATGTATGCTAGGATCTAACTTATCACAGTGCACATAAAATTGTATAACAATTATCACATTATAGGACAAGCATATTCACGTAATAGAATAAGCATGGCAAGTCACCATTTAGTGAGTCATATTGGAAACCATAAGCCTTACATGATACTAATAGCACACATCGAACATGAGTACAATTAAAGTAATTCAACTAGGTTCATTCCGATATTCATACGTCATGTATATGCAAAATTAGGATATAGAGTGATGTGTGATCAAGCGAGGTGTCAAGTCATAGGTTCATGCAAACACGAGAAGCCATCATAGAGTAATAGACCTTTTAACCATGTAAGCATGCTAGGTTTGACCATCACGGAAAGCTAGTCACTTATCGAATTCAACAATAAACTCATCAGGACGAGTGAAACATGTTAAGAGAACAGAAAGAGGAAAGAGCCACACTATCAGGTACCTAGTTCAAGAGTGAATCAACAATAACGTAGGCAAAGTAGAATTCGCACAAGTCACAACCAAGGGCCCAACGTGTTACTAGGGGTCCAATATAGCATATGGTACATACATGCACTTGACTGGTCAATACGACGGTATGCAAGAGTTCATTCAATCACATCTCATCGACATAGTGGCATGAGAGGAAAACGCAACGAGGTATAGAGTAAGTCTAAGCAACATGGCTAGAATATGAGGACATGAGTTCAAGTTGATGTATACTAGGATAGAACATGTATTTATCAAGACTCGTTCACACTACCATATTCTCACTTAGCACAATTAACGCATAGCAGTTACTAGAATAATCAACAACAGTTAATCACAGAATAGGTGGGTATGCTATAGATTCTTGTCACAGAATGAATGATAAGCATCGAGGCATAATCGACTAGCATGCTAAAGAGTACACCTTATGAGGCATTCATATAAAGGAGAGTCGATCACACTATCATGGACTTAATTCAGAAGAAGCAACAATCATATAGACTCATATCATGTGATTCATGTTTTCGATCAATCATACGATCAATATGCCAAGTAAACATGCTATAACAACATACAATCATGATAGAGGGCAAGACACAACACGAGACTTAAGCAATATGACCAGCATGGATACAAGGTGTCATACAACCACAAATTTACATTAAGGATCATCATCATAGCAGGTACTGAGGATTACGTAGCATACAAGGCATGTCGACATGAAATTATAACATGTATCCATCAAGTAAGGGACTCACTTCTATCATGATATTAGAACTGAACTATCACACTTTCATGAACCTATTCACAGGAAGGACATCAATTAGACGACATCCTAGCATATGACATATTTATCCGTGCCCTAGTACGACGGTACAATATTCTAAGTAAATCATGTCGGAATGATTTGGGTATGATAAATGTAGCTCGAACCCATACAATAGTCATTATTAACATTAAGGCACATAAGCACAATTTCAACCTAAGGATCAAACCGTTGATCAAGGAGTAATGCATATAGAATCACATAATCATGGACAGAGCAATCAAGATAACCCGATAGAAGTCCATAAGGGCAACATTGACTCTTCCCAACTGGCTCATTACCCCTCTTTCCCGTGGGACTCGGATACGAATTTTCCGTGATAAGAGGACACTGATGGATCGTCATAAGAATTGATAACGACAGCCTCGTAAACATCTTACTCTCTAGCTCGGAATTTCATCAAGGACCGTCTTCCAATACTCTCTCGGACAACCTCTATATTCAATCATGATTCTCGACACCATGTGTTTACCAACCCAATTCCCGTGGAAGACCAATATTCGAAGGGATGACTCGATTGAATTGTCAAAAGGGTTCATAAGGAAAGGGGCAGTTCCACAAAAGCTGAGCTTAATCATAGGGAAATAAGGGTACTCCCGCTATCTCGTTCACAGATCATCAATATCCATTCAATAGTTAGAACATACAATCAAATGTTTAACATATCAAGCACTCAATCATAGATTCAGTTAATGACAATTGCAATGGTCTCCTTGGAGTCTTCCCGACCCATCTGTAAAGAACAAACTAGTATTTCGCCTACCCGTTTCCGACTACATCCAATAGGGATGGTCTATCGCTTTTTCTACCCACTCGACCCCTTATTAGTTGGTTCTCCTCTTTTATCATAAGTCAAGTTCATATTTAGTCCAATTGAGTTAGGCATATTAAGTTCATTTTGCCCCTTTAAAACGCCTTCAAGTCTTTTGAAATTCATGGGCGGTTTTTCCAAAACATACACTTGACCCTCTCGTACCCGAATTGCACAACCTGGCTCTGATACCAACTTTGTAACGGCCCGGATATAAATATCCGGGATACGTTTCGAAGGTCGGATACCTTCGTTCGGATGTTGCAATTCAGGTACAGGTCGAGGTTTCAAACCTCTAATCAGTCTAAGTTTCAGAAATACAATTTAAACGAAAGTAAAGCGGAAGTACGGTTTAGATACAAAAGCCACGGCAGGGCCGGGTCAAAACCAAAACAAAGTGGGTGATTGTCATTTGTCAAGTTACAATATATTAGCCGGATTCTTCGATTCGCCAAAGATTTCCCCGTCACAGAAGCATGGAGCAACAAGAGCGGTACCTAACACTATCCACGAAGTCAGGCCTAGTGATCGCCTGCGGGTCCTCTGACCGCGCTGAGGCCACATAACATGCCTATGCCTAAATAAAAGATGACTAATGCGGTACAAGATTTAAATCACACTAACATGCCCCTAGAATATATATTATGCAGAAAAGAACTGTAAAGGGCCCAAGACAATGCCAAGTGGCATATCCCTCTCCTATCTCTGCACCCCTTCCCGTTAGTGCAGAGACTGGCCAGTTCGGGCTATAGCATAGCACTCTCTTCGTGGTGGTGCACTCACCACGGTATCATCATATCATATCATATCTCATCATCATATCATATCTCATCATCATATCATAAAATAAATAAAACATGCCCGATGGTACTGGGCTAATCGTATCGTATCAAATCATCTCGTCTCTTGCCCGATAGTGCTGGGCTATCATATCATGCTCATATCGACTCGATACACTCAGGGCACCCGATGGGGCTGGGCTACCCTATGACCCTAGCAAAGACTCTAGGACTATCACAGATAACGGCCGTTCTGTTTCAAACACACAAAGTAAACACATGCTCAGTTCAATGCAATCCTAGCATGATACTACATGGCATGCTTTAATATGCGACAAAACTACACATTACATGACACATCAGGCAGGAGGTCCAGGTTACTGAGTAAGTCCCGTAGGATACTTACCTGAAGATGCAGAACAGCAAGATAACACAAGTAAGGGCCCAAATGCAAGTCCAAAGCAATCCAAAAGCAATACACACCTATCATCAAGCCATTTCCATAAGCTACCGGACCAACATTCATACACACGAAACCCAAGTTCTCAACATCCTCAAAACCGACCGATAGTAAAACCGTTTTCCAAAACCTTAAATCCAAATTTAAGTCAACTCATATTTAAAATAATTCTCAAATCAGACTTGGCCAAACTCCAACATTAAGCATTTAACTTTAAAACCAACTCTCTCCAAATCACCTTATAGAAATCATTCCGGCATTTTAAATTCCAAAATAAATCCAACTTCTCAAACCTTATTCATAAAACATTATCTCTTAGTCAACTCATATTCAAATAATTCCACAAATCATATTTGGCCAAAACCCATTTATAAACATTATATAATAACCCATCTTAAAGAATATTTAAATATAATAAATTGCCAAAATCAATCCATTTTATTAAACACTTTCAAATAATATTTCCAAACCCCTTAAAATGACCAACCATCTTATTTAATAAACATGAGCCCCTTATTTATAAAAATTATAAACCGACCCCTTTATTGTATTAAACACCAAAACCGACCTCATCTTTTTTTTTATCAACCCAAAACTGAAACCCTTATTCAAACAACCCAACCGGACCATTTAATTTAGAACACCCAACCCTGAAAGCCCATTTCTTGTTTTAAAAACTCAATTCGGCCCACAAAATTTAGGCCCAAAGGCCAACCCCATCTCCCATCCTTTGCAAATTTCAGCCGAAACGGACTAAAAAGAAGGGGTCCCACGTCTAGTTGGCAGGTGAGGTGGAAGGGGCGGGGCCCACAACCTTCTTCCTCCTTTGGCTCATCGGAAAACAGAGAACTGGAGCTCCGTTTTTTTTTTTCGAAATAAAACCAAAGGGGAAGGAGGGAAAGAGGAGGCCGGCGGCAGCGGTTTCTGACCGTTCAATCCCGACACTAATGACACGGATAGGACAAGAAGGGAGGAGAAAGAGAGTCCTCACCGAGGTTCTTTGAAGCTCGCCGAAAAAGAGTCGTCGGGTTCGATTTGAGTCGCCGGAGTCGAATCCTTGCCGAATACAGCCTAGGGAGGGCTAAAGGGGGTTAAAGTTGTACCTTTATGGTATATGCAGGTGGAAGGAAGAAGAATCGAAGTCTCACCGAGTTTTGAGGCCGAAAACAGAGGAAGCGGGGGCGAGGGGCTGTTGTTGGCTCGCCGGAGGTTCCTCTGGCGCATCTAGTCGCTTGGAGACGCCGAGGAGGTGTGGAGGGGTGCTGCTGCGGGCTCTGTTGCGAGGGAGGAAGGAGAAGCTATTGTGGTGCTCGGTTGACGACCAACGAAACAGAGAAGCAAGGCTTCGGTGATGGAGGAGAGGAGGAAGAGGAGGTAGATGTGGGGTGTTGGTGGCGTCTGAAATCAAATGGGAGGAGGTGCTGGGCGGTGGTGGGAAGAGGAGGAGAGGAGGAGGGCTTGTGGGTTACAATTTGAATCGGGTGGGGAGAAGAGCTACTACTACTGCATTCAGATAAAACAGTGGGTTGGATGGTGCTTTGGCCTCTTTCCAAAATAAGGGGAGGCAAGTGTGGAGAGGGAGGGATAAGGGTTGGGGGTGTTTAGCTAGAAATCGGAGGGATTAGCTGGGAGAAAGAGGGAGGCAGTGGGTGTGTGTGATGTATATGTGGGAAGAAGACAAAGAGGGAGGGGGACCATCAATTGAGAAAAAGAAGACAAGGTGGTGGTGGTGAAATTGGCAGGCATCCGAGAGAGAGAAGGAGAGAGAGAGAGAGAAAATAAAGAAAAGGTAAAGAAAATAAAAGAATTTGGGTCCACTAAAGAATTCAAATTAGCGGAAATGACTCAAACCCGCTCGCCCGATCGAATCCCGACTAAATCAAATTTAATCAAATTTTAATTCAATTTCAAGATAATCGAAAATTAAATAAATTTCAATCAATACTCGTAGCTCAAATTAATTTTTATTAATGCTCGATCTCGAAAGCGAAAAACAAAAATCCATTTCTAATACCCAATTCAAAACTATATAGAAGTTCGTTTCCGAAGGATTAATAAAATTCAGTTGTTCGAGGACGGAAATTTCAAAATTTCCAGAATCTTAATTTTAAAGCCAAACATAATTTAAATTTGTAAGAAAATATTATTTTAACTTTTCCGGTCTTTACATTGTTATAATATACATTGCCATGATATATTTGGACTCAATTGTTGATGTGTATACCCTGTTCCTACATTGTTCATATACATGATGCTCGTTATCTTCACTAAATTCCGCATGACTTCAAATCATATATGATCATTGCTGGTTCCGTCTATCTTGCTTGAAGAATGCTAGGCATATCTGTTTCCATGGAATACTAGAATGTTAGCTTATTTTACAAACATCGGCGTAGGACTTGATTGTGTCCTTGATATGAATACGAATGTTGCCCCGAGATAGGTATATGTTAGTGTGGATTGACGTGATTGATATGCTCTACAATGAATTCTTGCGTGTTTGTCAAAATCGTAACCTAATAGACTTTTATAAGGGCATCGTTACTATTCCCGAGTTAGAGTCTTGTCTCTAGTCGTGTCATCTTTAGCCTTGGTCCATTTTGTCTCCGAGGGAAACATTGGGTCGTCCGCTCTTGTCACTCCCCTATCTCCGCTAACTTAAACTTCTACGCGTTATTTTGGATGAGCGACCGCATGGAAGACGAATAGCGATAGAACAGCGCAGCGGAAGCGTGGGCCCATAACCCACGGGCCTCAGGATCGATAACGTCGGCGGAACAAGCTCGCTTTGAGGATTACGATTGTTGAGCACGATATGACTTGCAAGCGGGAGCGTTTTATATTCGAATTGCTAACCCTTTCTGAGCTTGTTGATGATGATTTGCACTGACTTGATGTTGAAAATTTCGTGTTGATGTGATGACTTGGTAATGATTACTGCCTGATTATCCGATGTCTATGATGATATATATGATTCGGTGCCTTATTATCCTAATGTGCCTTGATAACTTGATGTGATGCTACTCCGAGTTTCTAAGCATGATCTAAATTCCTTTCCTATATAGTATGAACAGCAAATGCCGAGAATCTGAATTGTTTATTAGCTAAGATTATGATGAAACTTGCTAGTTGAATTGATTTTATTCATATATGGTGTTATGTGATAATCTCGAGCATGACGGTAAATTGAGACTTTTGATACTTGTTGCAATGCTTAATGATGCTAGTTGATATGATGTAGTCCTTATGTGCAATAATGTCCATGATCGTTTCTTTTTTTTTTGAACATGTGAGTGAGGTCCTTTTGGTTGAGCGGCCAGAGAGTGGGGAAAGGTTTTGAGTGATTAGAATGATCGACGATGGTAAGGGAAAGTTGTAGAAGAGGGGTGATGACTTAGGTTGGACCGAGTGGGTTCGGGAATTAAGAAGTAATGCTTGGTGATTTTCGACGGGCTCCTAGGTGAATCTTGGGTGAGAGTACGGTTAGGAATAGGTCGGATAGGCGGTGGTCGAGGAATCTTACTAGAGAATGTGCGGTTAGCAGGGCATGATGCTTGTGAACTCTTGGGAAGTGTGGAAGTATAAGAAATGGCTTTTAAGAGTAGGGAAGATATAGTATGAGAGGGCCTCGAGTGTGAGGTTAGAGATAGTAGTTGGATTCTTAGAGGTGGATTGCTAGTAAGAGTCTTGGTGGAATGAGGGGTGAGATTAGGGTATTGAAATGAATTGGGACTTCTTTTGAGGATGTTACCTGAGCTGATGTTGGTGAATCTAGATGAGGCTGGTTTTGATGTAGAAATTGAAATCGAGCGAGCGGGGTTTGCGTTTATTTTGCCTGGTGATGATGTGAAAGCTTTCTTGATTATGTGATGTATTAAAATGAACTGGCATGATGTTAGATAGCGACCATGATAAACCTGATATGGCCTGATATTACATGTTGATATGCAATATTGAAACCTAGTTGACAGTGACAAGTATTATCATGAAATAGTGGTACATTGCTATCCTACTATGTTGTTCTAGAAGCATGTTATGATGTGTTGTATGAATCATGAAATAATGATATGTTGCTATGTGAGAGCATGATGTTATATTATGATCATGAGATGTTAAATGATGAATATTGATTTGGATCATGAATCTGACTTATATATGTGAGATAATGGTGCCTGATTGCTAAGTGTGCGATGTTGAGATGCGATCGTGAGATTTGACTTGTAGTAGTGTACTGACTCTATGACACCTAACCTCTTTGATCTCTTGACATGTGTGCTGGCATGATTATGAGAATTCGATGATACACTTGTGATGCCTTCGGTATGATATAGACACACTTTATGACTCGTGATATGACGATGAGATTTTGTTGTTGCTTTTGATGTGTTTGAAAGAATGGTATGCTTTATGTTATGGGTAAACATGTTATGCGGTTACGATATCGATTGATTTAGATTATCACGATTGATGTTGAGGATTGCCATATGAGAGGTGGTTGATGATGTTATGAGTCGATGGGTTGGTTTACTTTTGTTCATGTTGAGTTGTGAATGATGATGGAATGATTTTGGAACCTAGGAAGAGAATATGGGATTGGCCCTTAGAGGTGGATGACTCCACCTCCTACCCTCGGAATTTGATTGATTGGTATGTGTGAAGCTGATTTGGTTTTCGGAAGAGTTTTGACAAATTCTTGATGTGAAAGGATTTGACTTGTTTTGGTGTAAAGTTGCTTGATTAAAAATTGAATTCGAAGATTTTGAGCGGTTTTAAAAATGGCCAACTTGGGGTTTTAAAGAAGTTGAGAGTTTCAACGATTTGGATGACAATCTTTCCATTTACAAAATATTTTGAGATTTACGAACTGGATCTACATTATGACGTCTCACGAAGTGGATACAAGCACTTTATAGGGGCGCTTATAGATTGCTTGCTAAGACCTAGTCGGACGCTATAATGCTTTTGGAGTTGTGATACTTCCGAAAGGTCGAAGCGAGGATGTGATAGGGGCGCTTATTACACACTCGACAAGACCCATTCGGAGATGTCACGACTGTGACCGGGATGTTGTGAGAGTCCCGGAAGACGCAACCGAGATGATTACAAGATCCTTGGACATGGTCCTCGGACTCACCGATTTCAAACTTCTTCCCTTTGCTTTAAAATGATTTTAGTCTTGGGGACGAGACTTGTTTTTAGAGGTGGATGAATGTAAAGGCCGAATATATTTTAATATTATTTTAATTAAATATACTATTATTTTATTCAATTTGTAAAAGTGGAATAAAAACCCGTCTCCGAGCATCAAGTTTCAATTTAAAATCATTCCGGCATCAATTTAAATTGGGAGACGAGATTTGATTTTCGACTTCGAGTCCGAGTATTAATAAAAATTTAGTTAAGCTCCGAATTGATTGAAATTATTTAATTCCGATTATCTTGAAATTTGATCGAACTTTGATTTATTAAAATTGTTTTAGTCGGGATTCGATCGGGCGAGCGGGATTCGGGTCTTTTCCGCTAATTTGAATCGGGTATTGTTGGGACCACATATATTTTAATTTCTTTTCTTTTTATTTTCTTTTCTCTCTCTCTCTTTCTCTTTCTCTCTCTCTCTCTTCCCTCTCGGATTGCTGCGATATGCAGCTGGTCCCCTTTTAGTTTTGTCTCCTTCCATGTGCAGCAACAAATTGCAACTGCCTCACACACCTCCCTCCTCACCTCACCCTCATTCAATCTGTGAATCCTCACACACCCTCCTCTCTCACTCCCTCTTTTCTGATCTGCAGATCCCCCCCAAATTGGCTCTCAAACCCATCCTCCTCTCTCCACATCTTATCCTCTCATTCACCCTTATCTATTTCCCCTCCTTCCCCATCCTTGACACGGGCACCCAACGCCAACCCCTCCTGGACCTTTGCTCAGCTGAAGCACACCCCCAGCAGCCCTCGTTGTCCTCTTTGTCTCCATTGCCATGTCCTCTTTGTCTCCATTGCCACCCGAGAGCTCCCGAGCTTGCAGCCAGCCCCGCCGTCGCCACCACCAAACGCCGCCACAGTCGTCACCATTCCTCCTCTGTTTCGCAACCGCGGAACCGAGCCACAACAATCCGGGCACACACAGCAGCTTCCTCCCTCCTCCACCGAGGTCCGACGCGGCCGAGCTCAATCCGAAGCCGCCGAAGGAGCCACATCGCCGGCAGCAACACCTCCTTCATCATTCGCCCTGTTCTCGGATTTGAACTCGGTGAGCCTCTTTTCTTTCTCTCTCTCTTTCTTCTTTTCCTGGTGTGGGGGGCGTCAGGTACCCAGGTTAGGAGGGTCGGAGCTAGCGTCACCGGCGAGGCATGAGTTCTTCCTTTCCTCCTCTTCCGTCCCGTCGGCGTGCCCAGTCCCCTGTTCCGTGTCCGAGGTTGAGGACGAAGCTCCTCCTGGTGGGCCTAATTTATGGGCCTAATATTCGGGTCTGAGCAGATCCGTTTCCAGCCTTCCGGGTTTGGTCAGGCATTCCGGATCCCCTCTTTTCCTTCCCTTCTTCTTTCCTTTGGTATGGTTTACGGGTCACGGGTCTGGATTTGGGTATGGGTACCCGGGTCTCTTCTTCTTTCCTTGGGCTGGGCTTTCGGGTTCAGTTGGGCTTTAAGGGGGTGGGCTCTTCTTTCCTTTTGCTTGAACTTGGGCTGGTTTTGGATTTCTGAATTTGGTTATATATATATATATATAGGGTTGTTGTTTTATTTATTTTTTTTCGGTATTATATATTTATATGTGTGATAATTATTATTATTCCTGATTTTAGTAAAATATATATATATATATATATATATATATATTTATAAGTCCTAAAATTATTAATATTTGTATTTAAAAGGTTTTAAAAGTGAGATTAATTGATAGGGGTTATAAATATATTTATGGTTATTGTTTTGAGACTTTATAAATAGTAAGTGTTGAATTATTTTGATATTAGTATTATTTTGGGATTTGGTTACAATTATAATATTCTGGAAATTTATTGTTATATATTATTTATTGTTTTAAAATAATATTAATTGGATTATTTAATTGACGCATTTTAGTAGGATTAACTATGTGAATTGGGAATTTTAAAGTGAATTGTTGGTTTTGATTTATAAATATGAGGAGTTATGAGGATTTAAATATGACTTTTGGGAATTGATTTTAAGGTTAAATGTTTAATGTCGGGATTTAGATAAGCGATTTTAAAAAGAATTGTTTGATTTTCTAAGTTGAGTTCTTTGAGAGGTTGTTTTGAAAATGAGATGATGAGATGAGATGAACATGAAATGAGATATGGTTTGTGATGAAATGAGATGGAATAATCTAAACTGAGATATGAAAAGAGATGTATGATAGTTAGGGGCGCCTTGTGTGAACTAGATAGACTTATGCATTTGTATGTTATTAGGTGATTGTGATATGCTGGACATTGCTTGCTATTGGTGACTCTTACTTGGATTCTGCTTCTGCCTTGTTCTCTGCTGTTCGGCTTATTCAGGTAAGTTCCTTTATGGGCTTACTCAGATTCGAAAGAGATTACCGGCTTGTGAATGTATGACATACTAGGTGTTGCATAAGCATAAAGCATGCCATGTAGTATCATGCTAGGTTGCACTTGTGATTGAGCATTCTATTTCTTTACGCGTATGAAACAGAACGGCCGTATCTGTGATAGTCCTAGAGTCTTTGCTAGGGTCATAGGGTAGCCCAGCCCCATCGGGTGCCCTGAGTCTATCGAGTCGATATGAGCATGATGATAGCCCAGCACCATCGGGCATGATTTATTTATTTTAATTTATGTTATGATGATGAGATATGATGATGAGATATGATATGCTATAGCATCGAACCGGCCGGTCTCTGCACTAACGGAAAGGGGTGCAGAGGTAGGAGAGGGACATGCCACTTGGCATTCTTTGGGCGCCTTTACAGTTATTTCTCGCATGTTGTAAATTAGGATCATGCTAGTGTGATTTAAATTCCGCATCTGCATCATCTTTATTATTAGCGTATGTGTATGTTCGCATGCTGGACAGAGCGTGTTGGGGCCTCGGTCTGACCCCACTCGCACCCATTGTTTTTAGGTATGATTGCTCTATGTTTATATGGCGTGGGAAAGTCCCTCGGCGATTGCAAAGAAATCTGTCTAACCCCGCTAATCTGGCCATCCGACTTTAGAATTATGTTTTGGTTTTGACCCGGCCTTGCCGTGGCTTTTGTATCTAAATCATATTTCCATTTCACTTTCGTTTAAACTGAATTTATGAAACTTCGACTGATTAGAGGTTTGAAACCTCGACCCGTACCTGAATTGCAACATCCGGACGAAGGTATCCGACCTTCGAAACGTATCCCGGATATTTATATCCGGGCCGTTCTAATCAGTCGAAGTATCAAAATACAATTTAAATGAAAATAAAGCGGAAGTACGGTTTAGATACAAAAGCCACGGCAGGGCCGGGTCAAAACCAAAACAAGTGGGTGGTTGTCATTTGTTAAGTTAGAACATATTAGCCGGATTCTTCGATTCGCCAAAAGGTTTCCCCGTCATAGAAGCATGGAGCAACAAGAGCGGTACCTAACACTATCCACGAAGTCAGGCCTGGTGATCACCTGCGGGTCCTCTGACCGCGCTGAGGCCACATAACATGCCTATGCCTAAATAAAAGATGACTAATGCAGTACAAGATTTAAATCACACTATCATGCCCCTAGTATATATAATATGCGGAAAAGAACTGTAAAAGGGCCCAAAACAATGCCAAGTGGCATATCCCTCTCCTACCTCTGCACCCCTTCCCGTTAGTGCAGAGACTGGCCAGTTCGGGCTATAGCATAGCACTCTCTTCGTGGTGGTGCACTCACCACGGTATCATCATATCATATCATATCTCATCATCATATCATATCTCATCATCATATCATATCTCATCATCATATCATATCTCATCATCATATCATAAAATAAATATAAACATGCCCGATGGTGCTGGGCTAATCGTATCATATCAAATCATCTCATCTCTTGCCCGATGGTGCTGGGCTATCATATCATGCTCATATCGACTCGATAGACTCAGGGCACCCGATGGGGCTGGGCTACCCTATGACCCTAGCAAAGACTCTAGGACTATCACAGATAACGGTCGTTCTGTATTCAAACACACAAAGTAAACACATGCTCAGTTCAATGCAATCCTAACATGATACTACATGGCATGCTTTAATATGCAACAAAACTAGACATTACATGACACATCAGGCAGGAGGTCCAGGTTACTGAGTAAGTCCCGTAGGATACTTACCTATTGATGCAGAACAGCAAGATAACACAAGCAAGGGCCAAATGCAAGTCCAAAGCAATCCAAAAGCAATACACACCTATCATCAAGTCATTTCCATAAGCTACCAGACCAACATTCATACACACGAACCCCAGTTCTCAACATTCTCAAAACCGACAGATAGTAAAACTGTTTTCCCAAAATCTTCCCGATACGATCAAATCGACCAAAACCGTTCTTTCAATCATACCCATTGATAAAATCATACCAACCATATTTTCGAACTCATAAATCCCAAATTAAGTCAACTCATATTAAAAATGATTTCTCAACTCATACTTGGCTAAATTCCGACATTAACATTCAAGCCTTAAAACCAATTCCCAAAAATCATATTATAAAACAATTCCGGCATTTATCTCTTTAAAATCCTCATCTTAAATCATCTTACAAATCATTATATAATCACACTTCTCAAGGAATATTTAAATATAATGAAATTGCCAAAATTACTCCATTTTAATAACACATATTTATAAATCAAAATACTAAATTCCTTTAACATATTTTAAAACATATCTCAAAATCATCATATAACATCATTCTAATATATAACAATTAATATTACTTTTAAGACCTTGTTAAATATATATATATATATATATTGATAATTCCAGAATATATAATTATATATAGTCATTTTCATAAATCAGAAAAAAATAATAACATATACACATATACACATATATATTTATATAAACACTACCGAAAATAATAAATAAAACCCACAGCCCCATATATATATAACCCCAAACATATATAACCTATTCAGAAAACAAAGCCCAGCCCAAGTTCAAGCAAAAGGAAAGAAGAGCCCACCCAGCAGCCCAAACCGAAAATCAGAAAACTAAAAGAGGAGGGGGGCCCCATGCCATGTGGCTGCCAAGGTGGCACTGGTGGGGACGGGCCCATGGCCCACCCTCTTCTCCTTCCCCAAGTCGACAGAAGCGAGGCAGGAGGAGACCCAGTGCCGCACCCGGAAAACGGAGGGGGAGGAGGAAAGAGGAGAACTTCCGGCGGCGCTCCCGGCTCCGGCCTCGACTCCGGCAACCGCGTAAGGGTGGGAAGGAAGGAAGAGAGAGAGAAGGGTGCTCACCGAGGGGTTCGACGCTGGAAATCTCGGAGCTTCGGGGGTGGCGTTCGGGCTCGATTAGGCGTCGCCGGGTCGAGAATCAAATAGCCTGGGGCTGGGACGAGAGAGAGGAGGGTTAAAGAGGCAACCTTTCCCAGTTAGGAGGTGAAATAAGGTGGAATCCGAGCCCTTACCGTGCCCAATTCGAAACAGGGGAGGAGGAAGGAAGGCTGCGACTAGGTGGCTCCGACTCGGGCGGCTGCGACGTCGGACGTCCTGGCTGCTGGGACTTCTTGCTCAGAAGAAGGACAAAGGGGTTGATGGGTACTCGGCGCTCGGAGCTTCGAAAACAGGGCTGCTTGTTGCGGCTTGTGAAAGCAGGGCCGGAGCCCCTGGCTTTCGGCTTCAATGGAGCTGGGCGACGACGAGGGGCCTGTGGAGGTGATGATGGTGTTGGTGGTGTTTCTGGCGGCGGAAGAGGGGTGTGTGGTGGTGGCTAAAGGATGAGCCTTTGAGCTGAGCTCCCACGGTAACAATGGGGGGGTGAGAGGATAAGGTTGGAGAGAGGAGAAGATAAGGAGAGGGTGTGAGGGCTTCTGTTGCAATTGTAAGGGTGGTAATGCAGAGGAAGGTGGGGTGAGGTGAGGGAGGGGGGACCAATCTGAAATTTGTGGGTGTGAGAGGTGTGGAAGTGAGTAGAGTATTGCAGGAGGAGAAGAGCCAAGGAGGGGGACCAGCTCCCACAAGGATCCGAGGAGGGAGAGAGAGAGAGAGAGAGAGAAAAGAAAAGAAAAGGAAAAAAAAAAGAAATTATATATGTGGTCCCAAGGGAATATGTGAGGAGAATATACCCGATATTCAAATCAGCGGAAAAGACACGAATCCCGCTCGCCCGATCGAATCCCGACTAAATCAAATTTCAATTCAAATTCAAGATAATCGAAAATTAAATAAATTACAATCAATACTCGTAGCTCAATTTAATTTTATTAATACTCGGACTCGATGTCGAAAATCAAATCCCGTCAAAAATCCTAATTTAATTTGATGCCGGAATGATTTTAAATCGAAACTTGATGCTCGAGGACGGGTTTTTATTCCATTTTTACAAATTGAATAAAATAATAGTATATTTAATTAAAATAATATTACAATAATATAAAAATATATTCGGCCTTTACATTCATCCACCTCTAAAAACAAGTCTCGTCCCCGAGACTAAAATCATTTTAAAGCAAAGGGAAGAAGTTTTGAAATCGGTGAGTCCGAGGACCATGTCCAAGGATCTTGTAATCATCTCGGTTGCGTCTTCCGGGATTCTCACAACATCCCGGTCACAGTCGTGACATTTCTAAATGGGTCTTGTCAAGTGTGTAATAAGCGCCCCTATCACATCCTCGCTTCGACCTTTCGGAAGTATCACAACTCCAAAAGCATTATAGCGCCCGACTAGGTCTTAGCAAGCAATCTATAAGCGCCCCTATAAAATGCTTGTATCCACTTCGTGAGACGTCATAATGTATATCCAGTTCGTAAATCTCAAAGTGCTTTGTAAATGGAAAGATTGTCATCCAAATCATTGAAACTCTCAACTTCTTTAAAACCCCAAGTTGGCCTTTTTTTTTTTTAAACCGCTCAAAATCTTCAATTTCAATTTTTAATCAAGAAACTTTACACCAAAAACAAATCAAATCCTCCCAATCAAGATTTCATCAAACTCTTCCGAAAACCAAATCAGCTTCACACATACCAATCAATCAAAATCAGAAGGTAGGTGGTGGAGTCATTCACCTCTAAGGGCTAATCCCATATTCTCTTCCTAGTTTCCAGAATCGAATCAATCTATCAGTCTCAATTCAAGCAAGATGCATAAGCTATAAAATGCATAACTGTATAACCATCCAATCCCCAATCAACGCATCACACAACAAGTCTCAACATATACCAGAAGTCATAAAAGTATCTCTCATCACAAAATCAATGTACCAAATCTCATTGTCAACATATCAACACAACAAGGTCAGGTTATTAAGATTCAGCAAAGGGGAAGGTCAATCAATATATCGATCACCAAAATGTCAGCCTACTCACAAAACATCATCTCCACTCACACAATGCCATATAACGATCATTTAGCAATCACGCACCATTATACTATACATATATATATAAGTCATATTCATGATCCAATTCAATATTCATTAATTAACATCTACTGATCTTAATATAACATCATGCTCTCACGTAGCAACATATCATAACATGCTTCTAGAACAACATAGTGGGATAGCAATGTATTGTTATATCATGATCATACTTGTTACTGCCAACTGGATTTCAATATTACATATCAACATGTAATATCAGGTCATATCAGGTTTATCGTGGTCGCTATCTAACATCATGCTAGTTCATTTTAATAAAACACATAATCAAGAAAGCTTTCACATCACTACCAGGCAAAATAAACGCAACCCCGCTCGCTCGATTTCAATTCCTACATCAAAACCAGCCTCATCTAGATTCACCAACATCAGCTCAGGTAACATCCTCAAAATAAGTCCTACTTCATTTCAATACCCTAATCTCACCCCTCATTCCACCAAGAATTCTCACTAGCAATCCACCTCTAAGAATCCAACTACTATCTCTAACCTCACACTCGAGGGCCCTCTCATACTATATCCTTCATACTCTTAAAAGCTATTTCTTACACTTCCACACTTCCCAAGATTCACCTAAGAGCTCATCGAAACCACCAATCATTGCCTCTTATAATTCCCTAACTCACTCGGTCCAACCTAAGTCAACACCCCTCTTCTGCAACTTTCCCTTACCATCGTTAGTCCTTCTAATCACTCAAAACCTTTCTCCACTCTCTGACCACTCTACCAAAAAGGACCCCACTCACAGGTTCAAAGAAGAAGCAATCATGGACATTATTACACATAAGAACTACATCATATCAACTAACATGTGTATCAATAACATCATTAAGCATTGCAACAACTATCAAAAGTCATAAATTACCGTCATGCTCAACAAGTATTGTAAACCATCATATATGAATCTAATCAAATCGAGCTAGCAAGTTTCATCATAACCACATCTAATAAACAGTTCAGGTTCTCAGCATTTGCAGTTCACATTATAGGCAAGGAATTTAGATCATGCTTGGCATCTCTAAATAGCATCACATCAAGTCATCATGGCACATTAGGACAATAAGGCACCGAATCATATATATCATCATAGACATCGAATAATCAGGCAATAATCATTACCAAGTCATCACATCAACACGCAATTTTCCACATCAAGTCAGTGCAATAGCATCATCAACAAGCTCAGAAAGGGTTAGCAATTCGAAAAGAGGACGTTCCCACCTGCAAGTCATATCGTACTCAACAATCGTGATCCTCGAAACGAGCTTGTTCCGTCGACATTATCGATCCTGAGGCCCGTGGGTTATGGGCCCACGCTTTCGCTGCGCTGCTCTATCACTATTCGACTTCCCAATCCCTTTTTCCATGCGGTCGCTCATCCAATGTAACGCGTAGGAGTTTAAGTTAGCGGAGATAGGGGACTGACAAGAGCGGACGACCCAATGTTTCTTTCGGAGACGGAATAGACCAAAGCTAAAGACGACATGACTAGAGACAAGACTCCGACTCGGGAATAGTAACGATGCCTTTATGGGGTCCATTAGGTTACAACTTGTGACAAACAAGCATGAATTCATTATGGAGCATATCAATCGCATCAATCCACACTAACATGTACCTATCTCGGGGCAACATTCGTATTCATATCAAAGACACAATCAAGTCCGATGCTGATGTATCTGAAATAAGCTAACATCCTAGTATTCCATGGAAACAGATATGCCTAGCAACTTCAAGCAAGATAGACGGAACCAGCAAATCATATATGATTCGAAGTCATGCGGAATTTAGTGAAAATAACGAGCATCATGTATATGATCAATGTAAGGGCATGGTATACACATCAACAAATGAGTCCAAATATATCATGGCAAGGTATATTATAACAATTAGATGAAACGTCATACGAGGACACATAAGAGCAGCATTTTAACTGTCACATATGGCAACAATGATCATATATAAAGGGTAACCTAGTAACTATCTCACAATGATCATATTATTAGGTCAAGCATGGCACGGAATCATATGACAAGATACATTTAGAGAGCATGGGTCCTACATGATACTAGCGATACATAATGCGATACAAGCATAGTCAAAATTCATTAAGAGGAGTTCAACATAATGTTCACGAAACATGAGGCATCATCAAAAGTAACAAGATGGACATCATGGATGCTAGGTTATAATCATGCTAAGAAAGAACCATTATAGAGTACATATATGGTACGATAGCTGTCACATTATAGAACAAGCATGATATGAAATCATTCAGCAGGTCATATTGGAAGTCATAAGCTCCACATGATACTAATAGCACACATCGAACATGAGTACAACTAGAGTAATTCAACGAGGTTCATTCCGATATTCATGCGTCATGCGGATGCAAATTCATGATATAGGGTGGTGCGTGATCATGCGAGGTGTCAAGTCATAGGTTCATGCAAACACGAGAAGCCATTATAGAGTAATAGACATTTTAACCATGTAAGCATGCTAGGTTTGACCATCACGGAAAACTAGTCAATCATCGAATTCAACATTAAGCTAATCAGAATGAGTGAAATATGTTAAGAGAACAGAAAGAGGAAAGAACCACACTATCAAGGACCTAGTTCAAGAGAGAATCATCAATAAGGTAGGCAAAGTAGAACTCGCACCAGTCACAACCAAGGATCCTACACGCTACTAATGGCTCAATATAACATGGGGTACATACATTCACTTGATCGATTACTCGGCACTACGCAAGACTTCAATTCAATCACATTCCAAAAATACAGGAACAGGAGAGGAAGTGTGGCGAGGTATAGTGCAAGTCTAAGTAATGGCATCACTACCAGAATATGGGGACATGAGTTCAAATTAATGTATACTGAGATAAACATGTATTGGTCAAGACTCACTTATACCAACATATTCTCACCTTAGCACAATTAACATATAACAATACTCATTTGCAAAATCATCAACAATAGCTAATATGAGGAATACACAATAGGTGGGCATGCTATAGATTCTTGTCACAAGATGAATGATAAGCATCGAGGCATCATCGGCTAGCATGTTAAAGAGCACATCTTATGAGGCATTCATATAAAGAAGAGTCGATCACACTATCATGGACCTAATTCATAAAAGGTGGCAATCATATAGACTCATCCATGTGGCTCATGTTTCTAATCCATCATACGATCAATAGGCCAAATAGACATGCGATGACAACATATAATCATGAGAGAAAGAAAGGCATATCACAGGACCTAAGCAATGGGCAAGCATGGGTACAAAATGTCATACAACTACGAATTCATATTAAAGATCATCATAAATGTACCGAGGATTACTTAGCATAGGGGGCATGTTGACATGAAATTATAACATGTATCCATCAAGTAAGGGACTCACTCTATCATGATATTAGAACCGATCTATCACACTATCATGAACCTATTCACATGAAGGGCATCAATTAGACGACATCCTAGCATATGACATACTTATTCGTGCCCTAGTATGACGATGCAACATACTAAGTAGATCATGTCGGGATGATTTGGGTATAATAAATGTAGCTCGAACCCATACAATAGTCATTATGAACATTAAGGCACATAAGCACAATTTCAAACTAAGGATCAAACTGTTGATCAAGGAGTAATGCATATAGGATCACATAATCATGGACAGAGCAATCAAGATAACCCGTTAGAAGTCCATACGGGCAACATTGACTCTTCCCAACTGACTCATTACCCAGCTTTCCCGTGGGACTCGGATACGACTTTTCCGTGACAAAAGGACACTGATGGATCGTCATAAGAATTGATAACGACAGCCTCGTAAACATCTCACTCTCTAGCTCGGAATTTCATCAGGGAGCGTCTTCCAATACTCTCTCGGACAACCTCTATATTCAATCATGATTCCCGACACCATGTGTTTACCAACCCACTTCCCGTGGAAGAGCGATATTCGAAGAGAGGACTCGATTGAATTGTCAAAAGGGTTCATAAGGAAAGGGACGGTTCCACAAAAGCTGAGCTTAACCATATAAGAAGAAGGGTACTCCCGCTATCCCGTTCGCACAGATCGTCCAATATTCATTCAATAATTAGGTCATACCAATCAAATTTTTAACATATCAAGCACTCAACATAGAATCAGTTAATGGCAATTATAACGACCTCCTTGGAGTCTTCCCGACCCATCTGTAAAGAACAAGCTAGTATTTCGCCTACCCATTTCCGACTACATCCAAAAGGGATAGTCTAACGCCGTTTCTACCCACTCGATCCCTTATTAGTTGGTTCTCCTCTTTTATCATAAGCCAAGTTCATATTTAGTCTAATTGAGTTAGACATGTTAAGTTCATTTTGCCCCTTTAAAACGCTTTCAAATCTTCGAAATCCGTGGGCGGTTTTCCAAAACATACACCCGACCCTTGCGTACCCGAATTGCACAACCTGGCTCTGATACCAACTTTGTAACGGCCCGAATATAAATATCCGGGATACGTTTCGAAGGTCGGATACCTTCGTTCGGATGTTGCAATTCAGGTACGGGTCGAGGTTTCAAACCTCTAATCAGTCGAAGTATCAAAATACAATTTAAACGAAAATAAAGCGGAAGTACGGTTTAGATACAAAAGCCACGGCAGGGCCGGGTCAAAACCAAAACAAGTGGGTGGTTGTCATTTGTTAAGTTAGAACATATTAGCCAGATTCTTCGATTCGCCAAAAGGTTTCCCCGTCATAGAAGCATGGAGCAACAAGAGCGGTACCTAACACTATCCACGAAGTCAGGCCTGGTGATCGCCTGCGGGTCCTCTGACCGCGCTGAGGCCACATAACATGCCTATGCCTAAATAAAAGATGACTAATGCAGTACAAGATTTAAATCACACTATCATGCCCCTAGTATATATAATATGCGGAAAAGAACTGTAAAGGGCCCAAAACAATGCCAAGTGGCATATCCCTCTCCTACCTCTGCACCCCTTCCCGTTAGTGCAGAGACTGGCCAGTTCGGGCTATAGCATAGCACTCTCTTCGTGGTGGTGCACTCACCACGGTATCATCATATCATATCATATCTCATCATCATATCATATCTCATCATCATATCATATCTCATCATCATATCATAAAATAAATATAAACATGCCCGATGGTGCTGGGCTAATCGTATCATATCAAATCATCTCATCTCTTGCCCGATGGTGCTGGGCTATCATATCATGCTCATATCGAGTCGATAGACTCAGGGCACCCGATGGGGCTGGGCTACCCTATGACCCTAGCAAAGACTCTAGGACTATCACAGATAACGGTCGTTCTGTATTCAAACACACAAAGTAAACACATGCTCAGTTCAATGCAATCCTAACATGATACTACATGGCATGCTTTAATATGCAACAAAACTAGACATTACATGACACATCAGGCAGGAGGTCCAGGTTACTGAGTAAGTCCCGTAGGATACTTACCTGTTGATGCAGAACAGCAAGATAACACAAGCAAGGGCCAAATGCAAGTCCAAAGCAATCCAAAAGCAATACACACCTATCATCAAGTCATTTCCATAAGCTACCAGACCAACATTCATACACACGAACCCCAGTTCTCAACATTCTCAAAACCGACAGATAGTAAAACTGTTTTCCCAAAATCTTCCCGATACGATCAAATCGACCAAAACCGTTCTTTCAATCATACCCATTGATAAAATCATACCAACCATATTTTCGAACTCATAAATCCCAAATTAAGTCAACTCATATTAAAAATAATTTCTCAACTCATACTTGGCTAAATTCCGACATTAACATTCAAGCCTTAAAACCAATTCCCAAAAATCATATTATAAAACAATTCCGGCATTTATCTCTTTAAAATCCTCATCTTAAATCATCTTACAAATCATTATATAATCACACTTCTCAAGGAATATTTAAATATAATGAAATTGCCAAAATTACTCCATTTTAATAACACATATTTATAAATCAAAATACTAAATTCCTTTAACATATTTTAAAACATATCTCAAAATCATCATATAACATCATTCTAATATATAACAATTAATATTACTTTTAAGACCTTGTTAAATATATATATATATATATATATATATATTGATAATTCCAGAATATATAATTATATATAGTCATTTTCCAAAATCAGAAAAAAATAATAGCATATACACATATACACATATATATTTATATAAACACTACCGAAAATAATAAATAAAACCCACAACCCCATATATATATAACCCAAAACATATATAACCTATTCAGAAAACAAAGCCCAGCCCAAGTTCAAGCAAAAGGAAAGAAGAGCCCACCCAGCAGCCCAAACCGAAAATCAGAAAACTAAAAGAGGAGGGGGGGCCCCATGCCATGTGGCTGCCAAGGTGGCACTGGTGGGGACGGGCCCATGGCCCACCCTCTTCTCCTTCCCAAAGTCGATAGAAGCGAAGCAGGAGGAGACCCAGTGCCGCACCCGGAAAACGGAGGGGGAGGAGGAAAGAGGAGAACTTCCGGCGGCGCTCCCGGCTCCGGCCTCGACTCCGGCAACCGCGTAGGGGTGGGAAGGAAGGAAGAGAGAGAGAAGGGTGCTCACCGAGGGGTTCGACGCCGGAAATCTCGGAGCTTCGGGGGTGGCGTTCGGGCTCGATTAGGCATCGCCGGGTCGAGAATCAAATAGCCTGGGGCTGGGACGAGAGAGAGGAGGGTTAAAGAGGCAACCTTTCCCAGTTAGGAGGTGAAATAAGGTGGAATCCGAGCCCTTACCGTGCCCAATTCGAAACAGGGGAGGAGGAAGGAAGGCTGCGACTAGGTGGCTCCGACTCGGGCGGCTGCGACGTCGGACGTCCTAGCTGCTGGGACTTCTTGCTCAGAAGAAGGACAAAGGGGTTGATGGGTACTCGGTGCTCGGAGCTTCGAAAACAGGGCTGCTTGTTGCGGCTTGTGAAAGCAGGGCCGGAGCCCTTGGCTTTCGGCTTCAATGGAGCTGGGCGACGACGAGGGGCCTGTGGAGGTGATGATGGTGTTGGTGGTGTTTCTGGCGGCGGAAGAGGGGTGTGTGGTGGTGGCTAAAGGATGAGCCTTTGAGCTGAGCTCCCACGGTAACAATGGGGGGGTGAGAGGATAAGGTTGGAGAGAGGAGAAGATAAGGAGAGGGTGTGAGGGCTTCTGTTGCAATTGTAAGGGTGGTGATGCAGTGGAAGGTGGGGTGAGGTGAGGGAGGGGGGACCAATTTGAAATTTGTGGGTGTGAGAGGTGTGGAAGTGAGTAGAGTATTGCAGGAGGAGAAGAGCCAAGGAGGGGGACCAGCTCCCACAAGGATCCGAGGAGGGAGAGAGAGAGAGAGAGAGACAAAAAAAAGAAAAGAAAAGGAAAAAAAAAGAAATTATATATGTGGTCCCAAGGGAATATGTGAGGAGAATATACCCGATATTCAAATCAGCGGAAAAGACCCGAATCCCGCTCGCCCGATCGAATCCCGACTAAATCAAATTTCAATTCAAATTCAAGATAATCGAAAATTAAATAAATTGCAATCAATACTCGTAGCTCAATTTAATTTTATTAATACTCGGACTCGATGTCGAAAATCAAATCCCGTCAAAAATCCTAATTTAATTTGATGCCGGAATGATTTTAAATCGAAACTTGATGCTCGAGGACGGGTTTTTATTCCATTTTTACAAATTGAATAAAATAATAGTATATTTAATTAAAATAATATTACAATAATATAAAAATATATTCGGCCTTTACACCGTTACAGTAAACTTGAAATATAACCTAAACTTAATATGATTCTACTAATCTAAACTGGTTCTCAACTCAAGAAACTGAAATTAAAAACAAATTAGAAGTTCAAACGCAGAACTTGTAACCTGGAGAAGAAGTGCTGAAGAGGTGTGCCTGTGTGGCAGCCGACGACGGTGAGGCTATGTAGTCTGCTGTGGAGTTCGCCGGCGACGATGATGGCGGATAGGAGATGAAGCAACCCCAACGGTCAATATTTTGTGAATCGCTGCAAGCTTCTTGTTTAATAGGGTGAATTTGCTCAAATTAAAAAAAATACAATTTTGCCTAATTATATTGACCGTAGATCGGTAGATGTTGTTTAATCCAACGGTCAATATTGTCATCCAACGGTAAATTGTGCCTAATTATAAACCAATGAGCCATTGCTCATTTAATATGAGTTTTTTGATTTCCACATATTTTGTGACAAATGTGAATTTATATTTCATTCCTTTTGTTTAAAATTAAACTTAAGTTTAAAATTAATGTGTTATAATGTTGGTATGGAAATTGAAGTTGAAAATTAATATTTCATTCCTTTTGTGACAAATTAGTGTGTTACAATAATGTTGGTATGGAAATTGAATTTTAAAATTAAACTTAAGTTTATTTTCATTTAATATGAATATAAGTTTAAAATTAATATAAATATAAGTTTAAATCTCTTTGCATTTCACTCAATTTGGCTAAATCTCTTTTTTTTATCTCAATTGGTTTTTGCATTAAAAACCAATTGAGTATCTTCTCTCTTTTTTTGGATGGAATATATATTGGCATTATCTATAAATGTAGTACATATATACTACATGTATACTATCTTGTATTAACATGAGTGCTAATGAGATCGGGACTCTAGGATCGAATCATAGCGCAATACATATATACTATATCTATACTATCTTGTATAAATATTGTATTCCATAATTAGTTGAGATCGGAAAAGATGTTGTTCACATGTTATCGATCGTCATTGATAAAATTAGATGACCCATTCTTAGTCTCTAAGGTACATACTAAGTTAAAACTAATGTTGAAATGTTTACATCTTAAAAAATATTATATGATAGGACACATAAACGTTGGAGTATTCAATAATTAGTTGAGATCGGACAAAATGTTTGCCACATATTATCGATCTTTATTGATAAAATTAGATGAATCCATGGTTAGTTTTCATGTTATTCACCAATGATAGTTTTCACATTTCTAGATTTTTTAATAATTCTATATTATTGTATTAAAAAGTTTAAAATCTAGATTGAAGATAAAAATAAGAGAATAATAAAATTACCTAAAAATTGATACTATAATATACTCCAACGGAGTACTTTTATTATTATAATTATATGTTATAAACAAATATAGCATTCCCGCTGCTGGAAAATATAAAAGAAAGAATATGACACGCGGCATGCTGTGATTGGCGGGAGAACTGATGCAGCGTTGAGAAGCACGATGCAGTGTTCAGTCGCATGTATTATATTGATATTAAATTTATGCCATTACAAATTCATCCGGCCTGATTAAATCACGGCCCTTCATTTGTTTAAATCCAATGGTAGAAAAGGACAATCCGTGTGCTCAACATTGGACCAATAACAGTAACAATTAACGAGGGCTTGTCTTGTGAATAATTTCACATAACCGCCATAGTTTTCATTTTATTTTCAATTCAGCACCCTATATATTGCAATTATTGCCCAACATTTTGTTTGTATGTGTAATAGGCACCCTAAATGTCGAATAATTGAGTATGAAATTCATTTAAGAAATAATAACAACATGTGCAAAGTAAAAATTGTGTTAACTTAAGGAAAAGCATCAATCACTTGAAGTTTATAGTATTGGGACCTTTATTAATGTCTAAAGTACACACTAAGTTAAAACTTAGTGTAATGTTTAAATCTCAGAATAAATATTATATGATCCGATATATATATATGTACTAATATATATATATATATATATATATATATATTAGTACATATAATTGTTGTATTCAATATTTAGTGGAGATCGGAAAAAATGTTCATCACATATTATCGATCATCGTTGATAAAATTAGATGAAACCATTGTTATTGGCTAAAGTACATACTTTGTTCAAACTTAGTGTAATGTTTAAATATCAAAATAAATATTATATGTTCCGATATATATACATATATATTAGGCCATATAAATATTGTATTCCATAATTAGTTGAGATCGGAAAAGATGTTGGTCACATGTTATCAATCGTCATTGATAAAATTAGATGACCCATTCTTAGTCTCTAAGGTACATACTAATATAAAACTAATGTTGAAATGTTTACATCTTAAAAAAATATTATATGATAGGACACATAAACGTTGGAGTATTCAATAATTAGTTGAGATCGGACAAAATGTTTGCCACATATTATCGATCTTTATTGATAAAATTAGATGAATCCATGGTTAGTTTTCATGTTATTCACCAATGATAGTTTTCACATTTCTAGATTTTTTAATAATTCTATAGTATTTTATTAAAAAGTTTAAAATCTAGATTGAAGATAAAAATAAGAGATTATTAAAATTACCTAAAAATTGATACTATAATATACTCCAACGGTGTACTTTTATTATTATAATTATATGTTATAAACAAATATAGCATTCCCGCTGCTGGAAAATATAAAAGAAATAATATGACACGCGGCATGCTGTGATTGGCGGGAGAACTGAAGCAGCGTTGAGAAGCACGATGCAGCGTTCAACCGCATGAATTATATTGATATTAAATTTATGCCATTACAAATTCATCCGGCCTGATTAAATCACGGCCCTTCATTTGTTTAAATCCAATGGTAGAAAAGGACAATCCGTGTGCTCAACATTGGACTAATAACAGTAACAATTAACGAGGGCTTGTCTTGTGACTAAGTTCACATAACCGCCATAGTTTTCGTTTTATTTTCAATTCAGCACCCTATATATTGCAATTATTGCCCAACATTTTGTTTGTATGTGTAATAGGCACCCTAAATGTCGAATAATTGAGTATGAAATTCATTTAAGAAATAATAACAAAATGTGCAAAGTAAAAATTGTGTTTACTTAAGGAAAAGCATCAATCACTTGAAGTTTATAGTATTTGGACCTTTATTAATGTCTAAAGTACACACTAAGTTAAAACTTAGTGTAATGTTTAAATCTCAGAATAAATATTATATGATCCGATATATATATATGTACTAATATATATATATTAGTACATATAAATGTTGTATTCAATATTTAGTGGAGATCGGAAAAAATGTTCATCACATATTATCGATCATCGTTGATAAAATTAGATGAAACCATTGTTATTGGCTAAAGTACTAACTTTGTTCAAATTTAGTGTAATGTTTAAATCTCAAAACAAATATTATATGTTCCGATATATATATATACATATATTAGGCCATATAAGTATTGTATTCCATAATTAGTTGAGATCGAAAAAGATGTTGGTCACATATTATCGATCGTCAATGATAAAATTAGATGACCCATTCTTAGTCTCTAAGGTACATACTAAGTTAAAACTAATGTTGAAATGTTTAAATCTTGAAAAAATATTATATGATAGGACACATAAACGTTGGAGTATTCAATAATTAGATGAGATCGGACAAAATATTTGTCACATATTATCAATTTTCATTGATAAAATTAGATGAATCCATGGTTAGTTTTCATGTTATTCACCAATGATAGTTTTCAAATTTCTAGACTTTTTTATGATATTATATTATTTTATTAAAAAAGTTTAAAATCTAGATCGAAGATAAAAATAAGAGAATAATAAAATTACCTAAAAATTGATACTATAATATACTCCAACGGAGTACTTTTATTATTATAATTATATGTTATCGATCTTCATTGATAAAATTAGATGAAACCATTGTTAGTGTTTAAAGTACATACTTTGTTAACACTTAGTGTAATGTTTAAATCTCAAAACATGGGCCAGCCTGCATCAATTCACAAAGAAATTGGCCCATTAAGTACTATAACTTGTCGTAGACCACATGCTGAATTGGGCTTGTACACTACACATTTTGTTTAAACTGGGAAACACAAATCGAAATCAACTTAACAGAGTATCAAACATATTACATTAGGTTCATAAAATACATATATATGTTTCATCGACCATGATGCCCACCACGGCCATCATACCGATCACGACCAACAGACCGATCACGCTCACGATCACGATCACGACCACCATACCGATCACTATCATGTCCACGATTTCCATACCGACAGCCACCTCTACCACCATCCCGACATCGCATGCGACCTTGATGTGAATAGGTTGTCTGCCTACGTAAAGTTCGGCGACCGTTAAAACAACTTTCCCTGGTTAGGTTTCGCGTGGCAACGTCATCGAGCTTTTGTAGCTTGGGTGCGAACTACGTGCAATAACCCTCGTAGCTGCAGCAGGCATAATCGTCCATTGCCTGAACATATAACACAGTCAACTCTTGTTGATCCCGTAGAGTCTCAACCTCATCATCAATCTCTTGCATCCAAATCGCAACTTCTTCTAGTCTGTAGGCGATTTGGTGGATGGTATCGAACATCGATTGTTGGCTTGCCGAGACGTCCCGGCAAGTCATCTCCACGTCTTTCTGGTTGTTGTGATGCAAGTTTTGACCGACACGTATCTCCTCAAAATCTTCCGCCAAACGATCTTGCCTGTCGGATATGTGGTTGAGCCTATCGAAGATGTATCTTTGATTGTCGGCTATCTCCCGAAGTGTCGCATCCACATCGTATAGTCGGTTTACCATCTCTTGTTGCAGTTTCTCAAAACGAATAGAATAGCTTGATTCACCGTGCTGCAATTGCGGACCCTCGAACGAAGGATTCGATGAAGGAATACAGCGTGGAGGACTCGGACATTCTGTATCCATCTGCACATCCTCCACGGGTGAACTAGTTGGACCCCCCCTGTGTCACACTCCATATCCTCTCCAGTTGGTTGACAAGGAGGAGAACCACCAGCACTCATTGGCACTCCCGTATCGTATGGCCTGTCTTGTGCAGGAAGGTCGTCCGTGTCCATTGGTGTACCCCCTTCATCTTGATCTTGACATAATGTACTATTGTGTTCAACACGAATCATACGGAAATCCATTGCTCTAGTTCCAAACGGTAGGGGACATGGCAAATATATTGCATGGTAATCACTAGTTGGTTTCCAATGCAAATACTTGTGCAGTGGATTGCTCAACAGATTGGCTGCGTTCAGACTCCTTTCATCGTACAGATGAGAGCCATGTAGCGGCTCGAACCCTTCTGGCGGTTCTTGTTCCCAATGCCTAGCGATCAGTGTGATCATACCCCCCAATACTAACTTTCCCTTCGGGCTTTCGCTTGTTGCATCTCGAATGCAAGATGTAACGAATATAGATGCCCAGTCAGGCACGTCATTACAGTCTTGGAAGAAGCACCGAAACCATGCCAAATCCGCAGCAGCAACCTTGCTAGTCTCGGCCTGACCACCAAAAGCCATCCTCATCACTTTGTGTGCCAAGACCAAGCACGGATGCCCAAGCCTGGAGTTAGTCTCCCCCCTGTGATCGTCAAACTTTGCACCTGTGATGTCAATCCAAACCTCTTTGACCTTGTTAGACGATTTTTTCCACCCGTTTGTAGGTTGACGAGAAACCCCAAAGATGTCCCGCAACTCATCGTATGATAGGGACCACTCGACATCATTGAGGTGAAATGAAATTCGGTTGCCATTATGCGAAGATACAGTGGAGAGGAATTCCAGGAGATATCTTCTATAGGTTGGTGCACTCTTATGCAGAAATTCTGCCAGCCCTGCGTGCTCAAGCATCATCTTCGTAATGTCAAACATGCCTAGGCGTCTAAGTGCGGGAACATCGTAGAATCTAGTGGGAACAATATCCATTCTCGATAACATCAACCATCTGGCCTTGTGTTCTTCGGTAAGATTATTCAACTGGAGATATTCCGGCTCCATTATAAACTGATTTGCACGCCAACAAGTTTCGTTTCAGTTTTGTCAGTACTAAAAACTTAAACCCTAAGCCTACCCACGAGCACCCATTACCCACCTGATAAGCCCAATATCTGAAATCAACTATTGATTAACATAAAATCAAACAGATTGGAATGATTGCAGACATAACGACTTACCAATTTGGAGATTGAGTCGTGGTGGTGCAGCCCTGACGAGACGACTGGCCCGACCCTATGGATACAGAAAAGCGGTTGGAGTTTTCAATTGGGAGAGACGCAATCTGATTTTTCCCGGCTACTACGGGAATGATTTGTTTTTCACAGTCGAAAGCCGTTGAGAGGGAGTGAAGAATTTTTGGAGAGGGTTACTCTGTTACAGTTTTCAATTTGCATCTTCAATTTGCATCACGACGAAGCATGGAGTAGGTTGCAGCTCCAGGGTGAGCAATTGGGTCGGGCTGAGTTCGTAATTGGGTCGGGTTTATTTGATTTTTTTATCACTTGGAAGTTGGAAGGGAGTAGTTATATGAGTTAGGTATATATATTATGCAAGACTATATATAGTTTATACATATGGAAATAATTTCATTATATGTTGAGAATTCTCATGTAGAGTATAATACATAAATATAGATATTTTCAATCACTCAGTAATAATAATATCAATATCATTGTAACTTTGTTTAAATGTGATGTGTCATAACCAATAGTTATATTCAATGTTTTTAATTAAGCCAATCAGTTAGTAAATATGTTAAGAAGAAAAGAAAACAATTTCATTTGTTTAAAGAAATAAAATGAATAATTACATGAAATAATATTAATTACATGAAATATGTAATTTCATTTGTTTAAATAATAATACTTACATGAAATATGTAATTACAAAAGGGAATAAAGAACTTGATTGGTGGAAAGGGGTTGATTAAAGAGGGGATTACACATAAGCATTAAGTATTATAACTTAAGATTATACATAGGTATTAGATATTTAAGAATAAAAGAAAAAATTTAATTTATTTATAGAAATAAAAGGATTAATAATATAATATTAATTATTACAGTAATTACATAATTAAAATATGGAATAATAAAGTAATAGTTATTAAGGAGAATATTACACATAACATAAGCATTACGTATTTTAAATTTTATAGTATAAACAAAGTCTAAAAATTATTTAATTAGAAAGTATAAATCATCAAAAATAAACAAAGTATAACAAAACCCCCAAATAGTACTTCAAAAATTAGTTAACAGTTAACACACTACTAATTACTGCATGAAATTAGTTAATCACACTTGTAGGAATCCCACCAGAAATTAGTCAACAAGTTAACACACTATAGTATTTAATAGGAGGACAAGTAATAGTGGGGTAGTAATTATGATATAGGGTTACATTGAAGTCAACAAAAAAAGCAAACATATTTATCCCCTATTAAAAGATTTCTTTTTATTCCCTTTTTCACTTGGACATCCAAATACCCTTGGATAAGCTTATCAGAGGGTAAGAGAAGCATTTTCCCGTACGGAGTACTTCGTAGCAAAATTTCAATTTACAACATACTTTGAAACGATCGATGAAGATGACGCCTGAGTGTTTGACCATTTCGCTTCCCTTTCTCGTTTAATTTAATAGTTGAGATTTATTTATTAGGAAAATATTTACATTAACATATCCTGATCCCTCAAAATAATTTACACGGCTCATGGCCGGGGACAGTCACATTTCAACATTATCTTTCCGTTCCTTTCCAAGAATAGTCTACTTCCTTTTATTTTAGTCAAAAAAAAAACATTGATTTTTATACAATAGAAATTTAAGGTTAGTTAGAATAGAATGACGTTCATACTGCATTTCAACAAAAAGTGCAGTATAAAATGGAGTGTTTAGTGGTGAAGCAATGGGAAACATATAATTCAAACAGCTAAAAAACAATGGAAAACTCAATTGTCTCCAATGTGCATCAAGCATCATCTTCCTCATCTCTTCTCTTCTCTCTGTTTTACTCTCAATCTTCTGGTACTTAAATCCCTAACTCTTCATCCTCTCTCTCTCTACTTTAATTTAATTGTCCTCCTGCATTTCTAACAATATATACGTCGATCGTCGTATTTCTTACATTATATATATAAATCATATGTTTGTATATATATAATTGACAGAGCGAGTGGCTAGCTGCGGCTGTTCTAGCATTGGTTGGTGCTATGGAGGTGTGACTCAAATGGGTTATGGGCTGCCATGGGCTCTCTTGTCAACGTTGTCTTCTCCATCACCCTCAAAAACCTCTTTAATCAACCAAGGCCTTTCCCTCCCAAGAGATCCGATCCTGGAATGCCTTCATCCCATGCTCAGATCATCTTCTACACTTCCACCTTCGATCTCCATTTTATCAAGTATGTATGCTTAATTAATTAATTAATTATATATAGAGAGAGAGGTTGGGTCATGTGTTAACAACTCTTACGGTGTTAAATGTTAACAAATCAATATTCGGCAAAATTTATCAAATATCCATCACAGTCACTCAATTATTCATCAAAGCTTTTGTTAAAATTAAAATAAATATTCATCACATTTACTCAAATATTCATCACAGTCACTCAATTATTCACAATTTCCCAAATATTTATCAATATTCGGCAACATTTAAGAAATATTCATCACAGTAACACAATTACGGGATTGGGGGTGGATACACGCGCAAGGGTTTGAGTTTTTTGGGTGATATTTTTTTTAATTGGCAATAATATTAATTGAAATGAATCTCTTAAATGTTGTCGAAAAGCTTTGATGAATAATTGAGTGACTGTGATGAATATTTGATAAATTTTGCCGAATATTGATTTGTTAACATTTAACACCGTAAGAGTTGTTAACATTTGATCCGTATATATATATATAGAGAGAGAGAGGTTAGTTCCGGTGTACACAGCCCTTATTGTGTATCATGTACTCAGAAATTATTCGTCTATTTGTTCATGATTATTTATCTGTTTTCACATAATTATTCATCTGTAAAAAGAGTGTAAAAACTGTAAATTTTATTCTAATGAATAATCGCCCAATACCACCGAATAATTTCATTTCACCGAATAATCTCCCAATACTATCGAATAATCAGAAGTTACTTTTAATCTTATCCGTTGATCTTCTTAATTCAACGGCCCAGATTTGTTAACATGATACACAATAAGAGCTATATATATATATATACCCTTGGATTCAAAATCAAATGTATAGAAAATAAGTTAGTTTTAGGAGGCAAGAGTTGCTAATCTCTCTGCACACCTATGAACTAGTAAATGCTAAAAAGGTAACCACTGATGTCGATGCACCACTAAATTATTCTGGATATAATTCTACTTTTTAAAAAATAAAAAATGTTTACATTTCATATATTTGTATTTACATGTTTATAAATTTTTATTATAAAAAAATTTATTTTAAAAAATATATACAAAAATAAAAGATCAGTTAAATTAGAAAATAAATTTTATATTTTTTTAAAACATGATTTTTTTCCCAAAAAAAGTCTATAAATATGTAAATACAAGTATGTGGAATATTGTAAAAATATTTTTTTTACATTTTTTTAAAGGACAATATAATTATATCTGAAATAATTTAATGATGTGCCATAAGGTGCACCATGAGTTGTAGGAGATCTTAACTCTTCCCTACTCCAAAAGCAACTTACACTCCGTACCGTAATTTGATACTCTCTTCGTCTCATAATAGTTGTTTTTATATTTTTATCACAATTTTTAAGAATGATAAAACAACTATATTTAAAAAATTACAATTATATTTAAAAATTTTAATTTTTTACGATTATAACTATATTCAAAGTCGTTTACCCGGCCGAAAAGAAAAGATGAGAATTATTTTTTTAGCACATTTTTTAAGAATGATAAAACAACTATATTTAAATTTAATTTTATGACAAACCATCCTTTAAAATACATTCATTTAAAAACACTACGTATCCATCAACACTTTTCATTAAAAAACTATTAAGTAAACCGAAATTACCCTTTTTCCCAATATATATATATATATCAAGGTTTTTAGAAAGAAAACAAATTGTATTTGTATGCTTTTAATTGTAATCTAATTAATGTCATTACATTTGAAATCTCTTCTTTTTTTTCTCAAACATTATGTTTGAAATCATTGGAATCTATATTTGAATATTTATATATATTATATTAAATCTTCTGGTACTTAAATCCCTAACTCTTCATCCTCTCTCTCTCTCTCTCTACTTTAATTTAATTGTCCTCCTGCATTTCTAACAATATATACGTCGATCGTCGTATTTCTTACATTATATATATAAATCATATGTTTGTATATATATAATTGACAGAGCGAGTGGCTAGCTGCGGCTGTTCTAGCATTGGTTGGTGCTATGGAGGTGTGACTCAAATGGGTTATGGGCTGCCATGGGCTCTCTTGTCAACGTTGTCTTCTCCATCACCCTCAAAAACCTCTTTAATCAACCAAGGCCTTTCCCTCCCAAGAGATCCGATCCTGGGATGCCTTCATCTCATGCTCAGATCATATTCTACACTTCCACCTTCTCCATTTTATCAAGTATGTCTGCTTAATTATTTATATATATATACCCTTAAGTTAGTTTTAACTTTTAAATTTGTATAGGGATGGTGAAAAAATAGGGGCAAGAGTTGTCAATCTCTCTGCACACCTATGAACCAGTAAATACTAAAAAGACAATCACTGATGTCGATGCACCACTAAATTATTCTAGATATAATTCTACTTTTTAAAAAATAAAAAATATTTACAGTCCATGTATTTTTATTTACATGTTTATAAATTTTTATTATAAAAAATTTATTTTAAAAATATATATGTAAATAAAAGATCAGTTAAATTAGAAAATAAATTTATATTTTTTAAAAACATGATTTTTTTTCCCAATAAAAGTCTATAAATATATAAATACAAGTATGTGGAATATTGTAAATATATTTTTTTGAATATTTTTAAAGGACAATATAATTATATCCGAAATAATTTAGTGATGCACCATGAGTTGTATGAGAGCTTAACTCTTCCCTACTCCAAAAACAACTTGTACTCCGTACCGTAATTTGATACTCTCTTCGTCTCAAAGTAGTTGTTTTACTTTTAGCACATTTTTTAAGAATGATAAAACAACTATATAAAATAGTTATTGTTTTATTATTTTTTAAAAATAATTTCATTCTTAATACAATTATCTATTAAATTACTTTTTAAAAATTTATTAGATTAATATTTTATAGACTTTTTAATTTTTAAAAAATGTGCCAAAAAGTTAAATAAATTGTTTGAAACGGAGGGAGTAATTTACAAGTGGTTTTTGAAAAAAAATATTATGTGAAATAAAATGAACTCCCACTCCGAAAAATAAAGGCCCAAAAGAAAAGCTGAGAATCTAGAATTTTTTTTAAAAAAATATTCATTAAAAAATAAAAATTTACTAATAAATTCACAACTTCAAACTATTTACACAAAAATCCAATTTGCAGATACGTCATAGAAACGCGATTTGAAATTACGTTTCATATGTGATTTTAAACTGCATTTTTTTTCTTCTAAAATGCGGTTTAAAACCGTTTTTCTTTCTTTTTTTCTTAATTTAAATATATATATATATATAAACGTAAAACGCGACTTAGAAAATTAAAAAAAAAAACTTAAGAAGAAACGAAGCAGCAGCTCTCCCATGCAAGCCATGGTCGTCACCACCGCTCTTCCAAGCCATGGCCGCCGCCGCTCCGACGGCAAACCTATCCGACCGGCCTTCAAGCTCCCACACGAACCTCTCCGACCGGCCTTCAAATCCTGCACCACTCCTTCGCGCTCTCGCAGCTATGACCGCCACCGCCGCCGCTCCGGCCTTCAAGCTTCTGCTCCGACCTTCAAGCTTCCAGATGTTGGGTCTCTACCGAACCTCTTCGACAATTGTCCTCTTCGGCAAGCCCGCTCCAGCCTGTTCCGGCCTTCAACTTGTTCGGCCTACACTGCTCCAATCTTCAACTTCTTCTACTTCGTTTCTCTCTTTTTTTAATTTTCTAAGTAAAACGCGGCCTGAGGCTGCGTTTTACATTATATATATATATATATATATATATACACACACATATACATATACATATATATATGTATATATATATTTAAATTAAGAAATAAAAAGGTAAGAAACGCGATTTAAAACCGCGTTTTTATAAGAAATTTAATTTATCCGTACATTTTTATTTTTTAATGAATATTTTTTTCAAAAAAATTTGAGAATCTATATATATATATATATATAAAAGATTGTCAAAGCTTTGTTTTTGTTATAGGTCATTAAGGTCAAGCATTGGAAGTTCCATTAAATTAATGGCGAAATTGCAGGAAATCACTCTTTAAATATGATAATTTATAGGGATCACCCTTTAAATTTAATTTTATGACATACCATCCTTTAAAATACATTCATTTAAAAATACTACGTATCCATCAACACTTTTCATTAAAAATCTATTAAGTAAACCGAAATTACCCTTTTACCCCCAAAAATATATATTATATTTCAAGGTTTTTAGAAAGAAAATAAATTGCATTTGTATGCTTTTAACTGCAATCTAATTAATATCATTACATTTGAAATCTCTTCTTTTTTTTCCTCAAACATTATGTTTGAAATCCTTGGAATCTATATTTAAATCTTTATATATATTATATTAAATCTATATCTAATATTAATTTATAAGAATTTAAGATGATGCGTCCTTATATCTACTATTAATATATGTCTTTATGATGATTTGTCATATCCCACTTTTTTTTTAGAATCCCATAAGCAACTTATTTTTAGGTGTTTTAATCAATAAGCTTCAATTACAATTATATTTAAAAAATTCCTTACGATATTCTATATTTTTTAACCCAATGAGTTTAATTCAATACAAATATATGATCTATATCTATATGTAAATATTTATATATTATATTAAGTCAAAGCTTTTTTTTAATGTGTATTCTCTCCTTGGATTGATATAAAATTATATTTTGTTAAATCTTTTAAATAAGGTTACAATCGCTATATTGATAACGTAAAAATATAACAAAATTTTCTTTCTAACAACCTTAAAATATTTTATATATATAAGGGGTAAAAGGGTAATTTTGATTTACTTAACAAATTTTTAATGAAAAGTGATGATGGGTGGTGTTTTTTAAATGAATGTATTTTAAAGGGTGGTTTTTCGCAAACTACTAAATTGTGATTAGTCTTTTTTTTATATATGTCACCTAGATATATCAAGAAGGATTTGTGGGAGAAAGAATTCAAGGGTAGGATTAGGGGTGGGCACAAATCCCGTAAATTCCGGTCCCGTCCTGGATCCGTCCCGGTCCCGGTGGGATTTAAGGAAAAAAAGTGAATCCCGTCCCGGTCCCGTCCCGCATATATATATATTATATAATTTATATATATATATAAATACAAATTTATATTTATATTTATATTTATATTTATATTTATATTTATATTTATATTTATATTTATACAGGACAAGAGTTTTAATTTTGGTAGTACTAAATATTTTAATAATTTAGTGATTTATATGATATATTTAGTTATTTTAAACACAAGTTACAATAATACTGTAAGACTTGTAAGCAATTTGAAAATAAAAAATTACTATGGGCTTGGGGGGCTAGGGATTTGGGCTCTAGAAGGCAAACAAAATAATTTGTTCTCCGTTTTGAAATAGTGAAATCTATATTCAATTCTAATCGGTTAGGGTTACAGGAGGCTTGTGCTGCTGACAATGTTTTTTCGTATGAAATTATATTGTTGGGAGTGTTAACATTATGGTGATATCATTCTATGAAACATGAACTATGAAAACATTTTTTTTATTTTTCAAGTTTTATAATATTTTATTATTTTTATTTGAGGGACAAGTCCCATCCCGTCCCCGTCCCGTCCCGTGTGGGATTAAAAAAAAAAGGTGAATCTCGTCCCGGTCCCGTCCCGGAAAAATTAAAGCGGGGTAGGCCTCATCCCGATCCCGTCCCGTTCCATCCCGTCCCACGCCCACCCCTAGGTAGGATAGGAAAGGACGTCAGATGTGATGGTGGGAGTAACATTTACAAGTTCATAGCTTCGCACAAATTTGCAACTCTTGCCCCCATTTTCACCGTCCCCGATACAAATTTAAAAATTAAATATAACTTGCTTTCTATACCATTGATTTTGAATCCATGTGTGGAGATTTCAACTTAATTCTTAGTTCTCACTGAACTAAGGACTTCATAGGGGATACATCCCCTATATAAACACTTGTTTTTTAACATACATTTATTAATAGTATTCTGGTCATGATATGAGAAAAAAATTGATTTTAGTGATGGACGTGGCTGAGACGACTAACCAGCTTACATCGGTCCTTGTTGCAGTCTTATTGGCTTCCTATCTTGTAAGTTTCACCTTGTATATTCGTCCTGAACTTCTTAGATTAGAAGCTAAAGACAGTTAGTACGCAGAGATTGTAAATAAACAAACAAGTGAGAAACAGAAAACAAGATCGAACACAAAGAAATGGTCACACAATTCGATTGTCTTACATCCGCGGAGCCTCAGAAGGCATCGATAGGGGCAACCTTCGCCATCTGCGGGGTTCACATATATGCACAAATTAATATAACCTACCTAATTAGTACATATATCGTTGCAATTAGATACGATTAATATTATAATGAATACATGATTCTTCAATTGATATTGTAGAAAACGATTTGATCCTAGATGCTAACACAGAAGCGAGATCGGAAATGTAAACATGCAAAGCGGAAGCGAAATAACACACAGATTGATGACGCAGTTCGGTTTCCCTACTCTGCGGAGCCTCAAGAGGGAGAGACTCAAACCCTAGAATCCACTAAGTATGAACGAGTTACAGATCATGGATACAAGTAGTGACGAGCTCAAGGAAACAGATCTAGGTCAAGCAACTCAGAAACACAGACAGACAAGGAGAAAAAAAAGTCAGAAGAGGAACAGATACTCCCTTCACTCCGAAGAATATCGAAGCAGGATGAGAGCAGGTGAAGACGACGCTTTAGCGGTTGAGAAACCAGGCCGGTGTGAGATCTCCGTCGGCGGCGCTTGGAAACCTAGGGTTTCACCTCTTCTCTCTCTCTCTTTCAGATGGAAGAACAGTGAATGAGCTCGCGATTAGGGTTTCTGAGAAAGAGGCCTCTTATAGGGAGCGTCTTTAGGCAAAACGCAGCGTTTGAGACAAACCCAGCAAAGTGCCGTTGGAAGCTCCTCAGAGTTGGGCTAATAAGTGGGCTGGGCTTCAACTGGATTGGGCCGATACTTAAGATGAACTAAGTTCATCTTAATATCAATCCAACACATCAGCTATAGAAGGACGCCAACCAAGTTCACCAAGCACCATTGGCTAGCTCACTGAGCCACCCTTGGTCCATGCCTTGAGCCACCTGTGACCTATTCCTAATCCTTGAGCTTCTAGTCATTACAAGCATACACATAATAAATATACATACATCTGGATTATAGACATTACAATTTGCCCTCCTAATCCAGCCACTATGTATACAACTCGTTCATTTAAATAGGGATCTGGGTTCATGTCTTCAATCCATCCGTCCTCGGCTCATGTACCTTCAAGTTAGTTCACATCAAGAATATGAAGAAAGTTCCTGTAAAAATAGAATTTGCAAGAAGGAACAATCTTCGTGCCAAAGTCAGCTGGATTCAGCTCTCCCTTGATCTTTCTGAGGCTCAAGGTCTTGTCCTCAACCCTGTGTCTGATGAAATGAAACCTAACATCGATGTGTTTGGTCTTCTCATGGTACATAGGGTCTTTGCACAAATACAGAGCACTTTGGCTATCCATGTTGATTACAGGTACAAACTTTCTTATGAAAATCTCACTAAGTATGCCTTTCAGCCAGATGGCTTCCTTAGTAGCTTCTGTAGCTGCAATGTACTCAGCTTCTGTGGATGACAAGGCCACCACAGATTGTTGTTGAGACTTCCAGGTTATGCAATTGCCAGCCCAGGTGAAATAGTATGCAGTTGTGGACTTCCTTGTGTCCTTGTTGCTTGCATAGTCAGAGTCTACAAATCCTTGAAGATCACTTGCAGGAGAGTAGTTGGAATAAATCAAGCCTAAGTGTTTAGAGCCATTCAAATATTTCAGTAAATACTTCATAGCATTCCAATGAGGTGATCCAGGATTAGACATATATCTACTTAGAACACTTATAGCAAAGGCTAAGTCAGGTCTGGTGCAAAGCATTGCATACATAATAGAACCAACAGCCACATCATAGGGAACATCAGCCATTTCCTTTTTCTCATGATCAGTCTTAGGGCATTGACCTTTGCTCAAAGCAAGGTGCCCTCCTAAGGGTATAGGTGAAGACTTAGAGTCAAGCATGCAGAATTTCTCAAGAACCTTTTCAATATAGTCAACCTGGGATAGCATGAGAGATTTCTTAGCTCTATCTCTTATGATTTTAATCCCTAGAATTCTCTTGGCATTGCCAAGATCCTTCATATCAAAGTGTTTCATTAAGTTCCTTTTAGTATCAGAAATGATTCTCATAGAAGCACAGACAAGGAGAATGTCATCCACATACAGAAGAATAAACAGAGGAAACTTGGTGGTAACACCTTTGATATACAAGCAGGGATCAAAATCACTTCTAATAAAACCCAGAGATCTCATACAAGAATCAAACTTTATGTTCCATTGTCTAGGAGACTGTTTAAGACCATAAATTGATTTTTTAAGAAGACAGACATGGTCAGGTTTCTTCTTATCATTGAACCCCTTAGGTTGTTTCATGAAAATAGTTTCATCAAGATCTCCATGCAGAAAGGCTGTTTTAACATCCATTTGTTCAAGTTCCCAATCAAAGACAGTAGCAATAGCAAGAAGTAATCTCAGAGTTTTATATTTCACAACTGGAGCAAATATATCATTATAATCCAGCCCTTCTCTATGACTAAATCCCTTAGCTACAAGTCTGGCTTTGAATTTAGATGGCTCATCAGTTTTAACCCTTTCTTTAATCTTAAAGACCCATTTACAGTCAATGGCTTTAGCATGAGCAGGTTTAGGAACAAGAACCCAGGTGTTGTTTATTTTCATAGATTCAAGTTCTTCAAGCATAGCCTTGTACCATTTTACAGAATCAGAGGATCTCATAGCAGATTCAAAGGTTTCAGGGGGATTACTTTTAATGATTTCAGATGCAACAAATGCAAACTCAACAATATTAATGTCATCAGTGTATCTTCTATTAGGAATCCTAGTTCTAGGACTCCTATCCCTAACAAGTTGATAATCATTAGAAGCAGAATTATCATTTAGAGGCACAGAAGAATTCACATAGGTAGAAGAAGAAGAAGAAGCATGCTCAGACATGGAAGGCCCAGAAGAAGGAGAACTGGGAGAATCAGAAGAAGATTGAGGGTTTAGAGGTACTCCCTGTGTTGTGTCTTCTTCATTTCCTTCAGGTTGTTGCTCTTCCTCATTTTCTCCTCCTAATTGTTGAGGTAGCTGAAGTGGTGTGGTAGGAGAAGTTCTTCTTTGAGCAGAGAAGAAGGTTGGAACATGACCAGTGTCAAACTCATCTTCTTCAACTGGCTCAGTTACAGAATCCCTGAGTTGGTCATCAGGAACAAAGAACTTGGAGGGCTCATCAGTGTTGCCTGCATTCTCATTTCTAGGAGTGAGGATATTCTTAAAATGGAAGTCAGTTTCATTAAATGTAACATTTCTAGCCACAATAACTTTATATCCACCAGGTTGAATGAGAAGAATTTTATAGCCCTTCACACCTTCAGGGTAACCCAACATCACACCCTTTAGGGCTCTAGGTTGTAACTTACCTTGAGAAACCTGAGCATAAGCAGTACAACCAAAGGGTTTAAGGTATGATAGATTGGGTACCTTTCCAATCCACAGTTCTTGTGGAGTTTTGAAGCCAGTTACAGAGGAGGGGCTCTTGTTGATCAGATAGGAGGCAGTGACCACAGCCTCACCCCATAGGCTATGCTTCATTCCTGGAGTGAAGAGAAGGCATCTGGCCTTCTCTAACAATGTCCTGTTCATCCTCTCAGCAGTGCCATTCTGCTGAGGGGTGCCAGGCACTGTGAGTTGCCTTTTGATCCCATTCTCCCTGCAGAAATCATTGAAGGCAGTATTGCAAAACTCAAGGTCATTATCAGTCTTAAAACAAACAAGTTTATAACCAGATTGAAGCTCTACCTTTGATTTCCAAGCTTTGAAAGCCTGGAAGGCCTCATCCTTAGATTTAAGGAGAGTAAGCCATACCTTTCTGGAGAAGTGTTCAATGAAGGAAATAAAATATTTCTTACCACCAATAGTGTCTACCTGTGCAGGACCCCAGAGGTCTGAGTGTACATATTCAAGAGGCTTGGTGGCCTTGTACACTGAGTTAGGAAACACCTGTTTGGTAGCTTTGCCAAATACACAGTTCTCACAGAAAGGCAGATCAGAGAGTTTATCAGATATTAAACCATGTTTATGCAAATAATATAGGCCTTTGTTTCCAATATGCCCTAACCTGAGATGCCAAAGTTTGGTTAGATGAGAAGTATCAATGAGATTGCACTCATTTTCAGGGGTGATGACATGATATAAACCCTTTTTCCTAATAGTCTTGACAATGCACTTATTATTGGAAGAAACAGTTTTAATGCCACCACTGGTATGTATATCATAATTCATGCAATCAAACACAGATTCAGACATTAGACTCCTCCTCAAATCAGGAACCCATTTGACATCTTTCAGAGTGATAACATTCCCATCAAACATCTTTAGAGAAACATCTCCAACCCCCTTGATGGCAAGTGTGTGATGGTCACCAAGTTTGACCATCCCACACCTACTCTGATCAAGGTTATCGAAGTTGGCTTTGATAGGGGTGGCATGTATGGTGCAACCAGAGTCAAGGATCCAGTTGCCTGAATCACCATCCTCTGGTATACACATAAAGAGTTCATTGGGATATGCACCACTGTCAGACTCAAGCAATGAAACAGAAATATCATTTTTGAGTTTATTTTCATCAGCTCTTTTCTTTTTCCTGCAATCTTTAATCCAGTGACCTAGGTGACCACAGTAGTTGCATTTAGAATCTTTAGGCACCTTGGTAGTAGACTCAGATTGTTTAGCATTAGAATTCTCATCTTCCTTAGCATTTTTCTTCTTCCTGTTCCTATTTCTATTGCCATTAGACTTGTTGGAATTAGCAAACAAGACTTCAGATTTTTCAGTGTTATCAGATTTAGCACCAAATTTAGATTTGAAAACTTTTAGCATCTCATTCTTCTCAGTGATGGTCTCAACTATTCTTTCCTTAGTGAGAGGCTCCCTAGAGAATTGAATAACATCCTTAAAGTGATCAAACTGTGAAGGCAAAGAATTAAGCAACAAGATAGCCTGATGAGAATCCTTAATACTATCATCACATCTCTCTAATTCTTAGGTCATTTTCAGAAACTTGTCTAAGTTGTCATTTAAAGTGATGTTGATATCCATTTTAAATGTAAACAACCTGCAGAGAAGAGAAATGCGACTAGGCAGAGATTTAACAAGAAAAAGATCCTCCAGGGCTAACCACAGAGCCCTGGGGTCATCTACCTTCACTACCTGTCTTGCTACATCATCAGTGAGCCTGAGCATGATCTCAGCATGCGCCTGCTCAGATGTTTCAGGTGGAATAGGAGCTGGTGGGACTGGTTGGACTGGAGGACCTCCCTCTAGTGCATTTGCAGCAGGAAGTGCTAGTTCAAGAGGAGCAACTGCTCTCCAGCACTTTTCCTTAATGAGGATCGCTTTCATCTTGACTTGCCACATGGCAAAGTCAATCTTACCATCAAATGGTCGGATTTTGACATAAGAGTCAGCCATGGTACCTACACACAAAGCCAAACAAAGTTAGATAGCTTTAATAACCAAAAATAACAGCAAAGATTACTTAAAGCAAGAGCTATTCAACAAAGTAAAGCACAGAAAAACTGTTTTTGAAAAAACGAATCAAAAAACTAGTTTTGAAAACAGGTGTGGTACGTCGGACGGGAGAGGAACAGCGCCTGGCCAGTGGACACTATATGCGGCCTGCCCAATGTCCACGCCCCCAGATCTATTTCCCGCGTCTACAGAGACGAGAGAAAGGAAGAAAAGGGACACTCAAGCTCTGATACCACTTTGTAGAAAACGATTTGATCCTAGATGCTAACACAGAAGCGAGATCGGAAATGTAAACATGCAAAGCGGAAGCGAAATAACACACAGATTGATGACGCAGTTTGGTTTCCCTACTATGCAGAGCCTCAAGAGGGAGAGACTCAAACCCTAGAATCCACTAAGTATGAACGAGTTACAGATCATGGATACAAGTAGTGACGAGCTCAAGGAAACAGATCTAGGTCAAGCAACTCAGAAACACAGACAGACAAGGAGAAAAAAAAGGCAGAAGAGGAACAGATACTCCCTTCACTGCGAAGAATATCGAAGCAGGATGAGAGCAGGTGAAGACGACACTTTAGCGGTTGAGAAACCAGGTCGGAAGCTCGTCTTCTTCCTCTTCAGTGTGAGATCTCCGTCGGCGGCGCTTGGAAACCTAGGGTTTCACCTCTTCTCTCTCTCTCTCTTTCAGATGGAAGAACAGTGAATGAGCTCGCAATTAGGGTTTCTGAGAAAGAGGCCTCTTATAGGGAGCGTCTTTAGGCAAAACGCAGCGTTTGAGACAAACCTAGCAAAGTGTCGTTGGAAGCTCCTTAGAGTTGGGCTCAGAAGTGGGCTGGGCTTCAACTGGATTGGGCCGATACTTAAGATGAACTAAGTTCATCTTAATATCAATCCAACACATCAGCTATAGAAGGACGCCAACCAAGTTCACCAAGCACCATTGGCTAGCTCACTGAGCCACCCTTGGTCCATGCCTTGAGCCACCTGTGACCTAGTCCTAATCCTTGAGCTTCTAGTCATTACAAGCATACACATAATAAATATACATACATCTGGATTATAGACATTACAGATATGGATAGTCTACGTGCATTTTGCAGTCATGGCTAAGAGTATCGGAAAAATATCACACGATCGCCCAGGTGTTGGTGGGAGCATCGATAGGAGCAACCTTCGCCATTGTGTGGCAGTGGGCATGGGCTTCTGTCGTCTTTAAAGCATTCAAATCCATTATTTCGGTTCGGATCCTGGTTATCGTTGGGGCGACTGCATTCTGGGTTGTCTTCTTGTCCGTCACTCTTTCCAAATTATCCAAACACAAAGGAGTACGTATCTACTTTTAAATAATATATATGGAGTATATATTTGAACCTCAATTTTTCGATACATGCATGAATTGAATATAGCGTTAATTTACACCCTTTTGCCTCTCATCGATCATTAACTTTACTTTCTTTAATTTGCAGACTTCAAAGTGGGTGTAGGCCAGCCAGCCGATACAGCCTAAATAGTTAATGATGCGCCTGCATATTCGATCTATACCAATTCAGAGTTAATGAGTTAATATTATGTTTTGGATTTTAATTTTATCTAATTGCAACGAGTAAAGTATGTATGTTCAAGCGACGAGTAAATGAGTTATAGTATGTATGTTAGTCGCTTGAATAGGTGTGTTGGTGGCTCTTTTTAAATTCTTGTTCAAGCGACGAGTAAAGTATGTATGTTCATTGTCCGAGACAGAGTAAGTATGATCACATTAAATAAAGGGAGATTGAGTGATGAACATTGGAGAATGTATGTCGCCTGAATGAATAGTAGATCTAACACATTAAATGAACGTCTGAAGTGAATATGGATTTGACATATTAAATATTGTAGTATCAAGTGACGAACATACGCAAAGTATGTCGCCGGAGTAATAAATTTTTGCTAGTCACTTTAAAACCATCTTTACTGGTGGTACTTGGAGTACCATACCCATATTTTTAAATAAAAAATAAAAATAAATATAAGAATTGGGGTGAAAATCAAGATAATCATTACAAGTGAGTACCATTACAAGTGAGTACCATTAGAGCATCTTTAACCATGGTACTCATGTTGAGTGCCATAACTTGTTGTTTTTTGCCATTTCTCTCCCATTCACCTCATTTTAATATTTGGTACTCCACAACCATGATACTTGACATGAATATCTTAATTTACTTTTTGCATTAAAATTATTTTTTGCAATTTTTTTTGGAAGTAAAAATCAAATGAGATCCATTATTAATTTTGATTGGGTAATATTTTATGGTATTGTGTAAAAATGAGTATCATACACATGATATTCGAGCTCACTTTTCTTTTTGGGTTCTTTCAAAAATCTTACTTTTTCTTACATTTCTTTTTTTAATTGTTATGGTACTTGGAGTACCACCATTAAATATGCTCTTAAGATGATACTCACTCTTACACAATATCTTAGTTTTATCCAATAAACAATAACTGTGGGGACCACGTTTTTTTTTATACACCCACCAAGATTTAAAAATAAAATGAATTATATGTTAAGATACTTTTGTGAGTATCATGGTAGTGCATTCAAATATCTTAAAATGATGTGGAAAGAAAAAATGTAAGGTATGATAAATGAATTGAGTACCATGGATAAAGATGCTCTAATTTTCGTTACTTGCCACACTTAATCAGAAGTTTTAAACAAACTTTTTTTTTCTCAACCCAAACCATACTCTCTTCTCCATATTTCTTCTACATCGACCTTTCTTCTCCAAAGCTCTCTTCTCCTCCATTGTTTGGTGTTAACTAAGTTTAGTATAATTTTGATGATTTGGTTTTGTTTATGGTTGTTATTGTATATATTTATATATAAATATATAATGTTTAGATGAGAATTTGGAGATTGAGATTTTTGTTAGAGATTTATGGTTAGATTGAAATTTTTTTCAATAAATAAGTTGTTGTAAATGTTGAGATATATGAATTTGTTTGAGATTTTGGTAGAGATTGAGATTTGGATAGTGATTCGGTGATGATTTGTAGTTGAATTCATTTATTCGGTAAAATTTAAACTAGCATACTACTTGGTGGGTATAAATTTGAAATTGAGTTTTCTTGGACCATTTTTCCATTGCTTCTTGTGCTTCTAGTGTCACCTGTTAATCTTTTAGTGACAAACAATGATTTGGCAATTTGGTCATAGTGGGCTGGAAGAAGAGTAAGTTGGATCCAACCAACCGCCTCTCCTCTCAGTTTGGATTTTAGAAAACACATCCGATGCAGAGTGTTGTCCTGGTAATGGTTTTTCCATTTTGCAGATGATGATGCTCATCACTCTCAACTATGTAAGCACTGACATCATCACATGAACAACCATATTCTAACATGAAAATAGCAATTACTAAAGCCATAGGCCTATAATCAATAATTTGGCCTTCCGGAACAATAAGTCGTGGGCACAACAGGGGGTTACCGTGGGCGCGGCGTGATGTGGAGGTAGTGCGGCTCCAAGCTGCACAGCTTGGTGTAGAATGATGGAATTGATATAAAATCCTCCTTGAGGGTTTCCATTCATTGATAATCATATATATAGGTTACAAAGGTATTGGGCTTTTGGGCCCACTATACAATATATGCCTATGTAATCTATCAAACCCCCGCAGTCGAAACTGGAGGGGGCCGTACAGTGAGACTGGAGCGAAAATAAATGAATAACTGTCGAGGTAAACCCTTGGTGAATATATCAGCGTACTGATAGGAGGACGGGACATGTAAAACACGGACATGTCCAATGGCAACCTTGTCCCTGACGAAGTGGAGATCAAGCTCAATGTGCTTCGTGCGTTGATGCTGGACTGGGTTGCTAGCTAGATAGACGGCGGAGACGTTGTCAGTGTAGACCAGAGTGGCCTTCTGAAGAGGGCAACGGAGCTCAAGCAGGAGATTGCGAAGCCAAGAGCATTCGGAGACGACGTTTGCAACATCCCTGTATTCTGCCTCGGCGCTGGAGCGAGACACGACAGACTGGCGCTTTGCTGACCACGAGACAAGTGTGTCGTTGAGGAAGACACAGTAACCAGACGTGGAGCGACGTGTGTCAGGACACCCACCCCAATCTGCATCAGTGTAAGCAACAAGGTCAAGCTTAGCGGAAGGAGTGATCGTGGTGCTTAGCTCGAGGGTCCCGTTGATGTACCGAATGATCCGCTTCAAGGCCTGAAAGTGGGGTTCCCTGGGTGCATGCATGAACAAGCAGATCTGCTGAACGGCGTAACTGATATCAGGTCTGGTGAATGTGAGATACTGAAGAGCACCAGCGAGGCTCCTGTACAATGTCGGATCATCAACCAAAGGACCAGAATGCGCACTGAGCTTGTTAGATGTATCGACTGGGGTGGCGACAGGATTACAGTTAACCATCTTAGCCCGAGCAACAATCTCAGCAGCATACTTACTTTGTGAGAGAAATAGACCAGACGCATGACGCTGAACAGCAACCCCCAAGAAGTAGGATAACTGACCCAGATCAGACATGGCGAACTCTGCACTCAACTGCAAAATAATCGACGTCCGAAGAGCATCAGAAGAGGCGGTGAGAATGATGTCATCGACATACAGTAAGAGAAAGGCCGTGTCTGAGCCTCTGCGATAGATGAACAGAGACGAATCCGAGTGGCTGCCAATGAAGCCTAGGCGTAGCAGATGAGAAGCAAAGCGCTGGAACCAAGCTCGCGGAGCCTGTTTCAGCCCATACAGAGATCGCTTCAGGAGACAGACGTGCTGGGGACGATCAGCATCAGCAAACCCCGGCGGCTGAAACATGTAAACTGTCTCATTCAGATGACCATGAAGAAAGGCATTCTTGACATCCAGCTGATGAATTGCCCAGTTGCGCGACAATGCTAAGCTCAACACCACTCGGATAGTGGCAGGTTTGACTACGGGGCTGAAGGTCTCATCACAGTCAATACCTACCTGCTGAGAACGACCGTTGACCACAAGACGGGCTTTGTAGTGCTCCAACGTCCCGTCAGAGCGGAACTTGTGACGGAAGAGCCACATACATCGGATGACGTTCGCATTAGGGGGCGAGGGACCAGAACCCAAGTACCATTCCTTGTAAGGGCCCTGTATTCGTCGAGCATAGTCGCCTGCCAATTCGGGTCGAGGAGGGCTGTTTTGTGGGAGGTGGGTATGGGGGAGAGGGAGGCGGAAGGGACGGACGCAGGGGGGGTTGTGAGGCGGCGGGATGTGCGGCGGGCGCAACACTAGGCTGCGGCCGCGGCATGGGGGCGGCGGCCGCGGCCGCGGCAACAGGGTGGGGCGAGGGTGGGGGGTGGGCTGAGGGAGGCGGCATCAACTACAGGATGGGATGACGGCAAGTGTGTGTGGGAATGAGAGGCGGGGCGATGGGTGGTGGTCATGGAGACTATCTGACGGGATCGGAAGACACCGGAGACGCTACGGGTGTGTGGTCTGGTGGTAGGGGGTGGTGGAGGTGGTGTAGGGGGGGAGGCAGGAGCACCGGGAGAGCCCTGGGGGAGAAGAAAATGAGGGAACGATGACTCTGACTCAGACTGAGACACAGGAGGTGTAGAAGAGGGGAGGGGAGGAGAAGCAAAGGGGAAGCGAGAATCATCGAAGGTGACATGTCGAGACACAATGAGCTTATGGGTCTTGATATCGAGGCAGAGGTAACCGCGATGATCAGACGGATAGCCGAGGAAGACACAAGGAGTGGAGCGCGGGTGAAGCTTGTGCGGGGCAGTGGAGGACTGGTTTGGGAAGCACAGGCACCCGAAGGTACGAAGGTGATCATACCTAGGCAATGCCCAATACCTTTGTAATCTATCACTTGGCACTTTGCTCACCGAGTACGGTACCAAGGACGACGTGCATGGAGCAGGATGACTTGAACGTGACTCTGGAAGATGCGAGCGCAACATAGTACATCAAGCGCGACCTTTATTTTTAATTATTGTTTCCAACGAAAGTTATCAAAGGTTATTTACATTTCCAACAACCCAGGTTATTAGGGGTGATGTCCCCGAGTTTGTCCCTCTCTATTGTCCCATCTCACAAACTTCCTTTATTTTTTATCGTTTTAATCAATTTTTTATTTTTTATTTTTATTTCTTTTTAATTAATGTTTGTGGGGATAAGGAGGGGATAGAGGATGTGAATTGTAACGGCCCGGGATTATGATTCCCGGGTTACCTTTTGAGGGATGAAACCCCTCGATGGGATCTTGCGTCCCGAGTACAGGTTGAAGATTTGGAACCAACAATTGCGCTTTGAAAGTGGGATTTCACACCCAAAAACCGAGAGGGACGTAGGAATCCCCGGGGTAAGTCCCCTGTACCTGCCCTATGGCCTAAGTCGTAAAACCATTTATCATACAACCAGTCAAGTTTCCAAAATCATACATAAGGTTGCCACGGCGGAGCCGGGTCAAAACATTATCCAAATACGTAAATCCAAACCATTATTAATTCAGTGTAGTTAGAGTCTCAACTCTCTCTTTCCGCCCAGTTAGAACCCCGCGGTCATGGAGCCAAACCAGCCTCAATAGTGGTAAGCATAATGGATACCTAAAACATTAATAGTGGGCGGGATCAGATGATGCCCACTTGGGTCTGTCCCTTCCTTAAGGGTGTTGTCCCCATAATATGTACACACATACGCTATACCTAATAATCATGCTTCTAGATGTAAGGCGGAATATTAAGACACTAGCATGCCCCTAAAATCAAGTGCATAATAATAATAATAAGGCCTTATCATAGAATACCAAGTGGTATATCCCTCTCCTACCTCCACCCCCTTCCCAATAGGGCGGAGACTGGCCAGTTCGTGAATGCATTCCATTTCCAATTCATTCGTATTATCATCATGCTCATAATCATCATCATGCTCGTAATAAAAATAAAGTGTTGCTCATGACTCATATGACTCAGGACAAAACCCGATGGGACTGGGTTGTCCTATGACCCTAGCAAAGACTCTAGTTAACTTCACAAATAACGGCCGTTCTGTTTATAAACGTATAAAGAATGAGTATGCTCAGTCAATTATGCAACTTAAGCAGGATACTACATGGAATGCTTTTATGCATATGCAACATCGAGTATATCATGCACATACAGCAGGGTTCTATTCGATCTAAGTAAGCTCCGTAGAGACTTACCTGGCTAGCAGAACAGCAAAAGTGAAATCCCAGCAAGCAACACACCATTCAATAGAATCATAAACACAAGCAATTTCCATTCCATCACATCATACGTTCCATAAGACCACATCATTCTTCATATATCAATCAACCAATTCCGCATGCTCATATTCATCATATCTGCATATAGCCCCCAACAGTTCATCATAATAATAAAGTATAACTCGTACGATAGTATAGTCCTACTATCTCGTCATAATTATCTAACACTTTAATCCTCTTATAATAAATTACCACAAGTCATGCTATTAGTCACATATATCAGAACATCATGCTAGTCAGTCACCGATCAAGTCAGATTCTCAAGTTAGTTCCAAACTGTTTCAAAATCTGAGTTAAGCAGTTAAGAGTTCCGACCTCTGAAAACGCTCGCAAAATTCCTTTTCAATTTATTTAATAAATCATTTTCTAACCTTAAAATTATTTTTCAAATTTCTCTTTAAAACTTCAAGTCTCAAATAATATATTGTAAATCCCCATTAATATTATATAATATTTTAATACCATTTATTAATTACTTTCGAAAAATATATCCAAATCCTTTAAAGTCCCAATCGTTTTTTATTCAGTAAAACTGACCCTTTATAAAATCTACGAAATAATATTTTATATTTTAATCCTCAAATAATATTTTAATATTTTCAATACCGTTAAATAATTAAATAAATAAATGGATAAACCCGAACTGAACCAAACCCATTTAAACCCAACCGAACCGAACCCGTCTAATTATATAACTCCCAAACCAGTTTCAATAAAACACAAATTAGAAAAGAAGGAGATGGCTCACGTCATCATCTTCCTCCAATTCAAATGGAGCCGCTCCCGCCTATGCTGCTCGACGCCGAAGCGTGCGCTCGACTCGCCTATGGCTCTCAGTTCTCGCTCACGCTCGCCCGCTCGCTCTCACACACATACTCTCTCACCCGACCACACGAACGAAGCAACAAATTTGAATAAGACTAAGGAAAGAGAAGAAACGAGACACACCGAGGGGATTTTGCGGGCATCGGGGCTTCGTCGGAGCTTGTCGGAGGCTCGATTCGTTGTGTCGAAGAGGGAGGAACCTCGGAGTCGGCCTAGGAGAGTAAATATTTTTCCAACAACTTCACTTTTTTGGAAAATATTGTTCATTTCTTTTTAACATCATACACCATTGGAAATATTTTTTCATTATGTTCCATCATTGGAATTTCATCCACTGAATAATGGTTTCACCAACACCAATTGTCGGTGAAGGTGGATTGACTGTGATGTGTGGGCATCTTATTGGGTGATTGTCAAAAACAACTAACAATGATTGTTTTCATTTTGTAGTCAACGACCTCTAGAGACGATGAATTTTTGTCGACACTCGCTATCAGGGATCTGGATGTGTACTTGGTGAGATAATCGTTGTCTAGCTCTATAGCAACCCCATAAAAAAATTAGTATTTCTAGTATCATTAACATCTCATAATAAACATGACACTAGTCTTCTTAGAGCATGTACAACACTCATCAAAGGTTCAAAAGTGTTTCCACATTAGACAAAAAATTTTTAAAAAAAATGTTTAAATCCCTAACCAAAATGCTCTTGCAAACGAGCTCAAAAAATTGAATTCGAGATAGGCTACTCAAGGACAAGTAAAAAGCTATTGCAGATGAACATAAAACAATGTTGATTATGCTCATTTGGGGACCAAATGGTGCATTTAGAGGGTTAGGCGGAAGGGAAAAAAATAAGCCAACACTGCAATGCAACCCAATGGTTGAGTGCCACGTAGCAGTGTTATACATTACTTTTTTAAATGGATTTTCGGTATTTTTTGGTATTAAAAAAATATGTTTTGAATATAATTTAATTATCTCTACCAATACAAACCCATTTTTTGCATATATTTGAGAAAAAAAATCATTGAAATAATACCCATATATTCTTATGATCATTAAAAATTAATTTTTGACTCATATTTTCCCCATAAATGGGATGAACCCTCTCATTCATCACATACAACCCTATCATCTTCTCTCCCCAAGTGATCTTCTATTCATAATGGGTCCCAATTAAAATCCGTACTAGCATTCTCAGCCTTATTACTCAAATCTCTACGCTGGAATTTATCCAAACTAAGCATTTTATACAGTAACTAGTTTTACTGCCCGCGATCTTCGCGGTTTTTTTATATGACTTTTATTATTCATACACAAATTGCATAAGATCATAAAAATTATATAAAAATTATTTTTTTGACAATTTAAATATATATATATATGAATACTTAATGGTAAAATTTAATCTATAGGCCGGATTAAGGTCATTTAATTTCAAATTTGTGTGATGTAATTTCATTATTCTTTTTCTAATTTTTTCATAAAACAAAATTATTTTATCACTAACAATGCAATATGTATAATGGATCGAATATTTGTATAAATTTGGTTTATAAATTAATTGTTACGTGAGCAATATTTGCATAAATTTGGTACGTGAGCAATATTTGCATAAATTTGGCTTATAAATTAATTGTCTATTAAATATTAAAACTTATTGATTTTGAATTATATCTATTGTTTAATGTGATTGTTTAAAGATAAATAAAATTATTTGGTACATGAGCAATATTTGCATAAATTTGGTTTATAAATTAATTATTTGTTAAAGATAAACACTTATTGATTTGAATTATCTCTATTGGTTAATGTGACTGTTCAATAATTTAATAGAATATATATATATATATATATATATATATATATATATATATATATATATATATATAAACCGATTCTCTCTCTATATATAATTTAAGGTAAAATGATAGGTTAAAAAATAATTTAAGGTAAAATGATAGGTTTTTAACCATTGAAGATATACAAATTAATTGTAACCACTCATATTGATAAGTTAAATAACTCAATGATAGAATTTCTAACCACTTAAAATAGAAACATTAATTATATTCATCAATTAAGCTAGACACATAAAATGACACATGGATAAATAGATAGAGTTATTTTTTGACGTGGCTTAAATAAATTGGACCATCATTATGAATTTTTTTTCAAATGTTCCTATTTTTTAACCGTTAACCAATTTTCAAATCTAAGCCTAAATTATGTGATAACACTTCACCCATCTAAAACAAAATAAAATACTAAAAAAATGAATCTAGGTTTTTTTTTATAATATCATCCTTCGATATAAGTATAAATTTTTAAAAAAATATCAAAAATATTGATTGAATGCCCACCGAGAGAAAAACTGTATTCATTGACAAACAACGTCATTTTGTTAATAACGTTATTCATTGATACATTAATAAGGTTATTTGTTAAAAGATTTGATATACATCTTTTAGGTAAATATTAATCAAGATATGGATAACTATACTTTAAATATTTTTTTATTAAATTTGTTTAATTATAATTATCATTTAAGGTAGATACATAAGATGATATGTGGTTAAAAAAATATTGTCCGCGTCATACGCGGTTTTTTTTATAAATTTTATTGATTTAAATAAATTAATAAGAAAAATATATATAATTCTTCACTCGTGTTTCCTTTTGGTGAATACATTTCTATATCTTCAATTGTGTTATTTTTTAAATATAAACACGAATGTTTTTATTAATATATTATATTTAATCTCTTATTAAAAAATGCAATTTTTTTTAATAAATCCCAAAATATCAACGTAGATATTGGTTAAGATTTTTATTATATTGATAAGATTTGTATTATATATTCTTTATGTAAAATTCAATCCACAGGTTAATGTTATTATATTATTATTATTATTTTGCTAAGATTTGCAAAGTTACTCATATAAATTAATAAATAATTTGAAATTTTATATAATTTTGATTCTCTTAAAAAATATGTCAAAAAAAAGTGGTATGTTTTTATTCAAAAAAGAACGGTTGTCTGATGATATTATATTTTAACCCCTAATATTAAAATAACTTTGAAAAAATTATATCTATTTTATAAATGATAATTTGTATAAAATTTACTTTTTAAAAAACGTAAAAAAATCATAAAAAATAAAAATTTAAAATAATTTTGACTTAAAAGCTACGGTAGATGTTAGCTTCAATGTTTTAATCTTAATTATTTTATAAAATTTATTTCTTTAGATTTTTCCGTAAATTTTTTTTAAATCGTCAAAAAATCTCAATTTAAGCCTTAATCAAACAACATCAAAGCATTACTCGATTTCAATTCAAGCCTACAAGCATCATTAATCTCAATCCAACCCAATTTCAATTTAACACTAATAAATGTACCCTAAAAATCGTCAAAAATATAAAAAAAATTTAATCTCACTCTTATTTGTTGAATAGGGCTTGTTAGTTAATTTGAAACCCTATCCTGAATACACCGATCGGAAAGGACTGATTTTAGTAAAAATAAAATTACTATTTTATTACGGTTTTTGATTTTATTTTCTTATTAAAATTGTTTAGTTGTAATTATCAATTAAGGTGGACAAATAAGATGATATGTGATTAAAAGAAAATCATTAATTGATGTGACTTAAATTTATTGGTTACTCATTAATTGACGTGTCAAAAAAACTCGGGCCAGATTGCACCAGAGAACGACACGTAAGCGAATCGCACCAAATCCCGCCACATAGGATTTTCACGTCTCTGTTTTAGTATTATATATTGATGATTGATGATATATTGATGATTGATATTTGATTACTCTCTCCGTTTATAATTAATTGTTATTATAGGTGGATTGCACACAAATTAAGGAATGAAGGTAGAGCAGTGGACTAAGTAAAGATGCCACGTTTTTTCTTGGGTAGTTCAGTAGTTGTGTATTCCATACAAATAACTCTGCAAATTCTATTTTACTTCAAAAGAACACATAGAAAAGGACTCCAATATTTTTAATTATAGAAAATATAAAAGGGATTCATGCTCTGTACAATTGAGTGGGGCTAGATCATCAAAGAACATTTTTTTTATCAAAACGTAAAAAAAACCCATTAAAACGACAATTAATTTTAAACGAAAGGAGTATTAAATAAATAAACAACAATAATAATAATACAATAATTTATTAAATTAGAAGGAAAATAGTAAAAAAAAATAACAAGTTAACAGCCTGACATAGGGAGCTCGCAAATAGGTATGAAAGATGAAAAAAATTTAACTGATTTGACAGAGATAAAGTAAGATAAAAACTTGAGAGTGGGGCTCAATAGTACACATACTTTTATACAATGAGGGGAAAGACAAGCAAAAACATAAACCTTCTCACCCTTGTAAAAAAATTAAAAAAATTGATGCCTATACATGAAAATATTGTGCATCTTCAGATTTCAATGCTTTATATGTACCGGTAACAAGTGTGTTTACAAAGCATATGGACCCATATTAATAAGGGTTTAGCTTTTCAAAAAAGGGTAACAGAAAAGGTATAAAAAAAGAATAAATTATCTCACAAATGAGACCATAGTACGTCTCACCTGAAACCTAACCCTCTTTATATTTTTTGCGTTCGTATGATCATCATCAACCAAAAGTGAGAGCCTACAACTACAAGCCCTTATTTTTCCTTTGAACTTTTATGTCAATTTGTTAGCTGCGATCGGTGTAGTGGCTGAAAGTGTTACTCTTGCATTGGGTCCGTTTCAATCTCTTTGGCGAGCTCTCTTGTCAAGGAATCAGCACGCTCGTCTTGCCCGCCTGCAAACGAATATACCTTGAATGCAAACTGGAATGCCCTCCACAGCATTTTCACACTCAGCATGTGTGTGCCATCTGTTTTATCGTTCACCTTTTCTTTTGCTTCGCCCCTCTCCTACAACACCAGAATTAAAAAAAACAAGGAAGTTAGCTAGATCATGTGAAGATTTCACTTTCCCAAAGTGGGGATGTGCATACTTTCAGGGCCAGTTCAATGAATCCTGATGAAAGATCCACCATGGATTCCTTAATCTTTGTAAATATGCTAAAGTCGAAATAGATGTTTTGGCTCTGGAACTTCTTTGATTCTTCATCTTTAGTACGCTCTAATCCTTCAAGTTCTGATTTAATCTGTACAAGAAAATAAGGGGAAAAAATAATACTTTTCTTTTTTGAGCTTGTCTAGGCTGTTAACAATATGTTGCAATATACTTTGACAGGCATCAACAACAGGAATGCTCTTTACCTTGTTGAAGTACTTCTCCAGCTTATCAAGATTTTCAGCAAGAGGAGACTTCGGCTTCCAGTTTTGGATTTCTAACACTATCCCATTTAGCTTCATGAATAGAGCTGCTGCCATCCTTAGTGTCTCTAGTTTCTTCATAGGGAAGTTTTCGAACCTTGACAAAATCTGAAGAGTACTATAAAATATACATATCTAGCAATATGCTTTGCTAAAATAATATGAACGGAAAATTCAAATGCATATACTAGCCTGGGTCTCATCCGTAAGGAGTTCAAGAAGGGACTCAACACGAAGGTGGAATTTGAGAAGCTCATCCATGTCGCTTGTCTTGAATGTAGTCAAGTCACGTTGCAATTCTTTGATTGCACTCCCATGCTTTGCCATGTCACCTTCTATTTGCTGGAAGTACGCTGATCTGGATGCCAAATGGATTCAATTCAAAGTCGAAAGACTCAAAACATCTAGACAAAACTAAGAAACTTATATTGTCATCTTTGGTAATATAAACAATGGCATTTAGTCATTACCTCTTGGTCATCTCTGCTAGTGCATCAGCCATGCTTGTGCCCCCTCCAGCATTCCCACCATTGGTAACAGTCTTGTTTGCTTGAGAGGGTTTTCCTTCAGGCAAGCAAGAACCTTCCACTTTTCCCCTAAGAATCCTGTAGAGATTTCCCATGTGGGTGGACCTCCTTAACTTTGATCTGTTCCTCGGACGAACAATGTTTCTCATGCCACCAGGAGGAGGTGGTACAGCATCTCCCTTCATCATTGACCCAGGTGGTGGTGGATGTCCTCCATTATTTGTTACTGGTTGTGGAGGTGGTGGAACTACACCAGGAACTGGTGGTGGTAGGGGATGTCCTCCATTAACCATTATTGGCTGGGGAGGTGGTGGAATTGCTCCTGAAACTATTGGTGGTGGTTGGTGTCCTCCATTATCCATTACTGGTGGGGGAGGTAGTGGAGCTGCAATTGGAACTGGTGGTGGTGACGAATGTCCTCCATTATTCGTTACAGATGGTGAAGGAGGTGGAGCTGCACTTGGAACTGGTGGTGGTGGTGGTGGGTGTCCTTCATTATCTGTTACTGGTGGGGGAGATGGTGAAGGTACACATCGAACTAGTGGTGGTGATAGGTGTCCTTCATTATCCATCACTAGTGGTGGAGGTGGTGGAGTTGCAATTACAACTGCTGGTGGTGGTGGGTGTCCTTCATTATCTGTTACTATTACTGGTGGGGGAAGTGATGAAGGTACACGTCGAACTAGTGGTGGTGATAGGTGTCCTTCATTATCCGTTGCTAGTGATGGAGGTGGTGGAGCTGCAATTATAACTGGTGGTGGTTGATGGTGTGCTCCATTATCCGTTAATGGAGAAGGAGGCAGTGGAGCTGCACTTGGAACTGATAGTTGTGGTAGGTGTCCTCCGTTATCTATTGATGTTTGTGATGGAGGTGGAGTTGCACTTGGAACCGGTGGTGGAGGTGGTGGAGCTGCCCCTGAAACTGGTCGTGGTGGCAAATGTTCTCCATTATCCCTTGCTAGTGGAGAATGTGGTGGTGGGGGTGGTAGTGGCAGGAATGATTTACCAAGGGGTTGTGGTTGTGGTGTGTGTGTTCGTGAAAGGCTATAACAATGAGATGGTGGGGGAGGTGGAAGGTGGGTAGAAGAAGTTGTAGCAGGCATTTGAAGAGGAGGAGGAGGAGGAGGTGACGTGATTTTAGTATAGTTGGGTGAGGTTGGAGATGATTTACCTAATGGTGTGGATGATCGTGGTGATACTATTAATGTGAGTGGGGATGATGGTGTTGAAATTGCATTTTCTGGTAAGATGTCAGGTGGCGATGGAGAAGTTATAGATGGTAAAGGTTGTGGTTGTACATTCTCTACAACTTCATCTTCGGTCTCTCGTAAAGTAGTTTTCCTCTTCATCTCCTTTTCTTCATCATCCTCTTGCACCTGCTCTTCCTCCATCTTCCAATCATTATCAATCTCATCTCTAACATCATTATCCACAATTATTCCTTTAGGTTCAATTGTTGCTTGCTCCTTGGCTTCTAGATTAGTCTCCTCAATGGATACCGACTTTGGGTTTTGATGGAAGTTATCATTGCTTGCAAACTGAGGCATTACCTGGACAACTAGGCGTTTAAGATCAAATGGACTAAGCTTCTCCACAGCGTGAGCCCTCAAGTTTAATAGTTGGGGTGAAGAGTATGACCCCAACATGGCTCCCAATAAGTCCGCAACACGGGGAGAATCTGGAAATACGGAAGTTGGGGTATGAGGAGATATAGAAACAGGTGACCTACTATATTCTGAGTTATGATCCGCTGTCTGTTTAGGCTTTGGCTTTACTTTTATAGAACTCGAGCACTCGTGTTTCAGCTCCACATCCATCAACTCAAACCTTTCCTTGGCAGCATTGTTGATGTAGTCTAAGATCTCCAAAACCAGTTCAACTAATAATCAAATCAAAATAAGAACTTCCAGTTAACATGAGTCTGTGTTATCTTCATATAAACTTGTTCCAATAAGGATAAAGTAAATAGTTAAAACCTTATACCAAGTTCATCCAGAGGGCTGGTTTCAATGTGAGGCTTCTTAAACTTGAACTTGTCTCTCATACTCTTTTCCTCCACCCATGAATCCGCAATACAATCAAGAACATGATAGAGGCAGATCAAACCCTATGAAATAAGACAAGAGTCTCAGGCCAGTTACAAAGACATATTCTAACACCAAAAAATTGTTTAATGAGCGAAAAAACTGGGTAGTCATAATCAGCAAGACAATACCTGATGAGTGTTCCTCTCCTTCATCTTCAATATTGGATTTCCAGGAATCAAATCTGGGTACATGTTATTCAGATCTTCTATTGTTGCTGTCACCAACTGCACCGAGCATTAAAACAAAAAATCCGATTGGGCGTTTCAAAGATGAACATTTTTTAGAAAATTCCATCCAAATCTAGCTGGATCAATCACAAGGCTCACTCCCTAATCATCATCACGCACTCTAAGATGAAACATAAGCACCAAATCTTCATCCAATTAGACCGCTATAAATTTGTTATAGTTTCGTTCACACGATGAACCAAAACATAAAGAACTATTCTTGATACTGGAATAGAACAACAAGATACCTCATGAATAGCCACAGACCCATTAAGAGCAGGAATGTCAAAGATCTCACGGAATAGAAGGATTTTCTTCCTAAGACGCATAAACTCTAAGAAGGTTCCTCCTCCACCTCCCACTCCTCCAGCGTTATTGCTGCCTTCAGCGTTGTTGCTATCTCGAGCATTGCTATGGCCTCCAGTATTGTTACTACCTCCAGCATTGTTGTTGCCTCCTGCATTGTTGCTGCCTTCTACAATGAAACTGCATTCAGGATTGCTGATGCCCCCAACATTGTTGCTAACATCTGCATTGCTTTTGCGTCGGGCATTGTTGTTGCTTATAGCATTGCTATTGTTGCTGCTACTTCCGCTTTTGTTGCTTGATGTCCTGCTCAAGATGCTTTGTATGGTTTCCCTGCTGTTTTCCCATCCCTCTTGCGTCTTCCCAATCGCACTATTCTTCTTCTATAAAAATACCATCACCAAAAGTATAAGTTGTTCTATTCCAACAAGGACACCAAGTTCTCATTATTGCTGCTAGTGGTTTTATCTCCTCGGTAATCCTCAACCCTCGCCATTTTTAAAGGTTAAATTGAGATTATCAAAACCAAATTTTGTATTAAACAGGGAAAAAATCATCAAATTGATGATAGAAAATGGAAACTGGAGGAAATTGAAAAGGTGGGGGAAAGAAGAACAAAACCTTGAATTTGTTGGGACCCTTGCGACGGAAGATCTTAGTAATAAAAGAGACGGGTTTGCTGTCTTTGATTCGCATGGAAGATTGTTTTTATGCGGCCTTCCTCTTCTTCGTCATACGGAAGAAGATGACGAGAAAATTCTCTCTCTTCAACAAAATACCAATCTTGATTTTCGATTGATCAATCGAATCGAGGTAATCAACCCAGGTACTCAAAATAGCAACAAGTAGGGAAATGTGCGAACAAATACAAACCCAAACCCAAAACCAAATCCAAAACCAAAATATGTATTGAAATGATTATCAATTTGGATAATGGTAGGGTTAGGGTTGGTTGTTTTGAAGAGGGGAAACTACGTTCCTTGTTTTCGTGAAAGACGATAAATTAAGGTTGAAAGGGGATGATTCGGAAGGGTGAGAAAATGGTGGTGGTGGTGGTGGCGCCGGTGCCGGCGTGTGTGATTGGTGAAGGGTTACTAACGGCTAATGAGAGAATTCCATTCCCCCCCCCCCCCAAATTTAGTTAGTTTTGGGAGGAAGGGAAAGGGGTTTTGAATTTGGGATGTGCCACCTTATTTATAGTGTAACATGACATACCCGACCAAAGTCCAAACACTCATCTCATCAATCATCATCCACAAGACCACAACACAGCAATCCAAATGAGCCCCGTTTGGCTAATTTGCCAAACAAACGTTAATTATTTGTGTGAATGCATTTCTTATACAATATATTTGGTATGGAACTCTTCATGCTTCTCAGTGTGGCAGACAATTACACTCTTATCTCTAAATACGAAAATCTGTCAATGATCGATAGGAGCTAGTTTCGAAACTATGGCCTCAACAATATACCCCCACCTAGGCTGGCAATTTGGTTGATCGAGTCGGGTTCGTGTCGAACTCGTTCGAATCGGATCGGGTAAGTTCCGATAAAATTTGTAGTTGGTCGTTGGTAGGGTCGGGTCGGGTTCGAGTTCGGTCTAAATGAATTTCGGCTTGGTCATGTTTCGGGTTGAATCGGGTCGGGCTCATTCCGGTTTCGGGTCAAATTGGGGGCGCACTCATTCGGGTTTCGGGTCAAACAGATATGGATGTTTGTTCTTGTCATGGATGAACTCCGCTAATTCCCCGAACATATTTTCCTACATAGCTCTCCCTTGCAAATGTACAATGCTCATCCTCTAACAATGGAAAAATGAGAAACCAGTTGTGTAGAAATGTATATGCATCTTTAACTGAAAATTATCAAAAATTCCAAATCTCTTGAGGTCATATTTGAGACAAGAAACTTCGAGTTCAAGTACATAAAGGGAGCACATCGTGCTGAATGGAAATAAGCCAAAAGTTTTAATTACGAGCAAAGTCATCTCCAAGAACATCATAGTCAATACTAGTGTTTGTGTGCAAAAATCCAACTCCTAACGGAGATTCCAAAAACAGCATATTGGCTTCTGCATCATAATCGCGATTGAGTTCATTGATGAACAAACATTCCAAATTATGTCAAAAATGTGTATGGAGTGAATTTGAGTTGTCGCCATCGGTGTCCACGATAAAAGGTTGTCCAATCTCTTGCGTAGCTCCGTATCCAACTAAGGAGCACCCGGGGCCTAAAAAGCCAAAAGCATCACGGTTCACCTATACCTGAGTTTCATGCTTATCTTTGAAAGGTAGATCGATCTTGTAAACTTCATGATTGTATTAATCAATAAAATCAAAGCTTGTCCGAATAAGACTGTCAAAATACAAGGAATATGAAACTCCATCAGTTACATTAGTCTAAATATAATGCAAGCATCCAAGTAAAACTGAGGCAATCTTGAATTCAAAAACCTACTTTGATGATGCAGCTTAGTCACCTGGTCCGCCACTTGGCCGACTTCGTAAAAAATGTGAACAAAAGACGACCACTCGAACTGTTGGAGGAGTTGTATGATGTCTGTGATAATAATCTCTATCTCCTAATGAGATTTCCACTTGCCATTGATGGAATTGATGATAAACAAACTATCTCCCTCAATGTCAATGCACCGATGTTTTAAATTTCATGCCGCCATCAGGCTAGAATGGAGAGTCATCGCTTCGGCCGTCAAGGATGAGACAGGGTTGCGACGAAACCTCCGGATGAGATGATCGATCCACTGGGTTCCCGAATAACAAACTCTGTTATAGCTTGATCTATTTGAAGCTTGAATTCGTCGAAATTAATTTTGAAGTGTCCCACCAAAGACTTTTTCCATCTTATGTTTTTCTTTTCCCCTAGGTGGACTATGTTGCCCGGTGCTTAGTGTGTCATCTTCCCAGAAGGTGGTCTTGGAGTTATTGAGTTGTCACATATACACTTCTTGTTTCCTATTGTCCGTAAAGTCATCTTCTCGTTGAATGTTATCTTATTTCTAATGGTCCATATGCTTTGCTACATTGTTGATAGAGTCAATTTTTGTGTTTGATTTAAATGGATAAAAATGTTATTTGTGATTTGTTTGATAGTTATATTTGTGTTTCTTATACATCGTTATCAAAATTGGAAATCAAGTGCAACTTGTAAAAAAAAAAAAAAGTGGCGACTTCATCGGATTGGTGGCAGAAAGTGCAAGAGAGGGGGTAATTTTCCCTTCTACTAACTACTGAAGGACGGACCCACTTATTTGTTTTCGTTCAGAGTTCCAAAAGCCTCAACCAATCAGAAAACAAGAGGAATCTGTTTAACCTCAGAGGAAGGAGAAGACAACAAAATGGAGGAAAAGGAAAGCAACCACCGCCAGCAAGAGGCTCTCCTCCACTACTGGGGAAACACGCCGGAGGATGAATTCTACGCTCAACATGGCGTCAACGGCTCCCATTCCTACTTCACCTCTCTCACCACCGGCCTCCCCCTCTTCACCCGCTCCTGGCTTCCCGCCTCCCCCTACCCGCCCCGTGCCCTCCTCTTCATGGTTCACGGCTACGGCAACGACACCGGCTGGACCTTCCAGTCCACCGCCATCTTCCTCGCCCAGCAAGGCTTTGCCTGCTTCGCTCTCGACCTCCCCGGCCACGGCCGCTCCGCCGGCCTCCGGGCCTTTGTCCCCAGCATCGACGCCGTGGTCGACGACTGCATCGCCTACTTCAATTCCGTTGGAAGCTCGCCGGAGCTCCACGGCGTCCCTCGGTTCCTCTTTGGGGAGTCCATGGGAGGGGCGATCTGCCTACTGATTCATCTCAAGCTGAAGCAGCACCACAGGGAAGAGGAATTAGGGTTAAGAGGAGCTGTGTTGATCGCTCCGATGTGTAGAATATCGGAGAAAGTGAAGCCTCGCTGGCCTATTCCCCAGATCCTTACCTTCATCGGCAGGTTCTTCCCGACGCTGCCAATTGTTCCTTCCGCCGATTTACTCGACAAGTCCGTCAAGGTTCCGGAGAAGAAGGTAAAGATGAAATCGAATCGATCAATTTTGAGACTTAGGGTTTACTTACTGTCTGTTTTCATCCGATTCAGGTGATAGGAGCCAAGAATCCAATGAGGTACACCGGAAAACCTAGGCTGGGGACAGTGATCGAGCTGCTGAGGGTGACAGATTACCTGAGTGAGAGACTGTGGGAGGTGAGCATGCCGTTCATAGTGTTGCACGGGAGCGAAGACGTGGTGACGGATCCGAACGTGAGCAGGGCGCTGCACGAGGCAGCAGCGAGCGGAGACAAGACGCTGAAGATCTACCCAGGGATGCTGCATTCCCTGCTGTTCGGGGAGACGGATGAGAACGTGGACATGGTGAGGAAGGATATGCTGGATTGGTTGAATCACAGGTGTGAACAACAAGTCCAGGAGTTGTGAACTCAAACTTCGTGTCTTAAATGTCCACTGTGGTATGTATTTGTGTAAACCAATTCGATTATTCAAACTGATCTTATTCGATGTGTGCATTTGCCATTGTGTCACATTATATATACATGGATCTCAACTGTTTCGATTTCGATTAGCTTTAACAATCACGCAGCGATCACACAAAACGGTGTTTCGATTAGCTTTGACAATCACGCAGCGGTCACAAAACGGTAAATGGAACCCTAGTAGGTAACATGGAACGTCAACTCGTTTAAGCTAATTGTATTGCTAGAAATGTAACCAAGGTATTTACACATTCTCTATCACGTCAGAATTCAATGAGCCCCTGTACAGGACCTAAAAAGTTTAAAGATGAGGAAAAATAATGAGCCCGACTCTATACTGTTTTTACCTCCTCTATGCAAGAAGCAAGGCCCGCTATAGTAGTAATTTGGCAAAGAATTTTGCATTTGAATTCTGCAAAAGATCAAAATCCTGTGCAATCTTCTACGGAAAAAAGAATTTTTACCTTTTGATGGAAAAACATCTATACGTCAGTTGTCGCACGAAGCTTCTGCTGGCTGTAGAGAGAACTAGCTGAGTAATGGATGAGTGATGACTATTCTGTGAATAAGGATGCTTCAACCACTAGGTTAGGTGAATTTGCATGTATTGGACATTAAAAAAGCCAGTGTTATGCCATGAACAGATAGTTTAAGTCTTCCACGGTCAAGCGAGTTTGACGGCTGCCTGTTTCATCTTCTCCAAAAGCAGATGCAACCATCTCCCTCTTTTTTTGCTGCATAATAAGAAAATTAAAGAAGGATGTAAGAAGGCAAGAGGTTACGGAGAAGATGAATACTCCGGATTTGAGCTAGATACGTGGTAAGAATACCTGTAAAGCTAATATGCGATCTTCAACCGTGTCCTTCACAGTCAGACGGAAAACTGTAACAGGACGAGTTTGTCCAATTCGATGAGCTCTATCAATTGCCTGATCCTCAGTTGTGGGATTCCACCAGGGGTCCAGAAGGAGGACACAGCAAGCAGCAACCATATTCAGCCCAAGACTTGCAGCTTTCAAGGACATTATAATAACCGTTACCTGCAAAGGAAACCATCAAACACAAGTACAAACAACAACCTGCTATTTTCTTTTGACTGGGAAGGGGGTACAGGGAAAGGAAAGAGACAAATGACCAAAGATGAGTACAAATGTCATACCTCTGGAAGTGTATTGAAGTCTCTAACAGCCTTGTCACGAGCTGCAACAGTCATTGTCCCATCTAATCGCCTGTACTGAATGGTAGATTCCTTCAAACAACCTTCAAGCAGATCCAACATCCCCGTCCACTGAGAAAAGACAATTGCCTTCTTACTTGCAACCGAAGCAGTATTTCTACCTTGTGCTTCCGAATAAGGTATTTTATCATCCAAGGGATCAGGAATGTCCCCACGGCTTTGAGAACAATCAGAAGAACTAGGTCCACTATCACTGTTCTCTATGGAACAAGCATTGGCGATGCAATCTTGAGGTGTAGACAGTGAATGGAGGATTTCAAGAGCATTCCTAATTTTGGCAGAATCGGACAATTGACCAGCTACACAAGGCTTGGATGACTGGTGGGAACCGGAACTGCCTGAAGTTACTTCACTGCTTTGATTTGAGAGACAACAATTCAGTACAACATCTGAAAAGACTGACGATGAATTGAGCTGAGATTTGCAGTTTGGGGCAGGGCATTGGTTGTTGTCCCCTGATAGCTGCTCAGAGATACACTGACTGCAGAATACATGTCCGCATATACTAACCACAGCATCTTCTGGAGGATCCTGCAAAGTCCATCCAGTGGACAAAAACATCAAATATCTATCCCTGTAGATAATTGAGTGAAGAAGTGTGCAACACGAGTAAAAGATCTGATAATGACCAACTTTAGATGCCAAAGAAAGATTTCATTATTTCCATGAAAAAAACAATAAACTATTGATATAAAAACAAAAAATGTAGTATATTCTTATGCATTTTGGAACCAAGCTACCAAGGTCTTTCATTTCAAGTCTCTAGTGAAAATTCAAGAAAACTGGAGCACCAAGTGAAAAATGGTTCATCATCTTCAATCCCATGGATTATATATAATATATACAATAAAATTGATAACAATTTTTTGGTGGGGTGGGGTGTTGTGGGGGGGGGGGGTGAGGATTGGGGGGTTGAGAAGCTAACTTGCAAAAAATCCAGAGCTATGTAACTCCTCAATGCAATAAAAGCATATATACATACTTACATACACACATACATACACACACATACATATACATATATATAAATAAATAAATATATATATATATAGAGAGAGAGAGAGAGAGACAGAGAGAGAGAGAGGGGGGGAGGGAAGGTGAAGAACACCAACCACCAAAAATTAGAACTTACATTGCATATACCACAAATAGCCAAAGAAGCTTCCAAGCAGCTTATAAGGAATTGAAGTTTCTCTAGAGAGAGCTTCTTTGCTTCTTTGACAGAGGATTTCCAGACAGTGCTAGAATCATGTCCATGAACAAGAAGTGGATGATCACATGCTTGACGAAGCCGTAATAAAAGCAACAATATGTTGACATAGTTTTGTTGGACAGTTCCAGAGGCTGCATAATCCTTTGAAGGAGATAAACAAAACTTAGAGAAACCAAATGCACAAGTCTAAGAAATATAATTAAATACATTCATTTTTTAGAAGGTGCGAAAAAGTGAAGAATAATAAAAAATTTACAAGCAATGAAATTTTATTTACAAAAGAATTTCTCTAATGTAGGCAAATGTAAATGTGATCAAGTATGACTACTTTTTCAAATTGCTTCCATTCGGTATTTGATATTTTCAATTAGAAAAATAAATATGATTTTAAAAATCCAATACATTTTTTCTTTTGAGGAAAAAACAAAAACAAAAAACCAATACAAGTAAAACTAAAACTAATGTATGTATTACTATTATCAGTAACAGTATTAAAGAAAATGGCAGGCATTAAATGATCACAGATTAGAAAATCCCTTTACAAAATACAAGCTGAAGAGGAAACAGAAAAACTCCAATAAACATACCTGAAATTGAGCACGTGAATCAGCCTCCAGTTTTGAGTATAAATCTCTCTCTTCCTGAGAAAACTCCACTTTCATCAACTCAACAGATTTAGGGGGCAGGCATATAATAGGTTTCCCCTCCAGAAGCGTGCCTGTAGAAAACATTTGATGTTTACATGTCCATTACGCATACAGAGACAGAAGTAGCAAATATCGGTCCAGAAAGTACTAATGTATCAATATATAAGAAAGTAGATGGCATTTGCTAAAAAGGGGTGTGTAACACTCCTGACAGCAAGATTTATAGGGCTTATGTCTATAAATAATCCCGACGATGATGGAATCACAAAAGTTCATAGTAGCATCTCACTTCCCCATGGGGCCAATGAGTTTAAATTTATATGCAGAAGTTGCCTGCCTATGGACACAATGTGCATGACAAACAATCAACTAAAAATCTTATTTTAATGTACATGGTCCAGCAAGTAATTATGACAATCCATAATGGAAAATAATGTTTTCCACAGAGGAATGCTCTGCCAAGGTTATGGGGTGGCAAAAACTTCCATTGTCACAAGTAACAACAACAAAGTGTTCGCAAGCAATGGCAGCTCTGCCTGGTCATGGATACATATATTTAAGCAGAATAATTGCTTAACTGCATCCATTTTTATATAAGAAAACAAAAATTGGAATACACCAGATTACCTTTAGTGCGGCGTAACATTACCGTCTTTAAAACAGCTTGCAGTTTCCTATACCCTTTAGCTGGATTTCTGCTAATTGGTCCCTTGATATTGGAGCAGAAGGACTGGTATACATCATAAGGATCATACTTCAGAAATCTAAAATAACTATAAAGATCATCCACTGCATTTTGGATAGGAGTCCCTGACAAGCACCATCGACGTTTGGCACGAAGACCCCAACAGGCCTGTGCCACACGAGTTCTATAATTCTTAATGCTCTGGGCCTCGTCAAGTACAACTCTAAACCATCGAACCATTGCAAGAGGAAACGCGGCACATTCTTGCAACTCATCACCCATTCCCCTTTTCAAACATCTTCTATCAAAAGTTGGAGGATGCTTTCTTTTTTTACTAGAAGGAAGATGGACACTGTCTGATTTCATATTTCTTTTCTCGTCACATTTTTCTTTAAATGTCTGCTTAGGGACCTCCATGCTCACAATTGAATAAGTCGTAAGAACAACATCATATTTAGCCAATTCATTAGGATCCTTCGTCCTGTTGCTTCCATGATATAGTAACAGAGTCAATTTAGCCTCATCAGTCACCTTGTTGCGCAGCTCTTCAGCCCACTGCCTAATGACACTAGTAGGGCACACAATAAGGGTTCCAGCAGCTGGTCTCCCCCTTGATAGAGAAGACATGTTCTTGCTTGTCTTTTGGTTTCCATTCATCACAAGATCAACACCATTCTTCAATATGTCTGACTTGGACACTTGAGCATCATCTTCATCCAGATCCAGTGTTTCAAGTTCAGCATTTCCTATGTCAACTGGCACTCTTCCAGACGAAGGCTTCTCTGTAACTATTAAAGCAAGTGTCGAAATGGTTTTTCCTAACCCCTGAAATAACCATAAATTAGCTTGCAAACCATAAAAGCTCATTTCTGATAATTTTTTTGAAAAAAAAAATACTGGACAAGTAAACACCAGATACCTGATCATCGGCCAAAATTCCACCAGAGCAGGGTCCTCCAGCAGTTTCCTTTTGCAACATCCACCGCAATGCAATCCTCTATTTTAGTATTTTCATAATAAGTTAGTCATACAAACAAATGAAAAATAAATAAACGCGTTATATAGGAAACTACTAACAAATGATCCATACCCATTGCCCAAACATCTTAGCTCCTTGACATCATACACACTATATTGTTGGTTTCATTATGTAGAGAGAGACTTTCCAATGCATTTGCTTCTTACAATGCATTCGTGAGAACATATATGGACCATTGGATGAGGTTAGATGAATGGATAGATTTCAATCTCAAAACAAACAAAATCTTACTAAAATATTTAAATATATGCCAAAAATATCTTTTGAAAGAATTGATAAGTTTCTCTCCATATCTTTTATTCTTTCTCACTCCCTTTATTAAAAAAGTTATTGATAAATTAAACGTGAATGTGGAATTTATTTCTCCTATTCATCCGAATATTCATAAGAATATGTTACCTTATATTCATTTGAATAATATTCATCCGAATATTTTCCTCATATTCATTAGAACATTAGCCCAGATATTCATATGAATAGGAGACATAAATTCCACATTCATATTTAATTTATCAATAACTTTTTTAATAAAGGGAGTGAGAAAGATTAAAAGATATGGAGAGAAACTTATCAATTCTTTCAAAAGATACTTTTGGCATATATTTTAATATTTTGGTAAGATTTTGTTTGTTTTGAGATTGAAATCTATCCATTCATCTAACCTCATCCAATGGTCCATATATGTTCTCACAAATGCAATGTAAGAAGCAAATGCATTGGAAATATATATATAAAATAGCCTCCCTTATACCGGATGTAGGAAGGTTTAAGACCCCAGGATTGCCCAATCCTACCACCAATAGATATTACTAGTTCACTTGTCTAACGCCATACTACACTATCCTGATTTGTGGGAAAAATACACAATCCCTTCAGGTTTTACATTTTTAGGTTGACTCAAAAGCATCCAGAAAAGACATTTATGTGCGGACAAACTGGAAAATCTACTTCTCAAAAGCAAAATTTATTTCATAACCGTAAACATCACAGCTGCCTACAGTTACAAGACCTACCCATAAAGCCCTTTCAGACCATACATCAAATCTACTTGACTGCCGCTTCTCAAAAAAAAACTTTACTTTATAATTAAACATCACAATTGTTTACAGTGAGAACCCTTCAAGCCTTTTCAGTTATTATACACACTTAATTGTCACAATAATCACCTGATGTCTTAACAGAGGCACTGTCAAAGATCCATCTGGTGGATCAGCTTCAGACGTAGGTTGAGAAAGATCCTGTGAAGGACAAAATTGTGTCAATATTCAGATCCAAATGTGTGGACGATGACATTCAAATTTATGTATTCCTCCCTCTCCATAAAAGAAAGGATGGGTGCATAAAAGTAGCATGTATTGGATAAAATGAAGGGTTCCAAGGAGCATGTGTGCAAACAAGGTGTGACATGTAAAATCATCATATTCTATTTTATTAGTCATTACAATATTTATCAATCAGTTACACAGCTAGCAACTTTCCGCTACTTTCCCCTTAATCAAAACCGAAACAAGGGTGGCTAGAATGAAAACGGCGAAGAATGCAACAGAAATAATCTATAACTTGCGTAACTTAAGGAATCCTTATAAGGCATTAAGGCGTCTTGGAATGCTGAAACTTGGATAATGCCCAAAAAAGTATGGTTGACAAATAGAATACTACGAGTTACCTCATTTTCAAACAACACCGTGTCCTATGACTTGTGCTCATTAGGAAGTTATCTCCAACATAGATAATTGAGAAAGATATGCCCACACGCACTTGTACAACACATAATCACACATTGCCCTCATTGTAGCATATGTTTTTAACTTTTCTAAAATAGGGGAAATTAGGTTTAAGTCAATAACAAACTATCCTATTCTAAAGTGAAAAGGCTCAAATGAGTGCAAAAATAATAGATATATTAAAATGCACATAAAACATAAAATTGACCTATAATCATCCATGAGTTACCTGTAAAGCTACTTGAAAGACTGATTGTTCATCACGAGGCTTCCGTTTTGGCGCCCCAACACTAACATAATTTTCAGGAGTCCTGGGAGTGAGCTGACTCAAAGCTGTTGTGTATGATTGTCGAGAAAAAGAAGGGACCATTTGTCCAGGTTGACGGATATCTTCCAGAATACATAAATCATCAGCATCGCTCTCGTAATTTGGAGAACTAACCTGGCATCCTTCAGGCTGCATAGAAGTGGACTTCACAGTCATTGGTACACAATTTATGTCCCGGTCTTTATTAACAGCATTTGGATCAGGTGAATCAAGTTCCTGGTAAGACGGAAAGTAATTTCCAGCAGGTCCAAGGCTCAAATCTATGCATTTATTATTCAGATCGACAAACGGATGCAATCTATTAGATACTACCACACCAACTTCTTCCTTTTTAGTTACTGCCAAACTCTGATTCCCTGGGAACATAGTCAACATATCTTCTGCTAAATTTTCATCAGCATAAGCAAAAGGGACCTTTTGGATGAAATCTTTGTTGTCAATCTCTTCAAAATGTTGGTAATTCATGGCACTGGGAAAAAGAAATGCCCCACCAGTTTCATCCTTTTTTATTACCGGTGTCTGGAGCATAAACTGCTCTGAGAGTGTGTCAGTAGTAGAAGCAGAACGGCCGCTGAAGAAGTCAAACCCAACAGGATTGACAGAATCACCGTTTCTAAAATTCTGCACAGCTGTCTCTTGACAAATGAAACCAATTGTTGAAGCATCTGAAAAAGAATTGTGCGTACTTCGCAATTTAGTATCAGGGAGATCAATCTGTTCCAGATAGGAAAATAAAGGTTGAAGATTGTCAATTTCATCATTGTCATAATTCAGCATCCTCCCACTTGTTGGCACTGTTTGAGTCATGAAATCATCAATTTTGTGGTCTTCGCTCCAACTTTGAACCATGGCAGCATAACTATCCATATCAATGTAATCAGGGTCAGGTACAAGAGATGCACCAGATTCAGAGCAGTTTCCACTCATTGAAACCTTGCCTACTTCTATTAAGGATATCTCTGCCGGCGAAGTGCATGGATGTTTTCTAAAACCTTCCATAGTCTCATTGCTATTTTCACTTGAAATCCCACCAGAAAAGGACATATTTAACTCCTCTGTAGGTGGGCAACCTGAAGTATTTGAAATATCCCAACAAGTAAAGGGAAAGGGCAAATTAACTTTGTATTTGAGCAGCAGAAAGATAAGACATTAATAAGAAAAGAAAAAGGTGTTAGACAGACTTGTTACCAAAAAAAACAGATATTCGGAAAAGCATTTTGGTACTAACAGAAGAAGAAACTATACTTGAGGATAAAATGGTGGCAAGGAATTCCAGCATTAAGTACATTTAGCATGTCTATAATTGCATCATCAATAAAGAATATCCTTTCAGTCTCACTCTCAACAGACTCATTTCAAGGGGGGAAAAATACAGCATCTATGATACTAAAAGTGGAAGAATTCTAATTGTCCACCACAGATCAGGGCAACCTTATGAGCTTTTTTCTTTTAAAAGGAAGTTGATAAGCAAATGATCTGCTTTTAGAAAGATGTAAAATAATTTGCTGCAGTGTTAACTTAAAAACATAGTTGAAAATGCCACTTCAAAGGGTATTATATTATGCCTTTTCGATTTCACATGGTATATATTCTCCTCAATAGATTAGGAAAGACACTACCAGAGATAGAATATTACCACTTGGGCAGATAGAATTGCCAGAGTCTCCAAGTCCCATAGCTGATGCACCTTCACGGGCAGTTTCTGTTGGTTGATATAGTGATTTACCCTGAAACAGAAACCAGATACTTATGAGTAGAGTAAAAGATATATAGTCTAAAGAAACGAGAGAGATTCAGTAGTGCATATTCAAGAAAATGTCAAACATAGCTTCGCATGGTTTTGCAGATTTTTTTCCATAACTGCTACCCCTAGGGAGTACTGTACCTATTCTTCAATAGATTATCATATTTTTAGAGGTAAAAATTTCATGACCCAGCATGGCAAGGCTATCAATATTCATGATAGGCAAATGTCTAATCTTATAAAATCAGTTTTACCAGCATGTATGAATTCACCTGTTAATTTCTTTGCTGATGCTAAATATACAATTTGAATGCATTAAAAAATAAATCTTTAGCCTCCTCAATTGAAATTAAACTTTTTTAATCGGACACTGGTTTGAAGAAAACAATCTGTCATAAATGTTATTCATCACCACATACTCTTGACTGAGGGCAAACCCTTTGTAAAACCATCTTCCTATTACTATATATCAGACCATATCAGACAACTTCTATTCCGTCTCTTAGGCCCTGTATGGCAAACATTCTTTTGTCATACCAACACCTTATCTCCTGATAAGTTACATCAATTACAGTATTACATTATAATTATGTTCACCACTTCCCCGAACAAACCGTAACAACTTTGCCTTCAACAAAATATTGTTCCACTCCCTGTTGTACAAGCATCCACAGATAACGAGCCTTTAAACAACAAACCCTACCCACCCCACTGTATTTTCAGCAGTATCTCTCCAGCACAATCTAACCTCTCATAATGGAACAGAATTGTCCACAGAAACTTCTCCAATGTCTCATACTCCATTAAAATCCACTCTTGACTCTTCACAACCAACACGAAATTGTAAATCACGAGATTCATGTTCAATGACCCAAAGAGGCTGAACCGACCTGATTTTCACCACCATTAAAGGAAATAGCATGTCCATTCACTTCAACTGAAGAAAGTAAGCTCTACACTGGACTGTGTTAAGGAAATTTGCCAGTGAAGTTACCAGTCACGACATGATTCCCTCTAATGCAAACCCAAAAATTCCCAATTTGCAAGCACCGCATGAAGTGTCAACCCCCAAACCCCAACACAAGAGAAAAAAGCGGACTAGGGGAGGAGGGGATCTAATCAAGTATGATACCGCGGAAATCAAAACCTAATCAGAATTGAAAGCAAATTGCAAACAGAAACCCTTACCAGCGACGGATCCGGCGCCTCTTCCTTGAGAATTTGGTAGAACGAATCCATATCAATCGAAATATCACCGCCATCGTCATACTCCTCAACGAACCCATCAAATCCGCCACCGGAATCACCGTTCAAACCCGAATTCGAGGTCTTCGACGTCATCAGCATCGCAAAATCAAATCATTCAAACCAAAGGAGGGGAAAACACGGACAATCAATCCACCACAACACCAGATTCAATTTTGCCAGAATTTTTGTAAAAAAAATATATATATGGCAAATTCAATTCCCTCCGGGATCAACGCGCCGCTTTATCCGATCAAAATTACGAGCCTGCGTAAACAAACGCGTCGGTAATGAATCGGCGGTAAAGAGTAAAGATTATAGAAATGAATGAGAGAGAGGGGGAGAGAGAAAAAGAGGGATAAAATTGGGGGTTTAGGGTTTGCGTCAACAACAAGGTAAGTCGCAGAAGAAACCAATTGATGGAAAGTTCGTTGCGGTTTCCATGTGAAGAGGGTCCGAAGATCGGCGACTTTTTCTGGTGTGAGTCACCGCCAATTGGGATTGAATTAGGGCGATGCATCCATCCATCTAAACAGCAAGGACCACGCACGCATTCTAAGAATCTCTTACCTTTTATACGACGGAGCAGCATTTGTTTATTTATTTTCGTTAAAGAAAATCAAAATATTAAAATAGTGATGAGGTAACAAAGAACGAGGAGAGCGTAGGGGTATGTCTGTCTTTTCGCATGAGACGTGTTCTGGTAGGACTCCTACTCCGTATAACTGTCGGTTTTACTTTTTATTATACACCGTATATTTCAATTTTCAAGCTTTTCGACTGGTTGCTTTAAATTTTGAATCCGCTTTTTTTTTTTTACTAATTCGTCTTTTTTTATTAATATTTTGTGGGCCCACGTGGTGTGGCGTTAGATAAGTTTGAAAATAAACTACAGCTGAAAGTCTAGAATAGTACGGGATTACAATTTGCATTCCCACTACAGCTGAAAGTTTTTTTAAAAAAATTATTAGAAAATAATTCGAGAGGTAGATAAATCTAATTAATAGAGACTGATAAAGTCGACAGACGACGAACCGTCAAACATACAACTTAAAATAAAAAACGGCAATACAAAAAGTGGCGAGAAAATAAACGCAGGCGACCACCCCACCACAACACCACCAACCAATGACCACAACACCACCAGTAGACCACCAATAGATCCCCACACTAAGAACCGACATCGCGAAGCCAAACCCTAGCGTCGTCGCACGCCGCCCCACCCCGCACGTCCGTGCACCCCTAGGTGCACGCCCATACACCTCTCAGCATTCTCCTTTATCCCAGTTTTTTACCCTATTTTTGACCTAAAACCCTAGGATACCCTACCCCTTGCCAACTCGGCAATAAGAAAGAGAGTATACCTACTTTGTCTTGTTTTCTTGCTTCCTTATTGTGTTGCTGAGATTGTCACACTGTCGCTTTTTTTTGGGGTCTAGACTTTCTTTGCTTATTGCTAACCATGGTGCAAGCTACCGGGAAGCGTCTGATGATTGATGATAATGTGTGGCATCTTGAGATGGATGAGTGATGGTTCCGAGTTGATGAGATTGAAAGACATATGCACCTACTCTATGGTTTGCATATATGAGTCACGCGCTCATTTGTTTACTTCCATAATAGGGTGGACGTGTCGGATCGCGAATTTGAGATGAACAATCCACATAACTCTTGCTTCAATGAATCCATGAGAGATGCCCCAATGGTAAACTATGAGACACTTACTCCCATATATGATGTCTATGCTAATGATGTTGAGTATGTTGTTGCATATGATGCTATTACGAAGGATTAATAGTGAATGAGCTTGTTGAAAATGTTCACATTGTTGAGCTACAAGTAAGTTCATCACCGCTGAGAGAGCACGACGATGTGATATCTACAAGCTTTGCTTATGCTGTCTAACAATTTTCCCCTTCGACTTTTCCAGTGCTATACGAGTCGAGGATGACTCAAACTCAAAAAAGGCAGAATGATGCAATTTGGAAAATGCCAATTTATGGAAGCCACGGTAAAACAACCATATCTATGAATGTATTTGGAGTTAGAAGACCCATGAGTACTACTTTTGAATGTATTTTCAATGGCTGCAACTTTGTAGTTTACATGAAGATTGGAATATAAGATAAAAAAGGTCAAAATTGTCCAACAATAAGACAACAGAGGTTCATTTGTGGTTTCAAAGTGATGAAGATTAAACATATAACCCATGATTGCCTTATATTGTTATTGTAGATAATTTTAGCATATCTTAGTATTTAATAAGTATTAGTTTTTATATTATGTTAGGATATGAGTTTATCTTATTAGGATTTTAGTATTCTCCTTTATTAAGATTTATTCCATTAATAACTAGATAATTATTAGGATTTTAATATTTTATTTTATTAGGCTTTATCCATATTTTGCAATCTCTATCTAAGCAAGTTAATGAACCAAGAAAAGGGAGATCCTGAATTTGAGAAAAAAAATATGTTTCATCAAAAAGCTTACAGAGAGCGAGAAACTTTCAACCGTTCGAGATATTCGAACACTAAGAATCCTGAGAAGCCAAGATGAGATTTTTGTTCTTGTCGTGAGATTTGACAAGGATCAATACTCGTGGTTCCAATGGCGTTTGTGAGATTCGAGCACTTGCGAAATCGAATTCGACTACGTATCGGAAGATCGAGTCAACCTTCCTGTGTGAGATTCGCATGTAGTCCAAGCATAGCACATATCTATTTCATTTTCTACCTCAAATCGTAGTCTCTAATTTTTTATTTTATTTTTAGAAGGTGGAAGGATTGGAAATCAAGAAATCAAAATATTCATAACACAACGTTCGATTAAGTATATTTTCCTTACTTAAAAACAAACTTTTATTGAATCTGAAATATTACAACAATCAAACACACTTGAAATGAAAAACACTCAAAAACAAAGAACGGTCATATTAGGAAGATCCATTGAAGGGTTTTGAATTTCAGAGTGATGGAAACACCAGCTTACTCAAGATTCAAAACTCTTCTACTTCTCTTTCTAATTTACAAGACCCCTCCTAAGCTTTTCTCTCTTTGGATTATATGGGAATTGCTTTTGTCTTCTAAAGACTTGGAGGGTTCTATTTATAGGGCAGGTTAGAGGGCAGTGGATACCTCCAACGTCTCTATGGTTGACTGATAATTCATATTTTGTATAGGTTTTCTAGATAGTTTTAGGGTAGTTTTAGGTTGCATTGCATATGTTTTTATAGCTAAAGTCGCATATTTATCATTTTACACTCGAATTTCGAAATCTACACTTTTTATGGTTAATTATGCAGATTCACAAATCCAGACTTGAGAGATGGTTCAAGAGGGCGATGTTGGAGCCCTAAAACTGTTAGAGCAATTAAGATGGCCTAGAGAAGAAGAGAAGAATGATTAAGAAGAAGAAAGGATGAGGTCACCAAAGAAAAGAGGAAAAAAAGAGACTAACGCTGAGAGTAGTGTCGCAGGGACACAAGAGCGGCGCCCGCCGATAGTGGCACCCACTGATGACCCAGCGGCGCCCACCACTGCAGATAAACTCGAATATCTGAATCATTATCCATCGCAGATTTGATCCTATCCATTGCTTAACCACCAAGACACGATTTCTAAGGGTTTTTAGCCCATTTGAAGCCTATAAATAACCTAGTATTCTAGGGGTTTGAACACACAATCAATACACAATTCCACTAAACAACCATTCCATAGTTTGCATCTTTTCTTAGTCTTTCGAGTTAAGCCATACTTGACTAATCTCATAGTAGTTTTACTTTCATTTCAAGACATGGTTGAAGATATGTGAGGGTTGCTTTAAGGTTTATGCATTATGATTATTTCAATTCTCTTTGTTCCGATATTGCATTTATGTTGTTGATTTGTCTTAATTGGCTACTAAGATAGACCACTAAGATAGATTTGCATCACATTAAGGGTTATAGCTTCATTCCACTATTGCGTCCCTTAATCCATTATAGTAGCTAGCACATCTTGTAGGAACAGGTCAAAAATCTTAATGTTGTAGGAGAATTGATAGGTAAAGATTGCCTCTTTTAGTGGAAGTGATGTTTGGGTTGACAACCAGGTGCAAAGTCGATGAGACAAGAGAGATGATGTTTATATGCTAGGGTTAGGGACTTCATGTTACTCGCCCCTCATCCTAAGCTAGAGTTTAGGGAGTTAGATGGTGATCGAGAAGTTCGACCTATCTAATTCTATTTATAAACCGATCCTAGAGTAATCAACAGAGCCCTTTTGCATTAGAATAACAACTCAATGATCATGAACACTCCATTGTTGCGAATGTGAGTGAACTATATTCATCATTATTGTTCTTTACAACCAATCATTGCTTCTTGTATTACTTATTGCTTTCTTACTATTGCTTTATTACTTGCTTACAATCACATTTATAAATCGCAAGCGCTCTATGTGGGATTGACCCTTTACTTATTCACTATACTGAGTTAATAGGTTCGGAATTTACTTTTGGGGAGAGGTAACCCACGAGTCCACGACATTTACACATCCGCCAAATTTTGGCGTGGTTGCTAGGGAGTGTTAATTTTTTTTGTTGTTTTATTGGAAATCGTGTGGGCCATCTTGTCTGGTTCACACTAGCTTGTTCTACTAATCTTTCTACCGTGCCTTTTGATCCAGAAAGAGAAAAATATCTCAAGCCTAGGAAGACAACATTCAAGAAAGACGGAAGTCAACGCTCAATTAAGAAGGACACTAAGGGATCTCAAGGAGCCAGATCTCAATTAGCAACCATTAACCATCAAGCTCCCAGATCTCCTAGAAGGACTAAGTTTGAATTCAAGTCAAGTTAGGCATCCATTTTGCCTAGTTTCCATGTAAGAAGCGGAGAGGATTCGAAGAAGCATTTGGACGAATTCACAGCGATATGTAATCACTTGCATCCCATAGGAATGATAAATGACCAGATGATGCTCGAGGTGCTCCCTTTCACCATCAAGGACACTGCAAATGATTGGCTATACTATTTGTCGGTAAATTAAAACATGGGTGGAGCTGAAGAAGGCATTTCTAAACAAGTATTTTCCCACCACCCACCACAACAAAGTCAAGAAGGAGATCTCAAGCATCGATCAATCTCCAAAACAATCACTCTATGAGTACATTGAGTGGTTCAAAAACTCAAGGCTAGTTACCCACAGCATGGCATCACAGCTAAAGATCCAGTCCTCTATCTTTATGAGGGTTTGCTAGACCAAGAGTGAAATGAGATTAGTGCAACAAGCGGCGAAGACGTGCTAGATAAAACACCAGAGGAAGCTATGAAAATATTTAAGGGGCTTGCTAATGCTTCTCAACAATACAGACGGACCCAAGGAGTGTGAGGAGTGCATCATGTCAACATTGCAAACACAGCGCCAAACCATTAGGATGAAATGAGAAGACCTTCTGGGGTATGCAGAGATCCATCGCAACCCAACGATCTGTGCCCTCAAGTCCAGGAAAGAGTTATGAAGATCAATGTTGTTGGAGACTACGGTCTCCGACGATTTGGTAGTAGTTCTTACAATCCTAACTTCAATCCAAATTTTTATCAAGGTTTTGGCAACATGATGAATGCTCAAGGTCCATATCAAGGGATAGGACAATTCAAATCTCGTCCAAGATTTCCTATGCAAGCCAATCAGCCACAACAAAGTGAGATTATTTGCATCATTCTAGACAAGTTCGCAGCCACAGAGAAGGTGTTTGGGAAAATGGCTCAGAAGATAAGTGAGCTTAAGGCACGGAATGGAGGGAAGCTACCATCATAAGTGATAGTGAATCTTAAGCAGAAAGCTAGAGAAGAGGCCCATTGAGAGGTCATCGATCACATCGAGCCAATGACATTTAACCAAAGACACTACTCGAGAGGCAACCCAAAATTTGTTTGCGATTCATTGCATTTGTTTAATCCCTCACTAGCATGTTTATTTGTGTCTTGCATTTAGTTTAGTTTCATCATTAATAACTCTTATTAGAGAAGTTGTGGTTTTTTTGGTGTTGATTCATCTATAAGCTATAGGCTATGAGAAAAAGAAGGAAAATAAAGACGTTTGAAGAAGTGGCGCCCGCTGCTAGAGGTTCGGCGCTCGTCACTATGCACCCAGAGGAAATTTTCATCATCGACGCCCATCGATCATACTCGTTGCCCATTACTAGATCCCAAAAGCTGAATTCATGTCCGGCGCCCATCGATGGCACCTCATCGCCTGCCGCTACCCCAGGTTCGCTGAAAACCAAATTTGGAGACATCACATCTGGTGGGGCCCATGCCATAATTTCGAATTTAGATCGATTTTGAACTTTGATAACTTAGATTATGCATAATTCTATCTTTGGTAAATATAATTCTATCTTCCTTTCATGTATTACATCTCTCCATCTAGGTTTCTATCTTTTATCCTCTAAATTCTATCTTAAATCCATTATATATACTCCTATTCTCATAATCTCTTGTGCATTAATTTTCTAACCCTACCTCTGAGAGATACACAACAAGTCAGCAAGTCACAACACTTCTTTACTTAAATTTCTACCTTTAAGAGAAAAAAATCCACAGAGATTCATTATCAAGACATCGGAATTCAACGGATTTTGAAGGCATCAGTGAAGAACAGTGTCGGCACCCGCCACACCCCACTAGCCCCCGTTGATGAAGCAACAAAAGGTGCTCCTAGTGATTTTTTGCTCGAAATTTTGTGAGTTTGTTCCTTCTCCTCTGAGATCATGTCTACATACTATAATTTGAAGATACTTGATGATTTGACTGATCTAGAACGGGAAAGAGAAAAAGGCTTAGGGTCCTACAAGCACACTACAACCAATGTTTCCAATCTCTTTTCATTACGTTCTTTTGGGTTGTTTGAAAGTGTGCATGAACTACTTAAGAAAGGAGGACTCAGACTCTTCATCCACAAGGCTACTCCCACTTACCCTGATCTTACTCGGGAATTTTTTTGCTAAACTAGAGGTCCATGGAGATTTAGATGTTCGTCTCAGGCTTCAAGGAGAATGCTTTCAAATTACAAAAGAGGATGTATGTAAGGCTTTTGGCATCACTACTACCCCTTTTTCCAACTGGTGAAGGGAATTAAAAAGTCTAGATATGAAGGAGACTTGGAAGCGTGCAACAAAGAAAGAAGTGAGGATTCGAACTAAGAACTTCGACTACAACATCACTCACCCGCCGCTTAGACTTTGCCTCATGATGTTAAATTAACGCCTTCTTCCAGCTTGCAGACACCACTAGGCTTTCCATGACAAACTTAAGTCAACACTACTCCTTAACCTCGAAGAAAATTATGGTCCCAGATTGGTTACATGTGTTCTTTGATGCTTGTGAGGATATGATGTTTGAAGATGACACTCAGATCATTGGCTTTGGAAGCTTGATCACCCTATTGGTCGATTGGTTGCAAGTGGAATATGATAACATCATCCCCCTTGACAAAGGTTTCATAATGACCATGTCATATTTGAAGAGTTCCATCCATTCGGAGGGCCTAAACGCACCTTTTATCTGGAAAGCAGAGGCATGTCATCAACTATACTTGCCCATGCACATCCCAATGAGCCTGAAGATCACAGATTTCTTCTTACAGCCAATGCAACAACCAACACTAAATGAAGAAGAGGAGTATGCCACAACGGATATGGAAATATTTGAGAAGGAAGGAAATGAGGAAGTTGATCTTACTTTAATACGCCTAGACTGCATATAGAAGAAACTCCAAGCATTGGAAGAGCTCAACAATAAGCTTTCTCTGGAGGTCAAGGAAACATAGGAAGATCAAAAAAACCTCCTAGCAACTACGCAATATTATAACGTGGAATGGTTGAATCAAATGTTTCTTCATAAGTCAGGGCCGTTTTCGCATCAGTACTTTCAAAGATGAGGCGTTTAGTTACTTTTCTCCCCATTGTTTATTTTTGTTTTCTCATTGATTTTTCATCGAGGACAAAGAAACATTAAGTGGGGGGGGGGGGAGGGGTTTAGGTTAGGTTTTCACTTTTGCTTCATTTCAATTAAAGCATGTTTAAATCCATGTACTCATGTTATATAGATATAAATATATTTAAAATTTAAAAATTAGATTAAAATAGTTTAGTTTTTATTTTTAAATTATAAAAAATATTTTGAAAAACATAAATAATCTTAAAAATAACATGGGGATTATTTGTTTCATACAATGTCACTATACATATGTCACTACTACTGCCTTTTCACATTTAAAAGTCATAGCAATTTAAGGTATAGTAACAAATAAATCAATCAATTAATCAATGATTCTTTCATTTTTTTTTGATAAGGTAAGAATTCGAGGGTCAGACAGGTCTGACTCCTCGAGTGGCTGACAAAGTCGGCAGACGGCATACCGTCAATCATACAACGAAAATAACAAAAGGTGCAAACCAGGTAGTAACAAGCAAACAATTCCGAGCGACCTAGCAAACCTAAACCAACATGTTGGGGACAACATAGACTACGAACCGAAGCCAAGCGCCACCAAGCAGTGACACCGCTGGCCAACGGTACATCAGGAGTCCATACGGGCAGTGAAGACGAACCTCCAAGGAAATTTTCGGATCATGGAGATGCCTCGATACACACCGCCTCGACCCCAGCCAAACCCGAATCCAAGATGCCAGAGCCCCAACTAAGAAAAGGATCACCGAAATCAACCAAAAGAGCAGCAAAAAACCAACCAAGTACCAAGCACCTAAAAACCCTTTCGGGATTTTATTTGAGCCCTTTCGGGATTTTGATCAAACCCTTACGGGATTTAGTTTATCATTTCGGGTGGGTTTGTAAATGTATGTATATATATATATATAAAAACACATAGTACGTTTGATTATATATATATATATATATATATAATACAGTATTATTTATTTGTTTTTGGTGCTCACTGCACAGATGTGGAGAGCAAGGATACATTGCCGACACGCAATTGAAGGCGTGTAAGGCAAAGAAACTGAGCTTGCACGCCAAGGAGGAAGAACCAACTGCATGCCAGGTGTCGGACCGAAAAAGAAGACAAGGTCGGCACCGGCGAAGGACGCATATGGCGAAGGCAAACCCAGCCGAAAAGAGGCTGGCGGCTAAAAGATAGAAATAATCAATCGACAAAACGGAGACGCAGTGCAGTTGTTGCCGATGAAGACAAACAGAACCACATATCAGCTGGAGATGATGAATCCAAGCAACGGAAAAAAGGCCAACGACCAAGCTGGCCGACCAAGACGGAGGAAGAAACCGGAGCCGAGCCCAAATCCGAAGCCAGAAGAATAGATTAGGACAGAAATTAGGGATTCCAAATTTGGGATTTCAATGGACAGGTGCAAATTGACAAAAAAGAGGAGTTGGGACCGGAGCGGCGGTGGAGGAAAGGGTAGATTAGGAGTCAATCGACGCCAAACAGGCCACCACCGGCCAGAGACAAGGCCAAAATGGGGGATTAGGCAGGGAAGGGGCGAACAACTTAAGGATTGGACGATATACAGAGCGAGTGCGAAAGAGTAACCTAGTGGAACTCCCAGAGGAGGGGTGGTCGGAGCAGCAGGACTGCCATTTAAGAAGCCAGGTTGGGGGCGCGTGGGGGAAGCCCCCGCGCGTTGTTTTTTGGCCCTAAAGGGGTTTTTTTCTGTTAACTTGTATCAATGATTTTTTTCATGGAGTATGCAATGCTCCCTCCTTTTTTATTTTATTTTCTTTTTTCTTTTTGTAATTGAAGGTTTTTATAATTGAGCAAATCAAATTAAGTGTTATTTACATTACCATGGATCAAATATACTATAATCATTAATCTTATCCTTCTTCCTAAATTCTTTTCATTCTTTTTCTTTAAATCAACATTTATAATTTAAATATTTTTTATTTTTTTAATGAGGGCATGTGAGAAGAGAATAAGGAAGGGCTAGAGAAGAAAAACAAAAATCCCCAAAACCCCTCCCCCAGGAGCCATAGTACGCGTTCCCCACACGCCCCCAATCTCCTTAGCCACCCCCTTTCGATCCCTGATTTATGAGTATAATCCATCTATTGTCTCCATGCATTCAATTCAGTTTGTTCCTTCCGGATTTGGCTTGGAGATGTCCAATTTCATTAAGTTGTGCAAAATTGGTGGAGAAGATTGGTCTCTCTAGTATTTGATTTTTGGTTTGCCTTCTCTCTCGCATATGCCTCTCTCTTGCTATGAAATCTCTATGATTAGGCCATGTTCTTTTGATTCTTGCCTTTGGCCTCTTTGGTTGGTGGAATCAGTATCTAAACATGCTTTTGATAACCCTAAAAAACATCTCTCCTCTCAATCGAGCGAAGACGACGATCCTGCGTAGTAGAAAAGGTAAAGAGGGGTGGATGGCAATAAAACTTGATATAAAAAAAAGCATATGATAGAGTAGACTGGAATTTTACTAGGGCAGTGTTGGAGAAATTCGGCTTTCACCCGACTTTTATAAAATGGATCATAGAATGGATATCTCCCATGTCATTCTCGGTTCTTGTCAATAATGGTCCAACAGAGCTATTCAGACTGACTAGAGGCCTTCAGCTCCCCTATCCCCCATTTCTCTTCATTTTAGGAGCAGAAGTTTTGGTGAGAAAACTCTTCTAGGAAGCTAACATGAGAAATGGTCTTATTGACTTCAAATTTAGGAAGGATGGACTAAATATCCCGTTCTTGGCCTTCACAGATGATATTATTATCTTCACCAAAGATAGCACCTCAGCATGTTTAAAAGCCAAATCAATTATAGATGAATATTACAACATTTCAAGCCAAAAAGTTAATTATCATAAATCCGCTTTCCAAATCACGAGAGGAATCCCTAGATCCAGAATCGAGGAAATTGAAAGTTGCTTGTGTATAACAAATGAAATAACGATTGATAAATACCTTGTATGTCCGATTATCAATGAGAGAGTGAATAGACAAACTTTTGAGGACATCGTTTGTAAATCAAAAGAGCAGCTTAGTAGATGGCGGGCAAATGCCCTATCACAGCAGGGACGTGCTATCCTTATTGGCACAAATCTGTCATCAAAACCCTTATATACAATGCAAAACTTCATGCTCCCTAGAACAATCCATAAGGAATTAGATCAAGTTAGTAGAACCTTTTTCTGGAACAAAGATCTCTAATATCGGCCTCTGATAAGCTAGGATAACATATGCAGACCAAAGAATAAGGGAGGTTTAAGTATTTGAAAATCCATGGATATGAATGAGGCTCTTCAAATGAAGCTCCTCTGAAAAATTATTGTTGAACCAGGAAATTTATGGGTACAATTAATTCAATAAGTATTTGAAAACAACACATCTCTTAAATTAAAAAGTGGTTTGTATTGGCAATGGTCGAATCTAACTCCTCTCATTGAAAAATTTAAAAGCGATCTAATATGATCAGTGGACAACAATAAATCTATTAACTTCTAGACCAATAACTGGTTAACAACTTCACCAATAATCAGAAGGGATGACCGTCCTACCATCCGAGATGAAAACGAAACAGTGAGTAACTATATAATAGGAGGAAAATGGTGGGAGGAAAAACTGTATAACTCAATCCCATAAAGTATAGTAAAAGAAATATTAGATACCCCCCTCCCTAAGAATATGTTTGATGACAGACTATATTAGGGAGGGATGGTTTACAATAACCGGCGCCTACAAACTAATCACTAAACATAACGGCCAGAATGAAGAGAATTCATGGGCCTGGAAAATTGACACGACACCAAAAAATTAAGAACTTCCTATGGAATCTAGGACAGAAAGGTATTCCAAAGACTACCCGTCTATCCCAAAAAGGGGTCTCCATACCAAAACCCAATGTAATCTATAACAATGCCCTTGAGATGAAACACACCTCTTTGTGGAATGCCAGTTTTTTAATTTTCACCTTTCGTGGTCCTTGAGTAGAAATCGTGTTATAATCAACTTGATTGCAAACTCGAGAGATTTCTCTTCTATCTCATCTTTAATTGGAAACACTCTTACTAAATCTGAAAGGAGAAATTAGCGGTAACTTGGTGGACGATATGGTACATAAAAAATCAAACTATTTTAAAAAATGAACCTATTTCGAATCGAGATTCTAAAACACATCATTGCAACTCAATTAGAAAACTAGAAGAAAGCCTTTGTTCTTGGAAGTGAGGATGATATTCAATGTACTCGAGATAATAATATTACCAACCACACACAGTCAAGATTGCGGAAATATTCTTCCAAGTGGAGAAAATCACCTTTTGGCACGTTTAAATTAAATTTCGATGGATCCACACTAGATAACAACAATAGCTCAATTGGTTACATCATCCGAGATTGGGAGGGTAGACCAATCCACATTGGCAATGACAGAGTTGGCAAGCAGAGCTCGCTAAAAGTGGAAGCCTTGGCATTAAGACAGGGAATCACCCAAATTCGTGATTTGGGTATTAACAAGCTACTGATCGAAGGGGACTCCCTTAACATCATAAATCATTTAAAAACAAATTCTTCGTGCCCATGGGAAATTGAACCGGTGATGTCCGATGTCAGAGCATTACCGTCGTGTGTGAGAGAAGTATCATTCTCTCACATGCCTCGGAATGGAAACAGAGTGGCTGATAAGGTTGCACACCTTTACCGCTCTGCTAGGGGTCCCGATATTTACACTAATACATGTCTTCAAGACCTCATCCACAAGGATGCTATCAAGTAGGCTTATTCCACCCGAATTATATCAAAAAAAAAGGGCTAGATCCTACGATCCCTAATCTTGGTCCATTTTATGTAAGGTTGTTATTCAAGCTGAATAAGGTGGACATTGCTTGTTATATTCGGTTCGTTAAAAACAAGTCAATTTTTAGCCGAACCTAAATTTAAAATCAAGCTTAAAACTATACTCAACTTTGGCTTGTTTAGTAAATGAACGAGCTCGAACCAGACTTTTTTGTTAGTATTAAATAACCCTACTTGCTTATAGCATAGTAACTTGAAGGAAATTTGGTAAGTTTCAAAAAATTTGTGTTATTCGAGCTTGAATCGAACTAAGCCGAGTATCAAATCAAGCTTAAAAATATACTCATACTCAAATCATTTACTGAATAAACAAGCTGGAGCTAAGCTTTCATCAAGCAAAATCCAAACTGAACTCGAGCTACTTCTCTTATATAACAACCCTATTTTTTAATCCAAACCCTCTATTGGTTCACATGGCATTATAATTAAATAATGATTGCAAACCAGGTTGAGAAAAATATATAATTTCAAATCTTTGGTTGAAGATGACAATAGTTATGGTTGTGAGAGGGAAAAAATAATCCCTAGGAGCATGGCTTGTAGACTAATGATTATTCTCTTATGAAGAGATCTTACTTGAGTACAAGCCATGCTTCGACACATTTTGTTCTTGTGTTGTAGCATTCAGATATTGACGTGCAGTGGACATTGATCTCCTTTAACAACTCCTTTTGAGGATTTTTTTCCCGTACAATTGGCACCCTATGTGGAACCGATTAAAAAGTCATATGGTCGAAACTCTCGGTCAATAAAACAATGAAAAGTCGGTTGATGAAGGGCTAGGGTTTCGATCAATGACATTACCCGACCAGATCGATGGAGCGCATGATTACATTTCTAGCTTCGGCAAGGTTTCATGATCTCTAGATACCCACCTCCATCGACATGCAATCCACCACCAACGCAACCCCTAATTGGATAAAATAGGGTGTTTTGATAGAATTGAGGGCATCAAGGGTTACAAGGCAATATGGTGCGGGTATCAACGTTTAACTACCTGTTTTAGGAAATATGATCACGAGTGCATAATGGCGTTGATGAGGGCGCATATAGCATTCACCGACGGAACAAGATTGATCGCGGTCACAAGGTTCACACGTGAATAGTTTCGAATGTTGCAATTATGTCGATCCAATCCGAGGCCACACTCACATGTTATCGGAGAAGCATAACACATCCGGCTAAATTATTCTGTTTCGTCTGTCTCCTAGTGGCAACCAGATCTTCCCTTGTGTAACCATGAAAAGTATTGCTTCAGGACAAGCAAGCTTAAGTATGGAGTGTTTTGATGTCTGCTAAAATGACCATGTTTTATGCCTATCTTTTATGCCAATTTCTATGTTATATTTGCATTATGGGTTGGGAATGCATTGAATTTGTGTAGTATATACTTATTTGTAAGATATAGAGGTCTACACATGTTTTGGTTTAATTTTGTAGAAATTGGAGCGGAATCGAAGCCAAAACGAGAAGCGAAGAACCAGAACACAACAGTGGATATCGACTAACTCTCTCAACATCGACTGGAGAAAGAGCCCAGAGACTACACTTGAAGAATGACAAGCTACTAGAAGAGTGCTAGACATGAACACAGATCGACCATATAGATCGACATCGATCGAAAAGCACTCGACATCGAGGAACTGATTGATGTCGACAGAGCTTAAGTGTGCCCGAGGTCGAGTGAAATGAAGTGAAATCGAGCAGAATGCAGAGCACTCGACATTGAGTGAAGTGGTCGATGTCGACCTGGCCTGGCCTATTTAAAACAACAGATGCAATCGAGCATTCCTAGTTCGAGGAGAGTTACAACAAGCCACATTTTCCTACTTTAATTTAGATAGTTTAATCCTTAAGGGTGTATTTCTTATCTACCCTAGGGATATAATTTATTTTCTTATTAAGTTTATATCCGTTTCATCATTAGAGAGAGATTTAGATAATTCACTTTTACTAGGATTAGAACTCATTCTTCTAGGGTAGATCGGAGATGTGAGGCTATAAATAAAGCCCATGGGGGTTGGCTTTAGGAATCATCCATCACACAAACAATCTACACTGAGTTTAGAGCTTTTCTCTTAGGGTCGGGGTGAGCCCGGCGTTAGCCATGCATGCTTAGGATATGAGTTTTGATGTTGATATTGTTATGTCTTGATCATCTCCTACCTTTGGTCGAAACAACTAAAAGGTAGAGACAACTAGGTTTGACGGTGAGAGCCAATATTCCTAGTTGTTGGTGTACAACGAAAGCTTGTCCCTTTGATGAGAAAGCGTAATTGTCCGTCTTACTCTATCTTTTGCATGTGTGGTTAACGTTGTGGTGATCCCTAGCCTTAGGAGTCCATTTTTATCTTTTTTGTTTAATCCCTTTTAATTTGTTGCTTTTTTCGTTCGTTGAGTAATCGAAAAACTCGACAACATTTATATTTTTTATCCACATTTTCCATTCCGTCCTTTTATTCTTCTGTCGTTCTATGTCGATAAAATTGGTTACTGTTAGAGTGGTCGAGATCGACCCATCTGGTCGATATCGACTCCATTATATCGATCGACGTCTTGCTGTATCGACTGCCTCTGATCGATTGACAGTTTGCTGTGTCGATCGCCCTTCTGGATTAACTCGATGTCGAGTGAACTGGTAGATGTCGATTGCCTTCTGTTTGTGTTTGCAGATTGAACATCACTCGAGATAGACTGCTACACTAGAGATCGACTGACCTAGTCGATATCGAGAGCTCCTGGTCGATTTCTGCAAAACGCTTGTGTGAACTACTGCGGATCCGCTGACACGCTTCCTCATGGATCGATCCTGACCCTTCCACTACAGCGGAGGAGTCTTGTATTTATTTGATAGGCTTGAGTTAATTCCTTGGTTCATATTTTATATATTTTTATAATCAATTCTCCCATACATCAAATTTTGGCGTCGTTGCTGGGGAAGCGATCATTCGCGCCCTAGGTAGTTTGTTCTAACTTTCTTGTGAGTGTGTTTTATAGGTGTATGCGACGTGCTGATCGCACACCCGAATTCAAAGGCTTAGACGACCCGGAGCAAATTCTCCATATTTGATATAAGATCCAAAGAATCATGGCGAATCAAGAGAACCAAGCTCATGAGCAAATAGAAGAAGATGCCTTAATTGCTGGACTTGGGTATTATGACAAAGACCTTGATGATCCAGGAGAAGGGTCTAGCATTAAGGGGACCTACCTTAAAGGGTCTTGAGCTTTATTGAAGAAGTCGGCCTAGCGACTAAAAAATTTAGAGCATGTACATAGACTTTATTAAATTTTAGATTTTTAGGTTTTGGATTTTATTTTGAAAACTTTTGTTTAAACGTGGTTTAGTTTTTATGAGCTAACAAAATTCCAGGTTGCAAAGCATACGGAAGAACGAAGAGGAAACGAAGTCCTTTTAGAAGCATCGAGATCGACTTGGCCAGTCGACATCGACCACAATGGGGTCGAGCCAACACAGTGATCGAGATCGATCACTTTGGAACTGCACACTGCAGTCGACATCGAGGAGGCCACTTGATGTCGACCACCCAAGGTGACCCTCAACTTCGGCCACACCTTCTTACCAGTAAGAGTTGTTATCGACATCGACTGCTCTGGTCGATGTCGACTGTTGGCAACTCGATCGACCGCACCTGAAATCGACTCCTCCATGCATTATTCGGTGAGTTCCTTCCTTTACCCTTGTTTTCCTTTGATTTAATACAATGAGGACACTGTATATTTTAAGTATGGTGTGGGGGAAGAGATCATGATCATCTTTGCTTAGTTATTTCTTGCATAGCTTCGTCTTTCTCGCTTTTCGGTGAAAATTTTAAAATTTTTTTACGGGCAAAACTGCTGAATAGTCTAGATTTTATGGATATTATTTGTGCAATTTGATCTTTAAAGAATTATCTTTAGAGTTTAGAAAAGATTTAAGGACTCATATCTCTTGAAAACAAATAAAAGTGTCATGGAAGTTTTTACAAAACTCGACGATGCAAAAGTAGATCCATTAGATATATAGCAATTAAATTGCCTAGTAAAGGGAAGTCTCAATGAAGTGCGATTTTTAGAGAAAACCATGAAATGAGTAAAATTTGAAGTTGCTTTTGACATGTGCATGATAAGAGGACAGAGGACTTTATTTTCCATACGATCATTATTTGCCCTAACCATTACCCATACTTACATAGCCATATGTGCTTTATGTCATTATTTTGCTTCACAAGTTCTTAAATTGCCCATTTTTATACCTTTTTACCCATCCAGGAGATTATATTATAGAATGGAAGTCATATTATGGAGTTGTTATATGGTTGATATGTTGTGAAGTTATTATAAATTTGATGGTATGAGAAATTTATGGAAAATTTAATGAGTGAAAGAAAATCCAGTCACCTAGGAGTTATGTGAATCGACCCTCCTTGCGGAGGATAAAATTCACGCGAGTTGGGACAACAAGGTGAGGAGTCCGAAGCGCTAAGTATTCGGGGCCATTAAAGACACCCATGTTTACGACTCGTGAGAAGGCAACACTAAGGTTAGAGAGGTAAAAGCATATAAGTGAAAAAAGCAAAAGTGTTAGGAGGATGAGGAATGTGGAAATCATAAAGGAGAAGGTGCATCAAAGAAAGAAAGTTTGAAAGTTTCTCCTTGGATTAAGCACCACATACCCAAATATAGCTCACCACTATACCTTTTACCCTCACTTCACCATACGCATAAAAGTCCTCTTGATCATTAATGCCATGTTACAAAATTGTGTTGTTTTTGCATACCCTCCTTTTGTGTGAGATGTTGCTTTTCATTCATAAGCATGAATTTGAAGGCAATAGTACCTTTGCGAGGATGGTAATTGATTGTAGGGTTATATAAGAATGGATCGATGATGTTGAGAGTTTAGTCCTTCCCCTGTGTGACCATGAAAAGTATTGCTTGAGGACAAGCAAGCTTAAGTATGGGGTGTCTTGATGTCCGCTAAAATGACCATGTTTTATGTCTATCTTTTATGCCAATTTCTATGTTATATTTGCATTATGGTTTGGGAATGCATTAAATTTGTGTAGTATATGCTTATTTGCAAGATATAGAGGTCTACACAAGTTTTGGTTCAATTTTGCAGAAATTGGAACAAAATCGAAGCCGAAACGAGAAGTGAAGAACCAAAACACAACAGTCGATATCGACTAACTCTCTCGACATCAACTGGAGAAAGAGCGCAGAGACTAAGTACAAGAAACTTGAAGAATGAAAAGCTACTGGAAGAGTGCTCGACATGAACATAGATCGACCATATAGATCGACATCGACCGAAGAGCACTCGACATCGAGGAACTGATCGATGTTGACAAATATTAAGTGTGCTCGAGGTCGAGTGAAATGAAGTGAAATAGAGCAGAATGCAGAGCACTTGACATCGAGTGAAGTGGTCGATGTCGACTTGACCTGTTGACAGTAGCAGATGCGATCGAGCAGTCCTAGTTCAAGGAGAGTTACAACTAGCCACATTTTCCTACTTTAATTTAGATAGTTTAATCCTTAAGGTTGTATTTCTTATCTACCCTAGGGATATAGTTTATTTTCTTATTAAGTTTATATCCTTTTCATCATTAGATAGAGATTTAGATAATTCACTTTTACTATGATTAGAACTCTTTCTTCTAGGCTAGCTAGGAGTTGAAAGGCTATAAATAAAGCCCATGGGGGATGGCTTTAGGAATCATCCATCACACAAACAATCTACATTGAGTTTAGAGCTTTTCTCTTAGGGTCGGGGTGAGTTCGACGTTAGCCATGCATGCTTAATATATGAGTTTTGATGTTGATATTGTTATGTGTTGATCATCTCCTACCTTTGGTCAAAATAACTAAATGGTAGAGACAACCAGGTTTGACGGTGAGAGCCAATATTCCTAGTTGTTGGTGTACAACGAAAGCTTGTCCCTTTAATGAGAAATCGTAATTGTTCGTCTTACTCTATCTTTTGCATGTGTGGTTAACGTTATGGTGATCCATAACCTTATGAGTCCGTTTTTATCATTTTTGTTTAATCCCTTTTAATTTGTTGCTTTTGTCATTCGTTGAGTAATCGAAAAACTCGATAACCTTTACCTTTTCTGTCCACATTTTCCTTTCCATCCTTTTATGCTTTGGTCGTTCTTTATCGACAAAATTGGTTACTGTTAGAGTGGTCGAGATCGACCCATCTGGTCAATATCGACTGCATTATATTGGTCGACGTCTTGATGTGTCGACTGCCTCTGATCGATCGATGGTTTTTTGTGTCGATCGATCTTCTGGACTAACTCGACGTCGAGTGAACTTGTTGACGTCGACTGCCTTCTATTTATGTTTGCAGATACAACATCACTCGAGATCGACTGCTACACTCGAGATCGACTGACCTAGTCGACATCGAGAGCTCCTGGTCGACTTCTGCAAAACGTTTGTGCGAATTACTAGGGATCCGCTGACACGCTAGCTTCCTCGTGGATCGATCTTGACTCTTCCACTACAGCGGGGAAGTCTTATATTTATTTGATAGGCTTGAGTTGATTCTTTGTTTTATATTTTATATATTTTTATAATCAATTCTCCCCTACATTAGTACATCTTGCGAGGTAATCTGTCAAACGTAGTTGTCACAGATCGAGAGCTGGGGCTCATCGCTGCACTGCGAGTGGTGCTTCCCAATGTCAGACATATGTTGTGCGAACTCCACATCCTCCGCAAATGTGAAGAAGCTGCTTTCAAGAAGTCGAAGAATCTTGACGTTGTAGGTCATTTTAAGAGCGCATGTTATGGCCTCTTCGAATCCAGATGAGCTGAGACATTCAATGCCTCAAGGAGGGGTATGCATGTCGAGTGGGGCCACATTGAAGGATCAATGCCATATTTGGAGGCGAAATGGTTGTGCGATTACGCGGAGAATAATGTTCATGCATGGACAGATACTATACAATATTTTGGTATGAGCATGATCAACAAGTATGCCAGACTTTTTCATCCCCATGCCATTTTCGTAATCAATTGTACACATGTCAGTATTCACGCATGATATCTTTTTCTATAGGGTTGAGTCCGCCCATTCCACCCTAAAGAGCACCCTAAACTCCGCGATCGGTGACTTTACTCATGTGATCAAGGTAATTGATCTCATGATGGAGGACCAAATCAGTGAAGTGAAGAATACAATGGGGCGAGCTTACAAAACATGTCCGACAAACTCCCACGGCCTATGGATATTCGATCGGGTTTGATATATTGTGTCAAATGAATGTTTTAACTTGTTGTTCGACATATACACAAACATGGAAATAGATCTGCCATCGCAACCATGCCGAGATATATACTGGAGGGACGTCTACGGTCTGCCCTGCACACATGAAATGCAAGCTTGTCAGGACGCGCAGATACCGATAAGACCATCCCAGATTCACATATTTTGGAAGCAATTGGATTGAGATCATCCCTACGTTAACCGTGTTGATGATAACACTCTGCTCACAAGAGCTAATGTCGACATCTCATGCTTAATCACGTTGTTCCAGAGTAGAGATATGGACGAGGATACTCGTTGGAGGATCTCCTCAGCATTCAACGATGAGGATCGTCCCTCCCATACACCATTGACTCCACCTGACCCTGAGGACCGTAGACCGACCAGGAGACCGAGGACTCGCCACCCTTGTCAAACGAACCCTCTGCCTTGCGAACGTGAGCGTGCTCGGACCCAACGTCGAGTCGATAGAGAGGGGAGTAGCGGATCTCTTAGAGGACAAAGTCGAGGTCGAGGTCAATCTTCATCAAACGACGCAGATGCAGTAAAGGAAATGAAGAGGCCACTGAGTTCAATGTAATTAATGTCGACGACTCTCCTAGTGGCCGTGGAAGAGGTCGTGGGCGGGAACGTGGCCTAGGCCGATCAGCGTCGGAGCCTAGAGGTGACATTCCATCTGCATCACCTACTACACTTCCGCCTTAGAATCTCCCTCACCTAGGTTTCAATTGGGGAACCGGCAACATCGACGACTTCATGATTACTTTCACTCGAGCCGTCACGAACGTTGCAGGTGATGGTCATTGTGGATATAGATCTTTTGCTTGTCTTCTGAACTTGGGTCAAGATGCATGGCCACAAGTTCGATGGGAGTTGGCTGTTGAGTTGCAGCTGCATGCAGATCACTTCCATTACTATCCTGCCTTAGATGAGCTCATCTTGAGGGTCAATGACTTCGGAACGTGCCATGATGCTACGTATTGGATGAAGATTCCGATAATGGGCGAAGTGTTTGCCACGCTGCACCAACGTCCGTTGGTGATACTATCGCAGATGATGCCGATGTTGTGTCTGCCTCTGTACGTCACTGGTGGCCCGTTAGCACCGTCATATGAAGAGTTAGATGGGATAGCTTTAGTCGGCAACAACAACCACTTCGTACCGGTACGTTTCGAATTTCACATGCATTCCGTTCTTAACATTTCGTTTTTCCCCTTCTTAAGCCAAATTTTCATATGTTGTACGCAGATTTGGTTGTTGCCTGGATCACCTGTACCACCCGTATACTCTACATGGACGCAACACCACCATCCCACAGTCAATGGGTGGGACGAGCAGTTCGTGGCAAGGATTGCATGATACAAAGTCTACCGCCGACGAGATGGTGGCCATCAGCTGCACTATTAGCATTTTCGTTTTCCCTGTATTTGCAGCCTTGGACTTTATATATTCGTAGATTTTTTTATCTCTGTCATTTTCCGAACTACGCTTTTTTTATGTATGTCATTGTCTGAACTACGTTTTTTGATGTATGACATTTTTCGAACTATGGTTATTGATGTACAAAGTTTGTTTTTGTGTTCATTTTCAATGAACTTTCAATTCTCAATGTATTTCGTACGTTTCTACCGTTATTGTACGTACGTGTTTTTAATGGCCGGTCATCTGGTCCTGGATACCGCTAATATTTGCAGTTGATGTCTGCCTACACATCACTGTGTCCTTCCTTGTCATCCATCCTCTCTATATACTAAATTGCTCGTTCGGTCCAGTTCGGACCACCGTCACAATATGCGGTGGAGTTCAAACGGGACGGAGAAACCCACAACACAATATGGCAATGGGTGCTTGCATATGACGCCACCCCCACCGCATCCTACAACGGTGGCTCCCTTAATTGTCATTAAACCCATGACAACCGGTTACAGTAATTAGCGGTGAATATAGTAAAAATCAGCGGTGAAAATAACATCCGTAAACACATTTTACCTGCTTCACTCTTGAAGAACGGAATAACGACATACCTCACTAGTTATCTTCCACATCTTTGGCAAACCCCTCTCTCTCCAGCGAACTCCTCACAGTTTCTCTGCAAATTGCAATGCATTGAAGTCATTCGACAACCTCTTTATCGGGATCGAAATTGGTTGCTGGTATGCGTTAATCTTTCGGCTTCTCTCTCTCGTCTTCTAGGGTTAGGCTCCCCCCCTCCCCAATTTTCCTTCTTCCTGTTAATTATACCATTTAGGGCTTCCTGTTTGGATCCAAAAGATTCAAAAGCACCCTAATTTGATGAATACGAAATAGGTTTCGATCTTTACGTTACTAGTGGCAATCTTCTGTTATGGAATTGTTCGATTTGGTTTGTTGAAAATTATTGGGGCTTATTGCTGGCTAGAGGTATCTCAGCTCGTTATCCTCTGCTTTGCTTGCAAGATCTTATTCAGTCATAAAACTAATCTCATCGTGCAATTAACGTTGTGTTCGGTTTTGAGGATTTTTGCGATGAGATAATTCTCTGCTGGTATAATTGAGTTATTTTTCTTCAATGTGTATTTATGTGGAAACTTGTAGAATTAGTTCTTTGATTTCAGATGACTTTCAAGGCAATGTACTGATGTCGTCACTGTTTTGGGTTGTTATACACCAACTTGCAGAGATCGAAGATATGGTAAGAGCCGTTCTGTTTTCCTTCTAGCATGCAATTCTGGCTGTCTTGGGCTGTGAATCAGCAAAAATATGGCTACTATAAGACAAGATGTTCAATCTGGAGTTTATCTTGGAATTTATAAGAAAATTAATTGGGTAGTTTTTTTGAGCAAGAAATCTTATGGACGTGTTTTATTTTTCAACTCTTGAAATAACTTACTATCTTGGTATGCTAAAATCTTGAGTTCTTATAGAGATTCTTTGGGTTTATTCTCGAGAACGTTGAGTTCTCGTTGAATTAACAAGTAGTTGAAAGACACATGACCTCGTAAACTTTGTGAACTAATCGATTGAATGTCTATTGCTTACAATACTTAAAAAATGAAGGTAGGTTTTGTTGCAATCCTTTGAAAATGACTTTTTTGATATGATAGCTAGTGCTACTTGTTTGTTTCAAATCAATGCTTGAGGTTTTGAAGAATCTTGGTAGATCCTTAACCCTAGGAAATTCTAATTGACATTCTGTGTGGTACCCTTGTGGTCTTGCGAATTCCATGTGGTACACAAAATGTTTTCGCATTAATGTGGTGCCCTTATACTCTTCTCTTTTTCCATATTGTTTGAAAGAATTGAGTGGGGCATTATATTGGTTTAATTAGTTTAATTAGAGATTAGATTGGAACAAGTAAGACCAAATAAAAGCTATGTAGAAAGCCAGCCATGGGCCCATGGTGCACCCTGTAATATTTAAAGAACATATAAAGAAATTGATAAAGAAATAAACTTGTGCAAAAATCTGAAAATATATCACAATTCCTGATACCGACATATATCCTCTCTCGTTTTGCCTATTCCTGCAAATCATGATACTGATTTCCTATATCCATCTCTCCTCTGTGAGTTGGATATTGTTTGACAACTTTGCTATGAAACTTCCTTCCCCATGTCTTTTCTTGCCAACCATGTTGGGTGGTTTACATTCCTGGTATCAATTTTATCGCCAATCATCAAGTTTTTCTTTACTTGTAATTGTAATAGTAGGGGGTTCATTTTGATTCTTTGTCGAGGACTATCAAGGGTGAAGAGCTGAAAAGGAGGATAGATAAGAAAAGGAAGCAGTTTTCCAGGCTACCCTTTTTGGTTGCCATTCAGCTTAGGAACTCTTTGGTAACTTACAAGGGGATAGGGAGGAATGAGGAGATGGATGGAGCACAGGGATGAGGGCAGGAGGTGACAAATGACTAAATGATGAGCATGAAGGAGATTCAAAAGTAACAAGGTATGACAGTGAGTGGACAGCGAAAAAGATGAGAGGATGAATTTCCCCTTCCCCTGAGGCACACAAGTTGAGAAGCTTTGGAGAGGTTGTGTGGTGCTCAGATGTTTAATTCATGTTATGGATGGGATGGGGTAATTATTATTATTATATTTGGTGTTAATCAAACTCATCTAACACAAAACTATACTAATCTAGCATCATACTCTATTTTCAAATGGTATGGAATAGGAGAAGAGTATTGGGGCACCACATGGAATACAAAAATATTTTGGATACAGTAGGATCTGCAAAATTTAGTGGGTAGCACACAGAATTTCCAACAAGATGAGCATTCTATATAGCTAGCATTTTTTTTGCATATTATGTCGGTCACTTATTTATCGAATATAAAATCTAGACACTGTCACAATGGGTTTAAAGTTTAATCATTCAAGCAGCTGGCCCTCTAAATGGGTACAAAATATTGGTAGAGAAAATATGTATGTTAGAGAATGGGGTAAAACATTTCTTGAGTACTTCTAGGTTGGAACTCTGTAATAATAAAAACCTACTTTGTCTAAACACATGGAAAAAAACTGGCTATTTTGGAAATATAGTATAAGACTACTTCACTAATCAACTCAGTGTTCCCTTAGTGATTGGTGTATGTTCAGGATACTTCTAGGCAGGAACTCGGTAATAGTCTTACATAGGGATCTTTTGTTGTAGATCAATTTTTACTATTATTTCCCTGATGATAGTTTTCCAAATTTCAACCAATAATTTGACCAACCAAATATGAAATGCCAGATGTGTTGCGGACCCTTATTTCAAATCAGTCAGTCCCTTTTGCTCTAGCTGAATTAGGAGTTTATTATTTTCATTCTATTTCTTGTTATATTTTATTTAAAAAAGGATAGAGCAGTTGAGGCATTTTCCGGAAAAAAGGGGTAATGTCAGATGTCTGTATATAGCAACCGTTTAATTAGAAAAAGGCTTATAACCAAATATATTTATATCATCATTCTAAGAGCTTGTTTGGATGAATGTGGGAAATACAATTCCCAAAAAGTTACATCTCATGAATTGCACTTCCTAGGAATTGAAAAAAGAGGTTTGCTTGGATTTTAAGTTTTAGGAAATCAAAATGAAGTGAAAAGTTTCCATTAAAAATGGTGGAAGTTGAACTTGCCTAGCTCCACCTAGGTAAGTGAAATTCCTCCATTTAGGAGGAATTGGAATTCTAGGAAGTCAAATTCCTGGGTTTTACAACAAAATTAAATGCAACCAAACACATGCATTTAACTTGTGTCATTGTTTTTTGTTAACCAAACAAGCCCTAATATTAGGTCAGTGTCACCAATATTGTAATCTCAAACACATTGCTATCTATGTATGTATTGTAATTTGTAAGCTTCATTTGTGCCACCTAATGTTCTTTTGTTGTATGTTTATGATGATGTTAGTGTTTAAAATTATTTGTGACCAGGCTTCAAATTCAGCAAAGAAAGTCATCACAAGGGAAGAGTGGGAGAAAAAGCTCAACAATGTAAAGATTAGAAAAGAGGATATGAACAAGCTAGTGATGAATTTTCTTGTTACTGAGGGCTATGTTGATGCTGCAGAGAAGTTTCGGATGGAATCTGGAACTGAACGTATCCTTTGATCACAGCCCACTCTTTACCTTGGCCATGTTCTACTGCGGTGGTACAAGTACCTAAGCATTTGTGTATCCTTATTGATTACGTAGCAGATATTGATCTTGCGACAATAACCGATCGAATGGCAGTTAAGAAGGCAGTGCAATGTGGGAATATTGAGGATGCAATTGAGAAAGTTAATGATTTGAATCCAGAGGTGGGTTTTTTTGTTTTTTTAATAGCATTCTCCTGCATAAACAATGAATAAAACTGGCCCCAGATTTGCCTTGCAATGGAATTGGTAGAAGACTAGAAGTTGCCAAGTTCGATGGTGAAAAGTGAAAATATTTACCGAGTATATGGAGACTGGAGAGTTCATGTTTCAGAATGTTGTACCGTCATTTCCCTGTCTTTGCATTATTTCATGGGTAGGGTTATTCAGTTGGGCAATTTTTGTGCAGATTCTTGATACAAATCCTCAGCTGTTTTTTCATCTCCAACGGCAAAGAATGATAGAACTGATCAGAAAGGGAAAGATAGAAGAGGCTCTAGAATTTGCCCAAGAAGAACTTGCACCAAGAGGGGAAGAAAATGTAATCTTCTACTTCTACTTATGCACTTTGCATTTGCCCATCTGTGCTAGTTCTGCTTCATTTTCTGTTTATTTATGATCGACTGTATCTTTGGTTGTTGTGCTGACATGGCCAGTGTTTAGTGCTGTTTCAGACTACCTGTCTACCACTAATTTCAGTCTACCACAATCTTAATAGCTTGATTTGACGAACCATGTATACGTTGTACATTTTACCATTTGCTTTTAGAAGTAACTTTTGCTGTTTCTTTCTCCAGCAAAGCTTTTTAGAAGAGTTGGAGCAAACTGTCGCCCTGCTAGCTTTTGATGATGCCTTCAACTCCCCTCTGCGAGATCTGTTGGACATTTCACAGCGCGTGAAGACAGCTACTGAGATAAATGCAGCAATCCTTACAAGCCAAAGTCACGAAAAGGGTCAGTTTTCAGATGATTTGTCTGCTGATGTAGAGAAGTGGGCTGCTTTGTTTTATACATCATGGAAAATTAACCTAACTGGCCTAAAATTTCAGATCCTAAGCTTCCAAGTTTGCTGAAAATGCTGGTATGGGCACAGAACCAGCTGGATGAGAAGGCTGCATATCCTCGGATAAACGATTTATCAAAAGCGGCATTTGAAGATCCTGCAGTTTGAACTTGCTTGAGCCTCTTGTACACCGATCCGGCCCCTGGGCACTGCTTTTCTTTTAATTTCCAACTGAGCAGGTACTCCCAATCAGACTCGGATTCATATTTGTGCCATTAGTCTTGTTGGGGTTGACAACAGAGTACCATCCCCTTTAAGCTGCTCAGTGAGATTTGTTGCACAGATAAAAAGCCAGCGCTAGTTTCTCAAGTTTCGATAATGATTTTAAATTCCCTTGTGCCCTCTTTAATGTCGGAAGTTGGATTGAAGATTCTCATTTGATTTCAATAACCTCTATTTATGTAAATATGTAATGCAGCTAGGTTTAGGGTCGAACTTTTCTCGTGTATTATGACAAACTAAATTACTAAAATCTAATGCTACCTGGCTTGAACCAATTGGGGAAACTGAATCAATTGGCGGATCTACTGATACCTGAAATGATGATGGTGGTAGGGAGGAGTGGCAAAATCTGTCGAGTGGGAAATCCAAATCTGAATCTGACTTGACTTGATCTAATACCTGAAATGACTTTAGTCAACCTGAACTAGACAATGTCTAGTTCTACTTTAAATTACAATGTGGGCTACTATAAGTCTATACGCATGACAAAAATATCATCAAGTGCACGGTCGTGACACTGACTTTCAGAGCCAGTATTTTTGCTTGAAAACAGTCTGTTGGTACTACTTTTCTGGGTTGGTAAAATGTCTGACTCTTTCAAAAGTTAGTGTTAATAGATGTTTTTTAGGGAAAATTGCTCACCAACTCCGGAAGCCGGTGTCGTGACCACGCACTTGACAAATGTTGTGACCCAAAAAAACTTATCCAATGATTGGTTTGAACTTAACAATGACTTGAACTTGAACATGATCAATTGCCACATCTGGTTTTGAGTGCCAGATTTGTCAACTTAAATTTTTGGCATTCAATATATTGTACAAACTTGGCCAAAGACGGAAAGTATATAGAGAGCAAAATACTAAATTAGTATTTTTAAATAAACAACTGTAGATATACTTTGGTGACACATAAGTATTTAAAAATTCACCAATGGGTATATCAATATTTTTTTTTATATCAAAAGTCCAGTTCATGTATTAAATCCGGTTTAGTTAAGTTAACCGGTTTGTTGATAATTTATTAAATAAAGACTCATTAGTAGATCTTTTTTTCAAAAAATAGATAAAAGAAAAGTTACACTTTTTAAAACCAATTCTTGCACATTAGTAGTTTTATTGATTGGAAATTCGTTTATCACATATTAATATTTTAAAAATTACATATTTTTTTCATACATAACTCTCAAAATTCAATTATGTACTATTAATAAATCTAAAGATACTTACTAGCAATCCTCATCAAACCAATTAAATTTGAATGATTTTGTATATGGTTCTAGTGAAAAAAATTGGCAAAATGTCCATTTTGCCAACCCTCTTTTGCAAAATGTCCACCTAAAACCACTCTTTTGCTAAATGTCCAAAAAATTTCATAATACCAATACTACCCTCGTTTTAATTTATCCTACCCTCCCGTTCATTCTGTTCTACCTCCCCGTTCTTTATGTGTCGCCTCCTTCATCCCCTCCTCCTAGTTGTTCATCTACTTTGATTTTATTTACAGGGAAATCAGAACCTCTTTGGTTCAAATTTCTCCGATTCGTTTCAGTTTCCTGCGAGAATTTGATTTTGTTGTTGAGTTTTGGATGATTAACAGCGTCTTCTTGATGTTCGAAATTAATGTCTCCGCCATCGTCTTCCTCTACTGGTTCTAAGTTTTCTCATGAATTACCCCTAATTCAATCCCATTCCTATTCAATCTCTCTATAGCTTTGATTTCTTCAATTCACCATCTCCATCGATTTAATTAGTTAGTTATTAATTCCACCAAGAAGTAGATCTATGGCGTCCTCTAGCGGAAACTCCTCAGGAGAAATAACCACCACAATCACCAGCAGCATCGGGAAGCACCGCCGGAGCTCGAGCGCGAAGGAGGCAGTTGAATACCGATCGACGAGCGGAAGAGGAAGAGGATGGAATCCAACCGTGAATCGGCGAGGAGATCTCGGCTTAAGAAGCAGAAGCTTCTGGACGATCTGCAGGTCCAGGTTGCAGATCTGGAGAGAGACAACGATCAGATCCTCACCGCCGTGACCGTCACCACGGAGCAGTGCTTGAATGTTGAGGCTCCTCCGTGTCAAAGGTGGCGGCACCGGCGAAGGGATCGGCCATTGGAGCAGAAATCGGAAGGCGTCGGCGAAGGGGTCGATCGTTTGCTGTCATGATTCCTCTCTCGGATGGTTAGAAATTTGCTGCCATAATTTTTAGTCAAGAGAGGGCTTTTTTTGTTGGGCCTATTATGTGGGCCGGGCTAGGAATGGAAAATGTTTATTTGTGTGGGCCGAGGTATAGGGAAGTCAGCTTTTGTATCTACCCCAAATTTGGTTTTGGCTTTAAGTCTCGGCATCATGGTATTTTATTATATATTGCTATAAGTTATTATAGTAATATATGATAAAAATATTTGTTGGTGCCATGTTTTATTATTGGTTTAGCTCAACGGTTTGGGGTAGAGAGTGGGAGTGATAGTGGTGGGGTAGTCTCACGGAGGATTGTCATTTTGTGTTTTCAGTGAGACCCCTTTGTATGGTCTTGCTTTTTGTATCTTGGTTTAACCACTACATCTATATATTTACCCGTTCAGATCATAAAACAGTGATATAACTGCTGTCACCAGAGTGGAGATTAAAATTGAAATTGACAAAATGAGAATTAAACAACAAATATTTTTCTTTTGGTGACGATATTGTTTTTAGATGTTGTGTCCCCCTTGTGTCATCAAAAAATAAGCCCTCTAGGATTTAGGGTGACACTGCTGGTGACAGTGTTCTCGTAAAAAAAACCTTTAAAAACAAAGATGTCATCGTCACTCAAAGAAAAATTGTCACTACATGTGTCACCAACAGTGTTACCATTGATCGATAAAGGTGGTGACAATGATCCCGTAAAAATAACTCTAAAAACAAATCTGTCATAAAAAAAAAGTTGTTACCGCATGTATCACCACCAACAATGTCACCACAGTCATAAGGGTGGTGACAGCGATAGGGTGGTGACAGCGATACGGGTGGTGACAGCGATACGGGTGGTGACAGCGATAGGGTGGTGACAGCGATAGGGTGGTGATAACGATAGGGGTGGTGACAACGATACGGGTGGTGACAGTGATATGGGTGGTGACAACGATAAGGTGGTGACAGCGATAAGGGTGGTGACAACGATAGGGTGGTGACAGCGATAAGGGTGGTGACAACGATAGGGTGGTGAAAGCGATAAGGGTTGTGACAACGATAAGAGTGGTGACAGTGACCTCGTTAATAAAAAAACTCTAGAAACTAAGATGTCACCAAAAAAAATTGTCACCGCATGTGTCACCACTAATAAAGGTGGTGACACTAATCTCGTAAAAAACAATTTCACCAAAAAATTTGTTTATCACCATGTGTCAACAAATTTGTGTCACCAAAATCATTGACTTTGACCGGTCAATGGTCAAAATAAAAATGGGAAGGAAAGGAGAAAATCAAATTAAAAATGGGAAGGAAGGGTAAAAATGTCATAATGGACATTTTGCAAAAGGAAATATGAAAGTGGACATTTTGCAAAATGTCTTATTTAAAATGGACACTTAACAAAAAAAAATCCGGTTCTAGTAGGGTGGATCAAATGTTAACGTTTCTTATGATGTTAAATGTTAACAAATCAGAATTATTGATTGAAAAGAATTAAGGGTGTGGATTAATTGTGAATTTTTTATTTTTTTAAACAGAACACGTGAGCCCTAAGTAAATAATAGGATACTCTCATTGATAAACGCGTGAATTTTGTCTGTCAATACTCGTCTGCTACCGGCTTATGGGTCGCCTCGCTGGTCTTCGATTTAACAAATAATTACTATCAACTTAGCGAATAATTACTATCAACTTATCGAATAGTTGTAAAATCGACTCACACTTTTGCAAGTTTTGAATAGTTGTAAATTTTGTCTGACAAGTTTCGATTATTTGGCAAGTTCAGAGTTAGTATTCTTTGATAAATTGCTCATTTGTAATAAGAAGTAAATGGATTATCGATTATTTGGCATGTTCAGAGTTAGTATTCGATAATTTGGGAGTCGTTATTCGTTTGAGTATCAAGAATTATTCGTTTCTAAGTGGATTATTAATTCACCCAACTATTCAATTCGAAATAGGTGAATTATTGCTTAGTCATGTGGTTTTCCATCAATATTCGTTTGAATATAAAGAATTATTTATGAGTATAGAGAAAAAAGTTTATAATTGGATAAGCTTTTATCCACCCAACTATTCGACAAGCTGATAGGTAATATTTGTTTTGAGTAGGTAGTCAGTTAGTCACAACTCACAATGCATACATGAACAAAGTTTCAAAAATCACAGAGTGCACAAAATGTTTCCCATGATCTGTCAAATTCCCCACACAATTTGAAACTCCGATTTTCCCCCATCTTTAGAACTAATTTAACTAAACCGTAACACCAGGAATATTCAAGAGGAAATAAAATTTGCAAACCATAAACAATCTCAATAATTGAACGCACATCACCAAGTAACAACTCTCTTATACAAATCAACATGTCCGTGAACAAACAAAAATAATCCGGAATTGAACCAATTCATCCGAAATAAACACAAATAAAAGAAGCGGAAATAGAATTAGATAAAGAAGAAGAAATCCCTGAATCAGAAACCATGTCCTGGATTCTCTTGAAATCCCTAGATTTTTAATTCTTCGGATGATAACGATCAACTCGAATGCACATAAGATTGATTGATTCATCCCTAAACGATCAACTCGAAAGTCGGGCCCGCTGTAGTGTGATCGGAGGTCGCTCATCAGCTTCTTCATCCTCTTGCTCACGTCGGCCGGTGGCCCAATTAAAACTGGTCGTTGCGACCACAGTATAACCGGTCATTGCGACCATATTTCATTTGGTCGTTGCGATCATGTGTATTTTATAAAAAAAAATTGATTGCAACGATCAATGATCTATCGTTGCAACCACTTAGTCACGCGTTAAATAGAAATTTAACCCTGCGCTAAATAGAAATAGTGAAATTAAATTACAACTTTGATGCACACTAGATTTTTACCCAGAAAACATAAATCCAAGTGGTGGTTGGATTAGAATAGAACTGGTGGTGATGAAGGTGAACCAGCAGGTGGGAGTGAGACCCATTAACACTCCCATGGGCAATGGTGATGGTCTGTCCCTCCTCAAGCTCAAGGGGTGGGCAACCATCATCAAAATTGAGAGCATAGCTTGAAGGATCATACCGAAACGTAAGGTGCTGTTTGGATCCACCTCTTCTTCTGCATCCTCCATTGATGCTGTAAACAGCTTTCCTCACCCTCCATAGCAAGCTTCTCCATCGCCTCTTGCTGCAACTGCTCACCCACACCAACCTCCTTGTTAAACCCATTCCCCACAATCCCAAATTTCAGGCAGAAATATATAGAGAGGAAGTTAATTATGAGCGGAGAAGCATCAATTGTAATATGATATAATATGTAGAGTAGAGATCGGGAGTTGTATGCATTTGCTGGCATTGGCAAGTAAATTAAATTGAGGTTGATCCAGTACCACTACCAAACACTAGAGAGGCTACACTCTACAGGGAAGCTTTTTGGTTTAGGGTGTGTGACAGTTGGCAGAGAACCTCTCTCCCATTGTAGCATCACTATCAGGCATGGTTGTAAACGTACACAATCGAATTCAACTAAAATGCCATCTTTCTTATTCCATAGCATCTTAATTGTTTCCTTTCTAGTTACGTTTGCTTGTGAGAAATATGTATGATCCCTTAATTCCTTTAGGTTTGCATTGAAAGTTTAAAAATATAGAATTGGTTTAATAATTTAATAATATTTGTGGTTTGGGAAATAATAATTGCACTAATAAAATTGATCAAAGATTACATGTTTTTGGAATAATTGCACTCTAGAAGAATGGTTTTAATGGTGTTTCATTCACATGACTCTATCTATTTAGAATATTTTTTTTCAAAATATTCACTAAAAAATAAATATTTATCGAAATATTCACTTTCAAATTATTTACAAAAATATTCATTGTTTTCAGATAAATCAGAAAAACGCAGCTTGGGGCCGCGTTTTATTCTCAAAATCCCAAAATTAAAAATTAAAAAATATCAACGAAAGAAACGCGATGCAAAACTGCGCTTGTTTAGAGAAACGCGGTTTAATAGAACCTCATATAGAAACAATATTCCACTCCAAATGGAATTGTATGTGATTGTTACCTTGGTAAGAAAAGTCTTTTAGCTATTTGTTGAACTGTTGCACCTGTTTTTAGTCCCAGTGCAGCCAAAGCCTAGCAGAATAATGCATTTTGGAGTGGTCAAGATAAGCTTGTTTTGAACACCTAACACAAACAGAGAAGAGCAACATAGTGAAATAAAAAAACACTGAAAAAGAACAAGAGTGCAGATTGAATTCCCAAAGTTAGTTGAATATCTCCAACCATAACCACTCTTTGGAAAAGGATGCTTAATTAGAGCCTGTTTGGTATCACCCAAAATTGGGAATGGGAACGAGAATGGGAATGAGTGATTCCCATTTTAGTGTTTGGTACATCAAAATCGGGAATTAAACTCATTCCCGATAATCCTCCCATCCCCATTTTTTAGCCCCTTTCATTCCCTAAAAAAACCAAGGGAATCCTTGATTCCCAATTTCATACAAAACCCCATCTTCATCCATCTCCTCCCACTCCCTGGATCTCCACCTCCACTGGCCTCGTCTACACCGCCCCGTCTACCTCCTTCGTCCACTGTCGCTGTCATCCCCACCACCATCGCCCAGATCTGAAGCCGCCGTCGCCGTCGTCCCCAGTCCTCCGTCAGATCTGGTGCTCCTCTCTCTCTCTCTCTCTGGTGCTCCTCTGTTGTCCTCTGTCACCGTCGCCACTGCTCCTCTCTCGATCCCCATCAAATCCAGATCAGCCTCCGCCCTCCATCATCCATCCTCCGGCCTCTGGTTGGGTTGGATTAGGGTTTTCTCCCTCAACCACCATCCAAGTTCCAACCTATAACTTTGTTAAAATTTGTTTATTTTTGTGATGAATTTATGAAATTGTATATTGATTTTGTGTATTTTTATCCTTAATTTGAAAGATTGAATTTGTTTGCTCTTGAATTTGATACTTTGAATTTTTAGATGTTTAGGTTGGATTTGAGAATTTCTCATTCCCGATATCATACCAAACAACACGATTTGGAAATCACTTATTTCGGTTTTTTATTCCGATTTTGATTTTGATTTCCATTCCCATTCCGATTACTACATTTATACCAAACGAGGCCTTAATTTATTACAGGAAAAGAACACGCCTTGCATAAACTAAATTTGCAGAATTAATTAACTCATAATAGTTTTTTTTTAAAATTCATCACTTGTTCTTAAACAAATAAGATGTTGAAATCTAACATGAATAAATCAGAATACAACACTACAAGTCTATCTACTAGCCCAAACATAAACAAATCGAATTCAGAAGCTGTTTTCCTAAATTGAATGGTTGAAAAAACCGATAATAATAAATAGGCAAAGAAAAGATAGCCAACCTCACATCTCCTTTTGGGTCCTTTACCAAATTCCCTAAGAGACAACTATATATCCACTTCTCTCACTAAGTTACTGTCGTTCATCACTGCCTTTTCGATCTTTTCTTCTACGTAACTCCTCAAAGTTTCATTCCCCTATACAAACAAATAAATAAACAAGGCTGCAATTTCCTCACTTCATTCTGAATTGCTACACAATACACATCCAGTTTCTCAAATTTCCTAATTCATCTTGCTAGAAAACAACAATAAAACAACAAATTTGCAAAATACGTAATACACTTGATAACTCCACTCCCTTGATGAAAATCGGAAATGGCTTCAAAGGCTTTGACACAAAGCTTGTGTCAAAGGTCTTGAAGCCAAAGCTGTATTGATGAAATTCAAAACCTGTATTTTAGTTATTATCTTATATATATTATCTATGTATGGTTTCCGAATATTATTATACATATGTTATACTAACCATACAGCAAAGATTTCGAAGAAATCTCCTTCCTTAAAGATGAAAGATATGAAGATCAAATCAGGTGGATTGTGGCTTCGCAGTTTTCCGAAAAAGAAGATTGCGAAGATCCTTCCTAAGCCATGATCTCAAGTAGCCGTTGGGTGAAGATTCTTGTTTCAAATGGCGCCGATTTGATCGAGTATAAAAGGAGATGAAGAAGAGAGAAGAAGGATATGAGTTGAATACTGACGATCATTGAACTACAACGCACACTCAGCCCTCAAGTCAATCTTTCTTCTACGTGTACTCTCTGCTAGGTGTTAAGAGTCTTATCTTTTGTTTCAAACCATTTGAGAGTTACACAGTGAGCTTATAGGATATATTCTGAGAGAGTGTTATACTCGAGAGTATATATAACTCAGGAAGTGTGCACTAAGTTATTGATTCACGAGCGTACGAGGATTGTACTAGATAGCTGAGAGAGGTGGGGCTCTTCTAGATTGGTCTAGGACTCCAAGGGAACGAGAGTTGACTAGATTGCAATTGTATAGGAGAGAGGCTTCTCGGTGAGCTATTAGGATCCTAAGCTTTGTGAATCAATAAAGCCTGTTGAATCCTAGGGTTGTGGAAGAACCCTAGGCGGGGACTAAGCCTTAAAGCAGCCGAACCTCGTTAACAATTCATCGTGTTCTTTACTTATTGCTTTACCATTTTTTCCGCACTTGTTTCGAATTGTATAACTTTGTTATGCTTCAGGTATCCCAATCGAAAGAATTGAGTTTACTCCCAAAGGGTTTGGAAAGCGTTTCAAAAGTCTTGAGATTGTCAGCGAAAAGTTGGCATACTCTATTCAACCCCCCTTCTAGAGTATCTTTATTCTACTTTGTTATACATTATCGAACCTTCAATTGGTATCAGAGCCTTACTCACTGCTTTGATCTAACAATCTTGTGAGTTTTGATCATGTCTGGTGAAGCAAGCGGAGGATTTGCACAAGGGAGGTCTACCAATAGACCACCGCTCTTTGTGGGAAACAACTTTGTCCACTGGAGGTCCTTGATGAAAATGTTCATTATAGATCAAGATCTGGGACTTTGGAACATTATAGAGAATGGTCCAAAGATTCCTGTGAAAGACGGACCTAGTGGAAGCAAAGTCGCGAAGACTGAGAACGAATACATCCAAGCGGATCTTGAACTCGTTTCCAAGAACTATAAGGCCATTAACTTACTATATTGTGGTCTTAGTACTGATGAGTTTAACCGTATTTCATCTTGTAGGTCGGCTAAAGAGATTTGGGACAAGTTAGTTGTCACCTACGAAGGAACCAGTCAAGTGAAGGACACCAAGATCAGTATCTTCCTTCGAAAGTATGAACTTTTCAAAATGAAGCCTGATGAGTCTATTAAGGCCATGTTCACACGATTCACGGAAATCACGAACAACCTTGACTCTCTCGGCAAGACCTTTGAGAATGTTGAGAAAGTAAGGAAGATATTGATGTGCCTCCCAAAAGACAAATGGGGCCCTAAAGTGACTGCCATAGAAGAAGCCCAAAATCTCACCACTCTACCCCTTGATGACTTGCTTGGGAAGTTGATCACACATGAGATGATTCTCAATGAAGACGATGGAGAAAACCCAACAAGCACTAAGAACTTGGCACTCAAGTCTAAGAAGGATGAGCCCAAAGATGTGTCTGATTCTGAAGATGAGGATGATGATGAGGACGATCCCTTTGCTCTCATTACAAGGGGTCTTTCTCGAATCCTCAAGATGAAGAAGCAATTCAACAACAAAGATGGATCAGAGTCTTCTAAATTTCGAGGTAAGTCTCAATACAACAAATATGACAAGAAGACTAAACCTTTGCCTTGTTTTGAATGTGGTGAAACAGACCATCTAGTGAAAGATTGCCCTCAAAAGAAGAAGAGCCAGTTCAAGAAAGGTGATAGGTGGAAAAAGAAAGCCATGGTGGCAGCTTGGAGTGATTCTGACTCAGGTGACTCAGACTCCGATGATGAGAAGGCCAACATTTGTCTCATGGCCTCAGGAGATGAATCCCACGATGAGCAACTTGAAGAGATCACCAAGGTGAAAGAGCAAAAATGGATTATTGATAGTGGATGCTCTAGACATATGAGTGGGAAGAGGTCTCTCTTCCATGAACTAAAGAAGCAATCCACTGGAACAATCACTCTTGGTGACAAAGGAAAGTGTGACATCGTTGGTATCGGTAGTGTTGGGAGTGATCCTAACCACAATATTAAAAATGTTTATCTTGTTGATGGTTTGAAGTATAATTTGCTTAGTGTTTCTCAACTATGTGATAATGGTAATGATGTTGGATTTAACAAGAAAAGATGTTTAGTGCGCAGAGAAGATACAGGTGAAAAAGTTCTAATTGTCTATCGTTATAACAACATCTATGCCGTGAATGCTGAGCAAGTGGCACAAGGAAGCTTAATCTGCCTAAAGGCTTTGACGGACGATCCAAAGCTCTGGCACAGGAGACTCGGTCATGTAAGCCCACATACACTACAAAAGCTTGTGTCCAAAGGGCTTGTAAGAGGACTACCTGAGATGGACTTCAAAGGTATTGAGACGTGCAAAGCATGCACACGAGGTAAACAAACACGTAGCTCTTTCAAACCCAAAAAGGTTGTAAGTACTTCTAGACCCCTTGAACTTTTACATATGGATTTATGTGGTCCTATGCGAGTCAAATCTCCCAATGGTAAAAAGTACATGCTTGTTGTTGTTGATGATTTTTCGAGATATACTTGGGTTGCATTTTTAAAAGAAAAATCAGAGGCTTTATTTGAGTTTTCAAAACTTTGTAAGGAGTTGCAAACTTTAAGAAACGAGCCCATAGTGTCAATTCGAAGTGATCATGGTAGGGAGTTTGATCAACTTCAGTTTGATTTGTTTTGTGCTAAATATGGCATCTCCCATAATTTTTCTGCTCCTAGGACACCTCAACAGAATGGGGTTGTGGAACGAAAGAACCGCACCCTAGAGGACATGGCCAGGACTATGCTTTTAGAAAATGCACTACCTAAAACCTATTGGGCTGAAGCTGTTAACACAGCTAACTATATTTTGAATCGTTGTCTTATTCGTTCCATCTTAAAGAAAACTCCTTATGAACTTTTCAAAGGCCGCAAACCCCTTATATCGTATTTCAAACCCTTTGGCTGTACTTGTTTTGTTCATAACAATGGAAAAGATAACCTTGGGAAATTTGATGCGTGTAGTGATGAAGGTATATTTCTTGGCTACTCCACAAGTAGCAAAGCATATAGAATCTTCAACAAAAGGACCAAGATGGTTGAGGAAAGTATTCATGTTATATTTGATGAATGCAATGACGGTTCTTTAAGTGAAAGTGTTGCAGATTTAGATCTTCACAGCCATACAGAGAATGAGGATGGTGATGATATTGCTACTAAGAACACAGAGAAGAGGAACATGTAGGATCAGATTCTTAACACTGAGGAGTTGGCTCAAGGTCTTGAAGCTCAGTCCAAAGCCCTTGACAATCAGTCCAAAGCTATTGAGACGTCAGATACTGCAGTAACTGAGCATAATGTATCCATGGAGTCAGATGGACCTCAAACAAATCCTGTTGATGTGACGAACCAGGGAGCTGAGACTAGCAAGAGAAAGTTCAAATACTCCTCGTCACACTCATTACAGGATATCATCTCTGACCCTACATCTAGTGTTCAAACTCGTTCTAAACTTAAAGATCTCTGTGCTTTTCACGCTTTTGTTTCACTTATAGAACTAAAGAAGGTGGATGAGGCCCTTCAAGAGCCAGACTGGATCATTGCTATGCAAAGTGAGCTTAACGAATTTGAAAGGAACAAAGTCTGGACCTTGGAGCCTAGGCCAAAGCATCAATCAGTCATTGGCAAACGTTGGATATTTCGGATCAAGCTAGATGAGAATGGTAAGGTCGTGAGGAACAAAGCAAGGCTTGTTGCTCAAGGCTACAATCAAGAGGAAGGTATCGACTACGAGGAGACTTTTGCTCCCGTAGCTAGGCTTGAAGCCATTCGCATTTTATTAGCATTTGCAACTTTTATGGGAATAAAATTATATCAAATGGATGTCAAGTGTGCATTTCTTAATGGTTTCTTAGAAGAAGAAGTTTATGTGGCTCAACCCCCAGGTTTTGAAAGTTCGGAATTTCCTAATCATGTTTACAAACTAGAGAAAGTGCTATATGGTTTGAAACAAGCCCCAAGAGCTTGGTATGAGCGCTTGTCAAAATATCTTTTAGAAAATGATTTTAAAAGGGGGTTGATCGACAAGACTCTTTTCATCAAGACCAAAGGAAAGGACATATTGGTTATCCAAATATATGTTGATGATATATTGTTTGGTGCTACTAACACATCTTTGTGCAAGGAATTTTCCGATATAATGTGCAGTGAATTTGAGATGAGCTTAATGGGAGAACTCAAATTCTTTTTGGGGTTGCAGGTTCATCAATCTAAGAGAGGGATCTTTGTCAACCAAAGCAAGTATACTAAGGATCTCTTGAAGAATTTTAAGATGGATCAATCCAAAGCAGCCAAGACACCCATGAGCTTAACCTTGTCCTTAGATCAAGACAAGACCGGGAAGAGTGTCAATCAAAAGGAGTATCGAGGGATGATTGGATCTTTATTATATCTTACTGCTAGTAGACCTGACATCATGTTTAGTGTTTGCATGTGTGCTAGGTTTCAAGATGACCCTAAAGAATCTCACCTCGTGGCTGTGAAGAGGATCTTTCGATATCTAAATGGCACCAAGGAGCTTGGCTTGTGGTACCCGAAGCAAAGAGATTTTACACTAATTGGGTATTCTGATGCAGACTTTGCAGGCTATAAGATGGATAGGAAGAGCATGTCGGGATGTTGCCAATTCTTAGGGGCATTCTTGATTAGTTGGCACTCAAAGAAACAAAACTCAGTTGCTCTTTCCACTGCCGAAGCCGAATACATAGCCGCTGGAGCATGTTGCTCCCAAATCCTTTGGATAGCTCAACAAATGAGAGATCTTGGCATCGACCTCAAAGACATTCCCATTAAGTGTGACAACACAAGTGCCATCTCCATTACAAAGAATCCCGTTCAGCATTCAAGGACCAAACATATTGATGTGAGGCATCATTTCATTAGAGACCATGTCGAAAAAGGTGATGTGTCAATATCATTTATATCAACTGATTATCAATGGGCTGACATTTTTACTAAGCCATTGGCAGAGGACAGATTCACCTTCATTAGACGTGAAATCGGAATGCTTAACAGGGATGCACTTTCGTAGGAGGAGCTTTCCCTTTACGAAAGAAAACTTCTACTCAGTGTCAAGACCTTTGAACCTCATTTCAAAGGTTGTGAACTGAATAGTAGAGCATATATAATGAATCATATATTTGGTTGGTATCTTTTTAGATATTTGATCAAATATTTTTTAAAAAGGAATTTTAAATATCTTTACTTTATTGTTACCTATTCGGGAAAATCTTTTTTATTGCATTTTATCCGATTATTTTTTTTTGTGGAAATTATTTAAATCGGATAAACATCTTGCCTTAATCATTAAGATTCGAATGGCTCTTTGTTTAAAATTTGAAATTGTTTTGGTAAGTCTGATTTTGAAAATATGGCAGTTGTTATGATGAGTTAGAGTTATTACCTTGGAAACTACCATCTTGTCCCATCAACTTACCTCACCCGCTCCCTTTTTAAACCACACAATCTTTACCCCCACTATTCACATCTTCAGAGCCTACCAAATCTCTCAGACCTTTAAACCATCTTCTTCAACCTTTCTCTGAAATTTTTACCGTTCGTATCCATGGCACCCAAATCCAAGAAAACCTCCACCCCCAAAAGCCTTAGCGCTACCTCCAAAGGTCGTCAGATCCCCCTCGTGATTTCCCCTCAACCCGAACCTACCCCTGAGACCACTGTCCCGAGCATCGTCCCTGAGAGCACCCTTGCCGAAATAAAACGGTCCATGAAGCACCTGAAAAGACGCCCCTCAGTGGGAAGCTTAAGGGAAAGAAAAAGATCATTGCTGAGGAAGAGGAGGAAGAGGAAGATCTTGAGGAGGTTCTAGAGAGAGATGCTGAAAAAGAGGCCGAGGAAGAGGCCTAGAAAAAGAAAAAGGCTGAGGAAGAGGCTGTGAAAGAAAAGAAAAAGGCCGAGGAAGGGGCCAAGAGAGAAGCGGAGAAGGAGGTTCCCGCAGGAGAGGAACCAGAGGAAGAGGAAGCTGAGGAGGACGGCGAGGTTGATGATGACGAGGAGGCCGAGGGAGATGAGGCTGAGGAGTCTGTTGAGGGCTCGGGGTCTGAGGAAGAAGAGGAAGAGGAGCCGGAACTTGTTCCCTCTCCTACTCCTCTTCCTCCCCCGTCCCCGAAGAAGCGCAAGGCCGCTAAAGCCAAGACGTCTCCACCTCCCAAGCACTCAAGGAAAGCCACTCTCAAAAGATTTAAAGTGCCCGTCAAGTCGACCGCTCCAACAAAAGCCCGAAGAAAGAACGCCGAGCCTGCCGTCGATCCCCCTGCACTTATCCATGTAAACCAATCCTTACCCTCCTCCTGGTTTGAGAATGCCGAGATGGCTGGCAAATTGGTAGACGAGTTTAAAACTCGTAGGATTTGTTGTTCTGACTTTATCAATTTTAATTTTTTAGAAGCTTTGAACCTACCCTGCATCTCCCTTCTCAAACAGACCCCTGCATGGACCCTGCTGAACCTTGAATCTGAGTACTACCCCCAACTCACCCGTCTCTTCTACATAAACCTCAAAGCCAAGCACACCGACGAAGGCTGGACTCTGGAGTCAGTCGTCAAAGGGATTAGAATCATGTAAAATTCCCTTGACTTCGCTGAACTCTTTGGTCTTCCCAAACCAAGTCCACCCTCCACTGAAACCCCCACAAAAGACCAATGTGTTACTCTTGCCCGCTCCAAATACCTGCTCCCCGAAGCATGAAGCAGCACCACCAAACAACTCACCCACTCGTCCCTCACACTTGAAGCCAAAATTATCTTTAACATCATTGTGAGATGTCTTTTACCTCGAATCAACTCTGGCTCCCTCCTCACTGACAATGCTATGGTCCTCCTGTACCGTATATTGAATGACCATGATCTTGATCTGGCCAATACCATTTTAGGATCCATTGCTCACACCCGAAAAGCCAGAAAAGGAACTCCCCTCCCATTCGCAAACCTCTTGACCCATGTCTTCAAAGCTTCTAAAATTGATTTTGAAAATGAAGAACAACAACATCATACGGGAAAATTTGACTCCAAGAGCTTTGAGAAGATCGGCATAACTCAGACCCCTCAAGGGACTTGGAGCCTTGCCTCTCCTTCCTCAAAAGCTCTTCCCACTAGCTCTGCCATCGATGAGCGCATGGAGAACCTGGAGTTGGGTTTGGAGGAAGTTCGCTTGGACGTCAAGGAGTTGCGCCACGAGTTGATGCTTGAGATGGGAGAGATGGCCAAGCTGTTAAACGAGTTCAAGATGTTGATCAAGGATGGTGCTCAAGACGATGAACCCTGAACCCCTATCCTAACCCTTGATCTAACTCTCTAACACTGCTGGCCCTGTTTTTAAAACTTTTGGTGACTGTTTTCATACTCCTCCCTTTGTTGAAAGACAAAAAGGGGGAGATTGGTTAGACTTTAAACCGCTTTGAACTATAGGGTTTTGGAAGACCTTATTTTGCCTTATTTTGTTGGATGCTTTTATCATTGGTTTTGAACTTATATGATCCAACATTTGTCTAACCCCTGCAGGTACTTATTCTGATTTTTTATATGATATATTTGCTTGACTAAGTTACAGGGATGCACAGGTTTTGTCTTTCATCAAGGGGGAGATTGATAACTCCACTCCCTTGATGAAAATCGGAAATGGTTTCAAAGGCTTTGACACAAAGCTTGTGTCAAAGGTCTTGAAGCCAAAGCTGTATTGATGAAATTCAAAACCTGTATTTTAGTTATTATCTTATATATATTATCTATGTATGGTTTCCGAATATTATTATACATATGTTATACTAACCATACAACAAAGATTTCGAAGAAATCTCCTTCCTTAAAGCTAAAAGATATGAAGATCAAATCAGGTGGATTGTGGCTTCGCAGTTTCCCGAAAAAGAAGATTGCGAAGATCCTTCCTAAGCCATGATCTCAAGTAGCCGTTGGGTGAAGATTCTTGTTTCAAATGGCGCCGATTTGATCGAGTATAAAAGGAGATGAAGAAGAGAGAAGAAGGATATGAGTTGAATACTGACGATCAATGAACTACAACGCACACTCAGCCCTCAAGTCAATCTTTCATCTACGTGTACTCTCTGCTAGGTGTTAAGAGTCTTATCTTTTATTTCAAAGCATTTGAGAGTTACACAGTGAGCTTATAAGATATATTCTGAGAGAGTGTTATACTCGAGAGTATATATAACTCAGGAAGTGTGCACTAGGTTATTGATTCACGAGTGTAAGAGGATTGTACTAGATAGCTGAGAGAGGTGGGGCTCTTCTAGATTGGTCTAGGACTCCAAGGGAACGAGAGTTGACTAGATTGCAATTGTATAGGAGAGAGGCTTCTCGGTGAGCTATTAGGATCCTAAGCTTTGTGAATCAATAAAGCCTGTTGAATCCTAGGGTTGTGGAAGAACCCTAGGCGGGGACTAAGCCTTAAAGGAGCGAACCTCGTTAACAATTCACCATGTTCTTTACTTATTGCTTTACCATTTTTTCCGCACTTGTTTCGAATTGTATAACTTTTTTGTGCTTTAGGTATCCCAATCGAAAGAATTGAGTTTACTTCCAAAGGGTTTGGAAAGCGTTTCAAAAGTCTTGAGATTGTCAGCGAAAAGTTGGCATACTCTATTCAACCCCCCCTTCTAGAGTATCTTTATTCTACTTTGTTATACATTATCGAACCTTCAACACTTATGACTCGTTCCAAATTACCAATATAAACCCTAACCACGCACAAATTCTACTAGCCGTGAGATACAATAGTGAACCAATCATACCTCGATACTCCTTTTGGTTCACACTCTTACCATTCTTGTCTTGATCTAAAGAGAGGGTTGAACTCATAGGTGTCTTTGCAACTTTAGATTGATCCATCTTGTATTTCTTGAGCAAGTCCTTGGTGTACTTACTTTGATTGAGGAAGATTCCTTTCTTTGTTTGGTTGACTTGTAATCCAAGAAAGAAATTTAATTCTCCCATTAAGCTCATTTCGAATTCCTTGCACATGATGTCTGAAAATTCCTTGCAAAGGGAATCGTTAGTGGCACCGAATAATATATCATCAACATAGATTTGAACAACCAATAAATCTTTGCCTGGAGTTTTGACAAACAAAGTTTGATCAATTAATCCTCTTTGAAAATCATTTTCTAAAAGATATTTTGACAATCTTTCATACCAAGCCCTTGGAGCTTGTTTAATACCATAAAGTGCGTTGTCAAGCTTGTAAACATGATCCGTAAATTCATCATTTTTAAAACCAGAGGGTTGAGCAACATACACTTCTTCTTCTAAAAAACCCATTCAAAAAGGCACATTTAACATCCATTTGAAAAAGTTTAATATTCATATAAGAGGCAAAGGCAAGTAAAATACGAATAGGTTCTAGTCTAGCTACGGGAGCAAAAGTCTCCTCATAATCAATATCTTCCTCTTGGTTGTCGCCTTATGCTACTAACCTTGCTTTATTTCGAACAATCTTACCATGCTCATCAAATTTGTTTCGGAAGACCCATCTTGTTCCAATGACCGACTGATGCTTGGGCCTTGGCTTGAGAGTCCAAACCTTATTCCTCTCAAACTCATTTAGCTCATTTTGCATGGCAATGATCCAATCTGGTTCTTGAAGAGCTTTAACATAGTTCTTGGGTTCTACAAGAGACAAAAACGCATAAAAAAGCACACAAGTTCTTTAAGCTTAATCGAGTTTGAATACCAGATTTAGCATCTGAGATGATATTCTCCATTGGATGTGATGCAGCTAGTTTGAACTTTGTTCTTTTAGGCTCTTGAGAGACTGATGTTTCTCCAAGACCTTGAGGTTCGTTTGCGTGACTTGCTCCAAGTACATCCTGTTCTGTGTTGCTCAGGTGAAGGTCTTGAAACTATTGTTCACGGTCTTGAAGTTGCTTTTTGTTAATAGGAGGATGATATGTCGAGTAATTACAAATAATAAAGATGTAATAAACGTAAACCAACTCCTAGCCCATGCAAATAATTACAAGACTTCCTCCCGTTGTAGTGGAAGGGTAGTCAGGATCGATCCACGAGGAGGCGTGTCAGCGGGATCCTAGTAGCTTTGGAAATCTCAAGTCTGCGTCGACCAGAAGCCTCGATTTCGACCTTAGCTGTCGATGTTCTCTGCAACAGAAGACCTGCATAGACAAAAACAAGTGGTCGATATCGACTGGAAAGGGTCGATATCGATGTCAGTCACGAAATCGACTTGCTCAGAAGACTGCCAGTCGACACAGTAGGGTCGATATCGATGTCTGGTGTCGATATCGATGTTTAGCAACCTCCGCAGTGATGACCTTCGTCGACTCAGAAAACTGTCGATGAACTCAGTGGTCGATATCGACGTCTGGGGTCGATATCGATGTCTTCCTGCAGTGGGTTAGTTTTTCATCGGCAAAGAAGGGCCGAAGATTTAAGAAGGATGAGAATGGATGAACAGAAATAAGCAAAGGTTTATGTGTGTATAAAATATGTAAAAGAAACAACTCCTAGGATTAGGGTTTACCACAACATTAACCAATGCATGCGATAAGATAAATAAGATGGACAATTGCGCTATTTCACCCGAGGGACAAGCTTTCGCCGTACACCAACTCTTAGGATTACTCTTGCAAATAAACCTAATTGTCTCTACCAATTTTATGTTTATAACTCAAGTTGTTAGCACGAATCCCTTTTCTTTCGATTAGGACTAAACATAGAATTGTAGGAGGAGAGATAGACACAACGATATCGACATCAAATACTTACCTCAAGCGCGCATGGCTAACGTCGGGCTCACCCCGACCCTAAGTGCTTTGGGGAACTACTCGCTTCTCATCATGGAACTCATTGTTGATTGAAAGAAAGAAACTTGCATTTAAAATAAACTCTGAAGCTTTACAACTCAACGTCAACTTTCGCAAATGCCAAACCCTAAAACTTCTCTCTAACCCTAACTCTATTGATTGTCTTAATTCATTGGATGATTGTTTCTTCGGTAAAAGAGATTGGATTCGTTCTTGGATTTTGAGATTGCCAGCCCCCTAGGGCTTTATTTATAGGCTACTAATCCTTGCTATCCGAGGATTGTAACTTCTATCTAAACTATGAACTCTATCCAAACAATTAGGATAGGTCTTTTATTTTTATAAAAACTTAAAGGTAAAAGATAACTAAGTCTTCAGCTGCCATCTATCTTGAAAGTGTAAGATAATTCCGTGCCTCCTTGAAGATAAAGTCTCCAATCCGCATCTCGAAATCAAATCTATCTTCTGTCGAGGTAAGGGGTCGATATCGACCACAGAGGTCGATATCGAGGTCTTTGTTCCTGCTCGACTTGTCCATCTCCACTCGATGTCTATGTTGAGGTTGATTTGAGGTAGTATGTCGATATCGATGTCTTCTGGGTTGGTTTGTGTGGTCTATCTCGACACTCAGAAGGCGTGTCGACAACTATGGTCGATATCGATGTCTTCAGGTCGATATCGACCTCTGCTCAGCTTCACTTGGCTTCTTCGTTTTGACTCCGATTTCATCGAATTCCTGCATGGTTAGCTCAAAACTAGTGCAGACTCTATTTCTTGTACTTTAGCCCATTCTTACACAAGTTTATATTCTTTTGAACCTTTTCTTTGGAGATTGAATGAAATATGAAGTCAAAAGATGCAATAAAAGAGGTGCAAATATGTACATCAAAACACCCCATACTTACACTTGCTTGTCCTCAAGCAATAACCAAGCAATAACCAATACCTACAACACACCCTTCAAGTCTTCGCCCTTGTCAAAAGCAACATCATAAGTGGTAGCAAAGTGAAGCAAGTGAATTTAACGTCATAGCACATATTTTGGCGATCCATAGGCATATGCAATTTTGATCCAACCTCTCAGGGATAGTGTGTTTGTACTCAACTCTCATGTGTTTAGGCTATGAAGATCAACTCTCAACTCAATTCCATATACAATCTCATAAACATTGCAATTTATAACAATCCACTTCGCAACCAATTATGAAAATGCAATAAGAACCATCAGGAGGACTTTCGCTCAATGGAAGACTTCAAAGAAGACTCCATTCGACGGGGTTGTAATGGGGCTTGGTATGAAATTAAGGGCATGGAATTATTTGGCTATGTGGTGCTTTTATAATTCGGGAATCAAGACTCCTAAATCTCAACGCTTGCAATATCCAAACCATAACTCTTCAATGTTACACTTTCCAAGCTTAATCTCCCATAATGCTCTTTCTCAACTCATCTTTCCATAATATGCTCTAAAGATGCACTAAAAGATGTAAACCATACTATCAACCCTTCTTTCAAACTCTAATATGCCTCTCAAAAATATCACACTTGTATGAAATAAATGAAGGACTTGAGGACTTTGGCTCATGCACTGCGTATATACATCTCTTTTTTTTCTTTTTTTTTTTCCTTTTTTTTACGAAAATAATAAATAAATACTAAAAATATGTGCATTTATATGGTGAGCCAAAAATCCTTTTACAAAATATGACAAGATGAAAATATATACCAACCCATAATTTCCTTGCTCAAAACTAAATATATGCACTTTTCTTTCCACAAGGCATTAGTCCAACCAATCTAAGTCTCAATTCCCAAATGGGGGTCAGGCTCAATTCGGCTAGGGATAATTTTGTGGAGTTTGCAATATCAGGCTCAGGCTAATGTTCTGGCTTCAAGCAGTGATAATGCAGGGTAAGTAAAGAGAGGATAAAAATGGCTTAAAAGATGCCTCCAACATTTAATTCTCGTAAACATAAACATATATATATATGTATTGGCTTTGAATAACTATCACAACATTTAGAGATGCATAGGAAGAGTAAATTCACTCAAGAAAGCGGAGGGATTTTTGATGTTCTCCCTATAGGCCAAAATTCTCACAAGGACAATTTTTGTTGGATTTGCTTTTTAGCCTAGGATCATATGTGCTCAATTTCATCACAAGTTCATAATCTACATAAAAATTTTAAGGACTTAGGCTAAACCATCCAAATATGCCATAGGATTTACATGATCAAGTCAGCTATTGAGTTTTCATCATAGGACATCTAAGTAGGGTTTAAAGACAAACTTAAAAATAAACAAAATAAACATGCATTTTTTTTATTTTTTTTATTTTTCTATTTTTTTTATAAAAGTAAAACTAAAAACAAAAATTTAAACATGAATGCAATGCGAAGAAGAAAACCAAGTTATGACCATAAGACATGTCTTTCCCCCACCCCATACTTAAAATATATAGTGTCCTCACTGTATTAAAAAGAAGAACAATGGTAGAGAGAAACTCACAGGGCAACCTGCGGATTCAGGTCGATTTCAGATTAGATCGATGCCAGAAGTCGATATCTATGTCAGAGGTCGATGTCGACTGCATCTGTCGAAGTCGAGGAAGAAAATGAAGACAAGGGCTGCCAGGTTGGGGTCGATATCGAGTATAATGGTCGATATCGACCTCTGCTTTTCGCTCCTGAGTCCTCGATGTCGACTCCAGGAGGTGGCTTGACCCTGGGGGGTCGATTTCGACTGGCCTGGTCGATTTCGACTGCCTCTACAGAAGCTTCTTTTGTTCTTCGTCGTTCCTTTTGCTTGATAACCTGAAATCTTTGTTAGAAATATAGATAAAGCCACGAATTATCTCAGTTTTAAAAGTTTAAAAAAATAAAAGTCCAAATCCTAAAAACCATCTATGAAAAATTTAAAGGTTTTATGTACATGCTCTAGAGTTTTGAGTCGCTAGGCCGACTTCTCTGTTAATTCTTCACGACCCTTTTATGTAGGGACCCTTCGAGCTTGAGCCTTCTCCTGGATCATCTAGGTCCTTTTGGTAGTATCTAAGTTCGGCGACCAAGGCTTCTTTGATGTTAGGTTCTTCTTTGGGCGCTTTCCTTCTCTTTCTTGACTTAACTTTAGCAATTAGGCAAACCATGGAGCTCTGACCCTCTCTTTAGTAGAGTTATCAATAATGGGTTTAATTGATTTATCAATAAGGGATAGAGGAGGGTTAGGAGTCATACCTGGGCTTACCTGTTTGGGCCCGAAACACAAATATTCGGGCTGAGGGGTGGTCGATTTCGACCAAGGAGGGTTGATTTCGAGTACTTTGGTCGATATCGATATGTGGGGGTCGATATCGACCTCTGTGACCCCATACTTAAGCTCCTGGCAGTGATCTGGCATACTCGATTTCGACCAAGGGGGGTCGATTTTGATGTTTTTAGTCGATATCGACCGGTTCCAGTCGATGTCGACCCTGCTTGCTGTTTTCGTCCTCGCCAACAAAAATTTTCTAAGCTTCTCTTTAGCCGGTGAGAGGACTACTTGCTCCAGGTGCTTCGTTTCGCTCATGGTCGGGTTAAAAGAGAATTCTATTACTTCGTTCCATATAGTAAAGATTAGTAATCCTCGACGTACATTGATATTGGCATCAGCAGTAGCTAAGAAAGGCCTACCAAGGATAATAGGCACTACAGGATCTTCAGGCATTTCCAATACAATGAAATCAGTAGGCACAAAGAACTTACCTACCTTTACCGGAACGTCATCAACTATACCTGTGGGCTTGACGAATGAGTTATCAACCATATAAAGTTTCATGTCCACAGGTTCAAGGGCGCCAATGTTTACCTTTTGCCAAATAGAGAGAGGCATGAGACTTACGCTTGCCCCTAGGTCACATAGGGCTTTATAGCGATGTTGGCCAAGTCCCACGGTGATTGCAAACTTCCCTAGTTCACTCTTCTTTTCAGGGAAGTCCATCTTTGAGCATTCCTCTGCGATCTCTGCCATGGATCTCTTCTTGCTAAGGATGTCTTTCAGGAATCGCACATAGGCGGGCATCTCGCTTAGGGCTTCTGTAAGAGGGATAGTAACGTTAAGTCCTTGAAGTATTTTTACAAAGCGCCTAAACTTACCTTTGGTGGGATCCTCCAATGCTTTGTATGGAAAGGGCAACGTCTTCTTTGGTGAAGGGGCCAAAACGGTGGTTAGAGGGGCCTGCTGAACATCGATATTGACTGGTATGGTCGATGTCGACCTCTGTTGGGGCTCGACAGGTTCTGCAGTGGTATCGATGTCGACCAGAGGGTCGACATGGTGGTCGATATCGACCTCTAGGTCGACATCGACTGGTCTGTCGATGTCGACTGGGTCTGTTGCTTTCTCCTCCGTTTCCGTTCGTGGCTTATGTACTTTGGTGCCACTCGTTAATTGCATGGCTGTGACATGGCCCGTCCCGGATTGCCCCTTAGGATTTGTAGTGGGTTGCCCAGGGAGTGTTTCAGACGGTCTAGGGATTTATGCCGCCAATTGTCCCAGTTAGGTCTCTACGTTCCTTTTTCATATATCCATCTCCCCAATCCTTGTGGTAAGGTGATTGAGTTGAGAATGGATGGAATTTTCGGATTGATCATTCTTAGCTTGATTCCTCCTTATCTCATCTAGCACAAGTTGAAGATCATCCTTCTTTTGGTCTCTCTCCGGGTGCCCAGGAGCTCTATAAGGCGGAGGGTCCCTAGGGTTAACCTGGTTCCTTTGTGGTTGATGGAACCTTTGGTCTCCCCAATATTGGTGATTGGGGCCCCTCATGTAGCGTGCCTTCTAGTGAGTCTCCGCTAGGTGTACTTGTTCGGCATAGGGGCACTCAACGGTGGTGTGCTGCTGCGATCTGCATTCAATGCAATCTTGGTTCGCTGAAAGGAACCTCACTTGCTTTTGGAGCTTTCGAAGTTGATCCCTATGAAATTGCTCCTTTACATCCGGATCGATTACATTGGAGGGTTCATATAAGGGCATAGATGGGGCAGGCCTCGACGATGATGGTGTGTCAGAAGCCTCAGGAGTCCCATATGTATTGTCGAACTCCTCCAACCTCTCTATGGTCTCCCAAGCCTCTTGTGGAGCGAGTTCAAGGTAGCCATAGGAGGTGTAGGTGTTGATCCTCTCTTTAGTTGCAGCGTCAAGAGCATTGTATATGATATTCTGAATTACATACGGTGGTTGGCCATGCGTCGGGCATGATCGTAGTAGGTCCTTAAACCTTTCCCAAACAGTCGCCAGAGCCTCACCAGGCTTTTGTTTGAAAGCCGTGATTTTCTGTCAGATCAACGCCGTCTTAGAAGGAGGAAAGAACTTGTTGAGGAATGCGTCCTTGACTTCATTCCAGGTGCGGAGCGATCTTGGGGCTAAGCTTTCCAACCACTGCAATGCTTTCCCTGTAAGAGACCATCAAAAGGCTTTTAGTTGGACATATTCAAGACTTCGTCCATCAGCAATAGTATCACAAAGGTCTAAGAAGGTTGAAATATGTGCCATAGGGCATTCGTTAGGTTTTCCTTCATATTGGTGCCTTCTAATCTCAGTTAGGAAGTTATGTTTTATTTCAAAATTAGAGGCAGGGATAAGAATTGCCGATTCAGGCACTGTGAGAGCGGGGTGCATATATTGCTTGGCATTCCTAGGGAGGGCATTGATTTGGGCTTCTATTTGCCTCCGGCCTCCCTCCTCCCTATCCGCACGCTCCTTAAGTGCCGCCTCTCTAGTTGTTAGGTCTTCAACCTGCCTTCTTAGTTGCTCAATAAGTTCAGCCTGGTTCGTGTTGTCCGCCATGATTCTTTGAGCTTGGGCTCTTAGATGGAAGTAGCGTTCGGGGTCGTCTACTCCTTCAAATTCAGGTGGGCGATCAGCGCGTCGCATACACCTGCAAAGCTAAACTAAGTAGAGACGTGAGATAGACTACTAGGGCGCGATTGATTGCCTCCCCGGCAACGACGCCAATTTGTTAATAGGAGGATGATATGTCGAGTAATTACAAATAATAAAGATGTAATAAACGTAAACCAACTCCTAGCCTATGCAAATAATTACAAGACTTCCTCCCGTTGTAGTGGAAGGGCAGTCAGGATCGATCCACGAGGAGGCGTGTCAGCGGGATCCTAGTAGCTTTGGAAATCTCAAGTCTGCGTCGACCAGAAGCCTCGATTTCGACCTTGGCTGTCGATTTTCTCTGCAACAGAAGACCTGCATAGACAAAAACAAGTGGTCGATATCGATGTCAGTCACGAAATCGACTGGCTCAGAAGACTGCCAGTCGACACAGTAGGGTCGATATCGATGTCTGGTGTCGATATCGATGTTCAGCAACCTCCGCAGTGATGATCGTCGTCGACTCAGAAAACTGTCGACGAACTCAGTGGTCGATATCGACGTCCGGGGTCAATATCGATGTCTTCCTGCAGTGGGTTAGTTTTTCGTCGGCAAAGAAGGGCCGAAGATTTAAGAATGGATGAGAAGGGATGAACAGAAATAAGCAAAGGTGTATGTGTGTCTAAAATATGTAAATGAAACAACTCCTAGGATTAGGGTTTACCACAACGTTAACCAATGCATGCGATAAGATAAATAAGACGGACAATTGCGCTATTTCACCCGAGGGACAAGCTTTCGCCGTACACCAACTCTTAGGATTACTCTTGCAAATAAACCTAATTGTCTCTACCAATTTTATGTTTATAACTCAAGTTGTTAGCATGAATCCCTTTTCTTTCGATTAGGACTAAACATAGAATTGTAGAAGGAGAGATAGACACAACGATATCGACATCAAATACTTACCTCAAGCGCGCATGGCTAACGTCGGGCTCACCCCGACCCTAAGAGCTTTGGGGAACTACTCGCTTCTCATCATGGAACTCATTGTTGATTGAAAGAAAGAAACTTGCATTTAAAATAAACTCCGAAGCTTTACAACTCAACGTCAACTTTCGCAAACGCCAAACCCTAAAACTTCTCTCTAACTCTAACTCTATTGATTGTCTTAATTCATTGGATGATTGTTTCTTCGGTAAAAGAGATTGGATTCGTTCTTGGATTTTGAGATTGCCAGCCCCCTAGGGCTTTATTTATAGGCTACTAATCCTTGCTATCCGAGGATTGTAACTTCTATCTAAACTATGAACTCTATCCAAACAATTAGGATAGGTCTTTTATTTTTATAAAAACTTAAAGGTAAAAGATAACTAAGTCTTCAGCTGCCATCTATCTTGAAAGTGTAAGATAATTCCGTGCCTCCTTGAAGATAAAGTCTCCAATCCGCATCTCGAAATCAAATCTATCTTCTGTCGAGGTAAGGGGTCGATATCGACCACAGAGGTCGATATCGAGGTCTCTGTTCCTGATCGACTTGTCCAACTCTTCTCGATGTCTATGTTGAGGTCGATTTGAGGTAGTATGTCGATATCGATGTCTTCTTGGTTGGTCTGTGTGGTCTATCTCAACACTTAGAAGGCGTGTCGATAACCATGGTCGATATCAATGTCTTCAGGTCGATATCGACCTCTGCTCAACTTCACTTGGCTTCTTCGTTTTGACTCCGATTTCATCGAATTCCTGCATGGTTAGCTCAAAACTCGTGCAGACTCTATTTCTTGTACTTTAGCCCATTCTTACACAAGTTTATATTCTTTTGAACATTTTCTTTGGAGATTGAATGAAATATGAAGTCAAAAGATGCAATAAAAGAGGTGCAAATATGTACATTACTTTTCAAGGTCTTGAGATTGATTAGAGATATCCTGAATTTGTTCTTGCATGTTCTAACTTTGAGTCTTGTTGCTTGTAGGTACTTCTTCTTCTCTATCAGATGGTAAATCTCCATGTTGATTCAAATTCATATTTGTAAAGCTATCACTCAACGCACCATTATTGCTTTCATCAAAGATAACGTGAATACTTTCCTAAAAAATTTTAGTGCGTTTATTATAAACTTTGTATGCTTTACTATTCAAGGAATAACCAAGAAAAGTAGCTTCATCACTACGTGCATCAAATTCCCAAGATTGTCTTTGCCGTTGTTTTGAACAAAACAAGTACATCAAAAAGGTTTGAAATATGAAACAGTTGGCTTTCTTCCATTAAAAAGTTCATAAGAAGTTTTCCTTAAAATAGGACAAATCAAGCATCTATTCAAAATATAGTTGGCGGTGTTAACCGCATCAGCCCAAAAATATTTTGGCAAACTATTTTTTAAAAGCATTGTCCTAGACATATCCTCCAAGGTGCGGTTCTTTCGTTCCACAATCTCTTTCTGTTGAGGAGTTATAGGAGCTGAAAAATTGTGTGAAATGCCATATTTTGCACAAAATAAATCGAACTTTAGTTGATCAAATTCTCTGCCATGATCACTTCTAATAGAAACAATAGGCATGTTTTTCAAAGTTCACAACTCCTTACAAAGTTTTGAAAATTCAAAAAGTGCTTCTGATTTTTCGCTTAAAAATGAAACCCATGTGAAACGAGAATAATCATCAACAACAATGATGATGTACGGTTTACCCTTAGGAGATTTGACAGGCATAGGACTGGTGGGCTGTTTTTACCAGGTGTAATTATTTCGTTGGTCCTGGTCCCCCAAATACAGAATATCCTAACTCAATGCTAAACAAAAGATTAGTATAGCAGATAAGTAAGGAGTCGATCCCATAGAGAGAGACTGATTTGTAGTTCTTAAGAAGATTCTCTAAACTAAAGGCAACAAGATTGTAATAAGCAATTGAAATAAACTAAAGATGCAAAGGAATAATAATGGTAGGTTGATAATAATATTGGAAAACGCTTCACCTGTAACTCTCAACAATGGTTTAGAATTCATGGTCCTCGGATTGATTTCATTAATATTCCTAAAGTCACTACAAAAAAAAACATATTGGCTTCGGCCAGTAGCTTCGGGAAGGCTTTAGCGTAGCCGCTGAGGTTGTTGTAGCTTCGACCAGGGTTTGACGTAGCCGTTGGGGTAGTTTTAGCTTCGGCGTTGCTACGGCTGATGCGTCATTGTTTACATTTGCTTCGCCAATGGGTATCCCGTAGCTACCGATATCACTCTTACTTTGGTAGGTTCCTTCTCGTAGCTAAGCTTATTAATTTAATTTTTCATAATAAAAGAAAATATTATCATCTTGATTAAAAAAAAAAATAAAATTTGCATAATGAAATTGGTCGGAATCGACTCATTTCATTTCTTCAGTCTGCCCTAACCCTTATCTTCCCGTTCACTCCCGCTCACTTCCACTCATGCCTTCATCTTCTCAGGCTGCCGCCATCACTACTTAGTTCATCTTCTCCGACTCCCTCCTTGCACCTGTGTTCCAGAGCCACACCGAAGTCGGCCTTGACTCCCTCCTCTCGTTCACTGACCATCCTCGACTCCTGCGCGCCTTCATCTTCTCCGAATCCCTCTCCGCTTCTGCGCACCGCTCTTCTCGGCAAAGCTGTGGCTGTCCCTATTCTTCACATCGGGTAATATTTCTTGAAACCCCTTTAGTTTCAACTTATGAAAACCGATTGAAAATCTCTGAAATTGAAAAGGGGATATGGCTAGGGTTCAATATGGGCACAATTCTTCAAATCGACAAAGTTGTCCCTAGTCCATCTGAAATTGAAAAGGGGATATGGCTAGGGGATATGGCTAGGATGCAAAAGGGGATATGGCTCAGTTCATTTGAAATTGAAAATCTCTGAAATTGAAAAGGGGATATGGCTTAGATTTGTCTATAACTGTAATCTTGGTACTAGTCGTTTCTTTTATTTCATTGGTGCAGCCCTAAATATATTGCATACACAAAATATAAGGGAGAAATTCACTCTTTTATATTGCATTTACTCAATTAAAAATCCTTATTGTTATTTTCAACCACTTTAAGTCATTTAATAGCCTCCATAAAATGACTTATAACATAAGGCAAATTGCATAATTAATCATCAGTATATACCAACCAAATCCATTTCCAATATATATAATTTCAGTAGCTAATATATTATAAAAATAAAGATGACACTTTGACTTCACCGTTTACATTTGAATTAAACTTTAATCGAGTTACCATAAAACACTCACCCCTTACTGGATTCTGAGCCACAAGTGTATATATATATATATTGTATGGATCATTTGTGCATAAGTCTTAGGGTGTGCATTGTGCACAAATATTATTCGGTGAAATGTGAAACATTATTTGGTGAAATTTGAAACATTTCGTATAAATTGTAAGTATTGTTTAGAGAATTGAGGTTTTTTTATTTGAAATGGATGAATAAAAACACTAAACATTATTCGGTAGAATGTTACAAATTATTCAGTGAAATTGAGACGTTTTCATCTGAACTAAATGGAAAAAAAACATAACAGTATATGGTAAAATGTTTTACATTTCACCGAATAATGTATCAAATTTCACCGAATAATTTTACACATTTCACCGAATAATATTTGTACACAGTGCACACCCCTTAGGGTGTGCACACCCGAACCACACCCTATATATATATAGCGAGAGAGAGGGAGAGGTTAAAGTGTAAAATGACCTTTAAGTGTAAAATTGCTTAAGGTGTAAAATTTTGTCTTTTAGTGAAATTAACACACGGGCCTGATTTTACCAAAAAAAAAAAAAAAGGCCCACTGGCCCAGCCCATAACTCTTTGCTCTCGCTCGCTTCTCGCTCAGCGACGACCGACCATGGCTGCCCCTCCGTTCCTTCTCACTCTCCTCCCTTAGTCTCCTTCTGCGAGAGCCAGAGCACAAATCTCCTCCCTCCTTCCCCAAATTGAAAGAAAAGCAACTCCAGGACCAGATCCGGCACCTCTCTCCGTTCTCCTACTCGTCTCGCCGTCAGCATCGCCAAGAGAGAGAGGGAGAGCCGACGGCGCATCCGGATGTGGCGCTGAGATTTCGTTGATCTGTACAATTGCTCGATAGGGGTTCAATTTCGTTGATCTGTACAATTGTATTCTCCATCTTTTTTCGGTTGTTCTGCTCAAGTGACCTCTTTCTCCTACTCATCTCCATGCCCATATCCGGCGCCCCTCTCCGTTCTCCTACTCGTCTCACTATCGCCATCGTTCTATGATGTCGTCTGCCAAGTCAGAAGCGACTGAGCAAGAATCAGATGTTGTTCACAGCGCACAGATAACTCGCAAAGCCAAAACTGTACTTGAGAACAGATTTTTCATTTTTCTGGCTACATAATTCTAATTATATTTGCAAATGTACAGGTGTTTTCAGACTTTCAATCACTGATTTCTTGAAACGAGAGTCTTCCGTCAATATTCGAATTCGATTTGAGATTCATCTTGAATCAGCGGCAATGAAGGTAATTGGTTTAGGGAATCATCTTGTAGCAGATTCATCTTGAAACGACTAATTGGATTTTGATTTGAGATTCATCAACTAATTGGTTTGAGATTCATCGCCTAATTGCTTGAATCAGTGGCAATGAAGGTGGTTGTCAAACCCAAGCTTGCACTCAATTCCAGGCCAGAAGAAGGAGGACCCTTGTTGTATGCAAGGGTTGGGATAATTGGCTCTCCAGGGCTTATCAGATGACATTTTCTCCATGATGTTGAATAGCGTGTCAAGCTCTGACTGGATGATGTTATTGTTGAGTGAGGAGCCACGGAGTGTGAATGCAGGGAATGGATCATGTGTTAAATGTAGGAATTTGTGCTTTTGTTATATGAATTGTATCAACTTTTGAGGGCTAGATGTTGTATTGTATATGAATTATACCAACTTCAACTTGTATTGTATATGAATTGTATACGATTTGAGAAATTTTGAATGTTATATGATATGGTTGAAGTATTTGATTCTTATCTCTATTCTTGTATTGAATAAGTTTTAAAAGTCTATTAGCTCAATGGTAGAGCAATGTGCGTTTGCACAAAGATGTGGGTTCGAATCCCACATAGGTTACATAATAGACAAGAACAAAACAATCCCAAATTGTTAATCATGTACATTATAATCTTAGTTATGCACTTTTTAACCTTAATTATGCACTTTTTAATCTTAATTATGCACTTTAATTTAAAATTGTTATACATAAAAAACAGATAGACGATAGACCCGTTTAAAATAAACATTGCATACCATAAAGGCGGGGTGGCGCTGCTACCCCCTAACCCACCCTGCCAGGGGTGTGTCACCCCCTACACCCCCGACTCACTAACCGGTCAGCGAGACCACCGCATGGGGGCTCCGCCCCCCGGACCCTCTGATGCATCGCCGATCAAAAATGATTCAAGGCACATATATTAACAATAATCTTAATTATGCACTTCATATTATTATTCATACACATCGTCATTTTATTCTTTCACTTTATCATTTTATTTATGCACTTTATAATCTTAATTGTGCACTTCATAATCTTATTCATGCACTTCATCATTTTATTCTTGCACTTTGTCATTTTATTCTTGTACTTTATCATTTTATTTATGCATTTTAAATTGAAATTGTTTTACGAAAAAAATTGTTTGAAATCTATCAGACTAAATTATGCGAGAGATGAATCCAAACTCTAAACAGTAAAAAAATAAAATTAAAACATCGATTTCAAAAGCCCATCTTATGTCTCATTCATGCACTTTATAATCTTATTTTTGCACTTTATAATTTTATACTTGCACTTTTCAAACTAAAATAGCATATTTAATTTCTACAAATCTACATTCAAACTAAAATTTTATTTTTGTACTTTATAATCTTAATTGTGCACTTCATAATCTTATAATTCAATTATAAACATTTTATATTTTTATAATTGCAATATGCCCATTTACTTATTTACACGTAAGAAATTATTATATTTGCACAACATAATGTTACATGTGCATAGCCTTAAGTTATATTTGCGCAACAAAAAGTGTTTACACGAAAAAAAATGTTGTTGCGAAAAAAAAAACTTGACCCGAGAAGGGGGCACAGTGGGGGGGGGGGGGGGCAGGGTGCACACACATGGGGCAAGGGGGACACATGGGTGTTGATAGTTTGCTAATTAAATTAGGCTCTTTTACTAATAAATTAGGCCCATTTACTTATAATTAGACCCATTTAGCAAATTTTACACCTTAATGACATTTTATATTTGAACCATATATTACCTACAACAGATAAAACTACGAAATTCTACATCAAATACGAATGAAAACATTAAATCTAAGAATTTCACGATGCATCCCATAAGGCCTTTTGGACTCAACTTCACAGATGGAATATAATGTATAAAGTAACAACGCTACCTTCCCATTAGAAGACCTTTAAAGGTCAAGTTGCAAGCATTGGTTGACAAGCCAATAACGCTAGACTTATTCAAATGCCACAGCTTTAGCGTGTTATCTGTAGACACAAATAAAATAGTTTCAGAATTCAAGAACTTCACATAACTCACAACATAATCATGACCAACCAATTTGCACCAAGGTAGATTTGCATTCCAAATATCGTAGCAATAAATTAAAGAGTCTACAACAAACTTATGCAACACCTTGAATCATCCCAAATAAAACTAATACTCATGTTTTTTTGTGTTGGATATTTGATGTATCTAATTAAAAAAGAACAGGTAGAATTTAGAACCAATTTTTTTAAAAGGATAGAAAATCTAGCTTTTTAATTACTATTCTTATTCTTGAAGTCTATGCATAGGATTTCCTAAACATGTTAATACCAAGCAATATTCTCAAGAACTAAGCAAATTTGACTCATTTCTATTGCAACTCTCTTTTAATCCTTCTAAATCTCAAACAAATGGAGCAACAAAGGCATAATTCCAATCATATTAAATAAAGAAAAACGTATGAAACTCAAAAATAAAAAACACATATCCAACTTAAATATGAAAAAGATGCATTTTAGTCTCACTGTAAACAAAGGCACAACCAAGCATCCTCTTCAAGAAGGTAGGAGACTGAAATTAAGTAGGGATTTGAAGGAAGAAACAAGTAGATGACGTACCGCAAAATTTTGGAGAAATCACCAAAGAGAGCCCAACGATTGCAATTTCAGACTTAGGTTGAGATTTGGGGTTCATCGGTTGCGATTTCGAGGCTGGGCTTTTGAAATGAGCATAACTTCGGTGAAGTGAGCATAACTTCGGTGAAGTGGAAGAATCCGATGGGATGGCGTACTGCATAAAGTGGAAGAATTAATTCGATATTAAGACTTAGGTTAAGTTTTGGGGTTTGTTGGTTGCGATTTCGAGTCTACATTTTAGGGCTTTTGAAACGAGCACAACTCTGGTGAAGTGTAACGGCCCGGAAAATAAGGATCTTCTTTCCCCTATTTGCCCCTCCCTTGGGCCTAGGAAAGAAAACCTAATTATCCGAGTTACGTTTAAGAAGGCAAGATTACCTTCCAACTAGATCTTACAACCCGAGTACGAGTCGCAAGTTTTCAAAATAAAAAGAAGCAAGGTTTTGAAATAGGGATTTCGAACCCTTAAAGATCGTAGGTCCAGTGGGGACCAAGTACCCGCCTTAGCCTAATCGTGAAATCAAGCGGAAACAGAAATCAAAGTATAAATCAGAATACAATCCAAAAGGGTGCCACGGCAGAGCCGGGTCAAAACGACGTAAAAGAGTTTAAAAGAGAGGAAGTTTAGTGGTCTCTTAAGCTCTCGATCTAACGCCAAAAGTTTGAACCCGCCAAGCATCCATATAAGCAAAGATAGCGGCTAACGGTTACCTGAATCTAAAAAAAGAGGGGGATCTGGGTCAATCATCGAGTCACTCATGCGCGTGTGTAAACACACTTTGAGAGGCATATAATAAGCATCCTATTCCTAAGATGAAATGCGTAATGCAAACGGAAATTAAACAGATAAGCATGCAGATAAGTAAATGCAGAAATAGATAAAGAAGCGCGTCTGTTACAAGAAATGCCAAATAACATGTCCCTCTAGGCTCCTAAGAAATCCTATAGCAACTCACCATCAAAGGAGCTACCTTACCCTACGATGCAGGCCAACCCCACGCAATGAGCCTACTAACTATGAAAGGAAGGCAAGCAACGACACTTATATAAGGCCTAAGACTCTAAGAGTCCTATGGCACTTACTACCATAAAGCCTACTACATCATCGAGTGCAAGCAACTTTCTATAATAAGCACCAACTAGGATGACAAGAATAAAGAAAAAGGTCCCAACCATAAAGTTGGTGCAAAATACAAGCAAGAACTCTACAATAGCGAAACTAACCACAACTAAATCGAACAAGACGAGGACGTAGACGAAGAACAAAGCCAAGTACTACCCTGAAGCAGCACTGTAGGCCAGCGGCACATCAGGAGTCACCCGTGGGCAGTGAAGACGAACCTCCAAGGAAACATTCTTCCGGAGAAAGGAGACGCCTCGATACACACTACCACGACTCTAGCCTATCCCGACTCCGACTGCCAGAACCTCATCAAACAAAGAAGAAAATTCACTCATGTCAAACATAGAGTCACATAATGCCTGAACCGAACGCACCATAAACCCAAGTAGGATTTACACAAATACTTTATATAAATATATATAAAGTATAAGTATATGAAAAAAACTATATTATATTTTCTTTTTATTTTATAATTATTCTGAGCTAGCCCAAAGCACAAAAATTTGGGCCCATTGAACCAAGCAGCAGCTTCTCCTTGCCAAACAAGAAAAACACGAAAGCAAGGAGGGAGCGACGTTGGAGCAGCCGCACACAAGGCGAAGGAACAGGCGCCTCGGCAAAAGGCGATGTCTAAGGACAACATCCACAATCAAGAAGCGCCAGATTAGTCAATACCGATACAACACCAACGCCAGCCCGGAGAGGGAAGCAAAGACGAGGGCCGGGAGGTTTAAATAGAGCTCAACGACAACCCGACCTCGGCGAAGACAACAATGGCATCTCGGGCCAGAAGGGGAGGGAAGGAGACCCGGCGGAGAAGGGATCACCAAGCCCGAGAGAGAAGGCCAGAAAACCAAACCCCGAGGGCAGAAATCGAAGGCAATTTGAATCAACTGCCAAGGCGGCCCCGGAAACCAACAACTCGTCGGCCGGAGCACAGGATTCGGAGGGCGGGGAACCCAAAACATGCTGTTTGAGTACGGCGTCGGCAGCCAGGAGGCGGCGGAGGAAGCGTCGAAGGACATGAAGCTGTCGGCGAAAGCCATGCTTTCATCGGAACTCCATAAATTCATCATCTTTGACAGTGATTGTATCAATTGGAGATTTGATTCATCAAATCTAGCAGCAATTGGAGGGGAGCGAGCGGAATTGAAAAGGGACACCAAGGGGCCCATATGAACAGCGAGCCCGAAACCGAGATACCGGAAAGAGGTTGGTCGAGCCCAAGCCAACGCACCTAGACTAAAATAGCCATGGAAGTTGTCCAAAGGAACAAGAACGGACGTAAGAGACAGTTTAAAACATATCTAGGAGGGACCAAAATCCCAAATTAGACACCGAAATCGAACAATCGGAGGTCGGAGCCCTAAAAGAAAGGGGGATTATACAAGTGGAGCGAGTGGTATTGCAACTGAAGGGGAGTAGCGATAAAGTGGTGGCTCCCGGAGAAGGAGGGGGTGCCTCCCGAAGGAGAGTTGGGCCCCCGAAGAGGAGTTAGAGGCTCTCCATTATATATATGTATATATATATATAGACACACCCACACTCATTTTTTTATTTTTTTCCCCCGGGCTGCTCTAGGCTCAAGACCTTGGACTCAAAGAACAATTTTTGGGTCCAATTTTCGGGTCTTCTTTTTTCCTTCTTCCCCAACCAAAATCCCCATTTGCATCGCCAACCCTAACAAGCAATTGACGTCAGCAGTGGAGGCACAACTCAAGGGAGAAGAGATGTCGATCTGGTTGGCGGCAGTCGTGCAAGGTGACGTCAACGGGCCATGGTAAGGCGGCAATGATGGATGCTCAATCGGATGCTCGAGAAGTGAACGACCTCAGACGATGACTCTGATGTCGCAAAAAAGTTGTTAAAAAGGTATAGGTTGTGGAGGGTAATGGTGTGGTGATCTTTGAAATACCCCAAATTATTTTTGGGCTATTTCTTATTTTTATTTAATTAAATAAATCTATATTATATTAAACTATAGTATATCTTGTGAATTTGGTCATTTAATAAATTCACATAAGATATATGGAATGAATTAGAATAATTAAATTATTCTAAAGAGTATTAATATAAGAGTTGATTTAATTTCATAAAAACCTCTAAATACTCTTATTATTTAATTTATAAAGTTAAAATTAAATAATATTCATCATTCTAGAGGGAAGAAACCTATCTGCTTCTACCTCCATCTTTATCCGCTTCTTTTATTTATTTTCCTTAAAATTTATCATTTACTCATAATCTCTATAAACCTAATTCAACCGTTTAGATACACGTCCAATATTAGGGTTTCCACAAACCCGTCTCCTATTCATCATCTTCTTCCCCGTACCATCTTCTCCTCCTCTCCTAAATTCCTCCTCGTGACCAGCCCCCGCTACCTTCGATCCATCGCCAGCAACACTGAGCCACAAGCGACCAGCACTGCCCGGAGAACGCCCAAGGCCGCACCCACTGCAGTCGCAGCCCTGCCCGGAGATCGCCCAAGGTCGAGCCCTCGCTGCCCTCGCCTCGGATTGCGGCTGCCTTCGTCTCCGATTGCCGCTGCCGTCGCCTCCAATTGATGCCGCCCATCACCGTCTCCGATTGTCGCTGCTTTGCCGCCGCCAATCACCGTCTGAGTCACCGCCGAGGTCCTCGCTTGCGCCGCTAGCCATTGCCCGCCGGAGGAAGAGCCGCCCCTGCACCCTCCATGGAATCAAAACAGAGATTTTAATCTCTTTTGTGAAAAATTACAGAAACTTCCCGTATTTTTATTCTATTTTTGTTTTTGGCCCTAAGTTAATTATTTATTAAATTAGATGGCAAATACTTTTGTACAAATTCAATTCTTGCCCATTTCAGCGATACCAAGAAATCCCGAAGCACCCACGCCGAGTCCCGCTCCCCGAGGAATTTATATTGGTATAGATTCTTAACTTTATAGAATTAATTCAATTTCAAATTGAGTTAAGTAAAGTTAATTGTATAAAATACCAATATTTAATATTCCTTTTCCGTTTGATTCAATAGGTGCTAAAATCTCGTCTTGTCGTCGTCAACCGATCATCGAAGGTTAAGGCAAGTGATTTCGTTCAATGCCCTTTGCGTGTTTCGTGATTCTTCTGACGTGCCTTTTAACTCTTCCGTGTCGAATGCGGCCCTGTGGCCAATTTCCTTGCCAGTTTCGATAAATTGCATATTCGTCTGCTTGATGTAATTTATCTTTTTATTCATAAATTGGCATGAGTTAAATTAATGGGCAATTATTAAATTAATTATAGTGATATGCGTATTAAATATGTTGTTTGCTTATAACTCGAGATAAGTGCAAGTTGCCCATTTTCTTCTTCCTAAATTGCATGATATTCTGCTTGTTTCTTTCATGCAAACTAGTGGCATGTGATAGTAAGATCCTTTGAATTATCCATGCTTGTCCCTTTTTGATTTAATGTCGTTATTATGATCACCTAATATAAACTGGTTATGTATGATAAGTTAAGATAGGCACCATGTGATGCTTAGGTATGATATGTTAAAATGCGCACCACGTGATGCGAGTGACTATAGGTCATTGGCAAGTTATGCAGTAGGCTGACTTGCAGGTTGTGGTTCGTTAAGCCACCTCCTTACAAGGTTTCATGAAACATCCATCCCGGAATGCATTCTCCGCAGGGTGGTAAAACAACGATCTGATGTAGGTCGAGGTCCTTGTTAAAGGCTCGACCGGTACCACGTATTATTATTATTATTATTATTATTATTATTATTATTATTATTATTATTATTATTATTATTATTATTATTACTATTATTGTGATTAGTGTGATTATGGTTATTATCGATTAATAAATAGGTGATCACTTCAGTTATTATACTCATCTGTTTCGGGTATAATTCCTTTTCTTATCTTATAATCGATCATTATGATCATCCGAGTCATGTGTGAATTTTTACCTTCTTATTCAGTTTCCACATTAAATATTCGTGTCTTTCCCTTAACCTATGACATACCATTTTATGGTCACTGTATGGATAAAGTCTGAACATTTTCCTATCATTTGCTAGTCTTAATTGTACTAACCATCCTATTTATTGGATGGCTGGTGTCCTTCGTACTCACGAAACACCAGGCCATATTCCACAGGTTTAGCACGGGCAGTGGAGCAGGAGAGAGATAAAGAGAGGACTATCATCCATGGATTTTTGAAACTGCAGTTTCTAAACTTTTACAGTTTCCGCAATGCTACGTTGGTTTTAGCTATTTTGAATGTTTATTTACAATTTATGGTTTTGGCATTTTAAGCTATGTTATTTGGATTGAAATGTTCAAACTACGATATTTACTTGACTTCCGTACTATTTTAATCAAACGTTCGAAGTACTGTCTTGTTTATGGGAGCATGGTAGCATGTCCCTATAAGCCTCAGGTGACTGCAAAGACATTAAAGTCTGAGAATTCACTGGCGTTGTAGCCCTCCCTTGGGATTAAAAAAGGGGTGTTACAGAAGGTGGTATCAGAGCTGTAGGTTTTAAAACGTTTTCATTCGGATTTTAAAATGATTTCTAAAGTGAATTTCAAAAAAAAAGGTTTTTATCAAAACTAAGTTTCTACTTACAAAAGTAAGCAGTTTTGGAAATTGTTTCAAAGTATTTGTCCGATAGTCCTGCTCAAGCTCCTGCACCTGCAATAGACTAATCTTAGATTCTTTATTCTTGTTTCTTCTAAATCTCGCTTTCTGGATTATCTCGCTCGAGTATTAATGACTCCTTGCCCTCCTTGATAGATGTCTAATGTTCGCAAGACCTCGGAACTACAGCCACGGAATATGGCAAGAAGCTCATCCGTGAGTGGTATAAGGGACATAACTTGGGAATACCTCGATTCTATAGCAAGGAAAATGCAGTAAGGGAAAAGAAAGCCATGCTAACTCCTCTGGACGACAATAGGAGGAAGTACCTCCTTAACCTAGTCTGAGTGTATGGCTTGGGACCATCCCAAAACCTCAGTGAGGAGGAGCCCAAGAAGAGCGAGGCAGGGGCTCTGCGTGAGGGAGGCCGAGGAAACATACAAGAATAAGGAGTGGATTGTGGATAAGCTGGAGGAAATTCTGTGATCGTGCTATGGATGAGATGAAAGAGATTTGTGAGCATGCTGAGTCGAAGAGAGATGCAGCATCACAAAAGCATAGCTCCGAATTGGACAAACTCGTCGAGCTGTATATCTTTGCAGAAGATGACGAGGATTAAGATCTCATCAGCAGCAGCACATGCCGTAGTAGTACCAGCAGAATACCCAGATTCCTGCAGGTTCACAGTCGACTGTGAACAAAGGGTGGAGTGTCGCCGAGCCATCTCAGCAGGGTCCGCGACTATATGAGATGTATACGTTGGACGACACTATTTCTCCTATGGCCCAAGGTATTATCTATCTCCGGGCTGAGCCAATTAATATTCTTTTTATCCAGGTGCTTCTCATTCTTTTCTAGCCGAGCAAACTGTTGAAAGACTCGGATTAGAATCTGTGACTCTAGATGATTCCTTTATTATGAAATTCCTTAATGGGGATAGAGTTCGAGGTAGGAAAATGCTATTCCACTTCCCCATCGCGATAGGTGGCGATGAGTACTTTGTCGTTCTTGTTCTGCTTTCGATCCTTCCTCATGACATCATCCTCGGCATGGATTGACTTACTCGCTAGGGTGCAATCATTGATTGTGGTCGGAGAATCGTGACCCACTCATCGGATGGTAAGGTTGTGTGCAGATTTCGTAGGCGCTTCCCCGAGGAGGATGGTGGTGTTATTAATGTGATGCAGGCAACCAAATTGTTACGTCAAGGTTGTGCCGGATTCTTATGCTATCTGCAGGATCAACCGTCCGATCCGGTCCATATCTCCGATATTCCTGCAGTTCGGAAATTCCGTGATGTTTTCTCCGATGAGATTCCTGGTTTACCTCCAAAGCGGTTCATTGAGTTCACCATCGACTTAGAGCCAGGAACTGCTCCTATTTCCAAAGCCTCGTATCGCATGGCTCCAGTGGAGATGCAAGAATTGAAGAGCCAGCTTGAAGAGTTATTCAATAAGGGTTGTATACGACCCAGTGCTTCACCGTGGGGTGTTCCCGTGCTGTTTGTGAAGAAGAAAGACGGCTCTTTCCGTGTGGGTATTGATTATCGGGATTTGAACAAGGTGACGATCAAGAACAAGTATCCATTTCCGCGCATGGATGACTTATTAGATCAGCTTCAGGGAGCAAAGGTATTCTCCAAGATTGACTTTTGATCTGATTACCATTAGCTCCGAGTCCATGACGAGGATATTCCAAAGATTGCTTTTAGGACACGTTGTGGGCACTAGGAGTTTGAGATGATGCCTTTTGGCTTAACAAATGCCCCAGCAGTCTTCATGGATCGGATGAACCGTTGTTTTCACCAGTGTTTGGACGAATCCGTCGTAGTCTGCATCGACGACATCTTGATCTACTCGCCGAGTGAGGGGGCTCACTCCAAACACTTGAGAACTATTTTGATGACACTGTGAGAGCATCAGTTGTACGCAAAGCTGTCTAAGTGTGACTTTGGATGAAGCAGATGGCATTCCTAGGCCACATCATCTCAAAGAAAGGGGTGATGGTCGACCCCCAAAAGATAGCAGCCATAGAGAAGTGGAATCCGCCGAAGAACGTCAAGGAGATCCGGAGTTTTCTGGGACTAAAGGTTACTACAGGAGGATCGTGGAAGGGTTTTCTAAATTGGCCCAACCACTGACCTTACTCCTGCGAAAATTCCAGGAATTCGTCTGAGATGACAAGTGCGAAGCGAGCTTCCAAGAGCTCAAGAAGCGGTTGACCATATCACCTATTCTGGCACTCTCTAAGGAGTCAAAGGATTATGTGATTTACAGTGATGCTTCTAAGCAAGGTCTGGATTGTGTATTGATTCAAGATGGGAAGGTGATCGCCTATGCATCACGACAGTTGAAGCCGTATGAGGAGAACTACCAGTGCATGATCTAGAACTAGCTGTTGTGGTATTTGCTCTGAAAATCTGGTGCCATTATCTGTACGGAGTTCGTTTCCAGATATACACCGACCACAAGAGCCTCAAGTATGTGTTCACCCAAAAGGAGTTGAACATGAGACAGAGACGCTGGCTAGAGCTGATCAAGGATTATGACATTGAGCTTCCCTATCTTCCTGGAAAGGCTAATGTCGTAGCCGATGCTCTGAGCAGCAAATCTCAGCACGAGGCTATGATTAGTTGTTTGACAGCAAGTCCTGTTCTACAAAGGGTTCTGCTCAAGTTAGAGGTTGATGTTTGTTTTGAAAGAAACCGAGGACAGTTGTGTATGGTGGAGGTTCAGTCAGATTTGTTAGCAGAGATAAGGCAAAGCAGACAGAGGATGTTGTGTTACTACAGATCACCATTGACTTCTCTGATGGTAAAGCCCCGAGCTTTGTCGTGAGGGATGATGGACCCTTATGGTTTGGGAATCGCATCTGCGCCCCCAATGTCCCTGAGATCCAATAGATCATCCTTCAGGAAGCTCATGCATCCGACTATTCAGTGCATCCTAGAGCTAGTAAGATGTATAAGGATCTGAAACAGAACTACTGGTGGTCTGGTATGAAGAATGAAGTGACCGAGCATATGTCCTGGATAGACCGACAGATTGGGAGACTAGTTTGAGTCTGATTGAGTTCACCAACAACCACAACTAACAATCATCCATAAAGATGGCTCCTTTTGAAGCCCTCTATGGACGGAAGTGTTGATCGCCAGTGTGTTGGGATGATGCGATTGATGTTATCCATATAGGTCCGGAGATGTTAAGGAAGACAACTGAAGAAGTCGCTATGATCAGGCAACGAATGTTGACCGCTCAGGGTCGTCGGAAGTCTTATGCTGACCCTAGGCGTAGAGAGGTCAACTTTGAGGTGGGCGACAAGGTGTTCGTGAAAGTGTCACCCACGAAGGGAGTCTTCCGGTTCAAAAAGCGAGGGAAGTTGAACCTTTGATATGTTGGGTCATTTGAGATTCTTCAGCGTGTAGGCAATGTTGCCTACCATCTTGCTCTACCTCCGTTAGCTCATCCAGTACATGACATCTTCCATGTATCACTGCTATGGAAATACGTGCCTGACCCGACCCACATTTTGAGCTATGTGGACATTGAGGTCCGCCCCACCGAAACCTACGAGAAAGAACCGGTGCGGATTCTAGAGCGGCGAGAGAAGCAATTTCGCACCAAGGTAGTTCCGTTCGTCAAGGTGCTTTGGTCAAAGCACGGGACTGAGGAGATGACTTGAAAAACTGAGGAAGAAATGCGGAAACGCTTTCCTCAATTGTTTTCTACTTAGCGCGAGTTGCATACTGATTTAATTACCTCGTTTATTCGGATATTAATAAATAAGGAAGCTTGTCAGAGACCATGTGTGATAGTTCATTTGGTTAATGTTTTGAATTCATCTTTATAACCTTACAGGTTCAAGTCAGAGTGGGGAATTGGTGTGCGAATTGGCAATATTCTGACGTTGAATATCATATAATAAGCTAGGGATACGTCCCTACTATTATTCCTTTCATTTTATACAGTCGGCTCTAGTGTGTTGATATTTATGATTCCATATCCAACTGGTCAACCTGTGTTTTTATAAGACATCGAAAAAGAGTCGGGAAGTGCTCCCTATAGACTCTAGAAAGCGTCATCTGTTTCACTTCTGTATAAGCAGGAATAATACCTGTATGTGAAATCAGTGATTAAGGATCGATATGTTATACGTAAGGTTCTTCAGGAGGATAATTAGTAACTTTTTAGGTAGGTAGGTTCACTTTTCCTAAATCTTGATAGTATTACACGATCATGGGTTATATATCTCATCTTTCCTTTCCATGATCGAGCAACCGAACTCTCATTGGTAAAAAGCTTGGGAATAATAATTTTAAATATAGATATACGCGATTTATGGTTATAAACAAGACAAGGACGCAAGGACGCATGTGCTTAAGAACCGAACAACGTTCATGACGATAAACCAGAAGACGAAGACCCACAACTCATCTCATATGAATGAGGCTGGCTATTTTTGTCACGATGGTTGCCTTCAAAGCCACCCGGGCCATTTGGCAACCTGGAAAAGGAAGCCAGATGGGGCTGAGAAGAAAGCCAATGACAAGCTAGTTAACCCCGTTTCTTATGGGATGCGAGTTCACTTATCTTGAGCAACGAGAGTGAATATCAAAAGATGTCTTTCAAAATTTTCATCCTTATTTTAGATACTCATCACTATAGAGATACACTGTTTTCATATGATTAAAAATTTTAAAGCTTTGCCATTGGGGAGTTCGGAAAGCAATGAGTTACTTTTGATGTAATTCCTCATCGCTCACGTATTCGATTAGTACATTAAGCGAAGAATGTTAAAATTCAACCTATTCGGTCACCATTGTTGGATACACCTAGCTCTGCTTTGATCAATCTATATCATCTCATCTATTTCGAGGTTACTATCCTATCTGCAATTCATTTCTCGTTCTTTTCTAAGTTTCGGGACGAAACTTATTTTTAGTGGGGAGGTATGAAATACCCCAAATTATTTTTGGGCTATTTCTTATTTTTATTTAATTAAATAAATCTATATTATATTAAACTATAGTATATCTTGTGAATTTGGTCATTTAATAAATTCACATAAGATATATGGAATGAATTAGAATAATTAAATTATTCTAAAGAGTATTAATATAAGAGTTGATTTAATTTCATAAAAACCTCTAAATACTCTTATTATTTAATTTATAAAGTTAAAATTAAATAATATTCATCATTCTAGAGGGAAGAAACCTATCTACTTCTACCTCCATCTTTATCCGCTTCTTTTATTTATTTTCCTTAAAATTTATCATTTACTCCTAATCTCTATAAACCTAATTCAACCGTTTAGATACACGTCCAATATTAGGGTTTCCACAAACCCGTCTCCTATTCATCCATCTTCGTCCCCGTACCATCTTCTCCTCCTCTCCTAAATTCCTCCTCGTGACCAGCCCCCGCTACCTTCGATCCATCGCCAGCAACACTGAGCCACAAGCGACCAGCACTGCCCGGAGAACGCCCAAGGCCGCACCCTCTGCAGTCGCAGCCCTGCCCGGAGATCGCCCAAGGTCGAGCCCTCGCTGCCCTCGCCTCGGATTGCGGCTGCCTTCGTCTCCGATTGCCGCTGCCGTCGCCTCCAATTGATGCCGCCCATCACCGCCTCCGATTGTCGCTGCTTTGCCGCTGCCAATCACCGTCTGAGTCGCCGCCGAGGTCCTCGCTTGCGCCGCTAGCCATTGCCCGCCGGAGGAAGAGCCGCCCCTGCACCCTCCATGGAATCAAAACAGAGATTTTAATCTCTTTTGTGAAAAATTATAGAAACTTCCCGTGTTTTTATTCTATTTTTGTTTCTGGCCCTAAGTTAATTATTTATTAAATTAGATGGCAAATACTTTTGTACAAATTCAATTCTTGCCCATTTCAGCGATACCAAGAAATCCCGAAGCACCCACGCCGAGTCCCGCTCCCCGAGGAATTTATATTGGTATAGATTCTTAACTTTATAGAATTAATTCAATTTCAAATTGAGTTAAGTAAAGTTAATTGTATAAAATACCAATATTTAATATTTCTTTTCCGTTTGATTCAATAGGTGCTAAAATCTCGTCTTGTCGTCGTCAACCGATCATCGAAGGTTAAGGCAAGTGATTTCGTTCAACGCCCTTTGCGTGTTTCGTGATTCTTCTGACGTGCCTTTTAACTCTTCCGTGTCGAATGCGGCCCTGTGGCCAATTTCCTTGCCAATTTCGATAAATTGCATATTCATCTGCTTGATGTAATTTATCTTTTTATTCATAAATTGGCATGAGTTAAATTAATGGGCAATTATTAAATTAATTATAGTGATATGCGTATTAAATATGTTCTTTGCTTATAACTCGAGATAAGTGCAAGTTGCCCATTTTCTTCTTCCTAAATTGCATGATATTCTGCTTGTTTCTTTCATGCAAACTAGTGGCATGTGATAGTAAGATCCTTTGAATTATCCATGCTTGTCCCTTTTTGATTTAATGTCGTTATTATGATCACCTAATATAAACTGGTTATGTATGATAAGTTAAGATAGGCACCATGTGATGCTTAGGTATGATATGTTAAAATGCGCACCACGTGATGCGAGTGACTATAGGTCATTGGCAAGTTATGCAGTAGGCTGACTTGCAGGTTGTGGTTCGTTAAGCCACCGCCTTACAAGGTTTCATGAAACATCCATCCCGGAATGCATTCTCCGCAGGGTGGTAAAACAACGATCTGATGTAGGTCGAGGTCCTTGTTAAAGGCTCGACCGGTACCACGTATTATTATTATTATTATTATTATTATTATTATTATTATTATTATTATTATTATTATTATTATTATTATTATTATTATTATTATTATTATTATTACTATTACTATTATTGTGATTAGTGTGATTATGGTTATTATCGATTAATAAATAGGTGATCACTTCAGTTATTATACTCATCTGTTTCGGGTATAATTCCTTTTCTTATCTTATAATCGATCATTATGATCATCCGAGTCATGTGTGAATTTTTACCTTCTTATTCAGTTTCCACATTAAATATTCGTGTCTTTCCCTTAACCTATGACATACCATTTTATGGTCACTGTATGGTTAAAGTCTGAACATTTTCCTATCATTTGCTAGTCTTAATTGTACTAACCATCCTATTTATTGGATGGCTGGTGTCCTTCGTACTCACGAAACACCAGGCCATATTCCACAGGTTTAGCACGGGCAGTGGAGCAGGAGAGAGATAAAGAGAGGACTATCATCCATGGATTTTTAAAACTGCAGTTTCTAAACTTTTACAGTTTCCGCAATGCTACGTTGGTTTTAGCTATTTTGAATGTTTATTTACAATTTATGGTTTTGGCATTTTAAGCTATGTTATTTGGATTGAAATGTTCAAACTACGATATTTACTTGACTTCCGCACTATTTTAATCAAACGTTCGAAGTACCGTCTTGTTTATGGGAGCATGGTAGCATGTCCCTATAAGCCTCAGGTGAATGCAAAGACATTAAAGTCTGAGAATTCACTGGCGCTGTAGCCCTCCATTGGGATTAAAAAGGGGGTGTTACAATCTTGGTGGTAGAGAGATGGTGGCAGTGGTGGTTATCATGGTGGTTGTGGTGGTGGGATTGTGGTGGTGGTGGGATAGCAGTTTGGGGGTTTTTTAGAGAGAGGCAGGAGCTCCCTTTTTTTTTGTCTCCGTAAGAGCATCCCCAATAGCCAAGTTCCCCAAAATTTCTCGAATTAATTTGTTAAACAAGCCTTTTTTTTGGCTTTATTGGGGGAGTATCCACCAAGCCTATCAAATTAGGTTTTTGTCCACCTGATAGTGCCCCTCCTCTTTGGATCTCCTCTTCGCCTCTCTCGTTCAACTTGCTTTCTCCGATCAAATTAGCAGCCAACCAAATACTACTCCCTCAGATCTTCATCTTCGATATGGATGTGCTCCGATCTTCATCTTCATCCACGATCTTTCATCGAGGATCCACTTCAATCTCCTTCTTCTTCGATATGGTCGCGCCTCCCCGCTCTCCTTCTTCTTCGAGGATCCTCTTCGATTTTCTGAGCCTTCTTGCAGTCGGATCCTCCATCGACGATGGGTTTGTGAGCCTTCTTGCAGTCAGATTTGTTCTGACGAGGGTTTCGAATGACGAAATTATGTGTCGATGCCTTTAGATCTGTGACGAAATTGTTCTTATCCGGCCGTTGATGGCAGATCTGGCCAAAGTAGTTGTTGTCTCTGTTTGATGAGACTCCTTCAGCACTCCGTTTCAATTTAGGCTCCGTTTTTAGCAGTTCTGTTTTTGAATTTGGGGCCGAGTTAGCAGATTTTCACGTCTGTTGTAAAACTGGAATGATCTGATTGATTGATCTTCTAATCCTACAGATTTCGTATGGTAAACATGGCAGATGCAACATGCTATTTTGGCTGACCAGTTTCGCCTTCATCGATTCATATTAATCGACCATTCCACCGAGCGCATCTCGACCAAACCTCAAGGATGCTGCCAAGAACCTTGGTGGTTTACTGTCGAAATTGCAAAGCTCTATTAGAGAAGAGATTTCAACAGGTTCCGAAAATTGCAAACCTCAAGGACGCTGTCGAGATTTCAACATGTTCTTGTTTGCACAGGTTCTGAAAATTCAGAAGGGAATGAATCCAGAATGGGATTAAAGCCGGGTGAGCAAGTTGATGGATCTAGCAGCAGCCTGCGGAGGGATCCTTTTTGGGGACGTTTGGGATGAATTCATTTCAGCACTCAACAGATGAACAGATGGATGGTTGTGAGTTTTTTTGCAGCTCAGATGCTGAATTTTGGAGCCCTATATAGTAACACTTACAGATGGTGGTTTGCATGTGAAACTTTAATTTTTTTTGCAGCAGATGCTGAATTTTTTTTATTGGTTTTACTGCTTGCTATTGATTGTGTGAGCAACTGAGCATTTGCTTTGATTGAGCTTGATGATGATGCAACTCTTGGTTTGTTGTGGGATTTTGCTTCTGATGTATTAAAAAGCTTGTATCAGCTTGGAGTTTGTTGCTATTGTATCCAGTTAGTATGCACTCACCCACACAAGTTTAGCTTTGCGCTTATGATTACAATAGGTAAGTTTAGTAGTAGCTTTTAACAAGTGGCTTTTAACAAGTGGCTTTTTACAAGTGGTTTATAAGTTATCTCTTTAAAAAATGAATATCAAAATCATATTGAAGCTCTCATTAATATATAGTTTAGGACCTCCGGTTTCAGCACCTCCGGTTTCAGCAACACGGTGGACATTTAGCTAATATGAATAAGTTGGTGGATAAAATGCTAATAAATGCGGAAAATATGGATATTCTAGTAACACGGTTTCAACATGAATTTTGATGTTCCTTGCTTTAAATCTCCTTTAAAAGCCTCTTAGCTCAATGGTAAAGCAATGTGCTTATGTGCAAATACGTGGGTTCGAATCCCGCATAGGCTAAATTTTATATCCCGCAATACAGTTTTAGCAATTCCGATTTCAACAAACCCAGTGTCGAAGTGGTGACGCGAAAAAAAAAAAGAAAAAAAGAAAAAAAAAGCAACTCCGGTTTCAGCAACACGGTTTCAGCAACTCCGATGTCGAAGTGCTGACGCAAAAAAATAAAAAACTAATTTCAACAATTGCAACAACAATTTAAGCAACTCCGGTTTCAGCAACCCTGGTTTCAGCAACTCCGATTTCAGCAACTTAGGTTTCAGCAACGCGCGCAGAAAAAAAAAACTAATTTCAACAATTTCAGCAACTTTGGTTTCAGCAACTTCGGTTTCAGCAACGTGCGAAAAAAAAAAACGCTGAAATAAGGTTTGATGAAACCAAATGTGCTGAAACAGGAGGGGGGCAAAGGGGGCAAGGGAAGGGAGGTGGACATTTTGCCAATTTGGAAGGAATGATGGACATTTTTCTAATAAAGGCCCTAATTATGGCCTATTGCTCAATTGACCCAAATTTCTCTCTTTTTATCATTGATCCACTTCACTTTCCACTAACTTTATTCTCAACCCTCCCCAATTTATTTCTCTCTCTCCAAAATGGTTAACCCAATAATCTATCTGATCACTTTTTCCATACCCATTATATTTTTCCTATAATTTTAAATATTTTTAAATAAATTGTTAATCAATTTGACAATTCAAAAAAATTATTAATTTAATATTATAATTATATTTTATAATTAATTTTAATAATTTAAAATATTTAAACTAAATTGTTAATAAATTTGTCAATTCAAAAAATCATTAATTTAATTTTTAATTATATTTGATAATTACTTTTAGTAATTTAAATTTTTTAAACTAAATTGTTAATAAATTAGAGAACTAAAAAATATTAATTTAATTTTCTAATTATATTTGATAATTAATTTTAAAATATTAAAATATTTAAACTAAATTGTTAGTAAATTTGACAATTCAAAAAATTATTAATTTAATTTTAAATAATATTTGATAATTAATTTTAATAATTTAAATTGTTTAAACTAGAGTGTTAATAAATTAGAGAACTAAAAATATCAATTTAATTTTCTAGTTATATTCGATAATTAATTTTAATAATTTAAAATATTTAAAATAAATTTTTAATAAATTAAAACAATTACAAAATATTATTGTAATTATATAATTATATTGGATACTTAATTTTAATATTTTAATTAAATTTTTTTAATGATTTTGAGTCTTTTAATTAAAATCTATTAAGGAAAATAAAAAATAAAA